>CM077005.1:24517670-25866420 GCA_039090855.1 Macrothele yani
GCAGAAATTTAAAAAAAGAAAAAGGAGAATGGCAGTGGGTACTTGATCCTAGTTATCATTGCAATTGCTGTAATACCTAGACTAGCTTTTATTTTAGGTGGAAGAAATATAAGGTGGTCCGTCGTCTCCCTCTCTCTCTCTCTCACTCTCTCTTTATTTTTAATTCCTATCTGTGCAAATTTTTATTGTTTATCCCGTCTAGTAGTTGTCTTACTCCTTGACTATCCGCAGATTATTTTGTGACAAAATGATATCTATCGCAGTCTGATGAGGAACTTCCTGATACGGGATCTCGGGGTTAGCAAAGTGGGATGGAATCAGTTCGGACGAATATATTCGCTGTCTAAGAAGTGGGCCGAACGCGGCTGAAGCGAGTGAACCTGCGCATCAGGAAGCGTTACCTTCCCGGTAGCCAAACTGATCATTTAGGCAGCTGATTGACACTAATCCGTTTGGACTGATTGCCTGCTAAAATAGCTGTAACAAAAGCGACGAACCTATGAAAGAAGAGGGAAGATATTTGATTCACTTATTTCTGCCCAGTGACACGATGTCCGTGACTGAGGGACTAACCGTACGCTATCATGTCTTGTGTCATTTAGCAGACAGAGAAAATAAGTTAGTAAAATCATGCAATGCATTGATTATGATACGCTTTCCAACGTACCAGAAATCATTACTCAAGTTATTACTGCTGCCCCGGTGGCGCAGTGGTCTAAGGCGCTGGCCTCTGATCATTCGTCCGTAAGGGGTCCGGGTTCGAATCCCGGTGAGGCATGGATGTTGTGTTTGTTTACGGCACTGGCTCTCTCCCTTCCCTGGAACCAGTGACCCTAAATTAGGGACGGGCGACTGCTTATAGCCCATTGAGTTGCTCACGGTGGTCGTTAAACCTCAAAAAAAAAAAAAAAAAAAAGTTATTACTCAAGTTATGAGGATAATGCCTGTGGAATAAATCTCGCTCCTGTGCCCTGACCTTTGACCCCATTTCGATTATATTAAACATAATTAGTTCAGTATACCTCCGAAACAACATACTATAGTTTTGTCGCAATAGAAGCATATTTAGTCAAGTTATGAGGATAATGGCAGTGGAATAAATCTCGCTCCTGTGCCCTGACCTTTGACCCCATTTCGATTATATTCAAGAAAACCGGTTCAGTATATCCCTCCGGAGCAACATGATAAAGTTTTGTCGCAATCGAAGCATTTTCCGCTCCTATGTCCTGACCTTTGACCCCATTTCGTACATTTTCAATAGGGTTCGTCCCCAGGTTGTCCCCTATACCACATGCTAAAATTTAATCGGAATCGAACCATTTGTACACGAGTTATCATGCGGACAGACAGACAAAGCTGGAGCATATACGCTTCTACCTACGGTTGGAAAGCGTAAAAAAGGACTAAAAGCAACTTCTTATCACATTGACAGGTCTATGGTCTGTACACCTGAGATTGGTGTTGGTGAGGAATTGTTTTCCGTCAGCTTTAATAAATCCCTGCCGCTGTGTGAACATTTCTGTTCGGGGAGTGCAAATTTTTTTATCATCAACAGCTACAATCCACGGCTGGATGAAAGTCTCCACAAGTTTCTTCCTTAACGGTCTATCTTGCGCCAGTCTCCTCCATATCACTCCCGTATGTTTTCGAATTTCATCCAACCATCTCCCATGTGGTCTTCTTCATGGGTCTTTTCCTGTCCCTTGGAATCCAGTCTAGAATTTCGGTTGTCCATCGGTAGTCTGTTCTTCTGGCAACATGTCCAGCCCCATTGACATTTCAGGGTTTTTGCTCTGATCATGATGTCTTCCACTCTTGTCATTTTCCTTATCCATGAGTTCCTCTTCTTATCTCTCCTGGTTACACCCAGCATACATCTCTTCATGTTGGAATTGGCAAAGTAGTGAATGCTTCGTGCGTATGATATGACAAATCTTAATGCACGATCAGTGACGAGGTCCTTAAAACCACGTCGCACCGAATGACGGCGCATTTAATTAAAACACATTTAAAATATACACATATTAAAAGCACTCATTAGATCTTTCGAACTCCCAAGGTGTTCATCCTCAGATGAAAATGACACGCATCGAGATCATATGTAGAGGATTTTAGGAAGGGAGTGTCTGACCAACCCTTTAAACAACCCTTTAAAATAAGAAGCTTATTTTAAAGGGTTGTTTAAGACGTTAATAATGTCTTAAGCAACCCTTTAAAATAAGAAGCTAGGAGATTAGGGCTAGAGTGCCCGATAGGAAAGGGACACAGAAGCGAGGCAGAAAGGGGAGGAAGACGCCCTGTAACGAAGTAAATTTCTCCGTCGTTTTTGGTCTACGCCGGGATTCGAACCCGAGGCCGCTTATTCCGGAACAAGTCGCTCTACCAACTGAGCTACGCAGACATTTATTCTGATTCCTATCTGCCTTTATGTCGTGTGCGTCCTGCTGGCAGGTACGTCACATATTCCCCTCCCCCGAAAGAGGGCCGGGGGCATGGCCCACGGGTCAGCGGTGACCATGAATCGTTGCAGGCAGCCATCCACTGTAGAACGTGCACTTGAGAACTCCCAGTCAATCTGCTGTGTGGAATGCAACATCACACATTTTTATTTTTCGAAGCGCTGGAGAAGGAATTCTCTGATTTTTCCTGTCTCGCGGTGTGGAAATAACAACACACCAATGCGAGATTTTGAACGGCCGGGTCATCCGGATAGTTCGGGCGCCATTATAACGAAGTAAATTTCTCCGTCATTTTTGGTCTACGCCGGGATTCGAACCCGAGGCCGCTTATTCCGGAACAAGTCGCTCTACCAACTGAGCTACGCAGACATTTGTTCTGATTCCTATCTGCCTTTATGTCGTGTGCGTCCTGCTGGCAGGTACGTCACATCTCCCCCCCGAAAGAGGGCCGGGGGCATGGCCCACGGGTCAGCCGTGACCATGAATCGTTGCAGGCAGCCATCCACTGTAGAACGTGCACTTGAGAACTCCCAGTCAATCTGCTGTGTGGAATGCAACATCACACATTTTTAATTTTCGAAGCGCTGGAGGAGGAATTCTCTGATTTTTCCTGTCTCGCGGTGTGAAAATAACAACACACCAATGCGAGATTTTGAACGGCCGGGTCATCCGGATAGTTCGGGCGCCATTATAACGAAGTAAATTTTTCCGTCATTTTTGGTTTACGCCGGGATTCGAACCCGAGGCCGCTTATTCCGGAACAAGTCGCTCTACCAACTGAGCTACGCAGACATTTATTCTGATTCCTATCTGCCTTTATGTCGTGTGCGTCCTGCTGGCAGGTACGTCACAGCCCTTATTTATTACCGGGGGCCAGTACCCGGAGTCCGACGGCTTAACGTACCCATCCGACGCACGGCGGATGTTTAGTGGTTCTAGCGTTTGTATCTGCCTGGGATCGACCCTGGGGTTTCGACGTGGCAGTCACAAACGCTGACCACTAGGCCATCCGTGGCCCGACACGCGTCGAAAGGTTATGTGACACTTATATACAAAAGGTGTTGCCAAAAAAACTTTTACAACAAAAGAAATAATGATAAAATTATTATGTGAAAGGTAGCTAAGAGTTTTAAAGAGATTTCAGTGAATGTTCATTGCCTCCAGCCAGGGTCAAGCTCGGCTAAGGAAACTCCTGTGGCAACTGGCAATAAGGATTTTCAGGCCTGAAAAATGTTGGTAGGCATGTCATCATTGCAACAAATGTTAGCCAGTTTATAAATAAATTCACTTTCGGTAAACCGGATGTAAGTAAGCCTTACTAGTGGGAGTAGAAATAGCAACAGATCCTCCTGCAACAAGGTGAGACATAGCAATGGTTGATGAGTGCATCTTAACATGATATATTTGTGCTTAGGAAGACGCACTTTAAGATTTCGAATGGCTAGAACCGATGTAAATCTTCGGGAGGGGGGGGGTCCGAGTCCAAAGATTCCAAAGGAATTCGCTGTACACAATAACGACTCAAACAGATTGTGGGTCCTGATGCTGAAATTTAAGTTATTTTTGTGGCATATATTCATATTTATGTCGTCTCTCCATGCTTCTTTCACTTGTCTGCAGTCTTCTGTTTTAGTTAAGGTCCACGTCTCTGCTCCGTACGTAAGCACTGGAAGGATACATTGATTAAACACTTTTCTTTTAAGACATAATTGCATATTTCTCTTAAAAATTGTACTGTTTCTTCCAAAAGCTCTCCAACCAAGTTTTACACGTCGATTAATTTCTTCATCAATGTGACCTTTGCTTGATATCTGCTGTGCAAGGTAAATGTAGATATTGGTTATCTCCAGCTTTTCTACATATCAATGCGACATATACACTGCTTACACACAGTCCGGTGTTGTCAAGGTTCTTTAACACACATTAACCTTGCGGTGTTGTAAGTAGTGTATGTCGTATTTGTCTTAGTCTTTGGGAGGAAGAGGGCTAGTACCTTTGTGAAGTATCGAAATAATTATAGTAAGTCTAATAGAGATTTCACTGCTGAAGCACCTTTCCTGCTGCACTAATGGGCATACGCGGAGGTGTTGCGTTTTGCTGATTCATATTTCATCTTCATTAATCCCTGGGGTTGTGAAGGCGCAGGAACGCAGAAAGTGCACTGCACCGATCTTCGCTGGCTGCTAAGGGGCCTCTAAATTTTTCTAAAGTATTATCTAAACTATCCATGGAAAAATTTATGATATGAAAGGGCTTTGCTCACATCTGAATTAACCAAAACTGTAAAAATTCAGTAATAATTTAGTCCTTAAACTAAAACTAAATTTAGCGGAGACATTTTTGCTGGGCTGTCGTTTGAAATTCTGATCTTCTATAAATACATTACGTGCTCAATTAGGTAACAGAATTCAGTTGTTTAAATCAGTGCACTGTAGATATGCATTTTACATCCAAATTAGCTGTGTTCCTGTTGAAGCTATGTTGCATACATGAGATTCTTCCGCTTTTTTTGTCATCATTTGGGTATTCTCGAGATCGATGCAAAACTGAAGAGAAATTTTGGAGGATCAGTTGGGGGGGGGGGGGGGGCGTCTTTTGATCTAGGGATGGTATTTTGTTTCTCAAAACGTTCGAAAACGTAAGTTATACGCAGTTAAAAAAATTCCCGTAATCGGGATTTCTTTTTCTCGCGATGTATCTTCTGCACAGTAAGTAGTATTGTTAAATATAATTTTATTCCATAAATATTTGCATTTCAGCTTTAAAATGGAAGAAAAATTCCGAAAACGAAAGTCGGCGAGAAAATTTACCTGTGATCTTCAGGCACGAGATTTTGCCGTGGATTCGAAGAATTCCGCCATTTCCATCGTCATTTCGATGGTTCTCGAGATCGATGCAGAACTGAACAGAAATTTGGGAGGGATTGGTGGTGGGGTTGTTTTTCCGTCGGTGGGCGGAATTCTGACTTTCAAAGCTTTCGGAAACAGAAGTTAGACGGAGTGAAGGTTTCTACTGTAATCGTAATCCTTTTTTCTCGCAATGTTTCTTCTACAAGGTAGTGTTAAATGTAATTTTATTCCATAAATATATGTTTTGCAGCTTCAAAATGGAAGAAAACTTTCCTAAAACGGAAGTTGGACGGAGCGTAGATTTCGCCGGTAGTCGTAATTTTATTTCTCCACGACGTTACATTTATCCTGTGTTGCTGTTAAACATAATATATATACACTATCTACCAACATGTAATTGGACACCCCTGCAATCGACGATATCTGCGGTCCTGATACACGTCACGGCCGCCGCCGTTAAATATCGTGTGGGAAACAACAACGCAACCAGTCGCATGCAAGATGCCACGCAGTTCGGAGCTCTCTGATTTCGAGAAAGGTGTAATCGTCGGGTATCACAGAAACGGCCAATCCATACGTGACATATCCAGCGAGTTGAAGTACCCAAAATCGACAGTGGCCTACGTGATTGGCAAGTGGAAGATGAGAGGTGACTGTCGGAATGTGCCCCGACCCGGCAGACCCACAAAACTGGGAGTTTGAGACCGACGGGTGCTAGCCAGAGAAATTCGGAAGAACCGCACCAAATCGATGGACCACATCCGCGAAGATTTTCAACAGGCATCCGGGAGTGTTCTTTCGATTAATACCATCCGTAAGGAAGCCCCATCTGCTCGGTTATCATGGACGTGCTGCCGCCCTTAAGCCTTTGATCACCAAGGCCAATAGCGCTGCTCGGCTAACGTGGTGCAAAGAACGTCGACAGTGGACCGTTGAACAGTGGAAACAGGTTCTCTGGAGCGACGAAACAAGGTTCACCCTTTACCGTTCGGATGGCAGGGTCTGGGTTTGGCGTCTGCCTGGAAAACGCCTCCTGCCGGAATGTATTGTGCCAACTGTGAAGTTCGGCGGCGGTGGAATTATGCTATGGGGGTGTTTCTCCTGGTATGGCACGGGATCCTTGGACGCAATTCCTGGTAGACTCAACGCCGAGACCTACTGCACCATTTTGGATGACCATGCGCTTCCTACGTTGTGGCAGTTTTACGGGGTGGACCCATATTACTTTCAGGATGACAATGCCACCTGTCATGTTGCGAGGTCCACCATGGCTTGGTATGGTGACAATGGGGTTAATCGAATGGACTGGCCTGCGCAGAGCCTGGACCTTAACCCTCTCGAGCACCTCTGGGACGAGTTGGAGCGTCGACTTAAGGGGTGCCCCCACCGTCCGAAATCGGCGAAGGAACTGACCTGTCTTCTCCAAGCCGAGTGGGAGAAAATACCGCTAGCCGTCGTACAACGCCTGGTTGAGAGTATGCCCCGGAGGGTCGCAGCTGTAATCGCCGCTCGTGGAGGCTCCAACAACTATTGAAGGTGAATAAACTTCGTTTTCCTTTGCTATCACAGGTGTCCAATTATTTGTTGGTAGATATTGTATATATATTTTGAATACAGTGATGTGATCCACCTTAATATTTACATAACAAATTTCAGTGAACAATTTTGTCTTGCTCACGGCTCGTTATATTCACACTGTTTCGCAGCACATTCTTATTTTTCACCCATGCGGTTAAAAAGTTCAGCTTTTGTTTTTCCTTCGTCAGTCTCATCTATGGTGTTAACATCATCAAAATAATTCATTAAATTTAGTGCTGACATATCAGATGACCTTTGAGATCTGTTACAAATTATAAAAAAAAAAAAAAATCTTCTGGCGGACAGCGAAAAAATTGAGTTCATCTTCAAAATACATATTTGATTGAAATTACAGCGATATTTCATTATACTCAATGACAGCTTTTTGGCTGTATCAATAAACACTACAATTTCAGAAAGATTATTTAGCAAGGAAAAATGAGTAAAATATTTTTAAAATCAACCATGACCCAAGATCGTTTGTCACGTTTAACGATATGAGAAAGTGAAGAAGGAAAAAGGGTGATTTTGATTCCATAGTTTAAAAAATGGATCCAGAATAAAGAGAGGAAATTATTGATGTGAGTTCACCGAAAAAATTCGTTTCAAAAATAAGTACAAAAATCGATCGTCAGTTGTTGCAATAATGATAGTTGCATTTATCTATTTCTATTGTAAGGGGGAAATATCTATGTCCTTATTTTTAGTGCAAACAACTGCAGTTCTCTTACCGTGGAATTTCAGTGAAGTCACAATACTCCTAACTTACGAATGACCAGCGGGCTAAATATTCTCATTTAATATTAACTCCGTCATTTGAATGAAATTTTTATGTGATGACTGATGAGGAACCAACGGATACCTGGGTAAGGAAGTGTTGTGCAAATTTTTTCCCCATAATACCGATTCCGTAATCTTCAAAACAAAACAAAAACTGCGCATTCTTGAAACATTAGTTGATTATATTGCATATTCAGTCAATACGGAAAAAAGAAGGCTGGTGAGTAGAATAAAACAAAAATTCACGATTGTAAATGCAAAAAAAAAAAAAAAAAAAAAAAAAAAAAGGCTGAGTAGAATAAAAAATACTCATGATTGTAGGTGTAAAAACCAGGACGATGAGTGGAATGAAAAACTCACGATTGTCGGTGTAAAAAAAAGTCTGATGAGTAGAATAAACAAAACCTCACGATTGTAGGTGTAAAAAAAAAGGATGATGAGTAGAAAAAAAGACTCACGATTGGAAGTGTGAGAAAAAGGCTGGTAAGTAGACTAAAAAATATCACGATTGGAAGTGTGAGAAAAAGGCTGGTAAGTAGACTAAAAAATATCACGATTGGAAGTGTAAAAAAAAGGCTGATGAGTAGAATAAATAAAACCTCACGATTGTAGGTGTAAAATAAAAAGGATGATGAGTAGAATAAAAAAACTCACGATTGTAGGTGTAAAAAAAGGCTGAGTAGAATAAATAAAACCACGATTGTAGGTGTAAATATTTTTATCTGAACCATGTTCAAAGATTTCAATATATATTTTTTTTTTTTTGTAAGAAGGGCCTTATTAACGGTTTAGCACCCGGTCTAAGATAAACCACGCATCGCTCCTGATTAAGCCACTGAGACGCGAATTTATTTTATTTATTTATTTTTTCGAGGTTTAACGGTCACCACCACCTTGAACATCGATGGCTATGAACACTCTCCCGTTCCAAATTTAGGGGTACTATTGGTACGAAACCTCCTTCTGGTCTACCGCGTGGTTCATTTTCGAGGCTCATATCGTCCGACCGGAACTTATCGAACCAAAGTTGGCTCTTGCATTTACTAACGCTGCATTCCCCAAAAGCTGTATTGCTGCTGCGAACTGTTTCTAATGTATAGTGTCAATGTTTAAACTCATGTATGAAAACGACAAGGATCTGGCTCCTATCCATAGTCCTCTTCAACGCTGCATAATGCCCTTGAAACTGATGCCACTGACGAAATGACCAGTGCTTTATATGGAGCAGTATTGACGCTTTAAATTGACATATCACAAATCTCGTCGCGCGGTGAGTTAATACTAAATTACAGCCCCGGTGGCGCAGTGGTCTAAGCGTTGGGACCATTTGTCCGAGATATGGGTCCGGGTTCGAATCTTGGTGAGGCATCGATATTGGGTTTGTCGTACGGCACTGGTTTTCTCCCTTCCGTGAAGGTAGTGGCCCTAAATTAGGGACCAGTGACTGCTTTTATAGCCCATTGAATTGCTCACGGTGGTCGTTAAACCCCAAACAACAAAAACTAAATTACCTGCACGATACTTAAATTCGGCATTTCATCTGCAACAACCTAATATTATTATAATTTTTTTTATTGGGGGTTTAACGACCAGCGTGAGCAACTCAGTGGACTATAAGCAGTCTCCCGTCCCTAATTTAGGGCCACTGGTTCCAAGGATGGGAGAGAGCCAGTGCCGAAAGATAAACACAACATCCATGCCTCACCTTGATTCGAACCCGGACCCATTTCGGACGAATTTTCAGAATTTTGCCAGCGCTTAGACTACGGCACCACACACACGCCGGGGCGGCAACCTAATATTAGCAGCAGTGTGAGTATCATTGCTACTACTGACAGAAACGTTTAATCGCATGCGTACCCGGGGCTCGCAGGGGGGCCTCGGGGTCTGGGGGCGTTCGTCCAACATTGTTTTGACTGTGTCGCGCAAGATATATGTGATACGCCGTTTTCCCACTCCGACTCACACTGCAGTGAGCGTGTTTTTTATTTCCCTTTTAAAATTTGCCGAATCATGGAGCTAGTTTGATCTCTTTGTTCACAAAAGGATGTGGGGTGTCAGTCTGTGCGTGATTCGGTCAGACTTAGCAGTTTGCATTGGTGTCCGTCCTTCTTTGTTTTTGTTTCCCCAGAAAGTACTCTTGCTTTGACTCCTTCTCTGGAAATTCTCCAAAGATGTTGACTGCAATAAATTTTGACTGAGGTGGGATCTCACACTCTCTGTTCAAGCTGGCAAAGTAAATGGGGAAGGACTGGTTGTGGGTTGTAAGAGTGTAGTTGTAGATGGTCGGTCTCTCTCTCTCTCTCTCTCTCTCTCTCTCTCTCTCTCTCTCTCTCTCTCTCTCTCTCTCTCTCTCTCTGTCTAGTATTTCTCTGCTTAATAGCAGTACAGTACATACAGTACATCGCTACTATACATGAGCGCCCATAGCTTAGCTTTCAGGAGGGGTCAAACAGAAATTTTAACTAAGTATAACATATGCAAATATACACTGTGCCTTCCTTTTTACCACACTCGCCCCGTTTTACCACATTGTTTACCGTTTTTACCACACTCTCAAGAGAAATTTAGCTGGAGACCAGAAGACCCAAAAAGTACATACAATAGATTGATAAATGAAATTAGGCAGCATGTTAGGACAGCGAGGGTATTTCTTTGTCGTTCTTTTGATCCTTTTGCAATAGATTGATAAATGAAATTAGGCAGCATGTTAATGTTAGGACAGCGAGGATATTTCTTTGTCGTTCTTTTGATCCTTTTGTAATAGATTGATAAATGAAATTAGGCAGCATGTTAGGACAGCGAGGGTATTTCTTTGTCGTTCTTTTGATCCTTTTGCAGTAGATTGATAAATGAAATTAGGCAGCATGTTAATGTTAGGACAGCGAGGATATTTCTTTGTCGTTCTTTTGATCCTTTTGCAATAGATTGATAAATGAAATTAGGCAGCATGTTAGGACAGCGAAGATATTTCTTTGTCGTTCTTTTGATCCTTTTGCAATAGATTGATAAATGAAATTAGGCAGCATGTTAGGACAGCGAGGATATTTCTTTGTCGTTCTTTTGATCCTTTTGCAATAGATTGGTAAATGAAATTAGGCAGCATGTTAGGACAGCGAGGATATTTCTTTGTCGTTCTTTTGATTCTTTTGCAATAGATTGATAAATGAAATTAGGCAACATGTTAGGACAGCGAGGATATTTCTTTGTCGTTCTTTTGATCCTTTTGCAATAGATTGATAAATGAAATTAGGCAGCATGTTAGGAGAGCGAGGATATTTCTTTGTCGTTCTTTTGATCCTTTTGCAATAGATTGATAAATGAAATTAGGCAGCATGTTAGGACAGCGAGGATATTTCTTTGTCGTTCTTTTGATCCTTTTGCAATAGATTGATAAATGAAATTAGGCAGCATGTTAGGACAGCGAGGATATTTCTTTGTCGTTCTTTTGATCCTTTTGCAATAGATTGATAAATGAAATTAGGCAGCATGTTAGGACAGCGAGGATATTTCTTTGTCGTTCTTTTGATCCTTTTGTTCATGTGCATCACGAAACCCCAGGGTTCACTCAATTGGTGATCAATAATGAAAAAATACCCACAAAGACAAATTTCTGGTAAAATTTTTGAAAGATCTTTGTCCAGCAGTGAATAGCTGCTCCAGGGGATGATATATTTTTATTTCTTCGTAGGGAATTTTCTTATTACTTTCGACTGTAAATTTTTCGCGTTTTTACTGGAAATTCCCAACGTTATTTCAATTTTTGCTGCAACCACACGCATCCAGAAGTTCTACAGAAAAATTAACAATCAGAATCATTGTTATCGCTAAAGTCTTCTTAGTACCTTCTAAGAACTGAAACGGTAGGGTCTGATTTCCAGGGGTGGGAAAATGCCCCTCTTGCCCCCCCCCCCCCCATATGGGGTGCCCGTGCTACTGGTCTATATTATCTACTCACATCCATTGATTCCAGAAGGCAGAAATTCTCATTTGTACATAATTGGTTTACACAGGAACAGCCAGAGAAACAATCTCGATGTTTGAGCCCCATCTCAGTTTCAGCTTGGTTGGAAATGTAGTGACTAAATTACGCTGCAAGAAATTTTTACCGTATTTTCTTGAGATCAAAATGAAAAGATACAGCTGGCAATATTTTTTTTGATTTTAGATTATAAAATGTAATAATACAAGGGGCATCCTGAAAGTAATGCCTCCTCCTTAATAACTTTTGAAATTTTAAAGTGATTTTAATGAAACTGCACTGACATGTACTATGATATGTTACCAATGTGGGACACACATTTTTTTCCAGAATTGGAAATAAAGATCATTAATGAGAGAGAAAAGCAGCGAGCAGTAATTGAATACCTGGGAAAATGGAAAAAGAAGGATGTGAGGCTCCAGAAATCCACAGAAGGCTCTTGGCTGTGTATGGAGCTGCCAAAATCGATATCAACAATGTCCTAAGATGGATGACGAGGTTTCGAGAGTGAGAAAATTCAGTGTCGGACAAACAACGGAGTGGAAGGCCCGCAACTGCGGTGACAGATGCCAACAGGCAACAAGTAAAAGACCTCAACACAGCTGACTATCGTATCACCATCCAGGAGTTGCAACAACAAACAGTGCTTCTTACTATGTGCAGGCATTTAAGAAGCTAAAGGGAGCTCTCAGAAGAAAAAGACGTGACATTCCACTTCATAGTGTTTGTTTTACACCATGATAATGCACGTCCCCACACCTCAATGGAGACTTCACAGGCTATTGCCTAGATGGGGTGGACGGTGATTCCCCAACCACCCTACTGTCATGATTTGGCTCTCTCAGACTTTTTCTTGTTTGCCTCTTTGAAAAACACCCTTCGTGGGGAACGTTTCTACGATGTGACAGATGTTAAACTGGATGTGTACTCATGGATTAAACTACAGCCTCAGGAATTTTTCCAAAATGGATTTTACCAATGGGTTCAAAGATGGCGGAAATGTATAGAAAGTGATGGACAATACTTTGAATAGGCTAGCATTATTATTAATATGCCCAGGTATTTTGCCACCAAGACTCACATTTTTGCTGCTACAAATAAAATTCTTATGAGGAGGGACAAGGCATTACTTTCAGGATGCCCTTTGTATATGTGCGTGCACGCGCGCTGTACGGAAGAGGGGGGGGGGGGGCGTCTTGCCACGACGCGCCGGGAATCTCAGAGGTTCTTAAAGCGTCACTGACTACTGAAGCTCCACTCCCCCGCCTTTCAGGATCGTGTAGTTTCTTTAAAATCCAATTTTGTGCTTATAATATCTTTATCAAGGTGAATATCAAATGTAACTTTCGTATATTTGCCCTTGAGCCTTTCGAGGTGGTAAGTTCTTCATGATGAGTCGTTTCCAACATTGAAACCATTTTACCTCAAAAATAAATGAATAAATAAATACATATTTAATAATAAAAGAGTGGGGAAAAAAATATGCTTCCAAAGCTGATATCACGGTTATGCAGGGCTACAAGGATTCTTAACTGATTCGAAAACTCACAGAAGCACCAGATTTTACTCAAAAGAAAAAAAAAAAAAAAAACTGAGGGTTCGACAAACAACCAACGCAGACAAGTTCGCATGTGTGAAGTGACAAACCGGAAACGAAGGGCGGCGGAAGACAAATTAAACTAGAAGGATGTCAACAAAGAAGGGAAGAAAAACGTTCTCATCCCCTTTCTCACGAAAGTTTCTGGCAAATATTCCTAAAACCACAATAAGTTCTCTTGACCCTACCGATGCTTCACAGAAATTAAGAGCTCACGCATGCTTTTCGGCTAATTCATGATTATTTCCAAGAGTTAAAAACTTTTGAACCAAATCCGAACTTTCTAATCTTTTTGTTAAATCTTGTAAAGAAGCATTTCTGAGAAAAATGCTAGAAACGGCACTTCAACGAAATGCGCTAGACACCATTTTGTGCGAATTCAGGAGACGACACGGATTATATTTTAGTAATAGGCTTCATGGACACAACCTTATATTTGCGTGTTAAGGGGAACACAAACACAGTAAGCTCCTTGCCAAACTTGAATATGAGTGTACGCGAAAAATTGCCGTTCCAACGCCTTGCGAATATACGCGTCGACAGCAATGTTTCTAATCAATGTTTCCAATCAAATGACTTGTACAATTCAATCACAGCGACTCTTGCTCATATCCGTTTGTTTAAATTTAAATCTTTCCAACGTAAATATCTTGAATTTTTTAACTATTTCGAGATAAAATATTCACAAAAAATTCATTTTAGATTTAGTTTTCGGGAGAATGACACCAGCACGTAAGATAAATAAAAAAAATTAACAGAATATACAGATTTCACGTAGTCTGATAAATAAAAAAATTAACAGAATGTACAGATTTCACGTAGTCTGTAGTTTTAACGAATCAAATCCGCATTTATGCAAACAAAAGCTGTATTACGTTCTTCATTTCTGAAGAAGTATTAAAACATTGGGCCAAGCTGACTTTATGGAGTGTCCCACAATAAACATGGGAAAGTCACCGGTATAAAAAATGAAAAACAATTTCAAGTATCTGAAGAGAAGAAAGGAAAAAAATTCAAAGTCGTTAATAATCCATAATGTTAGTTTTAATTTAGGAACGAAATATAGACCTTGACATTGCAAAAATCCACTGTAAACATTAACCGCATGACCCCTAAGTAAGAGAAATTGATATAGCCAATTTCCATAAAGGCAGGCTGAGTCGTGGGCCAGATTATTAAGACCCACCTAATCTCCATAAGTGCACTCATCTCACAGCACAAAATAGTGACGTCACGGCGTGGCACTGAAAATATATAGCTGGCACGCGCAGGGCATGTCAGTTTGACAATACAAAGCCCGTGCAACGGGGAAAGGGAAGGACTTTTCGGAGTTTGAACCGGGCATGATTATCAGCGAGAGGGGAAGGAGGGAGGGCAACATCCTCGCTGTCCGAGTACGTCTGTAGTAGAGGTGGGATTACTCTCAGGAATGATCTGGAGTGAAACACACACGCACGCACACACACACACACACACGCACACACTCACACACACGCACGCACACACGCACGTGCCGAAAAGTGGAGGCTACATGCATGCCTAGTGTAACTAGGAGAGATAAGAAGAGGAACTCGTGGTTAAGGGAAATGAGAAGAGTGGAAGACATCATGATCAGAGTAAAATCCCTCAAATGGCAGTAGGCTGGGCATATTGCCAAAAGAACAGACTACCGATAGACAACCTAAATTTTACACTGGATACCAAGGGCCAGAAGAAGACCACATGGGAAATGGAAGGATGAAATTCGAAAGCATGCCGGAGTAACATGGAGGAGGCTAGCTCAAGACAGACCGTTTTGGAAGAAACTTAAGGAGACCATCCAGCAGTGAATTGATAATGGTTAACAATGATTATTCATGTAATAGTTTTTAATTTATATCATTTAATCCCCCCTTCAGCGCTTCGTATGTATTTCCTGATTTTTCTTCACTTGTTCGTGATTTTTTCTTCACCTTCGCAATCATCCCTGGTTGCAGGGTAGTGTTAAGTAATATTACTCTCAAAATGTGTGTATTATAGTCAGCCTGCATTTCAGCCAGTAAAGTAATCTTTGTTGATGTAATACTTCGAGTTCGGGCGGAAACGTACTCCCAAAACGGAGAACAGCTAACGTAGCCTTTAGAAACAAACCGAAAATAAGAAAACAAAAACTGTCTTATTTGATGCCCTCCAGCATCGCCCGGGTTTCGTTGGCTTCCCTGTAAATCCGCCCCTGATACGACTTAAGTTGGAAAATTTACTTTATGAAGAGTATGCGTGGATCTCGCGATTTTAAGCGTGTGAATTGTGGAAGGAGGGGGAAAGAAAATGCACTGCAAGAATCTATTTTTACTCACAACGCTGATTTGACTGGTAGCCAAAATCCCAGAAAACCGTGCCTTGACAAGGGAGACGTGTATGCCATGTACGCCAAGGGAACTTTTTGAATCGCGGTCTCCCTGAACCTGGGAAAATAACACCGGCCCTGGGAATCCGTCGTGACACGAGAGAGACGCAGTCTGAGTTTTATAGACCCACGTTACAGAACGTGGCCACATTTTTATGTCGTTTTTACTGCTCAACAAGAAAAGACAAAAACAAAACTGTAAATCATCCCAATCTGCCCCTCCTCTTCTCGTTCTACTTTGTTTTATTTTTGTCTTTTCCAAGTTATTTTCTACTGGTCTCCGATGCTCTACGGGGAGTCCGGGTGCCGTTTTATTGTTCCAGTGGTTGAACCGCAATTCTGCCAGCTGTGATAATGATCTGCATCGAGTTCCTTCCTCTGTGACCGACCCTGTCCTGAAAAAATCCGTTGCGAAGTGCCTTCAAGAACGTATGTGTTTAATACGACCACACGCAAAATTATGGGTATGGAAACGCGCACTCGTACTGAGTATGTTTTTTTTTAAATAGCATTACTCAGAGAACAAAGTGACACAAAACACTGAAATTTAGAAAGTGCTTTCTAAATTAATGGGGACCACAATATTTTGAGACAAATTTCTACGGAATATGGATTCCCCCCTGATGGTAGATAAAATTTAACGGATGACGCCAAATTCTCTTTCCTTCCTTTCCGAAACAGTTTATTTGTGAAAGAGTGGAACGAAATACTCTATGAATATGTTTTCAGCGTTTTATTGTTGGATAGATATTTTGAATCTTTCCCATGGCACGCAACCGTCCAACCACTGTCAATTGATTCACGTCTAACTGTATTGGTATTTCTGTGGCCAACTAGGCGGCATATTCGTCCAACAGAGCTTGCAGATCTGCATTCTTCATCTCTTTCGGCCGTCCGCTCATCCGCTTGTCTTCCACATCAGAGCTGAGTTCTGGCTCAATTTTCGGAGCCCGAGCCCGAATTTTATATTGCAAGATAGAGCCCGAAAACTGCCTAACCTATTCAACCATAAACAAAAAAATCTCCTTTTCCACACTTCCACTCTCTCCTCCTCCTGCAGTTAACCAATGTATTTTTCAAATGTGGAGTGGAGAAGGGACCTCTATCTATTTTTTACAGTGTAACTGTACGATTTTCTTTGACCGTACGTTTTCACCTGAAGTGATTCGGCGGGCATCCAAAATGATCGGGCAGTGCTGCAATTGTATGTTGCTCAAATAATGCTAATATTATCGCGGCATAATGCGCTGCAATATGTACGTTGCTAAATAAAATTAGCAGGGAGGTACTGAGAGGAGATAGAGGGTAAATTATCGTCGACATGCTATCAACTATCCAATATACATAGTTCTTGAAAAAGCTTTTTCTTCTCTGTAGAAACAAACTAATGCGCTGCTTAAGGCATTTTCTAACCAAGCCCGGAATAAATAGCCATCTCGAATGCCCGATCCCCAACCAGAACCAGTTCCCGAAGAATTCTCTTTACCAACTATAAAGTGTCTCATTTGCTAAATCAAAGAAAATCACATTTATATATAAAACCTCTCTCGCTCTCCCCCTCTCTAAGAGCCCGAGCCGCAGTAAATATTCTACTGCCCGAGCCCGATTCGGGCCTGGGCTCTGCTTCGAGCTTTCGGGCTCCGGCTCAGCCCGTCTCAGCTCTGCTTCACATTGCAATTAGCACTTCCGAACATCATGAATTATTCACAACACGTGCCAAAACAGAACGAAACTTCTATTCTTATGGTAAGTTTTACTGTAAATTATCTGCACCGCAAAAGCTTAGCAGGGATTAATTAAACTCACTCAATTCATTGGTACAAAACCGACATTCAACCAAACCCCCCAAAACGAAACCCATCCCCGACTGGAAAGATGTCGCCACACCAATCGGGATCAGCTTGATCCTTTATTAATGTAATTCACAAACAAACAATGAACAATGTATGTACAAGAAATATTAACACATGCAAACACTCTAGATTAATATTTTCCAAAGATTAGTAACCACGACAAAATAATTGGGTTCTCGATATACCAATAAATTAAAAATGTAAGACAATGTGTAATATGTACTGGATGACAATACTGTAATTGCAGTATCAAAATTGTATACACATCTCAACACAAGAAATTGATCCAACATCCGAAGTAACGGGATAATAATAATAAAAATACCGTATGAAACGTATCAAAAGACCACAAAGTCCTTCAGAAATTTAGGACTGTAATAACGACGTACTAACACTGTGCAACAGGCACGTAGTGAACACAATTAAAGAAATAGGCAGTCAAGAAAAGTGCAAGATTCTTGAGTATTAAGAATTGTCATTAAAAGTGCACACAATACATTTACCAAAAGATGAAATAATGCAATATTCAGTAGACATTGAAAATGTAGTTACACAAAATGAATTCAGGAAATCTCACACATTTAATTCTATCATAGTAGCAACAAATATCCCGGATTCTATTTCGGGAAACAAAAGACATTAAAGCCCGCCAATTCTGGCTGGGCCAAAGGTAGTGTGCGAAATCATTGGGCTAGTGCTACAACCCAAAGTCCGAGGAAGAGGCTGAAGAGATGGAGACGTCCAATACTTGATTTTCATTGTACATGAGGAATCTGATGAGCACCGATACCTTGCGGCGAAGTTAAGGTTTACCCAAGATTCCACGGATATTAGTTTCCGTCATGGTTCCCAAGAATGATGATCTGAGTCCTGAGATACCAAGACACTCAAAGATCATGTGAAATATCGTAGCAGACTGTAGACGGCACTTACATTTTGCCTCCTTTAAGTTAAGTTCTATAAAGTAAGCTGGGCATGAACCGTTTTCAGTTACCAACTGATTGAAGTATTTGTCATCAAGGCATCTATCGATTGACACCGTGGGCGATATTGGGAAGGTGTGTCTCCCCATCTGAATTAGTCCATCTATCCTGCCAGGCCCCCCAAAAAAGATTTCCCGGGGCGTTTTCTAAGAGTTCTAACAAAGGGTTTCACTTGATAGTCAATTTGAGGTTTAGAAGTACCTTTTTCGGCGAGCAAATCGGCAATTTTGTTTCCCTAAAACGCAAAAAGTCTCGTTTTAAACACCGAATTAATTCTCTAACTGCAGAAACCAAATTTTCAGAAGTGCAATCAGGGTTCGAAAGAGAAGCAATGGCAGCCTGTGAGTCTGAATAAATATGAACTTCACATACACAAACAGTTGTTAAAAGCCATTCTAGTGCAGACTTAATTGCATATACCTCTGCCTAGAAGATCGATGCGTCATTTGAAAGACGGAAAAACTTAGTACACGAAGAACATCCATCGGACATCGCATATATAGAAGCCAGCTCCCACCAAGTTTCCGATCTTGGAACCGTCTATGTATTAGGTGTGCAACTTAATTCTCGGCCCCTAACCGCAAGCTATCATAGAATGTCTGAAAATGCAAATAGCTGTGTGCGATAATGGCTGATTGCAGCGCCATCCAACAGCTTTCCAGGCAACCGTAACCGTTCACAGCTGTAGTGTCAGAAGGGACGAAAGTTAACGGTGAATGCAATGTCGTTCGAGAAGCAACATTTGAGGCACTGCCTCCTGTTCCCGTTTCAACTGAAAAAAAGTGCTGAGGAAGCCCAGAAAATGATCTGTGCTGCTTTGGGTGAGGCTTTTGTGTCCTTCAGTACGTGTAAGAAGTGGTTCCAGCGGTTTAAGCAGGGACATTTCGATATCCGTCATGCAGAACGTCCGGGAAGTTGGCGATGAGGAACTGGAACAACTGTTGGACGCGGATCCCTGTCGCACACAGTCAGAGCTCGCCCAGGAACTCGGAGTAAGACGGCAAGCCATTGCAAAGCGCCTGCATAAGCTTCGACGGATTCACAAGGAGGGCCGTTGGGTGCCCCACCAACTCACAGCTGCGAACAAGTCTAGGCGGTACGATGTTGCTGTGTCCTTGCTCTCCAGATTCAAGAACAAGGATTTCCTCCACAAAATTTTGACCTGTGACGAAAAGTGGATCCTCAACGATAATTCCTAAGCGGTGCAAATCGTGGGTTTATCCAGGTCAGCCTACCACCATTACCACCAAACCGAATATCCATGCCAGGAAGTTGTTGCTGTGCATATGGTGGGATCAGCGCGGTGTCGTACACTATGAGTTGCTCAAACCTGGTGAAACGGTCAATGCTGAGCGTTATTGTCAGCAACTCATTCGTGTGAGTGACGCAATGGAGGCGAAAAGGCCATACACCGACAAGGGCAGAAGGTCGGTTCTGTTGCTTCAGGATAACGCGCGTTCTCACACCGCGAAAACGATTTTAAACACGATCACCGACCTGCGATGGGAGATTTTGTCCCACCCGGCGTATTCTCCAGACTTTGCCCTGTCGGATTATCACCTCTTTCGCTCCCTGCAACATCACCTGAGTGATATGCACTTCACTTCTGTCGAGGAGGTCCACGCAAGTATTGATAACTTTATCAACTTCCAACCGGTCTCTTTTTTCCGCAGTGGCATTATTCGGCCGCTCCCTGACCGATGGCTCAAATGTATCCAACACGACGGGGATTATTTTCTCTGATTAGGTACGTATTCGATTTGCTATAATTTGCTGTCAACGTGTCGTGCCTGTGGCCGAGAATTAAGTTGCACACCTAATGAATTTCCTTTCCGATTTGTGTCGGCAGTTTAGTATCCCAATGAACGCTAATTTGACGTGCAGGGTGTATAGGATCCCTCTGTCGATGTCTCTCGTAATCTAACGGATTTATAGTTTCTCCAAAAGGCCCGGACAGTTTCGTCAAAATGCTGTATCTGATATAATGCCGATTCCTTTTCAATAATGAGGTCCAATGGTTCGCAGCCGGCGAGAATTTGTCACGATGTAGTGGTCGTTGTTCTGTAACACCCAGTTATTCCAAGTAGCTCTGTACGTTGTATCTGCTGAAGTTTAATTGATGCTCTAACTGTTGGAGTATACTAAGCACCACAAGCGTATGCGACCATTCTCTCAATGCAATATTTGTAGATTGCCTTTTGTGTTTTTCCAACAAATTTCATGGAAATAATTCTGTTAATAAGCAGTAAAGTCTTTCCTTGTAAGTACTGAATACGCGGCAAGCCGGGAAATTTGTTATCTAAAATAACACCCAAAAACGCAATGCTCTCTATTTGTGGTAAAACAATGGAACAAATTATTGGTTTTATGCCTGGGTTTCCCGGAGTTTTATGGCCTAAGAGATGTTTTGAATCTTTCCCATGGCATGCAACCACCGAATCATTATCTACTGATGGATGCCTAACGGTATTGCCGTTTCTGTGGTCGATTGATTCACTCCTGTAACTGTATTGCTATTTCTGTGGTCGACTGATTCACGTCTGACTGTATTGCCATTTCTGTGGCCAACTGGGCGGTATATTCGTCCAACAGAGCTTGCAGATCTGCACTCTGCGTCTCCTTCGGCCGGCCGCTTGTCCTCCACGCTGCAATTAGAGCTACTGAGCATCACGAATTATTCACAACACGTGCCAAAACAGAACGAAACTTCTATTTTTGGTAAAACAGTGGAACAAATTATTGGTTGTATGCATGGGTTTTCAGCGTATTATGGCAGAATCGATATTTTGAATCTTTCCCACGGCATGCAACCGCCGAATCATTGTCGACTGATTCACGCCTAACAGTTGCCATTTCTGTGGTCAGCTGATTCATGCCTAACTGCATTGCCATTTCTATGGTCGACTGATTCACGTATTGCCATTTCTGTGGTCGACTGATTCACGTATTACCATTTCTGTGGTCGACTGATTCACGTATTGCCATTTCTGTGGTCGACTGATTCACGTCTAACTGTATTACCATTTCTGTGGTCGACTGATTCACGTCTAACTGTATTACCATTTCTGTGGTCGACTGATTCACGTTAAACTGTATTGCCATTTCTGTGGCCAACTGGACGGTATATTCGTCCAAAACAGCTTGTAGATCTGCACCCTGCATGTCCTTCGTTCGTCCGCTCGGCGGCTTGTCCTCCACGCTGCATTTAGCACTTCTGAACATTATGAATTATTCACAACACGTGCCAAAACAGAACGGAACTTCTTTTTGTGGTAAAACAGTGGAACAAATTATTGGGTGTATACATAGGTTTCCAATGTTTTTATTTTCGAGTAGATGTTTTGAATCTTTCCCATGGCATGCAACCGCCGAATCATGGTCGAATGATTCACGCCTAACAGTTGCCATTTCTGTGGTCAGCAGATTCACGCCTGACTAACTGTATCGCCATTTCTGCGGTCGACTGGGCGGTATATTCGTCCGAAACAGCTTGTAGAATTGCACTCTGCATCTCCTTCGTACGTCCGCTCGGGCGCTTGTTCTCCACACTGCATTTAGCACTTCCGAACATAATGAATTATTCACAACACGTGCCAAAACAGAACGGAACTTCTTTTTGTGGTAAAACAGTGGAACAAATAATTGGGTGTATACATAGATTTCCAGTGTTTTTATTTTCGAGTAGATGTTTTGAATCTTTCCCATGGCATGCAACCGCCGAATCATGGTCGACTGATTCACGCCTAACAGTTGCCATTTCTGTGGTCAGCAGATTCACGCCTGACTAACTGTATCGCCATTTCTGCGGTCGACTGGGCGGTATATTCGTCCGAAACAGCTTGTAGAATTGCACTCTGCATTTCCTTCGTACGTCCGCTCGGGCGCTTGTTCTCCACACTGCATTTAGCACTTCCAAACATCATGAATTATTCACAACACGTGCCAAAAGAGAACGACACTACTATTTTTGGTAAAGCAGTGGAACAAATTATTGGTTGTATGCCTGGGTTTCCAGCGTTTTATGGCCGAATAGGTGTTTTGAATCTTTCCCACGGCATGCAGCCGACGAATCATTGTCGACTGATTCACACCTTAACTGTATTGCCATTTCTGTGATCGACTGATTCACGTCTCGGACCCCGGGTAACATACCACCCCCCGGTTATAAATAAGGGCGTCTTCTTTCCCCTTTCTACCTCGCTTCCGTGTGACTTTCCCATTGGGGCATTCTAACCCAAGTCTCTAGCTTTCTACTTCTAAGGGTTGTGTAAAACCTGGTGTCGCTTAAAATCCTACATAAATCACTTTGGGCCACTGTCTTTGGGGAAAAGAGAAAGGTAGTGCCCTAAGACAAGCACACCCCGGAAGCGCTTAGAACTGCGCCATCGAGACGGCTGCTTCACGAAGTACCAGCCTTATTGAAAAAAAGGGTTACCCTGAAATTCCTGAAAGGTATTGTGGTTTTATAAGGGCAGGAACGTTTTCTTTTTGATCCAAGTATAATAAAATCAGCCTGTCTGAGGTGAAAGGGGGGAGGTGGAGAAGGAAATGAGATATATTTCTATACCTATGTTGTTTGACGTGTAACGTAAGGGTTACGGATCTTGTGAAATTCGTACTAATGTGAGGTGTCTAAATCATTACAGTTTAACATCATTTATAATATGAGTAAAACATTCTATATCAAAAAACTTTATAATGTAGATATAAAATTAATGTTTTATATTAATTTAGATTGTTACCCATATAATAATTTTATCTGTAACATGTTCACATGACGTCATCACGTGCTGTTTTACAACAGCACAGTACGTTTTATGATCTGACAAAGAATGGTTATCCTGATATTTTGCCGCCGTTGTCAAAAAATAGTTGCGACGCCCCTGGACTTGACCCCTCCCCAGTCGCTCTCAAGAGAGTGAACCATTTCTACGCGAGCTGCCCCGAAACTTAGATTTCCAGAGCAGAAATCAAGCTGTCCTGATATCTCCCTTCTGCCACCTCTAAGCAGGGGCGGATCCAGATAGGGCGGGGAACCCCCCCCCCTCTCAGGAACCAAGGAGAAGCTTCGACTTGTTACGTTTTAATAACAAATTGAATATTTTTTTTTGTGAAAAAACGTGTTTGAAAATATATCACTTTCGTTAATTAATTGGAAGAATTTATAGACATATTAAGAACACTTTCATTTTGTGGGAAAATAGCAGGGAGGTCCCCGGTTATTCCCAACACTTTCGCCCCCCCCCCCCCCCCCGCTCACAAAAATCCTGGATCCGCTCTTGCCTCAAAGGGACAGCAAGCAAGTGGGAAATGTCGTGTTAATTAGCTTAGAGAAGAAGAAAGTGCTTTAAACAGTCTCTCTCTCTCTCTCTCTCTCTCTCTCTCTCTCTCTCTCTCTCTCTCTCTCTCTCTCTCATTCATTCATTCATTGCTCTGTATTTCATTTTAGGAAACATTCCATATAAACCTTTATGGCGTTTTAAAAATACCTTCTGAAAGAACTCAATTTCATTTTGCGAATATTATTTCCTTTGGGGAAAAATATAGACGGTGTTTTGCTTTTCAGAACGTCATTTGAAGGAAGCAGTGTATTCTCAAACCCCTCTGAGCAGAAAAAAGTCGTTCACATCCATGGTTCTTCTTTTGATGAATGGCCTATACTTTCGTCTTTCAGGCCTCCTGAAGCTGTGTTTCGGTTTTGGATTCTTAGTGCTTGGGTGGCGGTAAACTTCCACACCGGAAAACTCCCTCACCGGTAAACTCACACTGTTAACACAAATCTACTTAAAAATGAGAACCTGAACCTACTCGTTTTTTTTTTTTTAAGCGCAATCGTATCGTAAACGAGTACATGACATGCTCAAATATAAGTAACCATGCGTACTTACAAATAACTGCGTCAATAAATATATAATCTCGTATTACTTCATTTTAGATATTATAGATTTCAAAAGAAATTGTTTAATAAATGTGTAAAGTGACACACATAAATAATTAGTACAACAAAGTCACTGATCACGAGAAATTTAATTATGCATAAACTATCTTTGTGTACGTTTTTACATTTAAGTGTCAATCTCATTAATAATATATTGTCGCTTCAGCACTATATTTGTCATAAAATTGTGCGTTCCATTTGCCCAGCATGTGACAACGAGTATATGTATTATCCCAGATGTGTCATCGAATAATATACATCCAGTTGATTCTATGTATAAATGAGTATGTATTGAGTACACGTATTCCAAATTTGAAATCGGGCAGCGGATGGCTTAGTGGTTAGAGATTCAGACTACTGATGGAGGGATCCCAGGTTCAAACCAAGCCTGATAGGCTTGGATCTGGGGGCTCTCCGTGGTAGTGTGGATTTCTAACAATCGCTGAATATCCGCCGTGCATCGGACGAGCACGTTAAGTGACGGCCCCCCGGGTAGGAATCCTCCCCAATTTCTCTCTGCCTTGTATGTGCAAAATCGTACGCTTGTACGGTGGCGCCATCTAGTGTGCTCTCTTTCACTTACAAACTATCGTGTCAGAATCGCTGGATTCGCTCCAACTTCCTTCAGTTTCTGTAATCTGCCCGAAAGGTCACAGAAACTGAATGAAGTTAGAGCACATATATTTGAAATATATGCTTAAAAATGAATACATATATTTCAAATTAGAAATACCAGATATACTCACAATTTATTCCCTGTATGTACTCAAAAATGAGTACGTGTCTTTTTCAAAAATGTGACACAAGTACTCGGAGCTATTATAAGCCCAGAATGTATTCAAAAACGAATACATTTTGCTTATTTTTAAGTACCAATTATTAACAGTGCACACACTGATAAACTCCCATACCGGAAAACTCCCCCACTCTCTTCTGTTGCCAAGAAAACTGCTACACGGCGGAAAACTTCCACAGCGGTAGACTTCTACACCTTCTCATGTAAGGGGATGTACACAAATTGCGTTTCGTCCGAAGATCTTGTCAAAATGTTGGAGTTTTCCTAATGGAACAAAAATGAAATGTACGAGTTTTTCTAGTGATATAAATACCTACGTAAGATCATAACGGCACAAGGTTTATGAAGAAGCTTTCCGACTCAATAAAACTTGTTATGATTTTAATTTTTGGCATGTGATAACATGCAATAAAAGCTTATCAAAAGAGACTCAACGAATAGGTCTTCAGGTACTTACAAGTCACCTAGGCTGCGGGCCTTTTTGGAAGATCTTAAGTTACATCCTAAATATCTTATATTTATAAACATTTTATTGACGCTAATAAAATTCACTGAACGGAACATTTCTCAACTGTTTACAAGGCACCTAGGCCGCGGGCCTTTTTAGACGATCTTAAGTTAAAAAACTTGTGTCATTATGATCTTACATATGCATTTAGATCACTAAAAGAACTCGTATATTCGTTTTAGTCAACTAGGAAAACTCCCACACTTTGACAAGATCTCCGAACGAAGCGCAATTAGTATGCATTTCCTTATATTATGAGAGGGTATAGGAGTTTTCCGGTGTGGGAGTTTACCTGGATCCATAGTGCTTGTTTTCGTGTTATATTGTTTTTGCAAAATGAAGTGAATGCTGCAGCGATAGATAGCTGAAAGTACTTGACAATGTATCAAGTTACCGTAAAAAGTTCTGGAAAGTCGCCTGTAGAGGAGATGGTGTAAATTAAAATCTATTAATACACTGGAAAGGTGAAGTACCTGAAGATAGTTGGGGAAGGAAAAAGAACCTGTATGATTTTCGTCCTGCAAAGGAGCGATTGTAGGTTTTGTGTGTGTGTGTGTGTGTGAGAGAGAGAGAGAGAGGGGGGGGGGAGCAAATCTTTTAACAAAAGAGAATCCTTATAAAAACAAAAACGCGAAAAAAAAAAAAAAAAAGAAACTCAACCATGGACAATATATCTTGACATTATTATTGCTGTTCGGCAACTCACATTTTTTTACTAAACGTAATGTAATTTATTCGTTGACTTACTGATTTATTTTAAGCAACACTGCCGAGTTCTTAATTTGGCAAAAGAAACGTTCTCCAACTTTTACAACCAATTATAAACAGTTTGCATCATTCATTGGAGGAACTGCCTTGCTGTACGAACGACTACCACGATTCACTGCGCATGCGTAGCCGTGTTTCTGTTGCACGTCATTCGCCCCCTTCCCCCCCCTTCCGTCTTTTCTGAGATGCAAGGTGTTAGCTCAAAGCAAAATGTTCATAATTTATATAGCGGTTTTAAAAATAATTGTAACGCATTCAGATGAGGTTGTTGCAAATTTTAATACTAGTACAGACCTGCTTTCGGTGACGCTTAGCAGAAAACTAGCTGTGGCAGAAAGCAGAATTCTGTTTAGCAGCGAGCTAAATGACGGGCCCACCCACGCTTCCTTTCCGGAAACCCACTGCCGATGGACTAATGTCAGGTGACCTCTGACCTCATTGGCGACACACACGTTAACTAGACCCGCCAAATTGGTGAGAACATATGTCCCAGTAGGAATGGTTGCGGAGCATCCTAACGCGAGCCTCCAACGTCATTATTTGGCTTCTGCACATCGATCAAAGAGGAAAGGACACTTTCTAAGCTCGGGAATGAGCTGGAATTGTCAAATGAGTATTGCGTCTACAAAGGCTTCCTGTTCCTTCCATCTGAGCCGCCTTTCTGAGGTCACATCGGCTGAGTTTATTATAATTCTTCCAATTCCGTGGGCGATCGCGCGTGGTCAACTTAACTGAATGGCATTGTGCTCATAGATTATGAGCTATCCCACACCACCACGCAGAACAGGAATTTGTTACGCCGAAGAGAACTATAGTTCGTAGCTTGGAAAAGATACATACTAATTTTAACATATTACGGAGATTTAAAGTCACAGAATCCCTCCTATTATTTATTTTTTTGAACACGTCTTGTGGCTACGGCTGTATGGCTCATTAATCCGAAATCTCGTATGTAATGAGCAAATCTTTCAGCAGATGTGTCAGAGACGTTTTAGTGTATCAAATCATTGACGTAGCGTGGGCCACGAGGTGTACTTGCGACGTAGGCCGGTGCTTTTCGCTTTCATTGGGCAAATGATCATATGTAGAGAATTTTAGGAAGGGAGTGTCTGACCCCAGGTCTTAAACAACCCTTAGAAATAGGAAGCTAGGAGATTTGGGCTAGAGTGCCCGATAGGAAAGTGACACGGAAGCGATGTAGAAAGGGGAGGAATACGCCCTTATTTATTACGTGCCAGTACCCGGGATCCGACGGCTTAACGTGCCCATCCGACGCACGGAGGATATTTAGTGGATCGAGCGTTCGTACCTGCCTCGGATCGAACTTGAAGTCCTTTCCGTGGCAGTCACGAAAGTTGCCCACTAGGCCACCCGCGGCCCTTTATGGGGCATCGACTACACGCCACTTTATAAGGCTGCCGGTTCGTGCTTGCAGTGCCACCACACGGTGTGCGGTCATGCGCAGTCGCATCAAACGTGGATCATTTGCATACCAGCAGGAGGTCGTTCCATTTTAAGGGCGCTTCAGCTCTGTACAAAAACGAATTTGTTTTTAATAGTTAAATAGTTTTCACCCAATTACTGCATGAAGAAAATTTACAAAAACATTCTCATTAAATCCAAATCCAAAAATGAAAAAAAATTAAAAAATATAAATCCAAAAATTAAAAAATACTTTCTCATTCAATCCAGATCCTATGAAAAAATAATTGTTTCTTGGTATCCAGTCTAGTATTTCGGCTTTCCAAGAGTGGTCAGTTCTAGCAATATGTCCATCCCATTGCTACTTGAGTGCATGGGCGACGGCAACGAGGCTCAAGTGCCCCCTCCGTGGAAATTGTAAAACCCCTGAAACAAAAAGTAAAATTAAAGGCAGAATAGCGAAGAAATCAATTCCGATTTTTTGAAGACTAGTGTCTGATCCTTCAGCCTTTGCACGCTGCGCTCATTACGACAAACCGCACTCGGCATGACATTTGGCAAGTGCCAAAAGTCGTGGGATTAGCAGTTTGCAATTTTTTATTTGGTGCTGCCGTCGTGTAAAGTCTTCGACGCACTTCACAATTTTTATCAGCCGCGGAGATGTAATCTCGTGAGTCAGGTTGAACAACCGCCAGTAGGATTATGGCAAGCCGACGTGAATTGTCGGAGTTTGAACGAGGCATGGTAGTGAGAGCCAGACGGATGGGACATTCAGTTTTCGAAGTTGTGCGAACATTCAACATTCCTCGATCCATGGTGTCACGTGTGTACCGAGAATACCTCATGGAAGGCATTACCACTCACGGTGGACAGCGCAGTGCATGGCCGACTACGGGTGCTCAATGACCGTGACCAGCGGCGTCTGACCAGGATTGTCCATGCTAACATACAAGTGACACTGGCTCAAATAACATCCACATTCAATGCATGCTGGAGGTACCAGAGATATATCCATCAGCTCAGTGCAGCGTGATTTAGCCTCCATGGGGTATGAGAGCAGAAGACACAACAGAGCGCCTTTGTTTACACCACGGCATTGGATACAGCGCCTCTCCTGGGATCTTGAACACAGTAATTAGACCTTATAAAACTGGCAACATGTGGCGTGGTCCGATGAGTCACGCTACCAGTTGTAACGAGCGGATGGTAGGGTGCTGCCATGAACTCAAGCTATCAACAAGGCACTGTACAAGCTGGTGTTCGTTCCGTACATGTGTGTGGTGTCTTTACGTGGTAATCGCTGTGTCGCTCTGCTGGGTGACCATTTGCAGCCCTTCATAGACTTCATGTTCCCCAACAACCATGAAATTTTCCAGGTGGACAAAGTATCATGTCATCGGGCCCAAGTTGTATCAACCGTGACACAGAAGAGACTATGTGGTTTGTGTATAACGAGTGTCCGTCGAAATCGGGTGTGCAGAAATGCAGATTTTATAAGAAAAGTTGTCGACTGATTCTGGCAAAGCAATAGAAGACTGCAACTAAGGAAACAGCAAGATCATGTAATCCGTGAGAATGGTGTATATCAAAACTATTTAATCAGGCCAAGCTTTCGCCTTCCAACGGAAGACTTTATCAAGGTGAACTTACACTAGAACAACGATCCGTTTGGAATTTAAAATCAGACAATAGCACACGCGTTAAACACAAACACATAAGCATACCTGCCAACTCTTACCCAGCAAAAACAGTCTTGCTGTGCCAGCACTGGCAGCAATGGCCCAGCACTATGTTGCCGCTGCCGAACCGTCAATAAAATGTCCGGGCGGCCAACAGAAGGATCAGCAGTTCAGGCCAACAGTTGGCACCCCCATCAGTTGTCATATGCCACAACAGGGCCATCAGTTATTCATCACAGTCAGCAGCTGCCACAAATGGCCCTTCAGCGGCCCTGCAAACACGTGCCATAAATGATGGCTAGCCTAATGTGGTCCGCTAGTTTCCCGGCAGTGGCAGCCGGCAATCACGTGACGTAACTGATGGCTTGCCGAATCTTGTCCGCCAATTTCCCAGTAATAACCATAAAAAAAAAAAATAAGTATCACGGATAGCCGCAGTTTCCCAAAGCTACAACTATAGATGAGTACATTATATCTACATAGCGTTGCTTTTTTTTCTTTCAAATAATTGGTAAATATTGTACGCGTATAATTCTTTTTTTTTTTTTTTTTTTTCCAACAAACGCTTTTTTAATGTTTTTCCAGGACTGTTGTTTCAAGTGGTTTCAAATTAGTTCTTGTTATTCATGGGAATGGAGTGGATGTATTTCACGGCTGTAATCTGGTATTTCATGGCTTAATCTGATATCTTCGTCGATTTGGTATTTCATTAGGAAATTAATTCGCCTCTCTACATATGGCTTTTTTTATCTTAACATCCACTAAAATGACACGATGGCGATAGCGTCGACTTCAACTAACTGGTACCACGAGATACACAGCACGTGTTGCTTCTGCGCATGCGCAATCCCGTTGCTTCCACCTGGTGTTGAGGTTTCATCGGTTGCCAGCTACGGGCCACTAGTGGCACTTGCTTGGTTGTCCGCAATTCACGGCGATGCTGCAGGCTCGCCAACTGATGGCGCTGCCACCAACGGACCGCTACCGGGCCGTGAGCGGCAGATTTCAGCCAGCAGTGACCCATCACTGCCAGCTGGTGGCCAGCAGTTTCTCAACACTTGTTTTTGTTGGGTACGGATGTTCCGGAAGGTTTTTCGATTTTTTTATGCTGTCTTCCAGTTTTCCGGCCGGAAGAACTTTTCTTCCGGATTTGAAATTTTTTTGTATTTTTTGCTAAAAATCTCCCTATAAATAAAATATATATAACAGAAATGGGAATTCTGCGCAATTGTGCGCCAGAGAACCTCCGTGCACCGTCGTCATCGTCGGGACTTCGGCACAGTAAATTCTCCGTGCACACCGTTCCGCTTGACGCTGAATAAGATCATGGGGTGGGAAGAAAGATTCAGAGACTCCAAGTACTGCGGATTTTTTACTATGGAAATCGTCGGTCCTCTACGCACGACGGAAAACATCAAGTCTGCTATGGAAATCGTTAGTCCGCTATCGACGACGGAAACATCGAGTATGCTATGGAAATCAAAAAGTTCAGTGAAAGAACGTTATTCAACATCTGTGTAAAGTTTATTTTCATGTTTTCAAGATCCTAACACTTGTTAATGGGTTCTAAAGAACACCGTGAACTACTCCCAGTCTGTGTAGATACTCATTACATTTACTGCAATGTTCCTGTTGGTGTTTGAGGAAAACTAGAAAAAGAAAAATTGTTAGCCCCAGTTAGTGTTTCTCAACTTCAGTAGCAGGCCTGTGTCCCTGATAGTGTTAAATAAAGCAGAAAAAGACAGTATAGATTTGAAAATAAAAAAAAAATTGGACATTGAAAGTGGCCAGGTACTTCTTAAGGCTGTCTTTTAATGGGTGTTAGGGTTCATCTTCTGCGACAGATGGCGCAAAAATCACTCCTTGGGCGTGGCTTTTATGTCTTGAGAAACTGTCTCAGTGGTTGTCGTCCGCAAATCACTGCTGACCTCGCCATATTCAGAATAGAAGCGGTCTCTCGTTGGCTGCACATGAAAAGACAAAATACGCCCTGTTACGTTTTAACCATTGATGATATTTGAGGGTGGAGCTTAGTAGGTAGGCGGAGTTTCTGTAGCTCAAATTCAGGTGTTCTCTGCTAATATACACATTTTCTTTTCAAAAAATGAACGTACAGTAGGATTTAAGATGATTTATGGGAAACAAGATTCCAGTCTCACTTTCAGTCCCATTTAATTATTTTTATTTGGCCTAGATAATTCAAAAAAGATCACACAGAAATGAGAGATTTCGTTTCTTCCAGACAAAAACACTGCTAAGCTAACTTATCGCGCTATCTAGCGCCCTAATTGGAATACTTTCGAGTCAGATAAATTGAATTAAAAAAAAAAAAAAAGTTCTAACAATTTTTTTCGGAATAATAGCTGTGACACATATAAGCTATAGTTCGTTTTTATTTGTGCTCAAAATTTCAAGCACTACAAAGTAATAGTCTCCGAGAAAATGTGTACAAAATAATTTGCATTGCAAATATAGGATAGAATTTCTGTTACAATCATTCAAAGACAGCCTTAAGGAATCCAAAAAAAAAAAAAAAAAATGTCTGATATCGTGACACGTATAAGAGGGGGGTGGGGGGGGGGTGAGACAAAGAGCAGCAAGAAAAAAAGTGAAATTCTGCTGCGTAGGTATCCAAAAGGATATAATTTTTTCTTGCCGACTTGTTTGTACGGAGTGTTTCAAAATCTAGTAAATTATTCATAACGAACTTCGTTATTAATCTTTCCCTTGTTTTGTTGCAATGCATATAAAAATTTGTGTGTTAACTATTGCAAAACAAGATATATAGCTTTTTGTGGATATTTTATATTGTATAATAAACTAATGTCAGAACAATCTTCCTGATTATTATGCAATCTTCTGGTTTTTCATTAAATTTAGCTGGCAGCTATGCATATAACGCATTACGAACACGTGAATTGTTGATAACTATTGCATGGGTCCAATGTTCACGTTACACATCGTGCAAGGTAACAAGTCATATTTTATATTAGTCTCAAACTCAGAAGCCACGGAGACTTCAGTTCAAACGATACCCCATCATTGCAGGCATCGCTTCTTCTGATAGTGTCAAGAGTCTCCCTAGCCACAGTTTCCTTATAAGTAGTGAAAGGGTCCACCAGTTTTCTTTCAGGGCGCGGGTGGCCTAGTGGGCAACGTTCGTGACTGCCATGGGGAAGACCTCAGGTTCGATCCCAGGCAGGTACGAACGCTCTATCCACTAAATATCCGCCGTGCGTCGGATGGGCACGTTAAGCCGTCGGACCCGGGTACTGGCCCCCGGTAATAAATAAGGGCGTCTTCCTTGCCCTTTCTACTTCGCTTCCGTGTCACTTTCCTATCGGGCACTCTAGCCCAAATCTTCTAGCTTCCTATTTCTAAGGGTTGTTTAAGACCTGGGGTCAGGCACTCCCTTCCTAAAATCCTCTACATATGATCTGATCTGATCAGTTTTCTTTCATCCCCATATGGGAACTGCTGCGTTGTAAATAACCTCCTTTGCTGAAGCAGTCGCTCCTTTTTTTCCCGTATGTCTCTCATATATCGCACACATAAGGATCTTTTCATCATTCGTTATCTTCCGGAATGCTGCGTAAAAATATGATTTTAGGGGGGGGGGGGGGGTGAGGACCAAAAAAACTGGGCTTCAATCTAACTAACACGAAGCTATCTGGAAGGATAAAAAAAGCTGCGTGCGACTGTCAACTTCCGGAACGCCGCATCGTTAGTGGAAACGGAGAATGGAACCTTGCAAATGCTTAAAAAATACGACTCTTGGAAAAAGAAAATAAAAACTTGATTAATCTAACTGAAACGAAGCTATATCTGGAACCCAAAACAGGAAAAATTGCGACCATCTGCTTCCGGAATGCCGCATAATACGTCCGAGGAAACGGAAGTGGGACGATAAAAGTGCGTAAGAAAATGGTTTTTGAAAAAATTGAAAGAAGAAAAAACACTTCATCAATCTAATTGAGATAAAGCTATCCAGCAGCAAAAAAAAAAAGAAAAAAAAAAAATTTTGACCTCAACTTCCGGAATGCTGGCGTTGGGCCGCGAAAATGGAGAAGGAAACGTTGAAAACGCTTCAAAAATATGGCTCTCTTGAGAAATAAAAAAAAAATCGCATATATCTAACTGAAACGAAGCTGTACGGACGCCAGAAAAAGAAAAATTGCGATTATCGGCTTTCAAAATGCCACGCAAGACGGACGTGGTGGAAACGGAGAAGCGCCGTACTGCTTACGCCGTTTGTGCCTCCGACATTTAACCTGGATGCAATTTGTGCCCCCGTTGCGAAGTGGTTGGTCTGTACGAGCCTGGATAGTCCACGTCGACTCCGGTCATCAGTGGAGTATGGTCGGCCATCACTTGGTCGCTGGTACGTCTGTCGATGGTATACTCGCGGTACACCCTTGATACGATTGACCTCGGGAATTCTAGGGTTCTTATCACTTGGGCGACAGAATGAGCCATCTGTCTTGCGCCGACAATGCGTCCACGATCAAAGTCGCTCAGATCACCACGTTTACCTATTTTCGTCGATTGCGTTACACTGTTGTAAAGCCCCGAAGTCCGCCTATTTATCGCCTGCATTCGGCTCGGGTCTGTTCCACTCGGCGCGGGGGGTGCCCATGTCAACTGCCCATCACCCTTGTCTCTAATGTTTTGTCTTCTGAGTGTATTTTTTACAGCAATTTTTATAGGGCCCCTAAAGTGTGTGTGGCTCGTTACCCTAAACTTGTAACAGTAGATCCCACACCGCGTGTTGCATAGTAGTCAGTATTGTGCTTCAGTGTTAAAAACGTTCCGGCTCGTTTTCCGTGACAAAGTCGTTATCTACTTGTAACTTCCACTGCTTTTTTCCCCATTCCGGTGTAAAATACTCCGTATGTACGAAACTTCGTTTTGATAGTTAGGTAGCGCGATCAAAAAGTTCCGAGACTAGGTACGTAACTCGCCAACAGATGGCAATACGCGGATGCGCGATCAGCGGTCGAGGGCAGTGACTTTCATGAGTCATTGTGTCGAGTGGCGTCGTTCTGTGAACATCGGGAGCTGTGCTACACGATATTTGGTGACCACGCGCAGAACGCAGCTGCGATTTCGGTATGGACTGCAAACTAGAGCAGCGGGCGAACATCAAATTTTTCGTCAAACTCGGCAAATCGGGAACTAACGTTCCTGTTGCGAGTCATCACTGAGGACGAGACTTGGGTAGTCTACGGTTACGACCCGGGGACCAAACAACAGTCGTCGCAGTGGAAGAGCTTGGCATCTACAAGACCGCGAAGAAAGCCCGACAGGTCCGGAGCGCAACTAAAAGCATGCTCATCGTGTTCTTCGACATTCGTGGGGTTGTGCACCGTGTATTCGTCCACCCAGGGCCAGACCGTCACTGGCCATTTTTACTGCGATGTTCAGTGGCGTCTTTGGGAGGACATTCGCCGCAAACGACCTGAAATGTGGCGCAGGGGCGATGTCCTGCTCCATCACGACAATGCAGCAGCTCACAGAGCGTTAGCAACACGCCAGTTTTGCAGCCGCAGCAGCATGACTACCCCTCCTCACCCGCCTTACTCGCCGGATTTGGCTCCCTGCGACTTCTTTCTGTTCTCGAAGCTGAAGCTCAAGAATCGCTGGTTTAAAACCGTGGACGATATCCAACGCGAATCGCAGACGGTGCTTGACACGATTCGCGAACAGGACTTCCAGGGAGAGTCCCAACAGGAACAAAAACGCTGGCAGCTGTGTATCGCTACCCAAGGAGACTACTTTGAGGGATATCATAGCCAGACTTAAGTAACGTTAAGTACTTTGTTGTATATTGGCCTAGTCTCGGAAGTATTTGATCGGACCCCGTATAATAGATTTATAATTACGGTAGCAACAAACCACATACATAGACACCACAGTAAAAATCGCAAAAGCATGTTCGGGGCAACCCATAATGTGTATTTCTTTTGAAATCTCGGAATCTAAATACTTTGCGATTACAATACTTTCTCATATATTAGTATCACTGTAAATTTTGGATAGGGGAGGGGCACGCGGCAACAAGAAAAAGTTGTTTTTTAAAGATGTCGGGCAAAGTGAGGAAAGGGCCGTAGTTAGATCCCAGAACCGCCGCCCCGGTGGCGCAGTGGTCTAAGGCGCTGGCCTCTGATCATTCGTCCGTAAGGGGTCCGGGTTCGAATCCCGGTGAGGCGTGGATGTTGTGTTTGTCTTACGGCACTGGCTCTCTCCCTTCCCTGGAACCAGTGACCCTAAATTAGGGACGGGCGACTGCTTATAGCCCATTGAGGTGCTCACCGTGGTCGTTAAACCTCCAATCAAAAAAATAAATAAAAAAATTCCAGAACCAAGAGGCTGAAGAGTCATATGGGGGGAGGGGCTAAAGGATCATCGGGTGGGGGGGGGCTCTGTCTTCAACTACGAACTGCATTTTTGCACGAATACAGGCGCAAGTTTTGCTTTGTTTTAATCTCATTTTATTAATTTACTTCATTAGCAAATAATTATGCCAAGAAGTAAAAACAATTAGATAAAATACAACGGCCGTTCCATAAAAACTGAGAGTAAAATCACACAAAACGAAGAAATATAGGTACAGTAAAATATATGTTATTCTTCCTCAAAGTATCTTTCCTCGGATGATATGCAACTGTCCCATCGTTCAGGCATGTGGCGAAGGCATTTCGTGGAAGCAGATTTAGCGACCCCTGTACGGTTTGAATATCGTCAGCATTTGTGATGAATGTTGCGCCACGGAACTTCTCCTTCATTGTTGGAAACAACCAGAAATCGCACGGGGCGAGGTCAGGGCTACAGGCAGGCTGTGGCGTGATTTCAACACAAGCAGCCACATGCGCGTGGGCGTTATCATGATGTAGGGTATACGCTTGCCCACCATTTCCGGTCGCTTAATCGATATGTGTCTTCGCAGACGTTCAAGACTGAAGTGTAATTGACAGTAAGTAATTTGTGTAGGAACGGCATGCTGGTAGCTACAACTTTGTGATCAAGGAAAATTATCGTCATCACCTTCCTAGCTGATTTGGTTTGGCGAACTTTTTTCGGAGGAGGCGAGCCTGTGTGTTTCCAGACACTCGTTGCGCGCTTCGTGAGGGGTTCGAAATAGTGAACCCATGTTTCATTGGTTGTTATTACTGTGTTTAGAGTGTTTGGATCGTTTGCAATCATTTGTTTTCACTCATGACACACCTGAATTCTAGCTAACAATTGTTCTCTCATCAGGTGATGAGGTACCCATCCGGAACGCACACGATGCAGTAGCAATTTGTCGCGTAGAATGCGGAATGCCGATATTTTTGAAATATTAGTTGAGGCCGCTATGTTTTCACACGTCATTCTTCGATCTTTTTACAGGATTGCTCAAACGGTATTATAGCAAAACGCTCCGCAATAACACTTTTTGGTCGACCAGGCCCAGGAGCGAGGTCTGCCGACAAACGCCCGTTTTTGAAATCATGGTGCCATCTACAAATCGTTGACTCACCCAAACATTTATCTTTACAAGCTTCTTTCATTAAATCAGTTGTTTCTGGAGCCGCTTTTCCCAAACGTAGCAAAATTTCATCGCTCAGCGCGTTTCACTTCTTAACTCTGAATTGCACTATCTACCAACAAGTAATTGGACACATGTGAGAGCAAAGGAAAACGAAGTTTATTCACCTTCAATAGTTAGTGGAGCCTCCACAAGCGGCGATTACAGCTGCGACCCTCCGGGGCATACTCTCAACCAGGCGTTGTACGACGGCTAGCGGTATTTTCTTCCACTCGGCTAAGTCGGCTTGGAGAAGACAGGTCAGTTCCTTCACCGATTTCGGACGGTGGGGGCACCCCTTAAGTCGACGCTCCAACTCGTCCCAGAGGTGCTCGATAGGTTTAAGGTCCGGGCTCTGCGCAGGCCATTCCATTCGATTAACACCATTGTCACCATACCAAGCCATGGTGGACCTCGCAACATGACAAGTGGCATTGTCATCCTTAAAGTAACACGGTTCCATCCCGTAAAACTGCCACAACGTAGGAAGCGCATGGTCATCCAAAATGGTGCAGTAGGTTTCGGCGTTGAGTCAACCAGGAATTGCGACCAAGGGTCCCGTGCCATACCAGGAGAAACACCCCCATAGCATAATTCCACCGCCGCCGAACTTCACAGTTGGCACAATACATTCCGGCAGGAGGCGTTCTCCAGGCAGACGCCAAACCCAGACCCTGCCATCCGAACGGTAGAGGGTGAACCTTGATTCGTCGATCCAGAGAACCTGTTTCCACTGTTCAACGGTCCACTGTCGACGTTCTTTGCACCACGTTAGCCGAGCAGTGCTATTGGACTTGGTGATCAAAGGCTTGTGGGCGGCAGCACGTCCATGCTAACCGAGCAGACGGGCTTCCTTACGGATGGTACTCATCGAAAGAACACTCCTGGATGCTTGTTGAAACTCATCGCGGATGTGGCCCATCGATTTGGTGCGGTTCTTTCGAATTTCTCTGGCCAGCAGCTGTCGGTCTCTAACTCCCAGTTTTGTGGGTCTGCCGGGTCGGGGCACATTCCGACAGTCACCTCTCATCTTCCCTTTCCAATCACGTAGGCCACTGTCGATTTTGGGAACTTCAATTTGCTGGATATGTCACGCATGGATCGGCCATTTCTGTGATACCCGATGATTACACCTTTCTCGAAATCAGAGAGCTCCGAACTGCGTGGCATCTTGCATGCGACTGGTTGCGTTGTTGTTTCCCACACGATATTTAACGGCGGCGGCCGTGACGTGTATCAGGAGCGCAGATATCGTTGATTGCAGGGGTGTCCAATTACTTGTTGGTAGATAGTGTACTTGCCTCCATATCTGTATAGCGAAATGCAGACGTGCCTTAAACAACTGCGCAATAACAAAACCAGAATCGTCTCCCCCGGGTAATAACTGTTGCCATAGATACTTCCTTAATTCAGTTAGTCGTCGGCGTGGTTGTTTTTTCCCTTCGCACTGTTGCCAACTCAAAAAAAAAAATACTCTCAGTTTTTATGGAACTGCTTTTGTGCGACTTATGAAAATGGGGAGGAAGACAGCAAAACTTTCTTGAAATATAAAAAATAAATCACATTTTTTGAATTTTCTTGATGGTGGTTTAGCTGCGCATTTTTTACGGCTGGATGCAAAATAATTTCCCAACTAGCGCGATTTTTATTTGTTTGTTTCTTTGCTGTTCTGGTATGGTTTCCATCGATCCACGCTATGACATTGGGGATTTGCTGATATCATACTTCAGCTTTTCCTACTCCTCCTCCTCTTCGGTTCCATTTTTGTTTTCTCCTCCTTTAATCGTGTGTTCTCCTTAGCTGGTGCTCCGTGGTAGTCTCTTCTTACCGTGGTCAACAGCCAAACCACTCTTTCCCACTCAAACACCAAGAGCACCAGAATCCCACCAAGAAAAAAAAATTCTTTTCTTCAGCACAAGCATTCTAAAACCGCTCCTACTGGATGAAGACCAGTGAATGCGAAGATGTTGAAAGGTCTTTGTCCCTCGCGCACGTGCAAGGAGTTCCGTTTAGCACTATTTTCCAACGCGTGGAAGCATACATTTAGTTAAAGAGTCCCCACAACAAACTTCTTTGTAGGCAACGAACTACTTGGAAGCTTTCAAACTTACCAAATGACGAATAAGAATTTAGCCTTGTTCAACTACGCCTCCACCTCCGTGACTCTATTTTTCTATCATTTCTTTTTTCGGGGGAAGGGGGGGGGGGTAATGTTCTTTAAAATTTGGCCTTCCTTAAAAAAGCACGGGGGGTGGGGGGCATTTGTCTCTTCCCTGGCCTAAATCACCAACAAACCCTGTCACCATGTGGCAGAGAATCATTGTCGCAGCTGCCCAGGTGTAGAAGAACTGGCCACAAAAATTTTAAGAGGCCGTATAAATTGCGTTTTTGACCGCTTTGTGGCCACGACCCCCAGAGGTTGGTATAAAGTTTCTCTAATTTCGTCTTTTCTTAATTGCGATAATTAATGTAATTCTTTATAAAAAAAAGTTTATGATCTACAACTCAACAAAAGATTTCAGGGTTTACAAACTACAAGTCTGCAAATTATCTGAGGGCATGTGCTGACTCAGGAAACCTGTCGGGGGGGGGGAAGGTAACACCAAAAGTATAAAATATAAAGATTTTCGGATCCGATCGGGATATTTTCAGCATTTACAAACTACATCTCAACAAACTCTCTGAGGGATTGTGCTGTAGGTTGTAAAAGCTGAAAATCTCCCGATCGGACGAGAAATTCTTTATATTTTATACTTTTGGTAATCCCCCCCTCCCGGACAGGATTCCTGGGTAGGCACATGCCCTCAGATAATTTGTTGAACTGTATAGCTCGTAAACGCTCAAAAAATCTCCCGACCTGACCAGAAATTCCTTACATTTTACACTTTTGCCCCCCCCCCCCCCCCCGACAGTTTTCCTGATGCCGAACATGCCCTCAGATAATTTGTTAAGTTGTAACTTGTAAATACTGAAAATCTCCCGATCGGACGAGAAATCTTTATATTTTACACTTTTGGTACCCCCCACCCCGACAAGTTTCCTGGGTAGGCACATGTCCTCAGATAATTTCCGTTGTAGCTTGTAAAGGCTGAAAATCTCCCGATCGGACCACAAATTCTTTATATTTCATATTTTAGGTTTAAAGCCAAACCCCCCCCCCCCCCCCCCCCGGTTCAAGTTTCCTGGGTTTGCACATACCCGCAGAGAGTTATGGAATTTGTTTAGCTGTAATTTATGAAACTTGAAAAATATCGTAAATAAGAAAGTACGGAAATTTTATGTGTGTCAGATAACCAATCTCTCGAGACGTAGCCACGGAGCAGTCCAGAAACCAATTTTTGTATGGCCCCTTAAATTTTTTGTGACCAGTTCTCCGCTTTGTCTTTGGCCCGAAAATCATGGAAATGTCTAAATTTCTTACTGAAAATGAAATATTAATTTTTTTTGTTATGAACGATAGTTGCTCAAGCAGTGGGGAATATAGCCACACGAAATTTGTTTATGCAGAACAATTATATGGCACTGACATTCCAATGTGTCTAGTTCTCCGTATGGCCAGTTCTCCGGTGGCCACTTCTCCGTACCCGCAGCTGACCCTACTGATTCACCTTTCAAAGTAATTTCTGTATGGTTATTCATGGTATGAGCTGTATCACTTAAATTTTCTTGTTTTTTAAAAACGTGATTCACGACAAAATAAGGAAAAGCGATTACACAGTCGTATCAGAATAATATGACCACCTGCCCAATGGGAATAACCACCCGTAGCCCGGATGACAGCGGCGAGACGGCGTGGCATGGACGCAATGAGGCCCTGGAAAGTTGCCTCAGGCACACGTGCCCATTCGGACTGCAGCAGAACACGGCGATCCAGGAGTTGACGTATTTGTGGGTCGGCACGTCGAACCTATGGTTCCAAATAGTCCCACAAGTACTCTATATGATTGAGGTCGGGTGATATCGCCGGCCCAGGGAGAACGGAGACATCGCTGTTGTGTTCCTGGAACCAGTCTTGCATCCCCTTAGCGACGTGACAGGGCGCATTGTCCTATCTGTAGACACCACCTAGGTAAACGTCCAACATGAAGGGATGCATGTGGTCAGCGAGGATGGGCAGGTAGCCATTGTCGTTCAGGGATCCATTCAGTGGTACCAGCAGTCCCAGGTCATACCAGGAAAACATCCACCATACATGCGCACTGCCTGTGCTTGACCGACCAGCGTGTCCGGATGTTGGTTCTCGTGTGTCTGACGCCATATCCTCCACCGTCACGTCACTTCAGTGCAGTAGAAACCCCGATTCGTCGCAAAAGGCAACCTTTTTCCACTCTTCCATTATCCAATGACAGTAGTCCCACGCTAACTGCAGGCGTCGTTACCAATGGCCCTGAGTTAACTTGGGCGTCTTGACTCAGCGTCGATTCCGGAGACCCATGCGCAACAGGGTTCGCTCTACTGTTATCAGGGACACGTACATGGATGCCCCAGTGTTCATTTTCTGCCTTGTTCCGCGTCGATTGCCCTTTACCAGTCGATGGAGGCGACGTTCTCCTCTGTGGTCAATGGCTTTTGGATCTCCACAGTCATATGACGTCGAGATATACTCTGCGTGCATGTGGTCCATTCTTGGTACACCCTTACTACAGCCGCGCGCGAATGGCCCACGAAGTCTGCTGTCTCTGAGATGCTTCCACCCTTGGCGCAGTAGCCGATGATCATTCCTTTTTGAACGTCCGTCAAATCTCTACCTCCGCCTATCGTGCTCACCTCACGCACTATGACTCATCTCTCCTGGCCGGCCGCTTATATCTGCGCGTGGTCCACCTTGTCACGTGCACTCCGTGACGCGCCTGGGCGGGTACACCGTGATTCCGGGGGTACTCACATTTTTCTGATACGACCGCGTATGCTTATAGTTAAATACAAAAGTCATTTTCATAAACCAAAGAAAATGAAAGTTCAAAGAATTTGCATGGTGTATTTACCAGGGGGAGGCCTTGCTTGTCTTGTGAGAGACGCTGAGCCTCCTGCTAGTTACGGCCGTGTAATCCTGAATGAGGGTCCCCGAAACTCTAAATCCATCACTACTTTTGAGCCAATAAGGAGAAATAAAAGTGATCTGAATAAAAAATTGATTTTACCCATTATTAAGTGAAAACGATTGTACTTCGTTACAAATTGCGAACTGTTTTGCAATACGTTTCGAAGAATTACTTTGTTCGGTGCAAGGTTGTTGTTGAACTCATCGGATTTGGGGAAAGCGCTCGCAGAGATGATGCAAGTGCTCATCAGGAACCATTACCGTCAGCCAGTTCCACTAGATGGCGGTTTCACTGACGACGTGCTGAAAATGGTGTGTCACGACGTTTTAGGAAATTGAGGAGAGGGCAGTTTAATGGATGGGTGCAGCAGAACTGGGGGAGGGAAAAGGAACAGAGAGGAAAGGGGGTTCTCTTCCTGGAATTACTCTGAGAAGAACGGTCCACTTGTAGTTAGCGACTGCTTTTGTTATGGCGTGTGGTTCCATCTTTAAACCCCCTGGGCACTGGGGTACTTGCTGGACCACCTATGCTCTGATTGGTCTTACCAGACATTCAGAGAGAAAAAGTAAGAAGAAAAAAAAAGGTGATGGGTATACAATAGGGTGGGATGGCAACTTTATTATAGTTTCAAGCAGCGCAATAAAAACACTGGCGTGTTGAGTGCGAAATAGCTGCAAAGAATTTTCTATTAGTACAAGCAATGCTGTTTCATGCGAGAAGCTCTTTAAGGATACTTTTTTCCTTGTTTTCCTTTTCTTTTCTTTCTTTTTTCTCTTTTCTTCGTCGACTTCTTTTCCGAGGGAAGTCTAGATGCGGTGACGGACTACAGCTGATGAGTCTTTCTTATTTGCGAATACATTTTTAACTAGCTGAACCAAATTCGTTCTTGGTGGCCACTATTTTTTTTTTTTTATTGTTGCTCATATGTAGTGCTATACTTTATTGGCAATGTATGCAGGTGGACTTTTTACGACGTAGAAAAAATTACATCTCGGTCAGTAACAGGAATTTCTCAAAGAAGAAAGTACCACTGGCAAATAGTATTATGACCTGCTCGATGTTTTTATGCACTGGCGTAACCAGAAATGTCTTAAGCGCTGTGTGAGGGGATGAATTTGGTTCACTGAAAGCCTCATATATGCATGGATGTAGGTAAAAACACCCCCAGGAAAAAATACCCCCGGAAGAAATACCCCCAGAACAAACGGTTCACTGTAAACTGCCACACAGGAACACTAATGTGTGGCAGTGTTCCAGTGTGGCAATTTACCGGCAACCCTGCCACACATCTTTCAGCAACTTATTTAATAAACCCCTAAAAAAAAATAATGTTGGAATATGAAGTACTTTATTTCGATATAAACAGATCGAAAAAGAATATAAATTTCTGAAAACAACACATTACACAAAATAAATTACGAAGAAAAAAAATTCAAGTCCTGCTATAGGAAAAATAAATAAACAACAATAAACCCCCGAAGAAAAAATAATTTTTAAAACACGTAGAAAATAAATCAAGTTCTTCATTTCACAAGATAAATACATGAAATAACAAAAAAATAACCCCCCAAAAAATCTCAGTACTGAAAGCAGCATGTTTCATCGAATACTGATGAAAACTGTAGATCTTCTTACAGAAAAGTTTTCAATAAGCCTCCACAAAGATTAATGTTGCAGACGCGGAAAAAGTAAAGTTCTTTATGCTACAAGAAAAAGGCATGAACAAGCATAAACATGATTATACAAATATCGGAATATTTTTAAACACGTTACATAAAATAATCGTGAAAAAATAACATAATAAAATCCTACAGAAAACTACTTTTGAAACATGATAAAAAAAGAAGTCCTTTATTTCACAACAAAAGACATGACCGAACTGGGTTTTTTTCAAACACGATAGTAACAGATCGAAAAATCCTAAATTCTCAAAGCATAACGTAACGTTTTGAAAAATTACGAACGAAAAAATTAATTTTGTCCCTCTATAGAAAAAGTGAAATATAATAAACTCTAGGAAAAATTGTTTCAACGTGACTAAAAAAATAATTCCCCCAAATTTTCGTAGGAGAAAAAAACATGAACGAACATAAATGTGATACAAAAAAATATGGATTCTTAAAAACAACACGTTGCGCAGAATAAATAACGAATAAAAAATTATTAAGACTTCCTTTAAAAAATAAAGAGAAAAAAATAACTTTGAAGACATGAAGAAAATAAACCAAGTTCTTCATTTTGCAAGATAAGAACATGAACAAAACATATGGTAGAAAAATCTCAATTACTGAAAACAACATGTTGCATAGAATATTCATGAAGAAGAAAGTACTAATTTTTCCAATAGAAAAATGAATTGTAATAAACTTCCACACAAAAAAAGTAATGTTAAAGACGTGAAGAAAATAAAGTTTTTCAGTTTACAAGAAAAAATATGAACGAGCATGTACATGATCGAAAGCAGATCTCAAATTCCTGAAAACAACATGTTGCATAGAAAAAAGTTATGAAAAAAAAAATCATAGGTCCTCCAATTGAAAAAAATAATTATACAAAACCCCTACACAAAAAAATAATTCTAAACATGAAAACAAAAGTCCTTCATTTCGAAAGAAAATACATGATCCAGATTAAACGCGTATGAATCACGTCGGGGGAACCGTTTGCACCACACCTTACATTTCAAAATTCGTGAAGAAAGAAGTATGTTTAGGATTATTAAGAATAATAGAAAACAAACTTCCCTGTAACTGTTTCCGAACGCGAGACTGGCCAGTAGCAATAACATGGCACTGCAGTATTTCTCCATGGTTGTGGGAACACGCCTGCGTTATAGCCACTATATCTGCGTTTTTGTGAAAATCATGTCGGTACTTGTTTGAGTGAGTCATACACCCTCCTTCCTGTATTCAATCTGAAGACGTCCTACAGCAAGTCCCTCAGGCAGTCTTCCCCCCATTACGCGAACTACGTCTGTTAATCCCCTTGACTACCCCAACCAATGTCTCGGTAGCAGAATCGATAGAGCATTTCACTGCCACATGAACGGCCCGGGTTCGTATCTACCCAGTTCCACATGTATTCATTGCTTTTTCGACGATTTTTTCAAAATAAAAAATGGCGGACAAAAAGATAATCTCAGAATTAAAAGTTGCTTTGACGAGAACAACGTGGTATGCGACGTCATGCAGAAATGACCACGCCCACCTGTGACGTCCCTTCCAGATCATGACGGTGTCTTCTTACCACGTGACCCAAAGTATTGCCACCGCCTAAAAACTAAGCATGCGCCGGAACCCCCCCCCCCCATACTACTGGAACTGACTCTGAGAAATTTCTCTCACGCTTTGTGGAGACAAAGGAGTGGAAGCACGAGATTTGATCATTGATCATATGTAGAGGATTTTAGGAAGGGAGTGTCTGACCCCAGGTCTTAAACAACCCTTAGAAATAGGAAGCTTAGGAGAATTTGGGCTAGAGTGACCAATAGGAAAGTGACATGGAAGCGAAGTAGAAAGGGGGAGGAAGACGCCCTTATTTATTAGCGGGGGCCAGTACCCGGGGTCCGACGGCTTAACGTGCCCATCCGACGCACGGCGGATATTTAGTGGATCGAGCGTTCGTACCTGCCTGGTATCGAACCTGAGGTTCTCTCCGTGGCAGTCACAAACGTTGCCCATTAGGCTACCCGCGGCACTTAAGCACGAGATGGAAAAAGGTTGCATTTTGAGATTTTATATGAAATCCTAAAACCCCGTATAAAATCTCTGTAACAGCCGGTTCATTACGAGTTAGGGCAACTGGCCACAAAAGTTCAGGGGAGAGGGGGGGGGGGGTATACAGACTGCTGTTTCTTGGCCTATATTGAGAATTGAATTGGGAACTCCAAACAAATTTCGGAAGAACGTTCTTTCCAATCGAGAGTTTTACTTTAATTAGAAGAAATAAATTGCAGTGACTTAGTACATTTCTTAAAAATACAGTGTTCGACGTATTAATAGAAAATTCTTTGCAGCTATTTCGCACTCAAGAAATGTGTTCAGAAATGGACGATAAGGTGGGATTTTTAAATAACGCTGCTATTTTCCTTAGGCACTAAATATTTACATAACATATGTCAAGTTAGTAATATTTCTCTTTTACTTTATTAATTCATAGGCCCAACACCTTAACAGCTTTTAATCTGCCGACTTCATATTCCTAAAGTTTACGTATCAAATCAAGTTAATAGCATTGCGCTTTTACTTAGGTACTAAATATTAATTCATAGGCCCTAGGCCTAGGCTTTTTACACAGTTTTTACTCTAGCAATGTCATATTCACAACGTTTACACATCAAATCAAGTTAATAATATTGCGCTTTTACTTAGACACAAAATATTCACAGTTTTTATTCTGACTGTGTCATAATTCATAACTTTAAATATCGGCACAAGTTAATGTGTTGCGCTTTTTAAAATTTTCTAAAATGGCTTAGGTCTAGGCTCTATGAATTAATATTTAGTGCCTAAGTAAAAACCCAATGCTTTTACTTGACTTGATATGAAACTTTATGAATATGACGCAGGTAGAATAAAAACTGTTGAAAAACCTAGGCGTAGGGCATATGAATTTGTATTTCAGCCTAAGTAAAAGCGCAATATTATTAACTTGATTTGATGTGTAAACGTTGTGAATATGACATTGGTAGAATAAAAACTATTAAAAATACCTAGGCCTATGGCCTCTGAATTGATATTTAATGGCTAAGTAAAAGTGCGATATTATTAACATGAGTTGATACGTAAACGTTGTGAATATGACATTGCTATAGAATACAAACTGTTAAAAAGGCCTAGGACTTATAAATTAATATTTACTGCCTAAGTAAAAACACAATACTATAACTAAATTTGATATGTAAACATTGAGATGCTAAAGTAAGATCTGTTAAAAAGGCATAGATGAATTAATATTTAGTGCCTAAGTAATAGCGCAATGCTATTAATTTGATTTGTTACGTAAACGTTAGCAATGTGAAGTCGGCGGATTAAAAGCTGTTAAAAAGGCCAAATTGTATGGCCTATGAATTAATTAAGTGAAAGAAAAGTATTACTAGCTTGTCATGTTATGTAAATATTTAGTGCCTAAGCAAAATCGCAGCGTTATTTAAAAATCCCACCTTATCGTCCATTTCAGAACACAGCATGAGTCTGCTGTAATTCCGTTGTTTCGTGGAACACTGTATTTTTAAGAAACGTACTAAGCCACGGCAATTTGTTTCTTCTAATTAAAGTAAAATTCTCACTTGGAAAGGACGTTCTCCCGAAATTTGTTTGGAGTAGCCAATTCAATTGTCACTATAGGCCAAGAAAAACAGCAATCTTTATATCCCCCCCCCCCCCGTGAACTTTTGTGGCCTATTGCCCTACACACGTAATGAACCGGCATGAAAATTCAGACAAACAAAAGAGCTCTTTCTCGTCGTTAGACACCTTGGAAAACTGCCACACATAATTCGAAAATTTGGAAAACTTCCCCACATTCAAAGTGTTCCTAGGAGGAACAACAATTTGTGCGCGGCCCTTTAATGGAAAACCTGTAGTAAGTTTCCTGTGTGGGAGTTTTCCGATGTGTGGCAGTTTTCCAAGTTGATGAAAGACGTGTGGAAGTTTTCCTGTGTTTTCCCGGCAAACCTGCATACACCGAAGAGCCATTACATTATGACCACCCCCCAGCCTAGAGAAATGAGCATGCCTGGAGAACGAACGGTGCTGGAGCAGGTCAAGTTCACAGAGCAGAATTTATACAACCCGAGGACCAGCTTTCGGTTAGTAGAGTGTTCGGAGTCAGAATGGGAAAACATACCGATTCATCGGAGTTTGATAAAGGACAACTTGTGATAGCACGGCTCCAAGGAACTACGATCTCGGAAAGGGCACGGCTCCAAGGAACTACGATCTCGGAAAGGGCACGGCTCCAAGGAACTACGATCTCGGAAAGGGCACGGCTCCAAGGAACTACGATCTCGGAAATAGCACGGCTTCAAGGAACTACGATCTCGGAAAGGGCACGGCTCCTAGGAACTACAAGCTCGGAAAGGGCACGGCTCCAAGGAACTACGATCTCGGAAATAGCACGGCTTCAAGGAACTACGATCTCGGAAAGGGCACGGCTCCAAGGAACTACAAGCTCGGAAAGGGCACGGCTCCAAGGAACTACGATCTCGGAAATAGCACGGCTTCAAGGAACTACGATCTCGGAAAGGGCACGGCTCCTAGGAACTACAAGCTCGGAAAGGGCACGGCTCCAAGGAACTACGATCTCGGAAATAGCACGGCTTCAAGGAACTACGATCTCGGAAAGGGCACGGCTCCTAGGAACTACAAGCTCGGAAAGGGCACGGCTCCAAGGAACTACGATCTCGGAAATAGCACGGCTCCAAGGAACTACGATCTCGGAAAGGGCACGGCTCCAAGGAACAACGGTCTCGGAAATGGCACGGCTTGTGGGTTGGTTGTTTACGTGCCACTGTAGTGAGTACGTATCAAAAGTGGTGCACAGACAGCCAAACGACGGACCGTCGTTCGGTCGTGTGTCGTCCGCAGCTGATGCCAGAGGGGAGCGGAGACTGTCGCGCATTGTTCACAACCACAGCAGGGCCACAGTGCGACAAATCACCCGCAGCTACAACAGCGGTGATCGGGGCAATGTGTTACAGCACACAGTTCATCGCCGCCTTCTGCGCATGGGGCCTACGTAGCCGAAGACCCACCTGGTTGTCACCGCCGTGCATGAAATGGTCCCAAGATTATCGAGATTGGACCGTGCATGATTGGAGGAAAGTGCCTGGTCTGGCGAATTAAGATTCCTGGTGCATCACATTGACGGCCGAGCGCGGATACGCCGATTACCAACGGAGGCTATGGCACCTGGATGCACCGTTGGGCGGAAGCAGGTCGGCGGTGGCGGTGTTATGCTGTGGGCGATGTTTTCTTCGGACACTTTAGGCCCCATTATCTCAATAGCACAATCCCTGATAGCTGTCAGGTATCTGAGCATCAATGCGGACCAAGTTCACCCATTCATGGCAACTGTGTTTCCTGCTGGTGATGGCCATTGTCAACAAGATAATGCGCCGTGCCACACTGCCAGAATCGTCAAGGACTGGTTCAAGGAACATGCTGGTGACTTTCTGCTAAATGCCCTGGTCTCCAAATTCGCCTGACAAGAACCCAATCGAACATTTGTGGTTCGACTTGGAAAAGCAGGTTCGCGCTAAATCGTCACCAGCTCGAAATGTCCCGGTAGTCGATGACCTGCTGTTGACATTATGGTACCGGGTACCCCACGATACCTCATCGAATCGATGCCTCGCCGAGTGGCCGCTGTTTTGTGGGCTAAAGGGTGTCCTACAGGTTGTTAAGTTGGTGGTCATTATGTAATAGCTCATCGGTGTATATTTCTCTTTAAATTCGTACCCAATCCTCCCTCAAGGGAGGGGTCCGGACCGAGTATCCCCCTTGGCTACGCCTCTGTTTTTATGTTATTGCTTGTTATATGTATGGATAAACTGGTTCAAGAAGGTAACATAGCATTACAAGTTGAAGTAGGAAATTCTGGTATCCGTTTTTTGTATGCAGGTGTAAGCAGTGTAACAAACGTACGTCGTTGGCCCTTACATCGAGTGTAGGACAACTGGGCACCGGACATCTGAGCACACGGACAACTGGGCATATTCACTTTTAGACCCATGAAATTGCTTCGAGTAAAAAATTATAGTGTTCCTATATTTTTCCCTACTTGAGTAAGTGGTGTTCACCCCCCCCCCTTCATATCTCATTATCATTAAGAAATTAAGAAAGAAATATTTATGATTTTCTGTCTGAACGACGGGGCAAACAACTGGGTACCGGGCATACAGACATTTGAGCACTTATGTCTAAGGGGCCGTAAAAAATAAATTGCCGTTTCTTGGCACTCTGATGAGAAATGAATCGAGAAAACGTTCCCAGTAAGACAAGCGATAATTATAATTGAATTTGGGGAAACAAAAGTACATTCGTGAATACACAAAAAAATTATATAGCACATTTCTTAAACCTACGGGTTTCAACATGCTCAAATGTCCGGTGGCTAGCTAGTTGTCCGTGTGTGTGAAAACGCAAATTTTTCCGTATCCCCTCACTCTGGAGTAAGTCGTTATCCCAACTCAGCTATGCGTACAGAATGTCTCGCTGCAGATTTGTCGTCTTGACACATGTTTTCACTTCTGAACTACGTCACATCATCTCGCTCTCAATTTTTTTTTTTTTTTTTTCTTTTCTTTAAAGCGAAGTAGGAATTTTTCATTAATTCCAAACAATGTGTGGAACAAACATCACACACTTTTCGAAGAACCCAACGGCCATTCGATCCGTTTTCCACAATCGGGTGCCAATGTGAAAACACAAGTTTGTACGCGACGGTCATCGAAGTCAATCTCTCTCCCAACTCCTCACTCCGGAGTAAGTCTCTCTCCCAACTGAACTACGCGGACCGAATGTCTCGCTGCAGATTTGTCGTCTTGACACATGCTTTTACCTCTGTAGCACGTCACATGTGCCCAGTTGTCCAACCCCCCTCCCCCTCACGTCAGGTATTTTTAGATCCACTTTTCAACTCAAAGAGCATTTTGTACAGAGGAGGATGAAATATTGAGATCTGGTGTTTAAGTTACCCTGGTAAGAAAGCATTGAAAGAAAGGCAGTAGAGAACAGTAAAACTTCCATTTACGGACAGCTCCGAACTGATAAACGGTTAAAATACCCCAGGGAAAGAATACCCCTGAAAACTGAAAAGCGGAAAAAATGTCCCTGGAAGAAATACCCCCAGAACAAACGGTTCACTGTAAACTGCCACACCACACAGGAACACCGATGTGTGGCAGTTTTCCGGGATGGCAATTTACCGGCAACCCTGCCACACATCTTTCAGCAACTTGGCCACAAAAGTTCAAGGGGGGGGGGGGGGGCTATAAATATTGCCGTTTCTGGGCCTATATTGAGAACTGAATTGGGAACTCCAAACGAATTTCGCGAAAACGTTCCATGTAAGCCAAGCGAGAATTGTACTTTAATTTGAAAAAATTAAATTGCCGAGGATCCGAGGTACACTTGGTGTGTGTTGGGGAGGGGGATTCTGGGCCGCTGAAGTCTGTCAGTGTATCCAATATCCAAGCTGTTCCCCTTGAAGCGCCCGCGAGGTCCGCGAGCTTGGGGGGGGGATTCCCCCAAAATGTTAAAATGGACGTAGAGCTGTAAACATTAGAACCATGCTTTAAATAATGATTCTGTACACGACCACGGATTTTCAGGAGGGGGGTGAATTCACCCTCCCCCAAGTTTCTAAGAGCGCAGACAAGTGTTCAAGGTAAGGGATTTGCTCGCAATTTCTATGCTTCATGTTGTCTTTAATGGCAAACTATGTATGCCCCCTCCCCCAGAAATTTGGCGAAGCCTGTGAAAGGGATACGAGGTGCTTGGTTTGGAGGGCTCTATCCCAACTTCCGCAATTTTATATTCTGGACCTCTAGAGTCGGTCAGTGTATCCTCGATGTTACCCCTAAATAGCTCTTAGAAACTGGGGGGGGGGGGTTACCCCACCCTCCTGAAAATTCGTGGTTGTGTACAGAATCATTATATAAAGCATGGTGCTAATATTTACAGCTCCACGTCCATTTTAACATTTTGGGAGGAAGTCCCCCAGCTCATGAACCTCGCGGACCCGTCAAGGGGAACTTCCTGGATATACTGGCAGACTCCAGCGGCCCAGAATATAATATTACGGAAGTTCAGTGTAGACCCCCCCCACCAAGTGTACTTCGGATCCTTGACAACATATTAAAGTACAATTCTCGCTTGGCTTACATGGAACGTTTTCGCGAAATTCGTTTGGAGTTCCCAATTCAGTTCTCAATATAGGCCCAGAAACGGCAATCTTTATAGGCCAACCCCCCCCCCTCCCCCTCCTTTGAACTTTTGTGGCTGGCCAATTTGCTGAAAGATGTGTGGCAGGGTTGCCGGTAAATTGTCACCCCGGAACACTGCTACACATCAGTGTTCCTGTGTGGCAGTTTACAGTGAACCTTTTGTTACGGGGGCAATTTTTCCGCTTTTCAGTTTTCAGGGGTATTTTCTCCGGGGGTATTTTTACCTGCATCCTCCGAACTATGATATCTTTCAGCAGCGGCCAACGGACTCCCCAGTAAGTCCCGAAAGAGATATAACGGACGCCTTGCGCTTTAGGATTTTACGCAGTTCCTTCGGTACTTTGACGAAACGGATAAGTTAGCAATAAAAAATGCTACTAAGAATTAAGAATGTTACTGTGCTTCAAGCTTTATTGTTGTATTACGGCAAGTACAATGGTGTGCTTAAGTGAAAAGGGCGGTTTTCCTGTGTGCAGTTTTCAACATATTGTGTATAATGTACGCTGTATATTATGTATGATTTGCGCGCGCGCGCGCACACACACACACGCACACACACACACGGCGCACAAAAGTCTCATCTCAGTGGGTATCATAGGTTATATAGAAATCACACAAATGTACAGGGTGATTCATAAAGAAGTATACAGTTTCCAGATGCTGTAAAACAGTTACAGTTGAAGACATGGACCAAAAACTGCGAACCGTTAGGTAGGTGTACTCATAAAGTTTGTGTCTCGCTACTGAGGGAAGTGACGTAGGCGATAGCGCGCGTGTCACGTGACTAGTCAGTCAAAATGGCAGTGGAGAAGGCGTTTTGTGTTCTTGAATTGAGCAAAACTGAATCTGAAACTGTTGTGCAACGGCATTTTCGATCAGGATTCGGAAAAGAACCGCCAACCAGAAAACCTATCTACGATTGGCATAAAAAATTGAAACTACGTGCTGTTTCTGCAAACTTAAAAGTCCTGGACGATCGCGTTTTGGCGGAAATGGATTACCGGCTTGATGTGTGTCGTGTGACTAAGGGTGCACACATAAAACATCTGTGACTGTGCCTAAAAAAAACTTGAGACATTCCCCTACAATTCTGTCACAGGTAACATAAAATATCTTACATTGTTCTTGAAACTGTATACTTCTTTATGAATCACTCTGTATTTGGAGTCGGACTTTTGCTTCAAATATTTAGACATTTTGATTTTCTCACAAATATTTTTTCGTTTATCACTTATAACTTATAAAGTACGTATTAAATGTTTATGAATTATTGGTTTTTAGATAGATCTCATCCACACGAATCGTTTGAGACCAATATCACGATCCTACCTTGAGGCGATCTCAAGTTATACTGATCTTAAGGCGCTTGACACAGCATATTTGACCCCAAAATGGCGGACGCCTTCCTCTCTCCCCGCGCATGCCCTTTTAAGTTGATATTTTTAGAATCATTGGTTATTACTCTTTTCATGTCAGTTATTAGATTTTAGCTATTTGTTATAATTTAGAAATAATAAGCATTTGATCAATTGTAAGAAATTATGTCGGTCAAGTTTTCCTAGAGGGTGCCCCCCATGGTACAGATTTTAAAGACATATCCACGTCAAAAAATTGTACTTTCATTTGAGGAAACAAATTCCCGTGACTTTTTATACACTGCTGGCCACCCAAAATGCAACACCAAGAAGGACACGAGATAGCAAAGCCAGATTTACCGGACAAATAACAACAGATACAAAGATGAAACGATTGAGCTTACAGGCCCGTGCGACTTGCGGAACACGCAGACATCAATAGTTCGTGTGGCCTCCATGGCTGGCAATAACGGCCGCTACACGCCACGGCATCGAACGAAAGAGACTTTAGATGTGGGCTTGGGGTATGTCGGTCCAGGCTGCTTCCACACGTTGCCACAGTTCATCAGGCGTAGCCGCGGGTGGTGCTTGCCGGGCCATTCGGTTGCCGATCAGCGACCAGACGTGTTCTATGGGCAACATATCGGGAGAACAGGCGGGCCACGGCAGCAGTGACACCTGGTGTGCCGTGAGAATTGTTGCACGATGCGTGCCACGTGCGGGCGCGCATTGTCCTGTTGAAACGTGGCCGCTGGCAGGCCCTACAGGTAAGGGAAGACTACAGGCTCCAAAACGTCGGAGAGTGTATCAAAACGTGTGTTGAGTGTACTGCCGATGCGTACCAGAGGGGTGCGGGGGTCATATCCAATTGCGCCCTAAACCATGACGCCAGGCGATGGACTGGTATGGCGATGCATAATGCAGGCGTCATACAGTCTCTCGCCGCGGTGCCGCCACACGCGGATCCGACACGGGGATCAGAAGCGGGATTCGTCGTATAAAACAATGTCGTGCCATTCCGTAGTCCAGGTGCGGCGTTCAACGGCCCACTGCCGCCGCACTCGCCGGTGGTGTAACGTTAATGGTAATTGGAGCAATGGGCGCCGTGCGACAAGTCCCCGCTCTTGCAGACGACGTCGAACGGTACGTGCTGACACAGGTTGTTGCGCAACACACCCTAATTCCTGTGCTAACGTTCGTGATGTGGCGTTGCGAGCCGTCAATGCCCGCCGCACAACATGCCGGTTCTGTCGTTCGGTGTTGTGCCGCGGCGGCGGCAATCGCTCACGTCGGTCCGTCCGTCCCTCCTGCACCCACCGAATCCATACTCGCCTCACTGTGGCTGGATGTCGTCCCACACGGGCGCCGATGTCTCGGTACGATAAACCGCTGTCGCGATAAGCCACTATTCGTCCTCTGTCGAACTCCGAAACGTGCTGGAATGACTGCCGTATTCTGCGACGAGGCATCAGGAAGCTTCCCACGCACAGGTCCGGCAGCACAACACACCTCCACTACTTACACCATGCCTTCTGTGCACATTTCTTATAGTGCTCCTCGGTATCGTGCCGGGCGCACATGATTTGCATATGCCCTGCAATGCTAATCGTTTGCATATCCTCTAGCGGGCGACGTATGCTGCGAATTTCAGGCCAATCGGATGTTTCCTTCTTGGTGTTGCATTTTGGGTGGCCAACAGTGTAGATTCGTTAAAGCTACCGTGTTTGGTGAAACAACGGAAATATATTATGGCTCGTGTTGTATTCAGGAAAGGGTGATAAGTCTTCCTCTCCTCGAACTGCTGAACTTTGTCAGTGCAAAATATTTGCTTTAGTTGCTTGCACGTGACCTCAGTACCAGGAAAAACAGTGACTTTTGGAGCATATATTTAAAGCCGTCAGTGAAATGTCACAGACGGCTTTAATTATAAGGGATTGTTTAGCAATTTGTAATCCGCCAAGATGTGCGCAACATGTCAAGTTCATAGAATTGCACTTGGACACAAAACATTAATTATAGACCCTAACCGAGGCCTCTTTAAAAGTTTTTTAATTCTCCGTGCTCATGTTCATGAGGTTTACATAACAAGTCAAATTTAATAATATTGTACTTTTATTCAAACGCAAACATTAATCATAAGTTCTAGGTTTAAGGGAGTAAAACTGCGCTTTCATAACCTTGGCTTGTTATGTAAGTCTATTGAATATGAGCACGGTGAATTAAAAACTGCTAAAATGGCCTACACCTAGGACCTATAATTAATGTTTTGCGATTGACTAAAAGCGGAACACTATTTTAACTTGACTTAGGCACCCTGGTGGCGCAGAGGTCTAAGCATGGCTTCTGATCATTCGTTCAAAAGGGGTCCGAGTTCGAATCCCGGTGAGGCATGGATGTTGTGTTTGTCTTACGGCACTGGCTCTCACCCTTCCCTGGAACCAGTGGCCCTAAATCAGGGACGGGCGACTGCTTATAGCCCATTGAGTTGCTCACCGTGGTCGTTAAACCTCCAATCAAAAAAAAAAAATATATATATATATATATATATACAAGAGTGGAAGACATCATGATCAGAGTTAAATCCCTGAAATGGCAATGGGCTGGACATACTGCCAGAAGAACAGACCATCGATGGACAGCCGAAATTTTAGATTGGATTCCAAGGGACAGGAAAAGACCCAGAAGAAGACCACATGGAAGATGGGTGGATGAAATTCGAAAGTATGCGGGAGTGACATGGAGGAGACTGGCACAAGACAGACCGTTGTGGAGGAAACTTGGGGAGACCTTCGTCCAGCAGTGTATTGATATGGTTGACAATGATGATATATATAAATTGACTTATAATGAATTTTTTTTTTTTTTTTTTTTTGATTGGAGGTTTAAGGACCACCGTGAGCAACTCAATGGGCTATAAGCAGTCGCCCGTCCCTGATTTAGGGCCACTGGTTCCAGGAAAGGGAGACAGCCAGGGCCGTAAAACAAACACAACATCCATGCCTCACCGAGATTCGAACCCGAACCCTTCTCGGACGAATGGTCATAAGCTATGGCTTAGACCACTGCGCCAGCGAGGCAGCATGAAAATTTTATGACTTGGGGTTAAAAACTGCCTAAAAGGACTAGACCTAGAGCCTATTAATGTCTCGTGACCCAGTAAAAGTGTAATCGGCCGTCCTGGTGACGCAGTGGTCTAAGCGATGGCTAAACTGACCATTTGTCCGCGATGGGTCCGAGTTCGAATCCCGGTGAGGCATGGATGTTGTGTGTTTGTCTTACGGCACTGGCTCTCTTCCTTCGCTGGAGCCACTGTCCCTAAATTAGGGACGGGAGATTGCTTATAGCCAACTTAGTTGCTCACGGTGGTCGTTACCCCCCCCCCCCCAAAAAAAAACCCTGCAAGAGTGTAATATTATTAACTTGTTATGAATGATGAGCTCGGCGGTTCTGCTCTTTCCAACAGTGTAGGGAAGAGAACTACTCGAAGAAGTCTGGGACTGTAGACAAAGCAGGCTGATTTCATCTGTTAAAGAACTAATCCAGGGTATTGTTTGAATGGTCGTGTGTTGGTCAGTTGCACTCAGAAATCTGCAAAATGGGTCAGTTGCACTCGGATACCTTCGAATACTCCCTCTTCGGGAGAAGAAAAAACAAACACCGATGAAATGTAATATCCATTTTCAACGCGGTCAACCGTCCATGAATCTCTTTCGCTAAAGGTACTCCAAATCAGAACTAGAAACACAATATTTTGGAAACTAATCTATTTGCAGCATTTTCTCGCCTTTGTTTGATGTGATAGTCAAGCTACTGGGTGCTGTGTCGAATTTACATCGTGAATGTATCAATAGAGTTTTATTCCCTTTTCACTGAACATAAACTCCATATTACGCCTAGAATTGCTCTTTAAAAAACGATACAAGGATATTATTGTTTTTCTTATAGGTCAGCCGTGCATTCTCATCAGGGTTCGCTCGGTCCCTGGAATCCTAAAATTTGATTTTCCTGTTTCCTATGCCTGGGAAGTACTTGATTTTTTATATTTTTGTGACAGGTCCTGGAATTCTTTTTTGCAATGGTAAAAATTGGACGAAAAGTTTTGCCTGATTGCGTCACATTTTTCTAGTTCGGTGCCACGGCTGCAGGTGATGACATCACTTTCATTTGCGTTGAGTGCGGAGACGTGATGACATTTCCTTCGTTTCATATGACGCTGCATTGTAAGTTGTTTGAGTGTCGTATTCCCAGCGACTTTTTTGAGTTATAGCAGTTGTGCGCCGTTATAATCGCGACTTCGTGTGGAAACTTTACCGCGAGCCCGAGATGGCTGCTTCTTCCATGCACTATCCCAGCAAAACAGTGTTGCTGGGCCAGCGCTGGCAGCCAGCAATGGCCCAGCACTATGTTGCCGCTGCCCAACTGTCAATGAAATGTTCAGGCTGCCACCTCATGTTCCAGCAGTTCAGTCAGCAGCTGGCCAACAGTTCAGGCCAGCAGCTGGCCAACAGTTGGTACCCCATCAGTTGTCATATGCCAGAACAGGGCCATCAGTTATCCACCACAGGCAGTGACTGCCACAAATGGCCCTTCAAGCACGTGCCATAAATGATGGCTAGCCTATTGTGGTCCGCTAGTTTCCCGGCAGTGGCAGCCGGCGATCACGTGACGTAACTGATGGCTTGCCGAATCTTGTCCGCCAATTTCCCAGTAGTAGCCATAAAAAAATGATATCGCAGTATGGTAAATATTCGGAATTTCTATCGCTACACGATCTTAATAAATAACACAGTGATTAACATGAAGCTGGCCTGGAGACCACTACTCCGTTGAGTACTCTATCGGGGACTTGTTCGTCACATCCACCCCAACCACCTCTGGACTGTCAATGTTCAATCATGCGTCTAACTCCATGAGTCTGTGCAATTGCCAAAGCGTATGATCTCGCACATTCTTTCTTTCTTTCTTTATTTGTTAGAACTCTTTTGCTGCACAATATCACAATACAACACCCAAAAGAACGAACAATATGTCACATAATCTAAGGTTAATAATAACAAGAATATACATAATACACCAATGAAACCAATATAAGTAAGGCAATTTTCCAGTTTTTAACAATATAATTCCCATGTTACGAAGATAACTACTTTATAACATAAAATACAGGAACAAATTCTCACTCAAATGTTGTCAATATGACTAAAACACCTCCAATATCAATTTAAAATGTACAGCAGGGAGCCAGGGAAATATATAAACCTGGCTTGTATATAAACATTCGTCCGCTTCGTTTCATTCTTTTATCGATTTCCTGATGATGGACAATATGATTGTTCGAAAGATCTCGAATATATATTTTAACTTGTACATATGTGTTTTTAACTAAAAACCTTTTTAACTTTGTGACCAGCTTCATGTTGATCACTGTGTTATTTATTAAGATCGTGTAATGACAGAAATTCTGAATATTTACCATATTTGTATGAACGAATAATTTTTGCCTAATACTGATATCGCAGTTTTCGAAAGGCACAACTAGTTTTTTTTTTTTTTTTTTTTACCCTTACGAAACTTCTGCATAACGGCACAGCGCTGGGGAAAATTTCTAAACAGGTCCTGAAAAACGACCGTATGGACCAAGCCAGTGCCCAACCATTAATTTACGGGCCCCGAGAAAAAAACAATTGAGCGTCCCCCCCCCCCCCCGCCCCTCTTGAATGTCAATAAGCAATTTCTATGAAAAGAAAATTAGTTTGTGCAGTCGAAACAAATGAAAAGAGTACATAACGGTGGTTTCCACTTTACTGTTGCTTGTGAACAAACAGCCTGAAAGATAAATAAAAGCGTTAATATATATATATTTTTGCACATTTATAATCACGCAGCAAAAAATCTAGAAAAACCATTCGATGACAAATACTTTTTAAGTTTTACACATACTTCCCTCCTAAAATTTCTGTCCCAGATAGGAAGTTTTATAATTTTACAGGCTTAGCCTCTGTCTCATTAATATATAGTAAGCTGAATTTAATCAATAAGAATTCATGGCTGTTCCCGCTTAAACTCCTGGCATCGGCACACGGTTTGAAGGGGCTACAAAACAAATAAATATAAAATTAATGCTTATCGGTAGAAGATCTAGGCCGCGAGTGGCCTAGTGGTCAGCGTTCGTGACTGCCGCGGAAAAGACCTCAGGTTCGATCCTGGGCAAGTAAGAACGTTCGAACCGCTAAATACCCGCCGTTCGTCGGATGGGCGCGTTAAGCCGTCGGACACCGAGCACTGCCCCCCCCCCCGGTAATAAATAAGGACGTCTTCCTCCCCCTTTCTACCTCGCTTCCGTGTCACTTTCCTATCGGGCACTCTAGCCCAAATCTCCTAGCTTCCTATTTCTAAGGGTTGTTTAAGACCTGGGGTCAGACACTCCCTTCCTAAAATCCTCTACATCTGATCTGATCGGTAGAAGATCAGTGTAGAAAAACCTTTCGTAGCAAAAAAAGGAAAGAAAAAATTTTAAAGTAATAGAAACACCTATTTCTTGAGAAAAAGAAACCCGTTCTGCAATAAGCACTAACCATGCTTGCCTCTCTCCTGCACAAAGAAATTTCCACTTAGTTTGATTTTTGCGCAAGAGAAATTTCAGTTGCTTACAACTTCACAAGCTTGTAGAATTTAAAGAGAATATTGATAAAATTAAAACGAATAGCTATTTATCTACTCCTTGCAAAACTAAGAATCATTAAAAAATGTCTACAGAACAAACATCCACACAAAAATGACCTCGGAAGAAATGCGCAAATCTGGAAAATATGAAAAAATGCCCATGGCAATTCTGCATAAATAATATTGCTTAGCTTTGGTTCTCGTCCTAGTTTACTGGGTGCAATGTAACTTTAGTTTTGGGGATGTAAATCACTTAGTTTCTATTGATTCCTTTTGCATGCCTTCTGAATAACTGTACTTGTTAATAAAATATAGCAAAGAAAAAAGATTGACTTACGATGGACTGGAAAAACATGTACTACTGTTTTTCCAGTCCATCTAGCTGGAAAAACATGTACTACTCTCACACTCATACAAAGATTTTCCTCTAGTACTATTTTTTTTTTTTTTTATTATTGAGGTCTAACGACCACCGTGAGCAACTCAATGGGCTAGTACTATTTTCCAAAGCCAAGGGGTATACACTTAGCAGAAACCTCCTCACGACACATTTTTTAAAATAATTAACTACCATTAATCTTTTTATTAAGGGCTTATCATTTCACGGTCCCTCACCCAGTGAGGAACAGTGTTTTATTATTCAGTGCGATTACGACTCCACCTTCGCTTTTTTTTTTTAATAATTTTCTTCCCTCTCTTCTCTGGCCCTTGACACCAAAAAGTCCTTTGTCCATGTGGTAGAGAATTATTAGCACAGCTGTTCGTACTGATTCACATCGGGAAGTTGAGTTTTCCATCATTCTCCCTCCTGTGGCATCCCAATTTCGCTTTCTTTAAAAAGTTGTTAAAGGCTATGGAGGTTCGTGTCCATGGCTCCCAGTACTACACATACAGTACATAACTGATTTTTGTTATACATTATCAACGTACGGGTAAATTTATATACTTTATATACTTTAACCGTATAACATTTTATTTTAATATTTATAATAAAATTTTGGTAAAATTTCCACCAAGCACTTCAAAATCATTCTTAGTCCCCCCCCCCCCCCTCGCTTCTCCCATCTGTGGAGTCGCCGTTGATGCGAGGAAAGGACGAAATATTGAAAGGTTAGTAAGAAGACGTAGTGGAAAAATCGGATTATTTCCAATCTACTTTTTTACAATTTTTAATTCTTAATTCAACAAATCTTGTAATCATGCTTTGCGTTGTCTGAATATCGGAACTCACTTGTAACAACAACATTCTATGCGACGATTTCTTACCCAGCTTTCCTGAGAATGTGCCTTATGAAAATACCGCAGACAGATCTGACTTCATCAAAGTGCTGTGTTATTTCTGTTATGGTAACATGTGTATATCTCTTGTAGCGCACGTTGAAGGGCCGGGGTGAGTGTTTGTGCAATTCAGTTGGATCACAAAACCCGTCAAACCTTTTTTTTTTCAAAAAATAAAAACAGCCTTGTTTTAATTGAGCTCGATGTTACAGAGTGAAGGAACAGAAAAAGGAAAACCGTATTGACTCTTGACCAAAATGTGTGATGGAATTCACACGCTCGGCTTAAAGGTGGGGCTTGACGTTTTAACTTCTTCGCTGCGCACAGCGCGATGCACGAGTGATCTCTGTGTTGCCCTTGATAGATCGCATCTGTCAAGTTGTTTGAAACCAACAGCTAATTCTTTAGCTTTCCTTTTTTCCTCCTCTCTCTCTCTCTCTCTCTCTCTCTCTCTCTCTCTCTCTCGGGACTTTTGCGACTGTGGTGCCATCTAGAAGCTTCAGATGTAAATTCAATCCATTGAAAGTACTTATTCACCAACACAAGTGCCGGGAGCTCAGTTTTTTTTTTTTTTTTGATTTATGGTATTATTAATACGTGTTACAATATGTGTAATGGTTTGAGTATGCTCTTTCAAAAGAGCTTCCAACGAGCTTAATAGAAGTGGATGGATTCCAGCTGTGTTTCATTTCAATAAGAAACTCCAGTTACATTCAGCTATCTGTTATACAGAGGACCGGGGAGAAAAAGTTTTATTGTCAACACGGAACGCACATATCTGCCTTTCCCCAGGCAATAAAAAAAAAGTAAAAGGATAAAATAAAACGGGGCTGAGGCAAAGTTCCTGCGTCATCGTCATTGTTAAAACACGACCGTAATACATAGATAGATACATATTTTTTTCTTTTAAACTAAATCCAACCTTTCAATACCATTCACTCCCTTCCAACCTTTATGCATGTCATTTTCTCAATCAATTTTACTGAAAAAAAAATGCGAATTATAAGTGTCAGAGTAGGAATATACAAGGCAGGGGTTTTTAAACATTAGGGAGGTCAAATCTTTCCGAAATTTACGGACACACGTTGCAATTTTCTCAGCGAACTGTTAATTCGACCAGACCAGTAATGCAGCCGCGAGTGGGTTCAAAATGTCCGGACCCCTCCTCCCATTATTTTCCCACCTTTCAGTTGTAGTTCAAACATTACAGTATTGACAGAGAATTTTCTTGATTTCGATAAACTGTAACGCCCCAGTTTTATTATAGTAATTTGCAAAAGTTTAAGACCACCTGTTAATGTATGAAAGAAACAACTAATTACTAGTCAGAGATATTTGAAACAAGTTGGTAAAATCATGCAATGCATTCATTATGATACGCTTTCCAACATACCAGAAATCATTACTGAAGTTATCACTCAAGTTATGAGGATAATGGCTGTGGAATAAATATCGGTCCTGTGCCCTGACCTTTGATCCCATTTCGATTATATTCAACAGAACCGGTTCAATATACCTTCGAAATAACACGATAAAGTTTTGTCGCAATCGAAGCACTTTTACGTAAGTTATGATGTGTAAAGGCTCTGGAATAGATCCCGCTTCTGTGTCCTAACCTGTACCCCATTTCGCCCATTTTCAATAGGATTCGTCCCCAGACAGGCCCCTATAACATACTAACATTTCATCCAAATAGAAGCATTTTTGCGTAAGTAATGACGCATAATAGCGATGGAAGTGATTCCGCTCCTATGTCCTGACCTTTGACCCCATTTCGCCCATTTTCAATAGGGTTTGTCCCCAGGTGGTCCCCTTCCACATACTAAAATTTCATCGAAATCGAACCATGTTTACGCACGTTATGACGCATTAGGGCAATGGAATGGATCCCGCTCCTATGTCCTGACCTTTGACCCCATTTCGTTCACTTTCAATAGGGTTCCTTCCCAGGTGCTCCCCTACCAAATACTAAAATTTCATCGAAATCGAACGATTTTTACGCGAGTTATCGTGCGAACGGACATACGCACACAACTCGTGACTTAATGAGGCAGATGAGAATCGGGACCATCTGCTCGCAAGAGTGTGATGTCATAAAACTTTAATAGGATCCACACACAACGCGTGACGTAATGAGAAAGATGGCGTGACCGCGCGCCAACATCTCAATTGCGAGAGTGTGACGTCATAAGATTTCTAAGCATGGGTAAAATTAATGGGACGACGCCATGACACTAAAAACGTGGTAATTCGCGGTGGTTATTTAACCCACTAAAAGAATTTTCCTAAAGTCGAGATCAAGCTAAATCGATTTCTAGTATCAGAAAACGGTAGGTTAACGACTTTCATCAAAATCCTTAGAGCCGTTTTCAAAATAAAATTAACATACATACAAGAATTGCTCCTTTAATATGGGATAAGGGCGATGGAATGAATCCTGATCCTATTTCCTGATCTTTGACCCCATTTCGTCCATTTTCAATAGGTTTCGTCCGCAGGTGGTCCCCTACCACATACTAAAATTTCATCGAAATCGAACCGTATTTACGCAAGTTATGACGCATAAGGGCAATAGAATGGATTCCGCTCCTCTGTTGTGACCTTTGATCCCACTTCACCCATTTTCAATAGGGTTCGTTCCCAGCTGGTCCCCTACCACATACTAAAATTTCATCGAAATCGAACCATTTTTACTCGAGTTATCGTGCAGACAGATAGACAGACAGACGGACAAAGCTGGAGCATATGCGCTTCTTCAACCTACGGCTGGAAAGCGTAAAAAATGACACCACAGATGCATATTTACATTGTTTAGAACACACACACACACACAAAACGATATCAGTACACTTTGTGTGCCCACCATTGTTTTTTTATAACGGACAGAATACGATGTGGCATGCTCTTAATGAGGGATTTGCAGTAGTCACTTGAAAGGTTTTTGCACCACTCGTACTTTATCGCGTCAATCAAAGCTTGGGTATTTGATGGCTGTTTTTCTGTTCAACCTTGTCTTTTAAAATGGTCCATAAATTTTCGATGGGGTCAGGACTATTACCGGGCCAGTCAAGCACAGTTATGTTTCTCCTCTGCAGGTAGTCCTTTACTGTCTTTGATATGTGGCATGGAGCACCATCATGCTGAAAGATTGTGCGGTTGTGCACTAGCAGAAGAGTTAGCAGCTTCTCACGTAACATTTCCACATAAAAAGGACCAGTCATGGTAGTGCCTGTCGGCAAAAAGGATAATGAAGCAGTACCGGATGCTGACATAGCACCCCATATCATCTGACTAGGCGGATGTCTCACTGTGCTAAGGTATATTTTTCTTCAAAACTTTTGCCTTTTGGTCGTCGAACATGTGCTTCACGTGATTCAAATTGACGCACAGTTGATTCATCGGAAAAGGAACTTGGCTCCAATTTTCAGCAGTCCGCGATTGATAACGCTTCACAAACTGGAGTCTCTTCATTTTCATGACAGAGGTTAGTCTATGTTTATGTGCAGGCTTATAAGACTTAAATCCAAAATTTTTGCTAAGACGTTGGGAAATAGTGCTAATACTAATATCAGACCCTTTTGAATGTAGAAAGGCCTTGATTTTCTTGCACGAACTCCTCGAATAACTCATAGCTATTCGCGTTATAGTATCGCCATCACGTGCGGTTGTTTTCCTTGGACGTCCACTTCTCTTTCGGACGCTAAATTCACCTGTATCACGATATTTCATGATCGTATTATGAATAGCAGTCTTGCTCACATTTATCTTTCTGCTTATGTCACGATCGGAGTATCCTTCATGCTATAAAGTCACTATTTCACTATTTATGCCCTCTGAGTAACACTTAATGAAAGTTTTTTGCCCAATTTTCGCTATATAGAAAATACATACAAAACCTCAGCATGCAAACCAGAAGCAAGCTGACGCTTGCACGCTTCCCCCAACTCTATCAGCAGCTACCGCTGTAGGATGATTCAACACCGACATGAAGTTGAGTAATACAGACAGTAGCTGACACAATCGGTAGAAATTCCCTAATACCAACAGGTTGTCTCAAACTTTTGCAAATGACTGTATATAGCCAATGGCTTTTGAGAGAGAGAGAGAGAGAGAGAGAGAGAGAGAGAGAGAGAGAGATCAGGGGGAAAAAAGAAAATCTAACATTTCGATGATTTTACTTTTCAATTTCGACCCTTTCTTGAGAATTGTCATTCCTTGAAACCAAGGCTGAATAAACACAATACAGGCTTCTGTTTTTTACTCTTTCTGAAAGTTTTATGAATTTTCTCTGACAAGTTTATGGCAATTGACATGGGTATCACCAAGAAGAGCCCCAGGGCTCATTCCTCTCTCGCATCGAATCCACGTTGGCACTGAACAGGGAATTGTAAAATATCGATGAAATTTTCCCTCTGCCATCACTGTTCTGCTCAGGAGTTCGTCCATAAGGATCGAGAATTGTACCCTGTCAACTGCTCAACGAACACGTTGAATATGTCCTTTATGTACCACTCTGAGTTCAGTGGCGGATCCTGCGGGGGGCTGTAGGGGCGATCGCCCCCTCCCCCAACCCTAACGAAGTTTTTACGTTTAAAGTAGCAAAAATCGTAAATGATTAACTTTGCATATTTTGTTTTCAGTTTTTCAAAAAAAAAATTAACAATTACACTTAGTACAGAGGATTTAAAATACTTATTACATTGATTTAGGTTCAGTAAAAAGAGGAAGAGAAGGGAATAGAATAAAAAGAGTGAGCAAGAGAGAGAGCGCGCGCAAAAGATAAAGGGAAAACAGGGACAGCGGGGGTAAAAAACATGAGGATATTCTTTGTTAGTTCTTTCCTATTGTCATATTGTCTAGCATCTGCAACGTCTCGAAACAGGGTAAGGCAGAGCTTGGTATTGAAATCAGAGTAGGTGGGAGAAACTGCGAATAACAATCTGATCTACGTACGTATCTTAATTGGGTCATATACAAAATTCATAAAACTGTCCCCACCGCTTCCTCCCAGATGGTCTTTTTAGGACTTCTTTCTTTTTTCTTATTTTTCCTGCTCCTACACGCCTCACGTGTGCTTCCCGTTGTTCCACCCACTCCGAAGTCAATCCCCACTTGGGTGGGGTGGGCTGGGAGGGAAGCAGCGTGACTAATACGGGGTAATTTTCGGCATCTCCTGCTACTAGCATTATATCTATATCTATCTATCTCTCTCTATATATATATATGCTAACGTTTTATAAAAAAAAAACTTGTGATAATGACTTTTGCCCCTACTTTTATACCCGAAAAACCGCCCCCTTCCCTAGAGTAAACTTCTGGATCCGCCCCTGTCTGAGTTCGTGGTTTTGGTGAAGAATATGGATTCAATGATTTTGCGTGCGGACAGGCACCATAGCTCAATCTTTTCATCGTATAATAAAGTTTGGGACATTTCTCTGGGATTCACGAAGGACTAATATCATGGTCTTTTGGCTATTCACATAGCCGGTGAAGTTGAACCAAGCCTCGTCCGACATGAAATACAGATGAGGTTCCGTAAGACCTTGTGCAATTTTGTTGTGTATCCACTGACAGTATCCCAGTCGTTTAGCAGTATCTGGTGGACGTAGCTCTTGAGCGCTCATTACTTTGTACGGTTTCAACTGCAGAGCGCGAACTACACGATCACAAGACGAGTGCGACATACCACTTTGTTGCGACAGCTGGCGTATAGTTTTCCGTGGGACTCACACTTATTCTTCTGATAACATCGTCCTCTGCTTCGGGTGTGTGCACAGAGCGCTGTCTCAGTATGTGTCCAATTTAGCACACTTCCTGTCTCCTGAAATTTCTTGACCAACTGTTGAATAGTCCTTACCACCGGTACTGACGATGTTGGCAATCTCTCAGCAAATTACTCTGTGACTTTAAAAGTGGCTTTAAGGGATTTCGACGAAAGTAGCATGTGGCTTTAAGGGATTTATAAGTGGCTTTAAGGGATTTCAACGAAAAGTAGCATTCCACCGCAAACAACCTTTCTTTGTAGACTCAGTGGTATTCTGAACGAATCTAGGAAAAAGAATCCAAGGGAAAAAGATCCACGGAAAAGAAATCCAGGAAAAAAAAAGCCACCGAAAAAAAAAAGTCAGAGCCAGACCTTCGGGCCATAGTTTAAGAAAGCTTCCTTAAAAAAAAATTTTTTTTTAGAGATGACGTAATCATTATTGAAATTATTCTCATTATTATTAATACAATGAAAGTACTAATCTATGTTGGGTTTTATTTCACCCTTCATATTGGCCATTCTGCAATGCATTCATAAAAGGAGCAGTTTCAATTTTCACAAAACCCTTTGTTACTCTTCTATTAAATTGCTACCAAACTTCAAAATCGTAATCAGTTTTGCTTTACCAATTGTAAGATTACAAATATTTATTATTATTAATTCGTAGGTTATTAATTAATATAATCAAACTGTGCTGCCCTTGTGGCGTCAATCTAGGAAAAAAGATCCACAGGGAAAAAAACGGAGAGTGAGGGAAAAAATCAAATGCAAATTTTTATACGACCCTCTAAGCTTCCTAAATGGAAGTGACGCAATTTCTTATGTGACGGTAATTTACCGTAAATATAAGAAAGAAACTCGGGAAAAGTTTCTGAAAATTCAGAATTTCCCCGTAGTACAAAATATCCGTGAAATTCAGGTTTCTTTCTGTCATTTCACGGAAGAGGTTGTATCAGAAATATGTTTCGTTAATTCACGAAAGAAATGACGGAAAGTGGCTCGTAAATTTCAGAAAATTATTTACAGTGTACCAAAGTCCTTCGATTTCTTTTGCGTGTCGCAGCATTCATAGTAAACAGGTGTGCGTGAAAATCCAAGGATGACGGCTAGTTGGGAGATGCTCGAATCCACACACTTGGCGTGAGCACCTCATTCAAAGTCGCTCAGATCGCTCCTTTTACCCATTATGAACCTCAACCGAACACTAACGAATGCTCGGCCACCTGAGATTTATACCGCACTCTGCGCTGACATATCATTTTAGTCACTGGAATGATCCATTTTAGGGTACGGTAGGTACAGAGGGTGAGTCGAAAGTTTTGTAATATTTTGCATAAACGCGTGTGCTGCGGCGGGTATGTCACGTGTTTAAACTAGTTCAATTCGCGCACTGCAGTCCGTCGAAAGGGATATAAAGTAGTAGTTGTTGCTGTGAACAGCATTGCATGTCGTCGTTCTGTCTGTGGTTGAGGCGCCTAAAAGATGAACAGCCACAACCTGCTAATTAGGGAACTTTTGCTTTACGAGTTTGAACTCTACCATACTCAAGCAACACGAAACATTTGTCATGCGAAGGGGAGAGGTTCAGCGAACCCACACCACCGCAACCAGATGGTTCAAGAAATTTCGCTCAGGTGACAGAAACCTCGACGATCAGCTAAGGTCAGGTAGTCCGCGAACCGTGGATTCGGAGGCCGTGCGCTATGCCGTAGAGGCAAATCCGACATCCAGCACTCGGAGATTATCTGGCGAGCTGGGCATATCACAGACCACCGTGGTTCGTCATTTTCAGGACCTCGGCAAGGTCTACAAAAGCTGCCGCAATGTCCCTCACGAACTGACGCCAGTTGAAGCAAACCGCCGAGAGGAAGTGTGCACGAAACTCCTAGAAAACCCGCGCGATGTTACGTTTCACCAAGAGAATTTTTACGTGCGATGAAAAGTGGTTCTATTTCCGTAATCCTAACACACAACGGCAGTGGTTGAGCCCGGGACAGCTACCTGAACCTGTTGCCAAACGTGGGCGCTTCGAGCACAAGGTGGATTCTCTGCGCCTGGTGAAATTTCAAGGGATAATACATTGCGAATTTATTCCAGACGGTCGAACCATCAACGCCAACATCTACTTTGAACAGCTGGGGCGGATTTATGCCGTTTTGGAAGAGAATTACCCTGCACTGGTGAACAGAAAGCGCGCTCTCCTACAGCAGGACAACGCTCGGCCTCACACCGCGCGAACGACCCGGGCAAAACTCCAGGAACTTGAGGGCATCGAACTAATGCCACACGCAGCATATAGTCCGGATCTTACTCCGTCAGATTATTACCTGTACCGGTCCATGTCCCACTTCCCTCGCGGGCGGCACTTCAACAACCAGGAGGAGGTGGCAGCTGGGGTGAAGGAGTTCTTTGCTTCGAAGGACAAGAACTGGTACCGCCGCGGAATCGAAGAAGTGGCAGACAGATGGCTAAAGACGGTGCAACACCATGGCCTATACTTTGAATGCGCTAGTCAGCTTTCGTCGTAAAGGTACGTATGAAGACATAAAGTGATACAAATATTGCGAAACTTTGGACTCACCATCTGAAATAAAATGGCATCTCAATCTACGTGCAGCCTTTATTCTTGAGAAAAAGATGAAAACCAGATCATAAAACTCTTGTTGTAACCCGTTTTCTTCTTCACGTGAATCCGGGTTTGTTATGGTAAGTGCAGGTGCATCAAATTCATTATGTTCCGTACGTAATTCATCCTGCTTAAAAGCGTTGCCCTCATTTGACAGATCAATTACGAGATAAAGAAAATCCACAGATAAGCGAGCGTAACTAAACCCTCTTCGAAAATTATCTGTGGTAATAATCTGAACGAATGTGATTCTGGTATCCTCGCTTGCGTTTAAATTATTTGTTCAAGGTATTCAATTCGCCCGGCTGAGTTCCCCTCAGAATGCTTGAACACGTTAATGATTAAAATATTTTCCCCGCTCTTAAAACTGTGAACATATGTAAATGCGCATCTCCTGCTTTCTTGTTTTACCCTTGGAGTTTATAGTTTTTTCTTTCTTTTTTTAAGAATTAAATGCGTCAGATGTTTTAGCAGCAGCAGCAGCAGGATAGAGCTGAAAATTCAACGCATTAGCGATGCAAGGTCCACTTGCGACGCCTTCTTTAAATTCGTTTGGGGTAAACACGCATGCGTTGCTTTTCCCTTAACACTCGCTAATTTGTCTTAACGTTGGCTAATGGCCTACTAATTAAGTCTCGCCGCTAAGACATTGCAAGGCGCGATGTTTTTCTCCTCTAAAGCACAAACAAACAAGAAAGGGGGGGGGGGGGAGAACTATCAGAAGTTAATTAATGTAAGATGCGGAGCACGTTGTCGAGGCAAACATTTGCATTTTTCTCTCCCGTTTGTGTTCGGGGGGAATTTTATTAATTGCGATGAATCATATCGCCGCTTACTGAGCATTTCTGTACCTTTTCAGCCGAGGAGGAAATCGCTGATGACATTTGTGTTACCGGTTTTTTTTCTCTCCGTCGATGTAATAAAAAGAAAGGTATTAAAAAAAGGCGACCTAAGCATGTACGGTTAATGCATTCATACATATATGTGTACCAGCGGGAAACCACTGATTCTGTGTGAGTTAAAAAATACGAGCAACACATGTCTTTACCATTCCCAGAATGCGGCAGATTATGGCGTGATTCACCTTGGTTGAGATCAGCGAAACTGTACAAAATTTAATGCCTTTTTTCTTGGTGCATTAAATGTAGCCCTTTGGAATATGATGAAAGCTATCGTTACCACAATCGTACATAGAAATAAATCAGTCTTCGTATTAAAAAATGTATATGTATGTAAAGGGGATTTCTGCGGTCTTGTGATGCCCATCTTTTAAGTTATTACTAAATGATTTAAAGTGGACGTCAAGTAATTTTGATTTCTATACTTCTATTGGAAAAAACTTTTGTACACATTTCCTTCACAATTAGTGTGTTCCCAAGGATGAAAATTTGAACATCGATTAAAATAACTTCATATTATAACTTGGAATACTTGATATTTGCTAAAACATAACCATAATTATATTAAAAATCAATAACTTTTCCTTCGGTGGTGTTGATTGAAACCAGAAAAAATATGGTGCGACCTGTACTTTGATGACGTCAGTAGACAAACAAATGTTGGATTGCATAATTATGGTTATGTTTTAGAAAATGTTAAGTATTCCAAGTTATAAAATGAAGCTATTTTAATCGATGTTCAAATTTTCATCCTTGGGAACGCATTAATTGTCCAGAAAAAAGATGGCGCGACCTGTTCTTTGATGACGTCAGTAGACAAACAAATGTTGGATTGCATAATTATGGTTATGTTTTAGAAAATATTAAGTATTCCAAGTTATAAACTGAAGCTATTTTAATCGATGTTCAAATTTTCATCCTTGGGAACGCATTAATTGTCCAGAAAAAAGATGGCGCGACCTGTTCTGTGATGACGTCAGTAGACAAACAAATGTTGGATTGCATAATTATGGTTATGTTTTAGAAAATATTAAGTATTCCAAGTTATAAAATAAAGCTATTTTAATCGATGTTCAAATTTTCATCCTTGGGAACGCATTAATTGTCCAGAAAAAAGATGGCGCGACCTGTTCTTTGATGACGTCAGTAGACAAACAAATGTTGGATTGCATAATTATGGTTATGTTTTAGAAAATATTAAGTATTCCAAGTTATAAAATGAAGCTATTTTAATCGATGTTCAAATTTTCATCCTTGGGAACGCATTAATTGTCCAGAAAAAAGATGGCGCGACCTGTTCTTTGATGACGTCAGTAGACAAACAAATGTTGGATTGCATAATTATGGTTATGTTTTAGAAAATATTAAGTATTCCAAGTTATAAACTGAAGCTATTTTAATCGATGTTCAAATTTTCATCCTTGGGAACGCATTAATTGTCCAGAAAAAAGATGGCGCGACCTGTTCTGTGATGACGTCAGTAGACAAACAAATGTTGGATTGCATAATTATGGTTATGTTTTAGAAAATATTAAGTATTCCAAGTTATAAAATAAAGCTATTTTAATCGATGTTCAAATTTTCATCCTTGGGAACGCATTAATTGTCCAGAAAAAAGATGGCGCGACCTGTTCTTTGATGACGTCAGTAGACAAACAAATGTTGGATTGCATAATTATGGTTATGTTTTAGAAAAAATATTAAGTATTCCAAGATATGAAATGAAACTATTTTAATCGATGTTCAAATTTTCATCCTTGGGAACGCATTAATTGTCCAGAAAAAAGATGGCGCGACCTGTACTTTGATGACGTCAGTAGAGAAAAAAATGTTGGATTGCATAGTTATGGTTATGTTTTAGAAAAAATATTAAGTATTCCAAGTTATAAAATGAAACTATTTTAATCGATGTTCAAATTTTCATCCTTGGGAACGCATTAATTGTCCAGAAAAAAGATGGCGCGACCTGTTCTTTGATGACGTCAGTAGACAAACAAATGTTGGATTGCATAATTATGGTTATGTTTTAGAAAAAATATTAAGTATTCCAAGTCCAAGTTATATAATGAAGCTATTTTAATCAATGTTCAAATTTTCATCCTTGGGAACGCATTAATTGTGAAGAAAATGTGTACAGAAGTTTTTCCATTGGAAGTATAGGAAGCAAAATTACTTGGCGTCCACCTTAAATGTACATACAGTTCGACTAAAACAAGAGAGGCGTTCGATACTTTATCTCCGGAAAAGCACATTCAGTGTGCAAGAGTATACGGATTCAGAATGTGAAAAAAGTCACATGTATAGGATGTACCTGTCTTTTCACAAAAGCGGAGCGATCGAAGTACCAGAATTCTTCAGTTCGAAACGCAGAAAGACAGGTTCAGGTTCGTAATTCTAAGAGCGAGAAGGCGTAACCCCACTGCAGGAATTCGCCACACTGTAAAAGATAAGTGGTATGAATTCACGGAAAATTTCTGAAAATAACGGGCAGCAAAGTTGCTGGCAGGTGTCCGTCTTTTTCAGAAATTTCCGTTTTCAAAAGAGCTCGTTTATTTTAACTTCCGTATTTTCACAGCTTTTCCGTAGTCAGGAATTCCGTTTATTGCAGAAAAAAAAATCCATTTTAGGTTTTTCCGTATTTAAACAGAAATTTCCCAAAATCACAGAACCTGCACTTTTCGGCCGTTACACCAGGTAATTCTTTCGCAGCAGTCGTGATCGAACCACCGTCGTTTGGGTTGGTTCAACAGGTAACGCGCGCGTGTGCCTTTAACCACTCCGTCAGAAACACTCTAAAATTTAACTCACGTTCATCGTAAAACAAATAGCGCGCTGATGAAAAAGCATCTTTTGTTAGTAATACGAGTGATTTAGTCATTTTTTTTTTTACACTTTCCAACCGTAGGTTGAAGAAGCGCATATGCTTCAGCTTTGCCCGTCTGTATGTCTGCCCGTCCGTCTGTCCGCACGATAACTCGCGTAAAAATGCGTAAAAATGCTTCGATTTCGATGAAATTTTAGTATGTGGTAGGGGACAACCTGGGAAGGAACTGTATTGAAAATGGGTGAAATGGGGTCAAAGGTCAGGACATAGGAGGGGATCCATTCCATCCCTCTTATGCGTCATAACTTACGTAAAAATGCTTCGATTGCGACAAAACTTCATCATGTTCTTCCGGAGATGTACCGAACTGGTTCTGTTTAATATCATCGAAATGGGGTCAAAGGGCAAGACACAGTAGCAAGATTTATTCCACAGCCTCATAACTTGATTAAAAATGCTTCTATTGCGACAAAACTTGAGTATATTGTTCCGGATATATACTGAACCAATTATGTTTAATATCATCAAATGGAGCCAAAGGTCAGGGCAGAGAAGCGAGATTTATTTCACAGCCATTATCCTCATAACTTGAGTAATGATTTCTGGTATGTTGGAAAGCGCATTGCATGATTTTACTAACTTGTTTTCTGATGGAGCTTATTATTTTTCTGAATAGGTTTGTAATAATTTTTTTCTATAGGAAGACTTTTCACAAATTAAGCATTTTTCATCGTGATTTTTCGAAGCAACAAAATGCTTTGTAACTAGATCTTTTTAAACGGACAATACTTCCAATTATCTTTTAAAAAAGGTGAAATGAACTTTTTTGTAGTATTATTTCACAAAACTCCTAAATATAACATTTACTCTTGATAGCGATAATCACTATTGTTTTAAGGGAGCCAGAGACTGATACATTAGGCATCGTATAATCACCTGTACAATAAGTTAAATACCCGGTTTCTTACAGTAACACAATATATAATAAATAGCTGGTGCACAAAATGGGGGAGAGGAGAAGAAATATTCTGTGTCACAATAAACAAAATGCATGCGATATGCTATCCACAAAATCCGATCTCGCTACAGAACTTCAAAATCAAATACTTCGACAGACTATTGAAATTTAACAGTTAATCAAACTTTCAAGCATTCCCGTAAATCTCTCCTATTACCGGAAATTTTTCCTCATATGAATACGGAAAGAGTGAGAACGGAGTTTTTCTGTTAATATAAGAAATGAATTGCGGAAAGGTTTCTGAAGATTCAGAATTTTCGTTAACACATCTTTAAAACGGCAATTTAGCGTCAATGTAAGAAAGGTATTGCTGGAAGGTTTCTGTAAATTAAGAATTTTCCTGTGGTACGAAGAATCCTTGAAATTCGGGGTTTTTCCCGTCATTTCACGTAAAAGGTTGTATCAGAAATATGCTTCGTTAATTCACGAAAGGAATTTCGGAAAGTGGCTCGTGAATTGCAGTAATTTTTTTACAGTGCAGTTTGATGTGCAGAAAAATTAAGTTCACGGAATATACGAACCCTTAGTGCGAGAGCCGTACAATCAATTTCATCATTTTCGAAGTGTAAAAAAATAGGTTCATAGAATATGTGCGAATTCTAAGCGCGAGAAGTCCCAATCGAAGTGCAGAAAAATTGATTCATCGAAAAAGTGCGAATTTTAAGAGCGAGAGAACACAATCGAAGTGCAAAAAAATAGGTTTATAGATTATGTGGCAATTCTAAGCGCGAGAAAGCGCAATCGAAGTGCAATAATTCATCAGTTCGAAGGGTAGAAAGATAGTTTCATGGAATATACGAATTCTGATCACGAGAGTTCACGATCGAAGTACAAGAATTCATCAATTTCGAAGTGCAGAAAGATAGGTTTATATAATATGTGGGAATTCTAAGCGCGAGAAGGCGCAATCGAAGTGCAATAATTCATCAGTTCGAAGTGGAGAATGATAGGCTCATGAAATATACGAATTCTGAGCACTAGAGATCACGATCGAAGTGTAAGAATTCGTCAATTCTGAAGTGCAGGAAGATAGGTTCACGGAATATACGAATTCTAAGTGCGAGAGGGCACAACCGAAAAGTTCGTAGAATATGTGAGAATTCTAAGCGCTAGAGAGCGCAATCGAAGTGCGGAAAAATAGGTTCCTCTAGAATATGTGGGAATTCTAAGCGCTATAGAGGGCGCAGTCGAAGTGCAGGAATTTATAAGTTCGAAGTGGAGAAAGATAGTTTCATGGAATACACGAATTCTAAGCGTGAGAGGGCACAATCGAAGTGCAAGAATTCATCAATTCTGAAGTGCAGAAAGATAGGTTCACGGAATACACGAATTCCAAGATCGAGAGGATGCAATCGAAGGGCAGAAAGACAGATTCACAGCACATACGAATTCGAAGTGTGTAAAAGCACGGTCAAATTGCGGGAAAATACATTCAGCAACGAGGGACGGAAGGTGGAGAATGTAAAAACTGAGTACCAAGGTCGATTCAGGAAACTTAGGAGGAAGCATGCCATAGAAATGTAACCTAAATTTACGGGAATGAAAGTACGATGTTGTGAAATAATTTAATGCCAGTCTCGTCGTTTGAATAATAAAAATAAATTTTACAGATGAAGAATATGCTCATATGCTGCAACAAAACTGAAGAAAACTGTCAATATTAAAAGCATATTACAACAAAGGTAATATACTGTAGACTCCATGAAGTAAGCTGTATTAAATTTAACTCGGTAGGCTCTCTCAAGGAGGAGGGAGGCTATTTCTTCTATGGTCTGCCACTGGTATTCGCGCCTAAAGACTAGGGAAAGGTTATTTATTTATACACCGCCGCCCCGGTGGCGCAGTGGTCTAAGCGATGGCCTCTGATCATTCGTCCGAAAGGGGTCCGGGTTCGAATCCCGGTGATGCATGGATGTTGTGTTTGTCTTACGGCACTAGTTCTCTCCCTTCCCTGGAACCATTGACCCTAAATTAGGGACAGGCGACTGCTTATAGCCCATTGAGTTGCTCACGGTGGTCGTTAAACCTCCAATCAATATATATATATATATATATATATATATATTTATACACCGGCAACGTTACACGAGCTAGTGGCACATTTTCTTCATCAAAATAAACATACTAAATAATTTAACCCCAAAATACGAGCAGCAGCTGTAAAATCACCATTATTTCCGTTGCGATGGATTACGTAGATCTACAGAAAACAAGCTTAATACTTTTTAAAAGGCTCTCTAGGTCTCAGTAAAATCTTTCAAAACACAGTTTGAACCCTTATTTGGATTGCTAAATTTAACAAATAATAATAATAAATTGTTGGAGTTTTGCAGATATAAAGTACAAGGCAAATGAAAAAGAGCTGCGTCTAAATATGTCTTGGCTCTCTTGATAACAGGTGACACCTTGCCTTCTCGTTCGAGCTGCTCAGCTCGAGAGCGAAACATAGTGACGTCACTCAGACTTGACTTGGTTTTGCGGTGACGTCACACATTGGGTAAGAGAGAGAGAGAGAGAGAGAGAGTAAATGAGCATTCTTTTTTTTCAACATAAACAAATAAAACAAGTTTGTAAAATCATGCAATGCATTGATTATAATACGCTTTCCAACATACCAGAAATCATTACTCAAGTTATCACTCAAATTATGAGGATAATGGCTGTGGAATAAATCTCTGTCCTGTGTCCTGACCTTTGATCACATTTCGATGATATTCAACAGAACCGGTTCAGTATACCACCGAAATAACATGATAAAGTTTTGTCGCAATGGAAGCATTTTTACGTAAGTTATGACGCATAATGTCGATGGAAGGGATTCCGTTCCTATGTCCTGACCTTTGACACCATTTCGCCCATTTTCAATAGGGTTTTTCCCCAGGTGGTCCCCTACCACATACTAAAATTTCATCGAAATCGAACCTTTTTACGTTAGTTATGACGCATAAGAGCAATGGAATGGATCCCGCTGCTATGTCCTCACCTTTGACCCCATTTCTTTCACTTACAATAAGGTTCTTTCCCAGGTATTCCCTTATCACATACTAAAATTTCAACGAAATCGAACGATTTTTACGCGAGTTATCGTGCGGACGGACATACGCACACAACGCGTGACGTAATGAGGCAGATGGGAATCGCGAACATCTGCTCGCAACAGTGTGACGTCATAAAACTTTAATAGGATCCACACACAACGCGTTACGTAATGAGACAGATGGCGTGACCGTGCGCCAAGATCTCAATCGCAAGAGTGTGACGTCATAAGGTTTCTAAGCATGCGTAATATTAATGAGACGACGCCATGACACTAAAAACGTGGTAATTCGGAGTGGTTTTTTACCCCACTAAACGAATTTTCCTAAAGTCGAGATCAAGCTAAATCGATTTCTAGTACCAGAAAACGGTAGGTTAACGACTTTCATCAAAATTCTTAGAGCCGTTTTCAAAATAAAATTTACATACTTTATAAAAGAATTGCTCCTTTAATAGTATGGGATGAGGGCGATGGAATGGATCCCGATCCTATGTCCTGACCTTTGACCCCATTTCGTCCATTTTCAATAGGGTTCGTCCCCAGGTGGTCCCCTACCACATACTAAAATTTCATCGAAATCGAACCATTTTTACGCGAGTTATCGTGCGGACAGACAGACGGACAAAGCTGGAGCATATACGCTTCTTCAACCTACGGTTGGAAAGCGTAAAAAAATTAGCAGTTTTAATCATATAAGCGATGTGGCCTGTAATTCATTTTCGAAATGTCTGTTGCTACCTGTTTCAAATGGAATTAAAAAAAAAACCCACCTATTTTACGCTTTCCAACCGTAGGTTGAAGAATCGTATATGCTCCAGCTTTGTCCGTCCGTCCGTCTGTCTGTCCGCACAATAACTCGCGTAAAAATTGGTCGATTCCGATGAAATTTTAATATGTGGTAGGGGACCACCTGGGGACGAACCCTATTGAAAATGGTCGGAATTGGGTCAAAGGTCAGAACATAGGAGAAGGATCCATTCCATTGCCCTTATGCGTCACAACTTCACTAAAAATTCTTCGATTGAAACAAAACTATCATGTTGTTCCGGCAGTGTATTTAACCGGTTCTGTTGAATATCATCGAAATGGGGTCTAAGGTCAAGACACAGGAGCGAGGTTTGTTCCACAGCCATTATCCTCATAACTTGACTAAAAATGTTTCTATTGCGACAAAACTTTAGTATGTTGTTCCGGAGGTATACTGAACCAATTCTGTTTAATATAATCGAAATGGAGTCAAAGGTCAGGGCACAGAGCCAGATTTATTCCACAGCCATTCTCCTCATAACTTGACTAAAAATGCTTCTATTGCGGCAAAACTTTAGTATGTTGTTCCGGAGTTATACTGAACTAATTCTGTTTAATATCATCGAAATGGGGTCAAAGGTCAGGGCACAGGAGCGAGATTTATTCCACAGCCATTATCCTCATAACATATCTAAAAATGCTTCTATTGCGACAAAACTTTAGTATGTTGTTCCGGGAGTATACTGAACCAATTCTGTTTAATATCATCGAAATGAGGTCAAAGGTCAGGGCACAGGAGCGAGATTTATTCCGCAGCCATTATCCTGGTAACTTTTTAATAACTTGAGTAATGATTTCTGGTATGTTGGAAAGCGTATCATAATCAATGCATTGCATGATTTTACTAACTTACTATTCGTAACTTCAGAAGGTGTGACCTTTTCTTGCGATATTCATTCAGGTGGTTGTACGAGTATAAATACTGCCCTAAATATTTTCTTTCTCCTGACATAAAATCTGGTTAGTTCTAAAACTGTATTAACGCATCTTTATTTATTTTCATTTCCATTTAAACACTTGTACCATAAATCCCTCACTTTTCAGAGGTAATGTAATTGACTTTAAAATTGATTCACGTAACATCCTGATATTAAAAAAAAAATCCTCAAAAGTTCTCCATGAAAAATTATAAATAAATTAAGTTTTTATGCTGGCGCCTTCGATATTATTAGCACAAAGGCTTTCTTAGAAGCACAAGAAATCGAATAATTAGTAGGTGGGTTCAGAAAGTTAAAAAAAAAAAGTGGAGAGCTTAACAAACCGCACTCCCCCCCCCCCCCCCAAAAAAACAGCAGCAACTAACAAACTGACAATTTAGACCAAGAAACTGAAACCCCACACCACAGAAAAAGCAGCAAGGAAAATGCCCGTAACTAGGAGACGACTAGTTTCTCCGTGCGCTGCGAGAAAGTATAGGTCATTAATCGAAAGAAGAACCATGGGTATGTTCGATTTCTTCTCCTCCAAGGGGTGAAGTGAAAGCACATTCCCCTTCTCTAAGCCGATGAACATGACACTTTCTCTGGCCCCTAGTGGTGGCAGAGAACGAGGTTTGGACAAAAATATCTAACTGAGAAGAAGTTAAGACTCGGCGAGACGTAACTAGCGCCGCCATATGTTATGAGTTAAAATGCAGTGCGCAGAAGCCAAAATACAGGCTGATGCCGGAGCAGACTGCGCATGCATATTTCTGTTGACTTCAATTTTCTGGGTGAAAGAACTGTCAGCCGAGCTACTCACAACACGTGATTGTTACCTTCTCGGTAGCATAATCACTTCCCAAATCGGATATGTTAGTTTTGTTACGCCAATCGTATTAGTTAAGGCCTTTGTTTGTTCTTCAGTTTTTCAGAAACGTTTTCAGTAATGCCAAATACTAGGGAATATCTGCATTTTGTACGGGTCCTTAGGCCTAACTATAATATTTGGTAAAATTTAATTTAAATAGTATTACTAATGTTATTTGCATATTTTTCTCACCAGAATGAGGGATAGGCGGAATATCAGAAAACAACAACAACAAATAAAAAAAAACTTCTCTAAGCAAATAGTTATCAGATCGAAGGAAACCATCGTGAATCAAGGACAAGCTTCACTGCCGTAGTCCTCCTAACGTGTTTTGCTCCTGAAATTAACTTTCCCGCAGAGCATATTACCTCTTAAGATGTGGTGGCGCTGTTGTTGCCTGTTTTGCGTTATTTCTATGAGAGTTGGCGTTCTTCAAACTTTATATTCTTTGGTTTGGGCAGCTTGACGTCTGCTTCAGAACTGTGAATTTTGTTGTGGACAGGGAGAGGAGGTAGCAAGTAGAAAATAGTAAAACTAATTCTAGTAATCCGATTTATTGACGCAGGATGGCATAAACAATCGTTTCCAAGCTTTCGCACATCAACCAGATGGCATGTTCAAGGAAGATTGACAGAAACTGCAATGTGAATAACAGAACGCTTTAACTATTTGAACGCGGTGACTTGACAATAAATAGGTACAACGTAATATTCATTTAAAATCACTGTTGGTAATGATCTCCAAGGATTCCCGAATGGCTGTACATTTAGGGGTAAAGTAGGTTGCTAATTTCTTTATATCATCCCACATAGGAGAGGCGGACTTGAATTCGCCCTTCTCTGGATGGGCCGACGTTACTTTACCGTAATTTGTGTAACTTTTAAGCTCGTTGACGCTGATTCTAAACGAACGCTTGGTTATTCCAATGTAGCATCGTTTAGAGCCGTTCGGATATTGTAGAGGAATCGGTTAAACACCTGCTTCGTTAGAAAGAGTGTTTTGTCCAGTATTTCTCTTTAGCATGGTGTATATAAAGATGCAGGAAATTTTATGGTAGAAGGCGTTACATCCAGTAATTCCCTTGGGTTTTCATTTTATTCCATTGTCACATTTTCTGAGCTCTAAAAAAAATCGGAGTTCACCTCGCGCGAGGACATTCTGACCACATACTTATTACACTGTTAAAAATTTCAGTTCAATTTTGCACCACAATATCGTGCAGCATCTGACACTTACACCATGGTCTGGTGTGATTTTCACACTTCCACCATAAAGTGGTGCATGAAAAGTTTGATTTGCACCAAGTTTTCGTGCAAATTACCATATGCCGCCCCGGTGGCGCAGTGGTCTAAGGCGCTGGCCTCTGATCATTCGTCCGTGAGGGGTCCGGGTTCGAATCCCGGTCAGGCATGGATGTTGTGTTTGTCTTACGGCACTGGCTCTCTCCCTTCCTTGGAACCAGTGACCCTAAATTAGGGACGGGCGACTGCTTATAGCCCATTGAGTTGCTCACGGTGGTCGTTAAACCTCGAAAGAAAGAAAGAAATTACCATATGCAGCCAGAGAGGCGTTACCTTGCACCACATTTTGGGGCAGTGAAGGGAACGGCGCATGCGTCTTCTTCATCAAGTCATCCGAAGGAGACAGATGTTGTGTTGTGCCGACGGTTTTGTCGTCACAGTGAGTGCGACCTTGAAATTTTTTAAAGAAGAGTTCGCTCAAATTAATAAGGTAAGTAATGAAAATAATTTTTGTAGCTCATATATATCTAGTGTTCCTGACATAATTATTTTCACGTTGAACTTTCTGATGTTATATACGAGTAGGACAATACAATTTTAATTTACTTAGGAGGTTGTTCACATGGAAGTAGCTCCTAATGTAGTATAACAAGCTGAAACTGCGGAATTAATTGGCCAAGTGTATTGATCTTGAACTTGAGACTGTATGTGTCAACATAAGCAACGAAGAATAAAATCTTCCAAATCTGCGCGAAAAAATTTAAAAAAAAAAAAAAAAAAAAAAGGAACCTTTTATTCCTAAATTGATGAAGTAAACACAAACTTTTTGGAACTGTACACAGAAACCCTGTTTTCAAAATATTTTATCCATAAAGCAGAGATGTAAAAAGACTACACTTTATTTTGGTGATATGTTGCACCAATAAGTGGAACACCAGCTGCACCACATTTTGGAAAAGTTACACCAACAAGTGGTGCAACTTTGCACCGTATTATGGAGTAAGGTTGCACTATAAAATGGTGCATCTTTACATTTGATGGTGTAAGATTGCACCATAATCTAGTGCAACCTTACCCAATACAGTGGTGTAAGATTGCACCATATTCTGGTGCAACCTTACCCAATAAAGTGTGTAAGATTGCACTATATTATTGGGGTTTGTTTGCACCACATAATGGTGCATATTTTCTCAGAAAGTGGTGCAGCTGGTGTAACACCACTTTTTGGTGCAACCTATCCCCAAATTTTTAACAGTGTAGCCTTGACCCCCGGCGAGACGAGCAGCGGCGCTGCAATGATGCAATCTATTGTTAATCCCCATTCCACAAGCTCTCAAGAAAACGAACCACTTTTCATATAATTATCTGCTCCCCCCTCCCACCCCTTATTTTCCACCTGTCAAGAAATTAAGATTCCCTGAACAGGAATCAAGCTGTCCGAATCTCGTTCTCTGCCACCTCTAGGGACCAGCAGAGCAGCGGTGTAAAATTCTCCAACCCGGTTCGAGAACAATTGTTGTAAATATGGTTTAATGTAGAATAAATTATCAACGTTTATTCACAATTAAATGTTTTATTGACATCGACTATAGTTTCGCAGAGTGATTGGCTTGGCATCATTAGGGCAAACGGAGGGTAAACATTCAAATCATTGTGACATCATCAGAGTTCTGACGGTCACGGATTTTGATGAGTTGTTTCCACGTGCTTGAAAGAAATGGAGTAGACGCAGCGCCGTAGCTGCAGGGTGGGCAGTTGCCCTAACAGAAGGGTCATTCCTAGGGCGTAAATTCATGCTCTGGAGGTTGTATAAAATAGAAAATTGTAATTAAAACAGAAAGTTGCACTCTTCAGTATTTTCTTTTTAAAGACTAGTTAGTCTAATACATGCAGTTATTCAGAGTACAGAGTAATATACACTATGAGGTTGAACATTTCACATCCATGTAGGGAATTTTCCACAACAGTGAATGGAAGCATAGAAAACTATGTACTGATATGCCTGACCTCCATGATCTCTCCGAACATGTCGCTGGGACGAAGATCTAATTAATCATTTGCACTCTGTCGCACAAAGGTCTCTGAGCGGTTACCCTTGAACTGAATTTTTCCAAGCCTTACACCTAAAGCTTCTTCCTATTGTTAAGGTGGTTCCCCCTTAAATTTCTGCCTTATGTTTCTAATGGTAAAACCTATATTTCGCAATTAATGTATTCCCAATGATGAAAATTTGCGCATCGATAGAACTAGCTTTAAGTTATAGCATGGGATACTTGCTAAAACATAACCATATTTACATTAAAAAAACAATATTTTTTCTTTGAGTAATGTTCAGACCTGTTAATAGATGGCGCAACCTGTACATTGATGACGTCAGAAGACAAACAAATGTCGGATTGCTTAATTTTGGTTATGTTTTAACAAGTATTAAGCATCCCATGTTATAACTTAAAATTAATTTTATCAATGTGCAAATTTTCATCCTTGGGAATACATTAACTGCGAAGAAAATATGTAAAGAAGTTTTACCATTGGAAACATATGGCAGAAATTTTAGGTGAAACCACCTGTTCGATACTCATTCGTTCTGCGATGGTTTGCTTTCCGTTCTGCATTTCTATGGCGTGTTGTGTTGTCGGCGTTCACACAACGTTTACTCTTTGCTTACTGTTTACAACCTGTGGTTCTTGGGTATTCGTAGTTTCCACATTTCTAATAAAATGAGGTCAAAAACCTGAAGCGGGATTTTTCAACGATCTTAATTTTAAACTAGTTTTTCGTAGTTTTGAACTTGAATGGGCGTAAATTCAAGTTTCGCCCTCCTAAATAAGAAAAGCTTGCTACTGTCCTGAGTAGACGCCCTGTCGTGTACAAGCCATGAAGAGTTCCGGTGTATGTGTAAAGCATCTAATATATTAAGCTTTGATAGTTGAATCAGGTTTATCAATAAGCGTAGCATTTCTAAATAAAAATTTATGGTTATTTTCGGGACGATGTTGGTCTATTGATGACTTCTTCAGTTCATAGTTCCGTACGTATGTCTTGTGTTCCTTCACACGGAAATTTAAGGTGGGTCCATCTAAAATCTTTGCCTTGTATTTCCAATGGTCAAACTTCTGTAGCCATTTTCATCACAATTAATGCATTCCCAAGGATGAAAATTTGAACATCGTTAAAAATAATTTCATGTCATAGCCTAGTATACTTTATATTTTCTAAAACTTAACAATCATAATATTAAAAATCAATAACTTTTCATTTGGTGGTGTTGAGACCAGAAAATAGATGGCGCGATCTGAACATTGATGACGTCAGTAGACAAGCAGAGGTTGGATTGCTTAATTATGGTTAAATGTTAGAAAATATTAAGTACACTAGGCTATCATATGACGTTATTTTTATCGATGTGCAGAATTTCATTCTTGGGAACGCATTAATTGTGAAGAAAATGGCTACAGAAGTTTGCCCATTGGAAATACAAGGCAAATATTTTAGGTGGATCCACCTTAAAGCCCTGCGGGTGTGTCCTATATATCCAAGGGATCTGATAAATTCCTCAGGAATTTATGTCTTCTCTTCGACGTAACCTTTTGATCCGTAAAAATTCGCCTTGTTGATGGGTTCGAAAATAACTTTGAAATTAAAACTTTTGAGAATTTTTGAAGTTCCGAAACAAATCTGAGGAGCAAATGGGACAACCGCCCATTCGTTCGTACTGGGAGGTCTATTGGCGTGAGCGAGCAGACAGGCTTCGCTTTCCTAAATTTTTGGACAGCTTTGTCTATAACGGAAGGAGTATATCTTCTGTGTACTGCAATTCATTTAAGAAAATCAAGTTCTTTCTGTAAGGAATTCTCAGTTGAGCGCATATATATTGCACGATATACGTGTGTGTAGAAAGCAGAAATTCTTGTTTCCATGGGTGATTTGATTTTGCATGTGGGGGTAAAGAAACAGAAGTTTTCGATAAACTGTTGTACTAAAGGATCCTTCAGAGCGTGACACAAGAACATCCAGGAACGGTAAGCATCTATTATTTTCAGCCTCATATGTGAACTGTATATGAAGATCAAGTGAATTGATCAGTTCAATTACTTTAGCTTCGTATTTCCGAATTCTTGCCATTCCAGAGGACAAAGGTATCACCTACATATCGAATCCACAGGTCTAATGTAAAGAGCTGAAAGAGTTTGTCTTCAAAGTGACTGACGCATGCGCACTTCGCATAAAACAGGCGACAGTGGGCTACCCATTGCAAAGTCTTCCGTCTGTTGGAAAAATCTTCCACGAAAAAGGAAACTGTTTTGTTTGATACTAGAGGTGGGACGAATTCTAAATTTTCCCGAATTTAAAATCTGTGTTTAATGAAAAACAAATTAAAGAATGCAGTTTAAAAAAACAATATCATCATCATCATCATCATCATCATTATCAACCATTATCAATCCACTGCTGGACGAAGGTCTCCCCAAGTTTCCTCCACAACGGTCTGTCTTGTGCCAGTCTCCTCTATGTCACTCCCGCATACTTTCGAATTTCATCCACCCATCTCCCATGTGGTCTTCTTCTGGGTCTTTTCCTGTCCCTTGGAATCCAATCTAAAATTTCGGCTGTCCATCGATGGTCTGTCCTTCTGGCAGTATGTCCAGCCCATTGCCATTTCAGGGATTTAACTCTGATCATGATGTCTTCCACTCTTGTCATTTTTCTGATCCACGAGTTCCTCTTCCTATCTCTCCTGGTTACACCGAGCATGCACCTCTCCGTGCTGCTTTGTGTTGTCTGCAGCCTTTGTATGTCTCTTTTAGTTAAGGTCCACGTCTCTGCACCATACGTAAGCACTGGAAGGATGCATTGATCAAACACTTTTCTTTTAAGATATAATGGCATACTGCTCTTGAAAATTATGCTGTTTCTTCCAAAAGCTCTCCGGGCAAGTTTTCTACGCCGATTAATTTATTCATCAATGTGACCCTCACTTGATATCTGCTGTCCAAGATAAACATAACGTGTCTGTTATCTCCAGCTTTTCTCCATCAATCGATAAATCTTCATTTCTTGTAAAAGCATTGAACATCACTTTTGTCTTCTGAAAGTTCATTTTTAATCCCACTTCTTTACTCTTGTCAGCAAGTTCCTGGATCATACTCTGCAGCTCTGATGGGGTAGTTGCAAAAATGACTACGTCATCAGCAAAACGAAGGTGAGTTAGATAATCGCCATTAATCTTTATCCCTTTGTTTTCCCAGTTCAGTGATTGAAACACATTTTCCAATGTGGCATTAAAGAGCTTCGGAGATATGGTGTCACCTTGTCTCACTCCCTTTCCAATTTTTATGTGTGTTGTATTTTCAAACAGCCGAATCTTTGCACTTGCATTTTCATAGATGTTATTAATAATATTAATGTATGCATCTTCAAAACCGCAGGATTTCAGAGCCGTGGTAACTGCTGATGGTTTCACCGAATCAAAGGCTTTTTCATAATCAATAAAAGCCATGCACAATGGAAGTTCATAACCATACTTATTAAGAAGATACAAATGAAATTTATAATTTACATTCACCAAATGAATTGCATAACTCTTGAATCTTCAGGTTCATTTTCTAAGTCAAAGCAAGCGTAGAGGTGGAGAGGATTATTTCAGGAGTTAATGTAGATAAGCACTAAACATGGAACACCTAAATTGAGCAAATTCTTTCCAGGAAATTAAGAAAAATCAGAAAGATAAACAATAACGCAAGGAACTGTACACCAACTATACTTAAGATAGTACAACTATACTAGTTATCCGAATTTATTGGCGTAGATAAAATCAAGGTTTCCAAGCTTTCGCACATCAACCAAAAATAAAATAACCGTCGATTTCGACGAGTTTCGTCTAGTTTGTGGTTAATCTGTTACTCCCAATCTTCATTCTACTAGGAAGCTCTTCAAAGTGAATGTATTTTAAATTAATGATATAATAAAAGTTACAGACATCTTTAGTGTGATGGTCTGGGGCTTGGGCAAAATGTGAACATTCGCTATGGGTAGCTTCATTTCCATCCTTTGAAAGATTAAACTTATAGCTGACGTGCACACCACTCCCCTTCCACACAACTGCACTATCTACCAACAAGTAATTGGACACCTGTGATAGCAAAGGAAAACGAAGTTTATTCACCTTCAATAGTTGGTGGAGCCTCTACGAGCGGCGATTACAGCTGCGACCCTCCGGGGCATACTCTCAACCAGGCGTTGTACGACGGCTAGCGGTATTTTCTTCCACTCGTCTTGGAGAAGACAGGTCAGTTCCTTCACCGATTTCGGACGGTGGGGACACCCCTTAAGTCGACGCTCCAACTCGTCCCAGATGTGTTCGATAGGGTTAAGATCCGGGCTCTGTTCAGGCCAGTCCATTCGATTAACCCCATTGTCACCATACCAAGCCATGGTGGACCTCGCAACATGACAGGTGGCATTGTCATTCTGAAAGTAACATGGGTCCACCCCGTAAAACTGCCACAACGTAGGAAGCGCATGGTCATCCAAAATGATGCATTAGGTCTCGGCGTTGAGTCTACCAGGAATTGCGACCAAGGATTCCGTGCCGTACCAGGAGAAACACCCCCGTAGCATAATTCCACCGCCGCCGAACTTCACAGTTGGTACAATACATTCCGGCAGGAGGCGTTCTCCAAGTAGACGCCAAACCCAGACCCTGCCATCCGAACGGTGGAGGGTGAACCTTGATTCGTCGCTCCAGAGAACCTGTTTCCACTGTTCAACGGTGCACTGTCGACGTTCTTTGCACCACGTTAGCCGAGCAGTGCTATTGGACTTGGTGATCAAAGGCTTGTGGGCGGCAGCACGTCCATGATAACCGAGCAGATGGGCTTCCTTTCGGATGGTATTCATCGAAAGAACACTCCCGGATTCGTGTTGGAACTCCTCGCGGATGTAGCCAATCGATTTGGTGCGGTTCTTCCGAATTTCTCTGGCCAGCTCCCGTTGGTCTCTAACTCCCAGTTTTGTGGGTCCGGGTCGGGGCACATTCCGACAGTCACCTCTCATCTTCCACTTGCCAATTACGTAGGCCGCTGTCGATTTTGGGTACTTCAACTCGCTGGATATGTCACATATGGATCGGTCATTTCTCTGATACCCGACGATTACACCTTTCTCGAAATCAGAGAGCTCCGAACTGCGTGGCATCTTGCATGCGACTGGTTGCGGTATTGTTTCCCACACGATATTTAACGGCGGCGGCCGTGAGGTGTATCAGGACCGCAGATATCGTCGATTGCAGGGGTGTCCAATTACTTGTTGGTAGATAGTGTATTTCTCAAGGGCACGGCGCATAAGTTTCCATGTTTAAAAATGCAAGCTCCTAAGTCAGAGACAAAAAAAAAAAAAAAAAAAAAAAAAAAAAAAGCAAATTTCTGCAGTTTCCACTACTAAAATTAGTGCATTAGTGCTGATATGTAAATTCCGGGTAAAAAAAAATGTCGGTTAAAATACTAGGAAAAAAAGAAGTGCAGGTATGCCATACCGGCGTATACCGTCCTAATTCGAGCACTTCCCCTTATTGAAATTCGAAGGGCCCATTTTATATTCACAATTTCATTTCGTTCAGATGTAAACTTTGGTCAGCCGTCGTTTTGAAATGGTGTTTCGCACTGGATATCCATTAAATATAAATTTTTTGATCGTCTAATGGGCTTTAATATTCCGTAGAATGCATTGTTTTCCAGAACGATTCGACAAAATTCTGTGTTATGACTTTGTGCAAAATTACATGCTTTCCCTTACGTAAATGGAAAACTGCACTGATTGATAAATCATATGTCACGGTTAAATCATTCGCTGAAACACTACTTGAATTCGTGATCATCACAAACCTGTTATTTTAACCCCTGATGAAGATTTCATTCAAATCGTACGCTGTGATGATCGGGAAAAGGACATTGTCCCAAGGAAAACAAGTTTATGTATAAAATAATAAGATATTTACGAATGTGTAAAAACATTTATTTTCTTTTACTACCTCTTATTAAATACCATTAAATTATGTTACCACACAGTTAAGACCACCCACTGAACAATTTTTTTCATAGTAGATGGTGCCATGCATTTCAGCGTACTCGTCGAATGGGCGAACTTTGTTTTTAATTGCCTGTGCTCCAGAGACTTACTGTTAGAATTGCTTTCTACAACAACTGTGTCCTTCTAATTAACCAGTCTGAATGTTTATTTGGGCGCAGTGGTCTGAATGCATGCTTTTAACTGTTCGTTCGAGAGGGTCCCGGGTTCGAATCCCGGCGAGGCATGGATGTTGTGTCTATCTTACGGCACTGGCTCTCTCCCTTCCCTGTGGCCAGTGATCCTAAATTAGGGGTTAGCGACTGCTTTTATAGCTCATCAAATTGTTCACGGTGGTCGTTACCCCCCCCCCCAAGAAGAAGAAAGAATTTTCATTTGAAATATGAAAGACTGTGGTAGCCCATTGGTTGGCTCTGTCACCTACCGTTCCGTTGGTCTCCAGTTTGATTCCATTCTGAGTGCTCCAATCACTATTGGCGGTAAAGGGAGAGGGGAGCTGGTGGCTGCTGTCTCGGTGGGTGCCTCCAGGGTTGTCCTTAGGATGAATTTTGTAAGAAAATTTTATTTACAATGTTGTGAAATCGCCAGCATTTCTTAAAGAAGAATATGAATACTAAGCTGACAAAATGTTAACTAAGAATATAAATATTTTAAACCGACGAAATGTTAACTGAGAAAACGTACGTATTTAAATACTTCTGAATATCATTTACATTTGTCGTATTTTTAATTGGGTCTTCAAAAATATTTTTGGTTAAAAGCGATCGATATGGGTTGTCTGGCTATGTGAAACAAATAAAAATACTAGCCGCTAGTTGGGTAAAGCAAAATGTGCGTGAAGAAAAGTAAAATAATAAATGTGATTTTACAGCAATGATGGTAGCGGTACAATGATTTCTTTCTGATACCCTCCCCCAGTCAGAAACGTGCACCTCTAGCCACTCAGCCACCGAGGCGGCTAAATCTCGGAGGGGGAGGGGAGAAAGAAAGTAATGCTGGAGCTTTGGAGGTGAAAGGGAGTCGAATCTCATAGACTTCTTGCTGTCGCGCACGAATCAGGTTAAACCTGTGTGAAACTCAAATTTTAGATGAAATTTTGGTCGCACACTACAACAGAGTTAGCCCCATCATAAGACACTTAGCCCCCGAGATTTGAACGCATTCTTCACCACCTTGTCCGGCCGAAGTGCTTTTGGTTGTGAATTCATAAGTCTCCCTCTGCTTATGAATTCACAACCAAAAGCGGGAACCAGCCTCCCTCCTTTCATAAGGTGTGTGTATGTGTTCTTGGTGTAAAGTACATACTAACAAATCTGATATGGGAAGGGAAAAGGAATAGAGAGAAATGATAACAGGAATAAGACAAGAAATTTTACTAATATTTGCCTTCCTACTTTCCATCCGAGCGTTTAATTTAACAAACGGTTCTGCCGAACTGTCTGAATTTTAACAGACGTTTCGCTCGAACCGTACCGAACCGGCTATCGTTAACCTGCTCCCGTATCCAGGAACCAGCTAAGCCACTCGGGGACCCAGTGCCAGCAAAATTGTGAGAGCCCCGTCGAAACAAAATCGCAGGAGATCGCAGAGGGAGACTTATGAATTCACAACCAAAAAAAAAAAATATATATATATATATATATATCATCATCATCATCATTGTCAACCATTATCAATCCACTGCTGGACGAAGGTCTCCCCAAGTTTCCTCCACAACGGTCTGTCTTGTGCCAGTCTCCTCCATGTCACCCCTGCATACTTTCGAATTTCATCCACCCATCTCCCATGTGGTCTTCTTCTGGGTCTTTTCCTGTCCCTTGGAATCCAATCTAAAATTTCAGCTGTCCATCGATGATCTGTCCTTCTGGCAGTATGTCCAGCCCATTGCCATTTCAGGGGTATATCGGGATGTAAGGTCAGGTGATGCGTAACATCAAAGCCTCTCCTTGACAAATGTCAACCCCGCCTTCTCGTGGTGCATCCTGTTCCCACTAAAGGGGCTCTGACGACCGCCCATAGCGGTATAACTATACCATCGGGATCAGAGGAAATGCTATCCCACACTCACCAACCCGCTTGGCCAGCGTGGTGAGTTATGGCCAAACCCCTCCAAAATGATTCCACAACTTAAATCTTGGCCCTCAGTCTCCGGCAGCTGGAATGTACCTGGCCAAGGCAGCGGCCAGTGCGACATGAAGGCAGAGGGTGCTAAGAATCCCCGGAGGACCGGACTAGGCTGCCATCTGATGCTGACCTTGGCTACTTACAATGGACGCACCCTATCTTCTGATTCAAGGCTTCTTGAATTGGAAGAGGAACTACAAAGGATCAAGTGGGACATCGTGGGGCTAAGTGAGGTAAGGAGAAAAGGAGAAGATCTCATCGAACTGAAAAGTGGACATCTCTTCTACTATCGTGGGACAGATACTGGCAGAACTAGTGGTGTTGGATTTATAATAAACAAGAAACTGAAGGACAAAGTTGTAGAAGTTGAAAGTTCCTCTGACAGAGCTGCACGACTTGTTATCCAACTCTCGAAAAGATACCAAGGCTCAGATTATTCAAACTTATGCACCCACCACAAGTCATCCTGAAGAAGAAATTGAAGAATTTTATGAGGAAATTTGTCATCTAAATAATAAAGGTAAGCAGCATTTGAAGATAATTATGGGAGATTTCAATGCAAAAATAGGGCAACGGCAACAGAATGAAACTTCAGTAGGTAAATTCGGTCATGGCAACAGAAACCAGCGTGGAAATACTCTCGTTGAGTTTGCAGAGGCAGAAGGGTTTTTCATCTTGAACTCCTTTTTCAAGAAAAAGCCACACAGGAAGATGGACATGGAGACATCCAAATGGGACGACAAGTGAAATTGTATTTTATTATGTGTAACAAAAAATTCGTCATAGAAGACTGCAGTGTGCTAAACAAGTTCAACACAGGTAGTGACCATAGATTGGTGAGATGTAAGATGCACCTCAACACTAAACTTGAACGTGGCAAGCTCATAGGACAAACAAAATCTATTGACATAACCAACCTTAAAAAACACCATAATACCTTCAAGTTAGAACTGAAGAACAGGTTCTCTGCTTTAGAAGGCCTAACATCGGAAGAAGTGGACATCTCTGAAGTTAACAGAAAAGTAACCAAAGCTCTTATGGAAACAGCAACAAAATTAGCTGGGTCTAAGAACAAGTTGCATGTGAACAAATTATCAGGAAAAACCAAAATGTTGATGCAAAAAAGAAGAGAGATGAGGACAACTAAAGAAGATGTGACTTCCAAAGTGGAATATATAGAGCTATGCAAGACAGTAAGAAAAAGTATCACTGAAGACGTAAGGAAATTCAACTGTAGAACTAGTGAGGAAAGCAATTGCAAAACAACCAAAGCCTAAAGATAGCAAAGGGACATCTCAGTAAGGGAAGAAAACAGATTATGGCACTGAGAAAAGAAGATGGTTCTGTAACAAGAAATAGAGGCGAAATTTTGACAAGAGTGAAAGATTTCTACTCCAAATTATATGAAAGGGATGATATATGCACTCCAGACATCATGAAAGATACCAGTACCAGAGTTCCTCCAGTCCTTCCAGCAGAAGTTGCACATGCAATCAAGAACATGAAGCGAGGAAAAGCTCCAGGAGAAGATGGAATTACTGTAGACATCATACAAGAAGCAAGTGGAGAAATCGAAACAGTACTCGCCCAAATTTTCACTCGATGCCTTAATGAAGGAAAGATTCCTGAGGATTGGAACACCGCTACAATGATCCTGCTACATAAGAAAGGTGACATTGAGGATCTCGGAAACTACAGACCTATCAGCCTCCTATCAGTAGTTTATAAAATCTTCACTAAAGTTCTTTCACACCGCTTGAAGGTAACACTGGACATGGCTCAACCGAGAGAACAAGCTGGATTCAGGAGTGGCTACAGCACAATAGATCATATCCACGTACTGAGAGAACTAATTGAAAGAGCGAGGGAATATGAACTTCCATTGTGCATGGCTTTTATCGATTATGAAAAAGCCTTTGATTCGGTGAAACCATCAGCAGTTACAATGGCTCTGAAAACCTGCGGTATTGAAGATGCATACATTAATATTATTAATAACATCTATGAAAATGCAAGTGCAAAGATTAGGCTGTTTGAAAATACAACACACGTAAAAATTGGGAAGGGAGTGAGACAAGGTGACACCATATCTCCGAAGCTCTTTAATGCCACATTGGAGGGTGTTTTTCAGTCACTGAGCTGGGAAAACAAGGGGATAAAGATTAATGGAGATTATCTAACCCACCTTCGTTTTGCTGATGACGTGGTCATTTTTGCAACTACCCCATCAGAGCTGCAGAGTATGATCCAGGAACTTGCTGACAAGAGTAAAGAAGTGGGATTAAAAATGAACTTTCAGAAGACAAAAGTGATGTTCAATGCTTTTACAAGAAATGAAGATTTATCGATTGATGGAGAAAAGCTGGAGATAACAGACACGTACGTTTATCTTGGACAGCAGATATCAAGTGAGGGTCACATTGATGAAGAAATTAATCGGCGTACAAAACTTGCCTGGAGAGCTTTTGGAAGAAACAGCAGAATTTTCAAGAGCAATATGCCATTATGTCTTAAAAGAAAAGTGTTTGATCAATGCATCCTTCCAGTGCTTACGTATGGTGCAGAGACGTGGACCTTAACTAAAAGAGACATACAAAGGCTGCAGACAACTCAAAGAAGCATGGAGAGGTGCATGCTTGGTGTAACCAGGAGAGATAAGAAGAGGAACTCGTGGATCCGAAAAATGACAAGAGTGGAAGACATCATGATCAGAGTTAAATCCCTGAAATGGCAATGGGCTGGACATACTGCCAGAAGGACAGATCATCGATGGACAGCCGAAATTTTAGATTGGATTCCAAGGGACAGGAAAAGACCCAGAAGAAGACCACATGGGAGATGGGTGGATGAAATTCGAAAGTATGCAGGGGTGACATGGAGGAGACTGGCACAAGACAGACCGTTGTGGAGGAAACTTGGGGAGACCTTCGTCCAGCAGTGGATTGATAATGGTTGACAATGATGATGATGATGATGATATATATCATCATCATCATCATTGTCAACCATTATCAATCCACTGCTGGACGAAGGTCTCCCCAAGTTTATATCATCATCATCATCATCATTGACAACCATTATCAATCCACTGCTGGACGAAGGTCTCCCCAAGTTTCCTCCACAACGGTCTGTCTTGTGCCGGTCTCCTCCATGTCACTCCCGCATACTTTCGAATTTCATCCACCCATCTCCCATGTGGTCTTCTTCTGGGTCTTTTCCTGTCCCTTGGAATCCAATCTAAAATTTCGGCTGTCCATCGATGATCTGTCCTTCTGGCAGTATGTCCAGCCCATTGCCATTTCAGGGATTTAACTCTGATCATGATGTCTTCCACTCTTGTCATTTTTCGGATCCACGAGTTCCTCTTCTTATCTCTCCTGGTTACACCAAGCATGCACCTCTCCATTATGCTTTGAGTTGTCTGCAGCCTTTGTATGTCTCTTTTAGTTAAGGTCCACGTCTCTGCACCATACGTAAGCACTGGAAGGATGCATTGATCAAACACTTTTCTTTTAAGACATAATGGCATATTGCTCTTGAATATTATGCTGTTTCTTCCAAAAGCTCTCCAGGCAAGTTTTGTACGCCGATTAATTTCTTCATCAATGTGACCCTCACTTGATATCTGCTGTCCAAGATAAACGTACGTATCTGTTATCTCCAGTTTTTCTCCATCAATCGATAAATCTTCATTTCTTGTAAAAGCATTGAACATCACTTTTGTCTTCTGAAAGTTCATTTTTAATCCCACTTCTTTACTCTTGTCAGCAAGTTCCTGGATCATACTCTGCAGCTCTGATGGGGTTGTTGCAAAAATGACTACGTCATCAGCAAAACGAAGGTGGGTTAGATAATCTATATATATATATCTATATTTTGTCTTCTCCCCTCCCTCTCTCTCTCTCTCTCTCTCTCTCTCTCTCTCTCTCTCTCTCTCTCTCTCTCTCTCTCTCTCTCTCTCTCTCTCATATATCTTTTAAAACTATAATTACAAAAATGGTGTCTTTCTACTACTCTGTTGGACATTTTCTCAGAGAATTCACTCCATTTCACAGAAGTACAAATACTAATAAATTTAATAAAAATTCATTTCATATTAAAAAAAAATTCTGTTAATGCGAAAAATTCAAGCTTTTATCCCAGTTATTTAAGATCTTAGATGGTTGCTCTCGCCGCGTATTAATTGCTTTAATATTTTTGGGGGAGCTAGCCCACATGTAGTGTAGCGCCTGTCTGATCTGAAAGTGGTTGCTCTAACCTCTAGGCTACGAAATATCTTCCCCGTGAAGTCGCGAAATATCGCGCAGGGTTGCTCAAAGCAGTATCAGCGGCATGCGATTCTGAAACAGCAAGGATTTATCGCGCGCACGGTACGTAGCAGTTCCTAGTCTAAGAGCAAGTGAATTTTGATTAAATGGATAAAAACCGTCAGTGTCGCTGCCGAAGATTCTCATGTAGTCAGCAATTCCCAGAAAACAATTTTTTACTTGTAATCGGTCTTTGCGCAGTTCAGCTTCATTACTGCGATTAGTAAGTAGCATTAATACCGTAACAACAACAACAAAAAAAAAAAAAAAACGTTTTCTTTTAGAAACTTAAATCGCCTTAATTTAAACCATCTAATATTCGCAGCGGAATCTGATCCGGAAGTCGAAGCTTTCCTAGGTATATAAATTTTTGTAGACGAGGATTTTTCCATGTTTATTACTCTTTGACAGTGCATCCCTTCCTTCGGGAGTCAAATCGTGCTCTTTCCTTTCGGCTAAGAAGATTCTGGAGGCGTTTAGATTTTCCCTTCCATCTTGATGCATTTGAAGAAAGAATCCGGGCACTCTTCTCCGACAAATCAGCTTAGAATGCGATTAACTGCGTTGACCCATATCAGGCGTACCTGATGGGGTGGAGAAGATCAGTGGTAGTGGCGGCGTTCTGCGACGATCCCTATTTTCCGGGGGGGAGAAAGCTTTCACCCACCTCTTCCAGTTAGCACCATTCAGTTGCGCACATAATCAATGCAGATGTACAGTCTCCGATGAGTTGAGCCGATCCTCCACCACCACCACCCCATCTACACTCAGAGGAGGAGATAATTAATAATCTCGCTGCTGTGTTGGATCCTCTTACACATTTTCTGTTTTTCTACGTGCTCTAGATTTCTTTGTGCGATTAAGAGAATAAAGTTAATGAACAAAACTACATGCCTTTATGTTCCTTAAATGAGCGCACGAATTACCTCGGTTTCCTTGAAGAACTGTGAGTAATGTTACATTAGAGTTCAGCCTCTTATTAATTTTTTTTTTTTTTTGTAATTTTATTTTCTGAGAGGTACATGGCATTCTGTGGAAACTGTGTTATATTGAGATCCCATCACTCTCGTAGAAATTTTGCATATCAGCTGAGGACAAAGGTACTGAGTCACTCTGAGTTTCCCTAACGTATGATTACCGTTGAGTGTGTAGAAAAAGTAAATTACATCGTTAATAGTTATAGTTCCGACGGACGAGCTCGGAGTGATATTCACTACGAAAGTGGTATAGCCATAACACCATCATCCAGCCTCAGTCCACTGCTGGATGAAGGTCCGCTCAATTTTCTTCCAATTCTACTCTGGCATGCTTTCGAATTTCCACCACCCGTCTCCCACAGGGTCATCTCCTGTCCTTTGGTGCCTTCTCTACAGGAACGTTCCTAGACTTTGAAATCATAATGGGCGACGGGTGGCTGAGTATTATTTTTGTTGGTGGTGTGGCTTTTGCGCCCGTTGATACTTTGACTCTTCCATTTCAGATGGAACAGGGCTACCTACCTCTTTGTGTCTTTCGGACTTGGCGATTTCCCAAGATTGCCCGTGCCTTTTGCGTTATTCCCCCACCACTGATTGCCCGAGGGAGGCTAGACATCGTACGGTTTCGAAAATCGCTCAGCCTGATGGGACACGTGTACTATAATTTCATTACAATTCATTTTGAGTGTACATTGTTTCTCATCAATGAATGAAATACGGCATCACACCATTTTACAATACAAATTTGGAAGATGGGAATCCGTTTTTTTTTTTTGGTGTAAATATGATATGGATGTTAAGTCAGATAATATCCGAAAACCTGAAAATTTCGTCGTCCTGGAGCGGGATTCGAACCCGCGTCTCCCGGATAGCGCCTGAGAATGCTAACCAATACACCACCCGGAAAGACCAAGTTTCAAGTTTCCGGGCAATCACGGGAATGAATTCAAAACCTCCAGATTCGCCGTATATGAATGCCGGTTGCTTCGACTAGCGAATCCTGTGATAATTATATTCAAATTAATCGAAAACTTGAAACTTGGTCGTTCTGGGTGGTGTAGTGTGGTCAGCTTACTCGGGTGCTATCCGGGAGATGTGAGTTCGATTCCCTCTCCAGGACGACGAAATTTTCAAGTTTTCGGATATAATCTTAGTCTGACTTAACATCCATGCCATATTTACACCAATAAACGGATTCACGTCTTCCAAATCTGTATTGTTTCGCATCTTTAGCAGCACGTCTTTTGAATTCTTTCCGACATGAATAAAATATTTCAAAGTCTTTCGTAGCCAATGAAACCCATTAAACAAAACAAGCAGATCTTTACAATCGGTAAGACATTTAGAAATACAATCGATAAAACATTTGGAAATACAATCGATGAAACATTTAGGAATCTAAATAGTTACTTTCTCCCACTAACGGCTGAAAAGTATGTTACGAAAATTAACAAATTGGGCACCAAAAGTTTCTCATAGATGAAGGAAGATATCAGAGACAAAGCGATTTTCTCGTCGAACAGTTAGAATGATAAATTTACGCTACCTAGCGCAAGAATTTTGAATAATAGTGGAAAATATGCGAAAAGTGTTCTTCATAGCATAAGAAAAGATTTTTTTTTAAACATTTAAGGAAAGATTTTTTTCAAAACATCTCCTGGAAGCAGATATAGGGCAATCAGTGGTAAGGGAACAACTCAAAAGGCACGGACACTCCTAGGAAATCGCTAAGTCTGAAAGACACAAAGAAGCAATCTTGTTTAATCCCTTGATTAATCTCTCAAACTCAAAACGGCGAGTCTCAAAGTTCCATCGGGCGCAAAAGCTATACAGGGTGATTCATAAATAGTAGTACACAGTTTCAACGCACTATAAAGCAAGAACAATGTAAGATATTTTATGTTACCTGTAACAGAATTGAAGGAGAATGTTTCAAGTTTTTTTAGAGACAGTCACAGATGTTCTATGTGTGCACCCTTAGTCACACGACACACATCGTTCCGGTACTCCATTTCCACCCAAACTCGAGGTTAAGATATCTAAATCAAGTGCAGCAATAGGGGTTGTGATACGCTGTTTCAGCTCCGCTAGATCAACAGGAAGGGGAGGGGCGAATGCCTTGTCCTTTACGTACCCCCACAGGAAAAGGCCACAAGGTGGTGTTACGACAGGACTTCTGGATGGCCATTGGGCCAGTGGCATCATGTTGTAGTCCGCGGCTCGTCTTGGTAAGAAATACCGCAAAAACTGCACTAAAAATTAAACGATATGTTAAGTCTTTGGTTGATACCACAGTTGCAGGACGACAGTTGCAACTTTATTCTCCAATTGGATGGTGCACCACCGCACTGGTTAGGCGACGTGTGAGGTTATCTCGATGAACATCTTCCTCACCGATGGATTGGACGAGCCGCGGACTACAACATACCATTGACCCAATGGCCACCCAGAAGTCCTGACTTAACCCCTTGTGATTTTTTCCTGTGGGGGCGGAGCTGAAATAGCGTATCACAGCCACTATCACTGTATTTGATTCAGATATCTTACCTCGCGTTTGGGTGGAAATGGATTACCGGCTCGATGTGTGACTAAGGATGCACACACATAAAACATCTGTGACTGTCTCTAAAAAAACTTGAAACATTCCCCTACAACTCTGTTACAGGTAACATAAAATATCTTACATTGTTCTTGTTTTATAGTGCGTTGAAACCGTATACTTCTTTATGAATCACCTTGTATTTTCTGTACCGGCCGCAAAGGCGACCACTTTAGTTTTGGCTAGGGCAAGTTTGATAGCAACATTAGTTATTAAGCAATGAAAGAAATAATTTGTAATGCTCTTCATTACAGCCTGCAAAGATATTCGTGCAATCTTTCCTCCCGTCTTGGATGCATACTCATTAATTTTGGAACTGTCGTGAAGTTTCTGCACTTTTTGGAATACAAAAGGAATCCAAAGTTTGAAGCCTTTTTTTTTTTTTTTTTTAAATGATCCGTCGTTAATAAAATTAGTAAAACTTGAAGAGTTACGTACTCGTATAATAAACACAACACACTCTCTCTAACACCAGTGACATACCCTGATTAAAAGAAAATTTCCTGCCTAGAAGAAAGGTCTTAAAGCAAATGTGGTTTAGGGTTGAGGGGAAATAAGGATACGCAGAAAATACCTTTCCCCTCCTGAACTCCTCTCCTTCAAGCCAACAACCTTGTTTTGAACTCATCTCTTCCAAAGCTGTCTTCAGCCACGCCTTGCTTCCTCACTTATCCAGGGCAAGCTCAAGAGCGCTGGTATAGCTTCAGACTCCGCTCTCCGTGTTTGAATCCCCTACTTAGTAGCACAAACAAACAACAGGGCACTTACTAATGACCTCAGTGTATTCCTATTCAATCTCTTCATTCGCCCGTGATCATACTGACTTGAAAAAATGGCTGAAATTGAAGATTTGGACGAGTGGAGAACAATTCATGGCCCCGTGGAAGGTATTTTGATAACCTTCCTACGGAGAAGTAAAAGCGCACTTCCTATAGGGGAAAATACGTAGAGCTACACGACGAAAAACACGAGTCATTATTATTTGGCGAAGTCCAGATTATATTTTAAAGTAAATAAAAATATTAAAATATGGCACATCTTGAACTGGGTGGGCAGGAAGTTTTACAGGGTGGGTTTTTTCAGGTTCAAGTTTTTCAGGGGTTTTCAGCCGACCCTCGCATCTCCTTGGACGTCCTTGCCATTCTAGCATTTTAATCTTCCAACGGTGGTCATTTCGCCTTTTAACATGTACAACTCACTGCCACTTTAGAGTTTTTACTATCATCCATACTTGTCATTTTCCCGATTCAGAAGTTCCTCCTCCTATCCAGTTCTATCTGATTACCAGGCATGTGTATGTATCTGTCTTTGCCTTTTTTAATTGTCCGCAGCCTTTGTATATCCTTTTCAGTTAAGGTCCACATGTCTTTAATCCATAAGTAAGAACTGGAAGGATGGTCTGATTGAACATAATGGGAAATTGCTCTTGAAAAAGGATGGTCTGATTGAACATAATGGGAAATTGCTCTTGAAAAATTTAGTTTTTATTTCCAAATGATCTCCAACCAAGTTTTATACGCCTATTAATTTCTTCTTGGATGTGCCCCTTGTTTGATATCTGTTGTTCAAAGCAGATGTAGACATCAGTTACTTCTAAATTTAGCCCTTCAAACTGTAAATCTTGAGTTCCTGTAAAAGCATTGTACATCAATTTTGTTTTCGGTAAGTTTATTTTTAAACCCACGTCTTTACTCTTGGTAGTAAGTTCTTGGATCATAATCTGCAGCTCTGAAGAAGTACTTGGAAAAATATCTATGTAGCGCGTCAACGAAGGTGTGTTAAATAACCTCCATTAATCTTTATCCCCTTGTCTTTCCAGTTTCATTATTGAAAGACATTCTACAATGTTGCATTGAAGGCCTTGGGAAATATGGTGTCACTTTATAACATGCTTTATTTTTCGTTCTTATCGACGTACATATGAAAATCCAAAAAATCATATAATTAACATATTAATGCAACCATGTCAGGAAACTCAACTAGTAGAGATGCAACCTAAGAATTTCGCATTTTTCCACGAAAAAATAGTTGTAGAGGAATGAAATGGCGGAATACATTTGTATAGGTAACATATTTAATCGATTAAGGTTTTAAGATCACAGCTTATTGTAAGCGCGAGAAGAGCCATTTTAAATGTGAAATGCTGGTACATTAATAACCGGTGTAACCGCCAGAATGTTGAATGCAAGCACGCAAACGTTCATGCATTGTGTCGTACAGGTGCTGGATGTCAGTTTGTGGGATGGAGTTCCATGCCTGTTGCACTTGGTCGGTCAATACAGGGACGGTTAATGCTGGTTGGGGGTGACGCTGGAGTTGTCGTCTAATGATGTCCCATACGTGCTCGATTGGTGAAAGATCTGGTGATCTAGCAGGCCACGGCAACATGTCGACACTCTGTACAACATGTTGGGTTACAACAGCGGTATGCGGGCGAGCGTTCTCCTGTTGGAAAACACCCCCTGGAATGCTGTTCATGAATGGCAGCACAACAGGTTGAATCACCAGACCGACGTACAACTGTGCCGTCAGGGTGCGTGGGATAGCCTCGAGAGTGCTCCTGCTGTCATAGGAAATTGCTCCCCAGACCATAACTCCAGGTGTAGGTCCAGTGTGTCTCGGCCGCAGACAGGTTGGTTGCAGGCGCTCACCTGGCCTCCTTCTAACCAACACACGGCCATCACTGGCACCCAGGCAGAACCGGCTTTCATCAGAAAACACAACAGATCTCCACTCCGTCCTCCAATGAGCTCTAGCTTGACACCACTGACGTCGCAAACGGCAGTGGTTTGGAGTAAGTGGAATGCACGCTACAGGGCGTCTGGCTCGGAGCTGTCCTTCAAGTAACCGATTTGTAACAGTTCGTTGTGTCACTGTGGTGGCAACTGCAGCTCGAATTGCTGCCGCAGACGCGGTACGATGCGCCACGGCCACACGCCGTACACGGCGGTCTTCCCTCTCAGTAGTGCCACGTGGCCGGCCGGAACCCGGTCTTCTTGAGGCAGTACCTTCCCTTGACCACCGCTGCCAACAATCATGCACAGTGGCTACATTCCTGCCAAGTCGTTCTGCAATATTGCGGAAAGAAAATCCACCTTCTCGTAGCTCTATTACACGACCTCGTTCAAACTCCGTGAGCTGTTGATAATGGCTTCTTCGTCTTCTTAAAGGCATTCTTGACTAACATCAACACACTACGTCGAATCTCAACGATAACTAACGCTCACGAACGTTACAGCGCGTATTTACAGCAAACCTGCTTTGCATGTTCCGAGGAGCGCTACTAGCGCTACACGTATGCGCCGAACGCGAAATTTGCATAGACGTCCTCTTACAGATGTACTCTCACTGCCTACCAACTGTCGTTTATCTAACACAACCCCTTCTTGGTGTTGGGATTTTTTTCCGTCAGTGTATTTGCACATTGAATTACTACTCCAGTTCCACACGCAATATCATGATGAGTGTAATTTTGGACATATTAACAGAAATCCATGGTCTACTTCACCATAGTAACGTTTCTTTGAACCATCGGGAAGCCCCGCTTAACTACATTTTGCCAGTTCTTACGTGCAAGTGTTTAAGATACTTCGAGATGGATCAGTCCTCAAGGCTTGTTCTGATGGTAGTTGTTTTGACGGTCCAGTCGTTTGGTGTGTCACAGAATTTATATGAAACGTCACCCCACATTTTCATTCTCGCCTGTTTTACCGGTATTTCTATAGATGTGGCGAAGCTCCTTCGGGATGACTAGCGTCTAGACGGCCTAGTAATCGTGTATGTCAATTTGAATGATGTCGAGGATCATTAAGTTATTTGCTTTTTTAATGAGTAACAAAATAAGTTTGATTTTTACCGCTAATGGGTAAAAGCAGCGACACATACGGGGACGACACGAGCCCTCAAATTCTCTGTTTGTGGGCCACTGAAATGTGTGGAGAATTAAACGTCAGTTGCATATATCCCTTGTGCTGCAGCGGACGTTATGTAGCGCATCGATCCATCATTATTATCACAGACTCGGAGACTACTGAATGATATGCGTGAGTGTGGCAGAAGACAGTGAGTTTCCTCGGCACACCTCTACACGAAACTTCTCACCTCTTTCGTACATACCAACAATCCAGGACCGTTAATATCAATGAAGCCATATTAATCGCCATTCATTACCAAGAAGCTAATGATTCCCTTCCTTACCTTCAAGAATGGACAGGGCTAAGCGTATAGCTGCCCTTCTTCTATTTCTCCTTGAATCTTCCCGATATTACTGTATATTTATCTATCTACACTATATTGACAAAAGTCACCAGACACCTAGAAGAGAAACACAACACAGCATTTATTGACATACATTAGTACGATGTCGGTCCACCTTTGGCCTTAATGCATGCACTCACCCTTCGAGACATGCTTTCGACAAGGTTTTGGAACACAGCGATAGGTGTACGCTTCCATTCAGTACATAATGTTGCCGCTAACTGTTGCATAGTAGTAGGCCTTGCCGCGCTCTAATTCATCCCATAGGTGCTCTATGAGATTAAGATCAGGGATCTGTGCTGGCCAGTCCACACACGATACAGAATTATCGTCAAACCACGCCGTAACAGTCCTTGCTTTATGGCTAAGTGCATTATCCTGCTGGTACCAATTAGGCGCGGTTCCATAGTATTGCCACAGAGTTGGTAGCGCAAAATTGTCCAGAATATCGAGGTAGACTTGCTGGTTAACAGGTTTGTCTACGATAACCAATGGGCCGGGACCATACCACGAAAAACACCTCCACATGAGTACACTGCCAGCTCCAAACTTGACCGTAGGAACAGTACACTGTGGTAAATAGCGTTCCCCCGGCTTCCGCCATACCCACACACGGCCATCAGACTGATGGATCGTGTATCTGAATTCATCAGTCCCTAGGGCCCGTTTCCATTGATCTACGGTCCACGATAAATGTTCTTTACTCCTTGCTAAATTACGAGTAGCCTTCCGAGTGGAGATGAAAGGCTTGTGAGCAGCCGCACGACCACGGTAATCCATGGAGTGAAGTTCTCTGCAAATGTTACGTGTACATACCGAGGTTCCACCATTTTTACTCACCTGTACACTGAAGTCACTCCGTCGATTAGCTGTAACGACTCTCCTAAAGCTTCGACGTCCTCTATCACCGATTTTCTTTGGTCTGCCGGTACGTTTTGCTGCTTCAGGCCCGCCATGTGTCTTCCACTTATGCATTGCATTAAAAACAGTTCACTTGGGTATGTTTAAACGCCTCGCGGTTTCTCTTATGGAGAACCCACTAATATAACACCCAACAATCTTTCTTTTCTCAAAGTCAGTTCTCTCCCGCCGCGACATTTTCACCCAACCTCACAGTGTGATATGATCGCGGTCAGCTGCTGGCTTGTTTTATACCATTTGCAGCTGTCCCGCGCATCTTAACAACGCAGCGGATCCGTTCATTTGCTTTTGAAGGGGTGTACGGTCTCTTTTGTCAATATAGTGTATCTATCTATCTATGTATGTCTGTCTTTTTGTTTGAAAGATTGATAGAGAGATATATAGGCAAATAGATATGAGTAGATAGTTATGCACAGATAAAGCATAAATAGATGGATCTCTTCCCTCTCTCTCACTCTCTGCCTCTTAGTTATTTTCCACGTTTAAACACAGAAGAGGCATAACATTTTGATCACCTGCCGTCCGACCCCAGGTACTGCCCCCCCCCCCCCCCGGTAATAAATAAGAACGTCTTCTTCCCCGTTTCTACTTCGCTTCTGTGTCACTTTCCTATCGGACACTCTAGCCCAAATCTCCTAACTTCCTATTTCTAAGGGTTGTTTAAGACCTGGGGTCAGACACTCCCTTCCTAAAATTCTCTACATCTGATCTGATCTATGATCTCTTAATCTCTTTGGGGCATTTGGTAAGAAGACACTGTGTAATTTTTTGTATATGTAAAATAATATGTTTGAATGTTGAATTTGTGACATACGTCGCTCTTAAACGCTTTGGGGCTTTGGGAAGAAGACACCATGTAATAGAAGACACTATGTAATTTTTTGAACATGTAAAATAATATTTTTGAATGTTGAATTTGTGACGTACGTCGTTCTTAATCTCTTTGGGAAAAAGACACCATGTAATAGAATACACTATGTCAGACACTATGTAATTTTTTGAACTTGTAAAATAATATTTTTAAATGTTTAATTTGTGACGTATGTCGTTCTGCGTATGTGCGCCAATGCCTCGATGTTGCGTTTCGATTCGGCAATGAGAAACAGCAGGTTAAACGGCGGGGAGGAGCTGACCCCCGAGCGCTTTTTACATTTTTAGGACTACTCCATGGTATGGGAAATTCTAAGGAACGTAACTATTCTGAATTTAGCAGTAGGGAATTGTTAAGGTATTTTTCAAGGTTCTTATAGTATTTCTGTGAACCACGGAAACATTATTAAGCGAGATATAAAGATTTTAACTTCCAGTACGTGAAAGTAAAACATATTACTTTCTACGAATTTATTCTTGATATTTTTGTAATAGGCACATGGTGATAGTTTCACACCACCTTAATCGTAATAATGTCAAAGGTTATTCCTTCCTTAGTTGTGTGAAAGCGTTGCATATATTTCTATGTAATCGGCTCTTAACAACGTCTCTCCGCCGAATGATAAGTGCGGTGCCATTAGGGAAAAGAAAAAAGAAAAGACATGAAGGCAAAGCAAAACAAGTAATATTTATCTCTGCAGGAGAAGTGGAATCCCTGTCGAGGGTTGATAGATATTATGCCCATCATCGCTATCAACTGCTTGCAACGACGAAGCACTCGGGCGTCAGTTAGCCAGCCACACAGTCTCAGCCTCGGTTGATCTTCAGAAAACACCATCCCTTTTATTCCAGTGTGAAAACACTCCGCGGAAATAATCAAGAAATCCCTGAGCGCTGCTGGGAGAATCGCCTATCTCGGCCGGTGACGCCGATAAAGCAAACCAGATTTTCTTCTTCGTTCCTTACACTCGTCCATGAGGTCAGGGTCACTTTATATCACTCTGTGGATTCATTATGTTTGTGTACCCACAGTTAGGTTTTTAGAGTAGTCAGTGTTTTTTAACCAATCAATCAATGTTACGGGAGTAATCGGCGACGTCTCACAGTCGAGGTGTCGGGAATTTTAGATTTTCCTGCCGTAATGACGAAAGAAATGCGAGTGTGGTCTCTATTTTTTTTTTCAAACCTCGACCTCATTGACCTTGTTGGAATTATCACGCTTTCGTACAAACCAACACGGTAACTAAATAGGCCAAAACGACGGATCAAACTCATTTTTCGCTGATTTGTGTTGTTTGATGTGATTCGTACGTTTCCCAATGCGCTTGTGTTTTCCGTGATTACCTTACAGTCATTTGTGTACGTACAGGTGCCATAACAAAAGTTCTGCACACTGTCCATTTTTGAGAAAAGTGTGAAGTAACGGAGAAAATTTACCTTATTGCCGTTCACTGTACTCCCCTCCGCTGCTAATGACAGCTTGCCAGCGGTGAGGTAGGTCCCGGATGGCCAGTAGTACGCCATCTTTGTTCAGCTGTCGTATTACTTAGGTCACGTCCAATGAGAGTTCATTCAGCGATTCGTAGCGGATTCCACTAAGCCGATTTTTTAAATTTGGGAAAAGATCAAAGTCGGGTGGACTGAGATCAGGGCTGTATGGTGGGTGGGATAAAGTTTTCCAGCCATATTTCGACAAAAGTCCCCGCACCGACGCAGCACCATGACACGATGCGTTGTCATGTAGCAAGATCACTCCCGCTTCCAACAAGTTGGGACGATTTCGGCGAATTTTCGGTCTCAACTTGGTCCTTAAAAAGTCACGATAATAATGTGCGTTGACATTTTGCCCTACCGGCACTCGATCAGAGACGACAACAACCTGCGAATCGTACGCAAAAATCATCATTTGTTTCACTTTGCCGACGACACTTTGAGGGGCGTGGGGAACTTGGATGCCTCCTTTCCGCTGATCGTGACTTCAGTTCCGGCTCAAAATCACGGGTCCAAGTCTCATCAATTGCGACAATTCTGTTCAGGAAGGTGTCGCCCTCCATTTCGAACCTGTGGAGGTCATCCTATGCGATGCTCCCTCTGGCTGCCTTCTGCTCGCGGGTGAATTGACGGGGCACCCAGCGCTCAGCATTTTTTCTTTTCCCCAGTGAGTTGGTCAAAATCCGGTGAATAGACATGGTGGACAAATTTGCCTGATGAGCAATCTCCTCGGCTGTCGAATGGCGATTCTCTTTGAGAAGCGTTGCAACAATGGTGACAGATGTTTTGTTTGTCGCCGTTTGAGGTCGGCCTGAGCGGTGATCATCTTCGATGCTCCTTCGGCCCTCCCGAAAACGCGATGCCCAGCGAGAAATTGTGCTTCGATTAAGAGTTCGTTCCCCACCAACTTCTTGCAAGGCAGTGTGGATCTAAGTCGGAGTTTTCCCCCGCATAGTTTCTATTCTCACATACGAGCGCTGGTCTAACGCCGTGACTCGACCTGAGGAGCTGCACGCTTCCATTTCCAAACCACCCTCGTCCACACAGCAAATGATAGCGCGTCATTCTGCCACCACTGCGCTGCTGAGAGTCTGACCTTGACATGACGCAATCATTTTCCCGATTGCATCATCCGCTTCCGTTTTAGATTAACGTGTGCAGAACTTTTGTTATGATCCTCGTATCAGGGATCTTCGTTGGTCTGCCTTAGTCCGTTAAAACCGAGTCCTACCTGGCCCAGTCTGTACTATAATTAATTTTGATCTCAAATGGAATAATCACATTGATTTTCTTTTAATTAAATAATCTAGAAATATTGGTATAGTAAGTAATATTCTGACTGATCTTACAACTAAAACATTGATCTCATTGTATTTCATATTTTTTCAAACTCATATTGATTATTGCGTACTATCTTGGAGACAAACGACACAATACAATATTAATAAATTACAAATTTTACAAAATGAATCTATTTTGCTAATTGATCTCAAATCACAGCCAAATGCTCGAGAACAAAAGTATATCCTAATAAATATAATATACTAACTATTACCCAGCTATACTATTTTAATCTCGGTAAAATTATGTTTAAATTAATTACATATAATTTACATTCAAATCTTGTATTACTTAATACACATGAGCATTCTTATGAAACAAGGAATAAATTACAATTAAAACCTATTTTTCCAAAAACGGAATCAAATGAAACTTTTCTTAAATTACAGGTCCTCAATACTGGAATTCTTTGCCCAGTGACCTGACTAATTTGAATAATTTTAAGTTATTTGTCTTCAATAACTCAAAAAAATGGGTAGAACTTATTCTGATTGTCTGACTTGACGTGTCTTATGTGTTGTTTCATTTGTTTTTCTTTCTTGGGGAGTAGAGGGCTGTCTGTGTCAGGCCATTTTTGGCCTTTTCCCTTGTCTTCCCTGTTGTTTCTATACATGATCGTCATTTATGAATTGTCGAAAAAAAAAATTCTTTCACTTTTTTTGTTCTTGGAATCATGTAACAACAAAAATAAATAAAGAAATCAAATGAGAGAGAGAGAGAGAGAGAGAGAGAGAGAGAGAGAGAGAGAGAGAGAGAGAGAGTCCTACCTGGCGCACGGGCTAAAATATTTTTAATTTTGCTGCTGGATTAAAGAATAAAAACTTGACGGCTGTCAAAATGGAGACTGACTTGTGGCGTAATCAATTGTTCCGCATATTCCATCCCGATACTACTGATTCGATTTAGCATAAAAACCAAAACCAAATTTGATTTCGTCAGGGAAAAAAAAATAATAATAATAATTTTTATTTGAAAGTCCTGGCTGGTTATCCGAGTTGGGTCTGGGCTCGAGTCCCGGTTGAGTCCGTTGGCGTTGGCGGTCGTTAAACTCCGGCAAAAAAAATGTTATCCTGGAGGTATTGAAAAACGCGTAGTCAGTGTTTTTTTTTTTTTTTTATTTTCTTCTTCTTCTTGATTGGAGGTTTAACGACCACCATGAACAATTCGATCGGCTATAAGCCGTCGTCTGCCCCTAATTTAGGGCGACTGGCTCCAGAGAAGGAAGAGAGCCAGTGCCGTAAGACAAACTCAACATCCGTGCCGCCACCGGGATTCGAACTAGGACCCATCTCGGAAGAATGATCAGAAGCCAGAAAATGGAGACGCAGCGCTTAGACCACTGCGCCACCGAAATGTGAAAGTATGTTTCATGAACACTAACTATAACAATAAAATGAAATTACAAGAAAGATGACACTGAATTTTCGGATGTAATGAGCACGTCTTTTGAATCCGTTCTGACGCGAATTAAATTTATCAAAGCTATTCATAGTCAATGGAACCGGTACGGAAAACAGTAGCATCAGACAGAAGAAAGCTGTTTCTCAAGCGGATTTTTAATCCCGCAGATATTGCTGGGAATGGAATCCTGAGCTTACGCCCTCTGGTTGCAGACTTGGGTCATAAGAAAAATTTGAAATTATGTGAGAAACATTTCGCAGCGGGAACGCTCTCCAGTAAAGAAATAATTTTTCAAATCGGACTCTTAGACGCAGTGATATCGGCAAATATAAGTTATGCATCTACGCCCCCTGGCGGGAAAAAACATGCATTTTTTTAAGAAGAAAGTATTCTCAAAAATTTTTTCGATGAAAGACGTATCGGTCTAGGAAAGAATCTTTTTAGTCGAATTTACTGGAGCTTAGATTTTCCTGCAAATACATCAGCAGCAGAAATTAACACTTACGCCCCCTGGTGGCCAAACCATTCGTTACTAAATATTAGAAATTATATGTAAAACATTTTCCATCAGGAGCTGTATGCGATAGAGGAAGAATTTTTCAAATCGGAGTTTTAGAAGCAGAAATATCGGGGTAAAACGAAATTTACCTTAACGGCCCCTAGCGGAAAGTCCATGAGTTACTTGAAATTATATGAAAAACATTTCGCACCAGAAACGCTATCCAGCAAGGAAGGAATTTTTCAAATCGGTCTCTTAGAAGTAGACATATTGTCAGAAATTAGATATACATCTACGCCCCCTGGTGGAAAAACCATGCATTATTTAAAGAACAAAATATTCCGAAAAGGTTTATCGATGTAAGTAGGATTGGTCCATAAACGAATGTTTTTCAGTCGAGAGTTTAGTTAAGAATCTCAGATTTTGCTCCAAATACATCAGAAGCGAAAATTGAGACTTGCGTCCCCTGGTGGCTGAACTATTTTTTTTAACAAAAATCAGAAATTATATGCAAAAGACTTCCCATCAGGACCTGTATTCGGTGCAGAAACAATTTTTCAAATCGGAGTTTTAGAAGCAGATATATCGGGGGAAACGCAATTTACCTTTACGGCCCCTAGCGGAAAGTCTGTGATTTAATTGAAAGTTTGAAATTATATGAAGAACATGTTCCACTAAAAATACTATCCAATAAAGGAGAAATTTTTTGAATCGGACTCTTAGAAGTAGAGATATTTGACAAAAATAAGTTATACATCTATGCCCCCTGGCGGAGAAACCATTCGAGATTTTAAGAAGAAAACATTCCGAAAAGGTTTATCAACCTGAGTGGCATGGGTCCACGAACGTATTTTTTCAGTCGAGATTTTAGAAGCTCCGATTTTGTGGTAAATACAATAAGTACATCAGAAGAAGAAATTAACGCTGATGCCCCCTGATAGCCAAACCATTCTTTACCAAAAATTACAAATTATATGCCAAAGATTTCCCATCAGGAACTGTATCCGCTGAAGAATTTTTTTTTTTTAGAAGCAGAGATATTGGGGAAAACGCAATTAACTTTTCTGACCCCTAGCGGAAAATCTATACGTAACTTTAAAAAGTTACTACACCCAAAACACTCTTCGACATAAATGGAATCGAATGATAAAATATTTTTTTCAATCAGGTGTTTAGAAGCAAATATATGGAATAAAATGTACTTTGAATTCGATATCATCTGCATTTACGCCCTCTAGCTGCGAAAATGTACGTCGTAAAAAAAAAAAAATGAAATGAAAGATCATCGTTCGCATATTTCAGGTACCCAACGCAAAAAGAATTTTTCAAATCGGACTAATAGTTGCAGAGATATGGTGTCCACAGACGGACGGACAAACCGATAACAGAAGCACGATCTCTTTTTGCAAAAGACGTGCTAAAAAAAGTATTTTGGTTGAGGCAGGGATTGGACAATCAAAACAGTCAAGCACTCTTTCTACTGCGCCACCAAAGTAGGACAAACGTTCGGACATAAAGAAAAGAAAATAATTCGTGCATCAAAGCTATTACATTGACTAGGCCACCCGCGGCCCCAAAACATCATCTTACCTTATGTCTGGTGGGTTGTTGCTCGTTGGGATCCCTCACGTCGCTGGGTAGGTTTCCTCTGGTGTCGCTAACTATCTAAAACTTTGCTGCCATGGCTTGAACTGCATACCAACTATCCTGGTCTTCCATTTCCCAATCTCGACTCTGGATATGTCTATGCCTGCTCCCGACTATATTATAAAATTACATTATGCTTCCCTATCTGTACATTTCTTTCTGGATATCCTTGCTTACGCTATTTCTGTGTATATATCTGAGTCCCTTTACACGTGGTAAGAGCGTGCCCTCAGCCCTCTTGGAGTTTCTCGCCTGGGGCCTGGATTGGTCAGCGGAGTTGACCAGTGCTTCACCTTAGTGGTTATTGGTTGGCCCCCGAGCCACTCAGCTATCCCTTTAGCAACAGTTAGCGCATTGGGCAGGTGATGTTTTCGCACTTTAAATGGGACATATTTTCTTGGGCCTGGTGAATAGCGAAAGATTGCCGGGGCTTCCCTCTGACAGAGTTACGACTTTCTTGTTACGCCGTGGTGTACTTTACGACTTTTGCTGGTGCCTACTTCTAGAGGAGATGGTCGTAAAACGTAAACTTGCTTATTCATCTGACCGAGGTTCGGACTTTGCATGTGCATTTCTGAGATACCGGGAATTTTTTCTACCAGCAATGAAATTTATGAACTGGGGCGGCCATTTCATAAATTTCGTGAATGCCGTGCACACGAGAGTGAAAAGAAGAAAAATTCCTTGGCCATTCCCACGGGTGTCCGAGGGAAACGCCATAAACGCCCTTGACCACCTGGGTTTTATGCTCCAATGGGGAAAAGGGGGTATGAGGCAGGAAAGGGAGCAAAGGAAAAATTAATTTAGATTCAATAAAAAAAAAGTAAATTACGCCTGGTCTTTGTAATTAATTAAACCGCCAAAACAGTGTGGCCTGAAATACGAAGTAGTTACGCTGCAACATTTGTGATGCTTCAGAAAAGCACATGATCGTCCACGAACACGCAGTTTCCTTTGCCTTTGGGCTTGACTGGTTCCAAACGCCTCTAGAACATTTCCCAAACTTTCTAAATTTAAATTTTTATCGAAAGTCTTTTTCGGTAACCTTTAAAACATCTATTTAATCGCATTATTTTTAAATAAATAAGTACCGGATTTATTGCTCTTAAAATGCGCTGATTTGAAATACAAACTGTCGAACTAAATTTCAAATTAGACAACCTGCTGTTTTACTGCTCTTCGTTTTCGATAAGGTTAGCGCGGAGACATGATCGATTGGGGAATTAGTCTCGCGCACGTGCTTTTGCGTTCGTGCGTGCGCAGTGTGTGACTTCCATAATAGAGCAAACGCCAGTTAGAGTACATTGCTTTCTTTGGACGTATTCTTCTTGTATTTCGTGGGCTAAACAAAGTTTAGTGAGAGAAACAGTTTTCATCCCCCCCCCCCCATCCCACGTTACAAGCTTCCGACCGGCTGAGAAAATTACGTGGGTCATTTAAGATGGTGCTGAAGACCGTAAAGTGTTTTGATGGATTTCAAAGAATCAGTGAAGTGAAATGAAATGAAAATTGTGACGTATCATTTCTTTTCATTATAGTAATAAGTTTAGCAGCTTAGCCATGTAACTTGGAGACCATTAATGTATTGTGTCAGTCTCTCTTTCGTCAAGATAAGAAAGACCATTCGAGTGATTCAAAATTCCGTGGGAGTGTAGTGTGGTGTGTGTGTGGACGCTATCACGTTATCATCCAATTTTAAAACACAATATGAACTGCTTTTTTTTGGATGCATTGGATAATTTCGTGTTTGGGTAGACAGTTCACGTTTCGTCGCGGTACTTGAGCTGCTGCTGAAGGGATCGTGAGAGGGACATATTTTTCACAAAGTTTTAACTTATTACTGCCTTTACATCCTACATACTTAGGAAAACGAGTTCATAATTTACCTCCACAATCTAGTTTGCTTACTTCGATATCTCAATTAAAATGCACGTGAAAAACCAACCTTACCTGTCACTTGGTATGTCTAGATTTTTTATTCGTTGTTCCTGGAATTCAAGGAGAACTCCTTAAATTTGCCTTTTTTCGCCTTATTTCTCCTTAGACTTCTGAAAGTTCTTAAATTTAATTTTAATTCTTAGAAAAAAAATTACTCCTGGAAATCATTGTACTTCGGACTTCCTCTATGCCCGTTGCTCATTTAGCATTGAAAATCAATATATACTTTAGATGTAACAGCAAATAAAAATTGCGCTTGTAGCAGATTTCGTTAGTGAAAATGGGCACAGCAAATAGCCAGGCTACGCTTACTACCTGAATTAGGTGAATTCTGTTTTGCAACTGGAGCAAGATTTCTAGTTCCTGTGGTAAGCAGTTCTTGCTGCTCTTGCAACAACGTTGCTGGATCTACGAAAACTTGTGGTTTCTGTGGTAAGCAGTTCTTGCTGCTGTAGCAACAGCTTTGCTGGGTCTAGCAAAACTTCTAGTTTCTCTGGTAAGCAGTTCTAGTTGCTCCAGTAACAGCTTTGCTGCGTTTAGAAAAACTTGTAGTTTCTGTTGTTAAGCAGTTCTTGTTGCTCTGGCAACAACTTTGCTGAGTCTTGCAAGACCTGGTTTCTGTGGTAAGCAGTTCTTGCTGCTCTGGCAACAGCTGTGCTAGGTCTAGCGGGAATTCTGGTTTCTGTGGTAAGCAGTTCTTGCTGCTCTAGCAACAGCTTTTCTAGTTCTAACAAGACTTATAGTTTCTGCGATAAGCATTTCTTGCTGCTCTGGCAACAGCTTTGCTGGGTCTAGAAAAACGTCTTGTTTCTGTGGTTGGGCTGTTCTTGCTGCTCTGGTAACAACTTTGCTGGGTCTAGCAAACCTTCTGGTTTTTGAGGTCAGCTGTTCTTGCTGCTCTGGCAACAGCTTTGCTGGGCCTAACAAGACTTCTGGTTTCTGTGATAAGCATTTCATGCTGCTCTGCTCTGTCCACATCTTTGATGGGCCTAGCAAGACGTCTGGTTTCTGTGGTAAGCCATTCTTGCTACCCTAGCTACAGTTCTGCTGGGTCTAGCTCAGCAAATTTTCTGCTACAGACGGTTTTCCAACAAATAAACGTCGCTGCTTCATTAGAGATCATTGTCTGTTTTAAAATGCACTGGTTAAAAAAAATAGCACCGATCACTCTCTCATGCATGATGGCTATGTAAGAACACGACCAAAATCTGCGATAAATAATTAAGCTGTTTATACGTTTCAGCTTATTTGCGGTTAAAAAAACCTTTATTTTATAATTTTATGGAGACACCATTACGGAATTTTTACCGCGAACCCCTTGTGACACCTTCGCGAACCGCCTGAAAAATCACCACAAAATGCATTCAGACTTGCCTATTTTCAGATGTCTGAATTACCTCACTTGTAAGGTCCCAGCTGTCTGTTGCTGTTACACTGTTAAAGACTTTGTTTGTAGTAGGTTGCACTAAAAAGTTGTGCTACATCAGCTGCACCACTTTTGGAGAAAAGGTGAAACCTGTGTAATACATGAAATCCATAAAACCACGATGCAATTATGCACCACGCTATGCTATATTCAACCTGAATGGTGCGAAGTTGCACCATGTTTATGTATGTTTCATGCATCACACAATGGTTTACTTTTTCCCAAAAGTGGTGCAGCTGATGTAGCACCACTTTTTGGTGCAACCTATTACAAAAGTTTTAACAGTGTATATTTGACATAGATGTTGTATTCGAAAACTTCATTATTCCTATAATGACACGAACATATACAACAATCAGTGCAGCCTACAACTCCAGTGTAGTTTGCGCGATGACTTGGAGTTGCATTAGTAAAACGGGATGGCAGTGCGTGCGTGAGAGACAAAGGCATGTGTTCTTGAATAGTACAGGGTAATTCAAAATGGTTGCTCCGGTCACAAATGACAATACCTGGTTTATGAACATAGATACAGAGATCACATTGTTGCACAATAAAGAAGGAAGTTTAGAATTTTGTTTCCATACCTTACAAATGTTCTACGTGACTCCCTTGGGTCACGTGGACAACATCTAAACGGTAATCCATTTCACGCCATACATTATGAAGCATATCCATAGTTACTGATGCCAGTGCAAGCTGAATTGTGCATCTTTAGTTCTTGCAGTGTTCTCGGCAAAGATGGCACCTACACATGGTCTTTGACATACCCCCACAAAAAGAAGTCCCGGAGACCTAGGGGGCCACTTGCAGAAAACCCTGTCGTCCTGTCCACAACGACCAATCCAACAGTTTGGAAGAATTAGCAAGACCATACTGTTTTGGAAGACCCTAGCAACACAGCAGTAGGTCCCAATAAAATTCTAAACTTCTTTCTTGTGTAGGGATATCAGCTGTCTCTCTTTATAAACACGGTATTGTCATTTGTAGTCGGGGCAATCATTTTTAATTAACTTGTGTGTGTAGCAAAACGTGTTTGCTTAGCGGGAGTTTCTGGTGTCACGAAGTCTGTTGAGCTTACTAAATATAAATCAACGATGGAAGAAATATTTTTGAAAGTTTACAGAACATACAAGCAAAGCAAGCTGAATTTGCTTGTATCACTTACTGGTCATCCATATAACACTTCTCAGAAATTTTAAAAATCTCATCGTCCTGGAGCGGGAATTGAACACCGCATCTCCCAATTACCGGTCGAGTATGCTATCCATTAGAACCACCCTGGACAGTGAAGCTCCAAGCAACTGAGACTTAGAAATCTGAGAGTCCTCAGATTTTTGCTAGTCGAAGCATCCATGCTTCCTCGTAGCGCTTTGTCCCAATTCCCATCCGGACGGATGTAGGTCGAAGGTCACACCAGTACCGCAGATAAATCAGCGAAGGAAGAAATATTCTTCATAATACATGGAAAGTTCACAGAATATTCAAGCAAAGCAAACAGATTTTGCTTGTGCCACTTACTGGTCATCCAAATAACACTTCTCAGAAAGCTTGAAAAATCTCATTGTGAGACGGGGAGCATTATTTATGCACGAGTAATTATTAATTGGACATTATGCCTGTATAATCAGGAAAGTCATACATTAATAGACTAATGATAAGAACATCATGTTTATGTAACATCAAATTAATGTGTGTTAGATGCACATATGGTGAGAACATCCATATATATGTAATTATTAATAGAGCTTAAAACGTGGTCCAAGTGGACAAAGAAGCAATAGATGGTTCTAGAGCATTTTTCGAAGTTATTTGGATGTGACAAAGGAGGCCTGGAATTCACACGCTCGGGATGTTGTTTGCTTAATGGCTGATGGTTATCTTGCCTTTCTCAAGCAAGATAACCATCAGCCATTAAGCAAACGACATCCGCCAAGTATTGTCCGCAGAGAGCAGACGCCAAGATGTCTAGAAGGTTGACCATTTCTTATTGTATACATGTAGCAGTGTGCATTGCACTCGATGCGTTTCTGTACTTTGCAGTAAGTTAAGTCTGTCCAAAAGAGAGCCGCTAATGGAGGTGAATCAAACGCGCCGACTATCTAGTGAAGGACCGAAAAGTTGGTAAGCCGGATGGGCGCGACCGAACAAACGCGAAGAGCAAAACCTCCTAGTCATCGTGACGTATGCACCAGCAGAGAGAGAGAGAGAGAGAGAGAGAGAGAGAGAGAGAGAGAGAGAGAGAGAGAGAGAGAACTGAACGCCCGAGGGCAAGGAAGCGGAAGTGGCGGAAGCGCGGCGCAGGCGAAAGAAGGAGAGAGAGAGAGAGAGAGGCGCACGAAAGAGTTAGTTAATGAGTCTGTGTTCGGTAAGCGGAAAAGTAAGTTCTCCGGTAGGCGTAGCTCGAAAGAGTTCGACAGCTGACGTACACGGGTGGTAAGGGTTCCGTCGTTCAATGGAGTACTGAACGGTGATGAAGTATTTTGCGAAGTTAGCGTTAACCGTGATATAGGTCTCAGAGCCAGAGACTCTCACGGATTTTCTTAAAATATCTAGAAAAGGATAGTTATCCGAAACAGCGAAGATGGAGATCGGAGCTGAAATTGATTCGTCTCGGAATTAGAAGTTCACCGGAGATACATGTCTTGCCTCATACGGGAAAGACTCTCTCCCAAGTTCTGGAAGATATCGTTAGTATAGAGACGTCAATCTTACGTTGGAAAGTTATGAGTTCTTCACTGGATAACGGCCGCTTCATCTGCTACCAAAAGGCGGCGACTCGACGGACAGACTGACTTTCCAACTTCAGATAAATTACAATAAACTTGTTGAGTTTTATCAGATCCTCCTGTATTATTTTAGGACATTAGCAATTTCTATTTTGAGTTTTTCAGTGGTCTCGATCCATCCTCCTGATACGCAGATAATTACGTATAAAAAACCGGGGAGGATTTCGTTCATTCACCCAGTATTAGTTTTGGGGAAAGTTCTTAAGAAAGAACCTTGTACTTCTATTGGCTGTGAGAGAGGGGGGCTGTAACGTGGACGCCACGGAAACATAATTTTGGGCGTGTCCACATGATGACATGAGCACGCTCGCCCTTACACTCATCGTCCTGGAGCGGGAATCGAACACCGCATCTCTAGATTACCGGTCGAGTATGCTAACCATTACACCCCCAGGACAGTGAAATCCCAAACAACTGAGACATAGGAATCTGAAAATCTTCAGATTTCCCCTAGTCGAAGCATCCATGCGTCCTCGTAGCGCTTTGACCCAATTCCTATTGGGACGGATGTAAATAGGTTGGAGGTCACAAGTACCACCGATAAATCAAATGTTTGGCTATAAGTTTGCTGCAGTTGCAAAAATGTTAATGGCAGTAAACATGGCATACATAAGTGTATTTGGTTGGTTCAGCAAAGTGCATTGTACAATTTACAAATTTTGGTCTACTACATCAAATCTCCGAATAGCTAAAAAAAAAAAATGCTCATGCACCTTAATGTGCTTTGCTATAAAAACAAAGAAGAGATTTTCTTGCTTGTAACGGCAGCTGAGAGGATTGCTCGATGTGCAAACATTAATGCAGCTAATGAGCAATGTCTTTCTTGCTGAAGCTTCAAGTGCTGTTGTGTTTTTTTGTTCTCGAAATTTGCGATATCGCTCAGTCTGCCGGAAGCTATTCCGAGTTCACCTTTTCCAGTTGACATGCATTCAGTCCTTTTCTGAAAAAGTGAGCAACGGGCATCATTGGATAAACCTCGTTACGTGCCTCGGAGAAGACTCAGACACTCTAAGTAATAAGTATTCTTCTCAGTCACTACGGAATCCGTTGGTCGGCTATGGAGTACGGGAAATCTCAGTGAAGTAATGTTATTCAACATCTGTGTAAATTTTTTTTTTCATGTTTTGAATATCGTATGACTTTTCTGCGATGGTTTTTTTTCCCCCCGATATGTTTTGGACATCTTCACGCCGTCCGCTGACCTACAAAAGGTGAGTCGAAAGTTTTGCAATATTTGCATAAACGCATGTACTGCGGGGGGTATGTCACGGATTTAAAGTAGTTCAAGTCGCGCACTGCAGTCAGTCGAAAGGGATATGAAGTGGAAGCCGTTGCTGCGAACAGCATTGCATTTCGTTGTTGTGTCAGCTGTTGGAACGCCTAAAAGATGAACAAACACAACCGTCGAATTAAGGAACTTTTGCTCTACGAGTTTGAACTCTGCCACGACGCTGCTCAAGCAACACGAAACATTTGTCTTGTGAAAGGGGAAGGTTTCGTGGACCACATGCACTGCAACCAGGTAGTTCAAGAAAGGGGAAGGTTCCGTGGACCACATGCACTGCAACCAGATGGTTCAAGAAAGGGGAAGGTTCCGTGGACCTCATGCACTGCAACCAGATGGTTCAAGAAATTTCGCTCAGGTGACAGAAACCTCGACGAGCAGCCAAGGTCAGATTGGCAGCGAACCGTAAATTCGGAGGCCGTGCGCCAGGCCGTGGAGACAAAACCGACAACCAGCACTCGGAGATTATCAGGCGAGCTGGGCATATCACAGACCACCGTGGTTCGTCAGGACATCAGCAAGGTCTACAGGAGCTGCCGCATTGTCCCTCACGAAATGACGTCAGCTGAAGCAAACCGCCGAGAGGAAGTGTGCACGAAACTCCTAGAAAACCCGGGGGATGTACGTTTCACCAAGAAAATTGTTACGTGCGATGAAAAGTGGGTCTATTTTGGTGGTCCTAATACACAACGGCAGTGGTTGCGCCCGGTTCAGTTTCCTGAACCTGTTGCCAAACGTGGGCACTTCGAGCACAAGGTGATGCTCTGCGTCTGGTGGAATTTCGAGGGCATAATCCATTACGAATTTGTTCCAGACGGTCGGACCATAAACGCCAACCTCCACTCTGAACAACTGGAGTGGATGTATGCCGTTTTAGAGGAGAAGTAGGCGGTACTGGTGAACAGAAAGCGCGCTCTCCTACAGCAGGAAAAACTCGGCCTCAGACCTCGCGAAAACCCAGGCGAAACTCCAGGAACTTGAGGGCATCGAACTGATGCCACACCCAGCATACAGTCCTGGCATTGCCTCGTTGGATTATTACCTATTCCGGTCCATAGCTACTTTCTTCTCGTGCGGCACTTCGACAACCAAGAGGAGGTTGCAGCTGGGGTGAAAGAGTTCTTCGCCTCGAAGGACAAAAACTGGTACCGCCGCGGAATCGAAGAACTGGCTGACAGATGGCTAAAGACAGTGCAACACGATGGTCTATACTTTGAATGCTAGTCAGCTTTCGCCGTAAAGGTACGCATGAAGGCAAAGTGATTCAAATATTGAAACGCTTTCGCCTCACCCTCTGTAAAATATTTGGAACCCTGGGAAATAATCGTTCTAGCAGGAATGAGAAGGTTCCGTGATTTTCGGTATTTCGAATTTTTCAAATTAAACTGCGTGTTTCCCCTCTCCCTTTTCTTCCTGAATATGTTCTTATATTTAGCACGTCTTTTGTAATAAAAGATCATGCTAATGTTATTGGTTTGTCCGTCCGTCCGCCTGTAGACGCCATATCTCTGCAACTATTAAGTGTGATTTGAAAAATCCTTTTTGCGTTGGGAAGCATGCGAATGATGATTTTTCATCTCCTTTTTTTTTTTTTTTTTACGATGTACAATTTCGCCGCTAGAGGGCGTAAATGCAAAAAGATGTCGAATTCAAAATACATTTTGTTCCATCTATTTGCTTCTAAACATCCGATAAAAAATTCATTTATTTTTCGATTCCAGTTATGTCGAACAGTATTTTAGGTGTAGTTACTTTTTCAAGTTACTCATAGATTTTCCGCTAGGGGGCGTAAAAGTAAATTACGTTTTCCCCAATATCTCTTCTTCTAAAACTCCGATTTGAAAATTTCTTTCTTCAGCGGATGCAGCTCCTGTTGGAAAATCTTAATTTTTGGTAAATAATACTTTGTCCACCATAGGATGTAAGTGTTAATTTGCTTGTGATGTATTTGCCATAAAATCTGAGCTTTTGAAATCTCGATTGAAAAAATTCTTTCGTGGACCGATGCCACTGAAGTCAATAAACCTTTTCGGAATATTTTCTTCTTAAAAGCTTGATAGTTTCTCCGCCAGGGGGCGTAGCTGTTTATCTTATTATTGTCAATATCTCTGCTTCTAATGGTCCGATTTGAAAAATTGCTTTTTTATTGGATAGAGTTTCCGGTGTGACATGTTTTTCATATAATTTCAAAATTTTCAAGTAATTCATAGACTTTCTGCTAGGGGCGTAAAGGTAAATCACGTTTCCCTCAATATCTATGCTTCTAAAATTCCGATTTGAAAAATTCTTTCTGCACCGGGTACAGCTCCTGATGGGAAACCCTTTGCATAACATTTCTAATATTGGTAAAAAATGGTTTGGCCACCAGGAGACGTAAGTCTTAATTTCCGGTTCTGATGTATTTGCAGCAAAATCTGAGCTTCTAAAATCTCGATTAAAGAAAATTTGTTTGTGAACTGATACTACTCACGTCGACAAACCTTTTAGGAATATTTTTTTTTCTTATAATAATGCATGGTTTCTACGCCAGGGAGCGTAGATATATATATATCTTATTTTTGTCAATATCTCTACTAGAAGAAGAGATTTTGACAAAAAGAAAATCTGACTCCTTCTAGAAGTCCGATTTTTCCTTTTTTGTTGGATAGTATTTCCAATGCGAAATGCATGTTTTGCTCCGTTCTCTTTTAAAAGCGAAATTAGATTTCAAAATGTGGGTACTGTCCGTGATAGAATCGGATCCAGTTCCATGACCCATAAAATTGGTTTCACGACACGGTGAACAATGCGGTACCCATTTTCGATATTTAATTTTTCTTAAATTATATGTTTTCCTATTCCTTAGTCATTTCTTGTAATATGAAGGTACAGCATTTTTTCTCGTTTGTTTAAAGTGAAATTAAATTGATTTCACGACAAAGTGAACAATGCGATACCCATTTCCAATATTTAATTTCGCTTAAAATACGTGTTTTCCTATTCCTTAATCATTTCTTGTTATATCAAGGTACAGTATTTTTTTCTTTTGTTTAAAGCGAAATGGATGGTGAGAAATGCTAGTGCGTGCCCACTGTGAAAAGGAAACGACTTCACGGGGAACAAAAGATGGTGATGAAGAGTTAAAGTTCTGATTAATTGAACTTCATTTTTTTTTTTTTTGTATAGGAAAAGGGTAAATGTTTGTTCTTTCTGACTGTTGGTTTCGTAATGCTTAGTCACTTTTGATGTGCCTAGAAGTGACTAAGCATTACAAAACCATGCATTTTCATAGAACTTAAGTTTTAAAAAGATGCGATGTTGTCGTCGAGTCGTGTAAAATACGAGGCATGGTTGGAAAGTAGGTACTGTTTGCGTCTAGTGTTGCAGTGTTGCGGTCGTGATATCGCCCATGCTCGCTAACTTCCCTTATTTGTGGGCAAGCCACAGACCCCATTACGAAAACATCAGTGTTTGCGTGTTGTTCTGTGCGTTTGACATGTTTAAGAAGATCTAGCGGCCCGCCGAGTGCGGAATAAAATCCGTAATTCGATTTTTGAAGACAAGAAATGTTAATCCGAATGAATCGTCAGATTTGTGAGGTCTAACTGCCAAAAGCGATGGAATGGTGAGGAAATGAGTCACCCAGTTCAACGAAAGTCGTGAAAACGTGAACGGCGAGAAGCGAATCGGCCGGCCAGCTGTGGTCAACGATGATTTGGTGCATGCGGTCTACGCAAAAGTGCACGGCGAGAAGCGAATCGGCTGGCCATCTGTGGGCAACGATGATTTGGTGCATGCGGTCTACGCAAAAGTTTGTGAGGGCAAAGTTTCACAATCTCGGCTCTTTCTTTGCATTTCCCGCAAATTTTAAGGACTGTTCTCTACGAAATTGTGGCTGATCGTTTTTTGGGGTTTCGGAATTTGTGTTCACGCTGGGTGCCGAAGATTCTGTCCGAAGAGCACAAAAGTAAGGGGGCTGGCAGTGCGTTGACCTATCTCACGCAATACAGGGAGCAAAGTGATGGGTTCTTAAGCCATGTCGGCGCAGGTTACGGGACATGGGTGTACCACGTGGCTCCGAAATCTAAGAAGCAGCCCATGGAGTGGCAGCATCCCTTATCGCCGAAAAGGAAGAAATTCAAGCAGGCAATTTTAGGTCACATGATCATGTGCACTGTTTTTTTTTTTTTTTTTTGTTGAGACAGGCTAGGAGTTTTGCTTGTTGAATTCTTGCTTAATGTAGAACAGTAAACTCATTGTGAGACTGCAGAAAATGCATAGCGCGAAACAACAAAAGGCGTGGCATGCTTACTCGCGGCGATGTCTTGCTGCATAAAAACGCTTGATCTCACATTTCTGCACAGACTCACGCATTCATCACGTCGTTTGGCTGGAAAAAAATGGATCACCCCTTTACAGTCCAGACATAGCACCAAGTGATTATCACCTGGTTAATATATATCAAACACGTGGAGATAATGTAAATGGACGATGTCATCGATCTGTCCACGTTATTTTATAAACAACGCATAGCGACTGAAAAATTGTGTTCCGACACCGCTGGGATTCGATCCCGACACCGCTGGGATCGAACCCCAGATCTCTCGATAACTAGTCGAGTGCGTTCGCATTTACGCTACGGTGTCAACAATTCTCAGCGCCATGCGTGGTTTATCAGTCAGCATCTGATTACACGAATCCGTATTGATGGTCTCAGCAACTGAGATGTCGTCATCTGGTAGCATTTAACGCAACAGCTATTTAATTCTAGCTGATAAATTCAAAGGGCGATAGAAATGGTTAATATATATCAAATACGTGGAGATAATGTAAAGGGACGATGTCATCGCTCTGTCCACGTTATTTTATAAACAACGCATAGCGACTGAAAATATATTTTATAAACAACGCATAGCGATGATATCGTCCATTTAGATTATCACCTGTTCTTGCATTGAAGAAGTTCCTTGCTGTGGTCTGCGTTTCTTCAGTGATAATAAGAAGTGCAGCAGTGGCTGTCTTCACAGACGTCCTCGTTCTCCGATGGGGGAGATACAAAAATTGGTGGCCCATTACGATAAATGCCTCAATAATGACAGAAACTTCGTAGAAAAGTAGTTTAAGGTATGGCGGTTACTTTCCGAATATGTTTCGTAGGTTTCGAACCCCTGAACAACTCCTTAAAATCCCTTTGAATGTATTTACAAAAATCAGTATAAGAACCGTGTAAACATGTCTTTTTTCCAAAGGAAATGTTGATATTAATACTAATAAAAATCTATATGGAGAGGAAAAAAGAAACTCTCCCGCGCGCGTAGGAAATATGATATTCCAACTACAGTGAGCCGCCCCGGTGGCGCAGTGGTCTAAGCGATGGCCTCTGATCATTCGTCCGAACGGGGTCCGGGTTCGAATCCCGGTGAGGCATGGATGTTGTGTTTGTCTTACGGCACTGGCTCTCTCCCTTCCCTGGAACCAGTGACCCTAAATTAGGGACGGGCGACTGCTTATAGCCCATTGAGTTGCTCACGGTGGTCGTTAAAACCTCCAATCAAAAAAAAAAAAAAAAAACTACAGTGAAACCTTTGAATAGCGGTCGCTGCTCGGACTGGAGAAAAGTGGCCGTTGTTGAGAGGTACCATTGTTCGTATATTAGACCTAGATTAACATTGCTAGTCCGTTGCATTGGTAGAAAAGGAGAATAATTGTATAAAGCTTACGCACAAAGAAAACGGTTTCAGAGCTTTTTCCGAAAGGTAGGATGTCGCATGAAACTCAATATGGCAATTCACCTTAAAATCATGGAATACAGGATTTTAGGAAAGTGATGTCTGACCCGTTGTCGTAAACTTTTCCTTAGAATTAGCTATGTAAGAGGTAAAGTTTAAGGTAAGCTAAGGGAAAGAAAAGAAGAAGAAAGATGTTCGACCGTGAAATCGAACTGTACAGTTAGCTGGCAGCGCGCTGAAAAATAGGAACAGAACCCACAGGAACTAAACAAGAATATCGAGGTAGACGTGCTTCTTTCACCAGTGAATAACAGATAATTGCTGTTTTTGAAGAGGTGTTAATGGAAAATTGCGGCCGCCCTGGTGGGGCGGTGGCCTAAGCGATGGCTTTTGACCGCATTCGTCCGAGGAGGGTCCGGGTTCGAACTTCATTGAGGCGTGGATGTTGTGTTTGGCTTACGGCACTGGTCCACTCCCTTCCCTGGATCCAGTGGCCTTAAATTAGGGACGGGCGACTGCTTATAGTCCATTGAGTTACTCGCGGTGGTCGTTGAAACTCCAATCCAAAAAATAAAAAAAAATTGCGAATTTTCGGAAACTTTACGACAATAAGAGCAGTTTAAAGGAATGAGACTTGATTAAACTATTAAATTTTAGTCATCTGTCGGAGAAATTAATTTTGAAGTTCTGCAGCAAGATCGGATGTTGTGGATAGCATATCGCATGATATATATATATTTTTTATTGGAGGTTTAACGCCCACAGTGAGCCACTCAGTGGGCTATTAGCAGTCCCCCGTCCCTACCTTAGGGCCACTAGTTCCAGGGAAGGGAAAGAGCCAGCGCCGTAAGACAAATACAACATCCATGCCTCACCGGGATTCGAACCCAGACCCATCTCAAACGAATGATCAGAAGCCATAGCTTAGACCACTGCGCCACCGTGGCGGCCATGATGTTTGCCCGAAACCTGCTGAGCTATTACCCCCGATTTCCTCAAGAGGGAGGGGGATGTGGCGTACGACTGATAGACAGTGAAGCAGCGATGAGCCTGCCGGCGTAGTTCAAATGGGAAAACAGCTGCTCTGGAAAAGGAAGATGTGGGTTTGAATCCCACTGTCGGCGAAAGAACCGTTATACAGCGTGATCTGGGATTCATTTTACGTGTGTCCTAACGTATGAATCCCGGCTACTATCACGGACTGCTTCCTGACCCAGAGTGTTGTACCTCCATCGCGTAACGGATGTGTTCTTCCAGGATCATTGGGCCAGCCTCGTGCAGGAACGGTTTGACGAAATATCGTGCTGATATTTGATATCTGGAGTGGCCCGCAGATTCACCTTATCTGAACCCAATTGAACATCTACGGAACGTTATGGAACGCAGTGGTAGGCAATCGGTCACCCCAACCCGCTCTAAATCGGAGCTGTGCAGCGCAATACAAACAGCTTGGTTGGAAATCCCCACAGACATCTCAAGGAGTCGATGCCACCACTGGTGACCTCCAAACTCACCTGATCTCAACCCAATTGAGCATGTGTGAAATGTTGTGGAGCGCAAAGCGAGCCAAGTGGGCACACTACCTCGCTCTAAACCAGAACTGTGCACCGCAGTGAGAACAGCCTGGTTGGAAATTTCCACACGGGCATCTCAAGGAGTCAATGCCACGACAGGTGGCAGTCCTATGGGCGAAATAAGGTGTCCACGAAATATTAAAAAAAATGGCGTAATTCATGGAGTCGGCCTACTGAGTATGTACACGTAAACACATATACACAGACATACGTGGTACTCCGGTTAGTGTACCGCTGATTATCCGACATAACGGTTATAAGTTTTCAATAATTTACCCACGACTGCGGGTGCGTAGATGATGTATCTTTCGTCAGTGTATTTTGAAGCATTTGAGTTTGCCGAACGCCGTTAATTAATGAGTTGATCGTGTTCGAGGATTTCAGACCGAAGATCCAAAACATTATGACTAGCGCTTCTTTACCCAAATTTGAGCAACTGCAAGTATACGAAGGCGCGTGTGAAGTTCATGAAACGGTATAAATAACACTTGATACTGAGCTCTATTAATCAGTGTCGTTCTTGTCCTTCAGATGGGAAAGATAGCAATAAGGGAGTTCGAAAAAGTCCAAAATTTGAAGGCCAGAAATGGGTCAGGACATTTCCGAGATGGCAAGGCTTGTGAGGCGCTCAAAATCAGCCATGGTTAGTAACTTCAAAAAGTGGTCCGAGGAGGGAAACCAAGAACCGTCGGCAAGGTGTGACTACGGCTCATTGGTGCTAGAGGTGACCAAAAGCTTTCCCGTATGAGGAGATACTATGGTCCAACTCGCAGTCAATTTTAATGCTGGTGACCGCAATAATATGTCACAACACACAGTGCATAGGACCCTGCTGAAAATTTGGCTACACAGGACCTTGAATGATTGGAAGAAGGTCGTCTAATCCGATGAATCTCGTTTCCTGTTGCACCACGTGAGCGTCGTTTACCTGGGGCAGCATGCCTCGTTTGGTAAGAACTGGTTTGGTGGCACATGGTGGCCAACATCATATCAGGCAGGTGGTCAGAGCCCATGTTAGAGGGGGAGTGGTAGAGGGGGTTGCAACCCCGGGCCCTGCATTTTCAAGGGGCCCCAGAATTATGCAGGGTACTTGAAGAAATGATCGTTCTACAGTTTTTTTTTGTTGTTGTTTTTTTCAGATAGCACAGCAAAAACGATAAGAAACTGCCTTGTGAAAAAAAAATTCAATTTCTTTCCGTTTTTTTTTTAGGAGTCCGCAAAAAATATAGTCGCCCTCATTCCATCCTCAAATCTTTCGAAAACATTACAGATGTTGTTTTGTGCACATCTGTAATTGAAGGGAATTTTCATACGTTAAGAATTCATTTGAATCATGATATGTGGATCATATTATTTTCCCCACTACTTCGATGTAATTTCAACAAGCTGAACCCTGATGGAGGGGGGAGGTCAAAGCAGAACTTAACTGGTATTCATTTTTCAACCATACATTTTTACTTTTCCTTGTTACCACTGATTCGTCCATGAATTATGGGATACACACTTCAATACGGTGCAGATATTTTTATAGCTTGCTCATCATATTTTGGGAATGTTTTTTCCTGGGTATTTTTAATCATCCACCCTTAGTGAAATCCTAGATGTGCCACTAATACTGGGTCCCCAAAATCCTGCCCCCCCCCCCGTCTCCTTAAATGTGCTCTTCTGGTGGTTGTAATATTTTGTCTCTTCGGTTTATTTATTTGCTGCTGTGAGTTTGATGGTTGCTGTCGTGCATTTCTAAAACCAACAGAATCGAAGAATTAAGAGAACTGTTATGGGATATTCTAAAAGTGGTTGTACTCCCCAATCACTTTTAGATTAAAAAATCTCCATCGACACGAATCGCAAATTCCTTGTTCTAAGGCAGCATAATATTTTATGGGGGAGGGGGCGGCAAATGTAACCCAACCCTATCAAAAAACTTTTTTTTTTTGCGTTGCGTTTTTCTTTGCTCTTCATTGAAAGGTTCTTCACTTTTTCTTTTTTTTTTTTTTTTTTTGCTTGCTTCTGGTTAACCGTCGTCTTTTTAGTTCGCGCAGTAGGCAAACTTTAGTTTTTTAAATATAGTTTATTCTATTTCAGGTCGATCTCGCGAGAAACACCAGTCAATATTTGCCCGGTAAAAACTTCGTGTTTGGTGAAGAACAAAAACGGTATTTGGAGTCAAAACACCACGTATCACGTAGGTAAATTTAAGAAACACATTTCTGTACTTAACGCGTGGGGACATTTAGCCAGAACATGTAAAAACGAAAAGTGTCGTAAGTGCATAACGGACTTAACGAACAAATGTTGCCTTTTTATGCGTAAGATACTTTTTTTCTTTTCTTTCCTGATACTATTTTGTATTCGATGGCCGTATTGTGCTTCTCTTAGAAACAGTAATAAACTGTGTTTATAGAGTTTTTACTGGTTTTTTATATTGGCATTCTGTATATTATGTACGAGCATTTCTTTTATCCGGTCACCTGTAATTCCGGCGGATAATTTGCATAATTGCCAAATTTTACGACTTACTCATAAAATTTACGGGGATTCCAATTTTCTTACGGTAATTTTACGGATCACATACACTACACTGAAGAACAAATGAATTAGAGACAGTTGGCGTTATGCAAATGTGGCGCTGCGGGCGTCCCTGCAAACGGAAACGACATGACGTATGCAGCGATCCGACAATATAAGTGATGCGACGGGAATCAGTAAGAGTCGGATGCAGTATGGGTAAGACGAAAGATCTAAGCGCATTTGATCGTGGGCAAGTTGTCGGGGCTCGACGAATGGGTCACTCCATCGCGTGCAGGCACTGGGATTTTTACGAGCCACTGTGTCACGGGTGCACCGTGAGTACATCGAATCCGGTAAAACCATTCTTGCTAGAGCCAACTGCCGTTGACAACAGCGTGTGGATGAGCGGGGTCATCGTCGGCTAGCTCGCATTGTAACAGCGGATAGACGGGCCACAGTGCAAGAAATCACTCGGCAATTTAACGCTGGTGCACAAAAACGTGTAAACAGCCACACCATCCAGAACCATCTCGCTATGAGGTACAGAAGCCATCGTCTCACGAAGGTACCGCTGCTGACCGCACATCACAGGGTGCAAAGAACAGCATGGGCGCGGGAACATCGCCACTGGACCCTAGACATGTGGGAAAATGTTGCTTGGACTGATGAGTCGAGATTCACGTTGGTACATGCGGATGGCAGGATTTGAGTACGGCGCAAACCACATGAAGCGATGGATCCTTCTTGCGAGCAGGGTACTCTTAAAGCTGGTGGGGGTGGCATTCTCGTCTGGGGACTGTTTACGTGGACTGAAATGGGACCCCTGGTACGTGTGACATCGTCCTTCACAGGTCAACGTTACCGGGATTTCCTGGACGGCCATTTGCTCCCGTTTGTGCGTCTTCAACATCCCACTGGGGACCTCATCCTGCCACTCGACAATGCACCGTGCCACCGCTCCCCAATTATATCCGAATGGTTGGATGAACACTCCACCAACGTGACCTCGCTTCCTTGGCCAGCTAGGTCACCTGACCTCAATCCCATCGAGCACATCTGGAGTACCATCGAGAGATATGTTCGAGGCTCTGACCCACTGTATCAAATCTTCGTGAACTGTGGGAGCTTGTTCAGGGGTCGTGGATTCGTATGGCTTCCCAACGCTTCCGGTGTCTTGTCAAGTCCATGCCGAGACAAATCGCCGCTGTCATCAGGAAGAAAGGTGGTGCTACACGTTACTAGACAGGTATCTCTAATTCAATTGCTCTTCAGTGTATAAGTTTTAACAATATTCTTTCACATCTTTCAAAACATCTTCGCTGGAGGCGGAGAGGAGAGATACCCGGGAAAAACCACCCGAAGCAGATTTAATACAATTTATTTAGAATCATCCCCATCAAGGAGCACTATGAAAAGACCCATACTGAAGTGATTCTTTAAATATCAGAGAAAATGGGGGAAAAAACGTGAAGAAAAAAGTGAAAGTTTTCTTTTAAGACATAATGGCACATTGCTCTTAAAAATTGTTCGGTTTCTTCCAAAAGCTCTCCAACCAAGTTTTATACGACAATTAATTTCTTCATGAATGTTACCTTCGCTTGGTATCTGCTGCCCAAGGTAAATGTAGGAATTATTTATCTCCAGCTTTTCCCCCATCAATTGATAAATATACATTCCTTGTAAAAGCATTGTACTTCAGTAATAATGAAACGCATATAGCGTATTAAATCTGTTTATTTGTGTGGTGTAGTCAGCACAAAGATTCCCCAAACTTTGGCACTCTACTGAGAGGCTTTTCCCAGTGGAGTGCGAAAGCTTGGGGAATCTTTGTGCTGACTACACCATAAAAATAAACAGATTTAATACGCTATATGTATTTCATTATTATTCAGCTCCGGTGTATTGAAAATAAAGTTATTGTACTTCAGTTTTGCCTTCTGAAAGTTCATTTTTATTTTTAAGCCTATTTCTTGACCCTTCCCAGCAAGTTCTTGGATCACATACTCTGCAGCTCTGAAGTATTATTTCAAAAACCTCTCAAGGGTTCCTTGAATTTTTTTTTTCTTATCAAAAATAAAACGGAAATAAAACCGGTTCGAAATCGGGTCAGGAACACCTTGACCCGACCCGTTTGACCCGCCGGAAATTGTCGACCCTGTGGCTCGTTACTCGTTTCCATCTCTGAAGTTTTCTCGTTTTTATGTTCGTATGATATCGTTTTTTAACAGGTTTTGAAAGTATCTTTATATACCTTTCATATCACCATGTAAATTTTATTCATAGGATTTTAATAAATAGATTTGACTACTATTTATTTAAATTAGTGAAAGCTTTGATTGCATACAGTCATGGTCGTCAGGCTAAAAGTGTTTTCAGCATGATAAATGAAATCACTGTTATAATATCTGAGGCTTATAAAAAAACTTAAGAAAGAAATGGGAAGGGGAAGAAATCAATGGAAAGAAAAATTAAGCAACGAATGATTTGCAGCTGCAGAGTCAACAAAAGACAAATATGACTGTGGCACTTGCTGAGAAGAAAGCTTGCTCGCAAGAGGGAACTTCATCTGATGTTCTAGCAAGTGCAACAACCAAACAAGAACAAGAAAAAACTGTTTGAAGCAATGTCTTTAAAAAAAAACATTTTATGGCGATTTTAAAACCATTTTATTTTGTGAATACAGCGATGTACTTCAATTTAATCTGTACATAGTATAAAATAAATTGTCCCCGGTAGGCGTCTGTTTGTTTGTTCGGGCTAATCTCGAGAATCGCTATTGAATTGGACGGATTTTGATGCAGTTTTCACCATTCCATAGAGCATTTGTCGAGGAAGGTTTAGGTATGTGAAACATTAATCTATGACAAAAGGGAGCCGAGCAGTAACGATTTTAGTGACAAGTCAAAGAAAAAACCGCCGTTCACTGCCTAAACAACGATGCGCAGCGACCGCGCGTCGTTGTTTAGGCAGTGGGAAAAGACGCGAGGCGCACGCGCTGCGGCCGGTCTGACAGCATGTAAGGCCACAGGCTAAATGCGTAGTTACATCGGACGCTGAAAGAATTGGTTTATCGGCGCTCGCACAGACTAAATGCGTAGTTACATCGGACGTTGAAAGAATTGGTTTATCGGCGCTCACACAGACTAAATGCGTAGTTACATCGGACGCTGAAAGAATTGGTTTATCGGCGCTCGCACAGACTAAATGCGTAGTTGTTTTCGTCCACACGTATGTATCTATTTGAGTAGCTCTTTAATTAAAATTTAAATATTGTATGCACGTTATGCGGAGACGAAAATCGAATATAGTAGTACATGTCGGACGTTTTTTTCCAAGAAGCAGAATCTCGATTGGCAAATGACAAACAAAGAATGGCTTTACAAAGAGAAAGACAGTCGCCTGTTGAGCGTAATAATTGCCTCTCTTTAGATTCGCCTTAAATAATTCTAAATTGCTACCGTGCAAAGCCGGGCCAGGTCGCTAGTATTTACATAAATAAATTGGGCAGAACAATTTCATTTTGCTTGTGTGGCGTTATCTTCGCACCTTTTCGTTCTGATTTTTTCACCCGGTTGCAAAGTTCGGCATTCCCCCCCCTTTCTTCGTCAGTCATGGAGAAAATTGTGAGAAAAAAATAAATAAATTGTGAAACACATGTTACTTAAAAGGTTTGACATTAGCTTTTCGTTAAATGAACTGATATTCTGTGAAAGACTCCCAACTCTCAAAACGACACACAATTTCTGAAGAACTCTGCTCGTGAGGCTTCTTACACCGAGCAGATTAATAACAAGAAAGTTTTGAAACATTTCACCGATCTCAGGAACATTACACAATTCTTAGGAAGATGCCCATGCGCCTTTCAAGCTCCTAAATTTTACACACTTTCATCTGCGCATGCGCATTGCGCAAATTGCGGGTTTTCTGGTGTTACACCAATCTTTGAAAGGTATTATTACATTAAGGCTTGAGTTATTTCATAGTCCACAGAACTTTTTAAAAGAAAAATTGTGAAGTTATTCAGAAAATTCCCACAAAATTACACAGATTTCTAACCATGAACTCCGGATTCAGATCCATCCAAGTGACTCTGGCTTTCAGATTAAATTCTAGGATATTAAAATTATCGTACTTTCCAACATGGCACACTGTAAAAAATAAGTGGTGTAGATTCACAGGAAATTTCTGAAAATAACGTGCAGGAACTTTGGCTGTAAGTGTCCCGTCTTTTAACGAAATTTGCGTTTTTTAAAGTGGCCGACATTTTTTACTTCCATACTTTCACAGGTTTTCCCTAGTCAGAAATTCCGTTTATTTTAGAAAAGTCCTTTTCAGGTTTTTCCGTATTTATACAGAATTTTCGCAAAATCGAAAACACTGAATTTTTCAGCACTTACACCAGATAATCCTTTCGGGCCGGTTTCGGGGATCGAACGGGGGTCAATGGGGTTGGATGTACACAAGCCGCGCGTCTTAACCACTGGGCCAGAAAGTCTTAGGAGTCGCACACACGTTCAAGGTAAAACTAATTGCACGATGATGAATTGCTTTTCTTCTCTTTTTATTAATGCGTTTGATTTAGTCATTTTATTTTTTTTCTGTTGGAGCTTACTGTATTATATTTTTGAATATGTTTGTAATTTTATTTTTTCTGTAGGGTGACTTATCACAAACTACCCCCCCCCCCTCCACACACACACACACGTGATATTTCGAAGCAACAGAATGCTTTGGAACTTGAGATCTTTTTCTTACTGACAATAACTTTCAGATACCTTTAAGGTGGTTCCCTAAAATATCTGCCTTATGTTTCCAATGGTAAACCTTCTTTACATATTTTCTTCGCAATTAATGTATTCCCAAGGATGAAAATTTGCACATCGATAAAACTATCTTTAAGTTATGACATGGGATACTAAATAATTGCTAAAACATAACCATAATTATATTAAAAATCACTCATTTTTCTTTAAGTGATGTTCAGACCTATTAATAGATGGCGCGACCTGTACATTGATGACGTCAGTAGACAAACAAATGTTGGATTGCTTAATTATGATTATGTTTTTAGCAAGCATTAAGTATCCTATGCTATAACTTAGAGTTAGTTTTATCGATGTGCAAATTTTCATCCTTGGAAATACATTAATTGCGAAGAAAATATGTAAATAAGTTTTACCATTGGAAACATAAGGCAGAGATTTTAGGTGGAACCACCTTAAGGAAATGTAAAATGTACTGTTTTGTAGTACATTTCACAAAACTTCTAAATGTAAAATTTATTCTTGATAGCTACAATAGATTTTGTTTTAATGATTCCACAGACTGAGTACAATCCCCTGTATAACAAATTAAGTATCCGGTTTCTTACGGTAACGCAATGTATAATAGCTAGTGCATAAAATGCGGGAGAGGAGAAGAACTATCCTGCGCCACAATAAGCAAATCTCGTGCGATATGCGATCTCGCTACCGAACTTCGAAATCAGTTCCTTTGACAGACGATTGCAATTTAACAGGTAATTAAGCAAGCCTCAAGTACTCCGCGAATCTTTCCTGTTTACCGGAATGTTTTCGTTGTATGGATACGGAAAAAGTAAGAACGGAATTTTTCCGTTAATATACGAAAGTAATTGTGGTAAGGTTGCTGAAAATTCAGAATTTTTCTGGCGTACTAAAAATCCATGAAAGTCAGTTGGTTTTTTTTCATTATTTCACGGAAAAAGTTATATCAAAAATATGCTTCGTTACTAAAATTTTCAAACAAAACACATTTTATAAATAGCTCTTGAAAGGAATGTTGCAGTATATGAGAAAATGGAATAATAAAATTCGCAGTCTAGTGGAATTAATAATTTAACAAAATAAATGTAGTTAGTAACTTTTTGTTAGTATTTCTTTAGCTTGTTTTTTTTTTACGCTTTAACTTTAAATTAGATTTTAATGACTACAATGTAAAAAATAAGTGGTGTGGATTAACGGAAAATTTCTGAAAATAACCTGCAACAAAGTTGCCTGTACGTGTCTGAAATTTCCGTTTTTAAAAGTGGCTTCTTTTTTAACACGTATTTTCACAGATTTTCCGTAGTCAATAATTCCGTTTACTTCAGAAAAGTCCGTTTTAAGTTTCTACGTATTTGTAGACAGAAATTTGGTGAAATCCAACACGCTGAATATTTCAGCCCTTAAGATGGATCCACCTAAAATCTTTGCCTTGTATTTCCAATGGGAAAAATTCTGTAGACATTTTCTTCACAATTAATGCGTTCCCAAGGATGAACATTTGAACATCGATAAAAATAGCTTGATATTATAGCCTATTATACTTAACATTTTCTAAAACTTAACCATAATTCTATTAAGAATCAATAAATTTACCTTTGGTGGTGGTGAGACCAGAAAATAGATGGCGCCACATCTACATGTGGCTTATTAAATGCTAGCACGTCGCGTTTTTTTTAATAATTTTATTAATTTTCAGAACGGAATCAAAATTTGTGTGTATCCATGCAACAGTCTGGAATGTTTAGAATGACTTGAGCCACTTAGATTAAATGTTCTGATAATAATTTAGCTGAAAATGTTAACAGAATTGTCGATGCTGCTGATTTTTAATTCCGAGATAAACCAGCAAGCTCACTCTGCAACATTTTCAGCTAAATTAATTTTACAATATTTAATCTACATGTCTCGAATTATTCTAAACATTCCGTACTATCGCATGAATAGGCACAAGTGTTGATTGCGATCCGAAAATTAATGAAATTATTGAAAAAAAAATGCGACGTGATAGCATTTAGTAAGTCACATGTAGATGTGGCGCCATCTATGTATTTTCAGGTCTCAACACCACTAAAGGAAATGTTATTGATTTTTAATATAATTATGGCTAAGTTTTAGAAAATATTAAATATACTAGGCTATAATATGAAGGGTTTTTTTATATCGATGTTCAAATTTTCATCCTTGGAAACGCATTCACTCTGAAGAAAATGGCTACAGAAGTTTTCCCATTGAAAATACAAGGCAAAGATTGTAGGTGGATCCACTTTAAGCGAAATAATCCTTTTGCGCTGGTGATCGAGCCCAGGTCCTTTGGATTGAAGCCACGCGTCTTAACCACTGAGCCAGAAAGTCACAAGACTCGGACTAACGTTCACGATAAAACTAACTGGGTGATGATGATATTTCTTTTTCATTAACGCGAGTGATTTACTTATTTTAGTTTCTATTGGAACTTTTTTTTTTTTTGTTAATACGCTCGTAATCATTTTATTTTTTCTGTAAGGAGGTCTTATTAGAAATTACGTTTTTTTTTTTTTATCGTGATTTTTCGAAGCAACATAATGATTTGGAGTTTGAGAACTTTTTTCAACTGACAATAACTTTCAAATATTTTTTAAAAGGAGGTGTAATGTACTGTTTTATAATATTATTTCGCAAAACTTCTAAATATAAAGTTTACTCTTGATAGCTATATAGCTTTTCTTTTAAGGACTCCACAGACTGATACATAGAAATTGTACAATCACCTTTAATAAATTAAATACCATGTTTCTTACGATAATACAATATATAATATCTGGTGCACAAAATGGGGAAGAGGAGAAGGAATATTGTGTGCCACAATTTAAAAGTTCATGCGGTATACTGTTCGCAATATAAAATCTCGCTACAGAACTTCGAAAGACTATTGAAATTTAACAGTTATTCACCCCCCCCCCCCCCCTTCAAGTATTCCAGTGAATTTCTCCTATTTTTCGTCATATGGATACGGAGAAAGTGAGAATGGAGTTTTTCCGTTAATATAAGAAAGGAATTTCGGATAGGTTTTTGAAAATTCAGAATTTTCCGTTAACACACCTCTGAAAATTCAGAGTTTTTCTGGCGTACGAAAAATCTGTGAAATTCAGAATTTGTTCCGTCATTTCACGGAGAAAAGTTGTATGAGAAATTATGCTTTTTTAATGCACGTAAGAAATCGCGGAAAGTGGTTCGGGAATTTCAGAATTTTTTTTTTTTTTTTTTTACAGTGTACATGTACGCATTTTGTCGTGTGCGATTACTGCTCGATGCATCTTAATCATCAAAACCGTAAAAACATTTTCAGAAACTCTTTAAAAACCTATCTATGCTGAAAATGTTATTTCCAGCATATGCTTTTTTTTTTTTTCACTGTTTTATTTAAGTTTATGGCCTGTGAAAATAGAAGTTTGATGGTTTGTAATAGGTTCAGTTGGGACTTTAGTTCCAACAATCATATTTTTCTCATAGAATTTAGCTACCGCGAATTCAGCAGCTCAGAGATGGAAACGGGTTGCGGGTCAAAAATTTCTAGCGGGTCAAACGGGTAGGTTCAAAGGGTTACTGACCCGGTTTTACTTCCGTTTTATTTTTAAAAAGAAAAAAAAAATCAAAGGAAAATGTGCACTGTGGGATTTTGTGCTCGTAACTGGTGTCCGCGGAGTGAAAAATGATTTGTCATGCAATATGATGGAAGAGTGTCCTCAGAAGGAAAAGTGTCCCTTCCTTCTGAAGGGCAAAGATGAAAACAACATCCACATTTTGGAAACTTTCAACTCGTCATAAACTTGTGTTGCTGTGAAACATATTCTGAAGCTTGATATGTTATCAAGGAAACAGCAAAAACTGAAATTAAACGTACATCAATTTGCGTAATTCAAAATTTTTGACTGTAGCGCCATAAGAATTAGGTGGAACAGCCTTAACATTATTACTGCGGATGGACTTTTTGGCTCTCGCATATGTGTTTCAAAACATGTGTAAAACAATTAGGTTATGTCTTGCAAATGAAGGACGACAGTTTTAATACTTCCTGTAAGTAAGTGAGTAAATTATACGTTCCTATAATACATTTATTTGATTTCCGTATAGCCTAAGAAAGTTTGATGTCATTGCGAAGAGACTTTTTGAACGCCCTATATACATACATATTATAGTTCAAAGCAGATTTGCCCAGAACAGTTACAGATTCGAATCGGGTCCGAGTCCAAAATTTTTAACCCGTTTTTCACTCTGCAGCAACTTCGGATTTTTTTTTAAGGAGCCGAACGTTCTCAGTTTGCAAGACACTATTGTATTTTGTTATCCTCTTTTGTTCGGTCAACTGATGAATTTTCTGAAACGAACTGTGGTTTTTAATTTTGTCCATGTCCTTTAAGAAAACGTTTGACAGGAGGATGGAGGGACAGTGAAATGTCTGTTACAGATAAAATAAATATTTGTTACAGATAACGCAATAAATCATTTACTCTAGTTGAAGTGCACATTCACCATTCGGTGTGGGTAAAGTAAGAATAATATAATGTTTTCCAACATGAGCCGAGTAAAGGGCGAATTATCCACGGCCGTTTGAGTGATGGTGCTTCCTCTTCCACCTTACTTGCCGAGCATGCGCAGATGTGCAGTGTAACCACTTTAAATTGGCGACCGGGAGTGAAACGTGTTGTTCTTGTAAAGAACTTTTTATCAACATTTTCAAGAATTAATATCTTAAAAAAGGACTTCAGCAGTTTTTATACGAATAATGAGGAATGCGGTGAGTTTCTCAAATCTGTAAGGACTGCTAAAAAAAGCTACCTTTAAATTGGCTTTGCAACACCCGCTTTTAAAGCTGTTCGATGTGTGTAGCGCTAGTGGTGTTGAGACGCTCAGCGCTCCTGTTTATTTGGGTTAGACAAACATAAGGTATTTTGTTAAAAATGAGGAAATGGCTGCAATATGCATGGCTGGCATTACCTCCGAAAACCCTCCAGCATCTAGTGGAGTCGATGCCTCGGCGTGTACAGTAACTGTTATTCACGCTAGAGGAGAACCAACATATATATATATATATATATCAACATTGTCAACCATTATCAATTCACTGCTGGGTGAAGGTCCCCAAGTCTTCCACAACTGTCTGTCTTGAGCCTGTCTCCTCCATGTCACTCCCGCATGCTTTCGAATTTCATCCATCCATCTCCCATGTGGTCTTCTTCTGGGTCTTTTTTTGTCCCTCGGAATCCAGTCTAAAATATCGGTTGTCCATCGGTGATCCGTTCTTCTGGCAACATTTCCAGCCCATTGCCATTTCAGTTATTTCACCCTGGTTATAGTGTCGTCCATTCTTGTCATGTTCCTTATCCACGAGTTTCTCTTCTTATCTTTCCTGGTTACATCAAGCATCTATATCTCCCTGCTTCTTTCAGTTGTCTGCAGTCTTTGTGTGTCTTTTTTAGTTAAGTTCCATATCTCTGCTCCATACGTAAGCACTAGCAGGATGCACTGATTAAACATTTTCCTTTCAAGACATAATGGCATATTGCTCTTAAAAATTGTAGTTTCTTCCAAAAGCTCTCCAACCAAGTTTTATACGTCGATTAATTTCTCCATCAATGTTACTCTCACTTGATATCTGCTGTCCAAGATAAATGTAGGTATCGTTTATCTCCAGCTTTTCCCCATCAATCGATAAATCTTCATTTCTTGTAAAAGCATTGTGCATCACTTTTGTCTTCTGAAAAAGTTCATTTTTAATCTCACTTCTTTACTCTTGAATACATATATATCAGCTTCTTGACATGGAAAATAAAATAAGTAATAAACGTGTGTGACGTATATTCTAATTTAACTTTCATTTTTATTTCCTTTTCCTATGTAAATTTGAGTTTGTTCTCTTTTACACTTTCCAAACTTGACGTGATATCTTCTCTCTCACATGAATGAGGTTGGCAACACTTTTGACGTCAGAGAGAGATAAAAAGGAAGATACAGCAGTTGCCTAGTGTGTGTGTGTGTGCGTGGAGATGTTCCATCGCTGTTAAGATCGATGTGAAGTTTACAACTTGTAGTGCTATATTTTGGATCTCATCAAATATTGCTGGACCAATAAAAGGTTATCGTAAGTTTCACTTCTGTATATGTTTCGTCTGGCCGTAAAAACTTAATTAGAGCTATTCCATGCAACTATTGCATCGTATTCTCATTTAGTTCAACATTTTCTTAGTCATTGTTTTAGACATAGCGTAACACCAATCTCGCATAGGAAAAAGGGTAACGTTATGCTTGTGTTATGTAGATTTTGCGTAGTTCAGTACTATTTAAATGGCAGTTATTTCAATAGTTTCAATTTTTGCTAGTGCAGCAATGAGTTCCGTAACTGTAGGCTTCACTACCAAACACGCCAGGTAGGAAAGACGCTAGCATCTTTACTTCGTCTGTGTTTTTTCCGGCGGAAAAATTGCTACGCCTGTGCCGCCATTTTCGTCGGTGGGCTTCCGCAGACGCTTTCCACAATTTCCCGCAGCGCTTCGCGTCGAAGACTACGGCTTCCGAAGAAGGCAGCGTATTTCCCGCCGCTGGATGCCGTTCGTGCCGCTGTAGGAATTTCGATTGTGTCGTCTTAACACTAGCCGAGATCGGCTTATGAAGTGCTGCTTGTTGCTTCCCCCCCCCCCCTTTTTTTTTTTTTTTTACAAATTGATTCATGAATAACACATCTAAGTTCTAACTAGCGCGTTAATTATTTTGCATAACTGTGTACAAATGTTTTCAGCTAGGTTCTTATTTACGCTCATGCATTTCTAGTTTATTTCCATTTGTAGAATTGGCAGATGCGTGAACAAATTTGCAGAGATATGGCATACAGCAGTTGTTGTTACAATTTCGCATTTGAGAAGGAATGACATGTTTATCGATGCCTCCCTCATTCAACTAAGCGACTGAAATCGATATTAAATAAATTAATAATTTTGTGACCAACACAGTCTGGCGACAGAGTGCTCTTAGTGGCTTCGCTGTTTTTGGAAGCAGCAGGGATTTTCCCACTATGTTCGTTTTGGAAGTCAACGGAATGAAAACGTCGTGATCAAAATGCGCTTTCGATAATCAGATGCAGAGTTTGAATTTGATAAAAAATATGTAATTTTTATTTTTGCGTTGGACCAGTTTGCACTTTATTCAGACCGTACTTTAAGTAGTCGTATACGAACGCTGTTTAAAATTGCTTTAAATTTTTACGGGCAACAGCTGGCAATACACTAACCGGGGTGAGGAAACCTACGGCCTTAAGACCGCATGTGGCCTTCTAGGACATGAAGTGCAGGCATTTTGAGTGAATCCAAATTTTGCAGAACAAATCCTTTTATTTTTATTAGCATGTTTTTGTTCGTCTTTTATTATTTTTATTTTAATCTTAAAATGACCGTATCTAAAATACCAAAAAGTAAAAGATGATTCAACGAAATAAAGCTCACCGGCTGACGGCCACAATTAAAGCATGTCATACGGTGTCGTCCATAAAGTACGTCCGTGATTTTTTACTATTTTTAGACTCACCCCCCCCCTTTCCCCATGTCAGATTTTGTACGATTGTTGACACCCCTCCTAAAAGGTACGTCCTAATTCCCGCAACCCTACTTTATTTTTGAAGACTGCTTTTAGAAGTCAGTTCAAAAACAGAAAGAAAACATGTAATTATTTAAAGGAATCTTCCATGTATTTGCACGTTTGCTTCAGAAAATATTTATTATTTAGGCATTGATTTATTCCCGAATGCAACCCGAACTTTATCATTCTGAAATAAAGATATACAAATGAACGCACGCATTCAAGGTTGCAATACCCCCGATTTCACCACCTACAAAAACACGATAGATTTGGTAGTACAAATATGAAAACTTAATATTCTGATTTTAAAACTTAATATTCTGATTTAGCTATATATCATCAGAAATCTGATATATTTCATGCCTTTTTTTAACTATTAGGAGAAAAAACAACAACGAAGAAATACCATTCACTATACTTTTGCCGCTGGATGTCTGAATTTCTACCCCCCCCTCAAGAACCCCCCCCTGTAATCTCAGACGTACTTTATGGCCCTAAGGGCTATTTTGACACCTCATGATTTCGTTCTACGGCTCCTAAAGAACTACAGATTGAATTGATTGAGCTCTCAGGATATGGCATTTTAAATTCCTTATTTCCCGCTAAGAAAGATCCAGTGGACTTATGACTTCGTTGTTCTAACTTCTTTGAATCATCAAAAGAAAAAAAAATCTTTCAATTGTGTGCTGCAAACCACTCGCCCGCAGCTACTGTGGCCTCTTCAATGCTTGAATTTTTTTTTTTTTCACTTTTTCACTTGGAAACACTCGTGAAATGAAACGGCATGAACTTATGCATCAACCCAAGAAAAATCACGTATTATTTTACTGGAACTCGAAGGGGCGTAATTTTGAACTCCAAAGGGCGTGATTTTAAGTCTCGCCCTCCCAGATAAAACAAGTTAGTAAAATCATGCAATGCATTGATTATGATACGTTTTCCAACATACCAGAAATCATTACTCAAGTTATGAGGATAATGGCTGTGGAATAAATCTCGCTCCTATGCCCTGACCCTTGACCCCATTTCGATGATATTCAACAGAATTGGTTCGGAATACCTCCGAAACAACATACTAAAGTTTTGTAGCAATGGAAGCATTTTTGGTCAAGTTATGAGGATAATGGCTGTGGAATAAATCTCGCTCCTGTGCTCTGACCTTTGACCCCATTTCGATGATATTCAACAGAACCGGTTCAGTGTACTTCCAGAACAACATGATACAGTTTTGTCGCAATCGAAACATTTTTAGGTAAGTTATGATGTATAAGGGCAATGGAATGGATCCCGCTATTATGTCCTGACCTTTGACCCCATTTCGCCCATTTTCAGTAGGGTTCGTCCCCAGATGGTCCCCTACCATGTACTAAAATTTTATCGATATCGAACCATTTTTACGCAAGTTATGACGCATAACGGCAATGTAATGGATTGCGCTCCTATGTTCTGACCTTTGACCCCTTTTTTCCCGTTTTCAATAAGGTTCGTCCCCAGGTGATCTCCTAGCATATACTAAAATTTTATCGAAATCGAACCATTTTTATGCAAGTAATGAGGCATAAGAGAAATGGAATGGATCCCGCTTCTATGTCCTGGCCTTTGACCCCATTTTGTCCGTTTTAAATAGGGTTCATCCCCAGGTGGTTCCCTACCACATACTAAAATTTCATCGAAATCGAACTATTTTTACGCGAGTTATCGTGCGGACAGACGGAAAAGAGCTTGCTTCAATCCTGGTGTGGGGGCATGCCCACACCAGGATTGAAGCAAGCTCTTTTTTTTTTTTTTTTTTTGTAGAAAATGGGTCCCCTGATATTGCTGAAAGGTCGGGTGTCCTCCGAAGATTATCTCAACGTTGTTGCTGATCAAATCCATCCTGCAGTGTTGACTTTTCATCCAGAAGGTGACAGCTGTTTCATGAACAACATTACTACTGTACGTCTCGCAAAATGTCTTCAGCAATGGTCCAGCGAGTATGACAACGATTTCCACCAGTTCCCCTCGCCATAATAAAGACCGAATCTGGACCCCATTGAAAATGCATGGGACATGTTATAAAAATAGATCCGGGAGCAAAGTTCTCTTCCGTTAAATTTGAACTAGGACGGTGTGGTGAACGCCTGGTATGTTGTAGACGTGTAAATGCACTCCAACACTGTGTAGAATCTATGTCAAACCGCATACGTACCGTGATTCGGACTAAAGGAGGTCCAATCCGGTGTTGAATGCAAGTTTCTAATTCAGTGGTGATCAGGGCAATGTGTCACAGCACACAGATCATCGCAGCCTTCAGCCCATGGACCTGTGTAGCCGAAGACCCATCCGGGTCCCCATGCTCACTGCACGTCATCCCCAACAGCGCATGAAATGGACCTAAATAATCGAGGTTGGACCGTGGATAATTGGAAGAAATCGGTCTGGTCTCACGAATCAAGATTCCTGGTGCATCACGTAGACGGCCGAGCGCGGATACGACGATTACCAACGGAGGCTATGGCTCCTGGATGTACTGTTGGGCGGAAACAGGCCGGCGGCTGGGGTGTTATGCTATGGGCGATGTTTTCTTGGGGCATTTTAAGCCCCATTATCTCAATAGCACAATCCCTGAGGCTGTCAGGTATCTGAACATCGTTGCAGACCAAGTTCACCCATTCATGGCAAATGTGTTCTCTGCTGGTGATGGCCATTAACAACAGGGCAATGCCACACTGCCAGAATAGTCAAGGAGTGGTTCGAGACACGTGAAACAGAATTTAGAAGGAAAATAAAGAACTTTTGCGAAAGCGACTACTGCGAAGGATAATCATTGACTTTCCAGGCGGTACGTATATAGTGAGGTATGAAGGGCTTTTCTTTCTTTCTTCCAACGCTTTTATAGCCAATTGAGGCTATAGGTTTCCCTCCATCTCTTTCCAAATGTTCCTGTCTCGGGTTTGTCTATTCCACAGCTTTCCTACAGTTCTGTTTAAATCATCCATCCATCTTCCCTCTGGTCTTCCTAATCCTCTCTTTCCTTTTTATTGTCTCCATTCTGTTATTATTTTAGTCCATCTATTATTTTCCATTCTTGCTATAATGGCCAACCCATTTCCATTTTAAATTTAGTATTTTTTCACCTATGTCTAGAAATTTTGTTCTATCTGCACCGTTAAATAAAATCTTCTTAAAATGAGAACCTGAACCTACTCGGTTTTTTTTAAGTACAGTCGTCTCGTAAACGGGTACATGACATACTCAAATATAAGTAACCATACGTACTTACAAATAACTGCGTCAATAAATATAATCTCGTATTACTTCATTTTAGATATTACAGATTTCAAGAGAAATTGTTTAATAAATGTGTAAAGTGACACACATAAATAATTACTACAACAAAGTCACTGATCACAAGTAATTTAATTATGCATAAAGCATCTTTGTGTACGTTTTTACATTAACTATATTTGTGTCAATCTCATAAATAATATACAGGGTGATTCATAAAGAAGTATACAGTTTCCAGATGCAGTAAAACAGTAACAGTTAAAGACACGAACCACAACTGCGAACCGTTAGGTAGATGTACTCATAAAGTTTGTGTCCCGCTACTGAGAGAAGTGACGTAGGCACTGGTTAGGCGACGTGCGAGATTATCTCGAAGAACATCTTCCTCACCGATGGGTTGGATGAGCCGCAGACTACAACATGCCACTGACCCAATGGCCACCCAGAAGTCCTGACCTTGTGACTTTTTCCTGTGGGGCTACGTAAAGGACAAGGTATTAGCCCCTCCCCTTCCTGTTGATCTAGCGGAGCTGAAACAGCGTATCACAGCCACTATCACTGCACTTTATTCAGATATCTTACCTCGCGTTTAGACGGAAATGGATTGCCGGCTCGACGTGTGTCCTGTGCCTAAGGCTGCACACACAGAACATCTGTGACTGTCTCTAAAAAAAACTTGAAATATTCCCGTACAATTCTGTTACAGGTAACATAAAATATCTTACATTTTTCTTGCTTTATAGTGCGTTGAAACTGTATACTTCTTTATGAATCACCCTGTATTGTCGCTTCATCACTATATTTGTCATAAAATTGTGCGGTCCATTTGCCCAGCATGTGACAACGAGTATATCTATTATCCCAGATGTGCCATCGAATAATATACTTCCAGTTGATTCTATGAATAAATGAGTATGCATTGAGTACACGTATTCCAAATTTGAAATCGAGCCGCGGATGGCTTAGTGGTTAGAGATTCAGTCTACTGATGGAAGGGCCCCAGGTTCAAACCTAGCTGGTAGTGTGAATTTCTAGCAATCGCTGAATATCAAACGAGCACGTTAAGTGACGTCCCCGGGTGGGAATCCCCGGTTGAAGTTCCTCATCCCCCCCAATAATTCATCTCTGCCTTCTATGCGCAAGAGCTTACGCTTGTACGGTGGCGCCATCTAGTGTCCTCTCTCTCTCACTTACAAACTATTCTGTCTGAATCGCTATATTCGCTGTATCTTCCTTAGAGCACATATATATGAATTTTTTTAGTACTCAAAAATGAGTACACGTATTTCAAATTTGAAATATCAGATATACTCACAACTGATTGTGTACTCAAAAATGAGTACGTGTCTTTTTCAAAAATGAGACGCGAGTACTAATATTTTAAGCCCAGAATGTACATTTTGTTTATTTCTAAGTACCAATTTTTAACAGTGCGTATTCTTTGCTTTATATTGAAGTAGGGATAATTCCATCTTACGTTACGTTTTTTGCAATTTGTCTAAGATGTTTTTCTTGAAAGACCTGGGTGGCGCAGTGGTCTAAGCGATGGCCTCTGATCATTCGTCCGAACGGGGTCCGGGTTCGAATCCCGGTGAGGCATGGATGTTGTGTTTGTGTTACGGCACTGGCTCTCTCCCTTCCCTGGAACCAGTGACCCTAAATTAGGGACGGACGACTGCTTATAGCCCATTGAGTTGCTCACGGTGATCGTTAAAAATCCAATCAAAAAAAAAAAAAAAGACCTGGTTTCAGCGCCATATATCATAATGTGTGTTATGCGTTGATTGAAAAGTTTTGCTGCGTTTTCCGGCTTTATTTTACTACATAGAATCTTCTTTAAGTTACCAAAAGCGGTCCACCCCATTTTTATTCTTCTGTCAATTTTTTCCATAATTCACTGCGTCTTTGTGGAACATACACCTATGAGCCAATCCATTATGTCCACCCCAAACCTAGAGAAATGAGCGCACCTGGAGACCGAACGGTGACTCAAGGGAAGTTCTCAGAGCAGTATAGATATAGGGTACAACGCGAGGACCGGCTTTCGGTTAGTGGAGTGTTCGAAGTCAGAATGGGAAAAGCTACCGATTTATCGGAGTTTGATAAAGGACAAATTGTGACGGCACGGAGCCTCAGAAATGACGGTGCTTGTGGGTTGTTTCAATGCCGCTGTAGTGAGCACGTATCAAAAGTGGTGCACAGATGGCCAAACGACTAACCGCCTTTCAGCCGTGTGTCGTCCGCAGCTCACTGATGCCAGAGGGGAGCGAAGACTGTCGCGCATTGTTCACAGCGACCGCAAAGGCCACGGTGCGACAAATCACCCGCAGCTACAACAGTGGTGATCAGGGCAATGTGTCACAGCACACAGTTCATTGCGGCCTTCTGCGCATGGGCCTCCGTAGCCGAAGACCCAGCCGGGTCCCGGCTCACTGCATGTCGTCCCCAACAACGCATGAAATGGGCCTAAATCATCGAGAGTGGACCGTGGATGATTGAAAGAAAGTGGCCTGGTCTGACGAATCAAGATTCCTGGTGCATCACGTAGACGGCCGAACGCGGATACGCCAATTACCAACGAAGGCTATGGCACATGGATGCGCTGTTGGGCGGAAACAGGGCGGCGGTGTTATGCAGTGGGCGATGTTTTCTTGGGGCACTTTAGGCTTATACCAATAGCACAATCCCTGACGCTGTCTGGTATCTGAACATCGTTGCGGACCAAGTTCACCCATTCATGACAACTGCGTTCCTTGCTGGTGATGGCCATTAATAACAGGAAAATGCGCCATGCCACACTACCAGAATCGTCAAGAAGTTGTTAGAAGAACATGCTGGTGACTTTCTCTTAATGCCCCGGCCTCCAAATTTACCTGACATAAACCCAATCAAACATTTTTGGTTCGACTTCGAAAAGCGGGGAGTTCGCGCTAAATCACCACCATGTCGAAATGTCCGGGAACTGGAAGACCTGCTGTTGAGATTATGGTGCCAGATACCCCAGGATACCTATCGCCACCTCATCGAATCGATGCTTCGCTGAGTGGGCGTTGTTTTGGCAGGCTTAAAGGGGGTCCTAACAGCTTGTACACTGAAGAGCAATTGAATTTGAGATACCTGTCTAATATCGTGTCGCACCACCTTTCGCCCTGATGACGGCGGCGATTCGTCTCGGCATGGACTCGACAAGACACCGGAAGCGTTGGGAAGCCAAACGGATCCACGACCCTTGAACAAGCTCCCACCGTTCAAGAAGATTTGATGGAGGGGGAGGGGTCAGAGCCTCGAACATCTCTCTCGATGGCATTCCGGATGTGCTCGATGGGATTGACGTCAGGTCACCTAGCTTGCCAAGGAAGCTAGGTCACGTCGGTGGAGTGATCATCCAACCATTCGGGTACAATTCGGGAGCGATGGCACGGTGCATTGTCTTGTTGCAGGATGAGGTCCCCAGTGGGATGTTGAAGACGCGCAAACGGGAGCAAATGGTCGTTCAGGATATACCGGTAACGTTGACCTGTGAGGGACGATGTCACACGTACCAGGAGTCCCATTTCAGTCCACGTAAACAGTCCCCAGACGAGAATGTCACCCCCAACAGCTTGAAGAGTACCCTGCTGACAAGAAGGATTTATCGCTTTATGTGGTTTGCGCCGTACTCGTATCCTGCCATCTCGATTCATCAGTCCAGGCAACATTTTCCCACATGTCCAGGTTCCAGTGGCGATGTTCCCGCGTCCATGATAATCTTTGCACCCTGTGATGTGCGGTCAGCAGCCGTACCCTCGTGGGACGATGGCTTCTGTACCCCATAGCGAGCAGATGGTTCTGGATGGTGTGGCTGCTTACACGTTTTTGTGCACCAGCGTTAAATTGCCGAGTGATTTCTTGCACTGTGGCCCGTCTATCCGCTGTTACAACGCGAGCTAGCCGACGATGACCCCGCTCATCCACACGCTGTTGTCCACGGCAGTTGGTACTGGCTGGGATGGTTTTACCGGATTCGATATACTCACGGTGCACTCGTGACACAGTGGTTCGTGAAAATCCCAGTGCCTGCACGACTTCTGAGATGGAGTGACCCATTCGTCGGGCCCCGACAATTTTCCCACGATCAAATGCGCTTAGATCCTTCGTCTTACCCATACTGCGTCCGACTCTTACTGATTCCCGTCGCATCACTCCTTATATTGTCGGATCGTTGCATACGTCATGTCGTTTCCGTTTACAGGGCCGCCTACAGCGGCCATTTGCATAACGCCAGCTGTCTCTAATTCAATTGCTCTTCAGTGTAATGTAGTTGGTCGTAATGTAATGGCTCGTCGGTGTATGCTAAGGAATATAATGAAGGCCTGCATTTAATTAAATGCAAATGTTTTTTCAATAATAAAAGAATGCGCGAATGTCCATTTCAATGTATGTAATGTAATGAAGTGTTCAGGTCGTATTAATTTTGTGTGTGCGCGAGCGCGCGCGCTCGCCTGTTTTGAGAAAAAAAAAAAGGCAGGACCTCATTTATCTGTTCATAATACGAATTAGTACTTTTATGGTCTGATATATATATTTTCATTTTTTTTTTTTTAAGGTTGAAAGAATATTTTGTTGTAACGAAAGTAAAACCTCAAGAGCAGAGAAAGGTTTTTAAAACAAACAGAAAAAAAAAACTAGCGATTTTCAAAGGTAATACAAATGTTTTTATTTTAAAAACATTGAAAACCTTTTCAAAATATTTTACTCTCGTTACGGAGGCACTACTGATAAAACCGCATGCCACTGATAAAAGCAGTATTCCATTCCGAATGCGTTGTGTGTTATCTGCTTATATGAATTGCTGAGCACGGCTTTATTTAGAAACATTTTTAATAAAGCTCCACGTGGAAATAGATGCAAGATGAAAAATGCGTTGCACAAATATCAAACCACCGGTGATAGCAGCAAGGCTTTTAAAGTTCTTTCAATCTGCGAAACGATAAGGTGGGAGTAGGGTGGGAGTAAGAGAAAGAAGTTAAAAGACCTTTTAATGCAGAATGCATTACCTTGTGTGAAATAATCCTTAAAAAACCCATAGCAAATTAATAAATTAATTCTCTGAAGATGAGCTTATGTGATGCGAAACATTTTTTTACTTTTTCTTTCTTTTCCGTTCTTTTAAATCAAGGCTGGAAATCAGTTGAACATGTGAAAGTCTCACTGTCTAGATAGTATGAGGTAGTACATCTGGGCTTTCGTGTACCACACAGTGCTCGAAATCTTTGCACCCTGAAGTAACAGAAGTACCGGTATGGCATACCGGTACTTCTATTTTCGTAGTATTCCATACCGGCACTTTTTTTACCCGGAATTTACATGCCGGTACCAATTTTAATAGTGGGAACTGCAGAAATGAAATTTTTTTGTCCCTGACTTATGAGCGTGCATTATTAAATATACACGGTCGAGTCACATTATTGTGACCACCAGCTAATATCTAGAGTAACCGCCGTGTGCAGCGCGGACAACAGCTAGACGGGCTGGGACTGACTCAGTAAGGTGCTGGAAGGTGTTCACACGTATGTGAAGCCATGTTGACTGCAGTACATCTGACAGCTGCTGAGGGTACGTGGTGGAGGATCCACAGAGCGAACAACACGATCGAGGTGGTCTCACAGATGCTCAATTGGGTTTAAATCTGGGGATTTAGGTGGCCAGGGAAGTACTTTGAAGTCTTCATCGTGCTCTTCCAACCACTCTCGGACATTTCTAGCTGTGTGACACCTCTCATTGGTGTGCTAGAAGATCCCATCCGGCTCAGGGAAGATAATCAGCATGTATGGGGGGTGTTCGTAGTCTGCAAGGTTGGATTCATAAGGAATTCGATCCATAGTGCCCTCCACAGGTATGAGTGGACCCAGAGAATGCCACGAAAACATTCCCCAGACTACAACGTTTCCCCCTCCAGCTTGTGTTCTGCCAGCAATGGTTGAAGAGTGTTTGTTCTCCGATGTTTTCCGCCTTATAAGCCGAAACCCACCCTTTCGATGAAGCAGAAAACGGGACTCATCGGAGAAGGCAATCCTTTGCCAATCAGCGGAGGTACAATTCCAATACTGCCGTGAACATGTAAGCCTTTTCTGCCGATGCACCTTTGTTAGCATAGGTGCAGGAACCATCCGTCTTCATCGGAGCCCCATACGCAGCAGGGTTCGCTGAACTGTTGTTTTAGACAAACTTCCGGAGGCCCCCTGATTCATTCGGCCAGTGAGTTGCTCCATTGTAGCGTGTCGATCGGCCCTCACGCACCTTCGCAGCTGACGTTCACCTCTCACAGCAATGACACGTGGTGCTCCGCAGTTTCCACATCGCGTATTCGCAATGGTGCCATTTCTCCAATTACGATACACTTTAACCACATGCAGCAGCACGCGAACAGTTCACAAACTGTTCTGTTTCAGAAATACTATTACCCTTCGCCCGAAAGTCGATAATCATCCCTCTTTGCAAATCTGATAAATCGCTGCTTTTATCCATGACAGCAACGAGTTTTATGTTTTCAGATTTTGTCATTTTCTTGTAGGACTTCCGTCCACAGTGAGCAGAGTTTAGGTCCCAGCCACCTACAGCGAAATCGCCTTTTGGGCAGGACACAGAAACGTAAGGAATGAGAGCAAGTCTAGCGACTTTGACAGAACAGTTTGTAGTGAGATTAGAGTACAGTACGTGGCGCCACCGTACAAGTACGATGTTGCACATAGAGGGGTGAGAGAATTTCAGGGGGGGGCATAGGAAAGGATACCCATTTAACAAGTGGGTCCAGCCTGGGGGCCGTCACTTAACATGCTCGTCCGATGTATGGCGGATATTCAGCGATTGTTAGTAAATCACACTATCTCTGATGGATCAGAGATAGTGTGATTTACAGGCTCGAACCTGAGGACCTTGCATTGATAGTCTGGCTCGCTAACCACTAAGCCATCCGCGGCTCTATGTTTTCAGAATGCCTACAGCACACCTTATATATATATACCCTCCCAGCCAGCTCACGACACGTGCCTTCTTTCATTGGCTATGCGTTGTTGACGTCAAAAGTAGGAGGTGGTCACAATAATGTGCATGGTTCGACTCCCAGTTGCCGATCATTCAATTCGGGGTGTTTTCAGGTCTTTTCTCGGACGTAACGTGAACGCGAGGATGAGTCCCCGAAAATTGGCTTTGGCGTCTCAACTTTTTTCTGTGACTGCTGCTGTGATCTGTACCAGAGCTGAGATTGGGTGAGCCTGAGCCCGAATCGGGCTGTAGAATATTTACTGCGGTTTGGGCTCGGACTCTTAGAGAGAGGGAGAGCGAGATTTTTTTTTTTTTTTTTTTTATATATATATAAATGTAATTTTATATGATTTAACAAATGAGACACTTTATAGTTGGTAAAGGGAATTCTTCGGCACCTGTTTGTGGTTGAGGAGCGGACATTCGAGATGGCTACTTATTCCGGGCTTGGGTAGAAAATGCCATAGGCCGCTCATTGTTAGTGTGTTTCTGCAGAGAAGAGAAAGCTTTTTCAAAAAGTATAGATATTGGATAGTTAATAGCATGTCGACAACAATTTACCTCCTAGCTCCATGCAGTAGCTCTCTGCTAATTCTATTTAGCAACGTACATATTGCAGTGCATTATGGCACGATAATATTAGCATTATTTGAGCAACATACAATTGCAGCACCGCCCGATCCTTTTGGATACCCGGCCACCTGAAGCACTTCAGGTGGAAACGAACGGTCAAAGAAAATCATGCAGTTACGCTATGAAAATAGGTAGAGGTCCGTTCCCCACTCCCCATTTGAGAAATACATTGGTTAATTACAGGAGGAGGGCAGAGTGGAAGTGTGGAAAAGGAGATGTTTTTTATTAATGGTTGAACAGGTTAACCAGTTTTCGGGCTTTATCTTGCAATGTAAAATTCTGGCTGATATACCATGGGCTCGGACGTGCTCCGAAAATTGAGCTCCGAGGTCTTCAGCTCTGATCTGCACCCGCACCGCAATTGGGCTGCCCTCCTGGCTGAGAATTCTAATAGGGTTACTGAGTCATTCTGCTGATGAAATGTAAAAAAAAAAAAAAAAGTTGATGAAATGTAAAAAAAAAAAAAATGTTGATGAAATGTAAAAAAAAATGTTGATGAAATGTAAAAAAAAAAAATGTTGATGAAATGTAAAAAAAAATTTTGATGAAATGTAAAAAAAAAAAGAAAAATGTTGAAATGTAAAAAAAAAATGTTGATGAAATGTAAAAAAAAATGATGAAATGTAAAAAAAAAAAAAAAAAAAAATGAAGTAGAAGAAAAGGGCACTTTACCTTCGGGACTACTCTCGCTTACTGCCGTGTCCAAAAGCAAGTGCCTGTTGCAACCTGACCAGGGCCTGATAAAGGTGGGGCTTACGGGGCTTACGGGGCTGGCCTAGGGTGCCATCAGAGTTACACACAAATAATACGCAAACTCTCTCTCTCTCTTTCTTTCTCTTACTCTCTCCCTCTCTCTCTCTCTTCTTCACGATCATGAACCACTATCCATCCATCGCTGGATGAAGGTCTTCCCAAGTTTCTTCCAGAAGTGTCCGTCTTGATCCAGTGTCCTCCATGTCGCTACAGCATGCTTCCGAGTTTTTGTCCACCTATCTACCACCACCACGTGGTTTTCTTCTAGGTCTTATTCTATCTCTTGGTATCCAGTCTAATATTTCAGTTATTCATCGGTGGGCCATATTTTTCTAGCAATATATCCAAGCCATTGCCATATCAGGAATTTTATTTTGATCATGATGTCGTCCACTCTTGTCATTTTCCTGATCCACGAGTTCCTCTTCTTATGTTTCCTGGTTACACCAAGCATGCATCTCTCCATGCTTTTTTCAGTTGTCTGAAGCCTCTATTTGTCTTTTTTTAGTTAAGGCGACTGCTCCATACGTAAGAACGGGAAAAATGAATATAATTAAACACTTAAATTAAAAAATAAAAATTCAGAATGGTATATTGCTCTTGAAAACGGTACGGTTTCTTCAAAAAGTCCTTCAACGAAGTTCTGTACGCCGATTAATTATTAATTTTTTCGTGAAATATATGCACTCAGTAGACAAAACTTTAGAAATAGGGATGATGGGCATTTGACATGGGTATACCCCACGCAGACTGGAACAAACTCAGAGCGAACGCAGGCGATAAACAGGCGGAAGCAGGGCTTCCCAAAAGTGTGTCGCAATCAGCGAAGATGGGTAAACGTGGTGATCTGAGCGACTTTCATCATGAGACAGATGGGTCATTCCATCGCCCAAGTGGTAAGAACCCTAGGATTCCCGAGGGCAATCGTACCAAGGATGTACCACGAGTAAACCAGCGACGTACGTGCCAGCGTACAGAGAGCATGCGGTGGCCTACCACACGTCACTGATGTCTACGTAGACTACCCAGGTTTGTACAGATCGACATTTAACCAGGAAGTGATTTGTGCGCTTGGCAAAGGGGGCGCAAATCACATCCGGGTTAAATGTCGGAGGCTCAAGCATCGTCAGCGAGCTAACGGTATGGCGTACGCTGCCGTCCCCTGGGCTATGGGACCTGACGCCGTACTCGTTTGCCACTGTTGACTGCTCATCATCGGACATTACGCCTCGGCTGGTGCCGGAAATATCAAGCCTGGACCTCTGCACAGTGGCGCCGCGTCGTGTGGTCAGATGAGTACCGTTTCCAGCTGTACCGAGCTGACGGGAGGGTGCGGGTGTGGCGTCGACAGGCATGTGACCGTGACCCCATCGCGCCAGGTCGGCTCTGTTCAAAGCGGTGGTAGTTCTGTGATGGCTTGGGAAGCCTTCTCATGGGACACGTTAGGTCCCTTAATGTGTGGAGAAGTGCTCAACCGCTGCAAAACTACTGATCAACTACTCGCTTTCACGGCCTTCGCGAATCCTGTGGTCAATGGTCTGTTCCAGCAGTACAGTGCGCCCCCGCACCGGGCCGCAACCACCCAAGCATGGCGCGAGGAACACTCATCTGAGTTCGGAACCATCCAGTGGCTCCCCTGAGGTCCCCGGATTTAAACCCCTGGAAGCTCTCTGGCATGTCGTGCGGCGGAATATGAGATCCATGGATCCTGCACAGACTTCTCAGGTGTAGTTGTGAAAAATGCTGCAACAGGTAATACCAACCCTTTTCAGTATGTCAGCTCGTTTAGTCTTTTCATATCATCATCATCATCATTGTCAACCATTATCAATCCACTGCTGGACGAAGGTCTCCCCAAGTTTCCTCCACAACGGTCTGTCTTGTGCCATTCTCCTCCATGTCACCCCTGCATACTTTCGAATTTCATCCACCCATCTCCCATGTGGTCTTCTTCTGGGTCTTTTCCTGTCCCTTGGAATCCAATCTAAAATTTCGGCTGTCCATCGATGGTCTGTTCTTCTGGCAGTATGTCAAGCCCATTGCCATTTCAGGGATTTAACTCTGATCATGATGTCTTCCACTCTTGTCATTTTTCGGATCCACGAGTTCCTCTTCTTATCTCTCCTGGTTACACCAAGCATGCACCTCTCCATGCTGCTTTGAGTTGTCTGCAGCCTTTGTATGTCTCTTTTAGTTAAGGTCCATGTCTCTGCACCATACGTAAGCACTGGAAGGATGCATTGATCAAACACTTTTCTTTTAAGACATAATGGCATATTGCTCTTGAAAATTATGCTGTTTCTTCCAAAAGCTCTCCAGGCAAGTTTTGTACGCCGATTAATTTCTTCACCAATGTGACCCTCACTAGATATCTGCTGTCCAAGATAAACGTACGTGTCTGTTATCTCCAGCTTTTCTCCATCAATCGATAAATCTTCATTTCTTGTAAAAGCATTGAACATCACTTTTGTCTTCTGAAAGTTCATTTTTAATCCCACTTCTTTACTCTTGTCAGCAAGTTCCTGGATCATACTCTGCAGCTCTGATGGGGTAGTTGCAAAAATGACTACGTCATCAGCAAAACGAAGGTGGGTTAGATAATCTCCATTAATCTTTATCCCCTTGTTTTCCCAGCTCAGCGACTGAAAAACACCCTCCAATGTGGCATTAAAGAGCTTCGGAGATATGGTGTCACCTTGTCTCACTCCCTTTCCAATTTTTACGTGTGTTGTATTTTCAAACAGCCTAATCTTTGCACTTGCATTTCATAGATGTTATTAATAATATTAATGTATGCATCTTCAATACCGCAGGTTTTCAGAGCCATTGTAACTGCTGATGGTTTCACCGAATCAAAGGCTTTTTCATAATCGATAAAAGCCATGCACAATGGAAGTTCATATTCCCTTGCTCTTTCAATTAGTTCTCTCAGCACGTGGATATGATCTATTGTGCTGTAGCCACTCCTGAATCCAGCTTGTTCTCTCGGTTGAGCCATGTCCAGTGTTACCTTCAAGCGGTGTGAAAGAACTTTAGTGAAGATTTTATAAACTACTGATAGGAGGCTGATAGGTCTGTAGTTTCCGAGATCCTCAATGTCACCTTTCTTATGTAGCAGGATCATTGTAGCGGTGTTCCAATCCTCAGGAATCTTTCCTTCATTAAGGCATCGAGTGAAAATTTGGGCGAGTACTGTTTCGATTTCTCCACTTGCTTCTTGTATGATGTCTACAGTAATTCCATCTTCTCCTGGAGCTTTTCCTCGCTTCATGTTCTTGATTGCATGTGCAACTTCTGCTGGAAGGACTGGAGGAACTCTGGTACTGGTATCTTTTATGATGTCTGGAGTGCATATATCATCCCTTTCATATAATTTGGAGTAGAAATCTTTCACTCTTGTCAAAATTTCGCCTCTATTTCTTGTTACAGAACCATCTTCTTTTCTCAGTGCCATAATCTGTTTTCTTCCCTTACTGAGATGTCCCTTTGCTATCTTTAGGCTTTGGTTGTTTTCAATTGCTTTCCTCACTAGTTCACAGTTGAATTTCCTTACGTCTTCAGTGATACTTTTTCTTACTGTCTTGCATAGCTCTATATATTCCACTTTGGAAGTCACATCTTCTTTAGTTGTCCTCATCTCTCTTCTTTTTTGCATCAACATTTTGGTTTTTCCTGATAATTTGTTCACATGCAACTTGTTCTTAGACCCAGCTAATTTTGTTGCTGTTTCCATAAGAGCTTTGATTACTTTTCTGTTAACTTCAGAGATGTCCACTTCTTCCGATGTTAGGCCTTCTAAAGCAGAGAACCTGTTCTTCAGTTCCAACTTGAAGGTATTATGGTGTTTTTTAAGGTTGGTTATGTCAATACATTTTGTTTGTCTTATGAGCTTGCCACGTTCAAGTTTAGTGTTGAGGTGCATCTTACATCTCACCAATCTGTGGTCACTACCTGTGTTGAACTTGTTTAGCACACTGCAGTCTTCTATGACGAATTTTTTGTTACACATAATAAAATCAATTTCACTTGTCGTCCCATTTGGATGTCTCCATGTCCATTTCCTGTGTGGCTTTTTCTTGAAGAAGGAGTTCAAGATGAAAAACCCTTCTGCCTCTGCAAACTCAACGAGAGTATTTCCACGCTGGTTTCTGTTGCCATGACCGAATTTACCTACTGAAGTTTCATTCTGTTGCCGTTGCCCTATTTTTGCATTGAAATCTCCCATAATTATTTTCAAGTGCTGCTTACCTTTATTATTTAGATGACAAATTTCCTCATAAAATTCTTCAATTTCTTCTTCAGGATGACTTGTGGTGGGTGCATAAGTTTGAATAATCTGAGCCTGGTATCTTTTCGAGAGTTGGATAACAAGTCGTGCAGCTCTGTCAGAGGAACTTTCAACTTCTACAACTTTATCCTTCAGTTTCTTGTTTATTATAAATCCAACACCACTAGTTCTGCCAGTATCTGTCCCACGATAGTAGAAGAGATGTCCACTTTTCAGTTCGATGAGATCTTCTCCTTTTCTCCTTACCTCACTTAGCCCCACGATGTCCCACTTGATCCTTTGTAGTTCCTCTTCCAATTCAAGAAGCCTTGAATCAGAAGATAGGGAGCGTCCATTGTAAGTAGCCAAGGTCAGCATCAGATGGCAGCCTAGTCCGGTCCTCCGGGGATTCTTAGCACCCTCTGCTTTCATGTCGCACTGGCCGCTGCCTTGGCCAGGTACATTCCAGCTGCCGGAGACTGAGGGCCAAGATTTAAGTTGTGGAATCATTTTGGAGGGGTTTGGCCATAACTCACCACGCTGGCCAAGCGGGTTGGTGAGTGTGGGATAGAATTTCCTCTAATCCCGATGGTATAGTTATACCGCTATGGGCGGTCGTCAGAGCCCCTTTAGTGGGAACAGGATGCACCACGAGAAGGCGGGGTTGACATTTGTCAAGGAGAGGCTGTGATGTTACGCATCACCTGCTCGGGATGGACTCGACAAGACACCGGAAACGTTGGGAAGCCATACGGATCCACGACCCCTGAACAAGCTCCCACAGTTCACGAAGATTTCATGGAGGGGGTCATTTCTCTCGATGGCATCACAGATGTGCTCGATGGGATTTAGGTCAGGTGACCTAGCTGGCCAAGGAAGCGAGGTCACGTTGGTGGAGTGTTCATCCAACCATTCGGATACGATTCGGGAGCTACATTGTCTTGTTGCAGGATGAGGTCCCCAGTGGGATGTTGAAGACGCACAAACGGGAGCAAATGGTCGTCCAGGATAACTCGGTAACGTTGACCTGTGAGGGACGATGTCACACGTACCAGGGGTCCCCTTTCAGTCCACGTAAACAGTCCCCAGACGAGAATGCCACCCCCACCAGCTTGAATAGTTCCCTGCTGGCAAGAAGGATCCATCGCTTCATGTGGTTTGCGCCGTTCTCGTATCCTGCCATTTGCATGTACCAACGTGAATCTCGACTCATCAGTCCAGGCAACATTTTCCCACATGTCTAGGGTCCAGTGGCGATGTTCCCTCACCCATGCTAATGTTTGCACCCTGTGATGTGCGGTCAGCAGCGGTACCCTCGTCGGACGATGGCTTCTGTACCCCATAGCGAGGAGATAGTTCTGGATGGTGTGGCTGTTTACACGTTTTTGTACACCAGCGTTAAATTGCCGAGGGATTTCTTGCACTGTGGTCCGTCTATCCGCTGTTACAACGCGAGCTAGCCGACGATGACCCCGCTGATCCGCACGCTGTTGTCCACGGCAGTTGGCCCTTGCTGGGATGATTTTACCGGATTCGATGTGCTCACGGGGCACCTGTGACACAGTGGCTCGTGAAAATCCTAGTGCCTGCACGACTTTCGAGATGGAGTGACCCATTCGTCCGGCCCCGACTATTTGCCCACGATCAAATGCGCTTAGGTCCTTCGTCTTACCCATACTGCGTCCGACTCTTATTGATTCCTGTCGCATCACTCCTTATATTGTCGGATCGCTGCATACGTCATGTCGTTTCCGTTTACAGGGCCGCCCACAGCGCCACATTTGCATAACGCCAGCTATCTCTAATTCAATTGCTCTTCAGTGAACGCATCTTATATCTATCTATCTATCTATCTATCTATCTATCTATCTATCTATCTATACTGTTATGCGCGTGTGAGTTAGAGGTAAATGATCTTATTCTGGAAACATTGTTTTTGCTGTGAATCGCACTTTCAAATTAGATGTTAAAAAAAATAGAGGTAATTCCATTGGAGAGATAGCTTATTTTATACATATATTATAAGTTGTCTAAACGATGGCTGCTGATCATTCGTGCAAGATGGGTCCGGGTTCGAATCCCGCTGAGGCATGGATGTTGTGTTTGTCTTACGGCTCTGGCTCTCTCCCTTCCCTGGAGTCAGTGTCCCTAATTTAGGGACGGGCGACTGCTTATAGCCCATAGAGTTGCTCACGGTAGTCGTTAAACTCCCAATGAAAAAAAAAAAGTATATATGTGTCGTAAGTTTTGTGTAGTCTTTTTTTTTTTTTTTTTACGGACCAGTGGTTTGCAAATTCTAGTGGTCCGCTGGGCCAGTAAAAAATATATTTTTTATTCTAACACTGCTGTATGTGCGCGTGTGAGTTGAGGTGAAGTAGTGTGAATAAAATTTTCATTTACTTGATTTTTACAGTTCAGCATGTTCCTACTAAGTGGCCTAAATGTGTACCGACGTTTTCTTCTCCGATATCTGCGGGTCTGGAAGTCGAAATACATTGTTTGTTTGTTTAATTACTTTAAAGCATTGTTAGTAAGACGAAAAATTCAATTTCGGTTGGACGGTGTTAACTTGAATTTTCGAGCTGTCCGTAGGTTTTTTTGTTTGTTTGTTTGTTTGTTTCGTTTCGTTTCGTTTTGGGGTTTAACGATCGTCATGAGCAAGTAGAGTCGCCCCTCCCTAATTTGCTCCAGTCGCTTGTCTGTATTAGGGGAATTCAAATTCGTGCAGAAATAGTCCAAAGTAATCGAGGTAGTTAGTTGCCTTCAGTGCGCACGATCTTAATAACAAGAGTCACTCACAATACAAATTTAAATTCGTTGGCTGAATTTAAAGATTTTATTGTATATACAAATGTAAGAACTTTCAGGTTTCGCTTGTCTCTAATTTGGGGCCACTGTGGTTTGAAGAAAGAGGAAGTGAGCGCCGTAGGTCAAACAAATCGCCTATGGCTCATCTGGACTGAAACTCGAGGCTTACTCAGACCATTAGACGATGAGAACTCGGGTGTAAGTAAATTGTGACTAAATAATCCCCTTTAATCCTTAGGCATTCTAGGTCATTGCAACACCAGAAGAAAATTGCGGCGAAAAGCTGAAGAGAATATTTCTGAACGTCCATCAAAGATATAATAAACGTTGCTGTCGAAGTAAATTCTGGCGCTTTGGAGGCCCTCGCAGAAGAAGGATATTTCTTGCATTAAAAAAATGCTGAATGCTTGGCATTTTTTTTTTTTTTTTTTTTTGATTGAAGGTTTAACGACCATCGTGAGCAACTCAATGGGCTATAAGCAGTCGCCCGTCCCTAATTTAGGGTCACTGGTTCCAGGGAAGGGAGAGAGCCAGTGCCGTAAGACAAACACAACATCCATGCCTCACCGGGATTCGAACCCGGACCCCGTTCGGACGAATGATCAGAGGCCATCGCTTAGACCACTGCGCCACCGGGGTGGCAAATGCTTGGCATCAACAGAGCACACACTCCGAATGCATGCGACGTTTTTCATGCTCGGTTTAATACTCACTTTTATCAGCCCCATTCAAGCTTATATATAACTGTATAGAAGTTCTGAAACTTTTTCAAACTCAAACATATATTAAAATCCAAAGCTCAGGTGATGTCACTCGGAGAAGGAAACCCAAAACTGCCATGCAAAGGAAAGAAATGTTATCTAAAAAATAAGCAACCCGACTTGAATTCGTGAAATTTGCATCATACTTATTAAAATATAAATTTTTGGGTAAGCTGAGGTTGACTCCTGAAAGCGAAATGAAATTATCTATATTCAACTTTCCTCAACAGCATAATAAAATATGCATATTCAAGATAGCTTTACTTCATCTTTCTCTCTTCATATCGGTAAGGCAAAAGTGTTTTTATTCCTCTCACAGCAACCACATAGAGATATTTAATTTGGAAATATTAGTTGATTTTGATTACTATAAAGATGTAGGATATTATGTTTCGTGCTGTCTTTCCTTCCCGTAAACTTTAGCCGCAATTTATCTATGGATTTTTGGGTAAATCCTAAACCGCTGTCATCTACCCTTACCTTAAGGCTGTAGCCGCAATTTACCTATGGGGTTGGAGATTCCCAGTGGCTCTCGCCGCAATTTATACCAACACCGGACAACTAGGCCACCGGGCTGGCAGGTTTTCGTAGTTTAGGATTTTTGCACCAGGTGGCAGTAAGGTACAATACAATTGGCAGAAAGAAATACCATTCTAAACTCTTTTAAGTGTTGAAAATCAAACGTCTTTCTTGTTTTGTTTTGTTTTTGAACTTTTAAAGCCAAAATCAAAATAGCGTGCTATTTTTTGATGACTAGTGTTAAGGGCATTTAACCAACACTAGCAATTTCATCAACACTATCGTGTTGTTAGAGGATACGAAATGTAAAACAGCTGCACGACTGAATCTCAGTTCGCGCGTTTTCATCACGGGATTTAGATCGTTATCAAAACTTAAAGACCCGTGTTTCTTTCGGAGAAAGTGCGTGTTTGTGGAAGGCAGTACGTTTATGTCCTTTTAAGTGCTTTAAAGACCATTGGTTTATCGTTCAACCTTACTATTACCGCTGCTTACTAGATTATTATTATTTCTAGTTTCGTTTAACACCCAGATCGACTCTGATCCCGTAATTAAAGATATTTCTTCAGACGTTAACAGAGGAAAAAAAAAAAAAAAAAAACAGCTTATCACTGATTTCTGCGAATCTCTTGCAACGTTTGAATACACGGTCTTTGTTCTTCCAGAGCCCGGAGCGTGTGTTTTCTTTTCTTTAAACAGTCGCCGGCTTCGCTTGATCGTATTTATCTGCTTTGCCACCGATTTACATTAGAGTAAATATAGAAACGGAAATAGTGCTTGGTAAACAGTGCGACCCTTAGATTACAAGGCAATGGGAAATAAACTACTCAACTCTCTAATCCATGTTTGGGTGGCAATTTCACATGCTGCGAATGTTGCTTTATGTTCAGATAAGTATGCTATACGATTTCGGTAGAACACCATAAGTATACTGTAGAATTTCTATAGAATACGATAAGTATACTGTTAAATTTCTGTAGAAAGTGTCTGTTCGAACCACTAATGTACAGCTTAAGTCAGTCATAACGAGCTCCGCGCGATGGAGAGTTTTGTTCATCATAGCTGTTTTCGCAGCGTACATAAAACTAAAATAACAAGTTAGTAAAATCATGCAATGCGTTGATTATGATACGCTTTCCAACATACCAGAAATCATTACTCAAGTTATGAGGATAATGGCTGTGGAATAAATCTCGCTCCTGTGCCCTGACCTTTGACCCATTTCAATTATATTGAACAGAATTGGTTCAGTATACCTCCGAAACAACATACTTAAGTTTTGTCGCAATAGAAGCATTTTTAGTTAAGTTATGCTGTGGAATAAATCTCGCTCCTGTGCCCTGACCTTTGACCCCATTTCGATGATATTAAACAGAATTGGTTCAGTATATCTCCGGAACAACATATTATTAAAGTTTTGTCGCAATAGAAGCATTTTTAGTCAAGTGATGAGGATAATGGCTGTGGAATAAATCTCGCACCTGTGCCCTGACCTTTGACCACATTTCGATGACATTCAACAGAACCAGTTCAGTATATCTCCGGAACAACATGCTAAAGTTTTATCGCAATCGAAGCGGTGGAATGGATCCCGCTCTTGTGTCCTAACCTTTGACCCCATTTCACCCATTTTCAATATGATTTGTCCTCAGGTTGTTCCCTACCACACACTATTGGGTTGTCGGAAAAGTCATGACGTATTTTGGCACGCGATGGCGGTTGGGCGGTTTTGGAAGTACTAGAGGCATGCGCAGCTCTGTTATCGCTATGGCATTCGACAGGTGCCAGTTCTAGCTGCAGTTTAAAAGAAATAGTGGGCGATTTTGTTGATTTGCGGAGATTTGACATCAAGTTGAAGATGGAAGATCAAACTGTGCGTTTTCGCCATATTTTACTGTTTTACTTCCGTAAAGAGAAGAACGCGCGTCAAGCTTGTGAAAAGTTGCGTAAAGTGTACGGTGATAATGCTCTACAAGAACGTCAGTGCCAGCGGTGGTTCGCAAAATTCCGTGCTGGTGATTTTGACCTCAACGATGCTCCTCGGTCCGGGAGGCCAACCGAGGTTGATGACGACCGAATCAAGGCATTGATCGAGTCAAGCCCACGTTACACGACACGAGAGATTGCAGACACTTTGCACATCCATCATTCAAGCGTTCCCGACCACCTGAAGAAGCTGGGATACGTAAGCAAGCTCGATGTGTGGGTTCCTCGTGAACTCAAAGAAGCTCAATTGACGGCGCGTATAAACATCTGCGATATGCTCATTAAACGTGAGGAAATCGATCCTTTTTTGAAGCGACTGATAAGTGGTGACGAAAAGTGGATAGTGTACAACAATGTGCTGCGCAAACGGTCTTGGTCCCGACGTGCTGCTTCGTCTCAAACGATATCCAAAGCAGACATTCATCAGCGTAAGGTTCTGGTCTCAGTGTGGTGGGATTTTAAAGATGTCGTGTTTTTCGAGCTCCTACCACGGAACCAAACAATCAATTCGAATGTGTACTGTCGGCAATTGGACAGTTTTAACGAATCCATCATCCGGAAACGTCCAGAGCTCGTTCATCGTAAAGGTGTTGTGTTCCGTCACGACAACGTGAGACCATACACAAGTTTGATCACCCGCCAAAAATTATTGGAGCTTGGGTGGGATGTGTTGCCACACCCAGCATACTCGCATGACCTTGCGCCGTCAGACTTCCACTTGTTTCGCTCCCTTCATCAGTCCTTGCGTGGTATAACATTCAATTCAAATGAGGCTGTAAATAGCACCTTCTACAGTTTTTCGCCACGAAAGACAGGTCTTTCTATGAACGAGGCATTCTGTAGCTCGCTGAAAGATGGCAAAAAGTTATCAAACAAAACGGGCATCATATCATTGATTGATCTTTGTTCTTTCTATCAATAAATGACCTTTGCAAAACATGGCTAAAATACGTCATGACTTTTGCGACAACCCAATAAAATGTCATCGAAATCGAACCATTTTTACGCGAGTCATCGTGCGGACAAACAGACAGACAGACGGACAAAGCTGGAGCATATACGCTTCTTTAACCTACTGTTGGAAAGCGTAAAGAAGTCGTTGGAGCTCTCCGAAGGCCGAGTTGTCAAAAGCGCTAGTTTCTGGCTAGTCGTCGGGGCCAGGCTCGAGTTCCTGGCTAGTCGTCGGGACCAGGCTCGAGTTTCTGGCTAGTCGTCGGGGCCAGGCTCGAGTTCCTGGCTAGTCGTCGGGGCCATGCTCGAGTTTCTGGCTAGTCGTCGGGGCCATGCTCGAGTTTCTGGCTAGTCGTCGGGGCCATGCTCGAGTTTCTGGCTAGTCGTCGGGGCCAGGCTCGAGTTCCTGGCTAGTCGTCGGGGCCATGCTCGAGTTCCTGGCTAGTCGTCGGGGCCATGCTCGAGTTTCTGGCTAGTCGTCGGGGCCAGGCTCGAGTTTCTGGCTAGTCGTCGGGGCCAGGCTCGAGTTCCTGGCTAGTCGTCGGGGCCAGGCTCGAGTTTCTGGCTAGTCGTCGGGGCCAGACTCGAGTTCCTGGCTAGCCGTCGGGGCCAGGCTCGAGTTTCTGGCTAGTCGTCGGGTCCAGGCTCGAGTTCCAGAGAATGAATCATAGGTGTTGTGTTTGTCATACGGCACTGGATTTCTTCCCTCCCTGGAACCAGCGATCCCAAAATTAGGGACGGACGGCTGCTTTAGAGCACTTAAGAGTTGCTCATTGTACTCGTTAAACCCTGAAACAGAAAACTAAGAGAAATTCGGAGGTACAGGTGTACCTTTGAGTTTTTCTCTCACGCGATTGGAATTGTGCAACGCATAAATTAAGTATGACTCTTCGTGTTTCACTGTTGAAGGCTCAACATGGATGTGTAACTTTACTCTTTTCTGGTCCTGGGAGTGGAATGCGGCCCTAGGTTCCATTGCAAATATTGTTCGTCTTGATGTGTACTATCACTCCTCATGTTTTGTTGAAGGAATTTACGATCACCCTGTATACATAAAATAACACAAGTTGAAAACGTTAGCACTTTCAAGTTCACGTTGAGCTCGTCTTCAGATGTATGTAATGCTGCGTTAAACTGGGAGTAATGGTATATATGTGGGTGGTATATTATATGAGCAGGCGCAGTGAGAAAGATGTTACATTATTTACTGCTAGTGGTCCGGGGAGAGTTCCTCCATGGTGACGGAATCGCTATAGAAATGTCATCGTTACAGCAGTTCTCTCTATGCCTTTGTATTAGCAGACTTTCTGCCAGAAGCAAGGATGAACAGTTACTTGGGGTATTGAGAATTTTTGCATTTTGACACACAGGTTGATGATTACCCTGCAGGCAAAGCCTAGATAAAGCAGTTGCTGGAAAGTGCGTTTTGACACTATATTTATGTTCATTCACTCGCAATCTAAGGTTCCGCCGAGTGTAGCCTATGTATAACTGTGTACTGGCATCTTCACAGACTGTCTCCATGCCAGTAAACAGTTATACATAGGCTCTACTCGGCGAAACCTTACAATGCGAGTGAATGAACATAAATATAGTGTCAAAACGCACTCTCCAGCAACTGCTTTATCTAGGCTTTGCCTGCAGAGTAATCATCAACCTGGATGTCAAAATGCAAAAATTCTCAATACCCCAAGTAACTGTTCATCCTTGCTTTTGGCAGAAAGTCTGCTAATATAAATGCATAGAGAGAATTGCTGTAACGATGACATTCCTATAGCGATTCCATCACTATGCAGGAACTCTCCCCGATCACTAGCAGTGAATAATTTAACATTTCTCACTGCGCATGCTCATAAGATATATCTCCCATATAAACACTGTATTGACAAAAGTCACCGGGCACCCCTTCAAAAGCAAACGAACGGACCCGCTGCATTGTTAAGATGCGCGGTACAGCTGCAAACGGTATAAAAACAAGCCTGCAGCTGACCGCACTCATACCGCACTGTGAGATTGAGCAAAAATGTCGCGGCGGGGGAGAACTGACTTTGAGAAAGGAAACATTGTTGGGTGTTATATTAGTGAGTTGTCCATAATAAAAACCGAGAGGCGTTTTAAACATACCCAAGTCAAATGTTTTGGATGTACTGAATAAGTGTAAGATACATGGTGTGCCTGGAGCAGCAAAACGTACCGGCAGACAAAAGAAAATCAGTGATAGAGGACGTCAAAGCCTCAGGAGAGTCATTACAGCTGATCGACGGAGTACTGCACAAGACCTCAGTGTACAGGTGAGTAAAAATGCTGGAACCTCGGTATGTACACGTACCATTCGTAGATAACTTCATTACATGGGTTACCATGGTCATGCCGCTGCTCATAAGGCTTTCATATCTCCTCATGGAATGCTACTCGTCGTTTAACATGGTGTAAAGAACATTTATAGTGTACCGTAGATCAATGGAAACGGGTCCGATGGAGTGATGAATCCAGATACACGATCCATCAGTCTGATGGCCGTGTGTGGGTATGACGGCAGCCGGGGGAACACTATTTACCACTTCCTACGGTCAAGTTTGAAGCTGGCAGTGTACTCGTGTGGGGGTGTTTTCCGTGGTATGGTCCTAGCCCATTGGTTATCGTGGACAAACCCGTTAACCAGCACGTCTACCTCTATATTCTGGACAATTATGCCCTACCAACTCTGTGGCAATACTGTGCAATCCAGCCTTGTTGGTACCAGCAGGATAATGCACCGAGCCATAAAGCAAGGACTGTTACGGCATGGTTTGATGATAATTCCGTATCGTGTGTGGACTAGACAGCACAGAGCCCTGATCTTAATGAATTAGAGCTCCGCATAAGAAGTTTGGAACCAAGGCCTTCGACTAAGCAACAGTTTATGTACTGAATGGGCAGCATTATGTACTGAATGGAAGCGCATACCCATCGCTGGGTTCCAAAACCTTGTCGAAAGCATGTCTCGAAGGGTCAATGAATGCATTAAGGCCAAAGATGTGCCGACACCGTACTGACGTATGTCAATAAATGCTATATTGTGTTTCTCTTTTAGGTGTCCGGTAACTTTTGTCGATATGGTGTTTACCATTACTTCCAGTTTAACGCAGCATTACATACATCTGAAGACGAGCTCAACGTGAGCTTGAAAGTGCTAATGTTTTTAACTTGTGTTTTTAGTCTGTATAATATTCATTTTTTTTATGTATATTAAACTGATTTAAATCGTGTTTTGGACAGCAAAGTTGTTTTATATCTACCTGCACGAATAAATAACCTTCATCTGGTATTTTTAATTTAAAAGAAAGGCTGTATTGTTAACATTCGATACGTTTATGAGCATTTTTACGTACCTTTTCAAAATCTGTGTTAGAAGTGGCCGCTACTTGCCTCGATGCATTTCCCCCTCTCTGAAGCATGTTTAGGAAAACGCCCCGCAATGCGGTGACTGAAATGCTGGCGATCTCTTGCCGTATGTTGGTTTTCAACTCTTCCAACATTCGAGTGTTGTTGCGGTAGACTTTCCTTTTTAGCAAGTCCCACAAGTGTAAATTACACGGTGATAAATCAGGAGAGCGGGGTGGCCATAGATCCTTCCTGATTGTCCTTTTCTGAGTAAAATCACTATGGATTCGAGTTATATTTCTATTAATATTCGACAATGACACTTAATTTTTAAATCATTAAATATGCGCTGCATTGACCGACGAGTAATGCCTGTCTACTGGGATAAACGGCGTTATTGACTTGTCGAGGCTTCTTTCGCTACGTTGGTTCCGGCGTGCGTACGGTTCGTTGTTTCACTCTCTGTGCGTTGATTGCAGAACCAGTTGTACGCCATTTCTTCACTCAGTCCCGGATCGTCAATCTCGCTGTAACATTGGCCTCAGGATATTTTGCTTTAAATCGTTCACGAAACAGATCGAAAGAGCCTGTGCGAACATATACTCCTCCACAATGAAAACCCCTTGTTCAATTGAATGCGGTGTGACTCGCATGCAGACCGTCTCCCGGAGTGTGGCGGATGCGCATGCGCAAAAGTGTAGAATAGTTTCCAGCATCGAATTACGAAATATAATTTTACAACTGTAACCCAGATCGCGTCTGGGGCTGCATTTATTTGCGCCACCCTGTACATCATACAGTTTGTACCTGAAAATGTTTGTTTTATACACTCATCGTCAAATAAAAATAGTTGCACCCTGTGACGTATATTCTAGATTAACTTTCTTTTTTTAGTTTCTTTCCCTATGTAAATCTTGAGTTTGTTCTCAGTATTCTTCACTCTTAACGTGAGATCTTTTCTCTCAAACGAATACGTTTGGCAACACAATTGAGGTTGAATGAACGTGACGTATGTCTGAGTTTTGATAAGAACAAGAGATAAAAACGACGACTGATCTATTGCTTGAGAGCGTTGGGTTGTGAACTGATTATTGATAGGAGTGTTGTGATAATGTGTGGTGTGTGGAGCGTTCACTACAATATGCTGTGTTGCGATGTGTGTACTACAGCCTGAATAAAGCATCTTTCCGTAAGTTGACTTCTGTTATTTACATGTTTCGTCTGGCCGTTAAGGTTTCTTTCATTTAGGAACTATTTCTTAGTATGTTGATGTGTTAAGACAACGTAGAAGTAAGACAAGACCTCTACGTCGTTATAACCCAGAAGGAAGCAACAGACAGGAATAAAACTTCGTGGGTAATTTTGACATTGTGAGACAGGCAAATGATTCAAGCATCACGCTCGGGCTCGCATGTGACAAGGAGGGGTAGTAGCGCTGTGCCTGACCGGCTATATAAGGTCGTCCTGCTGCGCGTGCTTGCCATTATGACTCGTGCTGTTGTGTTGGTTGCATACTTTGCTAGTGAAATATGCCTCGGAGAAAAGTTAGGAAGTAATTCGAGTAGTTGGAGGTGTTCGAGAAGGGCCGCATCGTCGGACTTAGGGAAGCGAGTTAGTTCTATAGCCGTATTACGCGCCATACCGGTCGTGCAGATATCACCATAGCACGTTGTTGGCGGCAGTGGATAGAACAAGGCACGCAGCACCGACAGGAAGGGTCTCTGAGACAGAAGAGAGAGGACCGACGGGTTGTCTGACATGCGCAGAGTGATCCAACAGCCACGATTGCGCATATTCAGCAAGCAGTGGTGCCCTCTATACATCGTCCGATTAGTGCCAGCACTATGGACAGACAGATGCACGACGTAGGACTACATCCACGCAGACCGTTAGAACGACTTCCGTTAACACCATTGAATCGTCGCCAAAGACTGCAATGGTGTCATGCCAGACTGTCATGGAGCCACTCAGAATGGCAGCGAGTGATCTTCAGTGACGAGTCCCGCTTTTGTCTTGGAGGAGACGACCACCGAATCCGTGTGTGGAGGCACCGTGGTCAGTGCCAAGACGAACGGTTTGTTGTCGAGCGTCACACGACCAGAAGGCCTGGTGTCATGGTGTGGGGTGCAATTCCCTACGATGCCAGATCACCTTTGGTGCTCATTACAGGCCCTTTGAGAGCCCAACGTTACGTTAATGTTGTTCTGCAACAAGTGGCCCTACCTTTTCTGAACGCTCACTCCTGTGCGATACTGCACAATCTGCAGGAACTGCGTGAGAAGATTCAAGCTGCATGGGATGGGTTATTGTAGGACACCATTAGGAACCTGTAAAACTCCATGCCGAGACGTCTGGCATGCTGTGTGAGCAAACATGGAGGCGCGACGCCATACTGAGAGACACTATTTATTGGTGTGTAGCTCAATAAATATTGCCTATATCAGACTTAATGTTTAATCATTTATTCTTCCTGGTATAACCTTTGCCTTCCACCCAAATAGCAGTCCAATTCGACACGTCCATCTGGGTGCAACTAGTTTTCTTGAAGATGAGTGTATTTGTAAGCAATATCTGCGCTTTCGAAGCTTCGTGCTCAGATACGGCTCACGACGGAAGACCTTTTGCGCATATTTTCTGATTAAAACAATTTACAGTTTTTAGGCCAGGAAGGAGGGGGGGGGGGGCTTTCGCATATTCTCTACGTTCACTCAAAATTCTAACTACAGGAGGTGTAAGTGTGTCTTTCTATTACAAAGGGTGTACTCGATTCTAAAAATCCCTCAGAAAAATCGTGTTTTGGTTCTGCAACAAGTGGCCCTACCTTTCAGCAAGCTCCTCAGTAAGAAGATTATTTTGCACGCATTTTCTTTTTTTAAGTAACACACAGTTTTTCCGCTAGGGGGCGTCATGTCATATTTGCATCTACAGGGTGTCCGAAAAGTAACTGTGCACAGATAGGGTCCCCACTCAACCTGGAAAACAGGGAAAACCTGGAATTCTCAGGGAATTTGAAAATGATTCCAAAAATCGGGGAAAATTGTCGTTTTTTGTAAAAGTCAAGGAAAACTCAGGGAAAATTAGCCTCTTTTTTTTTTTTTTTTTTTTTTGTAAAAATCAATGAATACTTTATTTTGCCAAAAAAACTTATCTTTTCAAGATTTCAAACTTTTGCTTGCAATTACTGCCTGCCTAGAATTTGGTAGATCTTACTTATATATTAAGTATTTCCTTTATTCCCTGAAAAAAGATGCAAATTGAATTTTTAAAATTGCCAGTTATTAAGCTTTTGTTCAATTTCTGCAGACAGTTGTTATAACATGGAACAATTAGGCACAATGGCTCCTGCTTGAAGAAACACTTCACAAGAGAACCAACCAAATGATGGATCAAAGTCCTTTGTCTGTTGGTTCTCTTCGAACATGTTTCTTTGAACAGAGCCATTCCATCATTAAGCTTAGCTTCATTATGTTACAGAAAAACTGAAACTATTCAACTCACAGATTTTTTCTTACATATGACCTGTTTCTATGGGAATGTATTTACAAATTCCGTGTGGGTAGTATTCACCAAAGTTCACGGAACTTTGGTACAGAAAATAATGTGCACAGTTAGTTGTTATTAATGAAAAGCAGGTAATTTTATAAAGAAAAATTACGTAAAGAATTTACAAGTGTGTGCTTTGGTGAGAAAAATGAATGTAATAGAATGAAATGTAACAATTCTTTGCAACATGCCACTCTGGAAAACTTTAAAAACCACCTGGAGAACCTCGGGGATTTTTTTTTATTACTTTTGAGTCGGAACCCTGACTTACCATGTCGAACTGCACTATCTACCAACAAGTAATTTGACTCCCCTGCAATCGACGATGTCTGCGGTCCTGATACACCTCACGGCTGCCGCCGTTAAATATCGTTTGGGAAACAACTACGCAACCAGTCGCGTGCAAGATGCCACGCAGTTCGGTGCTCTCTGATTTCGAGAAAGGTGTAATCGTCGGGTATCACAGAAACGGCCAATCCATACGTGACATATCCAGCGAGTTGAAGTACCCCAAATCGACCGTGGCCTACGTGATTGGCAAGTGGAAGATGAGGGGTGACTGTGGGAATGTGCCCCGACCCGGCAGACCCACAAACCTGGGAGTTAGAGACCGACGGGTGCTGGCCAGAGAAATTCGGAAGAGCCGCACCAAATCGATGGGCCACGTCCGCGAGGAGTTTCAACAGGCATCCGGGAGTGTTCTTTCGATGAATACCATCCGAAAGGAAGCCCATCTGCTCTGTTATCATGGACGTGCTGCCGCCCACAAGCCTTTGATCACCAAGTCCAATAGCTCTGCTCGGCTAACGTGGTGCAAAGAACGTCGACAGTGGACCGTTGAACAGTGGAAACAGGTTCTCTGGAGCGACGAATCAAGGTTCACCCTCTACCGTTCGGATGGCAGGGTCTGGGTTTGGCGTCTGCCTGGAGAACGCCTCCTGCCGGAATGTATTGTGTCAACTGTGAAGTTCGGCGGCAGTGGAATTATGCTATGGGGGTGTTTCTCCTGGTATGGCACGGGACCCTTGGTCGCAATTCCTGGTAGACTCAAAGCCGAGACCTAATGCACCATTTTGGATGACCATGCGCTTCCTACGTTGTGGCAGTTTTACGGGGGTGGACCCACGTTACTTTCAGGATGACAATGCCACCTGTAATGTTGCGAGGTCTGCCATGGCTTGGTATGGTGACAGTGGGGTAAATCGAATGGACTGACCTGCGCAGAACCCGGACCTTAACTCTATCGAGCACCTCTGGGACGAGTTGGAGCGTTGACTTAAGGAGTGCCCCCACCGTCCGAAATCGGTGAAGGAACTGACCTGTCTTCTCCAAGCCGAGTGGGAGAAAATACCGCTAGCCGTCGTACAATGCCTGGTTGAGAGTATGCCCCGGAGGGTCGCAGCTGTAATCGCCGCTCGTGGAGGCTCCACCAACTATTGAAGGTGAATAAACTTCGTTTTCCTTTGCTATCACAGGTGTCCAATTACTTGTTGGTAGATAGTGTGGTTCCTACAGGAGTTGTTAGAAATGGGCCCCTCCGACGTCCAGACATGTCTGCACACGCTTCTGCATGTTGGTGAAGACCTTTCTCAGGGTGTGTGGTGTGATTTGTTGGATGTGGGTCGTTATTACAGCTTGTAGCTCTTGAAGTGCCTGCGAATTACCTGCGTACACCTTCTCCTTCAGTGCTCCCCACAGAAATAGGAGGAACCATGCCTCATCTGTAAAGAAGTCACGTCCAGAATGTCCTCACTTTCTTCAGACAGGAACTCTTGGAACCGCCTGCAGTAGCGAACGCGGGTCACGTGGTCTGTTTCTTTCAGCTGATGCACGACAGACACTTTGTACGGACGGAAGCGCAACTTCCTTTTCAGAATATCGTGGGCTGTACTCTTTGGAACATTAGCTTGTTGTAATAGCCGCCTAACGGACTTGTGTGGACTCGTCTGTGTTCTGTCCTGGATATCCAGTAGGGTCTCGTCTTCCGTGGATGGCCTACCGGGACCGGGGGGCATCCAGAACACTGCCGGTTTTCAGAAACCTCGGTATGGGCTGACGTACCGCATTACTGTAGGGTATTTATGTATCACGAAGTTTCCTAGCTAACTGTTTTTGCATTTCGTTCGTGTACTTGTCGTCATGGCGAATGACATTTTCAACCAAAAACACTCTCTATTCAACCGTCAATACTACTGTCTTTCTGCCGAGACGAGTGATAAATCGACACGTCTGCCTCCGTCGAACAAGCACTCGAGAATGACCTTATCTCAGAATGACGCCTCGGACTGGGGAGACATGAAGTTTACCAGACACAGAGGACTTTCACGTGACGTGTCACTTCTACTGTAATTCCATTCAGAATTTCTTTATACTGCAATTCGTAGATTCAATGTACAGTCATTATTTGGGCACCCTGTATATCTCTTCTTCTAACTGTACGATTTGAAGATGCCTTTATCTCTGATATCTTCCTCTATTAAAACCTTTTTGCGCCGAATTTGTTAATTTTTGTAGCACATTTTTAGCAGCTGGTAGGAAGGACTAAGTATAGCTATTTCTGTTTGTGGTTGTTTTATTGATTGTAGAAATGCGGTTGAATATTTTTGTAATCGGTTTCATTCGTTATAAAATACCCCAGTCACGTGCGTATTTTACATTAAGTTAACTTTCCTTTAGGAACACCCATCGTTTTGCATATTCGGAGCGATAACTAAGTACCACGTGATATCAACGGCACGTGCGTCCACCATAAAGTGTACACACACCTGTCCTCTGTATGTAATCAATAAACGTTTGCCAGTAATGAGGAAACGTGGCGACGTACTCCAATTTGAGCGTGGCGAGATAGTTGGGACCTGGAGGACAGAAAAGATCCGGTATTTCCGGAACAGCCGCACTTGTTGGCTGCTCCCGTACTACTGTATCAAGGGTGTACCAGGTCTGGATCAACCATGTACACACATCCATTAGAAGGGCTCACATTAGTCAGCCACACTTGTTGGCTGCTCCCGTACTACTGTATCAAGGGTGTACCAGAACTGGGTTAACCATGCACAGACATCCAGCAAAAGGGATCACATTGGTCAGCCACACTTGTTGACTGCTCCCGTACTACTTTATCAAGGGTGTACCAGGACTCGACCAGCCATGCACAGACATCCAGCAGAAGGGCTCACATTGGTCAGCCACACTTGTTGGCTTCTCCCATACTACTGTATCAAGGGTGTACCAGGACTGGATTAACCATGCACAGACATCCAGCAGAAGAGCTCACATTGGTCAGCCACACTTGTTGGCTGCTCCCGTACTACTGTATCAAGGGTGTACCAGGACTGGATTAACCATGTACAGACATCCAGCAGAAGGGCTCACATTGGTTAGCCACACTTGTTGGCTGCTCCCATACTACTGTATCAAGGGTGTACCAGGACTGGATTAACCATGCACAGACATCCAGCAGAAGGGCTCACATTGGTCAGCCACACTTGTTGGCTGCTTCCGTACTACTGTATCAAGGGTGTACCAGGACTGGATTAACCATGCATAGACATGCAGCAGAAGGGCTCACATTGGTCAGCCACACTTGTTGGCTGCTCCAGTACTACGTACCAAGGGTGTACCAGGACTGGATTAACCATGCACAGACATCCAGCAGAAGGGCTGATATTTGTCAGGCACACTTGTTGGCTACTCTCGTACTACTGTATCAAGGGTGTAGCAGGGCTGTATTAAACATGCACAGACATCCAGCAGAAGGGCTCACATTGGTCAGCCACCGGATTGTTGATCCTAAAGGTGAGCGTCGGGTGTCACGACTGCTTTCTCAGCAACGACGTGGAACAGTTACTCAGCTCACCCACCAGTACAACAGCGGTGCAGTTTGACCCATTTCCACCTGTACCACGAGCCGTGTCTCTCTCCACCTGGAGTTTCACACCCGGAGAACAATGATGATAACCATGATGACGCCCAGTATCGCAAACAACGCCTCGCATGGGCCAATGAACGTTGGCAATTGGCCCTTAACAAATGAAACGAGGTCGTGTGGAATGATGAGTCGCATTTTCTGCTGCATCATGCTGGTGGCCGGGTGAGCATATGGTTTATACAGCATGAAGCCCTATTCCCTGAATGGACAATTGGGGTTCAACAGACCGGTGGAGGTGGTGTTCTGGTATAAGGAGCTTTTTCCTGGCAAGCCCTAAGTCCGTTGGTTATCCTCCCACAAACACTTAATGGTGGACGCTACAGGGACCTGTTAGTCGACCATCTCCATCCATATCTACAAGAGGTTTACCCGTCTTTCCTGGCAAGCCCTAGGTCCGTTGGTTATCATCCCACAAACACTGAATGGTGGACACTACAGGGACCTGTTAGCCAACCATCTCCATCCATATCTGCAGGAGGTTTACCCGTCATTCCTGGCGAGCCCTATGTCCATAGGTTATCATCCCACAAACACATGAATGGTGGACTCTACAGGGATCTGTTAGCCGACCATCTCCATCCATATCTGCAGGAGGTTTACCCGTCATTCCTGGCAAGCCCTATGTCCATAGGTTATCATCCCACAAACACATGAATGGTGGACTCTACAGGGATCTGTTAGCCGACCATCTCCATCCATATCTGCAGGAGGTTTACCCGTCATTCCTGGCAAGCCCTATGTTCATAGGTTATCATCCCACAAACACATGAATGGTGGACTCTACAGGGATCTGTTAGCTGACCATCTCCATCCATATCTGCAGGAGGTTTACCCGTCTTTCCTGGCAAGCCCCAGGTCCGTTGGTTATCATCCCACAAACACTGAATGGTAGACACTACAGGGATCTGTTAGCCGATCATCTCTATCCATATCTGCAGGAGGTTTACCCGTCTTTCCTGGCAAGCCCCAGGTCTGTTGGTTATCATCCCACAAACACTGAATGGTGGACCTGTTAGCCGACCATCTCCATCCATATCTGCAGGAGGTTTACCCGTCTTTCCTGGCAAACCCCAGGTCTGATGGTTATCATCCCACAAACACTGAATGGTGGACCTGTTAGCCGACCATCTCCATCCATATCTGCAGGAGGTTTACCCGTCTTTCCTGGCAAGCCCCAGGTCTGTTGGTTATCATCCCACAAACACTGAATGGTGGACCTGTTAGCCGACCATCTCCATCCATATCTGCAGGAGGTTTACCCGTCTTTCCTGGCAAGCCCTAGGTCCGTTGGTTATCATCCCACAAACACTGACTGGTGGACCTATTAGCCGACCATCTTCATCCATATCTGCAGGAGGTTTACCCGTCTTTCCTGGCAAGCCGCAGGTCTGTTGGTTATCATCCCACAAACACTGAATGGTGGACCTGTTAGCCGACCATCTCCATCCATATCTGCAGGAGGTTTACCCGTCTTTCCTGGCAAGCCCTAGGTCTGTTGGTTATCATCCCACAAACACTGAATGGTGGACCTGTTAGCCGACCATCTCCATCCATATCTGCAGGAGGTTTACCCGTCTTTCCTGGCAAGCCCTAGGTCTGTTGGTTATCATCCCACAAAAACTGAATGGTGGACCTGTTAGCCGACCATCTCCATCCATATCTGCAGGAGGTTTACCCGTCTTTCCTGGCAAGCCCTAGGTCCGTTGGTTATCATCCCACAAACACTGACTGGTGGACCTATTAGCCGACCATCTTCATCCATATCTGCAGGAGGTTTACCCGTCTTTCCTGGCAAGCCCCAGGTCTGTTGGTTATCATCCCACAAACACTGAATGGTGGACCTGTTAGCCGACCATCTCCATCCATATCTGCAGGAGGTTTACCCGTCTTTCCTGGCAAGCCCCAGGTCTGTTGGTTATCATCCCACAAACACTGAATGGTGGACCTGTTAGCCGACCATCTCCATCCATATCTGCAGGAGATTTACCCGTCTTTCCTGGCAAGCCCCAGGTCTGTTGGTTATCATCCCACAAACACTGAATGGTGGACCTGTTAGCCGACCATCTCCATCCATATCTGCAGGAGGTTTACCCGTCTTTCCTGGCAAGCCCTAGGTCCGTTGGTTATCATCCCACAAACACTGACTGGTGGACCTATTAGCCGACCATCTTCATCCATATCTGCAGGAGGTTTACCCGTCTTTCCTGGCAAGCCCCAGGTCTGTTGGTTATCATCCCACAAACACTGAATGGTGGACCTGTTAGCCGACCATCTCCATCCATATCTGCAGGAGGTTTACCCGTCTTTCCTGGCAAGCCCTAGGTCCGTTGGTTATCATCCCACAAACACTGACTGGTGGACCTATTAGCCGACCATCTTCATCCATATCTGCAGGAGGTTTACCCGTCTTTCCTGGCAAGCCCCAGGTCTGTTGGTTATCATCCCACAAACACTGAATGGTGGACCTGTTAGCCGACCATCTCCATCCATATCTGCAGGAGGTTTACCCGTCTTTCCTGGCAAGCCCCAGGTCTGTTGGTTATCATCCCACAAACACTGAATGGTGGACCTGTTAGCCGACCATTTCCATCCATATCTGCAGGAGGTTTACCCGTCTTTCCTGGCAAGCCCTAGGTCCGTTGGTTATCATCCCACAAACACTGACTGGTGGACCTATTAGCCGACCATCTCCATCCATATCTGCAGGAGGTTTACCCGTCTTTCCTGGCAAGCCCCAGGTCTGTTGGTTATCATCCCACAAACACTGAATGGTGGACCTGTTAGCCGACCACCTCCATCCATACCTGCAGGAGGTTTACCTTTCTTTCCTCGCAAGCCCTATGTCCATTGGTTATCATCCCACAAACACTGAATGGTGGACGTTACAGGGACCTGTTAGCCGACTGAATGGTGGACCTGTTAGCCGACAATATCCATCCATGTCTGCAGCACGTTTACCCGGACCTCAGTGCCTCTTTCAATAGGACAATGCACCTTGTCATTGGGCTCGTATAGCTACTGAGCGGTCGGAGGAACAGGCCAAGGAATTCCGAAATTGCCATGGTAGGAGGTGGGGAACCCTTTCATGTTGGAAAGCCGCTTTAAGTTAGCTGTAATCTAACAAGTTAGTAAAATCATGTAATGCATTTATTATGATGCGCTTTCCAACATACCAGAAATCATTACTGAAGTTATGAGGATAATGGCTGTAGAATAAATCTCGCTCCTATGACCTGACCTTTGACCCCATTTCGATGATATTCAACAGAAGCGGTAAAGTATACTTCCTGAGCAACATAATAAAGATTTGTTTCAATCGAAACATTTTTACGTAAATTATAACGCATATGGGTGATGGAATGGATTCCGATTCTATGTCCTGACCTTTGTCCCCATTTCAATACGGTTCTTCCCCAGGTGGCCCATTTACCACATACTAAAATTTCATCGAAATCGAACCATTTTTACGCGAGTTATGACGCATAAGGGCAATGGAATGCTTTTCGCTCCTATGTTCTGACTTTTGACCCCACTTCACCCGTTTTCAATAGGGTTCGTCCCCAAGTAGTCCCCTACCACATACTAAAATTTCATCGAAATCGAACCTTTTTTAACGCGAGTTATGACGCATGAGGGCAATGGAATGTGTCGCGCTCCTATATCCTGACCTTTGACCCCATTTCGTCCATTTTCAATAGGATTTGTCCCCAGGTGGTCCTCTACCACATACTAAATTTCATCGAAATCGAACCATTTTTACGCGAGTTATCATGCAGACGGACAAAGCTGGAGCACATACGCTTCTTCAATCTACGTTTGGAAAGCGTAAAAAAGGTCGCATTCAAGAAACTTCAATTAGGTATACTTTCACATTTATACATTATTTCGTAAAAATCTAACTTCAAAAAATTAAAAAAAAAAAAAAAAAACAGTTGTTGATTCTGAAGTTAACTAATCTTTTAATGACTTTGTTGTGACTTCTTTTTGTCGGAAAGCATTTGAATATTTGGTCGCAACATAGAGAGGTCCACACTTTTAGCTGATCCTCCGTCGTTTGTGACCTTAAAGACGTTTTGATTTGGGTTAGGTAGGAGAATATAAATTCGCAGCAATAAGTCGTTGAAAAGTGAGAAAGCATTTCTCGTGCAAGTTCAGATCATATCATATCATACACTGAAGAGCAAATGAATTAGAGACAGCTGGCGTTATGCAAATGTGGATCTGTGGGCGGCCCTGTAAACAGAAACGACATGACGTATGCAGCGATCCGACAATATAAGGAGTGATGCGACGGGAATCAGTAAGAGTCGGACGCAGTATGGGTAAGACGAAGGATCTAAGCACATTTGATCGTGGGCAAATTGTCTGGGCCCGACGAATGGGTCACTCCATCTCGGAAGTCGTGCAGGCACTGGGATTTTCACGAGCCACTGTGTCACAGGTGCACCGTGAATACATCGAATCCGGTAAAACCATCCCTGCAAGGGCCAACTGCCGTGGACAACAGCGTATGGATGAGCGGGGTCGTCGTCAGCTAGCTCGCATTGTAACAGCGGATAGACGGGCCACAGTGCAAGAAATCATTCGGCAATTTAACGCTGGTGCACAAAAACGTGTAAGCAGCCACATCATCCAGAACCATCTCCTCGCTATGGGGTACAGAAGCCACCATCCCACGAGGGTACCGCTGCTGACCGCACATCACAGGGTGCCAAGATTAGCATGGGCGCGGGAACATCGCCACTGGACCCTAGACATGTGGGAAAATGTTGCCTGGACTGATGAGTCGAGATTCACGTTGGTACATGCGGATGGCAGGATACGAGTACGGCGCAAACCACATGAAGCGATAGATCCTTCTTGCCAGCAGGGTACTCTTCAAGCTGGTGGGGGTGGCATTCTCGTCTGGGGACTATTTACGTTGGCTTAAATGGGACCCCTGGTGCGTGTGACATCGTCCCTCACAGGTCAACGTTACCGGGATATCCTGGACGACCATTTGCTCCCGTTTGTGTGTCTTCAACATCCCACTGGGGACCTCACCCTGCAACAAGACAATGCACCGTGCCGTTGCTCCCGAACTGTATCCGAAAGGTTGGATGAACACTCCACCGACGTAACCTCACTTCCTCGGCCAGCTATGTCACCTGACCTCAATCTCATCGAGCACATCTGGGATGCCATCGAGAGAGATGTTCGAGGCTCTGACCGCCCTCCATCAAATTTTCGTGAACTGTGGGAGCTTGTTCAGGGGTCGTGGATCCGTATGGCTTACCAACGCTTCCGGTGTCTTGTCGAGTCCATGCCGAGACGAATCGCCGCCGTCATCAGGACGAAAGGTGGTGCTACACGTTACTAGACAGGTATCTCTAATTCAATTGCTCTTCAGTGTATATAGAGGGTTTTTATGAAGGGAGTGTCAGAACCCAGGTCTTAAAAAACCCTTAGAAATAGGAAGCTAGGATATTTGGGCTAGAGTGCCCCATAGGAAAGTGACACGAAAGCGAGATAGAAAGGGAGAGGAAGACGCCCTTCTCTATTACGGGGTGGGGAGGTGGGGTGGAGTACCCGGTGTCTGACGGCCTAACGTGCCCATCCGACGCACGGCGGGTATTTAGTGTTTGGAGCGTTCGTACCTGTTGGGATCGAACCTGAGGTTTCTCCGTGGCAGTCGCGAACGTTGACTACTAGGCCACCCGCGGCCCATGATTGCATACAAAAGTTGACCGACGCTTTATTAGGTCGGTGTTCCTAATGTAAAACTAAGTGTACATTATGAGCGGTTTTTACCTTGGTGGTGAAAGTGTATTTTCTCTTTAGCTGAATGTTAAGATTTTTTTAAAATCTGCTTTGAAATATTTTTGTTTGCTTCGGAAAGGATTCAAAAGACGCGTTCATTATAACCGAAAATTTGTTATCTTTTCATTTTAATGTAGAGGGGAAAAGCTGCACCTGGACTAGTTAAAAAATGTTCACATGGTTTCATCTGTCAATCGAATGCCAGAAGAAATTCTTCAAGCTGTCTTCTAAACAGACCTTCAGACAGTGTCATATGGCGCCCCCCCCACCTGCAAGAGCTGTAATGAAAATGAAAACTTCCTGGTGAATATTCGTAACGAGGTGGTAACGAAGAAATCATAGTGTTAGGCCTGTTACAGATTACTTGGAAAAACTAACGAACACTGCGCTAAATATAGCACTTAAAGCTAGGAAACGGGGCGTGGCTTCTATTTGATGTGGCAAAGTGCGTTGCAGGAATAATTATGTTGATTTTCTTTTTCTTTTACTTCGTTCTGTTCGGAGAGAATATGTAACTTGATAGCAGACGTAGTTGCACCTTCGGAGAAATGATCGTTTGCTGGATGTCAACCGCTCATTCCTAATTAAAAAAAAAAAAAAAAAGAAAGAAAGAAGAAGATAGGGATGTTTTTATTATTGGTCCTCATTATTCGCTGCATTTGTATCTTTTAGGTTCGGGAATCGGGTGACGCCCGTAGAGGAACATATCTTCATTCACCTAGTACCGGAAGGCATGAGAACATACGAGTAGGCAGCAGAGATAATTAGGATCGCGACAAGGTTTTCCCATTCCATATTCAGTGAAATCTCAGTACAGGATATCTCTACGGAGGACGAAACAATTTTACTTCATTCTCGGTGTACAGAGCGTACTAAAAATGACGAAAATAGCGAGGGTGCGACGGGAGTGTTTCTTAAAAATAAAAATATCCGGTATGAAAAAAAAAATGTGATAAGCACCTCTTGTGTTTAAATAAATCTCTTTATTCTAAAAAAAAAGTAACTGCAGCTGTTTTAGAAATTTCGCGACACTCTTGCTTTCCTAGCTCGCAACGCAAAACGTATTAAACACAAAAATATGAAATTTACATCGTTTGTAAAGAATTGTTTGGAGAACACGCTGAAATAAACCATTTCTCAATTCTATTGAAACTTCAAGAGCTTATTGTATTTCAAAGATAAAGTAAGCAAAAAAGTGCTATCAGGTCGCGTTCCGGACACACTAACAGCAACAGAACCACGAGACTTTGTGGGCATGTAGTGCCATGACCGAATTTTTGCACCTTGCCGCCCTTTTTTGGAATTTCGATTTAGTTTACGAGAAATTAAATTTCTAAATTTCACAAAATTCTCTATTTTGCGATGGGATCCATTTAAAAAAAAAAAAAACCAGATATATGGCAAACTATAACGCATTGCAATTTTTACAGCATAAACTTATAACTATCGTCCCATTTTTACAAAAAAAATAAAATAAAATAAGAAGAAGTCATTTTCTGATTTTTAAGCATTTTTAAAGACGCAAAGGAAAGAAACAAACGGCTTGTCTGTCTTCACGATAACCACAGTGGAAAGTTCTGGTCACGTGACCTACTGCCATAGTGACGCAGAAAATTTGTTATGCATATGTTTTGTTGGTAAAGCTATCTCAGTTGTTTAAGGTGGACGTCAAGTAACTTTGCTTCCTATACTTCCAATGGAAAAACTTCTGTACACATTTTCTTCACAATTAATGCGTTCCCAAGGATGAAAATTTGAACATCGATTGAAATAGCTTCATTTATAACTTGGAATACTTAATATTTTCTAAAACATAACCAGAATTATGCAATCCAACATTTGTTTGTCTACTGACGTCATCTCAAAGTACAGGTCGCGCCATCTTTTTTCTGGACAATTAATGCGTTCCCAAGGAAGAAAATTTGAACATCGATTAAAATAGCTTCATTTTATAACTTGGAATCCTTAATATTTTCTAAAACATAACCATAATTATGCAATCTAATATTTGTTTGTCTACTGACTTTGTAGGGCCAGACATATCAATTCTTAGATAATACCTTTTGTTTCCCGCCGTATAGCGAGCTACCGTCTCGCCTTTACTATACGATCTGGCTATCAAGGCGGCTGAAGGCGTCCTTGCGTAGAACAATAATTATCTCGACGAAACTCAGTCCAGTACACGGAAATAAAAAAACAGCAAGATTTTATTATTCCAATAACATTTGCTTGACGGGTTTCCGATGGCTTCCTGCTCAGGGTCCCCGTGCTGACCACGTACTACTTTTTCACGGTGGACGAAGGAATCCTCCTTCCCGTTCACCATGCTGTACTTCTGCGATACTCGCAGCCCTTCCGTCAAAAACCGGTGTCCAAACTAGGACCCTCTCTCCTTGACGACCGAAGCTCAACTGTCTCACCAAAATCTCTTGGCCCTTTTCCCCTCTAATACCCATGCGCAAGAAAAACCCGTTAACCCGGTCAGCACGTGGAATACCTGAGCTCAGGAATGTCGTCGGATACCCGCAGGCGATTACAACCTTGTACGTACCAAAAGCAGTACGACAACTTTTTTTTTACAGAAGCACCCCAGCAGCCGACTCTTCAAGGTCAGGTGCCCCAGGCATGATCATATGATCATATGTAGAGGATTTTAGGAAGGGAGTGTCTGACCCCAGGTCTTAAACAACCCTTAGAAATAGGAAACTAGGAGATTTGGGCTAGAGTGCCCGATAGGAAAGTGACACGGAAGCGAAGTAGAAAGGGGGAGGAAGAAGCCTTTATTTATTACCTTGGGGCCAGTACCCATGTCCGACGGCTTAACGTGCCCATCCAACGCACGGCGGATATTTAGTGGATCGAGCGTTTGCACCTGCCTGGGATCGAACCTGAGGTCCTTTCCGTGGCAGTCACGTGCGCCAATGGGGTCACCCCCATCTTGGAAGAATTCTGTGCTCCATGGCTCCCACCCCCTTGGGAAAATTCTGGGTGCGCTACTGATTTCGTGCAAGTACATACATGTCAGGTACCACAAGAAGTTCTGCCATTTGTTTTCTTCAAGAACAATACGTCGTATGCAAATTAGAAATCCCCATTTAACCAATGGCCGTATAGCTGTAAAATCGTCATTCCTTGATCTGCAGAAAGAATGTATACCACTACTTGAATTACCTCAGACGCCCCACGTAAAAAATCTCAATACCTTTCCATTTGAAGGAGTGTAACACACACGCACACACACAGATATCATAAGGTGGACAGATTTTTGAGAACGAAATAGAGGACAAAATGACACGTTGTCCTCAATTTCAATGCAAAATTGAAGACAATTTTGTTTTAAAATGACGAAACGGTTGAGGACATCAACTGGCACATTATAATAAATCCGAAGATTAGCAAAGAATGGTATGACTTTACCATAATTGTCCAGTTCCATGGGAAAACACACGACGAATCTGAAGGATGATTTCCCTGTGAAAGAAGCATAAAATACTATCATGCGAAATATTACTTCTGATGAATTTTAAATGTCGCCCCGGTGGCGCAATGGTCTAAGCGCTAGCTTGTGACTATTCGTCCGTGAAGTGTCCGGGTTCGAATCCCGTGTTGCATGGATGTTGTGTTGGTCTTACGCTACTGGCTCGCTACCTTCCCTGGAGTCAGTTGCCCTAAATTAGGAATGGGCGACAGTTTATAACTCATTGAGTTACTCACGGTGGTCGTTAAACGTTCAAGCAAAAAAAAGAAAAAAAATGTTTTTCATAGGGGGCAGCAGTAGCGTAAGACAACCATCTCCATCCGTATCTGCAGGAGGTAAACCTCCTGCAGATATGAATGGAGATGGTTGGCTAACAGCGTGTGGATGAGCGGGGTCATCGTCGGCTAGCTCGCATTGTAACAGCGGATAGACGGGCCACAGTGCAAGAAATCACTCGGCAATTTAACACTGGTGCACAAAAACGTGTAAGCAGCCACACCATCCAGAACCATCTCCTCGCTATGGGGTACAGAAGCCATGGTCCCACGAGGGTACCGCTGCTGACCGCACATTACAGGGTGCAAAGATTAGCATGGGCGCGGGAACATCGCCACTGGACCCTAGACATGTGGAAAAATGTTGCCTGGACTGATGAGTCGAGATTCACGTTGGTACATGCGGATGGCAAGATACGAGTAAGGCGCAAACCACATGAAGCAATGGATCCTTATTGCCAGCAGGGTACTCTTCAAGCTGGTCGGGGTGGCATTCTCGTCTGGGCACTGTTTACGTTGGCTGAAATGGGACCCCTGGTACGTGTGACATCGTCCCTCACAGGTCAACGTTACCGGGTTATCCTGGGCGACCATTTGCGCGTCTCAAACATTCCACTGGGAACCTCATCCTGCAATAAGACAATGCACCGTGCCATCGCTCCCGAATTGTATCCGAATGGTTGGATGAACACTCCACCGACGTGACCTCGCTTCCTTGGCCAGCTATGTCACCTGACCTCAATCCCATCGAGATCATCTGGAATGCCATCGAGAGAGATGTTCGAGGCTCTGACCCCCTTGCATCAAATCTTTGTGAATTGTGGGAGCTTGTTCGGGGGTCGTGGATCCGTATGGCTTAACAATGCTTCCGGTGTCTTGTCGAGTCCATGCCGAGACGAATCGCCGCCGTCATCAGGACGAAAGGTGGTGCTACACGTTACTAGACAGGTATCTCTAATTCAATTGCTCTTCAGTGTATAGCAGTAGAAACTGCTTATAACGAGGAGCTGGATACCGTCGGGAATCCTTGCTAATTCCAGCAAAAATGGTCCTATTAAGTTAATCTTTGTTTAGGTACTAACTCGTCACAACTGAATTTTTCATAATTTTCTCAATCCAATGGTATTTGTTTCTCGTTCTTCTTTTGTAAGCAATTTTTTTATATAAAGGGTTATTCAGAAAGAATCATCCAATTTCAAAAAAATTATGTTTCGAAAAATTAACAACACAGAATGATAAGTGATACATCAATGTAAAGGAAAAATGTCTTAAGTTTTTTTACATATCCAAATCACCATTTCTTCTGCAAAAACGAGTGGTCCGTAAATCTTTTATACGGACAGTGCACAAAAAGTGTTCACTCTGGGTGAGGCCCGTTCGTGTTCGATGCATGCATGCGGATTTTCGAAGCCTCATTTGCGAACGTTATGACGATTCATTGCCACTTAAGTGGAAAGTGACCTGGTCACTGAAAACGAGTCGGGTGCAAAAATCGCTCGCCTCCATAGCCTCTTGCATGTAAAGGCAGAAGTTCAGTCGTTGTAGCTCATCACAAGGCTTCAGTGCTTGCAAGTTATGCAATTTGTATGGCTTATAAAACACAATTTTTTCCTCAACACGCTGAACAGTAGGCTGAGGAATCCCCAGTTCTCGACTAGCGCGAATGGTCGACGCTAGTCGAGATACGCCTGGTTGCCCTGGACCTTTTCCTGTACAAAGACAACCAGTGTCCTCGAACTGATGATACTCTCAGCCGTCGGTGGATTAATTTGATACTTTCTACGAAATTCACGCTGAACGGTGATTACCGACCGACATCGTGCAAACGGAGCACATAAAAAGCTTTCTACAGACTATAGATCAGGGGTGATTGTGAAGTGACACAAGAAGTCCTGAAACTCTCAGCTCAGTGATAATATACATATCATACATATTCCGTATATTTATATATACTGTATTACGCACATATAAACTAGCTACACAACAAATAGCCACTAGTGCTGGTGCTGTGAAACTTCGCATCTTTCCTTGTACCCCATTTTCTTTCAGTGTGCAAAATCTTTCAGGCATTGCATCTTTGAAATCAAATTTCACACTTCATATTATATGTTAATTGAGCAGTCTATGTGGATCACTTTTACTTGAAGCCTACAGTGAATTCCATTCAATTTCTAAAAGTAGCTCATTGGATTAACCGAATCTAATATAATCAAATTATTTGATGTAGATACAACTTTCAAAATAATGAAAAAAAGCCTTCCTTTCAGCAGGCTGTTATCTTGAGAGGTTGTTTGATAACAAAAGAAACGCTCAAGGTGTCACAAATCGATGCAGTGTTTTTTACACTTTCCAACCGCTACGTCGAAGAAGCGTATATGCTCCAGCTTTGTCTGTCCGTCCGTCTGTCCGCACGATAACTCGCGAAAAAATGGTTCGATTTCGATGAAATTTTAGCATGTGGTAGGGGACGAACCCTATTGAAAATGGACGAAATGGGGTCAAAGGGCACGGCATAGGAGCGGGATCCATTCCATTGCCCTTATGCGTCATAACTTGCGTAGGTATGGTTCGATTTCAATGAAATTTTAGTATGTGGTAGGTATCCACCTGGGGACGAACCCTATTGAAAATCGGTCAGGACATAGGAGCGGGATGCATTCCATTGCCCTTATGCGTCATAACTTGCGTAAATATGGTTCGATTTCGATGAAATTATAGTATGTCGTAGAGGACCACCTGGGGACGAACCCTATTGAAATGGGACAAAGTTTTGAGACAAAACTTTTCATGTTGTTCCGGAAGTATACTTTACCAGTTCTGTTGAATATCATCGAAATGGGTTCAAAGGTCGGGTCAGAGGAGCGAGATTTATTCTACAGCCATTATCCTCATAACTTGAGTAATGATTTCTGGTATGTTGGAAGGCGTATCGTAATAAATGCATTGCATGATTTTACTAACTTGTTATTTAAACACTGTAATTCCCAAAGAAAATGGAACTTGGACTTTTAGTTATCATTTCGTAGAATTTTTAGAAATAAAATGTCAGAAGCATCTCAAATTCTTCTAAAACTTAAAAAACCCGAATTTACGGGTTTGGAATGTGACAAAACACCGGAATTCCGGGCTACACACGGATTACAGACAGGTCTGGACTAGACGCCATTTTCACTTCTTCGCCAAAAGAGCTTCATAAACAACACACTAGCGCCATCTATTTTGCATAATCTAAAACTTAGACATTTTCCTTTTACATAGATGTATTACTTATCATTCTGTGTTGTTAATTTTTTTAAATATAACTTTTTGAAATCGGACGATTCTTTCTGAATAACCCTGTACTTTAGATAACACTTTAGAAGAATTTTGAGTGCTCCCCCCCCTCCTTACCATCGAAGTCCTGGTGCAATGTAGCTTTGCAATCCCTTTTCCACCGCCCTTGTAACCCACCCCTCTTCCACCGACTTATTTAAGCTATCGGAAATTCACCTGCAGAGCCATCAAGTTTTCTGGTACAAAATATTAACTAATATCGAGAAATTCTGACCACCAGTCTATGAGGAATTATACGTTACTCTTAGGGAATTGTTTCATTCTTAATTTCAGCCAGCAGTGAAGGAAGAGATTTGCAAAATAGTTGTTCAGAGCTCCTGTATGCGTGTGTTCCTTTCTTCTGGGACAAAATTCATTAGAAATGAGTGTAGATCGATTCCTTCGCTCGCCCGAGACATCAGACGTTCAATTTGTTCGCGGGGCGCCATTGGGTGTACGCCAAACCCGTCCGATTGCAATTGGCGGAATCGATAATTATCATAATTGTATCATATCGGCCGCAATCTGAAGGAAGACACGTTTCTGACCTCGGGGGCTGCGTGTACCGGGCGCAGGGTCATTTCATTAAATGCAGATCGAATGTTCCGTAACGTGGAAGGGAAAGGTTGAGAGTGGTGGGGGAGGTAGGTTATATCCTCTGCAGATGATATTTACGCCACCCCCACTCACTAGTGCAACCCCCTTTTCCACCGCCAACCCCCAAACCTCCCGCTCACCCCTTTTGCCTCGGCAGCTAAAGGCTACCTGCCGGAAAATTCATTAGTCGAATTCTTCTGCTTGCTTGAACGCCAATTACACTGCTGAGTTACTTACTAGATTTGTTGAGGAATGATGATGATGAAGCAGCAGCAACTGGAGCTGCATTGATTCCTTCGCAACTTTGGCATTGTGCCCCAGCATCATCCTTGTTCGCTTTCCTTATAAGAATCTGGGAAATGCTACTTTAGTAAGAGTGCGGATCTCAGAAAATTGCAGACTAGGAATGCGCGAGGATTTAAAAACCTTTGCAAATGTAAGTTAAAAAAAAAAAAAAATGACTGTCGGAAATCTGATCATCTTAAGTGCTAAGCAGCCAATAATTTTAATTCCCGTCGTCGTTACCGAATACGCGTTGACTTTCTTCATGCTTTTTGAATTAGAAACATACCTCCTATCGAAATAAATTGTTACAACCTGAAGAAATTTTGGGCGATCTAAAGAAGTAAGCAGTGATTTCGTAAAAAAATTAAAGCAAATGTGATATATTGGTAATCGTGGAACGTAAAGCCTTTCGAGGCAATATAAGATATTTTGCCTGAACAGAGAGCTTTTATTTTAAACGGCACGATAATTTTAAACAGGTAACTCTAGAAAGAAAACACCTCATGCGCACATGGCTGTTCATCTCCATCGTCTGCTCACGCTTCCTGCAACTTCTCGTTTGCCATTGCTATTGGCTAGTTCAATAGGGTAAAACCATTGCATTGCAGGTAGAAAGATAGATCGGGAACCTTTGTGGACAGCAGATCGTATGAAATTTTGAATATTGTGGCACCGGATATTCCTTCTTCTCTTCCCCAATTTGTGCACCAGCTATTATATATTGTGTTACCGTAAGAAACCGGGTACTGAAATTATTGTACAAGTGATAGAAGGATGTCTGTGTATCAGTGTGTGGAGTCTTTAAGGCAAAAGCTATGCTATCAAGAGTAAAATTTTATATTTAGGAGTTTTGTGAAATAATACTATAAAACAGTACTTCTCAACTTCTCTTAAAGATAATTGAAAATCATTGTCAGTTTAAAAAGGATCTCAAGTTCCAAACAATTATGTTGCTTCGAAAAATCAAAATGAAAAAGAAAAAAAAATACTTTATTTGTGAAAAGTCCTCCTACAGAAAAATTAAAAAACAATTTAGTAAAATCATGCAATGCATTGATTATGATACGCTTTCCAACATACCAGAAATCATTACTGAAGTTATTACTCCAGTTATGGGGATAATGGCGGTAGAATAAATCTCGCTCCTATGCCCTGACCTTTGACCCCATTTCGATTACATTCTACAGAAACAGGTTAAATATATGTCCGGAACAGCATGATAAAGTTTTGTCGCAATCGAAACATTTTTACGCAAGTTATTATGCATAAGGGAAATGGAATGGATCCCGCTCCTATGTCCTGACCTTTGACCCCATTTCGCCCATTTTCAATGTAATTCGTCCCCAGGTCGTCCCCTACCACATACTAGAGTTTCATCGAAATCGAACCATTTTTACGCAAGTTATGACGCATAAGGGCAATGAATGCATCCCGCTATGTCCTGACCTTTGACCCCACTTCACCCATTTTTAATAGGGTTCGTCCCCAGGTAGTCCCCTACCACATACTAAAATTTCATTGAAATCGAACCATATTTACGCAAGTTATGACGCATAAGGGCGATGGAATGGACCTTTGACCCCATTTGTCCCATTTTCAGTAGCGTTCGTCCCCAGGTGGTCCCCTACCACATACTAAAATTTCATCGAAATCGAACTATTTTTACGTGAGTTATCGTGCGGACAGACGGACGAAGCTGGAGCATATACGCTTCTACAACCTACGGTTGGAAAGCGTAAAAAAGAAAAGAAAAAATTATTCAAACCTATCCAAAATAATAATAATAAGCCCCAACAGAAAATAAAATTATTAATTCACTTGTATTAATGACAAAAATTTAAAAATATCATTATCACGCAATTAAAGTTTTACCTTGAACGAGACGTGACTACTTAGTCTTTCTGGCTCAGTGGTTAAGATAGCGCAGTTACTGTTGAGCCAACCCAGCCGATCTCGGAACGAATCCCATTGGGTCGAAATGATTATCTGGTGTAAAGTGCTGGGAAATTCAGGGTATCCGATTTTGCGAAATTTCTGTATAAATACGGGAAACCCCGAAACGACCTTTTCTGAAATAAACAGAATTGCTGACTACCGAAAAATATGTGTAAATACGGAAAAAAGAAAAAAAGAACGGGAACTTTTAAAAACGGAATTTTCTTTAAAAGACGGACACCTACTGGCAGGGACGGATTGGCCCACCGGGACATTTCCCGGCGGACCAGTCGAGAAATGGCCCACTTTTTCCGTATCCTCTTAGCCTGGATTGTTTGGAAAGAACGAATAATAATTTTGGTCCTAATAATTATTTGAGCTTTATGTTATCTGTTTAAAACGTTATTGTCTTTAGAAAAAATTGGCGTTTCCTTCTATCAATTTATATGTTGGGCGTCTGCTCTAAAATCTTTCTACTTGAGTGAAAAATCTGCTGCCGGATGAAGCACGACGCTGTTACCTAGTATTAATAAATTAAGATAATTACGGTTAAATGAAGGACGTTGGACTTGGAACTAAAGGAACATTGGTATGCCCTATCCTCCTTTTGTAATCTTGAAGGAAGCACTGGAAACAATATTTATGATCCATCAACCTCATACCCGAATCTACGTACGTACAGACAATGAGCACAAAGCCATTCTTCTGCAGAGATGTTTCAAATCCATGTCCCGCCCACATTTATCTTAAGACTGTCTTTGAATGAGTGTAATAGAAATTCTGTCCTATATCTGCAATGCAAATTCTTTTGTACACATTTTCTCGAAAACTATTACTTTGTAGAGTTTGAAATTTTGAGCACAAATAAAAACGACCCATAGCTAATACGTGTCGCAGTTATTTTCCCGAAAAATTTGTTAGAATTTTTTAAAAAATTCAATTTATTTGACTCGAAAGTACTATTTGGCGCTAGATGGCGCCAGAAGTTAGCTTGGCAATGTTTCTGTTTGGAAGAAACGAAATCTCTCATTTCTGTCTCATTTTTATAATTATCTAGGCCAAATAGAAATCAAAGAATGGGCACTGAAGTGAGATTGGAATCTTGTCTTCTATAGATCATCTTAAATTCTACTTTACGTTCATTTTTTGAAGAGAAAATGTGTACATTACCAAAAAACACTTGAACTTGAGACTGAAACTACGCCTACATACTGAGCTCCCCCCCCCCCCCCCAATTGGTTAAAACGTAACAGCGTGTATTTTGTTTTTAGCACGTCTTTTGTAAAAAAAGATCGTGCTTCTGTTATCGGTTTGTCCGTTCATCTGTACCCACGATATCTCTGCAACTATTAGTCCGATTTGAAAAATTATTTTTGCATTCGGCAGCTTAAAATATGCAAATGATGATCCGTTATTTCGTTTTTTTTTTACGATGTACAATTTCGCCGGTAGAGGGCGTAAATGCAGATGATGTCGAATTCAAAAATACGTTTTATTCCACATATTTGCTTCTAAACATACGATTGAATTTTTTTTTTTTTATCTTTCGATTCCATTTATGTCGAAGAGTATTTTAGATATAGTTACTTTTTTAAATTACGCGCAGATTTTCCGCTAGGGGGCCTAAAAGTAAATTACATTTTCTCCGATAACTCTTCTTCTAAAACACCGATTTGAAAAAAAAATTCTTCAGCGGATACATCTCATGATGGAAAATCTTTTGAATATAATTTGAAATTTTTGGTAAAGAATACTTTGGCCACCAGGGGGCGTAAGCGTTAATTTTTGCTTCTGATGTATTTGCCATAAAATCGGAGCTTCTAAAATATCGATTGAAAAAATTCTTTCGTGGACTGATGCCACTCACATCGATAAACCTTTTCGGAATATTTTCTTAAAATATTGCACAAACAGTTTCTCCGCCAGGGAACGTAGATGTACATCTTATTTTTTTCATTGTGGAGCCAACGAGAGACCGCTTCCATTCTGAATATGGCAAGGTCTTCAGTCATTCGCTGACGCCAGCTTCTGGGACAATCCCTCAAGACGTAAAAGCCAAGCCCAAGGAGTGATATGTTGCGCCATCTATCGTAGAAGATGAAAACTAACACTAATTCAAAGACAACCTTAAAAGAAACAACGATTTATTAGTGCTGGCTCATAGATCAAAAGTATAGTCCATGAGTCAAAATAATGGGTGTGAGACTTTAAAAAGGCGTCTATTCAAGGAGGTGGCAATAGCGTTGCCGAATTGACGACCAGTGATCAAATACATAAAATTATCTGGTACAACTCCTCGTTTTGAACATACTTTGATATATTACATTCAATCATAAGTCGATTTTTCAAAGTTTTTCACCCTAAACTGCTGTTAAAATTTCTTCACGACTGAATTAGTTTTTCAATGCGTATTTCAACAATTATCTTTCATCCAGGACTTTACAGAATTTTTTGTCATTAGGAAATTTATGAGGTGTTTCCCTGTGGGTACGTGTATTTCTATAGTGGACCCGAAGTCTAAAATCCCCGGCCTGATTTCATCGACCCAGTCAGCTCCCCTGCCTACCGGCAACTTTGCAGGATGTTATTTTCAGGAATTTTCCGTGAGTTCACATCTCTTAGTTTTCATAGTGTAAGTCTAATGCAATTGAAACTTCCTTTTATTTTTCTGTTTTACTAATGCAAATTACGTTACTTTATTGTTAAAGATTTTCTCACTGAATGACACATTACTTCCCCGAACAGCTTTTACAATTTGGCAACACTGACAGTGAGGCACAACAACATAAAGTGACAAAGACTTTTGTAACGTATACTCTATATTCACTTTCCTTTTGATTTTACTATCTCTGGTTATTTTATTTTACTATGTAAATTATCTTCCTACTGAACGAAATATTATTTCACCCGCTGAATGAGATCTGGCAATGAGTGTAAGTCATGACGTGGTGGTAGCTAGTATATAGGCGCGTTCATCGAGACTTGTAGGTAGCGTTGGTTGGTGTGTTGGCGTTGCGAGGCGTTGTTATGAGAGAGTGTGTACAATAAGAGGAAAGTTTATTCATTATTATGTACAAGATATATGAGTGCCTTAGTTGACCAAGAGTCTTGGAAATAAACAAGTTTTCAGTAAGTTCAGTCTTTCTCAATTCATAGTTTTGTCAGACCTCTGTCTGGCTGTTAGGTTTATGACTTTTATTACTTAATATAAATAACCAGCGTTGAGACTTTGTTTAAGTTCGTAATTAACTAGTAACAACACCCTTTTGGGAATTCATTATTTTGAAGCTTAGTGCAAGTATATCATTAGCTAGCTGGTAAGAAGAGAATCATTCATAATAATTAGCTTAGCGGAAAGCAAATAAAGCTAATTCATTATACTTTATGTAGTAGAGAGATGAACGTGCTATGAGCGACGAGATTTATGTCGAAATTGTGGTGCTGTACAGATGTCGAGAAATTGGGAGTAGATTATAAAGCGTTGATATTAATTATATCAACACCCAGATCCGTCTGTCTCTCTGGAGCGCTTGACGTCACAGCAACATCTGCATTGTTACGCCATCACTTATTGATAAATTTGTGTGTGCTCTCGCGATTTCAAAATGATTGCCTGCTATATAATAGCACGCGATCACTTTTAGATGTCAAAGTGATCGCGTGCTAATTTAAAAACATTGGGTCATTAATGACTCGAGTTCTGTTTTTACGATCTACAAAATTCGAATTCAATTTTTAATATCACAGCAAATTGAGTTTGCACTCGATCACATTGAGATCGCATGCTAATTTAAAAACATTGGATTGTCAATGACTCGAGTTCTAGTTATCCGATCTATAAAATTCGAATTAAAAATCTTAGTATCACGGGAAGTTGTGCTTGTTTATTAATTTAATTTAGCACAATTCGAATATTAATGTGTACGCTTTAATTATTTTTTTGACTTTTTGAATTTAACTACCTTTCCGAGTTTAGTGCTGATTATATGAAACATTTTGCAAAATATCGATCTATCTAAACGCTCTAATCTGCAATAGAAACTTAAATCTTGAGATGTAAAAGTGCGCAAGATTGCATCTAAAAGCAGATGTCGCCCCAATAGCACATTTTCGAGAATTTAATAGTTCCTATTTGTAATACCAGATGTCACATTATTTTGTAGAAAAAGCTTCCGTCGAATAGGACAGTCTTAAAAAATAGCCGTGGAGAGAATAACAAGTGTGCCGGAGAAAAAGTAATTTAACGCGAAAAGCCTAGGTAAAAGTTATTAAGGTAAGTTTACACGAAAACAACTTTCCGAGTTTAGTGCTGATTATACTACACATTTTGTAAAATATCGATTTATCTAAATGCTCTAACCTACAATTATTAAACAACAAATATTTTACAAAGAATGTTATTTATCGCGAGGTCTTTTGAAAAACGAAAATAAATAGAATATAATTTTTAGTTCTAACATGAACGTGTTCTTACTATATAAGTTTTTACTATACAAGGTGATTCGTAAAGAAGTAGGCCTATGCAGTTTCCAGATGCTGTAAAACTAACAGTTGAAGATACGGACCGCAACTGAGAACCGTTAGGTAGATGTATACTCATAAAGTTTGTGTCCCGCTACTGAGGGAAGTGACGTAGGCGATAGCGCGCGTGTCACGTGACTAGTCAGTCAAAATGGCAGCGTCTGCAGTGGTGAAGGCGTTTTGTGTTCTTGAATTGAGCAAAACAGAATCTGTAACTGTTGTGCAACGGCATTTTCGATCACGCTTCGGAAAAGAACCTGCAACCAGAAAACTTATCTACGATTGGCATAAAAAATCGAAACTACGGGCTGTTTGTTCAAACTTAAAAGTCCTGGACGGCCGTGTGTATCGGAAAAAGTCGTCGATAGTGTTTGCACCGCCATTCAACGAAGCCCGGAAAAATCGAAGCGGAGGGTGAGTCGTGAAGTGCAGATTTCACAGCCCACTGTCTGGAGAATTCTGAGAAAGAAGTTGAAAATGATTCCATACAAAGTGCAGATGTTGCAAAATCTCACTGACCTTGAAAAGACAAAGCGCTTTAAATTTTGTGCCGAAATGCAGCACCGTTTTGAAAATGACGATTTTGCCGATCACTTAGTTTTCACCGATGAAGCTACATTTCACGTGAGTGTTCAGGTAAAAAAGCACAATGTTCGCTTTTGGGAAAATGAGAATCCGTTCCAAAAGCGAACATTGACAGCGAACTTGATTACCGTCGAAATGACTACATTGATAGCGAACATGGATTACCGGCTCGATGTGTGTCGTGTGACTGAGGGTGTACACATAGAACATCTGTGACTGTCTCTAAAAAAACTTGAAACATTCCCCTACAATTCTGTTACAGGTAACATAAAAATATCTTACATTGTTCTTGTTTTATAGCGTGTTGAAACTGTATACTTCTTTATGAATCACCCTGTATTTTCTTACAGAAATCTGGCGTCTATTTGATTTGTTTTCAATCTGCTGCAATTAAAAATTTTACTCCGTCATAGGACGGGCAACATCCTCACGCCAGGACGATGAAATTTTTTTAAGTTTGCTGAACGGAAGGGTTACATGGTGTACAGTGAAAATATTAAAGATTTAAATCCCTTATATATTAATATTTATTTAAAGCTTAAAAACAACCGTCCTAGGATGGGCTATACGCTAATTACGAAAGAATTAAAGCCTGTTGTTTGTATATGGTCTACTTTTGCTGTCACAGAATTGAATTCTGCGTAGGAGTCCAGATTCAGCCTATATGCTGATATAGCCGACTACTTAATGTTTGAAGAACCTTACGAACACACTTTAGTCTCTATATGTGTCAGCCTCTGCATCCGTTCAGGGGCGACCCTGTCAAGGTGTGGGAGGGATTTGCTCCAATCCTCCCCCCCTACGTTTGTAGAGAGCACATGGACGTTAGCGTGTACAGAGATGACATGGGCAGTACTGTGGCACTTTTACACAGCGCGATAGGCTATCCTTTTCCTTTACGTGCATAGGTAACAATGCACGATTTCATCCAGTTTCCGTTTTTAGTACGCTTTTTTGTAAAAAAAAAAGATCGTGCTTATGTATATCACTTTGTCCGCCCGTGGACTCCATATCTCTGCGACTATCAGTTCGATTTGAAAAATTCTTTTTAAACTCGAAATATCAGAATGATTATGTTTGCTTGCCGTTTTTTCTTTGATATACAACTTCGCCACCAGAGGGCGTAAATGCAGATGCTATCGACTTCAAATACACAGGGCCCGATTTACACAAAATTGGGCCCTAAGCACAGCGTAAGGTGAGGCCCCCAACCCGTTCACATTTTTGAAAGAGTTAGTACATTTGTCGCCACTAAATATCATCAATTTATTTAAAAGTTGATTTAATAAATGGGACACTGTGTGAGAAAAAAATAGAAAATAGAAGGGTAAGTAACCCACTATTTAATATTGGGTTTGTGCGAATGAAATATCCGGCGCGAACGAGCAGTAGACACACACACAGGTGTCGCGGGTATTACGTCACAGAATTACTATAAATAGCTAGCACGTGTGTGAAGAATAAGGTTCAGGCGTGGTTTGTTTGGACGTAACGTGGCTTGCAAAGGAAACATGCAGACGCCGGATTTGAGAGTCATCTTCGTGTATGAATTTAAACTGTGCCACTCTGCAATAATTGCCGCTCGAAACGTTAACAAAGCGTTTTGGGAGAATACAGCCAACGAACGAACCATTTGGCGATGGTTTGCGAAGTTTCGAAGCTGGGGATACGGACCTGCAAAACGAAGCACGTGGTCACCAACCTGCAGCTGTTTCTGACGATGTTCTGTTAGGCGTGGTTGAAGCGGACCCCGAAAAACGTCTCGTGATATCGCGGCAGAGGTAGGTGTCCACCACACGACAGTTGTTCGGCGTCTGACTGCGCTGGGTAAGGTAAAAAAAGCTGGACATGTGGCTTCCACATGAGTTGACAACTGCCAACGGGACTAGTCGTTTGGAAGTCTGCACTTCGCTGCTTGCCGGGAATAAACAGGAACATCTATTTCATCGAATCGTCACCTGCGACGAGAAGTGGGTCCTTTATGATAATCGTAAACGATCAGCACAATGGTTAAGCAAGGCACAGCCAGCTGGACGGCATCCTGAGCCACCCCTACACGCCAAGAAGATGACGCTTCTTGTCTGGTGGTCCACAGTCGGGATAATTCATCGGAGTTTCTTGGCAAGATGCCAAACCATCACTGCAGAACGGTTTTGTGCTGAATTACACCAGATTCACCGGAAATTGCTGCAGGAACAACTGGCTTTGGTCAACAGACATGGTGTTCTTCTGCTCCAGGACAACGTCCGCCCTCATGTCGCACAACGAACGATGCTTGACACTAAGTGCCTTGGGCTATGAAGCACGGCCTCATCTGCCAATTTCCCGGACTCTTCTTCGACAGACAATCATCTGTTTCGTCGCCTGGATCACTTCCTGTCCGTGAAACAGTACACGACAGACAACGAGGTTCAATGTGCAGTTGATGACTACTTCAGTTTCTAGCCACAAGACTTTTTTCGTTCCGGGTTCATGGCCTTGCCGGACAGATGGCAACTATGTGTCGATGCCGAGGGGGATTATTTTGCCTAGGTAAGTTGTCCTACTTTTCCGTTCTCGCCGTCCACGTGTGCTGGTCCTTTGCCGGACATTTCATTCGCCCCAACCCAATAGTTTAGTATTGCTATTTTCGCATTTAATTATGTAATAATTCAAATATCCATAGATGTTAAGTTATTCATCCCCTTTTAATTTTATTTTTAACCGACGAACTTTATTTAGACTTGGTACAGACTGAGTTTTTGGGGGGCAAGGTGAACTTCATGTAGATGATTAATTACCTGTGATGTGTTCAATATTATAGTAGAATAATTCATATTAACAGAGGAATGATACTTAGATTTAAGCAAATATACATAACTGGATAATTCCCACACTCATAAAAACACATTATTAAGTTCATTAATTCACTTAATTTAGACCCAAGCAATTTTAAAATCTGGTACTTTACGATATGAAATACTCAAAGCTTCTACATAGTGCCTTAGCAATGCAAAATCTCTCTCAAGAGGTGTATAGTATAAACAAAAAAACTTGTTTTCCATTCATAATAATTGATTAATAAAAAAGCACATTTTTTTCACAAGGCCCAGGCTTTGCAGTCCCTAGGCCCGGGCCTTGCAGGCCTAGGCGTTAATCAGGTTCTGCAAATATTGGGTATATAAATAAGTTTTGAGGGATTTCCGTTCGGTGTCGTACTTATTACTGCTTGCATGTATTTTAAGGTGGCAACGCTGCGATATCGCAGTACGAAACGCCAGCTGTCACAGTCAGTGTACGACGTTCGATTGAGGTGCCAAGACGTATTTGTTTTACTCGATGGAAAATGGCAACTTTCGTCCCGACAGAACAGCATTTGCGGGAAGTGTTACGGCATTAACACTTCCCGATAGCTGTGGGCAGCACTTTTCTTTGTCAAGAAAAGTGCTGCCCACGGCTATCGCTTAATGTCAGAAATACATATATGGTGAACATTCCCCATCCATAAAAGCATGTGAGTATTGGTTTAGACGATTCAAAAGGAACGATTTCGATGTCAGTGATAAAGAACGTTCTGGACCACCCAAAAAAATTGCTGATGCCGAATTGGAAGCTTTACTCGACGAGGATCCGTGCCAGACCCAAAAAGAACTAGGATCAGCATTAAATGTTAGTCAATCATGCATTTCACAACATTTAGCTGCCATGGGAATGCTGCAAAAAGAAGGGAATTGGGTTCCACATGCTTTGCCGGAAAGAGACCTTGAACGTCGAAAAACCATTTGCGAATTGCTGCTTCAAAGGCAAAAAAGAAAGGATTTTTGCATCGTTTATTACTGCCGAAGAGAAATGGATATGGTACGATAACTCTAAACGGCAGAAAGCATGGGTGAAGCCAAGTGAACCAGGTTCTTCAAAGCCAAAACGCAATATCCATTGTTCAAAGGTAATGCTGTGTATCTGGTGGGACCAGAAGGTGTGTGATCCACTATGAACTGCTGAAACCGTCAGAAACTATTACTGGTGATCGGTATCGAACCCAATTAATGCGTTTAAAACGAGCTCTCATGCAAAAACGGCCGGAATGGTAGAATAGGCACAACAAAGTGATCTTACAGCATGACAACACAAGACCACATGTTTCTCGACCTGTGAAAAAGAACTTAGAAGGATCCGACTGGGAAGTTCTACCCCCACCGCCATATTCGCCAGGTATTGCGCCATCGGATTACCATTTGTTCCGGTCGATGCAGTCAGCACTTTCTGGAGAACGGTTTAGTTCTTATGAAGACATCAAAAATTGGGTGGACAACTGGATCTCTTCCAAGAAACCGGAATTCTTCCTTCGGGGCATACGTTCACTGCCCGAAAGATGGGGTAAAGTTGTAGCTTCAGAGGGAGCACGATTAATATTATAATATTGTTTCTGTTCTCCAACAACGTGTTTTGTTCACCTCAAATCCCTCAAAACTTATTTATATATACATTTACTCAATATAACTGTTTCTGAACATCCGATTAAAAACAACCTTTCTTCCGTTCGGTACCATTTATAACGAAGACTATTTTGGGTTCAGTTTGTTTTTCAAGTAATGCATAGTTTTTCCGATAGGGGACTTAAAAGGTAAATTGCAATTTCTCCGACATCTCTTTATTTCTTATTGAGATTTAATGACCACCACGAGCAATTCTGAGAATTATGAGTATAGTTGCCTCATCCTAATTTACGGCAGCTGATTCCTGGTAAGGGACAGTGCCATCCAGAAACACAGTACCTCTGACCACTCGTCTCCCATTGGATCAGCCTGAAGTGTTTCTCCTCCCATGCTGACACTTTTTTTTGTTGTTGTTAAAGTGTTCATAAATTTAAAAACGTGTACGTGATTAATTTTACTTATACCCAGTATAGTTGTTAGGTGGTGACACTGCGAGAAACGTAAAGAGAGTTTTGCATTACTTCTACGAATTATAACTTAAAAATCACACAAAACTATCTTTTCAGGACACCTCTTTTTTATGGACAAAAGTAAACTGAATGGACTAATTATTGTATACACCTACTTAATGACCTGTTTCTACCCATTTTGCCGTAGGTGGTAAGGACTTAGTGAGGTGTTGCTGCCGCCCATGAAGCGAAGGATCTCCTGCCGTAGAGCATCCACAGTTATCTGTGAGGATTTGCGGTCTCGAACAGATTTTTCCAATTCGTGCCACAAATTCTCAACGGGATTGAGGCCCCATGATCGAGGGGCTCATTCTAATATGTTAAACTCACTTGAATGCTTCTGGAGCCGATGGGTCTTCACTCTGACTTATACCTTCATAGCAGTGGGAGTTCATAGCTCGAACAGATCATTCCAATTCGTCCCCCGAATTCTCAATGGGGTTGAGATCCGGCGATTGAGGGGGATCCATTCGAGTGTGGTAAACTCATTTGAATGCTTCTGGAGCCAGTTGGTTGTTCTTCACACTAACTTATACCTTCTTAGCGGTAGCGGTTGGTGATATCGAACATAACTTCCTGTTTCGCCCCACAAATTCTCAATGGGGTTGGGATCTGGCGATGACACTCCAGTGTGGTAAACTCACTTGAATGCTTCTGGAGACAATTGATTGTTCGTCACTCTAACTTGTACCTTCTTAGCGGTGGTGGTTGGTGAGATCGAACAAATTATTCCAATTCGTCCCACGAATCCTCAGTGGGGTTGAGATCTGGCAATTGAGAGGGGCCATTCGAGTGTATTAGACTCACGCGAATGCTCGTGGAGCCAGCTGATTGGTCTTCATTCTGACTTGTATCTATTTAGCGGTGGTGGTTGGTGAGGTCGAACAGATTATTTCAATTACTCCCACGAATTCTCAATGGGTTGAGATTTGGCGATCGAGGGGGCTATTCCAGTATGGTAAACTCACTTCAATGCTCCTGGAGCCAATCGATCGCCACTCGCGAAGTATGCGGTGTGACGTTGTCCTGTTAAAAGGTGGCGTCATGGTGTGGAAAGAGAATGTTTACGGAATGGTGTAGATGGTCGGCAAGGTTGCTGATATACCTTGTGTCGGTGACGAAGTTTTCGAAGCGTGTGAAGCGCCCCAAGGAGGAACGTGCAAACGCGCCCCAAACTGCTACACCGCCTCTACCTACCTGTATGACCCCTCGTACTTGGCAAGCAATAAATTCTGACGTCATCTGCTGCGCGTTAGCCGTGCGATTCCTTGTAACGACGTGGGACGGTCTGCCCTGACATTGAGAGTTAAATGCACGTTTACGGCCACATTTCCCCTTTGTTTCGAAGGTTTTGCGGTGTTTCACGTAGTCTTGATGTATACCAGACCTATTTGTATAGCCCGAAATTCTGGGGTTTTGTCACGTTCCAAACCCTTAAATCCGAGTTTTTAAGTTTTAGAAGAATTTGAGATGCTTCGGACATTTCATTTCTAAAAATGCTACGAAATGTTAACTAAAAGTTCAAGTTCCATTTTCTTTGGGAATTACAGTGTTTGATTAAAAGCACTGCATGTCCGCGCGAATGGTGAATGTAGACGATTTGTGACACATTGAGTGTTTCTTTTGTTGTCAAACCAGCTGTCAAGATAACAGCCTACTTACTGAAAGGAAGGCTTTTTTTCATTATTTTGAAAGTTTGCATCTACATCAAATAATTTGATTATATTAGATTCCGTTAATCCAATGAGCTACTTTTAGAAATTGAATGGAATCCACTGTATAGGCTTCAAGTAAAACTGATCCACATAGACTGCTCAATTAACAGTGCGAAATTTGAGTGAAAAAATGCGGAGTTTAATTGCACAAACGCTGGGGCCTATTTGTTGTGTAGTTTGCCGCCCCGGTGGCGCAGTGGTCTAAGCGATGGCCTCTGATCATTCGTTCGAACGGGGTCCGGGTTCGAATCCCGGTGAGGCATGGATGTTGTGTTTGTCTTACGGCACTGGCTCTCTCCCTTCCCTGGAACCAGTTACCCTAAATTTGGGACGGGCGACTGCTTATAGCCCATTGAGTTGCCCACGGTGGTCGTTAAACCTCCAATCAAAAAAAAAAAAAAAAAAATGTTGTGTAGTTAGTTTATATGTGCGTAATATATATAAATATTCGTAATATGCATTATATGTATGTTGGCACTGAGCTGAGAGTTTCAGGGTTTCTTGTGTCACCTGATAATCACCCCTGATATACATTTAGCATTTGTGATGATTGGAGAACCGACCTTTCTCGTAGCTACTACCCCGCCACGGTCAACGTTGCTGTCTTTACCCATGATTGCTTTTCTGTGACTAGTTTTTAATGCTTAGAGACCTGCTGTATTAGGGAGATTCAAAAGTCATTGCCGTTTTCAAGAGTCGTCCTGTGTTAGACAATTACTCGGTGCGCATGCGTTATGCCAATAAGAACAGCGCATGACCGGAAAACTGGTGTCGTCTAGTTTGTATGAATAGGAGCACGCGCTGCCGTGATTTATTGGAAACTTTTCTGCTCTCAAAAGCTATGAGGCGTGATCAAATGAAACCCGTTTGTGCCGCGTCAGGTGGACCAACGCACGGGGAGCATGATGACGTCACAGCTCGCCGATAAGCGCAGACCAGTTAACAAGTGAGCACGCGTTCGTTTTCCTCGCGTGTGTATTTTGCGCTGCAGTTCGTTGACAACATGGCCGGTGTGATTCTGAATCCGTCCAGGGTGGATCAGTAAGCGGGATTAGTTCCTAACAACGGAAGGATGTCGAGATGTCGACGTTCATCGCAGAATGCAGGCGGCGTATGGTGACAAATGTGTGTCGAAGACAACAGTGACGGACTGGGCGCGAATGTTTCGGGAAGGACGCGAAGAAACGAAAGATCTTCCGCGGCCGGGCCAGGCGCATGTTGTTGCGACAGATGAAGCCATCGCCAAGACTGATACAGCAATACGGGTGGACCGTCGTCGGAGCCTACGTTCGCCAGCAGAGGCAAGCTCCTACGACGGTCCACGTCGTCGGAGCCTACGTTCGCCAGCAGAGGCAAGCTCCTACGACGGTCCACGTCGTCGGAGCTTACCTATGTCATTTAGGACAGTTCAAGCGGTGGATACGAAGACACTGCACTGCAGTGTGTTCACAATGGATCCCATGGATGCTGACCGACCACCATAAGGAAGAACGCATGGGTTAGAGTTTGAACCACGTGCTGCGTTACGAAGAGGAGGGTGGTGCGTTCCTGTCGCGTATAGTGGCAGTCGACTTATCGTGGTGCCACCACTTTGAGCCGTCCAGCAAACCAGCGAGCATGCAACGGAAACTTCCCGGATCACCAAAGCACAAAACATTCAAGTCACAGGCTTCCACATGTAAGGTTATGCTGGTCGCATTTTTTGACCATGAAGGGCTTTTGTTGCTGGACTTTAAAGAGCTTCACATGAAATCAATGCCAACAGCTACAAAGACACACTGGACAAGCTGCATAAAGCCATCAAGAATATACTACCCAGCATGCCTTCGCGTGGTTGATTCTGTTGCACGACAATTCTCGTCCGCATGTTGCGAACATTGTGCAGGATGCGTTAGCACGGAAAGTGTAAGTTGTTCTGAACCACTCAACCTATTGCCCCGGTCTGTCACCATGTGACTTATTCGGACCCTTGAAAAAAGCTCTGAAGGGACAACGATTCCACTCCGATTCAGACGTCATGGCCGCAGTGACCAAATGGTTCAAGGAGTAACTGAAGTTCACGGACGGTATCCGCCGTCTCCCCAGGCAGTGCGATGTGTGTCTGCATACCTACGGCGACTTTTAACGAACACTGGTGCATTCTTGCTCCCTCATATATTGCTTTATTTAGTTCTGCCACACCTGCGTATGTACCTTTTCGTTCGTCTTAATAAAGCCACTTGAACGGGGTTCATTTGATCACGCCTAATATGAATAAGAAATACGGGATCGAGTGCTGTTACGGGTCTTCTTTTTTAAAAAATTGACCGCTGCAGCTTCAGCAAGGGAAATTTGTGCCGTGGAAGGTAAAGGAGCAGTGTCTGAAAGAACCACCAGATTTTGGTTTCAGCTATTTAAAAACGGGGACTGCAGCCCTGAAGACAAAGCTCGTGCTGGAAGTCCGCTGACGGTGAATTTTGAAACTCTACGCCAAGCCGTAGAGTCAAATCCGTGCTCATCTATCAAATGAGCTGGGAATACCTCAGCCCATAATTGTTCGCGAAGTGCACAAGCTCGGCAATACACACGGAAGTTGTCGACAAGTACCCCATAAACTGACTGCTGCTCAAGCTCAGCGACGTGTGAATGTGTGTCGCCAATTTCTGGAATATCCCCAGGACGACCGTTTCTTTAGGCGAATTATAACATGTGGTGAAAAGTGGATATCCTTCCGGAATCCAGACATGAGAGAACGGCGGTTAGTTCCCGAAAAGTCACCAGAACCAGTCCCAAAAAGGGGACAATTTGAGCACAAAGTTATGCTATCCGTGTGGTGGATCTTTGAGAACCCCATTCATTGATAATTGATTATAGATGACCGGCATTAATTTGCAGCTGTACTGTGCCCAGCTGGAGCGGATGTATGCCGCTTTAAGCCGAAAGTACCCTGCTCTGGTGAAACGTAACAGAGTTGAAGGGGGGGGTCAACAATTTTGGACCCGGCCCCGGCCGTCACATGATTGGACTCAATCCGAACCTGACCCGGACAAATCTGCTTTGAACTATAAATTCGAATATGTCATCATCATCAATCCACTGCTGGACGAAGGTCTCCCCAAGTTTCTTCCACAACGGACTGTCTTGGGCCTCCTCCATCCACCCATCTCCCACGTGGTCTTCTTCTGGCTCTTTTTTGTCCACTGGAATTCAATTTAAAATTTCGGTTGTGCATCAGTGGTCCGTTGTTCTGGCAATCTGTCCAGTCCATTGCCATTTCAGCGATTTTATTCTGATCATGATGTCTTCCACTCTTGTCATTTTCCTTATCCGCATGTGTTCTTCTTATCTCTCCTGGTTACACCAAGCATGCATCTCTCCATGCTTCTTTCAGTTGTCTGCAGTCTCTACATGTCTTTTTTAGTTAAGGTCCACGTCTGTGCTCCGTACGTAAGCACTGGAAGGATGTATTGATTAAACACTTTTAATTTTAAGATATAATGGCATATTGCTCTTAAAAATTGTACTGTTTCTCCCAAAAGCTCTCCAAACAAGTTTTACACGTCGATTAATTTCTTCATTAATGTGACTTTTGCTGTCCAAGGTAGGTGTCTGTTATCTCCAGCTTTTCCCCATCAACCCATAAATCTTCATTTCTTATAAAAACATTGTACATCACTTTTGTCTTCTAAAAGTTCATTTTTAATCCTACTTCTTCACTCTTGTCAGCAAGATTCTGGATCATACCCTGCAGCTATAATGGGGCAGTTGCAAAAATGACTAGGTCATCAGCAAAATGAAGGTGAGTTAGACAATCTCCATTAATCTTTATCCGTTTATTTTCCCATTTCAGTGATTGAAAGACATTTTGCAATGTGACATTAAAGAGTTCGGGAGATATAGTGTAATCTGAGGGGGGGTGTTGGAGGTTTAACGAAAACCGTGAGCAACTCAATGGGCTATGAGCAGTCGCCCGTCCCGTTCCTTAAATTAGGGTTACTCGTTCCAGGGAAGGGAAAAAGCCAGTGCCGTAAGACAAACACAACACCCATGCCTCACCGGGATTCGAACCCCTTTTCGGAGGACGAATGATCAGAGGCCATCGCTTAGACCACTGCGCCACCGGGACGGCGGTGTCATCTTGTCTCACTCCTTTTCCAATTTTTATTGGTGCTCTATCTTCAAATAACCGAACCCTTTGCACTTGCATTTTCATAAATGTTACTAATAATACTAATGTATGCATCTTCAACACCGCAGAATTTCAAAGCCATTGTAACTGCTGATAGTTTCACGGAATCGAAGGCTTTTCCATAATCGATAAAAGCCATGTGTAATGGGAGTTCATATTCCCTAGTTCTTTCAATTAGTTATCTCAGCAGATGGATATGATGTATAGTGCTATAGCTACTCCTGAATTCAGCTTATTTTCTTGGTTGAGCCATGTTCAGTATTACCTTCAAGCGATGTGAAAGAACCTTAGTGAAGATTTCATAAATCACTGATGAGAGGCTGATGGGGGCTGTAGTCCCTGAGATCCTGACTGTCACGTTTTTTTATGTAGACATATTAAGATGTGCTTAATAAAGTGACCACGCATTGTATTATGTAAGTTGTTCAATGTTTAAAAGCGGTTTATTTTGTAGCTCGTTGTACATTTGTACAAAGGAACTAGAAGCAAATTATTACAGTAGGCGATGCAATCCTACACATTCGCAGATAAAGGAAAGAAAAAATAAAGTGTGCAGAAGGGTATAAAAGGAAAGTAAATAAACATCGAAAGAAATTGAGAATTAGATTTATCGATAGGATGACGCTATTTAAGTGGAAGGCATAAGCTCTGAATGATACCGTGCACAAGATGGCGGCTGAAATACTGTTTGTTGTTATATATATATAAAAAAAATGTTGGGGAAAAAAATCATGGTTCCGGTGCACGCTAACTGTAACGATATGTTCGAATTTCGGGACTCTGTGTGGAAGTGGAAGCGTCATGTTTCTCATTGAATATGCAGGAACTTCACGGGGAGGCTCTCCAAGGCGAAGGCGGGCGCCAAGGGAATCGGAGAGACGCGAAAATACTTCGATAATGACGTAACAGCTCGAAAGACGCACCACTGTGATGCGACACTCAACATTTCCCTCGAAAAAGCTCCGTGCATCTTTCTGACTTCGGAATAATTGAACCCGTAAAAAGAAAAGAAAGCAAGAGAAGGAGAGGAAGGCAAAGGAGGTGAGGTGATTCCGGGAAGGGGGAAGAGCGTAAGAAGAAAATAGGCATGCTAACTAAGAAGAAAAGCAAACAAAATGAATGGAAGGAGAAGTAAATGAAAGAGTGCTGCAGGAAGACAGGATTTGGTTTGGCGAAGAAAGAATGGAAGAAACAGAATTACCAAATGAAAAAGTGGATTCTGTCTGGGCGTCTATGTTACCTTCCTTCCCTCCTCCTCCTCCTCCTCCTTCTTCCATTGCGTCTACTTCCCTCCTGTCGTCGCTGACACATCAGTACAGATCGCATCACAGATTTTTGTGGTTGGGAATCTGAATCTGGCTGTTTTTCCACGTAAATACTTATCTAATAGAATGACAGCAATAACAAGCATGCATATGCTTCTCTTCTCCTTTTACCAATTTCTGTCAACTCAACCATTTTTCCTGCACTGTAAAAAATAAGTGGTGTGAATTCAGGGAAAATTTCTGGAAATAACGTACAGTAAAATTGCTGGTGCCGCAGTGGTCTAAGCGATGGCTTCCGATCTTTCGTCTGAGATGGGTCCGAGTTCGAATCCCGGCGAGGCATAGATATTGTGTTTGTCTTACGGTCCTGGCTGTCTCCCTTCCCTGGAAGCAGTGACCTTAAATTAGGGACGGGCGACTGCCTATAGCCCCCTAAGTTACTCACAGTGGTCGTTAAACCTCAAATCAAAAGAAAAAAAAAATGCCGGTAGATGTCCAGCTGTTAGAGAAATTTCCGTTTTTAAAACTTCCCGTTTTTCTTTTTGTTTTTTTGTTTTAAAGTTTTTGTTGTTTTTTAAACTTCTTCAGAAATAGCTGTTGTAAATTTCAGATCTTCATACGAACGCTCAGTATTGGACTGGCGATCCATAAACAACCCTGGAAGCAGATTTTTTGCTGCTCACTGTTTGCAAAAAATATCCAAGTGCCCCAAACCTAAAATTAAGTGTATGCCAGCATCACCATTTCCTGTTTAATAGTCTTTTTAGCAAAAGTGTAGTAATTATTGCATTGTTTGTATTTACAAAATAAGCTTATATCAAACTTCGCCATGTTTCAGAGCGAATCTCTGGATTTCGTATAACAAACTACAAACATGATCTGCTTGGCGCTGAACCCACCTTTCATCTGACCTTTCTTCTTTCTTTCTCCAGCCCTCTGCGTTAAGCCGGTCGCATTTACTACCATTTCAACCCCGGTTGCATTTACCGTTGGAAGACCCCAGGTGGTGAATACCCAATCTTCCCGCCCTGCCTGCCTCCCGGATCCTTTCTTCTCCACTCCTCTTTGCACCTGCCGGTCGCATTTGCTACCATTTCAACCCCGGTCGCGTTTGCTACCATTTCAACCCCGGTCGCATTTGCGACGACACCCATTTATGACGAGCTCAGATTTTACGAGGAGAACTGGAGCAATTGTTTGTTATAACGAAAACGCAACAAAACCTAGTGCTGTAATATATTTAACAAGAGACAGAAAATCTGGTGAGCATGGACCTGCAGGGGAGGTATAGAAATGGCGAGCGGAGTTTTTTTTTTTCTTGTTTTTTTTTAATCAGTTAGGTGAAAACTTCCGGGGTCGGCCCAACCCTGTGCTGGAAGGTTTAGATTTTTGCTCCTGGATTAAAATGAAACGTTTAGATTCACAAAATGAAGACTGACTTGTTAAATAATCAGATGACGAAGATTTCTGAGTTAAACGAAAGGCATTGAAATGCATGTACCACCCGGTGCGATGACTAATTGCAGATGAAAGTCTGAAATGGGCCGGGAAGACTGATATCGAGGCTATCATGTTTATGCTTAAGTGTGGAAGGAGAAATGCGTTTACATTTGTAACAGAAGTGGGTAGTCAGATCTAAACCTAATCCGCGGGAGGAATTCTTACGCGGAAGTAGAAATTTACACGTCCCTTTGCCTTACGTTCCGCTTGCTACTGAGATAGTTAGTTTAGTAGAGCAGCTTTGTTTCTCCCGAGGAAGAGTTTTGTATTATTTGTAATAAGTGGCGGAGAAGCGGGGATGTAAAGTCTGAAGCATGTCATTGAAAAGTCTGAGCTGGAATGGGCTGTGCTTTTCAAATTAAAGCTCGTGCAGATCTCTAGTACGCACGGCGTTTCAGAATTTCTGGCCAGCGAAAGTAAGAATACAGGTAGTTTTCCTTAACACACCAGTTTTCAAGAGTGAGCACCCTACACGCCTTGCCGTCTCGGAAATATTCTGACCCAGTCGTCAGGCAATTACAATTTGTCCTCTGTCAAACTCGCTTAAGTCCGCTGCCTTTCCCATCTGAAGAACAAGAACAACACTGATTAACAAAGCTCATATAGGGGTTATTTATACCGATTTATGACCTCCACACGCGCCGTTGTTTACCTGCAGTTGCTTCGATTTGCATAAAGATGCTGTGGTCACAATGTTTGGACTCTTCGGTGTATAAAACTAGATATGTTTAGAATAAACTGTCAGAATATAATTCAGTATATAAATTGAACAACCTCTTCTCGGGTGGGTCCTTACCGATGCACAAGCACTTCCCGAAATCTTTATCTCAATCCTCTGTGCTGTTGTTTCCCAAGGGGCACAAAGTAAGCATCTTGACCCTTGCACTCGTGACGTTCCCCACGTCACTGGACCTGGAGGTGAAAGAAATAAAACAAAGGCGGAGAAAAAATTAAAAGAGAGGACTTGTATGTATCACTTTTAAGAAGATCATGCACGTTTATCTTATATACTTAAGACAGAGGAAGCCCCTAGGAAGGAGGAACTTAAAAAAGACAGAAGAAGCTCCTAGGAAGGAGGCAGAAGAAACCCTTAGGAAGGAGGAACTTGAAAAAGACAGAAGAAGCGCCTAGGAAGGAGGCACTTGAGAAAGACAGGAGAAGCCCCTAAGAAGGAGGAACTTGAAAAAGACAGAAGAAGCTCCTAGAAAGGAGGAACTTTAAAAGCGTTGATTTATCATGAAAAACCGGTTAATTCCCTTTAAACCAATGAAAATTGAACAGAATCAATAGGTGAAAAAGAACGGAGCAAAACGTGTACTGTCGCGTTCCTTCCTCATATCACATAACTGATCCATGCATGCATTCTATTACTCCAAGTCATCCTAAGAGTGTACTGCTGTTAAAGGCGGAGGAGCCTTATCACGATTCGTCGTGGAACGGTAGCGTCCGAGCAACGGCAAGTTGTGATTGGTGCAGAACAGCTGCCGTAGAATTATTATTAACGATAACCTCCAAACAGCGAAACCTCCTAACAGCGGCTAACAGACATCCGCGTTACAGTGCACTTCTTTCTGTCAAGCAATTACTTCCCCACTCCCGTACACACCCCCACACACATGCACACATCACAAATTGGCAGTGGATGGAGATTGTGAATTGGGGTGTGGTGGAGTTCGCGCGGATGGCCTAGTGGTCAACGTTCGTTACTGCTACGGAGAGGTCTCAGGTTCGATCCCAGGCAGGTACGAACGCTCGAACCACTAAATATCCGCTGTGCGTCGGATGGGCACGTTAAGCCGTCGGACACCGGGTACTGACACCCCCCCCCCCCCCCCGGTTATAAATGAGGGCGCCTTTCTACCTCGCTTCCGTGTCACTTTCCTGTCTGGCACTGTAGCCCAAATCTCCTGGCTTCCTACTTCTAAGAGTTGTTTAAGGCCTGGGGTCAGACACTCCCTTCCTAAAACCCTCTACATTTGTTCTGATCTGATCTGCCCCGATTTTTTTTATTTTTTTTTATTAAAATTTTAACGACCACCGTGAGCAACTCAATGGGCTATAAGCAGTCGGCTGTCCCAAATTTAGGGTCATTGGTTCCAGGTAAGGGAAAGAGCTAGTGCCGTAAGACAAACACATCTATGCCTCACCAGGATTTAAACCTGGACGAATAGTCATAAGCCAGTGCTTAGACCACTGCGCCACTAGGGCGGCTCCCGAATGGCAGTTTATTGTCTCTGTGTTGTGAATGTTGGGAAAGGTCTTCCAGCCCATGGCCCTCCTCAAGTTGTATCCCAAATGGGCAGAAGCAGCCGAACGTGCGTAGCTCTTGATTGATTAACTTCTCATATCAAATTTATTTCTAAAAGCGCTCTAACTTTTGAATTTTTTTTGTTTTTGTTTTTTTAGACAGCAATTTTGTCCGATAAACTGCTGTGCAAACAAAAATGTATTCTGATCAGGGACTATTTTTCGCAGCGGAGGAGGTAGCTGTTTCGTATCCTATATTGTGCTACAGTCGTAGGTTGACTTACAGTGTAGAACTCTACGCTGGAAGGAATATATTTTTTAATAGTTGTACACGTACAATTCTTCTTCCTCCTTTTGATTCTCCCCTCTCTTTCTCCCCCCCCCCCATGAAACCCCCTCTATTTTATCTCCCCTCTTTCACTTCTCGACGCGTGGCAGCTAAAGTGATACATCTCCACCGATTTGGTCTTAGTGATCCGTTTATCAGGAAAGTGAATTCTTTAGAAGATATCATTTTAAAGAAATGATCAGCTGAAAATTTATTTTGTTGTTTCAGTAAAAGAAGTGAGATTTTCGGAGGAGGGTTAAATTATCGATTGGGCAAAATGGAATACAGGCATAGTTCAAGATCAGGGTTGAGATTTCCACTTATCGTCAGTAGTATCTCCTGAATAAATTTCACTTAACCGGTACTCGAAAGTCACAGGTCTTTCTCTTTCTCTCTCTCTCTCTCTCTCTCTCTCTCTCTCTCTCTCTCTCTGTGGATTTAATGACCGCTGTGAGCAACTCAGTGGACTATTATACGTAGTTGCCCGTGCTAATTTTAGGGCTACTGTGGTTCGAGGAAAGGGAGAAAGCCTGTGCCGTATGACAAATGCAACATCCATGCCACACTAGGATTCGAACCCAGCACCCATTTCGAGCAAGCGCTTGGGCCCCCGTTACAGGGCCTTTTTCTTTCTTTCGTTCTTTCTTTTTCTTCTTGTTTTAATTGTTATTGTATTCAAGAAAGTTTTTGTTAATTAATTGTTATTGTATTAAGAAAGTTATTTGATACGCTTGAATAATAATAAAAAAAAAAGGTACTTTTACAGTACTTTGTAATATTTTCGTTCAATATTGAGGCAATGCATCTCGATTATGCTATTTTGTACTTTGGTTACACTTTTTTTAGTCAGTCAGAGTAAACGGAAAACCGTTTTTCTTTGGATACCTTTTTGTAATTACCATGCTATTTGTGAATCTCAATTAATGCTTCTGAAAAATGTCTCAGAACTAGAGATTTGCTCAAGGGTTATTTCTGTACATTTTAAAACCCTTCAATCATCTTCAACTGGCTTAAGAAAAAAAAAAAAAACAAGGCCCTACATAGATCTTTTCACCAAAATGAAAATTTGAAAATATGCTATCATCCCATTCGTTCCTGATGTTAATTACAAAATTTCGAAAATTCTCAAAGCTTTCAACGTTTGTCATAGGAAGAGCAAAATTGAATCGGAAAGCGGCTCTGGAGCTGGGATTTAACTCCTAAAACCCTATGCTGATTCCACGCTGGAGGTGTGGCTGGTGTTCTCATCTTACAGCGCTAACTCTCTCTCTCTCTCTCTCTCACACACACTCTCTCTCTCTCTCTCTCTCTCTCTCACACACACACACACACACACTCTCTCTCTCTCACACACACACACACACACTCTCTCTCTCTCTCTCTCTCTCTCTCTCTCTCTCTCTCTCTCACACTCTTACACACACACTCACTTTCTCTCTCACACTCTCACTTTCTCTCTCACACTCTCACTTTCTCTCTCACACACCCTGTGTCCTCTCTCACTTTCTCTTTCGCACTCTCTCTCTCTCTCTCACCCACCCCCTCTCTTCCATGGAACCAGTGGCCCTAAATTAGTTATTGGCGACTGCCTGTATCAAGAGTTCGCACGGCCTCTGGACTCCTGGAAACGTCCTGGAATTTGATTTGGCCTTTTTGAATGCTTGGGAAGTCCATGATTCTTCATATTTTTGTGAAAGGTCCTGGGACAGTCCTGGATTTTTTTACTTGCAAAGGAAAAATACTTTGAATTGATTGCGTCACCGTGTTCTAGCACCTTTCGGCGTGTGTTCGCGATGACTTCACTACCTTCCATGAAGTGTAGGTAAAGATGTGATGTCATCTCTTTCATCTCGCGTAACGCTGCAGTGTAAGATGTTTGAGTGCCATACTTGCAAAAATCTTGGTTTGCGGTACACAGTTTTGTGCAGCTGGTTTCATAGCAGCTTGTGCAAACCTTCCCGTGAGCCCAAGATGGCCGTTCCTTCTAGCACGCGCCTTCCTCACTGAGGACGATTAGTATCCGGCCGGCGTGCCGTTAATGTGCATGGGAGTAGATGACTATGAATGTAACAGAAAATCTATAGTGCCGTCGAAAATTTGTTTTGTATTATCATCATTGTGCTAAGTTCCAGATTGCTTCATATACTGTAAGGCTTATACAGAGCAATTTTTATACGGGGAAATTTTACCACTTCATTGAAGACGTAACACACACTGAAGAACACTCTGTGTAACAGTTACAACCCATAGGACTTCATAAGAATTCTAAATGCATGGTAAATTTCACCCCAGTTTGCAAAATATTAAACGAAGCACTATGATTGTAGCTGAAATTTAAGTTTCTGGAATTTTTTGATGTACTGCTGGAATTTATTTTCTGTAAATGTGTACGAACTCTGTACATCCCTTTGAGTTGCTCACGGTGGTCGTAAAACTCCCCCCCCGAAAATAAAGGTAGCTATAAAAAATTTGTGAAAAACACTGCTACAAACATCGATTAGCCGGTGGCGCAGTGGTCTTAGCGATGGCTTCTGATCTCCGGGTTCGAATCCCGGTGAAGCATAGATGTTGTGTTTGTCTTACTGCACTGGCTGTCTCCCTTCCCTGGAACCAGTGAACCTAAATTACGGACGGGCGACTGCTTATAGCCCACTGAGGTGCTCACGGTAGTCGTTAAACCTCCAATCAAAAAAAAAAAAAAAAACATCGATTAGAGTTTCAGTAAATAAATAGACGTACACATTTTTTAAAAATTCGAACCATCACTGATGGGCGGCTGCGGGAGGAGGGGGCAGCACAGGAGCACGTCCCCCCTAAAGGAACCAGATTTTTAGTTTTCTGTATTTTTACACCTTACTAAAAATACACTTATGTATTTATATTTTTTGTACTGTTAACGCTTATAAAATAATCCAACTAGTTTTTGAAACTCTTGAAGCCGTTTTCAAAAAGAAATCAATCACCATTCAAACGTCAAGCCAATGTGAAGGAGTCAGAAAAGAAGATTCATTTCCAAAATCTGCCGTAGAATGCATTAGTGCAATTCAGACCAATGCAGATCTGATCTGCTTGAACAACATCGAATGTCTGCTAACAGGTTATTCCCGTTACAACAGGGACGTGAGGAGGGATTCTTCTCAGCTATATGAAAAGGCTGAAAACATGTCTAATAACCACAATGGGCCAGCAGCGTCTTACAGGACTAATGTTAATGCAAATTTACTGAAATATTGCCTTAAAAATATTGATGAATTAGGAGAGCTTTGTTCGAATGCGCCCAAGAAGACTCACTTTTGTGCAACACTCATTCCATTCTTTATTTAAAATGGGGATTCAATGAATTCGTACGCTTCAAATGATCCTAGTTTTGATCAAAATACTCATATAATCACGCAACTCATTCTCCAAAAAAAAAAAAAAAAAAAAAAAATGTAATATCGATAATACATACACTATATCGAACATCTTCCTTCCTCCCCATGACACTATTCTGACATTCGATCCAATTGATAGTGTGGTATTAAGATGCCCCTCTTTTCAAATTTCTGCAACCGCCACTGCGACGTCCCGAACTCCGTTTTCAGTGTTGCCAACTTGGTGTGAAAAATCGATAAATTTAGGGGATTTTGAGTTGGAGTTTGCGACAAAAATATTATTTTGGGTTTAACGACTTTTTCAGGGCATTTAGTTATGTTTTTAATGATTTCAGGGACTTTGTGTATTTATGATTTCAAGCATTTAAAAAGTACGGTTTTGAATCAGTAGAATATATTTTTCACTTTCCGTAGTTCTAATAACACTTAACCGCGAATTGTAAAACTTGTAGAGTGCAATCCTTTTTCTTCCCGTCTTTGTTTTTATCATGCGTAGGGAGCTTCTCCGTATCCGCTCCGTTTGCCTGGGATCTCTTAGGCTGTTTATGCGATGGGGAGGGGGTGCTTACATTAGTGTTTCCATTCGCAGAAATATTGTATCATTAAAACAAAAGTTCTATTTTATCAAAATGTCAGTAACAAATAACAGAAAAGAAAACATTTTTTTTTCTTTCTTTTTTTGCATGAAATAATTTCATCTTTTACACTTTTAATTGATTGGTCCACCACATTTTGGATACCAAATGTTTTTAGCTAGTCTTCTTAGAGATTAAAAAAAAATTTAATGTCTTCTCTTACCCTAAGTATATTATTGAAGCCATATTAAGTAACAATGGTCTCAATTCCACTTCTTTTTTGCGTTAGTAATTTAAAGTATCAAATAAATAATAATTATGCATCATTGAATTTTAAATGACACAAATAAATACAAAATTTAACATGATTTAAGTATTTTGGGGAACTTTTTTACACTTTTGGAAACTTTTTATAGCTGATTTGAAAACTTTTAGAATGACAGTTGGCAATCTCAACACTACCCGTTTCGGAATAAGAATTTCTGTTATTAAAGAGACGTAAAAAAGAAAATGAAATTGCATATCCAGCGGCAAAGATCATTGTACGCCACACTGTGAGGTAGGTGGTGAAAAATTTGTTCTGATACAAATAGGACGAGTCTACATTGCTCTGATTCTCGGTCTCCTGATTTGTTCCTAGTGGTTTAGTAATTATGCCCTTTCAACTCCGACCTCCATTGTCTCTTTTTTTTTCTTTTTTTTTTTTTTTATATATAATGCATCCCTCTCTCCTCTTTGAATCGCATGCGTGCCATCTGGCACGACGGTTCACACAGAGAAACAGTGGGTAGTTTTTCTCCTTTTATTGGACGACGCACGCAATACCCCACAGATTTTTTAAACCTGTGGTAGTTTCAACGCAAATGTTTTTCGTCACACAGTTTTGTCGCTCCATTCTCTTACCCACGTCTGTCTGCCCCTTTTCCATAGCATTCTCTCCCTCCCTCTCCCACTATTCTTTCTTTGGAAGACTGTTTTATGATTGGTTTCCGAAAGGCCGAACGGATGATATGTGATGTTGGACATACTCTCGACCCCCCCCTCTCCGTCTCTCACTCTGTTTCCTTTTAAACGGTCTCTCTATGCTAATGGTATGGATTAACGAGGCCATCACCTCTTCCTCCTCCCACTCTTGTCCTCCTAGCCAATCGCACACATCCTCGGCTGCGATCGTAACCAATCAATTCAGTTTCTGGGCGCACTCCACGTCTAAAGCGTGGTTAAGTGTCATCAACACCCTTGTTCCTCCGACCTCGGCTGCTTCGTTCATTAAACATCGTGCGTCGAGAGCTGCATTTTCTAAAATTTTCGATAATTTGCTAATTAGTGATTTAGTTACTGTAATTTATAATTTTTTTCAATCAGGACCATTGATTGAAGCAGTTATTTCGTGAGTGCAGAATGAAAAGAAAAGGAATCGCGCTTTCCACTCATATCATAGGCATTTTTTTCCTTCTGAGGAAAGTCGTGCTTGAGATTCTTGAGTCTTGACTTCTTAACCACGGATTAATTGATGCCATTTCAAGTTGTACTTCATCAAATTCAGTAGGTAGTCTAATGCGTGCGTATGCGTTCCCTTGCCCGTATACTTGCTTTTGTATGCCTGCTAGCTAGCGCGGTTGATATTCCTCATTCACGATGGAAAGAGAGGGGGAAAAAAGTGTACGGGGTCAAGTATTTCTTTTACAATAAAGAATTTCATCTTTAACTTCATTTACATCAGTGATGACGTTTTCGCACTGCGCAAATAATTGCGCGTATTCGTAATCTCAGAATTTCTCTGTCGCGAATTTTTTTTTCTTTTTATGTAGCTTATTTTTTTTTTTTTTTTTTTATTTCTCCAGTGAATGCAGCATTGGTTTTCTTCCGGAAATGTTTTCCATCCGTGAACGATTTACATTTGATTTATCGTATACAGGTAACCCTCGATTTACTCCGATCTAATTTGCGCCGATTAAAGGCGATATTGAAATCAGACAGTCAAAAAGTGAAAAATCATATTTTTCATTTTTCTTTATAAGGTTTTACAATTTTTCTCGTACTGCATCTTATACTAAATTGTAATCCCTACATCCCTGATTTTGAGTAAACATTATAAATAAAGTGAACTCTCGTTAATCCAGACACCAATAATCTGGACTTCGCTTCATCCGGACAACCCCTAAAAAAATATATTTTATTTTTTTTATTTTTAAAGTTTACAATTATTCTGGAACTGTTTCTTATACTAAATTGTTATCCTTACATCCCTGATTTTGAATAAAGATTATAAATAAAGTGAACTCTCGTTAATCCGGACACTAATAATCTGGTCTTCGCTTCATCCGGACAACCCATAAAAAAAAAAAAAAAACGAAGTTTGAACTTAATTAAACTTGAGCGTAAATGCGAGAAGCAAGATCACTGGAGGGAGTAGTGAGTTGAGTTTCGGGAACCACTAGTAGTAATGAGCTGAGTTTCGGGAACCACTAGTAGTAATGAGCTGAGTTTCGGGAACCACAAGTAGTAATGAGCTGAGCTTCGGGAACCACTAGTAGTAATGAGCTGAGTTTCGGGAACCACAAGTAGTAATGAGCTGAGCTTCGGGAACCACTAGTAGTAATGAGCTGAGTTTCGGGAACCACTAGTAGTAATGAGCTGAGTTTCGGGAACCACAAGTAGTAATGAGCTGAGTTTCGGGAACCACAAGTAGTAATGAGCTGAGCTTCGGGAACCACTAGTAGTAATGAGCTGAGTTTCGGGAACCACAAGTAGTAATGAGCTGAGCTTCGGGAACCACTAGTAGTAATGAGCTGAGTTTCGGGAACCACAAGTAGTAATGAGCTGAGCTTCGGGAACCACTAGTAGTAATGAGCTGAGTTTCGGGAACCACTAGTAGTAATGAGCTGAGTTTCGGGAACCACAAGTAGTAATGAGCTGAGCTTCGGGAACCACTAGTAGTAATGAGCTGAGTTTCGGGAACCACAAGTAGGAATGAGCTGAGTTTCGGGAACCACTAGTATAGCCTAGTGCTGAGCTGAGTTTCAGAAACCCACTAGTAGCAGTGAGCTGAGTTTCAGGAACCACTGGTAATTGGTGAGCTGAGTTTCAGAAAGCATATGGCTCCCTGATGACTCACCACCGCGTACGGCCATTTCCGCCATCCTCAGTCAAGGACACTTAGCTCTCTCTCTCTATTCATCAATGAATGCCGGTTGCTTCGACTAACGAATCCTGTGATGCTTATATTCAAATTAATCGGAAACTTGAAACTTGGTCGTTTTCGGTGGTGTAGTGGTTAGCATAATCGGGCCCTATCCGGGAAACGCGGGTTCGATTCCCGCTCCAGGACGACGAAGTTTTCAAGTTTTAGGATATTCTCTGACTTAACATCCATGTCATATTTACACCAAGTAAACGGATTCACATCTCCCAAATTTGTATTGCTCTATTCATCTTTTCAATTGTCTGTGATTGGGTATCACCCAGTTTTTGACAGAATTTAATGCAAATTCTTTGATCAAGGCTTTCATACGCAAGATTTTAAAATTTGGACTCAAGATTTTCACGAAGCTCTACGTCAAGGGAGTGAACGAGAAATTACATTAGAGGATGTTGAGGCGTGGCTAGAAGCTGCACTGTAAAAAAAAAAAAAAAAATAAGTGGTGTGAATTCACAGAAAATTTCTGAAAATAACGTGCAGCAAATTTGCCGGTAACTGTTCGTGTTTTTCAAAAATTTCCGTTTTTAAAAGTTTCCGTTTATTTTAACCCGTATTTTCACAGATTTTTCGTAGACAGTAATTTCGTTTATTTCAGAAAAGTCCATTTCAGGTTTTTCCGTATTTAAACCGAAGTTCCGCAAAACCGACGACCCTGCGTTTTTCAGCTCTTTCCCCAGATAATCCTTCCGCTCAATTCAGGATTCAACCCGCGCCGCTTGAACAGGTAGCGCACGTCTTTAACCACTGAGCCACACACTCGGAAATTCGAGTCACGTACATCGTAAAATAAATTGCGGGACAATGAATTATTTTTTTTGTCATTAATACGAGTGATTTAGTCATTTTATTTTCTGTTGCAGCTTATTATTTTTCTGAATAGGTTTGTAATCTTTTTTTTTTTTTCTTCTGTAGGAGGTCTTTTCACAAATTAAGCATTTTTCATCCTGATTTTTCGAAACAGCAAAATACTTCGCAACTTGATTTTTTAAACTGACAATGTATTTCACTTATCTTTAAAAAAGGTGAAATGTGCTTTTTTTATAACATTATTTCACAAAAAAAAAACCTCCTAAATATAACATTTTCTCTTGATAGCTATAATAGCTTTTGTCTTAAATTGTCTAAAGACTGATACAGGCATCAAATAACCATCTGTACAATAAGCTATACGCCTCGAAGCTTTTGTTCCGTAGCCAATGAAACAAAAGCTTCGAGGCGTATAGCTTATAAGCTTCGAGGCGTATGTATAGACAGATAAAATGAAGAATTCAATAGTCTTTATCAATTATACAAGCTTACTGTTTTATGAACTGTATAATTTAGTTCGTTTTAGCCTGTATGTGACCTCACGACAAAGATTAGCTGTGAACTACGGTAGCCGAGTCAGTGGTGTCTCCATCTAATGTAAGCTCGATGGTTGGGAGCAATAACTCTGCAGGATTTTCAACCAAATGACAAGTTACCATGAAGTTATTTGTGGTAAGCATTTTTATTCTGATAATTTCTCATATGGGTGATTTCAATGCAAAAATAGAGCAACAGAATGAAACTTCGGTTGGTAAATTCGGTTATGGGAACAGAAATCAGCGTGGAAATACTCTCGTAGAGTTTGCAGAAGCAGAAAGGTTTCTCATCATGAACTCCTTTTTAAGAAAAATCTACACAGGAAATGGACATGGAGGCATCTGAATGGGACAAATGAAATTGATTTTATTATGTGTAACACAAAATTCGTCATCGAAGACTGCAGTGTGCTAAACAAGTTCAACACAGGGGGTGACCATAGATTGGTGAGATGTAAGATGCACCTCAACACTAAACTCGAACGTGGCAAGCTCATAGAACAAACAAAATGTATTGACATAACCAACCTTTAAAAACATCATAATACCTTCAAGCTGGATCTGAGAAACAGATTCTCTGCTTTAGAAAGGCCTAACATCGGAAGAAATGGATTTTTCTGAAGTTAACAGAGAACTCACCGAGGCTCTTATGGAATCAGCAACACAAATATGGTACTAAGAACAAGTTACATATGAAGAAAATTTCAGGAAAAACAAAAATGTAGATGCAAAAGAGAAGGGAGATGAGGACTAATAAAGACGTAACTTCCAAAGTGGAATATATAGAACTATGCAAGACAGTACGAAAAAGTATCGCTGAAGACAAGGAAATTCAATTGTGAACTAGTGAGAAAAGCAACTGAAAACAACCAAAGACTGAAGAGAGCAAAGGGGCATCTCGGTAAGGGAAGAAAACAGATTATGGCACTTAAAAAAGAAGATGGTTCTGTAACAAGAAATAGAAGCGAAATTTTGACACGGGTGAAAGATTTCTACTCAAAACTGTATGAAAGGGATGATGCATCTATTCCAGACATTATGACAGGTACCAGTACCAAAGTCCCTCCAGTCCTCTCTGCAGAAGTTACACATGCAATTAAGAACATGAAATGCGGAAGAGCCCCAGGAGAAGATGGAATTACCGTGGACATTATACTAGAAACAACAGGAGGAATTGAAACTACACTCGCCCAAATTTTCACCAGATATCTCAATGAAGGGAAGATTCCTGAGGATTGGAACGATCATTCTGCTACATAAAAAGGTGACGTTCAGGATCTCAGGAACTACAATTAGCCTCCTATCAGTGGCTTATAAAATCTTCACTAAGGTTCGTTCACATCGCTTGAGGGTAGCACTAGACATGGCTCAACCAAGAAAACAAGCTGGATTCAGGTGTATCTACAGTACTGTAGATCGTATGCTGTAGATCATATACATGTGCTGAGAGAACTAATTGAAAGAACAAGCGAATATGAACTCCCGTTATGAATTGCTTTTATTGATTATGGAAAGGCCTTCGATTCAGTGAAACCATCAGCAGTTGCAATGGCTTTGAAATCCTGCGGTATTGAAATGCATACATTAGCATTATTAATAACATATATGAAAATGCAAGGGCAAAGGTTTGGATATTTGAGGATACAGCGCAAATAAAAATTGTAAAGGGAGTGAGACAAGGTGACACCATATCTTCCAAGCTCTTTAATGCCACACTGCAAAATGTCTTTCAATCGTTGAACTGGGAAAACAAAGGGATAAAGATTAATGGAGATTATTTAACTCACCTTCGTTTTGCTGATAACGTAGTTATTTTTGCAACTACCTACTTCGTCAGAGCTGCAGTATGATCCAGGAACTTGCTGACAAGAGTAAAGAAGTGGGATTAAAAATTAAATTTCAGAAGACAAAAGTGATGTAAAATGCTTTTACAAGAAACAAAGATTTATTGATTGACGGAGAGAAGCTTGAGACAACCTGATACCTACATTTATCTTGGGCAGCAGATATCAAGTGAGGGTCACATTGATGAAGAAATTAATCGGCGTTTAAAACTTGGATGGAGAGCTTTTGGAAGAAAGAGACAATTTTTAAGAGCAGTGTGCCATTATGTCTTAAAAGAAAAGTGTTTAACCAATGCATCCTGCCAGTGCTTACACATGGATCAGAGATATGGACCTTAACTAAAAAAGACAAAGATTGCAGACAGCTCAAAGAAGCATGGAGAGATACATGCTGGATGTAACCAGGAAAGATAAGAAGAGGAACTTGTGGTTTAGAAAAATGACAGGAATGAACGACATCATGACCAGAGGGAAATCACTGAAATGGCAATGGGCTGGACATGTTGCCAGAAGAACGGACAACCGTTGGACAACCGAAATTTCAGACTGGATTCCGAGGGACAAAAAGATACCCAGAAGAAGACCCCATGGGAGATGGATGGGTGAAATTCGAAAGCATGCCGGAGTGACATGGAGGGAGACAGGCTCAAGACGGATAATTGTTGAAGAAACTTGGGGAGACTTTATCCAGCAGTGGATTGATAATCGTTGACACTGATGATGATGATATATACATTAATACATATAAAATTTTTAAATAGAGTAGAAAAATTTTCTTATGCTCGTGTATCGCAAATGCAAATTCCAAGAAATCTACACATATAAATCATTAAAAATGTTATACCTTTGCTTTAATTCAGTAATACACCACGTATTTCGCCATATTGTTGTGTAAAATATTGTGGATGCTAGTAAGATAACGCTGTGCTGGTTAAAATCCCCTCCAAAACATTAGGAGAAAAATGTCCTCACGTTACTATATGCGCATTTCTGATTATTAAGGAATCATTACAGTTACCTGAAAACGTATGGTGTAAACCATTCCCCTGCCATTTGGTTTCAGCCCCTTTAGATTATGTAGATTAGCACATAGTAGTAAAGAAAAATACTAACTGTTTGGATGCCAGTTTGAGATGCATCAATTTTTTTTTTCACGGAGTGTAAACCACCCACCGCAAAGAAAGAAAAAAACTTTTTGTGGGAAGAATTTCTAAAAATTTCCTATTGTCAAAAATTAGGTTGCAAATATATTGTGTTGTATTAGAAGCCCTAACGTCACTTTAGGTACTCTGGGACTTAACCGTATACGTGGAAAGTTGGCATCCAGAAGACTGAAAGAAAGCTGAATGCCAACTTCCAGAATATGATGATGTGTTGCAGTGCAAACATCTCTCATTTTTCTTTTTATTGGAGGTTTAACGACAACCGTGAGCAACTCTGTGGGCTATAAGCAGTCGTCCGTCCCTAATTCCTAATTTAGCGCCACTAATTCCTAGGGAAGATCAGATCATATGTAGAGGATTTTAGGAAGGGAGTGTCTGACTCCAGGTCTTAAACAACCCTTCGAAGCTAGGAGATTTGGGCTAGAGTACCCGATAGGAAAGTGACACGGAAGCGAGGTAGAAAGGGGGAGGAAGACGCCCTTATTTATTACAGGGGGACCAGTACCCGGGGTCCAGCGGCTTAACGGTGCCCATCCGACGCACGGTGGATATTTAGTGGTTCGAGCGCTCGTACCTGCCCAAGATCGAACCTGAGGTCTCTCTGTGGCAGTCACGAACGTTGACCACTAGGCCATCCGCGGCCCCTCCTAGGGAAAGGAGAGAGCCAGCGACGTAGGACAAACCGAACATCCATGACTCACCGGAATTCTTACCCGGACCCGTCTCGGACGAATGCTCATAAGCCATCGCTCAGACCACTGCACCACCGGGGCGGCCAAACATCTCTGCTGTGTGGAATTAGGTTTTTATTGCGGAATTAGTCCGAGTTGTCAGTGCTTGAAAAGTTACCCCTTTAAAAGCGAGGACTGTTTAATGTTTTGTTGAAGGATGACAGAAATTTTAAAGTCCATGTGGACGTGTCTTTTTTTTAATCATTACAATATCTTTCCGTATTTTCTTAATTTTTTTAAAATTAATTTCTCCAAATATTCAGCTATAAACGAAACCAATTACCCAAGACCTATGAGGGCGTTCATCGATTTTCGGGGGCTAACCCCCCCCCAAAGATGCCTGAATGCATCACTGGTGTCTCCTGCAAAAAATATCAGTCGTGTTTCTTAAGAATGATACTGCATATAACTGTACTAGTATCAGTATTAAAAGAAACCCAACGAGTATCACATACTTGGATAAAATATAATTATTAGTTTATTTTGTAAATATTGTCGGGAATGACTTTAATGACAGATTTTATCATTTCATCAGCAGCCATGTTAGGCTCAGCTTGCCATGGTAATGCGTTTTGTAGGAAAAGTAACCAGTTCGTGTATTTTAGTCTGCAAACTATGTAATAGTTTTATGACTTATTAAACGAGGACAGATTTATATATATAAATGAAATCATTTCCTGTAGAAAAATTCCCTCGCTCAAATGATACGATGTTCAGAATGCAAATAAAATCCATCTGTTGGAGCGGTGTAAATAATGATACAGAAACAACATGCTTGTTTCTGTGTCACACGTCAATAGATGGCGCTGAGTCCCGATTCCTAAATTATGTGCTCGCTGTGCCTTGTATTTCCAATGGCTTCTGTAGCCATTTTCTTCACAATTAATGCGTTCCCAAGGATGAAAATCTGCACATCAATAAAAATAACGGCATATGATAGCCTAGTATACGTAATATTTTCTAAAATGTAATCATAATTAAGGTGATTCCACCTAAAATCTCTGCCTTATGTTTCCAATGGTGAAACTTCTTTACATATTTTCTTGGCAATACATTAATTGCCAAGGATGAAAATTTGCACATCGATAAAACTAACTATAAGTTATAGCATGGGATACCTAATGCTTGCTAAAACGTAACCATAACTAAGCAATCCAACATTTCTTTGTCCACTGACGTCATCAATGTACAGGTCGCGCCATCTGCTAACAGGTTTAACATTACTCAAAGAAAAATGATTGATTTTTAATATATTATGCTTATGTTTTAGCAAGTATTAAGTACCCCATGCTATAACTTAAAGTTAGTTTTATCGATGTGCAAATTTTCATCCTTGGGAATACATTAATTGCCAAGAAAATATGTAAAGAAGTTTTACCATTGGAAACATAGGTCAGAGATTTTAGGTGGAACCACTTAAGCAATCCAACATCTGCTTGTCTACTGACGTCATCAATGTACGCGCCATCTATTTTCTGGTCTCAAAATCACCAAATGAAAAGTTATTCATTTTTAATATTATGATGGTTAAATTTTAGAAAATATTAAGTATACTGGGCTATAATATGATATTTTTTTTTTTTTCGATGTTCAAATTTTCATTCTTGGGAATGCATTAACTGTGAAGAAAATGGCTACAGAAGATTGACCATTGGAAATACAAGGTAAAGATTTTAGGTGGATCCAGCTTAATGTTACAGCCTGGTAGGTGATCTAGTTCAGCCTTGGTCTAAAACAAATTGTGAACTGGAGCATATGATGAATATAACATTAAAAAAAAAAAAAAACGTTTAGTCACAATTATTATTATTTTCTTGTCGACAAAGGTTTCGCTGTACTTTGGATCAGTTTCTTCAGGACGATTGGCGCATAAATATTCAAATCGCATCGAGAATGTTGACGGTCACATGCTTTTTGTTTGATAGAATGCCACGTATTTGACAAGTTTCTTAATAGACACTCCCGAATAGCAGACACCTCCATTTAACGGACAGTTTAGTGATTATCCAGTCCGGAGAACACAGATATCAGATTTCTCTGAATTGCGTGCATTTTAGTGTTTCTCGCGTAACACTAATCACATCAGAAAACTTGAAAATTACATCGAAAAACAACACAGACTATATTCCGGTTCTTAACACCCAGATACTTGTGACTTCTTCGTCCTGGGTATTGTAACGAATAGCATGCTCGAACGGAAATTGGGTGATCCCGATTCGATTACCGCTCCATGATGTAATTTTCGAGTTTTCTGATGTGATTAATGTTTCGTGAGAAACGGTACACGCAATTCAGAGAAATCTAATATAGCTGTGTTAACAATTAAGGATAAGTTTTAATTTATTACCGTAAAGTGCGATTTGATTGTCAATGGTTGACTGGCTCTTGTAAAGTAAAGTTAAGCAACAACGGGGGAAAAAAAAAAGGGTTTGTATTTTTCTTAAATTCCTGTTAATCGACGATTTAAGAATGAAGTAACAATAACTGATTATTACATACATCAGATTCTCCCGCGAATCCATCCGCGGAATTCCGTTTTTTTTTTTTTTTTTTTTTTTTGTCGTCATTTGGATCATTTCGTGCGCGCGTGTGTGTGTGTGTGTGGGGGGGGGGGGGGGGTCGTTTTCCGTCTGAGGACTGTATTTTGTGTCCCAAAACTTTGGAAAACGGAAGTTAAACGGAGTGAAAAATTTACCCGTAATCGTAGTTTTCTCGCGATGTTCGAGGAAATTACGATTATGGGCAAATTTTTCGCTCTGTTTAATCGTAATATCGCAAAATTCCTTATGCCCAGTGTTTTACGGGTAAATTTTTCACTCCGTTTGCCCGTATTCGTAATCTCGCGATGTTTCTTATGCCCAGATTTGTTGTTAAATATAATTTTATTCCATAAATATATGTATTTTAGTTTGAAAATAGGGGGTGGGGGTCCAAAAACGGAAGTCGGACGGAGTAAAGGTTCCCCCCCCCGCAATGTTCCCACTGTTCTGTGTTGTTAAATGTTATCCCCCACCCCCGTAAGTCTTATTAAGTGTTTGCATTTAAGCTTGATAAGGGAGGGAAAATTTTCCTAAAACGGAAGTGACGAAGTTGAAAAATTTGTAAGAACTGATGCAGGCAGGCTGTTCGAAAGTATTCATATTCTCAAAATTACCATTTATCTAATATACGAGGGTTGTACCGAAAGTAGTGCAAAAGTGGGTATAACTTTTTTATTAACTGACAGAGGTCGTTCAAATTACACATGTTGGTAGAGTAACTTTTTTCTATGCAAAGTTAATACTCAATATACTCTCCGTCAAAAGCGATGCATTTGCGCCATCGTTGAAACCCAACTCTCGAATCCTCTTTTGAAAAAATTCAGTTTTGGACTGTTGTACCCACTTCTTCTCAGCCACTTTCACCTCGTCTGTGTCATCAAATAGTTGTCCCCGGAGAGTTCCCTTCATTGAACCGAACAAGTGGAAGTCGGAGGGCGCCAGATCTGGGCTGTACGGTGGATGGGGAACCACCGACCAGCCTAATTTGCTGATCGCCTGATTTGTTGCCAAAGATGTGTGTTCTCTCGCATTTTCATGGTGAATGTGGATCCTTTTCAGATACTTGTTCGGTCTCATCCTCCGTATGGCTTCTCTAAGCTTCTTGAGTTTCTCAATGTACCTCTTGCTGGTCACGGTACGATCACATTCCAGAAAATCAAGGAGAATGACACCCCTGTCATCCCAAAAAACAGCCACCATGACTTTCTGTGCTGATCGCTGGCTCTTGAACTTCTTAGGCCGTGGTGAAGAGGTGTGACGTCATTCCATGGATTGATTCTTCGTTTCCGGATCGTAAAGATTCGCCCATGTTTCATCCCGTCTCCAGATCGAAAAAAAAAAAAAACGTGTCTTCGTTGGCTTCAAACGCTTCCAGTAGATCAGAGCAGATTTCCACCCATTCTCTCCTTCAAATCGGGTGTCAACTGCCGAGGTACCACCCGCTTTGCATACACTTTCCGATACCCTAAGTCTTCCACCATCTTCTGTATTGCACTATGACCACAGTCCAGTTGTACAGCAAGCTCACGGATTGTGACTCTTCTCTCCACGCGAATCAATTCATCCACTCGCCGACGATTTGTATCAGTGGTCGCAGATGATGGTCTCCCACTGCGTGGTTTGTCTTCAATGCTGGTTTCCCCTTCTTTAAACTTCTTCATCCATATGTGCCCATTGCTCTTGTCGATGGTGTCATCACCGTAAACATTTTGTAGCCTTCTGTGGATGTCGGACAGCCTGCAGCCTTCATTCGTCAAGAACTAAATAAGGACACGTTGCTTCTGCTTGGAATCCATTATTTACCTGCAATAAAGAAGAAGGGTTACTATAGAGGAAAAGTTACTCTTCCAACATGTGCAATTTGAACGACCTCTGTCAGTTAATAAAAAGTTACGCCCACTTTTCAATTACTTTCGGTACAACTCTCGTATATATCTAAGAAGAAGGGTTACTATAGAGCAAGAGTTACTCTACCAACATGTGCAATTTGAACGACCTCTGTCAGTTAATTCAATAGTTATGCCCACTTTTGCATTACTTTCGGTACAACTCTCGTATTTACCTGCAATGAAGAAGAAGGGTTACTATAGAGGAAGAGTTACTCTACCAACATGTGCAATTTGAACGACCTCTGTCAGTTAATTCAATAGTTATGCCCACTTTTGCATTACTTTCGGTACAACTCTCGTATTTACCTGCAATGAAGAAGAAGGGTTACTATAGAGGAAGAGTTACTCTACCAACATGTGCAATTTGAACGATCTCTCAGTTAATTCAATAGTTATGCCCACTTTTGCATTACTTTCGGTACAACTCTCGTATTTACCTGCAATGAAGAAGGGTTACTGTAGAGCAAAAGTTACTCTACCAACATGTGCAATTTGAACGACCTCCGTCAGTTAATTCAATAGTTATGCCGACTTTTGCATTACTTTCGGTACAACCCTCGTATTTACCTGCAATAAAGAAGAAGGGTTACTGTAGAGGAAGAGTTACTCTACCAACATGTGCAATTCGAACGACCTCTGTGAGTTTAATATAAAGTAACGCCCACTTTTGCATTACTTTCGGTACAACTCTCGTAGTTAAAGCTTTGATGTTATGCACTCATGGGCCTCAGGCTGTAAGTTCTTTTAGCATGACGATGAGTAATCAGAAGACATTAAAAAAGGGGGGGAAGAAAGCGGCAATGAAGAAATGAGGAGAGAAAGATATCAGCAGAAAGAAAAATCAAGGAATGGAAGCTATGAAGCTGCAGAGTCAGCAATAGAGAAATGGAAAGTAGTCCACATTCTTGCCGCGCGTTTTGATTCTTTACCCACTTAAAAAGTTGAGCTTTTTTCTTCTTTCGTCGGCTCATGTATGTTATTAAGAGATTGGCGTAACCTATCAACTAAGATGCAGCAAAGTCAAACAATAGTAGAAAATAAGGGCAATCCTTTACTAAATTTTAGCAACCCTATTTTGTTATACAACGGCTTCATGAGAAAGGAAGTGAGGGAGAAAAAAGTGGAAAAAAAAAAAAAATACAGGAAGGCTCAGTTCTGATTGAGCCGTCAGTTTGGAACGTGTAGGACTACGACTTGCAGATCGGAGAGTTGAAATGAGCTAGTCGACTATGGTTTCAAAGCGTTTATTTAATTTGTTATAGCCAACACAGATAAATCTATGATATGAAAAGTAGCTTACATAATTTTCACAAATAATGCTGAACACATTGCGAACACAAAGCAGAGTTCGAGATGGGTCTGGTACGGGTTCGATCGGTGTGCTAGATTTTTGTTTCACGGCGGCTGCTTTCAGGCGTTCTCGATACTCTCTAGTTCGTTGGGCTGCAGTCTTCTTGGGCTTCTTAACATTCCTCATCACTTGCTCTTGCTTCTCGTTCTGATTTTCTCCACTTTTGCTTGCGTTCATTCTGCAAATTCCGCGGCATTGTCGAAAATGTTAACCCGTTCACACGAAAACAATTTTTTTATTTAATTTAAACCACAGCGATATATTTAAATAGATCTCGTCGACAGCTTTAAAACGATACCACGCACAGCCGTTTTGCACTCACGGTTGTCTAGATAAACCGCGATATTGTCAAAGTGTTCACCGGTTCACAAGAAAACAGTTTTTAAAATGCTCAGTTCAAACCACTGCGAAATGTTTTTCCTATATTTGAATTAGATCTCGTCGAGAGCTTTGAAACGATACCACGCACAGTCGTGTTGCGCTCACGGTTGCCAAGATAGACTGAGTCAAACGCGGTGGCACACCCAGAAATATCGCATCATCTCCTCCGCACACAAGGAGCGATGAGAGCGGTCGCGCGCACTATGTATTACGCAGTAAGCGAATTGGACTCCATGCTCTTTACGAATGTGTTAACACGAGCAGTGTGCGGCACGTATTTTCAGCGCTTTAATTTTTTCAATTGGGACCTATTTTTGTCACAGGCGGTTGGCCGTAAGTCGCCCCATGCTATCCGCTGAGTTAGCGTAGTGCTACGTAAAAAAAAAGTTGCAACTTTAAAAGGACTTTTCTTATCGATTTTGACCTTCTCCCGACTATTGTCGCCTCTTGAAACCAAGACTGAATAAACAAATGACATGCGGCTTTTTGTTTTTGTTTAGTTCTCACATTCCACACGCTGCCTCTCCCTTGTGTCCCCTTCCAGTACACATACGGCCTTGATCCCAGCTAGATTGGACCCCCTCCCCCCAAACACAAATCCTGGCTGTGTGCTACTGATAGCAATGAACCGTTAATTATCGCTGAGCAAAAATTTTGCATTACCTTTAGTCTTAAGAAAAATACTTAATGCGTGTATTAACATTGTCATCTCTCTGAAACGATAAATGAGCTTTGACACGAGAAAAACTTATTTCGCTGCAATTCCTAAAAGTGTAAAACTAAAGTTTGAAACTAACACACGGTTCCCACTTTTTGTTTCTAAAAAGTAGGCACTTTTTAAGAGCTCCTTCCCCCCGGCCGCGGGTGGTCTAGTGGTCAGCGTTCGTGACTACCATGGAAATAACCCCAGGTTCGATCCTGGGCAGGTACGAACGTTTGAACTACTGAATACCAGCAGTGCGTCGGATGGGCACGTTAAGCCGTCGGACCCCGGGTTCTTGCCCCCGGAAATAAATAAGGGCGTTCTACTTCGCTTCCGTGTCACTTTCCTATCGGACACTCTAGCCCAAATCTCCTAGCTTCTTATTTCTAAGGGTTGTTTAAGACCTGGGGTTAGACACTCCCTTCCTAAAATCCTCTACATATGATCATGATCATTTGCTCTCTCCTTCCACCAATTTTTTAAGAACCTTAACAGTTACATGCGCAAGAATGACGTGCACAAATTTATTTTTGCACACGACTTAACTATTTTTTTTTTTTATTGGAGGTTGAACGACCACCGTGAGCAACTCGGTGGACTATATAAGCAGTCGCCCATCTCTAATTTAGGGTCACTGGTTCCAGGGTAGGGAGAGAGCCAGTGCCGTAAAGCAAACACAACATCCGTGCCTGACCGGGGTTCGAACCCGGACCCTTCTAGGACGAATGGTCGACTTAACTATGAAATGTGAAGTACTGTATGCTGATGAAGTTTGCAATATTTTCCAATATAACTAGCATTTGTGGATGTAATAAATTAGAATTTGTTCATTTTAAATGACAGTTCTGCTGGTCAAGTCAGTTTTTCTATCTCTGAGAATAATCACATATGCAAAAAGTTTATGTAAATTGCAAAACTGTATCTACGAGTACATGAGTGTATGCAAATTCTAACTGCCGCTGCAGTGGTAAGCGCTGGCTTATGACCGTTCGGCCACGTGGGCTCCCGGTTCGAATTCCGGTGGAGCGTGGATGTCGTGTTTGTCTTACGGCTCTCTCTTTCTCTCTTTTCCCTGGAACCAGTGGCCTTAAATTAGGGACGGGCGACTGATTATATCCCATTGAGTTGCTCAGGGTGATTGTTAAACCTTCACTCAGAAAAAAAAAAAAAATCTAGCTGTAGTTACAATTTACATACAGTTTATAGCACTAGCGTCGCCCCGGAAGCTAGATTTGGGATAGAGTGCGTAACGGAAAAGTCGCACAGAAGCGAGGAAGAAGTCCTTATTTATAACCAGGGGGCAGTACCAGGGGTGTGACGGCTTAACGTGCCCATCCGATGCACGGCGGTTATTTAGTGCTTCGAGCGTTCGTACCTGCCTGGGATCGATCCTGAGGTTTCTCCGTGGCAGGCACGAAAGTTGACCACTAGGACATTTGCGGATCCGGCCCAAAATTACGGACAAGCGACTGCTCTAGCCCATCGTGTTGCTCATGGTGGTCGTTAACCCTCCAGACAAAACAAAACCAAACAAAACAAAACAAAAAAAACGGCACAGAAAAGAAACATTTCACCATCTAATCAAAAGACAATTAACGTAGTTTATAAAGAGGTATTATAAACTTATATTGGGTTGGGGTAAATGAAATGTCCGACGCGAACGCGCAGTGGAGACAGCCCCCCCCACTACAGCGGAATGGAACCACCCACAAATGTTGCGGGTATTACGTCACAGAGTTACTATAAATAGCTAGCACGTGTGAAGAAGATTCAGGCGTGGTTTGTTTGGACGTATCGTGGCTTGCAAAGGAAACATGCAGACGCCGGATTTGGGAGTCATCTTCCTGTATGAATTTGAAATGGTCCGTTCTGCAAGAATTGCCTCTCGAAATGTTAACAAAGCGTTTGAGGAGAATACAGCCAACGAACGAACCATTTGGCGATGGTTTGCGAAGTTTCGAAGCGGAGATACGGACGTGCAAACCGCAGCACGTGGTCACCAACCTGTAGCTGTTTCTGACGATGTTCTGTTAGGCGTGGTTGAAGCGGACCCCCCAAAACGTCTCGTGATATCGCGGCAGAGGTAGGTGTCCACCACACGACAGTTGTTCGGCGTCTGGCTGCGCTGGGTAAGGTCGAAAAGCCGGACATGTGGCTGCCGCATGAGTTGACTGCGAACAAGACTTGACGTTTGGAAGTCTGCACGTCGCTGCTTGCCAAGAATAAGCAGGAACCTCTACTGCATCGAATCGTCACCTGCGACGAGAAGTGGGTCTTTTATGATAATTGGACACGATCTGCACAATGGTTAAGCAGCATGGCACAGCCTGCTAGACGGCATCCTAAGCCACCCCTCCCTACACACCAAGAAGATGATGCTCCTTGTCTGGTTGTACACAGCCGGGATAATTCATCGGAGTTTCTTGGCAAGATGCCAAACCATCACTGCAGAACGTTATTGTGCTGAATTACACTAGACGCACCAGAAATTGCTGCAGAACAACCGGGTTTGGTCAACAGACATGGTGTTCTTCTGCTCCAGGACAACGTCCGCCCTCATGTCGCACAACGAACGATGCTGACACTAAGTGCCTTCGGCTATGAAGCACTGCTTATTTCCTCGGACTTGTCTCCAACAGACTATCATCTGTTTCGTCACCTGGATCACTTCCTGCCCAGGAAACAGTTCACGACAGACAACGATATTCAACGTGCAGTTAATGACTTCGGGTCCTTGCCACAAGACTTTTTTCGTTCCGGGATCATGGCCTTGCCGGACAGATGCAACTATGTGTCGATGCTGAGGGTGATTATTTTGCCTAGGTAAGTTGTACTACTTTTCCGTTCTCGCCGTCCACGTGTGCTGGTCCCTTGCCGGACATTTCATTCGTACCAACCCAATAACTCAGATTTTTACCGTCTTCATGGATTTCGAAGGTATTATTACCGTACTGCTAACAAGATTTACACACACACACACACACAGAGAGAGAGAGAGAGAGAGAGAGAGAGAGAGAGAGACTACATAAAGAAGAATATTTTTTTTTGTGGTTAGGGGTTCAGATGGTGGAACTCACAACATAATCATTGTAATAAAAATCGCCTTCCCGGTGACACAGTGGTCTAAGCGCGGGCTTCGTCCGAGATAGGTACGGGTTCGAATTCCCGTGAGACATGGATGTTGCGTTTATCTTACGGCACTGGCTCTCTCCCTTTCCTGAAGCCAATGGCCCTAAATTAGGGACGGGTGACCACTTTTAGCCCATTGATATGATCACGGTGGTCGTTAAATTGCCAACCAAAAAAAAAAAAAAAAAAAAAAGTAAAAATCGTAATATACGGTTTTCATCTTAACCGTCACATCCTAGCTACGCCAGTTACATTTCGCATAGTAATCAATATAGTACAAATACTGTCTAATTTTTCTGATGCAATATTTTCTCGCTAGGTGGGGCCACAAAATATGAGCATTATGAACTATGCCTGTATCCGACTTTTTTTTTCTTTGCCTATTATTTATTCATTCGGTCGTTGACAACCATTGCCCATGTTTTTTTCACCTTTTTTAACGCCCGATTTTGCCGTTGGGCGGCGTAAATTTCAATTTTTGTTCGACGGATACTTCGTACAAATCGGATTGGAAAAATTATTTTAGTGCTAGAAAGTTCTAACCTTAAGGGATTTTTATCCCCGTGATTCTGTTATTTTATATGAGCTATTTTTCCACTAGGGGTCTGGGGAGCGGATTCAAAAGCTGATCTTAGGGGGAGGGTGCTACTCCCGTCAAGAGAGAGAGAGAGAGAGAGAGAGAGGGGGGACTTTACGGGGAGTCATATGTATTGATATTAAAATGCAATAAATATGTTCTGGTTTTCTTTGTTTGTTTCTTTTGTTTGTTTTTTGTTTTTTTGTACATTTTTGATACTGAGCTTTGTACACTTCGGCAGTCTTTCCCGCCAGTGAAAGAAATGTTACTTTTGCTCGAAAGGTAACATTCACTCTCAAGAAAGTTGACCTGAAAAAAACAAAAACGAAAAGAAAAGAAAATGTGTTCTGAAGAAGGCATGTATTTTTCTTTTCTTTCCCCTGAAGTTGATCAACAGAATATTTTATTTCCAAATTTGCAACAAAGTTCATTTCTTATGAAATTGTTTTTACAAAAAACACATAAACAGGATAAATTAAAACGAAAATGTTTAGAGCCAAGGCATCCTTCCAGTTCTTCCTTATAGATAAGAGAAATGGACCTTAACTAAAAATGACATACAAAGGGTGAGGTCAGCTCAAACAAGCATGGAGAGATGCATGTTTGGTGTAACCAAAGAAGATACGAAACGAAACTCATGGATCAGGAAAATGACAAAAAATGGATGACTCCCGATCAAAATAAAGACCCAGAAGTGGCAATGGACTGGATATATTGCTAGAAGTGACCAACGTTGAACAACTGAATCACTAGAGTTGATACAAGACCCAGAAGTGGCAATGGATATATTGCTAGAAGTGACCACCGTTGAAGAACTGAATCACTAGAGTTGATACCAGACCCAGAAGGGGCAATGGATATATTGCTAGAAGTGACCACTGTTGAACAACTGAATCACTAGAGTTGATACAAGGAGCAGGAAAAGACCTAGAAGAACATGAAGGAGATCGGTCGATGAAATTCGAATGCAGGGTGAAGTGATATGGAAGAGAATTGCTAAACGCGGGGAGTTATTGCAGAGACTTGGGGAGACCTTCATCCAGCAGTACACTGAGAATGGCTAATAATGGTCATATACTTTGGTATTTTTAAAAGAACTGACCACTGTTTGACATGTGAAATGCTAGACTAAATACCACGCTTTGGCGCACCAAGTGGGGGTGGCCCAGGCAAGAGGTCTGCACGAGCGGGACCGGGCTTTATCTGAGACACTTACGGCCTAGCTTGGCCAAGTCGATCCATTCATTTTATAGCAATGCTAACTAATTGTTAGAATGCCGTCGTTGCACGATATAACATGAAATTCAAATTTAACGATGAAAATGTCTTTTATTTGCACTGAAGCAAAAGTTGAAAGTCAAAAACGCATCACTAGATCTTTCGTGCTGGCTCCCAGCACATCCTCAGGTGAATTCTAAAACAGATATTGTATAAATTTGAAAAAACCTGAGGACGTGCTGGGAACCAGCACGAAAGATGTAGTGATGCGATTTTGACTTTCAACTTTTGCTTCAGTGTAAATAAAAGTCATTTTCATCGTTAAATTTGGAAGTTCATGTTATATCGTGCAATGACGGCATTCTAACAATTAGCGTAATTGGCCCGATATTCTTCCATAACTTCGGAAATGGTAACGAAAGAAAAAAGTAATGTTTTTGGATTTCCTGGTCTGTTTAACAGTTTTGTTGGCTTTACTTGCTTCCATGGCATAGCTCGTGGCGTAATCACAACGGCGAGCAGAGGCAATCACAGTGTTTTTACCATCTGTAGGTATTAAGATAATAAAAAACAATCTGTGTTTTGTTGACAACAGAAAGATTCGACCCAGAGCGAGTGTGTGTGTTGTGTGGAGTGCTGGACGGGGGTTGTCTGCAGTGAGGTGTGTTGTGTGTGTGTGTGTGTGTGAGAGAGAGAGAGACAGAGAGACAGAGAGAAGGACACGACATCGATCGTTTTTTCTATCTGTAGAGGGATTAAACTTTTGTAGTGTTATCGCTTGCTAGTTCAGAGAAAGGGAGATTTTGAACTCACTTAATCTTCCTTTTTTCTATCTCTTTAAAGGTTATATTCTTCAATAATTGCCAAAGTTCAGGTAATATTTTTAGTCTTACATTCAATTAAATATTTTCAATAATATCACATTTTATTATTTAATTTTCGCAATTTAATAAAATACGATAGAAAGACAAAATAATGTAAAACGGCACATCACGGGTCGGACGTGTAGTATTTGAAACGGGCCGGGCCTTAAACGCACAGGCTTGAGCCGGGCCGGGCTCACCAAATAAGGCCCGTGCAGACCTCTTGCCCAGACGCTTCCGATGAGGTATTACTTGGTCCTTCATTCTTTGTTATTGTATGGTTGTTTTTAAAATATATTCATATGGGTTTCTAAATATTTGTGGGGTAAAAATTTTTAGGGCGAATGGTGTTTTGCGTGATTGTAAGAAATTGGATTCTTTTGACTTTGATTGGTGGAATAATTGAAAACGTACTTCAACATGGCGGAGATATTTATATCGTTTAAAGATGTTTCTCAGGTATTTTTTTACGCTTTCCAATCGTAGGTTGAAAAAGCGTATATGTCCAGCTTTGTCCGTCTCTCTGTCTGTCCGCTTGATAACTCACGTAAAAATGGTTCGATTTCGATGAAATTTTAGTATGTGGTAGGGGTCAACTGGGGATGAACCCTATTGAAAATGGGTGAAATGGGGGTCAAAGGTTAGGACATAGGAGCGGGATCCATTCCATCGCCCTTATGCGTCATAACTTACGTAAAAATGCTTCGATTGCGACAAAACTTTATCATGTTGTTTCGGAGGTATGTATACTGAACCGTTTCTGTTGAATATAATCGAAATGGAGTCAAAGGTCAGGGCACAGGAGCGAGATTTATTATACAGCCATTATCCTCATAACTTGAGTAATGCTTTCTGGTATGTTGGAAAGCGTATCATAATCAATGCATTGCATGATTTTACTAACTTGTTTTGTTTTGTTTTCTTCTCTTTGGCGCATATATAAAGAAGTCATCGGTTTCGGTGCGCCACCGATACCAAGGAACTGGAAACGACCCATAAGAAGACCATGTGGGTGATGGATGGATGAAATACATGACGTGGAATAGAATTGTTCAGGCAGAGAGTGGTGGAAGAGACTTGGGGAGACCTTCTTCCACCAGTGGTGGATTAACAGTGGTTGATAATGATGAAATAAATTCACAGTTAATTATTTATGATCTTCGTTACTTCAAAGGAAAGCATCAGTATTGATGATATCGACCATGTCTTCTTCCACTATAACCCTTGCTGTTCGGGTGCGTAACCGTATATTTACATTTGTCGTTGTATTTAAACTCCCAATGTTCTATTTTAGAAATTCGTTTTGTATTACGTTGATGTAACACCGGTCAAGATTTTCCAGGCATTTTGCAGGTTATCGATTTCGAAATTTTCCCGCTAGGCGGCGCAAAATCATTTTTTTTTCTGAACAGAATAATACATGGATATAGACATAAATCAAGCTGTTCTTTCCAAGGAGCATAACCACAGAAATTTGAAAATTTAATCGTCCTGGAACGGGAATCGAACCCGCATCTCCCGATTTGCGCTCGAGTATGCTAGCCATTACACCCCCCAGGACAATGAAATCCAACTACGATGAGGCACGTTTGTTTCGACTGGTGCAGTGAAATCAAAGTCTGACGTTTCAGAATAATGCCTCAGTTGTTTGGATTTCATTGTAGTTAGCATATACTTGAGCGCAAATCGGGAGATGCGGGTTCGATTCCCGTTCCAGGACGATTAAATTTTAAAATTTCTGTGTTTATATTACATGGAAAGAACAGCTTGATTTATGTCTATATTAATTATTCCATGTGTTTCCAACTTGATTATACACGGATAGTTTAAGATTTAAATAAGTAAAAAGATAGGGGAATGGCTTGGTTAGGTTTTAATCACTGTTTGTCTATCTGTTTAGGTGAACTTCGGGGGCAAGCCGGCTGACGGTATGTGAGATTTGTAAATAGAACATTTAAAGCTGAATTTTTGTGCTGTGAGCTTTATGAAGGTTATTTATTTAATAAAAGCTCCCATTTGTAGACTTGTACATAAATTTAAGGATTTAATAAACTACCTAGTTTTCGCGATTAAATCGGTATAAAAGGATCTCTTTGTATAGTTTCCCGCATTTAGCGTTCATAACTATCATCCCCTGAGAGATTTTGATGTGTCGCTTCCACAGACGGGAGGACAAACTCGTAGCCAAGCGATCTTTTTTATGTATGTAAAAGAGAAAAGCGCGAAAAAGGTAGGATTATTACGGCCAGAATTTGAAATTGGTGGGCGTGTAAAAAAAAGAAAAATGGGTAGTTCATCGCTTCTTCGGGAGGAAGAATGATTCTAGTTATGGAAGTAGCGTTGAAGATGCGTTCATTAAATGCCAGAATTTAGGATATAAAATTGAATTGGAGGTTCATTTCTTGCATCTGAAATTTCTTCAGAAATGTTGTGCATTTCTAAGACGAGTTGGGAATTGATTCTAATGAAGGTGAATGACATCATGATGGGGCAAATTACCGTTGACCTTTGAAAAGAGAGATATCTAACGTAAAAGTGCCCAGGAATTTATTTTCAGGTACAGAAAATCTGCATAAACATTCGCAATTTTAGTCTTCTTTGTGATCTAAAGACAGATTTTTTTTTTTTTTGTCTTGTTACCAAGAGTACGTTCTTATTTGGTCAAGTTAAATATTATTTGATAAGGGAAAACATATTTTCCTTCTTCTCAGTTTGTGGAAAATCCTTCTCTAACCCAAAAAATTATGACGTGTGGCATTGTAGTCTTAAACAAGATAAAATGCAGTGGGAGTTCTGCGCAATCTGTGTCTGGTTTTCCGTGAGCAGCAATGAAAAACTAATGTTAGAACTAAAAAGAAGAGTTTTGGGCAAGTAGTGACCAATCTTACAACAATAAAACCCCATTTTCAGACAAAACTTTTTTTTTTTTAAGTTTTCAAGATTCCCTTCGCGTATTCCCGCAGCTTAATCCATGGAAATATAATAGGAACCGTAGTTTTCATAAAACAAAAACAAGCATCATTCTTTACCCCCTAGGGCATTGTTTAAGCGAATCCGCTGTTTCTGCGGTGGACACTTGTCCGCCTTTCAAAATTCCCCCGCACTTGCGATTCGTATATTTCCCTCCTTTTTCTTCTGTAGTTTAGTTTTCATGCATTACCTCCCCCACTCCAAATTTACCATTGCCAGAATATATATATATATATATATATATATTCCAGCGATATTCTACTGAAAACTGTGTGGAAAGGATACACTGGAAGAGGGGAGGGGGAGGGGGAGGGTAGCCTCCTGAGGTTAGAAGGACAGACACTTGAAGAAGTTTTGAAATTTCAAGTGCTCTCCCCTGCCATTGATTCCAGCGTTTGGAATGCTGGAGCAGAGGTTGCGACCCCGTGGCTATTTCTACCGCAGAGCACGGAAGCCTGACTCTTGAGCTAGCACTCCAGGGGAGTAGTTGTGCTGCGCAGTCCTCCTGTTCGCAATCCCTGAAGCACGGCAAGTCATTCAGACTTCGGAAAACGAGAGCTAGGAGCAACCTGCAGTAATCAATTAGTGTCGGTTTGGTGGTTCGTAGTTGTTCCCGCCTAGCAAGCCGTGTTCCCGTTTTAATGAGGCTGTACATAATGAGATGCCAGAATGAGTTCTCCAAGTTGAAACTAAGCCCTTTTCCTGTCCACTGTCTGCATTTATCAGAGAAGGAGAGAGAGAGAGAGAGAGAGAAGGCTGCACCAATGGGTTTTGTCTTGTTGGAGGAGATGCACACACATACACACACGCAAGAGATTGAAGAGTAGGGGGATGAGAATGGTTGGGGGGTGGGAGGAATTGAAGGATACTGGGTATCTTGTTTAGTTAATGCTGCATCAGCAAGCTCCTACTAATGAATTTTATTTTAAACATGTGCGTATGAAACACGACTTCCTTAATAAGGTGCTTTTTGTATCGCTTTTTTTTTCTTCATTATTTTACATCTTCTTTATTTACATGCAAATATAATCGTCGTGTGGGTTAAGATTTGTTGTTTCTTAAATTTAAAAAAAAAAGAACAACAATCAGATATGTGCTATATATATAAATCTGGATTATAAAAAAAAACTTATATATATATATTCGTTCCGCAAAAGAAATTTCTTTGGTTTTGAATTTTTTAAGCCGTACAGTTTCTTACGACAAGATGTTTTTACATCATTCTTCCTTTTTTTTCCCCTGCGTTTTTTAACATCCCTCCCTCCTGGTCGCCGCTTTCTTTTCTCTCGCACGCATTTTCGTACCGAGTTTGTAGAAATCCGAAGGTTTATTGAAAGAGATCCGAGATTTAATGATAAATGATTTTAATTAACGTTTTTGTGAACGCTACGAAAGAGAAACGTTGAGTTCTACTTTTCCGAAAACACTTAGTTCCGCGCACTTTTTTTTTAATTTTTTTTCTCAACGTCATCACTCAGTCCACTGATGTTTTTCATCTGGTATTAACTTTTTTTTTAATTCATGGGTGAAAAGAATTCGTGAAAAGGGGGTTAAACATATCGAAAAAAAGAAAAGAGAGAGAGAAAGGTAATTGTTACTATGGCAACGGATCAAAAGGTTTCCAGTGTTTATTTACGTTGTGTGTGCCTAATTGTGAAAATGACGGGTATTAATTTAGTTCTGTTCCATAGGGATTTTTTAATTTCTTTTATTTTTTAGAATGCTTTCGTTGATGAAGTACTATAGTACAAGAATTTGCTATATTTCTCAGCATGAAAAGTGATTTGTCTTTCACGTTAAGCTGTTTATAAGCATTGCAGCATTTTCTGAGTGACTCTATTTAGTTGAAACGGCGAAATCACACCCTTTTAACGAAATTTCCATTGCTCCTAACTTCAGTATTTTGACAGAATTTCCGTTGTCCGTTTATTTCAGAGAAGTTCGTTTCGGGTTTTATAATACATATTTATACAGAAATTTCACAAAATCTTCGATTTTGACATTTATTTTTCAACCCTTCGACGAATCCTTTCCCTTTACCCCTGATGGTTTCCAACCGGGGACTTTTTCTACGAGAACAGCGCATGCTACCGTTGAACCAGAAAGACACGTAACGTACAGTCACGTATATGTTTGATAGAACTGTAATTGCGCGATGATGAAATGTTTTTGGCTCTTAATGCGGGTGAATTAGTCATTTTTTCTGTTGGAGCTCATTGTTTTTCTGAATAGGTATGTAAAATTTTTATTTTTTGTATAAGAGGACTTACTACAAATTACGTATTTTTTTCTTCAGAATTTTTCGGAAAATTTTCGAGATTTTTTCGGAACTTTGAGGTTTTATTAAACGGACAATGACTTTAAGTTGTCTTTAAGAAAAGGTGAAATGTACTGCTTTATAGCATTATTTCGCAAAACTCATTAATACAGTGAAACCTCCATTGACGGACACCTCCGAACAACGGTAACCTCCGAGCAACGGCAAGTTTTGATTGGTACAGAACAGCTACCGTAGGGTTAATATGAACGATAACCTCCAAACAGCGAAACCTCTTAACAGCGGCCAACGGACACCCCAGTCAGTTGTATGCGAAAATATTTAATATAAATTTTCGCACAACATGCACGTACAGAAATATGGTTACCACGTGGCCTGTGCCGCCCCTGTGGCGCAGTGGTCTAAGCGATGGCCTCTGATCATTCGTCCGAACGGGGTCCGGGTTCGAATTCCGGTGAGGCATGGATGTTGTGTTTGTCTTACGGCACTGACTCTCTCCCTTCCCTGGAACCAGTGACCCTAAATTAAGGACGGGCGACTGCTTATATAGCCCATTGAGTTGCTCACGGTGGTCGTCAAACCTCCAATCAAAAATCAATCACGTGGCCTGCACCCCACTCCTTGAAGCACGGTTCAACTCCGCCACGTCAGGTCCCAGATGAGTCTTAGGGGGGTAGCACAGGATTGGAATGCACTCGTTTTGCGTAGAAGTCAAGGAGCGAACCGCGTGACCTTGGCTGTTATTCTGGCTTCCGTGAACCAGGTGAGCCTCAAAAGGTCGTAGGGTGAGCTAGTCCAGAAGAGTCAGTTGACGGTTAGATTCGGACGGGAGAACAGTCTAAGAGGAGCCTTGGATGAGCGATCGATACAGCCACGTGCAGAAGCACGATGATGTGATGTCTGGTTTCCAGAAAAGTCTACTAAATAAAATGATTTCTTCAGGAGATGATTCGCATAGAAGGCAGGACTGGGAAATGCCAAATCCAGATAAGTTATTTTTTCCTTCCCCTGTCTTATTGCATGTGCCTGATTAATAATGTTTGAAACCCTGGATGGAGCACGTGGCCTGTGCATTTGTCATGCTCGAGCATTGGCAACCCCAGTTAGTTAGGTAAATCATTTAGAATAGAAGAAAAGAACCAAAGGTAAGGAGATACTAAGCATTGCACTTATATACACAGCTGGCCACCCAAATTGCAACACCAAGGAGGACACGAGATAGCAAAGCCAGATTTACTGGACACATAACAACAGATACAAAGATGAAACTATTGAGCTTGCAGGCCCGTGCCACTTGCGGAACACGCAGACATCAATAGTTCATGTGGCCCCCATGGCTGGCAATAACCGCCGCTACACGCCGCGGCGTCGAACGAAAGAGGCTTTGGATGTGGGCTTGGGATATGTCGGTCCAGGCTGCTTCCACACGTTGCCACAGTTAATCAGGCGAAGCCGCGAGGTGGTGCTTGCCGAGCAGCGACCAGACGTGTTCGATGGCCGACATATCGGGAGAACAGGCGGGCCACGGCAGCAGTGACACCTAGTAGGCCGTGAAGAATTGTTGCACGATGCGTGCCACGTGCGGGCGCGCCTTGTCTGTTGAAACGTGGCCGCTGGCTGGTTCTGCAGGTAAGGGAGGACTACAGGCTCCAAAACGTTGGAGATGTAGCGGTGGCTGTTGAGTGTACCGGCGATGCGTACCAGAGGGGTGCGGGTGTCATATCCAATTGCGCCCCAAACCATAACGCCAGGCGACGGACCGGTATGGCGATGCATAATGCAGGCGTTATGCAGTCTCTCGCCGCGGTGCCGCCACACGCGGATCCGACCATCGTGGTGTTGCAAGCAGAAGCGGGATTCGTCGGAGAAAACAATCTCGTGCCATTCCGCAGTCCAGGTGCGGCGTTCAACGGCCCACTGCCGTCGCACTCGCTGGTGGTGTAACGTCAATTGTAATCGGAGCAACGGGCGCCGTGCGACAAGTCCCCGCTCCTGCAGACGACGTGGAACGGTACAACACACCCTAATTCCCGCGCTAACGTTCGTGATGTAGCGGTGCGAGCCGTCAATGCCCGCCGCGCAACATGCCGGTCCTTTCGTTCGGTGGTGTGCCGCGGCAGAGGCAATCGCTCACGTCGGTCTGTCCGTCCCTCCTACACCCACCGAATCCATACTCGCCTCACTGTGGCTAGATGTCGTCCCACACGGGCGCCGATGTTGCGGTACGATAAACCGCTGTCGCGATAAGCCACTATTCGTCCTCTGTCGAACTCCGAAATGTGCTGAAATGACTGCCGTATTCTGCGACGAGGTATCAGGAAGCTTCCCACGCACAGGTCCGGCAACACAACACACTTCCGCTACTTACACCCCGCCTTCTGTGTGCACCCTTCTTATAGTGCTTCTCGGTGGCGTTCCGGGCGCACATGATCTGCATATGCCCTGCAATGCTAATCGTTTGCATGTCCTCTCGCGGGGCGACGCATGCTGCGAATTTCAGGCCAATCGGATGCTTCCTTCTTGGAGTTGCATTTTGGGTTGGCAGCAGTGTATATATATATATATATATATATATATATATATATATGTAGGAATGATCAGGAACGTGGTAGAGAAAAATCGTAATAATAAGAAATTTTATGACAAAGGCATTGTTAACGGCTGCACCCACGCACGTGGTAAATCTATATGTTCTTGTATGGTTTACTAATCCGTGATCATTAAACAAAATTTGTTACTTTCACTTAAGGTACCTGCATTTTATTATATCCGCACCCAAGGCAGAAAAATTAAGGAATGTTTGTATGTTTTTAATACTATTTCACGAGCGGCACCTTTATTCCCCCACCATTCCAGTGAAGGGATAAAGGTAAAACACAACGCCGTGTTTTCTTGTATGTCCATACATACAAGGGGCACGTTTTTTTTTTTTGTTGGCGATCACTGCATAAAATTCAAACTAATTGAATTTTATTTAATTATGACATTGGCGCCATTTAATTTAATACAGGCTAAAGTTAATTTTTATTAAAGTGAAATATAACGTTGATGTCATATTTAGAACACAGTCCCGAAAGAGATCTAATGGGCGCCTTGTCTTTTAGGATTTTACGCAGTTCCTTCGGTACTTCGGCAAAAGGGATAAGATAGGAATAAAGAATGCTACTAATGTAAGAATGCCACTGTTCTTTGAGTTCGATGGGTTGGGTTACGGAGAGTGCAATGGTGTGTGATTAAGTTGTTAAAGTTTCGTTCTACGTGAGGCTTACTCCAGCTCGTGCGTATGTTTCAGACGCAACCTTTGATGGTATACGTGAAATATTTTTTGTTGGAGGTGGTATATCTTTGATGGTCACCGAGGGTTCTGTTCCAATTTTTTGGCGAGCGGCTACATTGTAAAAAAAATTCACGAGCCATTTTCCGTCATTTCTGTCGTGAATTAACGAAGCATATTTCGGATACAACTCTTTCCGTGAAATGGCGGAAAGAAACCTGAATTTCACGGATTTTTCGTACCACGGGAAAATTTTGAATTTTCCGAAACCTTTCCGCAATTCCTTTCGTATATTAACGGAAAAACTCCATTCTCACTTTTTACGTGTCCGTATGACGATAAATTACCGGTAATAGGAACGATTGGTGAGAATACTTGAGATTTGATTAACTTTTAAATTTCAATCGTCTGTCGAAGTTTCAAGTTTCGTAACGAGATCGTATATTGTGGATAGTCATATTGCATGGATTTTGTTTATTGTGGCACAGGATATTTCTTCTCCTCTCCCCTATTTGGTGCACCAGCTATTTATTTTATATATTGTGTTACTGTAAGAAACAGGTATACTTGACTTATTGTGCAGATGGTTATACGATGTCTGTGTATCAGTCTTTGGACAACTTAAGACAAAAGCTATTATAGCTATCAAGAGTAAATTTTATATTTAGGAACTCGTTTTTTTTTTTTTTTTTTTTTTTTTTTTTTGTGAAATAGTACTATAAAAAAGTACATTTCACCTTTTTTAAAGATAACTGAAAGTCATTGTCAGTTTAAAAAAAATAAACTTGCAACGCATTTTGTTGCTTCGAAAAATCAGGATGAAAAATGCTTAATTTGTGAAAAGTCCTACAGAATATATATATATATTGCAAACCTATTCAGAAAAATAATAACCTCCAACAGAAAATAAAATGACTAAATCACCCACATTAATGACAAAAAACATAATTTCATCTTCGCGGAATTCGTTTTAAGATGTACGTGTGTTGGGTTGCCGAACATTTGTGGCTCAGTGGTTAAAGGAGCGAGTTACCTGTTGAGCCAACTGTAGCGGCGGGGGTTCGATTCTGACCTCAGCGGAAGGATTATCTGGGCTAAGTGCTGTAAAGGGGTCGTTCATTTTGCGGAATTTCAGTTTAAATACCGAAAAACCTGAAATGGACTTTTCTGAAATTAGCGGAATTTCTGTCTATACGGAAAATCTGTAAAAATAGAGAAGTTAAAATAAACGGGCACTTTTAAAATTGGAAATTTCTAAAAAACATTGTTACCTATCGACAACTTTGCTGCACGTTATTTTCAGAAATTTTCCGTGAATTCAGACCACTTATTTTTTACAGTGCATAGCTGACGGTGCAGTTTCACTTCACTGTGTAGCATTTTTGTTTCTTTTCCATAGCGTACCCTAAACTTGGCCTCTTAGCTTGATATTTCTATAGGAAAGTTTGAGATAACGGGTCAGACACTGCCGTCTTAACACTTTTGGGAGGGATGGGGGGGGGGGGGGCGTAATACTTTTCGGGGCCCTTATATATACAGAATATATACAACATATGGTATCATTGCAATATGTGGTTATTTTTTAAATTCACATATTACATTATATACAACATCATCATCATCATTGTCAACCATTATCAATCACCTGCTGGATGAAGGTCTCCCCAAGTTTCTTCCACAACGGTCTGTCTGGTGCCAGTCTCTTCCATGTTACTCCCGCATACTTTCGAATTTCATCCACCCATCTCCCATGTAGCCTTCTTCTGGGTCTTTTCCTGTCCCTTGGAATCCAGTCTAAAATTTCAGCTGTCCATCGATGGTCTGTCCTTCTGGCAATATGTCCAGCCCATTGCCATTTCAGGGATTTTACTCTGATCATGATGTCTTCCACTCTTGTCATTTTTCTGATCCACGAGTTCCTCTTCTTATCTCTCCTGGTTACACGAAGCATGCACCTCTCCACGCCTCTTTTAGGTGTTTGCAGTCTTTGTATGCCTCTTTTAGTTAAGGTCTACGTCTCTGCATCATATGTAAGCACTGGAAGAATGCATTGATCAAACACTTTTCTTTTAAGACATAATGTCATATTGCTCTTGAAAATTATACTGTTTCTTCCAAAAGCTCTCCAGGCAAGTTTTATACGCCGATTAATTTCTTCATCAATGTGACCCTCACTTGATATCTGCTATCCAAGATAAATGTAGGTATTCGTTATCTCCAACTTTTCTCCATCAATCGATAAATTGTACATCACTTTTGTCTTCTGTAAGTTCATTTTTAATCATACTTCTTTATTCTTGTCAGCCAGTTCCTGGATCATACTCTGCAGCTCTGATGGGGTAGTTGCAAAAATGACTACGTCATCTGCAAAATGAAGGTGAGTTATATACAACATACGGATATATACAACGGAAGATAATTATTATATACACCACCATCACCATGTTTATCCCTAAAGAAATAAATATTCAGTATCCAGTAACTTTTTAAATACAATTTGAACGAAAAGTGGTACATGACAAAAATTGTAGAACTCCATGAAGTGTACCAAATGCACTCACATTTTGTTGCTTCGCAAATTACAAGGAAATAGGTGCTGAAAGATACAATGTTTCTTACCCATTCTACAAATTATTCAACGAAAATTAAATTAAAACACAAGAAATAAATAAACCAATCAGCGCCGTTTCCAGACAATACGACGCACCGGACGAAAATGCCGATATGCGGCCCCCGTCATTATAATTTGTTTAAACAGATAGATCATTTTGCAGAGGATTTTTAGAAAGGAAGTGTCTGACCCCAGGTCTTAAACAACCCTTAGAAATAGGAAGCTAGGGGATTTGGGCTAGAGTGCCCGATAGGAAAGTGACACGGAAGCGAGGTAGAAAGAGGGAGGAAGACGCCCTTATTTATTACCGGGGGTGAGGAACCCCATCCGACGCATGGCAGATATTTAGTGGTTCGAACGTTCGTACCTGCTTGGGATCGAACCTGATGTCTCCCCATTGGCAGTCACGAACGTTGACCACTAGGCCACCCGCGGCCCATTTGTTTAAACAGCGACGATTGAAAAAATATATAAATAGCCCAGGTGGGAAAACCTCCGTGATAAACATGCATGTGAACAACACAAATGGCGGCTTTCTTTGCCTCTAATTTTGTCATAAAAGATCTACCCCGCAACACCTAACTTTCCTCTTGCCTCCTCGAGAAATCGAAACAACGAGCGTGGTTTAAAAAAAAAAGAGGCAGAAGAACTTTCAAATTTCTGAATTGCTGTTTCTTCTTTTCAAAAAAAAAACCTGTTGGTGAATGGTGAAAGAGTTTAGACTTTTTGTAAACCCATAAGACTCTTGGGGCATTGGAGGGCCCAGTTCAGGAGGAGGCCCTGGGCAGCGGTCCCGTTCGCCCACCCCTTAAGACGGCTATGGGGTCAGACACCAATCTTAAAATCCTCTGTAGCATGATTTTATTTTAAATTGTTATATTGAATTTCAATCAGCATTCTACCTTTAGAGAAAGCTCTGAAACCGTTTCTTTTGGGCGCAAGTTTTGTGCCATTATTCTCCTTTTGTATCAAAGCAAAGGACTACAACGTTAACCTAGGCCTGACCTCCTATTAACGGAAATTTTTCGTCATATAAATACGAAAAGGTGAGAACAAAATTTTCACGTTAATAAACGAAAGGAATTGCAGAAAGGTTTCGTTAAATTCAGAATTTTCCGTTAAATAGCTCTTAGAAACAGCAATGTACCGTCAATGTAAGAAAGGAATTGTGATAAAGTAAGAAACAGCAATGTACCGTCAATGTAAGAAAGGAATTGTGAAAAGTTTCTCAAAATTCATAACTTTCCTGGCGTCGAAAAAATCCGTGAAATTCAAGTTTTTTCCCCATCATTTCACGGAAAAGGTTGTATTAGAAAGCATCATCATCATTCATCATTGTGAACTATTATCGATCCACTGCTGGACGAAGGTCTCCCCAAGGTTCCTCCACAACGGTCTGTCTTGTGCCAGTCTCCTCCATGTCACTCCCGCATACTTTCGAATTTCATCCACCCATCGCCCATGTTACGGTCTTCTTCTGGGTCTTTTCCTGTCCCTTGAATTCGTGAAAAGTATGAATTTCAGAAAATTTACAGTGTGCAATCGGCAATAGCGAAAATTTGCTTGCGACAAAAATTTCAGCGTTTCTAATATGGGACTTCCTGCAAGTTACGTACTTTGCACATGTTGATATGGCATAAAACATATAACAGCTGTGCAAAACTTGAGGAATAGTTGAATTATTGAATGCAGAGGAGTTCTTGATGATTAAACAAGATAACATCGCACAAGCTCCTGCTTTAAATAAAGTGGTGTTAAAGAAAATAATATGAGAGAGTTTAGAGTTGCCTCGATAATACTGTCTGTGGAAAATGAGTAAAATTCGCCAAGCAATGTCCGAATTTAAATAAAAAAAACCCCCAAAAAAAACCCCTCTTAAGACCACAATAAAATGTATCACCGCAATAATAGTTTAGGTCCCCCCCCCAAGATCAACTTATCCACAATTTTGGTGAGTATCTGTGATGTCCCATTTTATATATTTTAAAAGTGTAGTGTATATGAATGTATTTTTTTCACTTGTTCTACTGTCATATCCACTACAGTAAAGTAAAGTATGATCAGATAAAATGTAGAGGGTATTCAAACATTTTTAGAACGATTTTCCAGCAACATAAATAATGTTTAAAATAAAATTATTTCTTTCTTAAATGTTCTACCCGATAGCTCTTTCCTAGCAGACGATATTTAACTACAGCAGATGCTTCTTTCGTGTTCGTCTAACACACTGTTGCCAGTTTCAATTCATTGAATTTCTTTTATTTTCTGTATTTTCTTATCAAAAAGTTATAAAAATGTGTGAACATCCTCTGTAATTATCATGTCCCGAAATTTATATAAAAGAAAAAACTTGCCCTAATTTTTTTTTTACTTCGTCACTACTATAGCTCTGCTAACTCTACCTTTAGTTCCAATTTAATGTTTGCCCATGAGCATTTTATTTGAAGATTTCGAACGGGTCCAAAAGCGTTGCACGCTGCAGTGTAGAACATTAATGGAATGAACTTTCAACTCTCATTATTGCTAACGCAAAAAAAAAAAAAAAAAAAAATGCCTAAAATTTACGAACAATTTTCCGTAATTTTTTTTTTGTGAATTAACGAACAATATTCCTGATACGACCTTTTTCGTGAAATAACGGGGAAAAAACACTGAAATTCACGGATTTTTCATACGTGTTTTGACAGAAATATTCCTCTTCGTCCTTTTTTCTGTTTTTTAACGGAAAGTTGCCGCTTTTAAGGGGCGTTAACAGAAAATTCTGAATTTTCAAAATCCTTTCCGCGATTCCTTTCGTATATTAACGGGAAATTTCTGTCCTTACTATTTCCGTATCCATACGACGGAAAATTTCCGCTAATAGGAGCGGTTCATGGAAGTACTTCAGGTTTGATTAACTATTAAATTTAATGTTCTGTTGGCGGACCTCTTTTCGAGGTTCTTCTGTAGCAAGACCGGATACTGTGAGTAGCATATCGCATGATATTAAGGTATTGTAGCAACGAATACCCGCCCCCACACCCCACCCCACACCCCCTCCACACACCCTCCACACCCCTTTCTTCCCATTGGTGCATCTAAATTGTATATTGTTTTACCCTAAGAAACCGGGTACTTGAAGTTAGAGGTCTGCATGGGCCGGGTCGGGCTCATTTTTGTTTAGAGATCAACGCAAGGGTGCCGGGCCTTTTCCTAGACTTTACGTACCTGCCGAGCCGTGCCAATTCGACCCATTCTTTTTATCGCAATGGTAAAGAAAAAAATTGTGTTTCCCATTTCCTCCTGGCTTTACTATTACTTTCATGACATAGCCCAAGGCTTAATCACAGAGGCATTCACAGTCTTTTTACCATGTGTAGGTATCAAGATGGTAAAACCACTATGGCGCTTGTTGACAACGAAATAATTGAACCTCGAGCGAGTGTGTGTGTTTTGTGGAGTGAGGGACTGGGGGTGTCTGCAGGGGGTGATGTGAGTGTCAGAGTTCGAAACGGGTCAAAAATTTCGAACCCGAATCTGTAATTGACCCGGGAAAGTCTGCTTTGAACTATAAATTCTAAACTCAGTTTATATACATAATAAACGTAATATATACATATATTCATCCCAATAACTGCTTGATTTTAATAACTGAAATCCTTTTTTAATAATACAATTTAGTTACTTGCTAAATTTTAGTGCCACTATTTTGCGTAATCCAGAAGTAATGACTGACTATGACCGTGACCATGGAGTATATTACAAATGGGAATTATCATTTACGATTACACAAATGTTTTTTTTTTTTTTTCCATGTATTTAGATTGTTCAGTCTTTCCACGCTTTGATGGAGGTGCGCATATGTTCATATGGTCCGTTAGACTTTTGGTTCCATAATCTTTTATTACACCGTTGACATCTTTCTTTGCAATTATACACTTTCCACATTTTGAACTAGAAGCAAGACCAAACAACACACAATTATTCACCGGTTCCTTAATGAGACGAAACAATTTCCAGCATTCACTCTTCCCCTTGTGGTTTTGAACAAGCACGTATTTGTTGGCCTCGACGCCTTTCTCAACCTCCTTAATATTAAATCCATCCTAATTAACAAATAAGGAGTTAATTTCGACATGACATGTCACGGGAACGGAATGTTAGCACATCCATCCAAAACCTCTGAATGCTCAATGTAAAAAGATGCGATGTGAAAAGTAACTCTTAGTCATACAGTGAACTTGGAGAGAGTGAATCAGCTGAGAAGCAGGCGAATGGCGTTTGCCTGTACCTTGTCCTGGACAATCGCACTGTAAAAGAACGCAAAGGAAGTATCTTTTTAAGATATGGTGTCGGTGTGTATGACGTCGGTCGGTAGAAATCTTCGTTGCTTTAAGAAAGAGACGACAATATTTTTACATGGCAAATCATTCACTCCGTGGGCACCAGTATCGACTACAGAATTCTACACAGCGCGTTTTTCTTTGGAAAATAAAACTGGGTCAAAATCGGGTCAGGATGTTCGTTGGACCGGCAAGAAATTGTTGACCCGTGACCCATCTCTGGTATGTGTGTGTGTATCTGTGTGATAAGAGTGGGACGACATCGATTGTTTCTCCTATCTCTAATCTGTATAGGGATTGACCTTTGTAGTATTACCACTTGCCATTTCAGGGAAAGGGAGATTTTAAAATCGCTTCCTCTCTCTCTCTCTCTCTCTCTCTCTCTCTCTCTCTCTCTCTCTCTCTCTCTCTCTCTGTCTCTCTCTCTCTCTCTCTCTCTCTCTGTCTCTCTCTCTCTCTCTCTCTCTCTCTCTCTCTCTCTCTCTCTCTCTGTCTCTCTCTCTCTCTCTCTCTCTCTCTCTCTCTCTCAAGGTTATTTTCTTTGACAATGGCCAACGTTTAGTTAATAATTGTAAGCTTACACTCAACGAAATATCTTCAGTAATATCTCATTTTACTATGTAATGTTCACAATTCAACAAAATACTGTAGAAAGACAAAATAATACAAAATGACACATCACGGGCCGAGCCTAAGTAATAGCTGCAATTGATAGGCCCGGGCTCACCAAATAAGACCCGTGCAGGCCTCTACTTGAAATGTGGTATATGTGATTGTGTGTATGATGTCCATGCATCAATACGTGAATCCCTTAACTCAAAAGCTATTATAGCTTTCAAGACCACATTTTATATTTAGGAGTTTTGTGAAGTAATACTATGAAGTCGTACGCTTCACCACCTTTTAAGCTGTCAGTTTAAAAATATCTCGATTTCCAAAACACCTTGATGCTTTGAAAATTCGTAATGAAGAAAAAAAAATCGTAATTTGTGATAAGTCCTCTTACAGAAAAAAAATAAATTATTATACACCTATTCAGAAAAGTAATAAGCTCATACAAAAAATAAAATGACTAATTAACCCGCATTAATAGCGAAAAACATTTCATTATTCGCACAACCCTGATCCACTGCTTTTTTTTTTTTTTTACCTTACACTTAATCTGATGAGAGACGTTTCATTGGCTCAGTCGGCAGATCAGATCAGATCATATGTAGAGGAGGATTTTCAGAAGGGAGTGTCTGACCCCAGGTCTTAAACAACCCTTAGAAATATGAAGCTAGGAGATTTGGGCTAGGGTGCCCGATAGGAAAGTGACACGGAAGCGAAGTAGGAAGGGGGAGGAAGACGCCCTTATTTATTACCGGGGGCCAGTACCCGGGGTCCGACGGCTTAACGTGCCCTTCCAACGCACGGCAGATATTTAATGGATCAAGCGTTCGTACCTGCCGGGGATCGAACCTGAGGTCCTTTGCGTGGCAGTCACGAACGTTGCCCACTAGGCCACCCGTGGCCCACTCAGTCGGCAGAGTTCCCTTTCCGCGGTCAAATCACCGCGAATTCAAATCCCACTGGCGTCGAAGAATGATTTCCTCCACTTCGTCAGTAAAGTCTAACGGCCTCGACCACCAATTCTGGGAAACACTTGGTGTGCGAAGGACCATCTAAAAAAAAAAAAAAAAGACAGAAAATCGAAGAAACTCGGGAAATATCTGGACTGAAATTTCTGTATAAAAGTGGAAAACCCCGGAACTATCGTTTTTGTAAAATGAAACGAATTAGTGACAACGGAAGATCTATCAAAATATTGAAGTACGGAAACTTGAAATTCCGTTAAAAGTCGCAAATCTACTGGCAACTTTGCTGCACTTTTAGGAATATTCCGTGAATTCACACCGCTTTTTTCTTTTCTTTTTTTAATGCAGGTTTAACGACCACCGTGAGCAACTCAATGAGCTATAAGCAGTCGCCCATCCCTAATTTAGGGTTACTGGTTCCAGGGAAGGGAGACAGCCAGTGCCGTAAGACAAACACAACATCCATGCCTCACCGGGATTCGAACCCGGACCCCTTTCGGACGAATGATCAGATGCCATCGCTTAGACCACTGCGCCACCGGGGCGGCCATTCGATGTTCGTGGACATATAAACTCGTCATTTTAAACATTCGATGTTCGTGAACATATCGAAACGCCATTTTTTACATTCGATGTTCGTCAAAGACGTGGCAAACAAGCATGCTACTTTTAACATTCGAAGCTCGTGAGCATATAAACACGCCATTTTTAACATTCGATTTTCGTAACAATATAAGCACGTCATTTTATAACATTCGATGTTCGTGGACACACCATTTTTAACATTAGATATTTGTCAGAGATGTGGTAAAAATATTAGGTTGACAACTGTGAGATATGTAAAGTAGAAGTGAGGATTAAAAAAAATGGTTTGTTTTACGTAGAACGTCCAAGTTCCTCATTTTATAAAGTAATTCTGTGAGAGTTTTCTATGTGGTTGGAAAAAATGGGGGTAAGGGGTGGGGGTGTAATACAGCGGCATCTCTAAAAGGTACGATACTTCGCGGGGGAGGGGCTAGCTGTGGGGCTAGATCTCTCAGTTAATCCGGTCGTGGTCCCGCCTCGCTTTAAATTAATTCCGCGTCGCTGATCGGGAAGAGATCCTATTGTCGGCACCATTAGCTCTATCTGGACGACCGATGGGTTAAGTCCGATGGGATTTTCGGCAATCCACGCCGCCGAGGCGCTAATAAACACACGGTTATGCAACACGTCCCTTCCAGTCGGCTTGCTGGGGAGGAGGAAGAGGGGATGATGGCAGTACTAAGGGTTGAAAGGATGTTGGCTAGATAGAGCATAACTGGGCTCAGGTGGCACTGGCATCCGAAGTTCCATTCTGTCGACACGATAACCACTATATTCTATGAAAAATGTCATTGCAAGAAACTTTCGGCAAATAATGCAGATTTCAGATATTTTTGAATCAAATCATAAATGAAGATAAATTTTTGCCCTACAGTTTCTCATGTCTCCCTTAATAAGACCTATCACGTACTGGGTGAGTTTTTACCCCCCCCCCCTTTCTTTTTTTCGAAATTCAGGTTTTAGTGCATGTTTATAATTACATCGCTATATGTTCATTCCGCTGTCTCGGCCAACCCTTAGCCGCTTCATACCACCATAACTAATTAACAAGTTAGTAAAATGATGCAATGCATTGATTATGATATGCTTTCCAACATGCCAGGAATCATTACTCAAGTTGTGAGGATAATGGATGTGGAATAAATATCGCTCCTGTGCCCTGACCTTTGACCCCATTTCGATTATATTAAACAGAATTGGTTCAGTATACCTCCGGAACAACATACTAAAGTTTTGTCGCAATAGAAGCATTTTTAGTCAGGTTAATATCTGTGGGATAAATCTCGCTCCTGTGCCCTGACCTCTTCTCCCATTTGCATGATACTTAAACAGAATTGGTTCATTATACCTCCGGAACAACATACTAAAGTTTTGTCGCAATCTAAGCATTTTTAGTCACGTTATGAGGATAATGGCTGTGGAATAATCTCGCTCATATGCCCTGATCTTTGACTCCATTTCGCCCATTTTCAATAGAATTCCTCCCCAGGTTGCTCCCTAGCACATACTGAAATTTCATCGAAATCGAACCAGTGTTACGCGAGTTATCGTGCGAACGGACGGACAGACTGACAAACAGGAGCATATACGCTTCTTCAACCTACGGTTGGAAAGCGTAAAAAAAAAAAAAAAAACTTTTGTGGAAAGCAGTTACAAATGTTAAAAGTCTGCGTTTCGTTTTTTCAGAAATTCCTTAGTTCCTTTTTCCCTTTTTTTTTTTTTTTTTTTTTGCCGTTTTGGGCAACATAGTAAAGGGTTTTCAACACTTCGTAATTTCCGTAACCGGGAATTTTGACTTTGTTATTAGTAAATAGTCTACCATGGAGTTTTCTACCTGAACCAAGTTGAATGGTAGTTCCTTCGCTATAACCGCAAATTCGCTATAAAAGACTTCGTTACAAACGGGTGCGACGGTTTTACTAATCAGATGAGAAGACGGGGGGGGGGGGAGGAGCATCAACTAGCTTTTGAAGTAAGTATGAAAAATTAAACATGTGGAGGGAAAATGGACCAGAAACAATCTGTTATCCGTTGCGCTATATGAGGCAGGGACGTATTTAAAGGGGGTGCGCGAAGGGGCCTTGCCCCCAGAAAGTGTTTTTTTTTTTTTTTTTTTGTAAAAATGCGTCTTACATTAGAAATAATGCTTTAATTTTTTCTTCTATTCTTCATTAACTTTTATTTTGTCCTGATGGATTTCCAAAACCTTCCATTGTCTGTCGCCCCCCCCGAAAAAATTATATGTACGCCCCTGATATGGGGATTGGGTTGATTCAAATTTGCGTAAATTTGGGTACACTTTTATTTACACCACTTCTGAATAACCTTGAATTTAAAACTTTCAGATTTCTCAAATCAGTGGGGGATCTACTGTTTTTTACGCTTTCCAACCCGTAGGTTGAAGAAGCGTATATGCTCCAGCTTTGTCCGTCTGTCTGTCCGCACGATAACTCGTGTAATAATGGTTCGATTTCGATGAAATTTTAGCATGTAGTAGGGTACCACCTGGGGACGAACTCTATTGAAAATGGACGAAATGGGGTCAAAGGTCACGGCAGTAGATCCATTCCACTGCCCTTAAGCGTCATAACTTGCGTAAATATGGTTCGATTTCAATGAAATTTTAGTATGTGATAGGGGACCACCTGGGGACGAACCCTGTTTAAAATGGGTGAAGTTGGACCAAAGGTCAGGACATAGGAGCGACATGCATTCCATTGCCCTTATGTGTCATAACTTGCGTAAATATGGTTCGACTTCGATGAAGTTTTAGTATGTCGTAGAGGGCCACCTGCGAAAGAACCCTGTTGAAAATGGGCGAAGTGGGGTCAAAGGTCAGGACATAGGAGCGGGATGCATTCCATAACATCTTATTAAAGGAGCAATTCCTGTATATATGTAAATTTTATTTTGAAAACGGCTGTAAGGATTTTGATGAAAGTGGTTAATCTACCGTTTTCTGGTACTAGAAATCGATTTAGCTTGATCTCGACTTTGGAAAAATTCGTTTAGTGGGTTAAATAACCACCCCGGGTTATGTTTATCTAACTTGACTAAAAATGCTTCTATTGCGACAAAACTTTAGTATATTGTTCCGGAGGTATACTGAGCCAATTCTGTGTAATATCATCGAAATTAGGTCGAAGGTCAGGGCACTGGAGCGAGATTTATTCCACAGCTATTTTCCTTATAACTTGAGTAATGATTTCTGGTATGTTGGAAAGCGTATCATAATTACTCAGTGCGTTATATAATTTTACTAACTTGTTAAAAACAAAATGTTGCCATAATGATGCTAATTGTTTTTGATTCCTGCTTTGTTACTGCTAAGTTAGGAATCAAAGTAAGAAACCACACGCAGACACCATCTGTGAAAAGAGTGAAATCGTTTGGGGAAATCAAAATGTACATTTCTATAGAAATCTCGAAGTAGAATTCGTTTTTTTTTTTTTTTTTTCTTTCGATTACGATACTATTGCATACATTACTATGAAAATGTTATTTTTCAAGGATTATAGGCAAAGTGTGTGGACACCAAAACCGATGCTGTGCGCAGGGCCTTGGCAACACTAAATTCTCTACTGCTTATTCTCACAAGCGAACGGTCCGGATCGTTGTCGCTAGATGTACAGTGCTTGTTATATCATTCGACAGTACTGAAGGGGTAATGTATAATGACAAACTTTTAGGTGCTATGGAATAAAAATGATGAAGTTATAGGGCATCAAAGAACACTGGCAGAGACAATATTCATGGAATCTCCATTACTCTTGCGGCCCGTATCGGAATGGTTTTTTGTTGTTTTAAGGCTGTCTTTGAATTAGTGTTAGGGTTCATCTTCTGCGATAGATGGCGCGAAATATCACTCATTGGGCGTGGCTTTTACGTCTTGAGGGACTGTTTCAGTAGTTGCCGCCAGCAGATCTCGCCATATTCAGAATAGAAGTTGGCTCCACAATGAAACGACAAAATACGTGCTGTTACGTTTTAACCAATGACGTTATTTGGGGGTGGATCTCAGTAAGTAGGCGGAGTTTCTATAGCTCAAATTCAGGGGTTCTCTGCTAATGTACACATTTTCTCTTCAAAAAATGAACGTTCAGTAGGATTTAAGATGATTTATGGGAGACAAGATTCCAATCTCACTTTTGGCCCCATTCAATGATTTCTATTTGGCATAGATAATTTAAAAATCAGACAGAAACGATAGATTTCGTTTCTTACAGACAGAAACACTGCTAAGCTAACTTATCGCGCCATCTAGTGCCAAATTGGAATACTTTCGAATAAGATAAATTGAAATTTAAAAAAAAAATCTGACAATATTTTTCGGCATAATAACTCTGCATATATTAGCTATGGGTCGTTTCTATTTGTTCTCAAAATTTCACACACTACAAAGTAATAGTCTTCGAGAAAATGTGTACAAAAGAATTTACATTGCAGATATAGGATATAATTTCTTTTACACTCATTCAAAGACAGCCTTAAGCAATTGGTATACATTACAAAGTATTCACGAATGGATATACAGTATAGCGTGTTCAGTAATGGATATGCATTGCACTCACCTTTCATGCACGGCAAAAAAATATGAAGATCTTCAATTATGGAATGGTCCAAACAAAAGCATAATAATTCTCACAGTGAGCACATTTCATGAATGCTGTTTCCTCGCAATCTTCTTTACCACATTCCTCAATTAGCCCGATTCAAAACAATACTGGAGAGATGTTTGGAAGTATCCAGAATTTGTAGTGACATAACCACACTTATAAAATGGAAAGCGGATTAGGTTTTGAATTCGAGGCTCTGAAAACTGATAATGAAGAAAAGACTGCAGACGGAAAAAATGGTCTCTATGCCAAAAGTTCATGTCTGATGTTACCAACACAGTGTCCTTTATGAATTTTAACCATATTTTATAGGGACTTCTTACGCTTGTTTTTCTCTCTATTCTAAAAAAAAGTAACTGCCGCCGATGCTGCTGCCGCTGTTTTAGAAATTTCGCGACACTCTTGCTCTCCTAGCTTGCAACGCAAAACGTATTTAACACAAAAATATGAAATTTACATCGTTTGTAGCGAATTGTTTGAAGAACACGCTGAAATAAACCATTTCTCGATTCTAGCGAAACTTCAAGAGCTATTGTATTTCAAAGTTAAGGTAAGCAAAGAGTGCTATCAGGTCGCGTTCCGGACGCACTAACACCAACTGAACCACGAAACTTTGTGGGCATGTAGTGCCATGACCGACTTTTTCATCTCGTCGCCCTTTTTTTGAATTTCGATTTAGTTTACGAGAAATTAAATTTCTAAATTTCACAAAATTCTCTATTTCGCGAAGAAATCCATTAAAAAAAAAACGGATATATGGCAAACTATAAATTATAACGCATTACAATTTTTACAGCATAAACTTACAACTATCGTCCCTTTTTTACAAAAAAACAAAACAAAAAAAATTAAGAAAAAGTCATTTTCTGATTTTTAAGCAATTTTTTTAAAGACGCAAAGGAAAGAAACGAACGTTCGTTCTGGTCTAGTGACCTGCTGCCATGGTGACGCAGAGAATTTGTTATGCATATGTTTTGTTATTAAAGCTATCTCAGCTGTTTAAGGTGGACGTCAAGTAATTTTGCTTCCTATACTTCCACTGGAAAAAAACTTCTGTACACATTTTCTTCACATTTAACGCGTTCCCAAAGATGAACATTTGAACATCGATTAAAATAGCTTCATTTTATAACTTGGAATACTTAATATTTTCTAAAACATAACCATAATTACGTAGTCCAACATTTGTTTGTCTACTGACGTTATCAAAGTACAGGTCGCGCCATCTTTTTTCTGGACAATTTATGCGTTACCAAGGATGAAAATTTGAACATCGATTAAAATAGCTTCATTTTATAACTTGGAATTCTTAATATGTTTTAAAACATAACCACAATTATGCAATCCAACATTTGTTTGTCTACTGACGTCATGAAAGAACAGGTCGCACCATCCTTTTTCTGGTTTCAACACCACCATAGGAAAAGTTATTGATTTTTTATATAATTATGGTTATGTTTTAGAAAATATTAAGTGTTCCAAGTTATAATATGAAGTTATTTTAATCGATGTTCAAATTTTCATCCTTGGGAACACAATAATTCGGAAGGAAATGTGTACAAAATTTTTCCATTGGAAGTATAGGAAGTAAAATTACTTGACGTCCACCTTAACGGTTTAGCATAACGGTTTACGAAAATGCTTTTTGGACCGCTTTTGTTTTTCTTGGTAAATTTAGTAAGTGCTATAAGTTCAAACGACAAAAGTCCGACCTCCCAAAAATTAAGGATATTAAAAAAAAAAAAACTCTGAAATTTCGGAATAACAAGCCTTATTTGCTTAGACATGCAACAAAAATTGGAATTTATATGAATTTTCCAGTTTTTATTTCATGTGATATACTTGGAGATCGGGCTGCAGGGCCCAAGCGCTATCTGGAAACAAGCGTAGCGAGCCTACGAGGCGCAGCCCCTAGTATAGAAAATAATTGTAAGAAGTTCTAATATAACATTCATAATACACATACATTTCATAATATAATGCTCATGTACAAAGCTCTAGCGGCTCCCCCTGTTTGTACATAGCAGCTCAAAGTTTGGATATAAACATATCTTATGCTCCTCTATCTAAACAACATACTTGGATGGTTTTGCAATCAGCCACAACCACATATCCGTTTCCTTGTCAGCTAACAAAGTTGAATATCTTGTGTAAGAGACTATCAAATCCCAAGAAATACATCGGAACCGTAAATATGAACTTGCACTATGAAAAAAAATTCTGAAAATTGCGAGCCACTTTGGGTGATTTCTTTCGTGAATTAGCGAAGCATATTTCTGATGACTTTTTCCGTGAAATGACGAAGAGAATTGAATTTCACGGATTTTTCGTACGCCAGAAAAAGTCCGAACTTTTAGAAACCTTTTTGCAATTCCTTTCTTATATTGACGGTAAATTACCGTTTTCAAGATGTGTTAATATTATAGAAAATTCTGAATTTCCAAAAACCTTTCCGCAATCCTTTCTTATATTAACGGAAAAACTCCGTTCGCAATGACGAATAATTTCCGGTTCGTGGGAATACTTGAGGTTTGATTAACTGCCTTAAATTTCAGTCGTCTGTCGAAAGACCTGATTTTGAAATTCTGCGGCGAGATCGGATGTTGTGGATAGCATTACACATGAATTAAAAAAAAAAATGAACGTATAACGTAGAACTGAAGCCAAATATTTGCCAGTGTATTACTGAGTTTGTCTTCCTTTTTTTTCTACACTGTTAAAAATTTTTTCTTAAAAATAAGAACCTGAACCTACTCGGTTTTTTTTTTTTTTGAGTACAATCGTATCATGAACGAGTACATGACAGGCTCAAATATAAGTAACCATACGTACTTACAAATAACTGCGTCAATATATATAAATATAATCTCGTATTACTTCATTTTAGATATTATAGATTTCAAGAGAAATTGTTTAATAAATGTGTAAAGTGACACACATAAATAATTAGTACAACAAAGTCATTGATCACAAGTAATTTAATTATGCATAAAGTATCTTTGTGTACGTTCTTACATTAACTATATTTGTCTCAATCTCATAAATAATATATTGTCGCTTCATCACTATATTTGTCATAAAATTGTGTGGTCCATGCGACAACGAGTACATCTATTATACCAGATGTGCCATCTAATAATATACTTCCAGTTGATTCTATGAATAAATGAGTATGTATTGAGTACACGTATTCCAAATTTGAAATCGAGCCGCGGATGGCTTAGTGGTTAAAGATTCAGACTACTGATGGAGGGGCCCCAGGTTCAAACCTAGCTGGTAGGGTGAATTTCTAACAATCGCTGAATATCCGCCGTGCACGTTAAGTGACGCCACCCGGGTAGGCATCCCCCGGTTGAAGTTCCTGAGCCCCCCCCCCCCAAATTTCTGTCTGCCTTCTATGTGCAAAATAGTACAATGGCGCCATCTAGTGTGCTGTCTCTCACTCACAAACTATTTTGTCAGAATCGCTAGATTCGTTCTAACTTCCTTCAGTAAAAATGAATACGTGTCTTTTTCAAAAATGAGACACAAGTACTCGGAGCTATTATACGCCCAGAATGTACTCAAAAACGATTTCATTTTGCTTATTTCTAAGTACGAATTTTTAACAGTATACTTTTCCTCCACGTCAGATGACATAGACATGAGGAACTTTTTAGCTTACCTGTAAATCGGGGCCCTTACATTATTTTGGGGTTACATAAAAATTTGGCCCCAGGGCTTCGTTATTTGGGGTTACCAAAATTAACTAACCAATAACTGCAAAAAAAAAATGCTGTGCAATTTTTGGTTCTGAATCCATAACTGCAAAAATTCTGCGTCATTTTTGGGGTTACCAAAATTAACGAACAACGAACAAATAACTGCAAAAAAATCTGTGCAATGTTTGGTTCTGAATCCATAACTGCAAAAATTCTGCGCCATTTTTGGGGTTACCAAAATTAACGAACAACGAACCAATAACTGCAAAAAATTCTGTGCCATTTTTGGTTCTACGTACTCGTCAGACTTATACCCAGGGTCATGATATGTAGCCGGTTCGCACGAACCGTTTGTTACGTTAAACGTTCGGATGAGAACTAAGAAGGCAAATATTTGCCAGTTTATTACTTTTTTTTTTCTGTTTTTCTCCACTTCAGATGAACCCGAAGCCTACTTGAGGAACCTCTGAGCCTACCTGCAAATCGGGGCACTTACATTATTTTGGGGCTACCTAAAAATTGGGCCCCAGAGTTTCGAGCTGAAACTATACTTAAAAAAAAAATTAGTTAACAATAAAACGTGTAATTCTTTACGTAGGAACCGCAATTATTTTCTGTTGGTAATGTTGCCTGTTCGGTTACACTTCTCTTTCACTATCATTGTTTATTTGCTGTTCATGCGAATCGGTTGCTATACATATGACGTATCATTCCTGCGTATAACATAATTATTATTTATATACTTTAGATAGCATTTTCCCGAATATTCCGTGACTTCTGCATTGGCAAATTCGGGGATTAATCCATTTTGGAATCATCAAAACAAGAGGCTGGAAGAATTTGAGAGTTGTCTTTAGTTTAAGAATTTAATCAGATTTTAATTCGATGAATATAACTTATGCATAAAAACGAAAGCCGGGTATCCAACTCTCTACGGAAATGCAATGAAATAATATCTCTTGCAACAGCTCGTTTCGACTGTGAGAATTAAACAACAACAAAAGAAAACAAAAAGGAAAAGCTAAGAAACTGGTGAAACAGTAATAAAATCAGTGCTAAAGAAATCGATTGAAATCTAAATATGTTCTGTGTTTTGCCGCAACATTTTTATTTTTCATTTTGGAAAAATGAAAAAAAAGACGTGCGGATCCATTAAAGAAATATGAAAATAACTTTTTCCGTTTCTACATTTTTTTTTTATTCAACATGCCTGTCGTAACATTTTCAGTTCCCTTTCAATGTTATTTACTTTTATGTGAGGAAAAAAAATTTTTTTTTTCGAACCAATTTCCCATTCATTAAATAACACGCAATTAAGAGTTTTCTACAGCGTACTTGATGTGCAACTGAAAGAAGTTACCTACAACGATTTGCCACGTTGCATTCGTAACTAATTGTACACTATAAAAAAAAAAAAAAAAAAAATAAGTGGCGTGAATTCACCGAAAATTTCTGCAAATAACGTGCAGTAAAGTTGCCGGTAAGTGTCCGTCTTTTAACGAAATTTCTGTTATTAAAAGTGCAGGGTTTTTTTTTAATTTTCGTATTTTCACAGTATAGTCAGAAATTTCATTTATTTCAGAAACGTCCGTTTCAGGTTTTCCTCATTTATCCCGAAATTTCCCGAAGTCAAACACGCTGAATGTTTCAGCCCTTGTATTCCAGATAATCCTGTGATATCAGCGGTGAGGATCGAAGCTACTTTGTTTGGGCTGATAACGCGTGTCTTAACCATTGAGCCAGAATGACTCGAAATCTTGAGTCAGGTTCGTAGTTATAAACTAACTGCGCGATGAAAGTTTTTTTTTTTTTTTGTTTTGTTATTAATGCGAGTGATGTAGTCATTTTATTTTCTGTTGGAGCTTATTATTTTTTTTAACAGGTTTCTAATAATTTTATTTTTTCTGTAGGAGGGTTTATCCGAAATTCCGTATTTTTTTCTTCGTGATTTTTCGAAGCAACTTTGGAACTGGAGATCTTATTAAACTGAAAATGACTTTCAATTATCTTTAAGAAAATTTGAAATGTACTGTTTTATAGTATTATTTCACAAAACTCCTAAATATAAAATTTACTCTTCATAGCTTTTGTCTTATTCATGTGATATACTCTCCATAATATCCGATCTCGTTACAGAGCTTCAAAATCAAATACTTCGACATTTAATAGTTAATCAAACCTCAAGTATTACCACGAATCGTTCCAATTACCAGAAATTTCTTATCATATGGATATGGAAAAAGTGAAAACGGAGTGTTTCCGTTAATATACGAAAGAAATTGCGAAAAGGTTTCTGAAAATTCAGAATTTTCCGTTACCTCATCATAAAAACGGAAATTTACCGTCGATATAAAAAAGGAATTGAGGAAAGGTTTCTGAAAATTCAGAATTTTTCTGGTGTATGAAAAATCCGTGAAATTCAGATTTCTTTCCGTCATTTCATGGAAAAAGTTGTATGAGAAATATTTTTCGTTAATTCACGAAAGGAATAACAGAAAGTGGCGCTTGAATTTCAGAAAATTTTTTACAGTGTAGTTATTCATAATAAATGCCAGTTTTTGGTTTCAAACAATGTTAAACATTCTATAATAATGAAGCGCATATAGCGTATTAAATCCGTTTATTTTTGTGGTTTAGCCAGCACAAAGATTGGCCAAGCTTTCGCACTCCACCGGGAAGCTTTTTTAAGGCAATGGTAGACACAAAAATGCAGATAATTAGAACATTTAAAGAACGAAGACGATTTTTGAAAATAACGCGGGTGACGTCACGAGTATATTACATGAATTTTTATCACGTAATTATACAGTGCGCCGTGATGTGTTTCCATCTTTTAATAACGCATGCCAAACCATTGGTAGTTCAGTAGAGACTATACATCATTGCATGCTAGTTTGCTGGATAGGATTACCACTGTTTCCCTGATGGCAGTCTCTTTAAAATTCGTGTAACGGGCAATTCTTCTAATATTATTCCATACAGGAGCGGCCGAGCAAAGCATGACTTCTCTGGCGAGGGCTGTATTCTTCATGTCCTGGTTCACACTTCGTACGTGTTCTTTACATCTAGTGTCCAAGGATCGCTTTGTCATTCCTATATATATCTTTTCCGTGTTGTCAGGATATAACAACGGTATAGCGTTCACTCCCGCCTTTTCTTTCTCACACTGTCTCTCCTTGCAACTTGATATTATATGTGATAACGGGGTCGGGGACTTCATTGCTATTAATATGCTGTATTTGCGTAATAAATTCTTTAACCAATATGTAAAGCCTGGGATATATGTGATGGATCCCGCGTATCTCATTACCCTACTATAGGCGATTTTGCTATTGCTGATATTATACGATTTCTCACAGTCCTATGTCATCCTTCTTATATCCAGCCTTAAGACCTTTTTTATAAATATTATCAATTTCTGTATTATTTAGGTAGTCGGGTTTGCATACGTTGTACGCTCTATAGAACCACGCTCTAAATGCGGAAAGTTTGTACTTCTTTGGCAGTGCGAATCAGGAGGGACAAGGTTCGGTACTGCGGTCGGTTTATAATATAAACGTTAAAATCGAAGCTGGATGTTCTATTTCTTCTGAGCGCGACGTCAAGATAATTCAACGTCCCGTCTTTTTCAAGCTCCATGGTGAACTTTATTGTATTGTGTAGGTTGTTTATCTTGCGCATGAAATCATTTAATTCGTCTACTCCATGTTCTCCCATATGAAGAATATGTCGTCAGCATAGCGGATCCCAATTCGGGGTTTTTTGATACAATTTAAAAGGATGAGATCTTCTAACGGTCTAAGTACTGATATTAAACCCGTTTATTTTTTTAAGTATCACAAAAATAAACGGATTTAATACGCTATATGCGTTTCATTATTATTCAACTCTGGTGTATTTAAAATAAAGTTAAACATTCTAATTTACAGGTTTCGGGTCGACGTCCGTTCAGAAATAAAAAAATGTCGTGGTGCGTTGCAATACAAAAAAAAAAAAAGAAAAAAGTTTTCAACCAGTTTACCTCGTGTGAAAGAAACAATGTGGTCATTTAAAAAATATAAAATCCCATCCTGCCGTTTGAGTATGTCATTGTTCCCCGTTTTTTATTGAATCCAGTCCTGCCATTTGAAAAAGGCCGTTGTCCGCGATTTTATTTTTATAAAATCCAGTCTTACCGTTTGAGTGATGTAGCTGTTCACAGTTTATTATTTTTTTAAATTGATATCGTTAGCGCAGGGTATGTCTGTGAAACAGTTGGTAAAGTTTATTTGCCGAAAAACTGCCGTTCATAATTATTAACTATGAAATAACTTTTTCATAAAAATGCGCTTTAAACTTGCTTTGGCTTTGAGACTTTCGTTCGCAGAAAGTAATTTCAGTTTGTCGTGGTTCACTTCTGCGTGCTTCATAAAGGTAGAAACAGTGTCAGTAACTTGATTCTGCTTGCAAAATTAAAACGTCGAAAACCAAATATCCAGAAATTTACCAAAAATAAAGTTACGTTAAAGCCTTTTCTTAAAGTTGTATCTTTTCGAAAATTGATGATTCCAACAGTTCTAAGTCTAATATTCATAACTTCGGTTGCCATACTCAGCATAATTTCCTGTGATTTTCTCATTTTTTTCGCGAACGGTTTCCTTTTAAATGACATGCCTGTAAAATTTTAGAAATTTCCAAAACAAAATTTTCAAGTCTTTTTAGGTGGTTAACAGTATAGCGTCACTACACCATAAAAATTTTCGGAAATTCGTAAGCCATTTTCCGTGAATTAACGAAGCATATTTCTGATACCTTTTCCGTGAAAACCTGAATTTCACGGATTTTTGAATTAAAGAACGTAAATATCACGAAAACTTGTTAAAACTAAGAAAATTCGGAATTTTCACAAACCTTTTCGCAATTCCTTTCGCATATTAACGGAAAAATCCTGTTCTCATTTTTTTCCGTATCCATGACGGGAAATTTACGGTAATAGGAGCTATTCGCGGGAATATACTCGAGTTTGAATTAACTGTTAAATTTCAATCGTCTGTCGGAGGATCTGATTTTGAAGTTCTGTAGCTATAGGTTGGATACTGTGGGTAACATATCGCATTAATATTTTGATTATTGTCAGGGGCGCGCCAAGGGCATTTGCCGCCCCTAGTACGTGAATATATTTCAATTTTTATTCATTTTTGTATAAAATAAATATCTTTAGCAACATTACTTTCTATTTCCCGTAAACTAAGAGTTTTCACAAAACACAATTGTCTCATATAAAACTGAAGGGGGAAAAAATCTGTGAAACTGTATATAGTTCAGATGACATTGCGAATATTCAAGAAGTCAGCTTCCCTATATATAACCAAGAAAGACAAGAAGAGGAACTTGCACATAAGGAAAATGACAAGAGTGGAAGACATCATGATCAGAGTAAAATCCCTGAAATGGCAATGGGCTGGACATATTATTGCCAGAAGGACGGACCACCGATGAACAACCGAAATTTTAGACTGAATTCCAAGGGACAGGAAAAGACCCAGAAGAAGACCACATGGGTGGATGAAATTGGAAAGCATGCGGGAGTGACATGGAGGACACTGGCGCAATTATAGAGCATTGTGGGAGAAACTTGGAGAGACTTTCATCCAACAGAGGAGAGAAATTTTTCGTCGTATTTACGGCCAGAATAAAAGTATGAGGCGCTCAAAGTACATAAAATGCATGAGGGTATTAAGTCAAAAAATTATGTTTTTTGAAGTCCATTGTGTTTTCTCTTCATATTGGCCCCACTGGAATAACGCTGGCCACGCATACCATGAGTGTTGAAATCTCCAAGATCCGAAAAAAAAAAAAATAAAAAAATTAGCAAAATAATTGTTAGTCCTCTGCCTGCGGTATTCTTTACTGAATGGAACAATAAAAATTATTCTCAGATTTCCAGACGTTTTCTATTGAATTATATAATGACAAAAAATAAACGTGCCACTACGATTTCTCACAGTAAAACGTTTTCTTAACTTCTCCCACGTCACTAATATTAATTTAACAACCGTAAAATTTGACTGAGGCGTCCTGCCGCCCGCCGGAACTTGGCGCCCTTTAATTTTAAATCAAAATTTCATGGAAATTTTACAGCATTTCAACGTTTCTGGCATGACTAGCTGTACAACTTTAAAGCCAGCATTTTAAACAGTAAAGCTAAGCCATCCTTCTAAATATCTGGGCTTTAAAACCTATCAGCATTTTGAGGATAAAGCTAAGGCACCCTTTGAATTTTTTGGCTTTTAGACTTTTCTAGGTGTAGAAGTGGTTGAAAGATTCAAGCGGACAGTATTTTTTTTTTTTATTCGAGGTTTAACGACCACCGTGAGCCACTCAATGGGCTATAAGCAGTCGCCTGTCCCTAATTTAGGGTCACTGGTTCCAGGAAAAGGAGAGAGCCAATGCCGTAAGACAAACACAACATCCATGCCTCACCGGGATTCGAACCCAGACACCTCTCGGACGAATGATCATTAGCCAGCACTTAGACCAGTGGCCTTGAATTAATGATCATATGTAGAGGATTTTAGGAAGGGAGTGTCTGACCCTAGGTCTTAAACAACCCTTAGAAATAGGAAACTAGGAGATTTGGGCTAGAGCGCCCGATGGGAAAGTGACACGGAAGCGAAGTAGAAAGGGGGAGGAAGACGCCCTTATTTATTACCGGGGGTGGCCTTGAATTAAGGACTATCCGTTTATAGTCCAGCCCCCCCCCCCCCCCACACACACACCAGAAAAAGTTGCTCACGATAGTTGTTGGACACTGGATCAAAAAAAAAAAAAAAAAAAGCAAAATCACTACATTACTTTACTTGTTGGTGCAGATGGACTTTCAGGCCGCGTTTAAGATGTCCGTTTATTTCTCTTATTTATGATATGCCGAATTGGTTTTCTGGCTTTTCTAAATATCTGGACCTTAAAACTTATCAGCATTTTAAGGATAAAGCTAAGGCACCCTTTAAATTTTTCGGCTTTTAGACTTTTCTAAGTGTAGAAGTGGTAGAAAAATTCAAACGGACAATATTGAAAAGCCGCCATTTACTTTTTCTGGCTTTTCTAAATATCTGGACCTTAAAACTTATCAGCACTTTTCCAGATGACCGGGACCTATTTAGCATGCCAATTTTCAGATCTGTACGTCATGTAGAAGTGGTTCAACAATTCGCGGACGGAAGTACTCGCATTTTCCTACTTTGCTGTATATATACACAGTCGAGTCACATTATTGTGACCAATTCCAACTTTTGAAACAAGGCATGTGTCGTGAGCTGGCTTGGTGTATAAGGTGTGCTGTAGGCATTCTGAAAACATATCACTCGTTGCTGTCATGGATAAAAGAGCGATTTATCAGATTTGCAAAAAGGGATGATTATCGGCTTTTGGGCCAAGGGTGGCAGTATTTCTGAAACAGCGCGGTTTGTGAACTTGCTGCTGTGGTTAACGTGTATCGTGATTGGAGAAATAGCACAATTGAGAATAAGCGACATGAAAACTGCGGAGCATCACGTGTCATTGATATGAGAGCTAAACGTAGGCTGCAAAGGTCCGCGAGGGCCGATCGACACGCTACAGATGGAGCAACTCATTCGCCGAATGAACCAGGGGGCAACAGGAAGTGTGTTTAAAACGACAGTTCAGCGAACCCTGCTGCGTATGGGGCTCCGATGCAGACGGATGGTCACTGCACCTATGCTAAAGAAGGCGCATCGGCAAAAAAGGTTTACATTTGCACGGCAGTATGGGAATTGGACCTCAGCTGATTGGCAAAGGATTGCCTTCTCCGATGAGTCACGTTTTCTGCTTCATCGAACGGATAGAAGTTGGCGTATAAGCCGAGAAACATCGGAGAACAAGCACTCTTCAACCATTGCTAAAAGGACACAAGCTGGTGGGGGCAGCGTTATGGTCTGAGGAATGTTTTCGTGGCATTCTCTGGGTCCACTCATACTCCTGTGGAAGGCACTATGGACCGAATTCGTTATTAATCCATTCTTGCAGACTACGTACACCCATACACGCTGATCGTCTTCCCTGGGGTGGATGGGATCTTCCAGCACGACAATGCGACGTGTCACACAGCTAAAAATGTCCGAGAGTGGTTGGAAAAGCAGGATGAAAACTTCAAAGTACTTCCCTGGCCCCCTAATTCCCAAGACTTAAACCCAATTGAGCATCTGTGGGACCACCTCGATCGTGTTGTTTGCTCTACGGATCCTCCACCACGCACCCATGGAGAGCATTGTCAGATGCATTGCAGTCAGCATGGCTCCACATACCTGTGAACACCTTGCAGCACCTTATTGAGTCACTCCCAGCCCGTCTAGCTTCTGACCGCGCTGCACACGGCATTTACTCTGGATATTGGCTGGTGGTGACAATAATGTGACTCGACGTTGAGGATCTCAGGAACTACAGGCCCATCAGCCTCCTTTCAGTGGTTTATAAAATCTTCACTAAGGTTCTTTCACATCGCTTGAAGGTAACACTAGACATGGCCCAGCCAAGAGAACAAGCTGGATTCAGGAGTGGCTACAGCACTGTAGATCATATCCATGTACTGAGAGAACTAATTGAAAGTACAAGAGAATATGAACTCCCATTATGCACGGCTTTTATTGATTATGAGAAGGCCTTTGATTCCGTGAAACCATCAGCAGTTACAATGGCTTTGAAATCCTGCGGTATTGAAGATGCACAGATTAGCATTATTAATAGCATCTATGAAAATGCAAGTGCAAAGGTTCGGTTATTTTCGGATACAGCACAAATAAGAATTGGAAAGGGAAGGAGACAAGGTGACACCATATCTCCCAAGCTCTTTAATACCACATTGGAAAATGTCTTTCAATCACTGAATTGGGAAAACAAAGGGATAAAGATTAATGAAGATTATTTAACTCACCTTCATTTTGCCGATGACGTAGTAATCTTTGCAACTACCCCTTCATAGCTGCAGAGTATGATCCAAGAACTTGTTGACAGAAGTGAGATTGAAAATGAACTTTCAGAAGACAAAAGTGATGTACAATGCTTTTACAAGAAATGAAGATTTATCGATTGATGGAGAGAAGCTTGAGACAACCGATACCTACATTTATCTTGGGCAGCAGATATCAAGTGAGGGTCATATTGATGAAGAAATTAATCGGCGTTTAAAACTTGGATGGAGAGCTTTTGGAAGAAACAGTACAATTTTTAAGAGTAGTATGCCATTATGTCTTAAAATAAAAGTGTTTAATCAATGTGTCCTGCCAGTGCTTACGTATGGAGCAGAGACGTGGACCTTAACTAAAAAAGACAAAGATTTCAGACAGCTCAAAGAAGCATGGAGAGATGCATGCTTGGTGTAACCAGGAAAGATAAGGAAAGGAACTTGTGGATGAGGGAAATGACAGGAGTGGACGACATCATGACCAGACTGAAATGGCAATGCGCTGGACATGTTGTCAGAAGAACGGATCACCGATGGACAACCGAAATTTTAGACTGGATTCCGAGGGACAGGAAAAGACCCAGAAGAAGACCCCATGGGAGATGGATGGATGAAATTCGAAAGTTTGCTGGTGACATGGAGGAGACAGGCTCAAGACAGACAATTGTGGAAGAAACTTGGGGAAACCTTCATCCAGCAATGGATTGATTATGGTTGATGATGATGATGATGATGCTATATAGTTGATTTGCTTCGTACTTTTGAGAGGTGTTTTTTTTCTTTTATTCTAGTCCTTGGCTCCCGCTGAATTTGCTTCTTACTTTTGAGTATATATATATATATATATATTCTTATTTCAGTTAGTCGTCTGCGTGGTTATTTTTCCCCTTCGCACTGTTGCCAACTCAAAAATAATTACTGTTTTTATGGAACGGCCTGTGTATAGTTATATATATATATATATATATTCTATTAAGAAGAGACTGAAGCAAAACATTTTTTTGACTCATACCAAGTACAACATAGAAAAGGTTATGTATTGACCGGTGTGAGTAAAAAGAGAAAAAAATAAAACAACTGAATGTAGAAAGTGTCGAGAATACCGAGCCTTGGCTTTATCAAGGACCAGCAAAAACTCTGCATTTACTCACTTCCACAAAGACCTATTTGGAAATGGGTTTCTGCAAAGTCATAGATGCAAGTAATAAGCCCACCAAAAATATATAAATATGTCATGACCTCCGCAGAGTTGTATGACCAAGCTTTAGTTAACAATTTAGCTTACATCCATAACCTTCCTGGCCCGACCCATGCTCTTCATCTGTTACTATTAAACAGAAAGAAGATGATTATAGAAAACTCAAGTTGTAAGAGTGTCATAATGAATCAGAAAAAATGTTCAGCAATAACAAATTGCCAAGTTCCCCTGAGAGATAATTTAAACCTGAATAGCAATACAAAAGCATTACAAATTCTTAATATTGCAATAAAAAAGGAAACATTAATTTTTTCTAATCCTTGATAAAGCCAAGGCTCGGTATTCTCGACACTTTCTACATTCAGTTGTTTTATTTTTTTCTCTTTTTACTCACACCGGTCAATACATAACCTTTTCTATGTTGTACTTGGTATGAGTCAAAAATTTTTTTTGCTTCAGTCTCTTCTTAATAGAATGTGAATTCTGAATTTTCATAACTGCTGCGTTGCGCGTTTTGATCTTCAGGTTATTTTGCGACTTTCGTTTTAAATTCTAAAGTTTATCTTATGTTTTCGGCTTTGTTCTTTAGTATATATATATATATATATAACACAGTATTCCCTATTTTCGTAAACGCGATCATCTAAAAATTCTCGTTCGCCCATCCAGGTTTGCTTATCATCTAATCACGAAACGTTCCTTAGCGCCGGTAAGCCTAGAAAAAAAAAAAAAAAAAAGAGTGCCTATTTTCCGTTGTACTAGAAGACATTTGCTGGGTTAAATTACGCTTCTTAATTTTTGAAAGGCGATCTATTATTTGCTACCAGAGTGTTAATTTTTCCCGTCAGAAAATTATTATAATCCGCTGATTTAAGTTTCATAACACGAAATTTTCAGATGTTCGTACCTGTGGATTTAAGTTTCAGATTCGTATCTTATGGTAACGACAAAGAGAGAATTTTGTTGATATTGCTGAATAAGTCTAACGGTCCCATTTTATGATACAGTCTGCGGCTTCTTGAGAGAGAGAGAGAGAGAGAGAGAGAGAGAGAGACTGAAAAAAGAACAAAAACTAACACTTCGAAGATTTTCCATTCACTTTTCTCGCGACTATTGTCATTTCTATTGTCAAAAAAATGGCACGCTTTCTTTCCCCCTCGTGTTGAATACACTTTCTGAAAGTTTTGTGAAATACATGTTCGGAGGGGAAAGAGTCAAAATGATACGTTTTTTTTTTCTTCTTCTGTTTTTGTCCTGAATCCACTTTCTGAAAGTTTTATCGAATACATGTGGGGAGAAAGTTTTAGAAATACATGTAATGAAAGTTTATGAAGTTTTTATGGAATACATGTCGGGAGAAAGTTGTAAAAGTATCTACATGTAATGAAAGCTTATGAAGTTTCATGGGGGGAGGGGGTTAGCGCTCTCTCTTGGAGACAGCCCTGATTCCACCTCGACTGCCCCCCTTCCCAAACCGGAAATCCTGGCTACGCTACTGGAAGCACCGTATAGCGTAGCATGTTATTTGCATTTTCTGCCTTCATGATGTGATGTGGCTAACTATTATGATCCGTCAGTTCGCTAACTATTATGATCCGTCAGTTCGCTAAATATTTTGATCCACCAGTTCGCTAAATATTTTGATCCACCAGTTCGCTAAATATTATGATCCGTCTGTTCGCTAAATATTATGATCCATCTGTTCGCTAAATATTATGATCCGTCAGTTCGCTAAATAGTTTGCTCCACCAGTTCGCTAAATAGTTTGCTCCACCAGTTCGCTAAATAGTTTGCTCCACCAGTTCGCTGAATATTATGTATGATCCACCAGTTCGCTAAATAGTTTGCTCCACCAGTTTGCTGAATATTATGATCCAACAGTTCGCTAAATATTATGATCTGTCAGTTCGCAAAATATTATGATCCGTCTGTTCGCTAAATATTATGATCCGTCAGTTCGCTAAATATTATGATCCGTCAGTTCGCAAAATATTATGACCCATCTGTTCGCTAAATATTATGATCCGTCAGTTCGCTAAATATTTTGATCCACCAGTTCGCTAAATATTACTAAAGCTATCGTTTCTGTTTCCGTCACAGGAAACAACTTATGTTGCAACCCGATCAATTAATTAATTGGCGTAAGTAGCATTACGGCAGTCGGTTATTTCGTCATTAGTTAAATAAATAAAAAAAAAATCTCTTCATAAGCAAGAAGAAGGAGGGGGAAGGGTATTTATTTAGTTCATTTTGTGTAGGAATGCAACGATTTTTTTATTCAGTAATGTGCACATATCTCTCATTGCACGTATCTCCTCATTTTAAACGTACGTAACCTCGTCAGTGAAAACTTATTCTGCCTAAACAGTAAAAAGTATTCTTGAACTATGTCGCCGCGTGCAAAAATTGCTAGGAAAAACAGTATTTACTCCTCCGTACGACGTAACAAAGTTGAACCAATCGCGATCAGTTATCAAAATATAAAGACAGTGCACTTGTCTAGAATTCGTTGCCGTTAATTATTCTGCATAATAACGGGAGGGAAAAGACTGCAGGAAATATCCCCTTGAGCGTTTGCTTGAAATGTTCAGAAGTGCTGCCACTTTATTCCTCTTTTTAGAAATGCAGAGTTAGCCATAAAAAGCAAAAAAATTGACACATTTCTACTGAATGGATGCTGAGCAGAAGTGACCAAGAAGGAGCAGAGAGCTAGCTAGCACATTTGTGCTTTCAGATTTTGAGTGATTCCATTTGAATCTAAGAGGTTCCACTTTCTCCCTACTCTGATTCTCACTGACCCCAGTGAAAGGGACAGAGCCTCCCATGCTCTTAGCAGTCATCAGTTGGAGGAAGATTCACACAAAGGGAAAAGGGGGAGGGGTGCTGTCCTATTCACAGGGTTAAATGAACTGGGTTCCTCCTTGAGCCCTGCATCAATTTTCGTATTTTTCACAGTGAGTGCACCAGAGAGCCAAACAGCAGCAAACAGAGAAAAAGAATAGTAGGGATTTTCGTGGCGTCACCATTACAGCAACATCTGGTCAAAAAGAAAGCTCTTTGTTCTTTGGAACGCAAATGTTGGGAGTGAGCTAGTGGCATGCTGCAATGCATAATGTTTCTTTTTAGTGTGCCATAATCCCTCCCCCCAGCCTCTCACGTCTCCTTCCCTCCACACCAAGCAGACTTTTACCAATAGCTGTTGTCATCGCACATAATACCATTTGTGCTGCCTCACTCTCATTTGTCCTAATCCAGGTGAGACTTGGAAAGAGAGAAGGAAGCAGCGAGAGCGAGAATCCAGGAAAAGCAGGGCCTAATTATCATTGCATGATGAAACATAATTTGAAACGTCGCCCATAACAGGATGGGAATTAGCAGTGGGGATATTTATCTGAATATTGCATACTCTGGGCATGCGCTCCTCATCCCTCCCCCTTCCCCCACTCTGCTTCAGCGGCATCATCAAAGGGCTCTCATTCTCTAAGCATCAATCAGCAAACTTGGCAGTTGATGCAATGTGCAAATAACATTTTTACTGGAAATGCATTCCCACTCATCATCAGGTGGAGGGGAGGGAGTGAGGAGCTTGGAAGATGGAACAAAAAAATTAGCTAAAGCTCAATGGCAGCTGAAGTCTTTGTGGAGGGAATGGGGAACAAGAAGAAGAAGAGGAGGAGGAGGATGGAGATGCTTCTGGATGTACAGCATCCCTATCTCATTACATCATGGAGTGACTCACACACTGCCTGCTAATTTGTTGATGGAATGGGAGGCGGCTCGCTTCCAAGAGTCATGTGATGACATCTCCATCAGGAGAGTTGTTTACTCAGAACCAGGGATTTGTAAATGATTGGAATTTCAAGTTTGTTGCCTCGCAAAGATAAGCAAGATGCCTGAAAGGGTGGTGTTTTAGAAAACATGTTGGTTTTCTTTCCTGAATTGAATAAAGGAAAATGGGTTGTATTTGATGAAGAGGAGAGGGTTACTCCGTCTCCTCTCACATTCCGAGAGAATTCAACTAATACGCAAACAAAAAATAATTCTGATTCTGAATGGGAAGGGGATGTCGTGTTAAAGCGCAGTCAAGTTACAACTAAAACCATCAGAAGTACAGTGACTATTTAATTTGGGGAATAGCAGCCATTTCTTTTTGACGCAAATAGTATGCAAGTTTTGACTGCTTTCAGAAAGTTCGATAAAAAGATTTTTTCCATGGGTTGAAAGTTTGAATAATGACATCTGAATGAATTTCAGAAGCCAGCAGTTTAAATCTTAAATGTAGCATTCTCATTACTTGGTGAATTTTCTGGTTTAGCACACACACATATGAAAAAATAACAGATTTGTTGCATAGAAGCTGTCATTCAGAACATGACTTGTAGTGCTTATCAAGTGGTACATGATTTTTGTTGTTTACCTGGCACTGCAGTTTTAATTATTAACTCAGTTATGTAAAACCGAGTCTTTCATGAAACTGCTATCATGTATATATGTGTTGTTCCGGTGATCAGCTGCATGTAAAGGTTTTATTTATTTATTTATTTTTGTGACTGAAACCTTCGTGTTTAGGACTACAAATAAATACAAAGAATTAATATATGAAAGTTTCCAGAAGTAATGAAAAAATTGCAATCATTTCTGGATTGACATGAAGTTTTAAGAATGTTACTTTTAAATATCTTGGGACAATAATAAATTCTAAAAAAATAACATAGTGGTGTAAAATATTATTTTTATTTATCACCTACTGCTGGCCTTGTCATTTAATGTGGCAGAACTGTTTTTATAAATCAGGACATGTTGTGTATCATGAGAATTTTTTTGTTCTCGTGTTTTATGTACAATAACAACAACACACAGTGCTTATGCTATTAAAACAGTAAAACAGAAAATTACATAACAGCACAATAATTATACAGTATTACAGAGCACAATTTTTGATAATTTGATGGAAGTTTTTAAAATTAAGATTTGAGATTCGTTAAGTCTAGTTCTCAGAATAATTTAAATAAAAATATGTTTTGTAGCAGCCACTAGATTTTATTTTTTCATTTTTAAGTTGTGGAAAACCATTTTTTTATTGAAGGCTTAACGACTATTGTGAGCAACTCAATGGGCTATAAGCAGTCACCCATCCCTAATTTAGGGTCACTGGCTCCAGGGAAGGGAGAGAGCCAGTGCCATAAGACAAACACAACATCCATACCTCACCGGGATTCGAACCTGGACCCTTCACGAACGAATGATCGTAAGCCAGAACTTAGACCACTGCGCCACCGGGCGACGGAAAACCATTTGAACTAAGTACAAATACTACAACATTTACATTACAGTGCTCATGCTAACTGCCTGCTGTGATGTGTATACCACCTCTAAATGATGTTCCTTTTGAGTTTCAGTTTTTTAAATGTAAATTCGATTACTGCTTGGTTCAAAGTTTTCTCTCTGAACAACATATTACTTCCCCAAAACAGCCTTTACTATTTGGCAATGCTGAGAGTGAGTCACTACAAGATAAAAGGACAACATTGAATGTAGTAGAGTGAAATTGATGCAATTTGATGTTTACATATGTGGAGTTGTAGAGATTACAAGTAGATTGTTAATCATTGATATAAAGTTTGTTGAAATACTGTATATGTGATCAACTATTGCTATCATAGGATTATATTCTATGTGAAAACCTGAGAGTCGTGTTATGATGTATTAGTGGAATTGACCTATCGGCGAGTGAGGGAATAAAGCACTGGATTTGATTTTATCTGGTCTCTGACCATTAGCAGTTAATTAATTATTCCAGCAGTTTGAATTTATATTTTACAAAGTTCTCTAAAACCTTTATCTAAGAACTGAGCAAGTTCATCTTAAAAATTGGTGATTGTTTTTTTGTATCAGTGATTTGTTAGCATCTAGTAATGCAATGACATCACCGCAAATACAACTTATTGTGACCTGACACTGGCGTTTGTGCATGTATCATAAACAGTATCTGTACTGTCATATGACAAATGTGGAGCATTTATTTTTATGTAAATACCATCAGCAACACATATATAAACTTCGAAGCTGCTCATGTGCCATTGCTGGCCGCGAATGGCTGAGTGGTTAGCAGTTCAGACTACCAATGCAAGGTCCTCAGGTTCGTTCCTGGGCTGATCTTGCGGAGGTGGTGTGATTTGCTAACAATCACTGAATATTCGCCGTGCATCGGACGAGCACGTTAAGTGAAGGTCCCCAGGCTGGACCCACTGGTTAAATGGGTATCCTTTCCTATGCCCCCTTTAAAATTATCTCGCACCTCTATGTGCAATATCATACTTGTACGGTTGTGCCATCTACTGTACTCTAATCTCACTACAAACTGTTTTGTCAAAGTCACTAGACTTGCTCTTATTCCTTCCGTTTCTGTGTCCAGCCCAAAAGGCAAACTCACTGTAGGTGGCTGGGACCTAAAAGCTACTCACTGTGGACGGAAGTCCTACAAGAAAATGACTCATACTTGGGTGGACTTTGTATGTGCCATTGCAGAATTTGCACAAAGGTGCTAATTGTACCTGATATTGTGACTCATTGATTGACCACCGTGTCACATTAGCTTTCCTGAAGGAGTTCAGATTGGTGGAGCACAACATACAAACAAAAACTTTAGGAACAGAAAATTGGAATAAAAATTAATACAGAATGAAAATTAGTGCTAATTAATTACCTATAAACTTTCTTCAACTGTTTTTATATTTGGTTCTTGACCAGCTACTTCAGGATGTTGAAGTAATCTTCCATGTACCATATTTGTACTAACCACCTAGATATGTTTTCATTGAGTTTGCCCTCTATGTTGTACCTAAATATGTTTACATTTCTTCTGTCTTACACCTAAGTTCACTGAAGAGCCAAAACAATTATGACCAACACGTCTTTATGCAAATGAAAGCAACTGCGGGTAAGCAATGGCATGTTTGAAGGTCATGAAACATTATAAAATAACACCTGATTGTGAGCTCTAAAATCAGTGTTATAGCGGACTTAAGCGAGTTTGACAAAGGCCAAATCGTAATGGCCAGATGACTGGGTCAGGGCATTTCTGAGATGACATGGCTTGTGGGGTGGTCATGGTCAGCCGTGGTAAGTACCTTCAAAAAGTGGTCCAAGGAGGAAAAAGCACAAACTGCTGGCAAGGTGTTGGTCAACCATGACTCATTAATGCTAGAGACGTGCAAAGGCTGTCCCATATGCTACAAGCCAACAGAAAGGGATACCATGATACAACTCGCCGGGGTAATTTGAATGATGGTGATGGGAGTCAATGTGTCATGACACACAGTGCATTGAACGCTACTGAAAATGGGATTGCGTAGTTGCATGCTGCTTTCAGAGCCCATGCTGATCTTGGTCCACTGAGAGAAACACCATAATGAGTACACAAGCACCAAAACTGGATCTTGAATATTTGGAAGAAGGTTGTCTCTGGTTTTATAAATCTCACTTCTAGTTGCACTATGTGGAAAGCAAGTACATCATTTACCTAGGGAAGAGTTGGCACCAGGATGAACCTTGGGATAAAACCAAGCCGGTGAAGAAAGTGTAGTAATGCTTTGGACAATGTTCTGCTGGGAAACCCTGGGTCCAGCCATTTATTTGCAGGAAACTATGCCATCTCATATGATTTCAGACAAAATACATCTTTCTGTGGCAACAGTATTGCCCTCTATAGAGCCTTTTTTCAGCTGGATAATGTGCCATGCCATACTGCTTGGGTTGTTCGAGAATGGTTTATGGAACTTGGCGAAGACTTCCGGGTATTGCCCTGGACTCCAAATTCCTCAGATATCAATCCAATGGAGCATCTGCTGTTTGTGTTGAAACAGCAAATCCTGTTTGCAGTGGCTTAACTATATAATTACAAGAGTTAAAGGATCTGCTGGTAACATGTTCATGCCAGATACTACAAGGCACCTTTAGGAATCGTGTAGGATCCATGCCTCACCAGGTATGAGCTGTTTTGGTGGCACATAGAGGGTCAACATCATATTAGGTAGGTAGTCATAATGTTTTGGCTCTTTGGCATTTGTTTTCATTGAAAACTCTTAGTTAGACATTAATCTTTTAAAACACTTCATTACCTTTTTTGTATGTGTGGTTGTAATATTACATATTTTTTTTCACATGCAATTTATGTAACTTAAATTTAGAACACTGCAATTGGAATTTAACAAAATAAAAATAATTCTAGCAACATTTCATTTAGAAAGAATGATGTCTAATTGTAGTTGAAGCAGACTCAAATATAAAGAATTAAACTTATAAGCATATTTCTCATTGTCTGTGTAGAGAACTTTTTACAGTTGCCATTGCCTTTCCAGTAAACTATTTGTTTTTGTAAAATGCTTACACGTGTGTTTGTTTCCTTCCTCTCTTTTTTCACACATAGCAAAATTTCTTCCTGCACATTTTCAAAGAGGGAAATTTTATTACCGTATTTTCCGAAAATAACGCCACACTAAGTATAATGCCACAATTCCCTTTATTATCTCCTTGGCTTGTTATAAAAAAAATGCCACACCCAGGTTAAGGCTTCAGGTAGACTTATCACAAAGACATTTTTATTTTGTAACCATTCTGACTCCCCCCAATATAGGTAGCATAGTACATTGTATAACTTTCATGAAAGATAAATGATGCAATGAAGGTAGGTTTTAGGAAAACGAATTGCTGCCCCTGGTGACACAGTGGTCTAAGCACAGGCTTCTGACCATTTGTCTGAGATGAGTCTCTGTTTGAATCCCAGTGAGACATGGTTGTTGTGTTTGCCTTACGGCATTGGTTCTCTCCTTTTCCTGGAACCAGTGGCCCTAAATTTGGTATGTGTTACTGTTTATAGCCCATTGAGTTGCTCACAGTCGTCATAAACCCTCATACAAAACAATTTTTTTTAGTACATTTCAAACCGCCTACACAGTTCATATGAAATAACACGAGAGGTGAAAGTGCTGTAGACCAAAACCGTCTCTAATAGAAAGCCTCAAAACTGCTCTATGATGTCAGAGCTAGCAGGCTGAACAAGGCTGATGAACACCGATTAAGTAATGCATCGTTTCTAATAGAAAGTCTCAGGACTACTCTGTGGCATCAGAGCCAGCAGGCCGAACAAGATTCACGAACACTGATCGAGTAATGCATTGTCTCAAAACTGTCCCTAATAGAAAACCTCAAAATAGCTCTGTGACGTCAGAGCTAGCAAGCCGAACAAGGCTCATGAACACATATAAAGTAATGCGTTGTCTCAAAACCGTCTCTAACGGAAAGCCTCAGAACTGCTCTGTGAGGTCAGAGTTAGCAGCCTGAACAAGCCCCATGAACAGCAACTGAGTATCAAAACCTACTCTAACAGAAAGCCTTGGAACTTCTCTGTGACATCAGAGCCAGCAGGCCAAACAAGATTAATGAACACTGATTGAGTAATGTGTTGTCTCAGTGGAGAAAAATTTCCAAGTTTTTGATGCTATAGACAATAAATTGACCACGTTTTCTTTGTTGTTGTGTTTCTGGTTGTTTGTTTAATTATTTATCTTTAGATATTGTAAACAGATGACATCCTTCCTTAGTTTTCACCACTTCGTGCAGCAATATCTGAAAGTCCGGCAATTTCAAAATTTTGTACTGAGAATGTACAGGTCTTAAAAATAGTAATGGAAAAATTTCCTCTAGCTATCAATGTTGAAGAAACTATTATATTTGTATTATTTTAAGCATAATATGAGAAGTCCAGCATTTTTGCTCACAAGAGGTTTTTTTTTTTTAATTTCACTTGAAATTTTTTGAAAATTGAGGGAAAAAACCCCTCTGTGATTGCATAACAAAATGAGAAAACAAATTTCTCATTTAGTGAGCACATTTTCAGAAAATTAAGATGCTCTGAAAATTGAAAATCTTGCCACTTTTTCTAGAAGATAAAAATAATTTTACAAATTAATATTGCTCAGAGAAAAGTTTCTTCATCAAAAAAAACATAGAAGACATTAATTTGGGTATCTTCAAATTTATACAAATAACATCACATTTTATGCTGCAAATTCTGAACGTCATACATATACATTTTTTCAACTTTGTAAAAAAACATTTTATGAAAGGTATTCATTTTCTTTAGCAGTATACTGTAAGCAAATTTTTTTTTCATTTTTCAGCTGAAATTGCTCTGTTTTAATGGCATTTTATGTGGTTAACAGATAATATTTGAAATATCAATTAACACATTAACAGAGATGAAAAAAAAAAAAAAAAAAAACCAAGGGAAACAGAACTACCAGCAAATTTGTGCCCCTTTATTATACATAAGTCTTCTTGAGACCTCATGGGAACACATTTTCACAGCATTTGCTCTTTTATCTAATATTGTGCATGAGTAATAATAGGCAAAACACTGGAGGCAAGTACAGTTAAAAATCACATTCAAAATCGCCATGCTGAGTGAGCAAGCAAGGAGAGGGCCTCCTGTGCATGATGTCACAAGTTTTCTCTCCAACAGTTCTGAGGCTTTCTATTAGAGACAGTTTTGTGTAGAAATGCTGAAAGTTATGTCCTAAATGGCAGTTGTCACCACTTCTTCATTGCAGTACTTTTATAAGTCTTCCTCCTAATGAGTAAAACACTTTCACACTCATTTACAGGAGTCAGAGAAGGGGTGTGAAAGATTATAAGTGTTCGGCAAGACATTTCTTTTTATCAATTCCGGGAGGTGAATGATGTTTAGCCTGTGATTGACACCTACAATGGTGGTTTATTTGTTTTGAAAGAAAGATACACCACTCATGGGCACCCATATAGGGGGGCAAGAGGAGCATTTGCCTCTCTTGCCCCCTCCCCCCTCCTTCCCTCTCCCTATATAGGCGAGCAAGAAAGGGCATGGTTTAATCAAAACACGTCCTTTCTGTTCTTGGGAGATACTGCAGAGATTTTCACGATGACATGAATTTTGATTTCAGTTTTTCTTGCAGAAGTTCTGGTTGCATGTGAATGCACTAAAAAGGGGGGGGCATTAAGAGTTTTCTGTAGAATAAGTGAAAATTTACAATCGAAAGCGATAATGAAATTTTCAGTTGCATGTACAAAAACAGTGGTACATACATACAGTATGGAAAATAATGAAAAACAAAGAAATTAAAAATATATCATCCCCTGCAGCAGCTATTTACTGATGGGTAACGATCTTTTGAAATTTTCCCCAGAAATTCGTCTTCAGTGTATTTTTCCTTGGTAACTGGGGTTTCGTGACACAAGTGAACATAAGGATCAAAAGAATGGCTAAGAAATTTCTTTCGTCCTAACATTCGTTTTTTTTTTTTTATGTAGTTTTTGGGTCTTCTGGTTTGCAATTAAATTTATGTGTTGACTGTGCATGGTAAAAACAATCAGATAACAAGAAGGCAGAGTGGAGATTTGCATATGGTGTTTGCATATGTTATTTGTAGTTACAATTTCTGTTTGCCCCCCTCCTGAAAACAAAGCTATGGGCACCCATGACACCACTCTAATTTCACATACAAAGAAGTGTTCAATTTTGTTATTTCCCTGTTCTGGGCTCGTCAATTATGCTATGTGCAAGGGTGAAGAGAAATCCACATTTTACTCCCTTTAGCATGAAATAAGAAAAGAAAAACAAAGTACTAAAGAATAATTTATTATAAATGAAGATTTTCAAACAATGAATCTTAAACCACTTGCATGCAAAACAAAAGACCAGATCAAATCCTTGGCATTCTCCAAATTATCTATTCACATATAGGTTTCAGGAACTCATTTGCATGAATGATAGGCTCCCATGCTAATAATGAAGAGTTATCATTCCAAATTGTTCTGTGGTGCACTCAGGATTTCTTTTGGGGATGGCCCAAAATATTGAAGATGCAAATAAAAGTACCCCAGAGAAAACATCTTCCAAAATATAGGGAAGAGTTAAAAGTATCTCTGCCATATTAAAAGGCATTTCCAATTATTCATAAAATATATATCCAAAAACATATCCAAATATATTTTAAAATAAGCAGCCAATAACAAAGAATGGAGTACCAAGTGATACCTGATGGGGGAGGACCTGGGCCGTTGGGCCCTCACCATTGAGTGCATCCCTGAAATTGTTTATAGCTCAGTGTCTGCCATAAATGATTTGTTTTAATATCATGAATGATGGTTAAAATTTATGTTACTGAAAACAGTTATAATCCATACCTAGTTAAACGCCCCGTTTCGGAGCTGCATGTTTGTAAAATCAAGTTTAGCGCAGTGTCGTTATAATCAGAAAATGCGGTACTTCTATAAAAAATAAATTAAAACTTGCTAGCATTAAAAAAAAAAAAAAGGAGTGAAGGTGTACTACCATAGTCAAAATTGTAACATGCCTGACTGGGCAGGTTACAATTTTGACCATGTTACAATTTGTTACAATTTTTAAGGCATGTTACAATTATTCATGATACAATTTTGTTACAAGTTGGGCATGTTTTTTTTGGGGGGGGGGGGTGTTACAACCTGCCTGACTGGGTATGTTGCCAAAAAACAAAAAAATATGCCCAAACCAAAACTTTACATGCTCGAGTGCACACTCACACATCATGCACATACCGTACTATTTTTTCTAAACATTTCAGAAACAAAGTGCTTTTACTGCATTTCATAATTCCCCCCCCCCCCTTCCGTCAATGAAACCTGAACTCACTTATATTTTACTGCATTTCTTAAATTGCACCCAGCAGTGAAATATGAACTTGCTTGTAGTTTGTTCCGTGTCGAATCAGCACAAAAAAAAAGTAACATTTCTGACCCAAACTCATTTAATTTTCATGAACCTAGGTGAACTTGCAGATTTTATGAAGAATTTATTAAGTGCAAAATGTCAGCTCCCTACACACGATATTTCCATAGTTATAAGACTTAAATTTACCAAAAAGACATTTTTGTGTTTACCATGCGTACCAAATTTACAGAAAAAGCAATTTGTGTCTACCATACCTACCATACAGGATAATAACGGTAGATATATGTGGTTAACAGAGCTTATATTAGGCTCATTTTTAAAGCTTATGGCATGAGCTTTCTTTCGAGATGTTGCACAATCATAATATGAGAAATTTAGTTTCCAAGATCTCATTTTAACCTTTAATCTCTCAAAACACACCCCATTAATTTTACTAAATAAAGCCTCTAAGTGGTATGAAAATTGATTGAGAAATAAAAAAAAATACTTTTTTAAAAACTTTTTATCCTGTAAAGAACTGGATTTTTTTATATGCCTAATCATATAAAAAATCCAGTTCTTTACAGGATGTAACCAAAAAAAAAAAAAAAAAAATGAATGCCCAGACAGAATATTTACATGCCTCAGGCATGTCTGCAAACCAATTTTTGAGCCGTTTGTACTACTATTAAAGTTATTCTGACCCTCCTAAAACTGTGGTTTCCCAAGTCCCAGTTTTGGTCACCTTTCCAGTGATTAAGCCCTGGCTGTATGTCGAGAATATTTGTAACTTGTGTTTGCTTCTTTTTCATACAGTTTTACAACTTTTTGGTTGCGCACTTGAAAAACATTTCTTACTTGTAGAAAATATTATTGTAAATTACTCACAGTATATTTCTGTCTTTTATCTTTAGGCAAATAAAGTACCTATGGTTCCTCCTTCTCATCCGGGATCACCATTACCTTTTATGGTGTATAATGGCGAGCCCTTTGCTCAACCACCCCCAGCACATATGGGTATTCCTCCTGTTACGATCGATCCAAAGACAGGTAAATTTGAATAATTAATACACACAACTGACGTGAATTAGGAACAACAAACAGAAGTCATCGCTCTTTCCACGTTTATAAGTGAGTCACTGAAAAATTCTCATCGGCCATCACCGAGAATTGAACCCAGAGTCTTCCAGTTACGCGCCAGACATGCTACCACTGCATCACAGCGATGATAATTTTTCAGTGACTCACTTATAAACGTGGAAAGAGCGATTACTTCTGTTTGAGGTAAATTTGAGTCTTGTTTATATGCAATCACATTTGATTTTTGTTCAGTACAGCATCTGAATATATATTTTTAACAAAAGTTTAAGCCATTAATTAGAATGTTCTTAATATGCAGAACACATTTGTAAAGGTACTTACATGGAAGAGCCAAATCATTATGACCACTTGCTTAATATGACATTAATCCTCCATGCACCTCCAAAAACAGTTCTTACCTAGCATTGGCAAACTCAGAGAGGGGGCTTTGGGGGCTTATGCCCCCTCCAAGGAGATTGAGAGTGATGTACACTATACATATATGTATAGTGTATGCCTATAGTTTATGTACGGTATATACTGTATATGTACAGTACACACATTGTGTACGTATACTATATAGATATATTGCACCTCTCCATGCTTCTTTGAGTTGTCTGCAGCATTTGTATGACTCTTTTTGGACCTTAACTAAAAGAGACATGCAAAGACTGCAGACAACTCAAAGAAGCATGGAGAGGTGTATGCTTGGTGTAACCAGGAGAGAAAAGAAGAGGAACTCTTGGATCAGAAAAGTGACAAGAGTGGAAGACATCGTGATCAGAGTAAATTCCCTGAAATGGCAATGGGGCTGGACATAATGCCAGAAGGACAGACCATCGACAGACAGCTGACATTTTAAATTGGATTCCAAGGGACAGGGAAAGACCCAGAAGAAGACCACGTGAGAGATGGGCGGATGAAATTCGAAAGTATGCAGGGGTAACATGGAGGAGACTGGCACAAGACAGACCGTTGTGGAAGAGACTTGGGGAGACCTTCATCCAGTAGTGGATTGATGATGGTTGACAATGATGATGACGATATATAGCCTCCTCCAACAGAAATTCCTGGGTGCACCACTGTTACCTGGTGAGGCACAGATGCTACAAGATTTCTAAATGCGTTTTGTGGTACGTAGTACCAACGTGTTACCAGCAGATCTTTTAACTCTTGTAAGTTACATGGTTTTGCCACCATAGATCGGATTTACTGTTCTAACACAAACCACAGATGCTCAATTGGATTGATCTCTGGGGAATTTGGAAGCCAAGGAAATACCTGGGAGTTTTCCTCATCCTGTGCAAACCATTCTTGAACAATCCAGGCAGTAGGGCAAGGTACATTATTCTGCTGAAAGAATCATAATTTTCTGCACATGAATGACTGGACCCAGGATTTTCCAGCAGAACATTGCCTAAAGCATTGCACTTCCATCTCCGGTGGCTTGTTTTCATCCCACGATACATTCTGGTGCCAACACTTCCCCAGGTAAATGCACACGCAGTGCAACAGGAAATGAGACCCATCAACCAGATGACCTCCTAATCATTCAAGGTCCAGTTTCGATGCTCACGCGTCCATTGTAGGTGCTTCCATTTAGCATGAGATACTCGACGCACATATGTTTTTTCAATGCTTATTTACTGTATCTTGCACAGAATTTTGCACAGATGTCTCCTGATGATTACTATATGTACACCCGCAAGCACCCGACCCAAATCAGTTCACAGCCTGTTGATGCATGTGCGACACATGTGAAAGATCTTGCGTTTTTATTATGTATGTATTTTAGGATTTATTAAATACTTTGAGATCTGCATCTTATATTTTTATCATGCTTCAACAACTGTTTGATTTGATTACTATACAGCACAAAATTTTAAATATTCTTGTAGGTGCTTCCAACAATGAACCAAGGTTGGCATGAGCACTCAGAGCAGACTGCAGCTACACAGCGTCATAATGCCAAAAAACTAAGCCATCTTCAACGTGATTATAAATTAAAACCTTTAATTTAAACACAGGAGCTAAAAACACATGGTTGAAAACACACAAGCACTTTCGAAACTGAGCCAGTTTCTTCTTCAGGTGTGAGTGTTAACGCGATGTCAACGGGTTATATACATGTGGGATAAGGAGTGGGTCACAACAGACATGCACAATAAAGCAAGGTGATGAATATCTAAAATTAAGTTATTTTTAACGCATTTAGAGTTAATTAGAATCAATATTTTGCAATTCATTCTGTAGTAATACAGTGGATCCCGCTTAAGAAGACTTCGCTGGGACGAAGCGATGAAAACTTCTTAAGCGGGAAAACTTCTTAAACGGAAAGTGTGTGATTGGGTTTTGTAAGACTTTAGCAATTAAAAATGTTGCATAGATTAAATCCAGAAATTACATTTTAGTTAATTTTAAAGTAACAAAATATTTCACAACTTACCCATTTAAACTTGAATATGAGGATTCAGAGCTACATTTATTATGCTACAGGATTACAAAAATACTGATCTAAAAGCATTTGTCTCTTCCTTTTTCCCCGCTAGATTCACGAAGTACATGTCCATTTCTCTCAAATTTCTCATTATGTCCATTGGAACACGTTCGTGGCTTTCTATAAAGCGGCGAAAAGTTTCTAGTGCTTTACCAGCTTCAGCTGAAGTTGGAATTGGCCTGCACTCATTTTCTTGGGTTTCTGGTTCATCGTCCTCTTGTGTTTCGATGTCGCAAATATTGTCGATATTTTGCATTTCAAAAGTGGGAACATCTTTGTCAATGTTTTGCCACTATACCGTTGAGGGTTGTAACAGGTAAATTTAGTTCTTTTCCTATCTGCACCCTAGTTAAATGCGGGTTTTCATCAACTTGCGTAATAATGTTTCGTTTCTCAACCACAGATAAAGCTTTTGTTTTGATGCCTTTAGACGCCATATTTCTAACTACGCATTTCAACAATAAAACTAAGCGTTTAACTGCACGTATGCAAGGTGCAACATCTGAGCCTAACTCTGACAGAATGACTAACTTTCAGCAGGTGTTTGCTTTCCCAGCCTTTCCCCAGCCCCAAAGTTAAGGTGATTGTGATACAGAAAGGGCAGATGCAGAAGAAGTGGGGGAGTAAACATGACCCCCTGCGTTGACCGTGGGAAGCCGTCAGGGGCTTCGCTTGCTTCATGTACGGGGAAACGTTTCCTCTCAACTTCTTTGACATGTACTTATCTGCTGCACGAGTTCCAAAATCGCATGTTCTTACTTAGAAACTTGTGACACTTACAACTTCTTAAGCGGGAAAACTTGAAACATCGTTACTTCTTAAGTGGGAAAAATTAACATTAGCACTATGGAAAAAAATTGGGACCCTAAAAATAAAACTTCTTGAGTGGGAACTTCTTAAGTGAGATCCACTGTAGTTGCCATGGGGTAGGTACAACACAGGGGAGATCATCGTTATAGCAGTGGTACTGATTTGCAAGAATTATTAAACTCTCTGTGAGAAGAGTTAAACCTTTCAATTTTGGAGTGGAAATAATGGTGGCTTTATCCCATAACGGTTGATAGGCTTCCTTAAGGAGTAAGAACGACATCTCTGTGGCAGATGACTTGATGTTATATTTATGTACACAGCATCATTTTCAGTGGGGTTCAATGTACTGTGTATTGTAACATATCACAGGATGTCTACTGGTCATGAAAAAGTCACGAATTCAGAAAAAGTCACAAATTTTGCTTTGGGGTCATGAATTTATTTTTAGTAATTGTTTATTTTCATGCAAAAATCTTAGTAATTCTCCATGCACTGACCACATTAGTGTAGACGTTTGCATCTAACGATTTATGTGCCAAAAGAAGGGAGCATTTGTTCCCTCCTCCACAAAGAAAACTGATAGTGTAAAAAATGTCTTAGCATAGACATTTATGTGCATAAATTTGTTTACAAAATGTTGAGATCAATTTACATTATGCTACTTATGGAGTCAGGAAATTTTTCAAGTATAAATGTTAAAGAAGGGCGGGCGTGTAATGAAATCTTGTAGCAAAATGGTGAACATTTCAACTTACTTTTAAGTGCACTCAAAGTATGAGCAGATTTTTGTTACTAGCAGAACAGTTGGTGACACTTTTTCCGTAGGAAAAAAGAGGGGGCATAGTGCTCCCTCCTCTCTAGTGTACATGTGCATATACCACATCCTGGAAAGATATAAATATACTGAAGTCTTTTAAAAGTGGTCATGAAAATTTCTTATTGGTCATGAATTTGTATTTCCCAAATTTGGTACACACCCTGTATCACTCCTGTCACCAGTATTCAAATTACTGGTGTGTTGTGCCATAGTATCACTTCTGTTGGTTCTTACCATACTGAATAGCCTTCCCTCACCTCTACCATCAAGGAGCTGTGATTGGCCTACACCCTGCTGACAGTTCGGGATTTTTCCCTCCTTGACCAACTTTCTGAAGGCACTAACCATAACCACATCTGACCGTGAGTACCCCACCAGCCTTGCCACCTTGGAAATGCTCTGACCCATTCATTTGGCCATTGTCAAATTTGCTCAATTCCACTGCCTTTCCCATCTGAAGAACAAGAAAAACACTGGTTATCAGAGAGCTCAGTGTCAGGTGTTATTTACACACTGGTGTACAAAAATTAAGGACGAAGGGGAGAAATTAGCATAACAGCGAAGCGAGCAGGCAGAACGGACCGAAAGACCACTCAGGAGATAGACTTGGGTCCGGTACAGTAGGGCATGCGCATATATGCAGCATGACATAGGGGTGGTGGGGGGTGTCAGAAGGGTATAAAGCACATGGGCGGTGTATGCTTAGCAATTCGGTGAAAGCTATTGCATGGCGTACATCGGTTTGAACGACGTCGAATTGCTGCCACCGTGTGATATAGCCAACAGGCAATCCAGTAGACGACATATGGATGACTTTACTCGAGGTCGCGTCATTGGGAAGTTGGAAGAAGGTCAAAGTGTGACTAGTGTGGCTGATGAGTTCAGGATCACGCACAGCATCGTTTCACGAGCTTAGAGAGTATTTCAAATGACAAGAACAGCTGTCCGAGAGTTTAGCAGTGTTCGTCCACGAGCAACCACGGCGGCGGACGACCGGTTATTGTCCTACAGGCGAGAAGAGACAGATGGCAGACAATGGGAGAAATCGCAAGGCACGTGCAACAGACAACTGAACGTCCATTATCGCATTTTACCGTGGCCAGGACTCTGCACAAATGTGGTCTATTTGCATGACGACCAGTACGGTGTGTGCCATTAACGCCTGCTCATCAGAGACTACGGTTTCTGTGATGCCAGCAACACAAGAACTGGACACATCAGCAATGGGGTCCAGTTCTTTTTACGGATGATAGCCAATTTAGTCTGACGAGCGATTTTGGACATATACACATCCACACCTCCAACATAATCGAAAGGGATGGGTTTGGAGGTGGCGGAGTTCTCGTTTTGGGTGGTATCATGCTTGGTAGCCGTACTGACCTCCACATCTTCCAAGGAGATTCAGTCACTGGTGTCTGCTATTGTACTGAGGTTCTCCTGTCTCACGTGCATCTGTTTAGAGGTGCTGTGGGTCCTGAGTTCCTCTTCATGGACGACAACGCTACACCTCATCCTACAGTGTCTGTCGCAGAGCTGTTGGAGAGTGAAGATATTCAATGCATGGATAGGCCCGCAAGGTCCCCGGACCTAAATCCAATGGAACACGTGTGGGACCTTCTCGGGAGTTGCTTCCCAGCATGTCACCAGCCGCCAGCAACGATTCCGCAGCTGCAATTGGCACTACAAGAGGAATGGGCCACGACGCCTCAACAGCTCCTTGACAACCTCGTCCTCAGCATGGACAGATGTTGCAAATCCTGCAACGCAGTCAGGGATGATCATATCCCCTACTAAAGACTGGATTTTTCTTGGCAGCCGCCTGTCACATGGACGTTTGTCCAGTTGTGCCCGAAGCTACCTTTTCAACAAAGTGCCTTTGTATCCTTTGGATTCCTTGTTTAAACGGTTTTGCTCACTTGTCCCATATTCTTATATTTTGGGGATCTTATGGTATGATTTGAGTCGATGTGGAGCACTTCTGCACGACATTACTTTCGAAAAACCCGTCTCGTCCTTAATTTTTGCACGCCAGTGTACTATTTCATTATCTCTGCATGTGCCACTGTTTACCTACAGTTCTTTCGATTTGCATAAAGGCATTCTGGTCATAATGTTTTGGCACTTTGGTGTAGATGGGGTATAAAATGAGTCAACATTTCTTTCACAGAACTGCTTATGAAAAACAAGCATTCCTCTGTCAGACATTTTGTTTTCCAGTGCTTAACAAGTCTTCATTTGTCACATTTACTGGATGCTCTTCTGGCTTGCTTACAGGCATGCCTTTAAAAATCATTCAGTCATTTTCAAATTATACTGCAGAACCTCAGTCATACGTTTTCCTAGGGCATGGCATCAAAAACCTAAAAATATGAAAAGAAAAATGTATGAAAGAAATTTCAAATTGTTAAACACTACTGTAAATTTTGAATGCCTGTAAAAAGAACAAAAAAATCTCGTCATTTTATATTACACTAATTTACAGTGTAAGGCATGCACACATACATGAATACTTTATTTGCTACTTATGTCTATATCTATTTTGACTTTTGTGTTAATTTTCTTTATTCTAATTTCATTGTAAGAAATTCTGTATGATTTCATATTTTCAATATATGAAAAAAAAGGTAATAAAGCCAAATACAATTTTGTTTTACACTCATTGTCATAAAAATCCATGCACCAAGAAAAAAACGTGCGATTAACATGAAACTCCATGAATAGAAAAAACGTGAAACTCCATTCAACGTGAAACTCCATTCAATACAGAAAGGGCAGACATGCAAATGATTAAAGTTTCATGCGATTCTGCATACCCGCACATCCAAGACCGGCGCTGCAATCACAATCCTTGGGGCTTATAAGGCACCGCACAGGGGACTCCACATGCATGCCGAAGTGCATAGTAAGTTAGGTGAGATCGCTGTGCGATAGACATGCTGAGGAGCTGCCATAGATGTGCATCCGGGCAACTGATGGAGTTCGATCTAGGCCGTATCGTTGGGATGAGAGAGTCAGGCGTGCCGAATCAGCTGCCATTTGTGCCAGTCGGAGAGTATGGTGTGATCGTGTTGGGAGCAATCGACACGGGAAAGCACCCAGACACACCACCAGCAGACAAGATTGTAGGATCGTGACAGCGGCATGCACAGATGCAATAACGTCCTTGTCCAATATCCAGAGACATGTGGCAGCTGTACAAGGGACTCCTATGTCCGCCAGAACCATTTCCAGATGCCTGGCAGAGGCGAATCTGCACTCTCAGTGGCCCATACATTTTCTGCCACTAACACCTGACCATTGTCAGCTTTGATTGCAGTGGTATCAATAGCAAACAACGTGGGATGCTACGGACTAGTGACATATAGTGTTCAGCGATGAATCCCGCTTCTGTATGGGAACAGACGACCATCCCAACCTCACTGTACTGTGGCGCACATCCTGAACTGCAGGCGTGATGGTCTGGGGAGCCATCACGTATGACAGCTGGACTTCCCTCACAGTGATCTGAGAGACGTTGACAGTCCAACGCTACGTACAGAAGATCCTGCAGCCCCATGTGCTACCTTTCCTGGTGGGGCGGCCTGGAGCCATTTTCCAACAAGGTAACACCCATCCGCACATGGCTCGGGTTTCCCAGAACTGTATACGTCATGCTTTGACTCTGGGGAGCCATAACGTATGACAGCCGAACTTCCCTCACAGTGATCCGAGAGACGTTGACAGTCCAGGGCTACGTACAGGAGATCCTACAGCCCCATGTGCTGCCTTTCCTGGTGGAGTGGCCCGAAGCCATTTTCCAACAAGGTAACACCCATCCGCACATGGCTCAGGTTTCCCAGGGCTGTCTACATCATGCTTTGACTCTTTGATGGCCTGCCAGATCGCCCGATCTCTCGCCATCGAGCACGTGTGGGACCAGATGGGACGTCAGCTTTCTCCATGTCCCAGTGTTCGAGATTTAGAGCGTCAGTTGGAAGAAGTGTGAGCCAATCTGTCCCAGGATAACATACAGCATCTCTTTGAGTCCATGCCAGACCGTATCACCACATGTATCCGAACACAAGGGTGTCCGATGCAGTACTAACGCTGACCGAAATGTGTACCATATGTCAATGGAAATTATCTTGCTGCTGTGATATTGTAATTACTTCTGTCCTTGGTATGTACCATCTCACTACTAAAATCTCATTTCAATCCAATGCCTCCTTCTTGGTGCATTGATTTTTATGACAATGAGTGTATATTCAATACCTCTATTGCACATTTCTAACTTATAAGCATTGCTCTTTTCAAATAAGTTTGTCCGCTAGTTCATTTAGCATTGGTGCTAAGTAAAATATCCACTAATCTGTGTGTATTTCAAATGTGTTGTCATCATTATCCAGAGTGTGAAATACAGAACCAAATTTTCATCCAACCTGAAAGTAAACAGCATACCCTTCTTCGCTGCAATCTAGGTTCAACTTTGGCTGACCAAGAAACACAGCAACGATGTCTCAGTTCTATAAAGTTGTAACATGCCAGTTTATGTGTGAAAGAATCAAAGAACTGTGTATTTTTGATAATATGAAATTCAAAATTTAATGTATAATAGCAAAAAGCATGTGAATGAATTGCATATAACCAAATTAAAAAAAGTAGTAGAAACTACAGTAAGCGATCGGGACTAACACGGAATTCTGTATAAAAGTGAAAAATGTATAACCAGGGTTTCACTACATTTGGTAAATTCTGACGGAACTTCAGGATAATCGGAGGTGTGCGTATTCTAGAGCTTAAAAAGTGGGCGTGAGAGATATAATAAATCTATTACCTTGAGAAAATTTGTGAAATTTCATGGTAAATTTTGAGCTGCTTGTATCTGTGCAAGGGGATATCAAAAAGCTATTGACACGCATGTGCAGAACAAGAAACAAAAGAACAAACATTAGCCTCAACAAGACTTGTACTGTCCTTCAAAGTACTCCCCTCCAGCATCTATTCAAAGTTGCAGATGTCTGTGCCAATTCTAAAACCATTGGACCTCTGCAGAAATTTTACTGTCCTTCCAGTAAGCATCTATGCGGAGTTGCAGACATCTATGCCAATTCTGGAACCATTGGATCTCTGCAGAACTTTTACTACCCTTCAAAGTACTCCTCTCTAGCATCTGTGCAGAGTTGCAGACATCTATGCTGATTCTGGAACCATTGGACTTATTCTCATGTAACTTTTACTGTCCTTCAGAGTACTCCCCTCCAGCATCTATGCAATGCTACAGACATCTATGCCAGTTCTGGAACCACTGGATTACCTCCATGTATTCACTGTAATCAAATTTTCGGATTGCAGATTTTCGGTCAAATGTTTCTATCACATCAGATGTGCTTTGTGAAAAAGGAAGTTGGAACAAGTCTACAAAATGAAATAAGAAGAAGGTGCCACAATTAACGAACAGAAAGGCTAGGGCTTGGTATTACTGCATGAGTGGCAACACACATACTCTCTTGAAATAGGCCTGGCAACACACATACTCTCTTGAAATAGGCCTGGCAACGGATTGGTGTGCAACCCGAAAATTTGATTGCAACAGATAAGTTTCCTCCTATTAATCTCCATAACAATGTATTCAGTTGCCATTTTGAGAAGTACTTATGTATCATATATCTGGCAGAAATTAAACATTATCAATATTCAAAATATAAAAAATATTGCAGGCAATTTTTTTTAATTTTAATTACTTTCTACCAACAACAGCACAAAATGTTATGTAAATTTTTTTATTGACCTTTGCATGAATGATTATGCAATATATAGTAGAACCTTGTTCATACATTTCTCACTTATACATTTTTGTCTTTTATATGTAAAATGTAGCTGACGAAAAATTCTAAATTGCCCTTAATGTTCTATTTTCCTTGTTTCGTTTATACATTTTTTCAGTCACATATTAGTTTTACTGAGTCTTATATAAACAAGATTCCACTGTATATATATGGCAGTTAATTATCTATAACATTCTTAAGCAAAAACTATTGGGTTGATGTATAAGTTCATGCCATTTTATTTCACAAATCTTTCCCAGGTCAGTAGTGATGGTGCAGATGGCCAGTTGTACACTGAAGAGCAATTAAATTAGAGATACCTGTCTAGTAACGTGTAGCACCACCTTTCGCCCTGATGATGGCGGTGATTCGTCTCGGCATGGACTCGACGAGACACCGGAAGCATCAGAAAGCCATACCGATTCACGACCCCTGAACAAGCTCCCACAGTTTACGAAGATTTGATGGAGGGGGTCAGAGCCTCGAACATCTCTCTCGATGGCATCCCAGATGTGCTCGATGGGATTGAGGTCAGGTGACCTAGCTGCCCAAGGAAGCGAGGTCTCGTCGGTGGAGTGTTCATCCAACCATTCGGATACAATTTGGGAGCGATAGCACGGTGCATTGTCTTGTAGCAGGATGAGGTCCCCAGTGGGATGTTGAAGACACACAAACGGGAGCAAATGGTCGTCCACAGGATATCCCGGTAACATTGACCTGTGAGGGACAATGTCACACATACCAGGGGTCCCATTTCAGTCCACGTAAACAGTCACCAGACTAGAATGCCACCCCCACCAACTTGAAGAGTACCCTGCTGGCAAGAAGGATCCATCACTTCATGTGGTTTGCACCGTACTCGTATCCTGCCGTCCGCATGTACCAATGTGAATCTCGACTCATCACTCCAGGCAAAATTTTTGCACATGTCTAGGGTCCAGTGGCGATGTTCCCGCGCCCATGCTAATCTTTACACCCTGTGATGTGCGGTCAGCAGCGGTACCCTCACCCCATAGCGAAGAGATGGTTCTGGATGGTGTGGCTGCTTACACGTTTTTGTGCACCAGCGTTAAATTGCCGAGTGATTTCTTGCACTGTGGCCCATCTATCCGCTGTTACAATGCGAACTAGCCAACCATGACCCCCGCTCATCCACACGCTGTTGTCCATGGCAGTTCGCCCTTGCAGGGATGGTTTTACCGGATTCGATGTACTCACGGTGCACCCGTGACACAGTGGCTCGTGAAAATCCCAGTGCCTGCACGACTTCCAAGATGGAGTGATCGATTTGTCGGGCCCCAACAATTTACCCACGATCAAATGCACTTAGATTCTTCATCTTACCCATATTGTGTCCGACTCTTACTGATTCCCATCGCATCACTCCTTATATTGTCGGATCGCTGCATACATCATGTCGTTTCCGTTTACAAGGCCGCCCATAGTGCCACATTTGCATAACGCCAGCTGTCTCTAATTCAATTGCTCTTCAGTGTATATCAAAATGTAGCCAGCAATATCGTGTATCTAAATCATATTGTGTTGTGTGATTGTGGCTAATGGTTTTTTGGTTTTCAGGTCCAGAAGTATGGAGTATCAAGTAGAGAGGAGTAAACATTTCCAACATTTGCTCCTCTACGAGTTTAACAAGGGATCCACAGCCGCCGAGGCTACTCAACAAATTTGTACTGTGTATGGGGAGGATGCTATTGCTCTGGGAACAGCCCACAAATGGTTTGAGCGGTTCCGAGGTGGCAATTTTGACCTCAATGACTCTCTACCCTCAGGTCATCCATCTCACTTTGATGAGGATTGTTTGAACCATCTCATGCACTTGGATCCATGTCAAACCACACACAAATTGTCTACTGAGATGGCCTGTGATCAGGCCACCATAGTGTGACACCTGGAACATATGGGAAAGGTCTAGAAATTGGGGTCTTGGACGCCTCGCACTCTCACCGAGGACAAGAATCAGCATGTTGTCACATGTGGTTCCTTGCTCGCTCATTATCGTAAATGTTCTCAGCAGCACAAACCCTTTCTATCATGTATTGTTACTGGAGATGAAAAGAGGTGCTTGTACGTGAATTTCAGGCTTCGGAGGAAATGGTTAAGCCTAAACAAGATGCCCATACCGCTTCTAAAACATGACCTTCATCCTACGAAAATCATGTTGTGTGTCTGGTGGGACATGGAAGGCATTATTCACTGGGAAATGCTGCCGAGGAATCAGACCATCGACACTGCACTCTATTGTGAGCAACTCCATTGTGTGGAGGGAGCAATGCAGCAGAAACAGTCACATTGGCACCACGGTGTCTTTCTCCAACATGATAATGCTCACCCTCACAATGCAAACATGACCAAAATAGCCATTGAGGACATGAAATGGAAGATCCTTCTACATCTGGCCTATTCCCCAGATGTCGCCCCTTCAGACTATCACCTGTTTCAATCTCTGTTTAATACACTCCGTGGCAGAACGTTCAACAATGATGTTGATCTCCAGAATTTCCTTGATGATTCCTTCGCAGCAAAACCTGCATGTTTTTTTCAAAAATGGCATTGCAGACCTATTCAGACATTGGGACACCATCGTAAACAGTGGGGGGGGATACATAGTTGATTGATTCCTTCCCGTAGTGTGGTGGAAAAAACAGCATGAACTTATGCATCAACTCAGTATTTGAGAAAGGTACTAATCTACAGCATTTTTGATAAAATATATTAAAATAATTCTAATCAACAACATTTTCATGAAAATCTTTTTTTTTTTTTTAAATCACTGATCCTCATTTGCATAAAAAACTTGCCACATTTTTTGGATATGAAACTTAAAAAAATATTGCATTGGTTTGCAATGTTTTAATGAAAAACTTGAGATGACTGTGATGTACAACATTTTTAAATGGAAAACTGGAAGGGGGATGGCATTGATTGATACACAGCATTCTTTTATGGAAAACTATATTCTTTAATTTCTTATAGAATTAAGTTTTCCTTTATTTAATTACAGAGCTCTTTAATGGAAAATTAGAAGAGTAAAAAAGGCTGCTGATGCATAATTTTTTTTTAATGAGAAAGTGTGAGAACTCCACATCAGATTCAGATGTTGCAGTCTGTTAGTATTCTTATGTATGGGGCACAAAACGATTTTGCCATGGTAGTTTGTCATGGTCTCTGCCTTTGTTTCTCTGTGATATCTTCAACTTATTTACATTTTATAGAAAACTTAATTTTCATTGTTTACTTCATATCCAGGAATTCCAAGGCCTCCTGTTTATCACTTAGGACCTCCTGGTCAGTATCCTGTTTTTAGTCCTGACTTTACACATCAGTTACAATGGTAAGTATAGCACATATTTATTTAAACATGTTATAAAACATAGATTTGACTAGTATTCCCCCCCCCCCCCCTGTTCTTCATGTGCTAGTGTTTCTCTATCAAATTCTATGCAAGTAATTCATAAGTCCAATATATACAGAACAAAGAAACAAGGAATATGGTTTGAAACCAAAAAAAGGACAAGATAAAGTTATGTTTAAAGGTGCTCATACCTTTTGGCTGTGAAAATAGATAACTGCTGTTTCCTTTTGAGAAAAATGTATCACTAAGAAAAAAAAATCGCTGATAGTTTTCAGAGTAAATAGCTACCATCAAGAAGTCATATCGCCTCTTTCCTTTCTTCTTCACCTTCTGGCTGTGAAAATAGATAATTGCTGTTTCCTTTTGAGAAAAATGTATCACAAAGAAAAAGTTGCTGATAGCTTTCAGGGCTACCATCAAGAAGTCATATCGCCTCTTTTCTTTTACCAAAAATGAAAACATCACTGTGCATGACAGTATCATATCAAGGCCTAATGACAGACTAGAGAAGGTAACAAAGTGTCTTGTTTTCATTTAGGAGCCATTTATATTACTCAGTGATAGAGTGATCTAGGGAAAAGCCTTTTTTTTTTTTTTTTTTTTTTTTTGCTGCTTGAACTGATTCTAGCTTCAAATCCTGAGTAAGAAATGGCTGTTGTGTTCATTTTCATAGCATTTGCTCTGTCCCTTCACAGAAAGCAGTGGCCTTTAATTAAAAGTGGGAGGTTCCTAGACTCCCACTTTTAATTTAAGCTCATGGGAATTTATTACTCCTATAAATAAATAAATAAGCAGCCTGGAAGGAAAAGAAAGCAGAGCATAAATAAAAAAAAGGGCAGAATTTTTTGCAGAACTAAATCTTGGAAGTAAATGTTTGTCGATTAGACAAAATTTAATAAAAATAGAATCTTCAGAAAAAAAGAAAAAAAAACAGAAAAAAAACACACCAAAGAATTTGGAATGCAATGGTACAGAACTTAATTGAGGGGGGATTCCCAGAATGCAGTTAAATAACAAAAAACAAAAGAAATGCTGTAAATTTGAATGTTGAAGAGTAATTAAAAATATACATTAATAAAAAAACTTCAATTTTCATCATTAATGACATAATTAATATTATTCAGGATAGGTGCTTTACTTGCCTATTTCAAGAAAAACATATTCTGTATGTTTTTTTCTTTTTGAGGTTGACCCCTCCCTTAGCAAAGTTAAAAACATCGATATTTACTTATTAAAAAATTCACCATGCAATACGTTAATTCAAACTTTAACATTTTAAACTATAATTAAAAACCACTTATAATAAAATACTCATTAGTTTTCAACACTGAAACTTAAGTTCCAAACTATTTTAGAAAATGTTTTAAATAGTTAAATTAATGAGTATTTTATTATAAGTGGTTTTTAATTATAGTTCAAAAGTTTGAATTAATGTACTGCATGGTGATTTTTTTAATATATAAATTTTGATGTTTTTAACTTTGGTAAAGGTGGGGTTAACCTCAAATGGAAAAAATGTACAGAATATGTTTTCCTTGAAACAGAAGAGTAACGTGAAGAATTCTTGAAAGTGATAAAAAAACAAAAACTATTATACCAATTGTAAAAAGATTAATTTTTATAGTGTAAAGACAAGGAATGATAAAAATTGTTACATGTGAAAATTTGTAGGTATAGTGCATTCATTATTTGCTGGCAGTTTATGAAGAATTGATTTGACCAGTTTTATTAGGGAAGGTTTGCATTTTAAGAGAGAAATGTGTCATTCCTGAAGAAATGTGTTTGGATAGGGGAATGGCACATTTCTCTCTTAAAATTCAAACCTCCCTTCTAAAATTGGTCAATTCCACTCTTCCTAACTGCCAAGAAATAATGAATAGACTATACATATATACTGACACTTGTGCCTATAAATTTGTAGGTATATACATAATGTGATCAGTCAAATGAGAAGGAAGTGAATAAAACACAGAATAATTGCCAAAATATATTTCTTATATATATTGAGGTGATTTTCCATTGTGATGCAAGCCACTGTGTTGTTTTCTCATAAAATTCCCAAGACTGTTACAGAACCAAAAACAAAATTGTTTTCTGTACATAATTAAATAATTTGACGTGTGGCTGGAGTACACTGGACCATAAGATTGTTTCATTACAGTATTTACAAAGCTTCAGTGCAGTACCTAAACATATTAGAGTAAAGCAGTTTCATAGTGGAAGTAATTATTTCACTACATAAGGGGTGTGTACTTTGAAATAAGTTAGATGCTAAGTCATTTTAGGTGACATTTCATATCAAGCAACAACACTGGAATCATTACATTCTGCATACAGCTAAGGATTAGAATTACTTTTATCATTCACTATAAGCATTTAAATCTGTAGAAACGACACTGTCACTGCACAATTAAAAAACATGTTCACACAGTCTGCAAGTTAAAAGATTTAATACACATTAAAATATATACATGTTAAAGTAAAACTAGATCTCTTGGGTGGGCAGCCCCAACCCATCTTCAGGTTTAACACTGCGAATGGACGCAAGATATTGGGATACTATATACATGGAGACGAAGCTATATAACGTAAGCAAGCAAGTATAGCGCATGCTCGCAGACTCAGAAAAGGTTCAGAATAGTTCACTTACTAAATTATGACATAGATTAAGTAAAATCGTCAGCCGGTCTGTATCTGAAATCCATCGCAAGTTGACTCCATAGCTGAGGTAGGTAAGTAAGCAGATCTTCGTTACAGCCACCATAAGCACAGCAACCAGGGGCGGATTGGCCCACCGGGACATTTCCTGGCGTACCACTGGAGAAATGGCTCACTTTCTCGTACTCTTTTTGTCTAAATTTTCTGGAAAACTTTTTTTTTTTCTTGGAATAATAATCATTAACTTAATTTGAGCTCTATATCTGTTTAAAAAAATTATTTCCCTTAAAATAAGATTTCCTCTTTACCTATATATTGGGCACTTGCCATGAAATGATATAGAGAAATTATCTGTAGGGAAAGTGCCTGGACCAAAGAGGATGATATGAATTAATTAAGCAATAGCTAAATAACTACAGATATACGTAGCACATTGGCTTGGAGCTCAGGGTCATTGGTTGCCCCCTACTCTCCTTTTTCAATCTCAAAAGAGACACTAACACCCATTGTGAGAATGCACCCCCCCCCTCTTATCCACAAGCTGGCACAGAGCACAAAGCAATTCTCCCGCAGAGATATTCCTAAATCCATGTCCCACCCACATTTATCTTAAACAACGATTTCTCAGTACTAGTTCACGTATCAAAATAGTTATTCATGGGTCATAATAATTGGTACACTTTAAAAATGTGTCTATTTAAGAAAGAGTTATCAATACCATTCCACAATGGATGATCATGGCCAAAAAAGTACAAAAATTAATTGCTCAGGAAAATTGCTTTTCCTGGCCTGATTTGGTCATCCCAATCCGCTCCTAACAGCAACTATCATAAGCATGTTAACATAGTATATGTACTGTATATAGAGCTTGTGTTAAGGTTAGTTGATCTTTTTATGTTTTACTCACTTTGGATTGCTGTAGTTCGATATGTCAGTAAAGTGTAGGTAAATATATATATATATCATCATCATCATCATTGTCAACCATTATCAATCCACTGCTGGACGAAGGTCTCCCCAAGTTTCCTCCACAACGGTCTGTCTTGTGCCAGTCTCCTCAATGTCACTCCCGCATACTTTCGAATTTCATCCACCCATCTTCCATGTGGTCTTCTTCTGGGTCTTTTCCTGTCCCTTGGAATCCAATCTAAAATTTCGGCTGTCCATCGATGGTCTGTTCTTCTGGCAGTATGTCCAGCCCATTGCCATTTCAGGGATTTAACTCTGATCATGATGTCTTCCACTCTTGTCATTTTTCGTATCCACGTGTTCCTCTTCTTATCTCTCCTGGTTACACCAAGCATGCACCTCTCCGTGCTACTTTGAGTTGTCTGCAGCCTTTGTATGTCTCTTTTAGCTAAGGTCCACGTCTCTGCACCATACGTAAGCACTGGAAGGATGCATTGATCAAACACTTTTCTTTTAAGACATAATGGCATATTGCTCTTGAAAATTATGCTGTTTCTTCCAAAACTCTCCAGGCAAGTTTTGTACGCCGATTAATTTCTTCACCAATGTGACCCTCACTTGATATCTGCTGTCCAAGATAAACGTACGTGTCTGTTATCTCCAGCTTTTCTCCATCAATCGATAAATCTTCATTTCTTGTAAAAGCATTGTACATCACTTTTGTCTTCTGAAAGTTCATTTTTAATCCCACTTCTTTACTCTTGTCAGCAAGTTCCTGGATCATACTCCGTAGCTCTGATGGGGTAGTTGCAAAAATGACTATGTCATCAGCAAAACGAAGGTGGGTTAGATAATCTCCGTTAATCTTTATCCCTTTGTTTTCCCAGTTCAGTGATTGAAAGACATTTTCCAATGTGGCATTAAAGAGCTTCGGAGATATGGTGTCACCTTGTCTCACTCCTTTTCCAATTTTTATGTGTGTTGTATTTTCAAACAGCCGAATCTTTGCACTTGCATTTTCATAGATGTTATTAATAATATTAATGTATGCATCTTCAATACCGCAGGATTTCAGAGCCATTGCAACTGCTGGTGGTTTCACCGAATCAAAGGCTTTTTCATAATCGATAAAAGCCATGCACAATGGAAGTTCATATTCCCTCGCTCTTTCAATTAGTTCTCTCAGTACGTGGATATGATCTATTGTGCTGTAGCCACTCCTGAATCCAGCTTGTTCTCTCGGTTGAGCCATGTCCAGTGCCACCTTCAAGCGGTGTGAAAGAACTTTAGTGAAGATTTTATAAACCACTGATAGGAGGCTGATAGGTCTGTAGTTCCTGAGATCCTCAATGTCACCTTTTTTATGTAGCAAGATCATTGTAGCGTTGTTCCAATCCTCAGGAATTTTCCCTTCATTAAGGCATCGAGTGAAAATTTGGGCGAGTACTGTTTCGATTTCTCCACTTGCTTCTTGTATGATGTCTACAGTAATTCCATCTTCTCCTGGAGCTTTTCCCCGCTTTATGTTCTTGATTGCATGTGCAACTTCTGCTGGAAGGACTGGAAGAACTCTGGTACTGGTACCTTTCATGATGTCTGGAGTACATGTACATGTATCATCCCTTTCATATAATTTGGAGTAGAAATCTTTCACTCTTGTCAAAATTTCGCCTCTATTTCTTGTTACAGAACCATCTTCTTTTCTCAGTGCCATAATCTGTTTTTTTCCCTTACTGAGATGTCCCTTTGCTATCTTTAGGCTTTGGTTGTTTTCAATTGCTTTCCTTACTAGTTCACAGTTGAATTTCCTTACGTCTTCAGTGATACTTTTTCGTACTGTCTTGCATAGCTCTATATATTCCACTGTGGAAGTCACATCTTCTTTAGTTGTCCTCATCACTCTTCTTTTTTGCATCAACATTTTGGTTTTTCCTGATAATTTGTTCACATGCAATTTGTTCTTAGACCCAGCTAATTTTGTTGCTGTTTTCATAAGAGCTTTGGTTACTTTCCTGTTAACTTCAGAAATATCCACTTCTTCCGATGTTAGGCCTTCTAAAGCAGAGAATCTGTTCTTCAGTTCCAATTTGAAGGTATTATGGTGTTTTTTTAAGGTTGGTTATGTCAATACATTTTGTTTGTCTTATGAGCTTGCTACGTTCGAGTTTAGTGTTGAGGTGCATCTCACATCTCACCAATCTATGGTCACTGCCTGTGTTGAACTTGTTTAGCACACTGCAGTCTTCTATGACGAATTTTTTGTTACACATAATAAAATCAATTTCACTTGTCGTCCCATTTGGATGTCTCCATGTCCATTTCCTGTGTGGCTTTTTCTTGAAAAAGGAGTTCAAGATGAAAAACCCTTCTGCCTCTGCAAACTCTACGAGAGTATTTCCACGCTGGTTTCTGTTGCCGTGACCGAATTTACCTACTGAAGTTTCATTCTGTTGCCGTTGCCCTATTTTTGCATTGAAATCTCTCATAATTATCTTCAAGTGCTGCTTACCTTTATTATTTAGATGACGAATTTCCTCATAAAATTCTTCAATTTCTTCTTCAGCATGACTTGTGGTGGGTGCATAAGTTTGAATGATCTGAGCCTGGTATCTTCTCGAGAGTTGGATAACGAGTCGTGCAGCTCTGTCAGAGGAACTTTCAACTTCTACAACTTTATCCTTCAGTTTCTTGTTTATTATAAATCCAACACCACTAGTTCTGCCAGTATCTGTCCCACGATAGTAGAAGAGATGTCCACTTTTCAGTTCCATGAGATCTCCTTTTCTCCTTACCTCACTTAGCCCGACGATGTCCCACTTGATCCTTTGTAGTTCCTCTTCCAATTCAAGCAGCCTTGAATCAGAAGATAGGGAGCGTCCGTTATACGTAGCCAAGGTCAGCATCAGATGGCAGCCTAGTCCGGTCCTCCGGGGATTCTTAGCACCCTCTGCCTTCATGTCGCACTGGCCGCTGCCTTGGCCAGGTACATTCCAGCTGCCGGAGACTGAGGGCCAAGATTTAAGTTGTGGAGTCATTTTGGAGGGGTTTGGCCATAACTCACCACGCTGGCCAAGCGGGTTGGTGAGTGTGGGATAGCATTTCCTCTAATCCCGATGGTATAGTTATACCGCTATTGGCGGTTGTCAGAGCCCCTTTAGTGGGAACAGGATGTACCACGAGAAGGCGGGGTTGACATTTGTCAAGGAGAGGCTGTGATGTTACGCATCACCTGACCTTACATCCCATATATATATATATGAAAACTTAAAGGTCATTGTGTGATGACATTACCTTCAAAATATCAAAATATGAAAATTTGAAGGTAATGTCATTCTGTCACCATGCTGTTGTGTATATCACTATCTTACATCTGGGGGTATCACTAGACACCAGTAAAGTCTAAGATCTCCAATTTTTTTTTGCAAAATTGTTTAAACTAAATTGTGTTTTGATTTCCATTGGATTTTAGTGTATTGAAGCCAATAATGGCCATAACAACAAAAATTGAGGACCATAGAGCATCTAGCTCCCCAGTTCAGGTCAAAAGCATTGAAATGCTTTAGTATGTGGAGCCAATTATGCTGTTTCAGGACAGCTAAATTGTTGACCTCTATAGGTGGGAAGCAAATCTCTGAAAGAATTCATCCTTCACAAAAACATGAACATATCGCTGTAGGCATATAGATGGCATACATTTTACTATTTCCCACATAGCCACCCTCCAGAATATAAATCAGGCAATACTTGTTCGATTCCTGTTCAGGAGAGTTGTAATTTTCAAGTTTTCTGAGGCATGACTACATGGGAAACAATGAAATGTATGTCATCATCATCAACCATTATCAATCCACTGCTGGATGAAGGTCTCCCGAAGTTTCTTCCACAATTGTCTGTCTTGAGTCTGTCTCCTCCATGTCACTCTGGCATGCTTTTGAATTTTATCCATCCATCTCCTGTGGGGTCTTTTTCTGTTCCTGTCATTTACATATATGCTGGAATCTCCAGTCATTTGAACCACTCCAGTGCACTCTTTTGTCAGTGTACAGGATCATTTAGCTAGAAAGGTATAGATCCACATTCTTTGTTTGTCAATAAATACCAGTTGTCTCATTGGTGTTGCCCATGGGACTTATTGTGGTAGTTCCAGGTATAATGCTATCAAAAGTCTTCAGTTATAGCTGACAAAAAGTCCAACTATATGCAATTTAAACCTTGAGATTATTTGATGAATTGTCAATTGTGTTGTGCTATTTGGATTCATAACATTCTGTTAAACACTCTGGACATTGTGTAGCAACAGGTCACTGTCAGTTGACATGCATTACAATGGACAATATGTGTGGTGTGGATGTTCCCTATTGGCTCTTGTAAAAGTAACACTTATCTTCCATGGAGCATGTCTGTGACCTTATAGGATGTGAAAGAATATTATTGCTTTGAGTAATCATCTGTTAAAATACATCATGGACAAATATTCCCCATCATATTTTCTACATTGTGGTGGGCAGTACATATTATTACCATGTGACTGTCAGTACTTCTGCTGAGGCAATCATGTTGCATCCACATTTGTTCAACCAACACAAATTCAGTGTAACAGATCTTTTTTTTTTTTTTAAGTACATTTTTTTGACAAACTATACTGTAAATGTAAACAGAGAACTGTGAATTATTTGAATATATGTTCACTGTACTTTCCATGCCTCTCGGAATCCCACACCTTCCATGTCCTTTTTCTTAGTCACTTTTGAACAAAGTACCCTCTGTAACACCGAAATTGCAACACAGTGAAGGAATGATCAGAAACATGTGCAAATCAGTTGATGGCTAAGTTTAGCTGAGATATGTACATGACTAAAACATGGAACAAATCCGATTGCAGCATTTGCTGATATAAGCAAGAATGCCTCTGCCTTAATATCACAACTAAGACTAGCATCCTCACAAGAAGTTTTTCAGCATCAAGCTTCAATTTCTAGGAGGAAGTGAACTTCATACAGAATGCCAAGCCACCATATTCACTGACCATATCACCAGCTGAATGCATTTCAGAGGGGAAGGATTATTGGTCTTTAAGAGGGTGGACGGTCAACTCTCTGTGTTGCCCAGCGTTTGAGCCATGGGAATGCATTGTTGCAGTAAGCAGTTTTGAGGAGAAGGTAGTTGTTCGCCTGGAACTGGAGTATGCAGGATGACTACACCATAGAGAGACCATTTGATCCAGCAAAAGCTTCTGTTGCTCCTACAGCCATACACATATGAAGAGTAGTAAACCATCAGAAGAGTAGTAAATATTGCTTTGTGATCCCATTTCAAGAGAATCCCCTATCTCAATAAATATCAACAGAGAGGCTTCTTGCAAAGACATCTGTTGCATTACTCATCCCTATCCAGTGTTCATCATTGCCAACATCTGAAGTGATGCTTGAATACAAAGGCACTGATACTGTTCATACTATATGTGTAGCACTGATACTGTTCATACTGTCCAGCGAATAAAATATAATGACCTAAGACAGCACAGGGGTGAGTTTACTCTATTTTTAGTGTTTTATACTTTGGTACTGTGATTGACAATAATATTATGTTAAACATTTATAGCTAGTCCAGCACCAAAAGATATTATCATATACAATGTGTGAAACAGTAGTATTAGCAACAATAACCTATTGTTCGAATAAAATTATAGTAACCACATAATGCTTTTGGTTGTTGGTCTAATAATAACTATAATGAGATTACTTCAATTCATATTCGCTGCCCCATTTTTGGTTTGTCATAGCATTTAAATTTTCTGAAGTTAGAAGGTACATGCTCTTTCATGCCTCCCTCAACCTGTGTGGATAATGCTGAACATTTGTCAGGTTAAGTGAACAGCAAGCAAAACTTTAAAAAGAGTAGGAAAAATTTATGAATTCTGCGAATCATTAATTTAACATTTCTTTCTAGCCTTTTGTATTATGGAAAAATAGTCAAGTGCTAATGGTTCATATGTTTATGTGTTGCATGAGCAGAATTATAAAAGCCATTCAAATGAAAATAAGCAGACAGACATAGCAAACTGTGGAATGGGTTTACTGCAGCAGCAGTAGTGATGCAAAATGTAGGTGGCACTGCTGTGGTGTTATGATGCAGTGAAACATGACACTGCGATCACACGACAACAGAAAGAGTTGGCCTTTGTACAGGACCTCATGCAGGTGTTCGGTCCTGCCAATCATGATTGAAGCAACGAACGTTAAACAGAGAGCAGTTAACATTCATTTCATGCATCAGTGATTTTGGTTATATTTTATTTTACCATCTGTACACGATGAAGATTTTGAATCTAAATATTCAAATCTGAAAATGATCTTAAACCACCTGAAACTAGATAAATACCTTTATTTGATTACTCACACACAGTACTAGATCTTTCAAAATGCCAAGCATTTCATCTTCAGGTAATAAGTGATCAACAAAGATTAGAAACAATATGTTTTGCATACTGCATACTTGCCAACTTAGGAAAATGTGCATCAGTAAAACTTTTGCTGAACACCATTTACCACAAAACAAAACATAGTTATATTAATAAATATGCAGTAAAAATCTCTGCATATGCCACAATAACTAAACTAGTATTATCTGTGTTTAAAATAATAATTTAAAAAAATCTTAATTTTGTTCAATGTTAGCCTAGCAAACCTGTGGTGTTTCAATACTTAACTAACATTTTCATTTGCTGATATCTTTGTTTCCCTTCCCATTTTTTTATTATCATCATTTTTTATAATGCCCTTGGATGACAATTTTATCCATCATGAATGCATGACAGCTTTCACTGTTTTAGACAAAAGATGAACAATGTAACTTTGAAAATATAAATACTTTTGAACACCATGAATAAATTTTTGCAAAATTTTCAACTTCGTCACTTTCGTTTTCGGACAACCCCCCCCGTTTATCAAACTGAAATGCAAAACTTTGGGGGGGGGCATTTAAGAATACAGAATACATGTTCTGATCATCATTGAGGGAAAAAAAATTACAGTTACAGGGGATATCTTTGCTACATCCGATTTCCGTTTTCGGACATTTCCCCTCCATTTTCAAGTTGAAATACAAATATTTATGAAATAAAATGATATTTAACAACAATACTAGGCAGAGGAAACATCACGTGAAAAATAAAATTACGATTACGGGAGAAATCTTCACTGCCTCTAACTTCCGTTTCCGAAAGTTTTGAAAGACGAAACTTCCTCTTTTGAAAGTTTAGAAAGTTTCAGGCGGAAAACATCCTCCACCACTACTAATTGCTCCAAAATTTCTATTTAGTTATGCATCGATCTCGGGAATAACCCAAATTACGACGAAAAAGGAGAAATTCCTTGAAGCCGTCGCACTTTCATGCCTAAAGACTACAGCGAAATTTTTTTGCCCTTGAATTTCTGTTTTCAGAAATTTTTCCTGCATTTTCAAACTAAAATACAAATATTTACGGAATAAAATGATATATAACAACAATACTGGACAGAGACAACATCACAGGAAAAAGAACGATTACGGAAAAATCTTTATTTTGTTTACTTCCGTCTCTGAAAGACGAAATACCGTTCCGATGCATATTTTTACGAATTGGTAAAATTCTTCGATGAGTAGTTTTACGCACCGAGAAAAATTCACGATGCGTATTTTTACACGTCGAAAAAAATTCTCGATGCATATTTTTACGAATTGGTGAAATTCTTCGAACGAGTAGTTTTACGCCGCGAGAAAAATTTCCGATGCATGCTTTTGCGCGTTGATAAAATTTCGATGCGTACTAGACGCGTAATTAGATTACTCATTTTAGAGAACTCTGGTCAGCACGTCACTTGAGCACTCCAGGGGAGAGAGAGAGAGAGCTACCCAAGGAGACGCCACGAAGCGGAGTCATCGTTATACTTGATGGCTCCGCAAGAAGCTGGCGAGTGAAAGATGACCATCGCGTAACACGGCGCTCGTAAGGTCCGGTAGAAAATATAAATGGATGGTTGCAGGGGATTGAAATATTTCGATTGAGCGATTGAAATATTTCAATTGAGCAATCGAAATATTAAAAAAAGACTTCTATCCATAAATCAGTAAAATTAAGTAGAAATCCGTAAATTTTACGGATAATTAATCCGTAAAAGTTATCAAGTATGATACTGTTTCTAATCTTTGTATGTTTTACATACAAAGATAAGTATGTTTACATAACAGTATGTTTTACATACAAAGATAAGTATGTTTACATAACAGTATGTTTTACATACTGTTTCTAATCTTTGTTGATCACCTCTTACCTGAAGATGAAACAGTATGTTTTACATATTGTTTCTAATTTTTGTATGTTTTACATACTGTTTTTAATCTTTGTATGTTTTACATACTGTTTCTAATCTTTGTATGTTTTACATACTGTTTTTAATCTTTGTATGTTTTACATACTGTTTTTAATCTTTGTATGTTTTACATACTGTTTCTAATCTTTCTATGTTTTACATACTGTTTTTAATCTTTGTATGTTTTACATACTGTTTCTAATCTTTGTACGTTTTACATACTGTTTCTAATCTTTGTTGATCACCTATTACCTGAAGATGAAATGCTTGGCATTTTGAAAGATCTAGTAGTGTCTGTGGCTAATCAAGTAACAGTATTTATCTAGTTTCAGGTGGTTTAAGATCATTTCGGATTTGAATATTCAGATTCAAAAACTTCGTGTATAGACGGTAAAATAAAATATAACCTAGAGAGCAGTGAACTGATTTTTAACCGTGGAAATTGTCAGGAGTACAGAAATCCATTGCCACATAAGTAATGTGTAAGAAAACTGCATATCTTTGTAAGTTAAAGACTGGAGTTAGTCACTCCATACAATGGAATTTAAAAGGGACAGTCATCATTGACTGATGATTTGAGGCCAGGGCAAGCACACCATGTTATCACCAGTGTTTATGTCACTGAAGTGGGTAGTCTCGTTCGGAAAGACAGAAGAGTCACAGTGGAAGCACTTGCCAACAAATTTGGAATCAGTGTAGGGAGTGTGCATGCCATTATCCAGGATCACCTGCAGTACTGGAAGATCATCTTCACGCAGTGGGTGCCACAGAACTTGCAATCTGTGCAGAAAGACATTTATTTGTATGGGTGTGTCCTTGGAACATTTACTGTGGTATCATGAGTGAAGTCACCATTTCATCGAAAGAATCATTGTAGGAGATTAAATGTGGTGCTTTTATTATTAACCTTAAAGAAAAAGACGAAGCAGACAATGGAAGCACACATCGTCTCCACCACCAATGAAGTCAAAGGGAATGCAGGCAAGTGCATGAAAGGTCATGCTGACCTTCTTTTTAAACCACAAGGGCCTCCTGTTGATCGAGTTTTTCATGACTGAAGGCACCAGAAATGGGTTTGCAGAGACACTAAAATCTCTGCACCAACACTCAAATCCAAGCAGCCCGGGCTGGTCACTGCAGGATTCATTTTTTTTTTTCATAACGACACCCGCCCCCACCCTGAGAAAATTGTCCAGTATTACCTTTCCAAATTCAGGTGGGAAACACCCCACCATCCAGCCCAGATTTGTCTCCCTGTGACTTTCACATTTTTTGGGAGCTGAAGAAGCATCTGTGGGGTCATAGATTTCACTCAGACAAAGAGGTACAAGATGTTGTTTGGAAATGGGCCTGCCAGTGACCCACCACCTTCTACAACGAGGATTCGAGCTTCTAGTGTCACAGTGGTATAAATGCTTTAATAGTCACGGGGATTATTTTTAAGGTAAGTCACAATTCCTTTCTCATATGCCCTTTGGCTTGTTTTCATTAGAATGACGCTTATATTCTGCTGAGCTTCTCTACTTTACGGTTTTTAATAGCTATAAAGAAATATTTTGAAATGATTAAATAGTAAGAGATTTAAATAACTCATTCATCTGGTTATATGTTGTTGTTGTTTTTTCCCACTAGGCACACTCCTGCATTGTACCCTACGACATCAGCAGGTTTTAGGAGTGCATATACAACAGCTATACCTGTCACATCAGCCAGTTTACCCAGGTTTAGTCCACCCACTCTTATTCCACCGTACCCCGGGATCACTGGTATTTCACATCCAGCACTTCTCACACCAAAGCAAGAAATGACACTGCATCATGTTCAAAGCAATCATAGGTATGAACTATGTGTACACATATATATTTTTAACCAAAGAGGTGTTTTTTCTCATCATCATTTGACATCACCAACTTCTATGAGGAATTAATTTTGTAAAACCCATGTCTGTCTCTAGTGAAATTTTTATACTTTCTAAAATAATATTTATGAGTTTATGGTTCATATCTATAGTGTTTCTACCATATATACAGTTACAGTGTGATCTGTTTAGCAAAGTCATCCATGGTTCTGTGAAAAAATGATTGTCTTGACAGGTGACCATCAAAGAGAGTGGTTCACTATTCCAAAATATTTCCGCTCCAGACTTGAAAATAAAATTTAAAAAACCTAACTTTCTAAATGCAGCCTGCTATTAAGTATTTCTTTCTTTCCTGCCAATTTGCAATTTGAGTGTTATTTACTTAATATCTCACTCTGAGCCAGAAGTAAGACTAAGGAATGGGTAAGGTGTGTGGAACATATGTAGGTTGTCACATGTTTGGAGCTCCTACCATGTGTTCCACCAGAGGAAATGGAAGGTAAGGAGATAAACACAATAGCAGCACTACTGTGGTTGAGCATTGAAGACATTTCCAACCTCCTCTTTCTGTTTCCTTGAAATCAGCAACATGTTCTTTTGCATCTGGATCAGACTATCAAGCTTACTCAAACAATATGGCCACTATGTGAGAAGGCTAGGTTCGTTGGGGATGAGCTCTCCTAGATGGGCTTCATGCACTCATTTAGGACAATTTAAGATTGAACATGCATACCCTAGTTCACAGAAAACCATACCGTCTGCAAACATAGTTCTGAGAACTTGACATACCCCAAGGATCACCCACCCTTTACAATCTCATGAATGTTGGTTACAGAGAGAGAGAGAGAGAGAGAGAGAGAGAGAGATGTTTCATATTTTTATGCTCACAGCATTTTTGTCATATTTCTAGAACTTTCAAAACAAGATTTTTCTATAAATTCCTTGTGTTCGTGACCTCAAAATGCAGGTATATCTCTTGTACACTTTAAAAATGGCTGCTTGTGGCCACTAAGTAAAGGTCTACTGTGCATTGTTTCTATTGGTGATAATATCTGTGCCACACAAAACTGCCCACTTTGATAGGTGGAATGTGAGTGATGGCCAACACAGGTTGCACTGTATTCATGTTCAACACGTTAAGTTACAGTAAATTCCTGTTAGAGTGAAATGTAGTAGAACAAAAATAAGAATTGCACTGAGATAGTGTATTTTTAATTTCAGTACCATGAAATTAATTTTCACAATTATATAATAAATCAGAGCAAAAATTGCTAATGTAATTTCATTATACTTTGATCATTTTTAAATCAAAGATGATACTTATCAGAATGCCAGTAAAGGAAATTATAATGTGACCATGGTTTCAGCCATTAGGGCTCTCGTCAGCCATCCAATCGCGTTATGTTGCTCCGTTCTTGATCAGCTTTTGAATCTTTTATCACAGGGTTGTGGTCCTGTGCTCCCATCTCTCGGCTGGAATCTGTTGAAATTTTGGAAGACTTTAATCGGTCCCATTATAATTCCTTTACTAGTTTATTTTCTTTACTGCACACTTGATAATTGGTCAAAATTTCAACCAAATATCAAGCTTGCAACAAGGACCCATCCCTCAAAATTAACAAAATATTCACAACCAATTAAAGCCTTCCAAAAATTCAGCAGATTTCAGCTCAAAGATGGCACCACAGGCCCACAACCCTGTGATAAAGGATTCAAAATCTGATCAAGAACAGAACAATGTAACATAATGTGATGGCTGACAAGAGGCCAAAGGCTGAAACCATGGTTCCATTATAATTTCTTTTACTGACATTTTGATAAGTACCATCTTTGATTTAAAAACGATCTAATTTTCACAAATTTTTCTTTACAATGAAACAACAGATTCATATTTCGAAGGAAAATTATCATTTGGAACAGTATTTACATCTGTAGTAAAAATGCTGAATTCAGATTCTTGCTCTGTTTTGTTAAAATTAAAGAACACCACCCTTCATAAGCAAGTCACATCCCCACCTCTACTGTGTAAAAAGTGGCTCAAACCACTTTTTACATTTTCTTTTCTTTTTCATTTATCTTTTTTCATACACTTTTTACATTTTCAGGCTCACAAAGTGGCTGGAACCACTTCTACTTTTTTACAATAATTTTACATTTTCTTTGAAATTTTTACATATTTCAAAGAAAATGTTATGGAAGAACTTGCTAAGGGATGGGGTCCTAAAAAATCATCGATGAAGTATAGATTTTGGAGAAAAATGGGTACTGTTACAAAAAGGTGGCATCACTTTTCTTAAAAGATCGAAAAGAAACTGAACACCAATTGCAAAAGCTGGTTATTTAGTCAGAAAAGAAGAGATTATGGCTTGTGTGATCTTTAAGATGACAACTCAGCACTGTTCACATGAGATGTTCATTCTTGGAATGTACTAGTTAGTGAACTGTTAATCAGTGAGAAAATACTGCTGTTGCCACTGCTCTTGATGAAGGGGACTCTCAGTCCAGTGTTGGATTCCTAAATCCTTTCAAAGAATGGTATGGTGGTGTTCCCAAATCAATCTGCAGTCAGGTAGGGGCTGTGCCTGTGGAAAGCATGAATGAGTGAAGAAGAGAAGTGACTGCGTACAGTCCAGATGATGTGCTTCGTGCTGATAAGGTAGGAATATTTTTCTAACTCCAGTCAAAGAAAGCCTTAATTTAATACTTCAAGGAGACAAAAGCATTTGCAGAAAAATCATGGAAATCAAAAAATTGTGTAAATATTGTGGAAATCAGTTGCTAAGTAAACTTCTGCCCTAAAGCTGTGCAACTGGAAAATCATTTGTCAGCAGATGACGATGTGTTTATTCTTATGAAGAAATGACCGATGTGGATATCATCGTCCAGTCAGTAAAGGACAGTGAAAGTGAAGGAAATATTGAAAGCAGCAAAGAAGATGCTACAACCTCCTTGACAAATGTAAGTGCTTTGGAAGCACTTTTGTGCTTGGAAAAAAATTTAATTTTATGTCATCAGAAATTAGCATTCTGGAAGATATATTTTCTCATATTAATTATTATTATTATTATTATTATTATTTTTGTATCTGCAGCTAAAAATTGCATTGTTAAAAATCACTGATTTTCTACAAAGGTGTGGCAATAATGATGAAAAGTAAAGTTTTGATTGGAGAATTTTATTACATATGTTTTTATTCTTTTTACTTTAAAATAAGCAAAATTTCTTAGATTAAAATTTCTTTCTTTCAAATTTTCAAAATAAATGCACATGTAGATTGAAATTGTTTGGTACACTGCAAAATTCCCTTTTTACAAAATTTCAATATAATGAAACATTTTGGTGGTCCTGTGACAGGATTCAACTGTGTATTGTCACTTTTGTTCACCCTGTACAATGGAATTTAAAATACTTGCTGAAAATATGTATAAATTGAATCGCCCATATTCCATTAATGCTGTTAATCTCAACATTTTCTTAAACCTTCATTAACATAGCTGAAAGTAGGTTGAAAGTTAAGTAAAAAAACCCCAAAAAAACATGAAAGATGAAGTACTAGATATAATGTGAAAATAAAATAGTAAAAAAATATTTTAAAAACAAGCAGTAGTAATACTGGTTAATAAGAAAATTAATTTATCTGGTAACCAATGATCCCCATAGCTTAAATGATCTTTCCTGAATTGGACAACAGATGATAGCCATCTTTTTTATTAATTACTAATGAATTTATTCTTTTTCTGAAGTAGTTAAGTGACATTTTTTGTGCTGTACTCCATGTGACCATTTTCACTAAGTTGTGCAACTAGTATAAATATTCATACTTTGTAGTGATACATCGTATTATGGTCTTGATGTAACTATAAACCTTTCTTTTTTTTTTTTTAATCTTTTGGATAGTTTTTAATATATCATTCATTTTTAGTTCATGTTGTATTGGTAGGGAGAAAGAGATGCCATACATTTTCTTCATAGTTTTCTTAGCAGCAGATATAATGCTTTCAAAATTAATTTCCACATGTTTCTTTACACATTCATTTAGCATGAAAATAATTAATTTACTGACTGGGAAAAATTGCCCACACTTTGTAACCCTCCATCTTCCCTGCTGTTCAATAGCTAAGAAATATGCCTTGTTGCTAATAAATGCAGAAAGTAAAATTCAGTGTATTTTATGTTATGAGGAAAGCCTCAAGAGTTCTTGGCTTTTGCTGGCTGGGAAGGTTGCTCTTTTTATTCAGCTGTGTGTGTGTGTGTGTTATAATTATAAAATTCATGAGCCATAGCCACCTTTAGCTTAAAAATTCATTCATGCTTTTAAGTTGATTTATTTTACATTTAGAAACCTCATCCTGGTAGAGCTGTGCTATCCTTTATGGAAGCCTTTTTCCTAAAAAAGACCAAAAATCCAAATTTTATTGTTGCCTTTCATGTTTATTAACGAAAAGCACATTAGATTACTGATGAAGTGGAAGAAACATAAAGGAGAAACTAAACCTGACAAATATTCGTAATTCAATAATAGAAATATTTCAAAGAAAATGTTATGGAGAACTTGCTGGATGTGATAAAAAGAAAGAAAAGGGAAGAGAGGGAGAGAACCTTATTTAATAAACTTAGGGGCAGCTGATTATCTGGATTGCTTCTGAATCAAATTGTAGTTAAAGAAAACTGCTGTTAATGAAATGTTGTCCAAAGAAAATCTTGTTATGTTGCTCAATAGCCAACATTGATTAAGCATGCAGTTATTGAAGAAAAAACAATAAATTTTCAGAGGTTTGCATGTTTTCTTGAATGTCTATGAAATGATGCAAAGCTCTCAAATTAATATTTATGAAATGAGAATAAAATATCCAGAACTTTATTGAATTGTCTACTTGAGGTCAGCATCTTCATTGGTATAGATTATTTTCAACTTTATTCTTCATCAGCTAAGAAAGAGAAGCACCCAAGCAGTCTTTAATAGCATTATTGTTGAATTAAATCTAACAAAATTTACTGAGCTGACTTCCAAAATATTGAATAGACTTAAAACATTAACTATGGCAAGAATACTTTCACGCATGTATTAGATATTTTATGAACAATTTATTACTCCTATATTTACTAATGAACTGTGAAGTTATAACCTTGTGAAAAAATGTGAAATTTAATTAAATACCAGACTGTGATCCACAAATAAATTAATTTAAGAGCTGCATTTTGGTAGATACTGATTGCATGGTCTGTCTGCTTTTGGTCTATGTGTTGTTATTGGTGTGTAGGCATATATTGCAGAATTATTTATCTAACCAATTTAAGTTTCCTTTTGTGCATAGCAGCATTAGTTAGTTGGGTTTTGCTATGATTTTTGGCAAATGGAATTGTTAGTTTGAATCCTTAGTAATTCATGTTTAAATTAAAAACTGAAGAAATTACCTTACTCTTTGTAACTAAATTTTGTTTAGGCAGCGAAGTAATATATGCATTTTAAAATGCAGTTTCTGGTGTCTTGTGTAGGAAAGGGAAAAGTCATTAGAATATCAAAAAGCAAAATAATCGTATTTACTGTCTTACCTTATTTGATATAATTACCTTTGGCATAGAAATGGTGTCTTGTACTTTGAAAGATTAAGTAAATTATCAATTTCTATTTTGTTTGTGATGGTTTTGATGTGCATGGTGTGGAATCAATCAGAACTGCAATAGCAGCTCACAATACCGTTGGATAAAAAAAGCTGAGTGATGATTAATTGCCAAAGAATGTAATTTATTCATAATTGCACAACTTACAGGGTCATGAAAAAAATATATCTGCCAACCTAAAAGACCCAAAAATAGAGATATTTTTGGAGTACCTTCTACATACAAACAGAGTTAGAAATTATTGAGATGATGTTATGTGTAACTTACAGAAACTATATGAGTGTTACATATTGTAACAGAATTTATATGAGTTACAATAAAATAAATCCTACCTTTTGCACAGAAACTTAGTACTATATCAGAGGGGATTTTGTGTTTCCACACAATTTTTTTATTGTGAGCCATTTCGAAGCACTTTTGGCCCTAAGACACAATTTTGTTATAAATCTTTTTCTAGCATTTCATCATTCATTGATGATCAAAACTAGGTTTTGATTTATTATTTTTAACTTGACTGAACACACTCTGCATTTGAGTGAGAAAGAGTCAAAATAGATAGCACAAGTCTTGATGCATTATCATACCTATCAAGCATTTTTTTCATTTCTTTTAAAACAAAATTAAATTTCAGAATCAGTACTTAATCCATCCACAATCAAATTTGCACTGTTCCCATGGCTAATTAAATTATCATGGCAGAGTAGATGATAGTGCCAATTTTTGAAATTGAATTTCACTTAGAATGCATGTTTTTCTATCCACCAGTCATGTCTTGCTATATCAGTAAAGAAAGAGAGTGCCACCACAGTGGTCTAAGTGCTGGTTTGAATCTTGGCGAGGCATGGATTTTGTGTTTGTCTTATGGCACTGGCTCTCTCCCTTCCCTGGAATCAGTGGCTCTAAATTAGGAATGGGCAACTGCTTATAGCTTATTGCATTGCTCGTGGTGGTTGCTAAACTCCCAACAAACAAAAAAAAAAGTGCAAGAAGTTTTTCTTCAGTGTTTGAAAAGAGGAATTGAAAATTTAGAATCTTAATTCTTGGGTGCTATCTTTCGTTACCCTTAAAGTTGTTCTCTCTGAAAATTGAGGAGATAATACTGTTGTTGAACTTGGAATTTTGCTTTAAACCAAAGGGAAAATGCTTGCACTGTTCTTTGGTTATAGCAAGGAAGGGCTAAGGAATGTGAAAACATGCATTTGAAGTGAAATTAAATTTAAAAAATTGGTACTGTAGTTCCTCATCTGCTATGAAAACAATTTCACTGATTATGGTAATGGCTCAGATTCTATCATGGGCAGATTAAGTACTGATTTTGAAATTTGATTTTGCTTTAAAAGAGAGAGGAAAGGTACAAAATCACTTGCTGTATTGATTGGGTCTGCAAAAGAGAATGTTACAAAAATATGCATTTCACCTGATCTAATAACTCACAGAAGTATTCACCCCATCTTTCACTTAACTCATTGGGCTCCCATATCATTTCCCCATTGGGTTGGGCTCCCACCTTGAGCATGTAGGCATCAAAGAAAGGAACAGAAGGAAATAATGAATCCATGTCATTATTTCTTTTTTGACCATGAGCATGTAGGTATACTTTGATGCCTACATGGGATGCCTACATGCTCATGGTCAAAAAACTAATGGGGCACCAAGAACTTCCTGGGGAATTCATCATAGATCTTTATGACTGTTTTGATTCATTGGATATGTATTCCTGTTTTGTATACAATGGTATCTACTACCAACAAAAACAATGCATACCAATGGGCTAAAAATTGGCTGCTTTAAAGGCGTACATCCACAGAGTTAATCTTATTTGCAACAGCCCTTCTGCTCTTTAAAACGAATATCAAAACATCATCAGCATTGGCAAATTGCATGGCTTTTCACCCCTCTTAGTGCACAGGCTAATTAAGAAATTTGAATCATAGAATAGATCTACCAGTTTATTGCCTGACCGTTCCACTGCTCATCAGTTTGTGGGCACTTTGCCCTTCAGTCTGGCCTTCACTCACAAAGTTTGCTCCATTTTCAAGTCTTTTGGCTACAGGATTGCTGTTTAAACCGCATCCACATCTTCTTAACATTATCCTTAAAGACAGAGATCCCAATAAACCCCTAGAGTTACAAGGGGTCTACTCTATCCCTGTCACCACTTCCACAGACATTACCCACTATATTGGTAGTACTTACCGAAGCATCAACCGGCGATTGGTGGAACATATCGCTGATGTTAAGAAAGGAAACCCTTCCACCTCACTTTCAATTTTAACCATCAGCGATATGTCCCAGATTCCCGACTTGCAAAATGTTAAACGCATCGCTCTGTTCAGCAATCGGAAAGCCCTCAGGTACTTCAAAAACATTGAAATCTTCCTTACTCCTAACATCTGTGATACAGACACACCTTTTAATATACCTTTCATTTGGAAAGCTATTTTGAAATCTGGCAACAACTGATGCTAATATCACGTGTTTCATTCCATGGCTGATGAAGGTAGAAGTCGCTACCGAAACGTCGTCCCAACACTTGTAATTTTTACGTAACTGAGGGTGATATGTTTTCATCAAGAATTATTCTAATGTTTTGTGTGTTACGTGTCTCACTGCCAATTATTCTCACTATGAGGCAAAATTATTGAAATATAAATAAAAATATATATATATATTGATATATTGACAAAATGCAATAAAGGTTAGACTTCACCAGTGATCAACTCTGAGCTGTTATTTTTGCAATTATCTTGGATACACTCAGTAAAAGTGTGGCCATCAGCACACCACAGAACATTTTGTTTACTGACTATTTAGCCATTATGTCATAATTTGCAAAGATGCCTTTCAAAATCTTTTATGGGCTGGTAAATGGTCCTAGAAAAAGTTGGTCTAAATATGAATGTGGTAAACACAGAAATGATGGTCAGTATAAGAGATGAACAAGAAAATTTCAGTGGTAAAATACAACTGGGTGATTCCTATGGCACTGTACTAAGATCTAGTGGTTTTTTGGGTTTTTTTTTTCTTTTATAGACTACCGTACTTGGAATTTTTCATTGTAATTTCCTTAAAAATATACAAGAAATTTGTTCATACATGATAGGTAAGGTAAATAACTACCGTCATGTATGAACAAATATCTTGTTCATACATGATGGTAGTTTATCATCATGTATGGACAAGATACTTGATACATACATAATGATAAACTACTAGAAGTAGAACAGTTTACATACTTGGGCTCAACATTACAAAAGGATGGCAAGCTGCAAGAAGGCAATGACTGAATGAGTGAGAGCAGGCTAGAAGTTGCTGGTAATCTGTGAAAAAAAAAACAACAAAAAAACCCCTGCCGCTTCCTCTCAATGAAATTAAAAATGCACAAGACAACTATAAGGCATGTGATTTTGTGTGTGTGGTTAGAGAGTTAGAGAAACTGCTGCCATTCATGAAATCTTAGTTCATAACATTTACAGTCAATAAAAAGCTAAAAACATAAAATATACTTTAGTTCTTAAAGGGCAATGCTGAAAAAAGGGAACATTTCAGTCCTTCCAAATTCTGAAGACTTTCTTTTGATAGCAGCTTGAAAGATAGTGGTCACCTTCTCTAATAAGTAAATGGATGTTTTTTAATCTTTATCCTTACTTTTATGACTGTCAAAGATTTGTCAGTTGCTTTGGCTTGTGTAAGAGGGACCAGAGTTTGAACTGGAACTTGTTCTTATATCTGTAGCTTGCTATTTATTGGCATAGAAATTCCAGAACTAAATTTCTTCCATGCAGCTTGCTCACAAGAAAATTCAAAATTTCCGCACACACAAGAGCTTGCCATATGAGTGAACTTTAATTCTGGCATCTCTTAAAATAACATGTTTCTTTGCCTTTCGTATGAACAGTAGTTTTCTGTGATGTCTACAAACATATATTTCATTTTCCAGAATGTTTTTCTTTCTTTAATGTCCGATGGTGTTATATTATCTATTAAAGAAATTGATTTCTAATTTTGATATTTCTTACAGTTACACAGATTTCCATTGTTCACTGTAAACAGCAAAATAATTCTCCATGAAAGTGTACTTTTTGCTTCATTCTCTATGAATTCTGCAAATTTTCAGGCAATGTTATGAACACCATAGTTGAGGAACAATCACTAAACAGTCTTTTGACCCTTTAAGTGGCTGGAACGGATTTCACTTGGGGTTAGCAAAATGGGTTTAAAGAAATTTCAATGAACATATTCACTCTCTAAGAAGTGGGTAGAACATGGCTGGAACAAGTAACCAATATATCAGAAATGTCACTTGGGCAGATGATTGACACTAATCCTTTTAGCTTGATTATCTACTGAAAAAAGCTATCTGCGTGCACAACCACTGAAACAGAAAAGTTGCTGTAAACCTGCAAATCACAATAATAATAGAATAAGATAATTTATAGAAACATTAATAAAACAATAAATAATTATTAAAACATTACAAATTCCAGCGAGGACAAAATAAGAACATCACAACTGAATGTGCAGCAATGTGTGTGAAATGGACCTTTAGGACAAAATATTAAAATACTGTATGAACCTCATAAAAGCAATAGACTAATTAAAGAAAGTTTTTATATCCAGAAAAAAAGTCCCATCAATAAACCTTCAAAAATTATAAAAAGCATTTTCAACATCTTAATTAAAAAATAGCAGACTTACAAAATACATAAGGAAAAGATTTTAATTTAATAACTGGCAACTGCAAGAGGAACCTGGCAATAAAATTTAAATTCTTTCTGTGTAAATGAAACTTCTGATACAGTTCCTATAATTGAGAATAGGCCTTGATAAAATCTTGACGCCAGAAACGTCTGTAAAAACAAAATAACTCAAAAGATGTGAAAAATAATTGAAAGTTCTTCAAGTTAAAATAGAATTGAATATATTAATCTGAGTAAAGCCTTCAGTAAGTGTTTTAACTCCAGTAAATAAAAAAAAATCTACAAGCAAAAACTATCTTCAAAATCTGCTAATAATTTGGAAACTATCCATGTACAGCGTACGCGTGTACGTCTACATTCTGCAACTCTGCTGCTGAGATGAGAGTGGAAAGGATTTGTTTTGCTGTAATTTTCATAAAACCTGGACCTATTTCAACATTTCTGTTTGGGGAGCATGAAACATTTTGGCAACCATTTAGTTCCATTACATCGGCCACTTAAAGATTGATTTTTTTATTATTATTGAAGGTTTAACAACCACTGTGAGCAACTCAATGGACTATAAGCAGTCTCCCATCCTTAATGTAGGGCCACTGATTCCAGTGAAGGGAGAGAGCCAGTGCCATAAGACAAACACAACATCCATGCCTCACGGGATTCGAACCCAGACCCTTCTCAGGCGATTTGTTAGAAATCAGCACTTAGGCCACTGTGCCACCAGGGCGGCCTTAAAGGATTAAAGCCTACAATTTATATTTGCCACTTGGTGACTAGACTGTTGAGATGCTAGCACCTCACTTCCCAAAATAAATCTTTTCATGAAATGTGGTGATTGCCCCCTTGTTCATCCATTTTAGTTCTTGCCCTTTACTGGCACAAGAAATCTAAATTATGGATTGGCAACATACTAGTCTTTGGTGTGCATAGGGTTGTTAAGTTACAAGTCCAGTGAAACCTCAGTTATACGTTTTTCTAGGGGATGGCCTTAAAAAATATATAAATTTATATAAAAAATATAAAAAAAATATATAAAAAATATATAAACGAAATTTCAAAATGTTAAATATTGTAAAATTTATGCTGTAAATGAGTATAAGATGTTCTTTAATAATGACTTATTTAAGTCAAATCGATGGCAAAAGAATATAATAAAGTGTTACAAATTATTTTATTGCAGTGCAAAAATCATAAAGCCTATGAAAATCAAACTGCTCTTTTGATGACTCTATCTGTCTATAAATCGTTATTCTAGATTAAGTGAAATCCTCACAGCTAGAGATCTGAGACCAGTGCTTCAGTATGGAATTCATGAATTAAAAAAAAAAAGAAACATTCTGCAAATCCTGAGTTTATCCATTTGAAACTAGAATGTTGAATATCGATGGTATGCACTTGGGATTCTATTCTATTGGGTTGGTGTGAATTAAATGTCTGGCGCAAACAAGCAGTAAAAACAGGCCCCCCACCACAGCGGAATGGAACCACCCACATGTGTGAAGAACAAGGTTCAAGCGTGGTTTGTTTGGAAGTAACGTAACGTGGCTTGCAAAGGAAACATGCAGATGCCGGATTTGAGAGCCATCTTCCTGTATGAATTTAAACTGGGCCATTCTGCAGAAATTGGTGCTAGAAACATTAACAAGGCATTTGGGGAGAATACAGCCAACAAACGAACCATTTGGTGATGGTTGTGAAGTTTCGAAGCGGAGATACGGACCTGCAAAATGAGGCACGAGGTCACCGACCTGTTGCTGTTTCTGACGATGTTTCTGTTACGTGTGGTTGAAGCGGACCCCCAGAAAACGTGTCGTGAGATAGCGGCAGAGATAGGTGTCCACCACACAACAGTTGTTCAGCATCTGGCTGCACTAGGTAAGGTCAAAAAGCTGGGCATGTGGCTGCCGCATGAGTTGACAACAGCCAACAAGACTAGGTGTTTGGAAGTCTGCACGTCGCTGCTTGCCAGGAATAAACAGGAACCTCTACTGCATCGATTCATCTCCTGCGATGAGAAGTGGGTCCTTTATGATAATCGGAAACGATCTGCAAGGCACAACCTGCTGGGCGGCATTCTAAGCCACCCCTACACACAAAAAAGATGACTCTCCTTGTGTGGTGATCCACTGCTGCGATAATTCATCGGAATTTCTCGGCAAGAGGCCAAACCATCACTGCAGAACATTATTGTGCTGAATTACACCAGATGCACCAGAAATTGTTGCAGAAACAACTGGCTTTGGTCAACAGACTTGGTGTTCTTCTGCTCCAGGACAATGACCCCCCTGATGTCGCACAACAAACGATACTGACACTAAGTGCCTTGGGCTATGAAGCACTGCCTTATCTTGGCTATTCCTTGAACTTGTCTCTGACAGACTATCATCTGTTTCATCGCCTGGATCACTTCCTGTCCGGGAAACAGTTCACGAGAAACAACGAGGTTCAACGTGCAGTTGATGACTTCTTTAGGTCCCAGCCACAAGGTGTTTTTCGTTCCGGGATCATGGCCTTGCCAGACAGATGGCAACTATGTGTTGATGCCGAGGGGTATTATTTTACCTAGATAAGTTGTCTTACTTTCCCGTTCTTACCGTCCATGTGTGCTGGTCCTTTGCCGGACATTTCATTCGCACCAACCCAATGCAATACAGTGTAACTTGTCTAATTCGAACGTTTTTAATTCGAATTCTTGGTTAATTGAATTTTTCATTTGGTCCCTTGAATTTTCTATATAAATAATGTAAAAAAACCCCTTTAATTCGAACTGTTTTTTGTTTAATTCGAAGAACATCCCATTTTCGTATTCTCATATTTTCAACAATTACCTTTTCACTAAGCCTATTTCTTTACTTCACCCACATACAGCAATGCAAATCTGCTATCAACACCAGTAATAATACATTCAAAAACATACATCAGCATAACTTTTATTCTCCTTGCAAACTTAACGCTGTTCACCAGGTTTACCATGACTGCTAATCCTTCATTGTTTGGCACCAATCTGGTTCAAGGGTGTGATTGTCTCCATGATGCAGCTAAAAATGGTGCAAACAAAGAACTTCCATGTGTGAACATGAATATTAAAACATTTTTACAATTATTAGTCCTACATAGGGTTGGAGAATCTTACGATACCTAAGGTACAATATTCAGAAGGCAGTGATTCTCAATAAATGCCACCATACTATAAATGCCATTGCTGTAGATAAGAAAAGCAAATAAAGAATAATATCACAAAACTGTTCTCTGTGATTTAGCAGTTAGCTCCTCAAAGTAAGATCAAGATCATCTGTCAAATCAAAGTTACTAATATAAGATATGAGACTTGACTACTGTAGATGTACCAAACATCTCCATATACTGCGATCTTAGCATACAACTTGAGCATCATTGGCATCCATCGCACATTTCACACAAGAACTTTTGTACTTCATACTCATAATTTTCTCTTGCAGGTATTTCTGAATATGGTGTTCCTATGATTTTATTGGCCTTTTCTACCATTCTTTCCAACCATTTGGGCTGAATAAATTCTGTTGATTACCATCTTATTAATCATTCTTTCAACATCGTGTACCAACCTCCAAATATTTGACTCCGCCCAGGTAATAACATTTTGCTTCACATCATGCACCTCCAACACACCATTATGTACATATTCTGAACAAATTTTGCTTCCAATTCCCCTTAAGTGCTTTACCTCTCCAGCACACACACACACACACACACACACACACACACACACACACACACACACACACACACACATCTCTTCTACAGTGCCGATATTTATAATAATAATAATAAATAAAAATGAAGCAGTAGTAATGGCAACCTTAATCAAAGATAATTGACTTGGTTTTCAAAGGGTTTAACCCATTCTTATCCTTTTTTTTTCCAGCTAACATATTAATTAGGCTGAAATGGTAAAATGATTTACAAAATGCGAAGTTATGCATATGAATGAAGAGTCTGACATATTACTTCACATTTGGTTATAACTTGGTAAAAGCATTGTGAAATCATATCAGAAGCTTTTGATACTGCAGTCATATGTATGGGAAAGCATATGAAAAAGTTAATTTTGAGTTTCTGTAATAATCAAAGCAACAGTTTTAATTACTGGAAGGATGGAAAACCTTTTTGTCCTCTGTAAGAATGGAAGGCATTTTTCTCCTCTCTCTCTCTCTGCACTTACAAAATTCTGTTCTGGATTCTTATATGAAGTAATTAGTTTTTCATTCATGTTTTTAACAGGAGTCTTCATGATTACCATGAACAGAAGTATCAGCCTGTAAAAATTAACAGCACAACTCCCACCAGCATGTCTGAACAACAGAATGCGGAGAAAAAGCAGCACATCAAGAAGCCACTCAATGCCTTTATGCTTTACATGAAAGAAATGAGGGCCAAAGTGGTTGCTGAATGTACGCTCAAAGAAAGTGCCGCCATCAACCAAATACTTGGGAGGAGGGTAAGTATCTGCTAAACTGTAAGCCAGTTACATTTTTTTTAATGCATGTTCAATTAACTGAGCTATATTCTTCAACATGGACATTTCTATTACGTTGTTGTCTGTCAGAGTGTGTTCTCGGAGATATAACATCCAGTATTACAAACTGTTTGTGGTATTGGATGTGTGATCTGCAAAAGTAAATCTGAAAGACAGCAAAGGATTAACATTATCAGAAGTACTGAAAAGTAAATCCCAGTTAATCAAGACTGTTGTGTTGCTAATGAAACAATAGTAGTAGTTATGAGATAATTCATCTCTCAAACCAAACAGTATTTTTACGTTATGCATCATTTTACGTTTGATCCACAGAAAATTTTTAGAATGAAATAAATCTATTATTTGTTATGGTTAGGTTACAAGAAAGTGGTATGAATGACATTAGTACTTGTAGTAAGAATATGATTGCAATGCTGATGGCACAATCCTGTTGGTAGAGAGCAAGAGTGAGTTATGTTGCCCCAGATGTATGAAATGCAAACTGAGTATAAATAAGGAAAAAAAAAACCAAAGTTATTGTTTTTGAGTGAGGAACTGTTAGTACTGAATGCAGGATAAGTCTAAATGTCACAGTTATTGACCAGGCGAACGAGTTTGTGTATTTAGGAAGAATGTTTACAGAGAGAACAAATTAGAATTCTTCAGTGAAAGTCATAGCTGCTTTAGAAGGATTTCTCAGGAATGATGGATTCTCAAGCAAGTCCCAAATGGCTGTATATGAAAGTGTAATTGTTCCTACTCTGATCAGAGGTGTTTGCAAGGCAAGGCACGAAACCCTGAAATCATCGGCGTCTCCCAATGGTGCCAATGCATGAACTCGAGACATAAATGAACATGTGAGGGTAACCCCCACCCCGCACAACAAAAGTATTTCCGTTACTACTAGTACCTCTAATTATTATACTTATCAGCAAAGCTGTTACTGATACTTCGAAAGATAAAATGGTTTCACTTTGGGAATTACTTGCTACCTACCTATACCTTTTGCTCACAACAGTAAATTATTTTGGGGTTGAGCTTGCAGTATTAATTTGTTGCTAAAAAAATAAATTCCTTCAGTGAAAGTTAAGTAACTTTGATTTCAACAACTGCATGATATTGTCTTTAACATATACCACACTAAGAACGTTTATAAAAATTTTGCATTTGTATAAAATAAACCAATTACACACATAACATACCTTTTAAAAAAGCTTTGCCTTTCTTTCCAATTGCAAAATTACCCATTTGGCAAATAAATAAAAGAAAATCTGCAGTCTAGTTTTTATGTTACTAGAAGGGCAACTCCTCTTTTTCATAGGATATTAATCTTTTTTTAACAGAAATTTTAGTTAAGGTTCAGTCAGGTGATATTGACCTAAAGTTCTATTTACTAATAAAATAACAGTATATTTAGCAAATTGGATGTTGATCTAAGTTCCATTTATTAATTTAAAAAAAACACATCAGTCTGGTGTGGTGTTAATCTAAAGTTATATTTACTAATAAAATAACACTATTTCTTAAAAAAGTGTGCAATCTTTATTTGTTTTTTAGTGGAGACGCTATCAGGCTGACACTTACACTTCCAACATCCTTCATTTGCAGTGTCTTGTTTGTGTACCGAAGAGGAAAAGAACCTTTACTATTACAAGTAGCCGTTATAATTGCTTCAACAGGTTTTGGAGGCAGAACTGTAGCACATACTCCATTTATATACGCAGAAACATGACCCAGCTGATTCAATTTTCCAACACCATATCCCAGCTTTCTCCTTTTGGGTGTCTTTTTTCTAGCCAATCCCACCGGGATTTATATTTGACTGAAGCCTCTAATGTCTTGAGATCGTCAGTTTTGGTTAAAAATTTCATTGTTGATCACGAACTTAACTTAAACCGTGTAAACTTTCAAATTCCTAAAAACATTCATACATCACACACACACAAACCATCATTTTTCCCTAAACAAAAAACCACAAACGTTTTATCAGGGAAACAAAGACACCTCCTCTCCGTCACTGACTTACTAATACAATGACACAGGCTGCTCCCGCGTGTAGGTGCAGACACGTGAGTGACATACTTTATTTGCTTTAACTTCTTGTTAGCTTAGCTTGATGCTAACAAGAAGTTAAAGCAAATAACTTCTTGTTAGCATCTCGCTCCCTCCTCCGCCATCTCCAAGTTCCAATCCCACATCACTCATCAGAGCGAAAACATGTTTTTTTGCGTCGAGGAGCAGAAGCACCGACGAAATGACTGAGAATTTGCGCGCATGCCCTTCCCACAGAACAATGGACAACCACAGCACGAACTGCCGGCTTCGTGTGTCAAGCTCGGGTCAGCTGCATCGGCAAGGAAGACAATATTATTATCACATTAATTCATTGGTGAAAAGCAGTTATTTTTTTAGTAAATACTTTTGCCATGAATCGTTTTAATTTTTTTTTTTTTTTTTTTTTTTTGCTTTGTCGCTTATTAGAACTCAAAATTTAACAGTCTTATCCGGAATTTCGGGCATGAAAGATCGCCCAACCCCGGAACACAAACAGCTCTCTGTCTGTTGTATGGCAGTGAAACCTGGGTACTGCAGAAGACACATAGGAGTCATTTGTGTGCTGGAGAGATGTGTTACTTATGGGGGGGGGGGGTTGTGGCATAACACACTCTGATCATGTGAGGAATGAAGATGTGCTGCAGTTGTGTAATGTGCAGCACAATGTTGTCAGTAAGGTGGAGATTAATATTCTTAGGTGGTTTGGCCATGTTGAAAGAATATGAGTGATGAGATGCTTACTAAGAAAGCATTTTCAGCACAAGTGGCAGGAAAGAAAGGTAAAGGAAGGCCAAGGAAATCATGGGAGGACCAGATTCAGGAGTGTCTGCACGAAAAAAAACTTGAGCTGTGTGCCAAGATCACTGTAAATGGATATGTTTGATATGGCAACAGTAAGTAAATAATCAATTAAAAGTTTATCTAGTGGATTGTCTTTCTTTGTGGAGCTAACCTCTGAATCTCAGAGAATAGCTTAGTGATGTGTATATATGTATAAAAATGTATTGTAACACAAAGGTTGCATCAAGGGAAATGCCTGTTAGGTAATAACAGGCATTTTACGGTACATTTTTATTATAATGAGTGGAGAATGCCCATGACATATTGTGGGTGCACTACGCTGCACAAAAACTTTCAAAGTAATTTAGCATGTATATACAGTGTTTTACCACCTGTACCAGTCATCTGTTTAACATGTTAAACTTTTAATCACTCACTTGTATGCATGCACTTTTTATCTTGCCATTATCCATTTCAATGATACATTGATTTATTTGGTTCTAGTTGAAGAAATTTTGTTTAATCTTCCTTCCATATTGATTTAGCCAATCACTCCATTTCTTCATCCCCAATCTTCTCTCTATTCACAGCCTAAAGGGGAAGACTAGGTAAAAATGCTGTAGGATTAGTGATAACTTCTGAAAAGATAGAGAGAGATGTTAAAGATGTCAGCCTCACATATAAAACTTAAAATTGAGTTTTTAAAGGTATTCGCACACGCTGGCACAAAATTTAAGGTCGAAACCTTAGTTAAAATAAAAATGTACTGCAATATCGCAATAATTTCCCTATTACTAACAATATTTTTATCTGTATATGTAGTCTAATCATAATATACTACTGAGATAATTATGTACCAATTGCATTTTAATTGTTATAAGTTTTACAGTGTGTTAATTATGGACATTAAATAGAAGTCATCGCTCTTTCCACATTTATAAGTGAGTCATGGAAAATTTCTCTATTTTTATAAATGTGAAAAGAGCGATGACTTCTATTTGAAGTTCCTAATCCCTGTCAACTGTGTATTTATTATGTTAATCCATCATCATCATCATTGTCAACCATTATCAATCCACTGCTGGATGAAGGTCTCCCCAAGTTTCCTCCACAACGGTCTGTCTTGTGCCAGTCTCCTCCATGTCACTCCTGCATACTTTCGAATTTCATCCACCCATCTCCCATGTGGTCTTCTTCTGGGTCTTTTCCTGTCCCTTGGAATCCAATCTAAAATTTCGGCTGTCCATCAATGGTCTGTCCTTCTGGCAGTATGCCCAGCCCATTGCCATTTCAGGGATTTAACTCTGATCATGATGTCTTCCACTCTTGTCATTTGTTGGATCCACAAGTTCCTCTTCTTATCTCTCCTGGTTACACCAAGCATGCACCTCTCCATGCATCTTTGAGTTGTCTGCAGCCTTTGTACGTCTCTTTTAGTTAAGGTCCACGTCTCTGCACCATACGTAAGCACTGGAAGGATGCATTGATCAAACACTTTTCTTTTAAGACATAATGGCATATTGCTTTTGAAAATTAGGCTGTTTCTTCCAAAAGCTCTCCAGGCAAGTTTTGTACGCCGATTAATTTCTTCATCAATGTGACACTCACTTGATATCTGCTGTCCAAGTTAAACGTACGTGTCTGTTATCTCCAGCTTTTCTCCACCAATCGATAAATCTTCATTTCGTGTAAAAGCATTGAACATCACTTTTGTCTTCTGAAAGTTCATTTTTAATCCCACTTCTGTACTCTTGTCAGCAAGTTCTTGGATCATACTCTGCAGCTCTGATGGGGTAGTTGCAAAAATGACTATGTCATCAGCAAAACGAAGGTGGGTTAATTATGGTATATGAAAGCCATTGGAATTAACACATCACTTGCATAATAAATTAGCTTCTAGTCAATATATTCAATATATTGAATCAATACATTAATCACTCGAATATAATGATTAAACACCCACAGGAAATTTTTTACCAATTTGAAAATTGGCAGGTCTGCATCTGATTCGTGTTAGCACTGTCTTCATAAAATTCAATCATTGGGCTGTGATGAATAAAAGGAATCAAGAATGAAATAAAGAACGAGAAAAAGTAAAAGTGCCAGGAGGTTAAAATATGGAAAAAACTGTGTCCAGGTTTTGTACGACTCCTGGAATTTAAGGAGAACTCCTTAAATGGGTCTTTTTGTTTTTATTTTCCCTCAGACTTCTGGAAAAGTCCTTAAATTTAATTTTGACTCCTGGGAAAAAAATTTAACACATGGAAATTATTGCATTTTAGATTTTTTAAATGCCTTCTTACATTGCTCATTTAGCAGGCAGGTGGTAAACATTTACACCCCCCGAAATTCGTGATTTTTTTTGTTTGCTGGAGGCTATTTTGAGTTCACATTTTCTGACATGCACTTTGTCCTCTCCTGCTGTGTTCCTTTTTTGCACTTTGTCCTCTCCTGCTGTGTTCCATTTTTGCACTTTGTCCTCTCCTGCTGATGAAGGGAGCAACAGGTGTGATTGGATAAATTTTTCACATGCAGTGCTTCAAAGAAGGTCAAGAGGCTTCAAGTGCTATGGATTCTCCATAGTCCCTACAGAAATCATTGGACTGCTACGGAGTATGGGAAATCAAAAATCTTGGTAAAGTAATGTTATTCAACATCTGTGTAAAGTTCATTTTCATGTTTTCAAGTTTCTAACATTTATAAAAAAAAATTGGTGATTATTTATTGGGTGTTTTTTATTCAAGAAGTGGCAGGTGTTTTTTTGTATCGTGACATAAACGTTTTTGATGTTTTCTGTTATAATTTTTGGATGTCTTCATGCCATTTGTTCGCTGGAAGAAAATGGTTGGAGCCATCAGAAATTATTGTTCTAGCTGGGATAAGAATGTTTCGTGATTTTCAGAATTTCGAATATTTCTGACCAAGCTGTGTTTCTTTTTTCATTTCTCTTAGTTTTTATTTTTTTCTAATCATGTTCCTCATTTTTAATGTCTTTTGTAATAGCAAAAAAGAGTAACTGTATTTTTTCAAAAATGTTTTCTTATGAAATGCATGTTTTGCTATTTCTAACAGACTCTTCTTCAAAACCAATCAGTGGAGCAAGCATTTTTGCTCACTTTTACCCTTTTCAAAGCTGAATTAAATTTCAAAATTGGTACTTAATGATGATGGAATATGAGCCTTTTCCATGAACCATTTGTGTGTGCCTGTGTATGAGAGAGAGAGAGTTTATCTTTATAATGTGTTCGTTTTTTTGAGGATGTCAGCAGAATGAAATTCAGTGTGATGGAATGAATAGGGACAAAATTTTGGCAGAAAGGCCGTTTCACGTAACAGAATGAATTTAGTAATGAAGGAAAATTTCAAGGCGTTCTGCTGAAAAATCTAACTGAATTTTAATGTAAATTACATAGTAAATCATAAACAGGGAATTTTTCTTCATTATTGAAAGGAACAAAATTTTACATATAAATGGAAGAATAGGAATGAAATTTTACTTGTGAATGAATGGTGTAGTACATGCTGCATTCATCAGGTTCAAATTTGCGTGTAGTCCAGTAAACTGAGTTTCACTTAGTACTAGTTCATTCACAGTGAAACATTAAAAAAAAAAAAAAAGTATGCATCATAAAAAAATCTAATAAAAAAATTCTGGGTGATTTGCATGTGAAATTTTTTGGAACAGAATTGAAAAAGGCCCTTTTCAGGTAATGTAGAAGCTAATGCCAGGAACTGTTGAAAAATAGCCAAGGTACAAAACGTGCAACCCTGCCGGTGTGAAACCCTGGAAAACCGTTGAAACTGAAGACTGTTCGGGGGAGAAAAAAAAAATAATAATAAATTTTGATGTTAGCTGGGAAGTAGAAAAGGGGTAAAGGCCCCTAAAAGTAAGCTGAAAATAAAACAAGACTGGTGTTGTTTTAACGTATCAGCACGCAGGTGCTTGTCTGTACGGCGTGCAGTGTAGCCTACTGAATGCATGATTCATGCATCAATGTATTCTGAGAACTTGATATAAGAAGACAAAAAAATCTAAAATTAAAATGAGTGGCAAAAGAAAACACATTGCTGTTCCTCTGAATGTGAAGATCAATGCCTTGAAGAGAATAGATGTGGGAGAGAGTATAAAAAAGGTGGTGAATGAATTAGGCATCGGCAAAGTGACAGTGGGTGATTGTAAAAGAAACTGATCAAAAATTGAGAAATGGGGCATTGAGAACTTTTCTTCTAAAGAGTGGGGGCAATCAAGGAAACGTTTACGAAAAAGTGAATACAAAAAGACCAGTGAGGAACTTTTCCTGTGGGTTTCCCAGCAACAACTGAAAAGGAGTCCGATATTGGGTCTGATGATGCAAGAAAAGGTATTGCATTTTTGCAGAGAACTAACAGAAACAGACAATTTTTCTGCTAGTGTCAGGTTGTTAGACCGATGAAAAAAAAAAAAAGTTCGGATTTCGTCAGCTAACCATCTGTAGCGAGAAACTTTCAGTGGATTTTGAAGCAGCAGATTCCTTTTGCACAAAACTCAAAGGCTTGATGCTAACTGGAAATTTTACTGCTGAACAGTTGTACAACTGCAATGAAATGAGACTTAACTTTAAAATGCTACCTAGCAGATCTTTAATGTCTCAATCTGAAACATCGGCACCCGGCTTCAAGCAAAGCAAGGAGCGAATAATTATTATGGCTTGTTTTACATATAAATGGAAGAATAAAATTTTACATATTTATGTAAAATTTATTCTTCCATTTATATGCGTCGGGAACTCATAAATTGCCCTTAGTGGTGATCGGGAAATCTAAAAAACCACGGGCATTTAAAAGCATTGCAATTCAGGCTTTGCCAGTATCCTAGGAAAACCAGAAAAAAAATGTAGATGAGCAGGGAGATATTCAAACAGTGATTTCTTGAAGAATTTGTGTCCAAAATTGAAAAAAATATTTAAAGGAAAACAACATACCTTGAAAATGATACTTCAACTTGATAGCGCCCCATCACACCCCGATATCGAAGATTGTCTACTGGGGAGATAAATGCCATGTTCCCCCAACCCAACGTTACCAGTCTCATCCAGCCAATGGACAAAGGGGTGATTAATAACCTCAAACAGAAGTACTTCAAACAGTTACTGGCAGATATTTTGGAGGAAACTGATGGAGAAGAATCCTTGACAGTTAATTTAAAAAAAATTCGATCAAGGACATGATTTTACTGGCTTGCGGAATCATGGGCGCAAATCACATCCGAGACACCTGCGAAATGTTGGCATAATCTGATCTGCTCAAACAGTGATGTTCAGAAGAGATGTAGAGACTTATGAGGAAAAGGGTTTTCTCTGAAATGTACCACGTGTCTTTCTTTAGAAATGATGAAAAGAGGTAAAGGCTTCCACTGATTTAGCTGAAACTGCTTAAACACCATTTCTTTGTAGAGTTAATTTTTTCAGCCTGCAAAGAAAAACTTCCTACTCTTGTTACTTGACCAAAAGCAGTTATCACCAAAGGACTTGCATAATAATGTGGATTTCCATATAATAAAAGCCTAAGATCTGATCTTAGACCAGAGAGATTCTGATCAAATATGCTGCCTGACCCAAAGTGGTCAGGAGCAAGGGACTTGCATGATCACATGGATTCCCATATAAAAAAAACCCAATTTCTAATCTTATTTCAGATAGACTGTCATTGTGACCAACTATGCTGTTTGACCAAAAGTGGCCAAGAGCAAGAGACTTGCATGACCACGCAAATTTCCATGTGACAGTCCGAGATCTGACTTAGACCAGAAGACCATCATTCTGATCAACTAAGCTGCCTGATGACCTAACGTGTTCAGTAGCAAGGGATGTACACCATCTTTTGGATTTCCATATAAAAGCCCAAGATCTAACCTTAGAGACTGTGTGTATGTGTTATCTCTTATAGTAGCAATCCCTTGGCTACATAGCTCTCAGAAAATTAAGTAAGTAAATAAAAAACTACTGCAGTGATGAATTTGTTTCTCGAGTCCACTTTTACTTCCAAATGATCCCAGCTTTTGTGGCTTATTCCAGACTTTAAACATGACAAAACTGATGAGACACACATAGGGTGTCTAGCAGCTTTTTTTATAAAGATTGCAATTTTAAGGATTTGCACTACGTAAAAATTCAACATATAAGGGACTTGCATGATCACATGGATTCCCATATAAAAAAACCCAATTTCTAATCTTATTTCAGATAGACTGTCATTGTGACCAACTATGCTGTTTGACCAAAAGTGGCCAAGAGCAAGAGACTTGCATGACCACGCAAATTTCCATGTGACAGTCCGAGATCTGACTTAGACCAGAAGACCATCATTCTGATCAACTAAGCTGCCTGATGACCTAACGTGTTCAGTAGCAAGGGATGTACACCATCTTTTGGATTTCCATATAAAAGCCCAAGATCTAACCTTAGAGACTGTGTGTATGTGTTATCTCTTATAGTAGCAATCCCTTGGCTACATAGCCCTCAGAAAATTAAGTAAGTAAATAAAAAACTACTGCAGTGATGAATTTGTTTCTCGAGTCCACTTTTACTTCCAAATGATCACAGCTTTTGTGGCTTATTCCAGACTTTAAACATGACAAAACTGATGAGACACACATAGGGTGTCTAGCAGCTTTTTTATAAAGATTGCAATTTTAAGGATTTGCACTACGTAAAAATTCAACATATTTTGATTACTTTAATAGTTCCACAAAAGCTTGCCGATTTAAATAAATATCATAAAATGAAAGTTCTCCCCCCCCCCCCCCCGTGATTCACAGCTATAGTGCTTTTGTGAATATGACAAACATTATAGCATGAATATGTAGTTTTGTTTTGTTTTGTTTTGTTTTTCATAAGGAAGTGGATGATATTGTTTTTCAAAGTGTTGCTATGTTGTATATTTTGTTTACAGTGGCACAGTCTGACAAGGGAAGAACAGGCCAAGTACTATGAAATGGCTAGGAAAGAGCGGCAACTTCACATGCAACTATATCCTGGCTGGAGTGCCAGGGATAATTACGCACAACAAGCAAAGAAGAAGAAAAGGAAAAAAGACAGAAATCAAGATGGAGGTAAGTTTGTATATTTCATTTTTTTAATAATGCATTAATATTTCATTAATCATTTTAATGAACTACAACAAACTATTGAGGAAAAAAATTTCAGAAAGTTTTTTTTTTTTATTATTATTATTGGGGCAAGGGGACAGTAGCATTTTGCTACATATGTCATGAAGCTAAAAATAAAATAGAAACAAAAAAAAAATCAGTTTCCATTATATGTGGCTCATGAAATTGCAGTGAACAACGATAAATAAGAACTCCCAGTGAAAGCTAATTAAAGGTTCTTCTAAAAGGTTGTTTTTACCAAGAGAAGCTGGTTTTTTTTCATCAGTTATAGTTGTGATTTTAGTATTGCAGTTGTTTTTTTAAATAACCACAAAAAAAGAAAATGTTTATGATGTATTGGATATAACCACACCAAAAGAACTAATGTTCTGTTTTATAAAGTCACTTTCAGATAATGTAACAGTCTACCTGTGATCATGGAGATATGAAAAAAAAATTCATACTGTTATCTTTGCAATAAGACTATAAATTTTTCTTACGCTTTTGCTGCCCACATTCTATTTGTTGTTTTTCATCTCCAGATGAAATCTTTTATATCTGAACTACAAATGTATATGAAAAAAAATATTAAATGTATTTCATTTCCACAAAATTAAAATTCCGAAATATGTTCAGCAACACCTAGTTTTCCGCCCTGAAGGATAATATAGTTTTGTGTAGAACTCTAACTCTAGTTAAAAATTTGCCGCTATTTCTCATTACAGTACTATAATCTTTTCTGAGTGTCATAATCTTTTTTCTTCCATTTCTGAGATGGCCCTTTATTTTCTTCAGGCTTTAGTTGCTCTCAGTTGCTTTTTCACTAGCTTACAATTGAATTTCCTTATGTCTTCAGTTATTTTTTTTTTTTTTTTGCACTATCTTACATAGCTATATACACAGAGGAGCCATTACATTATGACCACCCCCAGCTTAGAGAAATGAGCACGCCTGGAGACTGAACGGTGGCGCAGGTGAAGTTCACACAACAGTGTATATACAACCCGAGGACCGGCTTTCTATTAGTAGTGTTTGGAGTCAGAATGGGAAAAGCTGCCAATTTATCAGAGTTTGATAAAGGACAAATTGTGATGGCATGGCGTCTTGGAAATACGATCTCGGAAAGTGTTGTTCATGTGCCACTGTAGTGAGTACATATCAAAAGTGGTGCACAGATGGCCAAACAACAAACCTTTGTCCGCTGCTCATTGATGCCAGAGGAGGAGCGGAGACTGTCGTGCATTGCTCACAGCAACCACAGGGCCACAGCGCAACAAATCACCCGCAGCTACAACAGTGGTGATCAGGGCAATGTGTTACAGCATACAATTCATCACAGCCTTCTGCGCATGGGCCTGGCTAAGACTCAGCCGTGTCCCCATGTTCACTGTATGTCATCTCCAACAATGCATAAAATGGGCCCAAGATCATCAAGATTGGACTGTGGATGATTGGAAGAAACTGGCCTGGTCTGACAAATCAAGATTCCTGGTGTATCACGTAGAATGGTCGAGCGCAGATATGCTGATTACCAACAAAGGCTATGACACCTGGATGCTCTGTTGAGGGGAAACAGGCCGGAGGCGGCAGTGTTATGCTGTGGGCGATGTTTTCTGGGGTCACTTTAAGGCCCCATTATCCCAATAGCACAATCCCTGACAGCCATCAGGTATCTGAACATTGCTACAGACCTAGTTCACTCATTCATGGCAACTGTGTTCCATGCTGGTGATGACCATTACCAACAGGATACACACTGCCAGAATCTTCAAGGAGTGCTTCAAGGAACATGCTAGTAACTTTCCGATAATGCAGTGGCTTCCAAATTCAGCTGACATGAACCCAATCGAACATTTGTGGTTTGACTTGGTAAAGCGGGTTCGCGCTAAATCACCACCACTCTGAAATGCACGGGAACTGGAAGACCTGCTGTTGACATTATGGTACCAGATACACCCAGGATACCTATCGCCACCTCATCGAATCGATGTCTCGCCGAGTGGCCGCTGTTTTGCGGACTAAACGGGTTCCTACAGCTTATTAGGTAGGTGGTCGTGATGTAATGGCTCATTGGTGTATATTCCACTTTGGAAGTTACATTTTCTCAGCCACAATGGCACAGTGGTCTAAACACTGGCTTCGGATCATTCATTCAATATAAGTCTGGGCTCGAATCCCGGTGAGGCATAAATGTTGCGGTTGTCTTATAGCACTTGTTCTCTCCCCTCCCAGAAACCTGTGGCCCTAAATTAGGGATGAGCTTATAGCCTATTGAATTGCTGATGGGGGTTGTTAAACCTCCAATAAAAAAAAAAAAAAATAAGTAGCATTTTATTTATTTTCATCTCCCTTCTTTTTCACATCATTTTTCATGTGCAATTTGTTCTTAGTACCACCTGTTTTAGTCACTGTTTTCAAAAGGGTCTTGGCAAGGTTTAGCTGATAATTTCAGAGATGTCTTCTTCTTCTTCTGTTGTTAGAATTTCTAAAGCAGTGAATCGGTTTCTAAGTTCAAATTTAAATGTTTTATGAAAAAACCATTAGGAAGAACCATTCACTCACCATAAAGATCATGGTAACCTCCAATGACCACACACTTCCAACACGTCATTCATCGTGACGTGTTGGAAGTGTGTGGTCATTGGAGGTTACCATGATCTTTATGGTGAGTGAATGGTTCTTCCTAATGGTTTTTTCATTTATGAATTGCACGTAAACTATGCGCACTTTGCAAGAGGTTAATACCTTAAAAGTGCAAATATAATAAATGTTTTATAATTTTGTTTTTATGTCATGACATTTTTTTTTTTTTTTTTTTTTTTTTTTGCTTTATGAGCTTACCACATTGAAGTTTTGTGATAAGGTGCATTACATCTCAGCAATCTATGGTCACTTTCTGTGTTTTTTTTTTGTTGGAGGTTTAACGACCACCGTGAGCAACTCAATGGGCTATAAGCAGTCGCCCGTCCCTAATTTAGGGTCACTGGTTCCAGGGAAGGGAGAGAGCAAGTGCCGTAAGACAAACACAACATCCATATCTCACCGGGATTCGAACCCGGACCCCTTACGGATGAATGATCAGAGGCCATCGCTTAGACCACTGCGCCACCGGGGCGGCACACTTTCTGTGTTGAACCTAGACCATCTAGAAAGTACACGGCCATGACATTAAAGAGATTAGTTCCCTCTGTGATGTCAGTCTCCTGTTACACAGCCTCATGTTTGATGTCATACAGCACAGCATTGGAAGCATTGATTTGCACAAGATGTCACTAAAAGAACGAACTCATCACTTTAATGCCATGGCCTTGTATTTCCTAGACAGCTTTGGTTGAACCTGTTAAGCACACTGTAGTCTTCAATGACAAATTTCTTGTTACATATGAAAAAATCAATTTCACTTGTCACTCTATTGGGATGCCTCCATATCCATTTCCTATGTTGTTTTTTCTTGAAAAGAGTTCACAATGAAGAACTTTTCTGCCTGTGCAAACACACTCTACAAGAGTAAGTTGTTGCAGGTGAAATGTTGGAATATTGATGGAACTTTAAACACCAAAATACAGTACAAAATAAACTTTATTAATCAAAGTAATCAGTCAGCAGCAACACATTTGTGACAATGAAATACAAGGTTCTGTATGCCATTATGAAATAATGTCAAACTTGTGGATGTGATGAATTCATGGAATGCAGTTTCAACTGATGTTTGTTTTGGGAAATGTTTTACCCCGTAAAAAGGTGTCCAGGTGCTTATAGAAGTGGTAGCCCGTAGTCTCCATGTTACATCACATCATCATCAGATTAGGTGAATAAGGTGGATGAGGTAAAATTTTGTACCTCAACTGATGCAGCTAGATCCAACGTGGGGGTTTCGCATTATCATGGAGAAGTATGAGCTTGTGGCAACTGACTGCCTGGTGTTTGATAGACAGTTTTCCATGCATAATGTCAAATCCTTGACAATAGCTGTCCGCCGTGATGGTTTGACCTGGCTCTAAGAAGGAGTAGTGGATCACACCAGTGCTACAGGCCACTAAACACTGAAAATCATTTTCTTGGGATGAAGTACTGGATTCAGGGTGTATTTTAGGGCTTCACCACGCTTGAGCCATTGTGCCAAACATCGGCAATTGTCTCATACACATACAGCATCTCATCACATGTGACAAGGCTCCTCAGAACGTCATTCATTTCCTTGCTAATAGCAGAGAACAGGCATCAAATTGTTGTTTTGTGCTGTTCCGTCAACTTGTGAGACCCATTTATCTATCTTCTTCACTTTGCCTAGGGCCACTAAATGTCAGGAAATGGTTGCCTAGTGCACTCCGAGTTTCTAACAAAGTTCTCGTACCATTTTACATGGATTGGATTCAAAGAAGGCCTCCAACTTGGCATCAGTGATAGCTCCATCTGGTCTACCATGTGGTTCACTTTTCACATGGATTGGATTTAATCACAGCCTCCAACTCGCATCAGTGATAGGTCCTTCTGGTCTACCACATGGTTCACTTTTCACATGGATTGGATTCAATCAAGGCCTCCAACTCGGCATCAGTGATAGCTCCTTCTGGTCTACCACATGGTTCACTTTTCACATGGATTGGATTCAATCAGGGCCTCCAAATTGGCATCAGTGATAGCACCATCTGGTCAACCACGTGGTTCACTTTTCACATGGATTGGATTCAATCAAGGCCACCAACTTCGCATCAGGATAGCTCCTTTTGGTCTACCATGTGGTTCAGTTTCAAGGCTCATGTTGCCAGACTGGAATTAAGCAAAGTGATATTCATTCTTGCATTCACTAATGGTCCCTTCCGCAATTGCTGTATTGATGTTGCAAGCTGCCTCCAGTACACAGTGTCCAATAGATTACTTCATGCAAAGTATTACCGTCTTTTACGTGATCTGAAATAGCGATGCAAAGATACGAATTGAAGCCAACTTTGATTATCATTTTAAAAACTATTTATTCCTAAAAAATTGTTAAAATATCATGAAGTCAAAAGCATAAGATCTTTAGGACCCACAACAGTGTCCATCCTCAGGCGCATCTGTGTAATACAAATGAAGAACTCATAAAAAAATGACTGGAATTTGGCTTGGATCCATCATTGTCTTCACTGAAAATGACAGGAATTTGACTCAGATCTATTATCCAAACTGATGAATGGCCAGTGCTTTATAGGCAGCAGCCTTGGCACTTTAAATCTATGTATCACAAGTCATGTTGTGCTGTATTAATTCCTAAATTACCTGCCAACTGTATGAGTCTGCAAAATATGACATTTCATCTATAACTACTTAATATATGTATATACATTGCTGTCTGTTAAAAATGCAAAACCAAGAAAGGTCTGAGATATTGAAGTGAGATTTATTAAGTGCATTACTTATGGTACAAGACTAAAGTGATCATAAGTACATATCTGTTAGTGATGTGGAACACACAGTACTCAGTACCTTGTGTACCCACCATAGTTGGGTGGCAATAATGGCTTGTACATGGTGTGGCTTCAGCTGGAAGAGGTTCTGTTTGTCACTCTGTAGAAGGTCATTCCATGCCATCTCAATTTGTACCCAAAGTTCATCCTGGGTAACTGGCAGTGGAGCCTGATGGGCCAGGCATCAAACGACCATATCCCACACTTGTTCAGTGGGCAACAAATCAGGCAGATGTGCTGGCCAAGGAAGATGTTGTATGAGTCTGGCATCCAAGAGCTGCAAGTCACTCCGCACTACATGTGGTCCGGCATTGTCCTATTAAAAAATGGCACTGGGGACTGTCTGCAGATATGGCTCAGCTTCCATGATTACTTCTGGCTTGTCATGGTTTCTGCAGTGCGTAGGAGGTGAGAATGTGAATGGAGCCCAACAGCACCTCAGTCCGGAACGCCAGGTGTTGGGCCTACATGATGCTGCATATTGTATGCCTCCAGCAGCCGTTCAGTACAGTATTGCTGTACAAGGATATGCCCATCATGGGTCATTATGTTGAACTGTGACTCATCTGAAAACACTACGCACACATCATGCTAGGTGTGTACCATCTTGCAGCCACTGACATCTGTTTTTTAAGGTTAAGGGAAGTTGATGCAACAGATGGCTAGTGAGAAGACTTCTGTGAAGCAAACAGCATTAGACAGAGCTTACAGACTACCTTTGATGTGATACAGACCTCCACCATTGTGCTAACCCATGGGAAGTGGCTGTTTGGTCCACCAACGCCATATGGTGGATATGACGGTTTGCCTGTGCGTTTACCTGTCACTGGGCTCTAGACCCCTCACGTCGGCATATCAGACCTTCCTCTTCCTACTGATGCCATATGGTGTCATTATAACAACATTTCGTCCAACATAAGCAGCAATGCCACAGAAGCCCACCTTCTACAATCCAATACATCAACCTCAATCAAAGTCTGTCAGCTGTATGTATATGTCTCATCTGCTGCAGCAGGGCATACTGGTTGCTCTACCTTACTACTACAGTTCCTACAAATCAACTATGGCAACTTTCTCTGTGTATCCTGCTTTTAAACCTCCTGCAGGACAACTATAAGACCATTGCTGGCACAACTTATTTGTAGAATAATGAAGCTTTTAACTCCTTTTCTCTCTCTTCTTTCCTTTCTTTCTTCTGTATAGTTTTCTTCATTTCTGATGTCCATGTCTTTGAGATTTTTAAGTTCCATTATTCAGCTAATTATATCCATTGATTTTAAAATTCAGACAATACCTCCATTCTATCCAATGTTTTGTTTTTCTTTTAGTTGGGATTTTTCTGCTAATTGCTTTTCGTTTCAACAATTGCATTAAACAGCTGTATGGTAGTGTGAATTACTCCCAGCCTTTGCAGGATGTTTTCACTTTATAACCCATTTATCAGATGCAATCCAAAATTGTGAAAGATAACGCATGCACTGATACGAAAGTTGGTCACAATGTTTGCAACAGGCATAGATACAGACAGAGATAGTGGGAATAACCTACCTATCATTTTTCTGGCGTATTTCCTTTTGTGTCCAAGCAATTATTTTGAGAAAGAAAAATGATATCATCATGTAGGAGAAAAGTAATTAAAAATAATGCTTTTCATCCAGGTCTTACATTGTGCCTGTATATGTTTTCAATTGCATTCTCAATTCAGATGTAAAAGTAAAACATTCTACCAAAACAAACAAACTTCTATTCAGTATCAATGTGAAGTTTAAAATTTATATTCATTTCATATACTAAAAATTCCTTTATTCAGTTGAACATTTCCACTTTAGCCACTAAATAGAATTTTGTATGTATTGTTCTAAGTTTTAAGAAAGTGGATTTACATCTTCCATCATTAATAAAAATTGTATTTTCTGTCACATAGAGAAAATATCATTTAATTAGAAACATAAATTATCTATGGATGCATCTGAATTCAACACTGATGAATGGAGCATGCACTATAACCATTCGTCCACAGGTAAAATTTCATTTCTACTCTTTCATTTACAGGCAAAATTTCATTCCTGTTCATTCTTTCACAAATTAAATTTCATTCTTCGATGGTGGAAATCCTCAAAAAAAGGAATACATTATGAAGAGAAACTTACACACACACTGGTTCATTTCATAACAAAATTCAAGCTTAAAAGCAATAATTTAAGAATAGTGAAAGCAGTCATTTTGGATTGTTATGTATTAATTCATAAAATAAGGAAACCTACCTTTGGACTGAAATGCTTGTCTGTAATCAGCTATAATTGTTGCTAAAAGCTAGTAATTGTGTTATGAATGTACACACATATTTAAGATTTTTTTGCTTTAAAAAAGTGCAGAAATGTGGGTCCCACCCTTCTTTAGAGTATTGTGGAAATATTTATATAAATGAATAAATAAATATATGTATGATGTGTGTGTGTGTGTGTGTGTGTGTGTGTGTGTGTGTGTGTGTGTGTGTGTGTGTGTGTGTGTGTGTTTGTAATACATAATCATGGGGGAAAAAATTCCTGGATCCATCACTGATGGTTTGCAGTAATTTCTCATTTGATGTAAAAATGAGGTTCTTTCATTGTGGTCAGAAGTTCTTTTTACATAGCTGCTTGTTTTGCATTTGGTTTTGCTTTGCCTGCTTCATATTTGGAAGGAAATTATTTAGTAGGCTTTAAAATGAAACTTGAAACTGAAAGGAAAATGTAGCCAATCACTGAAAATATATCTAAAGATCTGGTTCAATGGGTTTGTTTACCTTTGTAATATATTAAAATCAAACAATTGAACCTTAATAGGGTTGGTATCCCCATGGTCCAAATCAAACCTTGTAAATACTGTTTGTGACCTGCTGCTCTTTACCAAAATGGCTTTGGAACACTTAAAAAAAACGGTCTAATAAACAAACAAACAAAACCACTTTTAAAATCCTTAAAGTGTCAATCTCACTCTGCTGTGATTTGAGTAAGTCATTATGAAATAATGTGTGTAAAATTCATGGGGATGGGGGTTAGTGACCACAGTGAGCAACTCAATGGGCTATAAGTAGTCACTCATTCCTAATTTGGTGCCACTGGTTCCAGGGAAGGGAGAGAGCCAGTGCTATAAGACAAACACACCATCCATGCCCACCCAGGACTCAAACCCGGGCCCACTCAGAGTAATGGTCAGTAGCCACTGCTTAGACCACTGTGTCAGCTCACTGTCATTGGTGATGTCCTTCTTCATTCCAACATCTATTTATTCTTTTATATCTCCCCTGTGAAAACTGGATCATCAGGACTTCCACAAGCAAATCTACCTCTAACTAAAAGAGTTTTTGTGTTGGGGGTAGATTTGCTTGAGTTTTGTGTTTAATACCTTAGAAATATTTAGGCTGATCAGAAATTAATATTACAGGACCTGTATTTTGTACCTATATATTTAATGTTTTGATGTGGATATACAAATTGATGTGGATGTACAAAATCAAACATCCATTCAAACAGTGGCGTAACTACTACACCGCAGTTAGGGGGGAGGGTAGCACAGGTAACGAAGGGGCGTACTACAGCTGCCAATTATAGTTTTGTGAAAAAATTCAAACATGCACAATAATTAACCCAAAGATTCATATTTTGCTTTAAGAAATATTTAGCTTTGCCTAAATAAATGACTAGTTTCACTTTTAAAACGCTGAATGTCCTACAGATTGAAAGTGTTCGGATCTTTGACTTCGGGTTATAATACGATTGCTCTGCGATGGGTTGTAAATAATACGATCGCTCTCCAATCGCCCTCTCTCTGCGCTGCTGAGGAAAAGCGCGAGGCCACAGTGGGATTCCCTATGGGGGATGTGGGAAAACAGTCAGTTACCTAGGATTACGTGCATGACATGCGTCAACATTTATTCACAGCAGCCGAAGATCTGCCTTGTGTAAGAGGGTGATTTCTTCAAGTTATTTATTTTAGTTTTGGACAAAGCAATTACACATATTGTCAAATCTATTACTTAAAAAGTTGAAACTACAGGGCTCTAGGTACCACCATGACTTTTGCAGACACTCTCCCTGATTCCCTAACATACCCACCCCACTCCACACACGCACACACACACACACACACAACCACCACATACACACACCACAAAAAATGCGTCCTCCCTCATGTTTGAAATCCTCAGAATGTTACTGTGCTTAGGGGTGCTGAAGTAAATCTGGGGGAGGTTACACGTACTAGTTACGCCACTGCATTCAAGCACTATTTTCCAAAATTGTTATGAAAATCATGCAAGCACTTGTTGGTACATGTTATGTGCTTCTTCATTTCCGTCACATAAAATTCTTGTCCCTGTTGTGGAGCCATGCTTTGACATCTATTGCCAGATGTTTTCACTTTGACATGAATAATAAAACAAATTTTTTTTTTTTTTTTTTTAAACACTTGGGAAGGTAGAAGTTATCCATAATTAACTTAGGGCTATAATTCACGGGAAAGATTTCAACACCATGTCTTAAGAACAAATTTAATGTCAATATTAGAAATTTCTGTACACCTGAAGATTTAGTACATCAAAGCAGTTGGATCCTTTTTCGTACCTAGGTAATATTCTTTCAATAGGAGGGCAAACTCCATACAGTAAGACTCAAGACTAGAGGTGCAGATTTTGATAAGTACACATCTCTTTGAAGATGGTCCATCTCACAATCAAGATGCTTTTCTGTAAACTCTTCATGTTTTTGAAGGTGCATTTAATGATTGTGACCTCCATTGAAGTGGTTTGTGTTCACTGACAGAGGAGCTATTCATTTTGCATGGGATCTGTTCTGTTAAGTAAGAAGAAATTCACTGCTTTTAATGCTATCTTATCTAGGATTTAATTAAACCCCATTGTCCAAACAGTATAAGGAGCAAGGAAAAAGCATCCTGTACTCATTTTATAACCTGCAGTCTACTACAGCTATTAAGTAGTTATAATAACAGCCCACTTCATCAGAATTTGAACCTCCTTTGGCTACAAAATATCACTGGATACATACAAGGTGTGTCAATAAAGTTCAATGAATGCTGTCGTAACATGTAAAAGGAAAGGTTGTGAAAAGGTATGGTAACTTCCACGGCACAGTCAAGTATGTGAGCAAGCATGCCTGTAACCGTCATGAAGCTGTAAGAAACTATGTGGCACAGAGAGAGTATGTCATAGGGAATGATTTAGGTGCACATTGTTAGCGGGCAAAAATGGAGCAAAGACCTGATACCAAATTCTGCTGTTGCTGCTTTGAATCACCCACTGTATTAGCCTGATCTGGCACCAGCTGACTATTTTTTGTTTTCCCTGACTGAAATTGGTGCTGAATGGGAAGAGACTTACAATTGCGAACATTTTGGATATTCAACCTAACATGATGACCCTGCTGCAAAGGATAGCAAAGGAGTGCTTTACCCATATCTTCCAGGAGTTATACGAATGATGTCAAAAGTGTGTTGTATCCTGGAGGGGAGGGGGTATTTTTAAGGTCAGTAAAGTAAGTTTTCTTAAATACCATCTGTTGTTCATTTTTACAAGGTATTCACCAAACTTTATTGACACACCTTGTACATAGCTATACACTGCATGAAGCACCAACATTACTTATTACATGATATTTACCAATAAATTAGTAAGTAATACACAATGATGTTGTGACATAGGTACCAGCAACCATCTTGATTTTCCATGTAATAAATTTATTACAGATAGCTTTTCAGTGCAGCTGCAAAAGTATATAGTTAAATTGCATTCCTCAATTTTGGTATTTCATGAGTGGAAGTTTAAATTATTTCCTTCTGCACTGATTTTCGCATAATATGTTAGTTGACGAAATTGTTATTATAGATTAAAATTACTAAAATTTTGTTGCACTTATATGAATATGTACTTTATTTTACATTAATGCAGATACTCCTTGATGTATATATGGATTACATTCATGTGGACCATATAGAAGTTAAATTTTAATAATGGCTTGACTACAGTGCAGTGTTAGGTGAAGCATAATGTAGTAAATGTAAAACATGTACAGAATCTGCACATTACAATACATAATGTTTCATAGTAAAGTAACTTAAAGGATTAGACACAGCAATTAACTGAACATGGAATTCTCACCTATCATAATCCAATTTACATGAAAGGACTTGTAGTTAGAGGAGACTGTCTCCTCTACATTGCAGTGGTCACAAAATAGAAAGGGGAGGCTGAGGTGGGGGTGCGATCGGAAAACAGGGTTAAAGCTTCAGTTCTTCCCACGAAGGTCATCAGAATCTTCAACTCCTTTGTCTTTTGAACAAACTGTAATGATGAGAGAGCAAATAATTTGCATGAAATAAGTTACACTTCAGCAAGGGCATGCAACAGTCATGCAGTTATAACATGATTACAAATACTGCAGTTTCACTCATAGCTAAGTATTTATGAATAATCAATACTATTTAGATTTTTATGAGGATTTTACATATTCACAAATTTATCGAAATTCCATTTTTTTTATTCTAACAATGCAGAAACCTCACAGTGCTTCCATATTTTGAAAATGTGCATTTGTTTGGTGCTTTGTGCATTCCTAATGATGTATTCATACTAAATATTAGCCACTGCATGTATATCATTCACATCTCCAAGAATTTACTGTGTAATAGCATGAATCTATTGCATTGCTCTTTGATAAATTAGTTAAAAAATAATATTTACTTGAAAGATTTACGAAACAAGTGTAACTGAGTAACTGCAGATGCTGGTCAGTCTTTAAAACTTTCATGTTGAAATAGAGAATATATTCAGTACAGATTTTACATTTTGCAATGTATGAACACCCTGTATTTTTTTCCATTAATTTTTTTGAAATAGATTTCCTTTTTATGCAATTAAAATATTCAGTGGCTTTCAGATAAAACATTTTGATCTGACAGTTAATCCATTTCTTTGTGAAATTGTTTCTAAATGTCTGTTTGCTTATCAGATACCTGCATTTTTATCATTTTGTCATTATGTCATCACTTACTCAAGAAACGCATATAGTGTATTAAATCTGTTTATTTTTATGGCATAATAAGCACAAAGATTCGCCAAGCTTTCGCACTGCACTGGGAGGCATTTTCAAGTCAATAGTAGACATAATTTATGCATGAACACAAAGTATGTCTAATTTATGTCTACCATTGCCTTGAAAAAGCATCCCAGTGGAGTGCGAAAGTTTGCGAATCTTTGTGCTTATTACGTCATAAAAATAAACTGATTTAATACGCTATATGTGTTTCATGAGTATCCACAGTTATGGTGTATTAAAAATATCATCATCACTTTCTGTTAAAATAAAAGAAATAAGTAGTAAATTCACACACACACACACAAAATATTTGGTTTGCAGGAAAAGTAAAGGGGCATAGTTAAGGACTTATAAATTCCACTGTCTGAAAATTTTAAGTTATTAATAATGTTTTTTTGTAACAAGAGATTGAAAAAAAATACAAAATGTATTTAAAATCATAAATGTGTTTGCCTCTATCATTGTACCTGTTGATAAGTGATAATAGGTGTATATTGTCACCATTAAATATATATTATATTTGTTCTTTTTGTAGGAGATCAGTTGAGAAATTTACTATTATATTTGATATTATGTTTGTCTTAGTTTTATAATACATTAAATGATAATATATTCTCTGCCAATCTTTCCATATTGCCATGTTGATTTCATAATGCATTTCTTTCTTGTTGACATTTACAAAATTTCAGTGCAGTATCACTATTTTTCTAAGATATATTTTATAGTTGCATAGGTATAGTTAGATTTTCTGGGTTGAAAAAAATAACTAGGGCCCTTAAGCAGGTTAAGGTGGTTCCACCTAAATTCTCTGCCTCTTGTTTCCAATGATAGAACTTCTTTACAGATTTTCTTTGCAGTTAATGTATTCCCAAGGATGAAAATTTGCACAATAACACTAACTTTAAGTTATAGCATGGGATACTTAATACTTGCTAAAACATAACCATAATTGTATTTAAATCCAATCATTTTTCTTTGAGTAATGTTCAGACCTGTACATTGATGATGTCAGTAGACAAACAAATGTTGGATTTCTTAATTATGGCTATGTTTTAGCAAGTATTAAGTATCCCATGCTATAAGTAAAAGGCAGTTTTATCGATGTACAAATTTTCATCCTTGGGAATACATTAATTGCGAAGAAAATATGTATAGAAGTTTTACCATTGGAAACATAAGGCAGAGATTTTAGGTGTAACCACCTTAACCTGCCTTCTTCAGAAGATACAACCCAAAGGATGGCAGTCTGTATCCAAAATGTCATTGAAATGCAGACTATTCAATTAAAAATGTGTACCTGTTGAAGAAAAGCTTAAATTCAGTATTTTCTTCAACCCAGAAAATTGCTACGTATGTAGGCATTAAGAAAAATTGAAAAACCACAGATTTTCAGTCTAGCTTGGGTCTTGATCACCTGTAAACATTTGAAATGAGACTTGTTGCCAGATTTGGATTTGCAAGTGCTTCATTATGGTTGTTGCCAAATGATACATGGGATTTCCAGATGATGGGGATAAAATAAGAACTGTCAGTGTTACAGTTTAAAGAGGTAATTATTTCAATACTCTCACAAAAATGTAGAGCCCTTTTGTTGACAAAAGGAGCAATTTTCTCAGTAGTCTTTCAGAGGTACTGCTGATATATTGGAGAGAGTCAATAATGCCAAAGAAGAATTTAGTCTTCCTTGGGTAATATCTTTTCCATGCTCAGCCAGATGTGTTTCCAATGTAAACTGTAGTGCCAACAGAAGTGGAAATGGGAATTTTTTACACACCAGGAACATTAAGGTCTTTGATTTTATCTCAGGAGGATTTCATGATGGTAGAATTAGATTTGATACCAATCAACTAATTCAGAGACTCCAACCTTGACTGGTAATTTTCAGTAGTAAACACTTTAATCCATAGTTTTTAGCATTTTTCAGTAGTAATGAATAAAATTGTGTTACACACTCTATAACAAGCAAATTGCTGTTAGCAAAATGATAGTGTAAATCCATAAAAAAGCGAATTTTTACTTAAACAATTGTTCCAAAAATTGAAGACTTTCTGAGGGAAACTAAGTGGCACATTTTTTTTTTTTTTTTTTTTTCTAATTTTCCTCAAAAATCAATTTATGTTTTAGGGGAACCTTACGGTTAAACATAGTAAATGCCTACACAGATTTGAAGTCGCCCGTGGTTGTCTTCAAACCACAAAACAACAAAAAGAATTAAAAAAAAAAAAAAAAAAACCTCAAGGAATGTTACTCATAAAAAATGGTAACAGTGCACAAAAGTGACCATATTTTTTTGAAAAATTTCCTAGTGAAATGTACCTTTTCTTATTCCTTACAGTAATTTCTTTGTACATCAAACAACGGAAGAAGCATTTTTGCTTTTTAATAAGGCAAAATATAAACAGGAAATCATTATCTGGTCTTTGCTAAAAGTCGCACTATTTCCACGACCAGTACAATCGTTTTCATGACAGTGAGGATCGGCATTATCGCTTTTTTAATTTTAATTAGCCGCCCCAGTGGCGCAGTGGTCTAAGCGATGGCCTCTGATCATTCGTCCGAAAGGGGTCCGGGTTCGAATCCCGGTGAGGCATGGATGTTGTGTTTTTACGGCACTGGCTCTCTCCCTTCCCTGGAACCAGTAACCCTAAATTAGGGACGGGCGACTGCTTATAGCCCATTGAGCTGCTCACAATGGTCGTTAGACCTTCAATTCAAAAAAAAAAAAAAAAAAAAATTATTATGCTGAAAATGCATGGGATTTTTTTCATTACTTTTTTCTATATCTACGAACAAAAAGAGCATTTTCCCTTTTGTTCAAAAAAAAAAAAAAAAAAAAAAAAAAAAAAAAAAATTCAAGTTCATCCGAATCAGAACTTTTACTCTCCGTCTCCAACTTTCGTTCCCTGTCAAATAGTTTTCTCTGCAGAATGAGCAAATAGTAGTGTTTTTGAAATTTAATTTCGCTTTAAGCAAAAGAAAAAACGCTGCTCTGTCCTCTGACATAGCAACAAGTGACTAAAAATGGGGAAAGCACACATTTTAAGGAAATTAAATGTGGAAAATTAGTACTGCGTTGTTCATTCTCCCGTGAAACAATTGTATGAGTCACAGAAATGACGTAGATTCCACCACATACAGATTAAGTACCGGTTTTGAAATTTAATTTCACTTAAAAAAGGGATACTGGAGAAAAATATGCTTGTTCTGTACTGATTGGTTTTAAGAAGATACTATGAGAAACAGAAAAACATGCATAGAAAAAATTCTTTAAAATAATTACGTTTTATCTCTTATCACCGAAGGTATTGAAAACAAGGAACATGATTAGAAAAACATAAAAAATATATATATATATATATATGTAAGGTCAGGTGATGCGTAACATCACAGCCTCTCCTTGACAAATGTCAACCCCGCCTTCTCGTGGTGCATCCTGTTCCCACTAAAGGGGCTCTGACGACCGCCCATAGCGGTGCTATATAGAGGGTGCTAAGAATCCCCGGAGGACCGGACTAGGCTGCCATCTGATGCTGACCTTGGCAACGTACAATGGACGCTCCCTATCTTCTGATTCAAGGCTTCTTGAATTGGAAGAGGAACTACAAAAGATCAAGTGGGACATCGTGGGGCTAAGTGAGGTAAGGAGAAAAGGAGAAGATCTCATCGAACTGAAAAGTGGACATCTCTTCTACTATCGTGGGACAGATACTGGCAGAACTAGTGGTGTTGGATTTATAATAAACAAGAAACTGAAGGATAAAGTTGTAGAAGTTGAAAGTTCCTCTGACAGAGCTGCACGGCTTGTTATCCAACTCTCAAAAAGATACCAGGCTCAGATTATTCAAACTTATGCACCCACCACAAGTCATCCTGAAGAAGAAATTGAAGAATTTTATGAGGAAATTTGTCATCTAAATAATAAAGGTAAGCAGCACTTGAAAATAATTATGGGAGATTTCAATGCAAAAATAGGGCAACGGCAACAGAATGAAACTTCAGTAGGTAAATTCGGTCACGGCAACAGAAACCAGCGTGGAAATACTCTCGTTGAGTTTGCAGAGGCAGAAGGGTTTTTCATCTTGAACTCCTTCTTCAAGAAAAAGCCACACAGGAAATGGACATGGAGACATCCAAATGGGACGACAAGTGAAATTGATTTTATTATGTGTAACAAAAAATTCGTCATAGAAGACTGCAGTGTGCTAAACAAGTTCAACACAGGTAGTGACCATAGATTGGTGAGATGTAAGATGCACCTCAACACTAAACTTGAACGTGGCAAGCTCATAAGACAAACAAAATCTATTGACATAACCAACCTTAAAAAACACCATAATACCTTCAAGTTGGAACTGAAGAACAGGTTCTCTGCTTTAGAAGGCCTAACATCGAAAGAAGTGGACATCTCTGAAGTTAACAGAAAAGTAACCAAAGCTCTTATGGAAACAGCAACAAAATTAGCTGGGTGTAAGAACAAGTTGCATGTAAATAAATTATCAGGAAAAACGAAAATGTTGATGCAAAAAAGAAGAGAGATGAAGACAACTGAAGAAGATGTGACTTCCAAAGTGGAATATATAGAGCTATGCAAGACAGTACGAAAAGGTATCACTGAAGACATAAGAAAATTCAACTGTGAACTAGTGAGGAAAGCAATTGAAAACAACCAAAGCCTAAAGATAGCAAAGGGACATCTCAGTAAGGGAAGAAAACAGATTATGGCACTGAGAAAAGAAGATGGTTCTGTAACAAGAAATAGAGGCAAAATTTTGACAAGAGTGAAAGATTTCTACTCCAAATTATATGAAAGGGATGATACATGCACTCCAGACATCATGAAAGATACCAGTACCAGAGTTCCTCCAGTCCTTCCAGCAGAAGTTGCACATGCAATCAAGAACATGAAGCGGGGGAAAGCTCCAGGAGAAGATGGAATTAGTGTAGACATCATACAAGAAGCAAGTGGAGAAATCGAAACAGTACTCGCCCAAATTTTCACTCGATGCCTTAATGAAGGAAAGATTCCTGAGGATTGGAACACCGCTACAATGATCCTGCTACATAAGAAAGGTGACATTGAGGATCTCGGAAACTACAGACCTATCAGCCTCGTATCAGTAGTTTATAAAATCTTCACTAAAGTTCTTTCACACCGCTTGAAGGTAACACTGGACATGGCTCAACCGAGAGAACAAGCTGGATTCAGGAGTGGCTACAGCACAATAGATCATATCCATGTGCTGAGAGAACTAATTGAAAGAGCGAGGGAATATGAACTTCCATTGTGCATGGCTTTTATCGATTATGAAAAAGCCTTTGATTCGGTGAAACCATCAGCAGTTACAATGGCTCTGAAAACCTGCGGTATTGAAGATGCATACATTAATATTATTAATAACATCTATGAAAATGCAAGTGCAAAGATTAGGCTGTTTGAAAATACAACACACATAAAAATTGGAAAGGGAGTGAGACAAGGTGACACCATATCTCCGAAGCTCTTTAATGCCACATTGGAGGGTGTTTTTCAGTCACTGAGCTGGGAAAACAAGGGGATAAAGATTAATGGAGATTATCTAACCCACCTTCGTTTTGCTGATGACGTAGTCATTTTTGCAACTAGCCCATCAGAGCTGCAGAGTATGATCCAGGAACTTGCTGACAAGAGTAAAGAAGTGGGATTAAAAATGAACTTTCAGAAGACAAAAGTGATGTTCAATGCTTTTACAAGAAATGAAGATTTATCGATTGATGGAGAAAAGCTGGAGATAACAGACACGTACGTTTATCTTGGACAGCAGATATCAAGTGAGGGTCACATTGATGAAGAAATTAATCGGCGTACAAAACTTGCCTGGAGAGCTTTTGGAAGAAACAGCATAATTTTCAAGAGCAATATGCCATTATGTCTTAAAAGAAAAGTGTTTGATCAATGCATCCTTCCAGTGCTTACGTATGGTGCAGAGACGTGGACCTTAACTAAAAGAGACATACAAAGGCTGCAGACAACTCAAAGATGCATGGAGAGGTGCATACTTGGTGTAAACAGGAGAGATAAGAAGAGGAACTCGTGGATCCGAAAAATGAGAAGAGTGGAAGACATCATGATCAGAGTTAAATCCCTGAAATGGCAATGGGCTGGGCATACTGCCAGAAGGACAGATCATCGATGGACAGGCGAAATTTTAGATTGGATTCCAAGGGACAGGAAAAGACCCAGAAGAAGACCACATGGGAGATGGGTGGATGAAATTCGAAAGTATGCAGGGGTGACATGGAAGAGACTGGCACAAGACAGACCGTTGTGGAGGAAACTTGGGGAGACCTTCGTCCAGCAGTGGATTGATAATGGTTGACAATGATGATGATGATGATGATGATATAATATAATGAGGGTGGAATAACAAACAACAACAAAAAAAGCCAAGGAATGTTATCAGAAAAATTCTAAAATGTGGAGATGGAAAATGACAGAACATCATCTTTGCTGCTGAGCAGTCATTTCCAGTAGTTCTTTCCCTGTTTTTCCAATCGCTAGCCACCCTAACTTAATTTTTCGACCTTTTTCTTAAAACCATTCATTGCGGGAAAGAATTCTAGTACTACTCAAGGACTTCATAAAAAAAAAATACAAAAAAATGATTAAAGACTTTCCAAGATCTGGAAAGGGAAATAACATTTAAGGACATTTCTGGGATTTCAAGGGTTGTGATAATTCTGTCATGTGACAGGAGATGCTTAAAGACATCCAAAACATATTGAAAAAACATCCAAGAAATGCCACGATGTTTAAAACATCCAAAAAGCGCTCCCCAAAATGTTTAATAAATGTTACAACCTTGAAATCACAAAAATAAACTGTACACACATCATTAATGAAATTTTTGATTTCCGTAGTATATTCGATCCTTTCCGTAATTCGTAGCGGATCGACGATTTCCAAAGTGTCTACAGATAATCCACAGTAGTTGGAGTCTTCTAATTATGAGATTTGAAATGGTATCAAATCTAATAAGAAATTACCATAGGATTTGAAATGGTACCTAAGTTAGTAAGAAATAACCATAGGATTTTTTTTTGTTTTTGACTGGGGGTTTAAGAACCACCGTGAGCAGTGGCATCTTAACGAGTGGACCCAGGGCCCCGACCCAAACAGGGCCCCCAAATTGGTGGCAAAGTTTGTTTATTTTATTTTATTCTGTAATTTTTTTTTATTTCAAAGTTTGGAGGTTAAAAATTAAGCAGTACCCAGTGCAGAGCAGTCAGATTTTCCAATAAATTCTATAAATTAAGAATACAAATGGCATGTTCTTAATATGAACATTGTTTCATATTCTTAATTTATAGATTTTTATTGATACTTTGATGAGCTATCATTGAGTACATATGCTTAGCTTCAGGAAAAAAATTTCTCTGTTGATTTGATTTCGATATAACGCTATTATTATGCACGAAAATGTTCATTTTAGTTTTAGTTGGAAGCCACCTTATTAAATTTAAATTTTGTTGGTTATTTCTTTCCCGAGTTTGCTTTCATCAACTGATTATTGTCTGTTAAAGCAACATTTTTTCTTATTGTTAAACTTTGGAAATTTAAAAGTTAGTGTGAAAAGGGTTCCCAAAATGGTCGGTCCCGGGGCCCCCAATTACGTTAAGACGCCCCTGACTGTGAGCAACTCAGTGGACTAGTAGCAATCACTCCATAGGATTTGAAATGGTATTAAATCCAATAAGATTTTATTGGTATAAGATGTAATCTTACCATCATGAAACTAATCTGAAAAGGAAGGAGATAAAATTAAAGAACTTAATGTTCCTGGTGTGTACACAATTCTGATTTCCACCTTTGTTTTTACCACAGTTTACACCAGCAGCATTACTAAATGTCCAGCTGAGCTTTAAAAGATGTTACCCTAGGAAGATCTAATTCTTCCTTGGCATTATTTATTCTCTCATATATATCAGCAGTGCCTCTGTCTCTCAAAAAATAAAAAAAAATAAAAAAAAACACTGAGAAAATAACTCCCTTTGTCAACAAAAGGACTTTACATTTTTGTGAGAGAATTAAAATAATTACCTCTTAGCGATAGTTCTTGTTTTATTCCCATCATTTGGAAATCCCTTTTATTGTTTGGCAACAACCATAATGAGACACTTGAAAATAAAAATCTGGCAACCAATCTTGCTCCTATTATTTACAGGTGATCAATAAACCCAAGCACAGTTGAAAGTTTACTCTACTTTTTTCAATTTTTCTTAACGAGTGGTTTTTACCCAACTATTCTCATCTATTTTTTATGTGTGTATTGCCTGCTTCCAATTGGGAGTGTTATCTAGATGTATTTATTACAATGAACTTCACAAAAATCAGTAGCTCTTAAAATTGATAAGGCAATAATAAGGTAAAAAACAAAAACAAAAATAGTTTTTCATTTAACAGTCATTGCACACACAGCAATAAAATCTCATCAACTGCAAATCTCCCACTTAGTTTCCTGGAAAAAAGAAACCAGTGACAGTCACCTATTATCACATACTGATGGTTACAACGTAAAAAGTTTTGTAAATATTTTGTATCTGCATGAATATTGGGAAAGTGTGAAAAAATGTAAGACATGAAATAAAAATATTTTTTCTTTCATGTGTGATGATTTGTGAATTAATTAGGAGCAGGAAATTTATTTTTTGAGGTTATGGGACTTTTAATCTGACTATTTTTATCATTTGCATTAACATGCAGCCAGGGGTAGGTCAAATCACCTGTAAGTAAATTTTCACTCCCCACCTCTGGCTTGATTAGTTGTTTAATTCCACCTAGTTGACAGCATTTCAGTGTATTGCTTGATGCTTGCAGTACCCCTTGTGTTAATTTGAAAGTATTGTCCACTGCTTGTTCTGTTGATAGTTTGATTGTTGTATATATGCACCATTTATGTGAATTTCTTATGAGTGAGTGCTCTGCAGGTTAATTTATTGTCATTATATCGTTATGTTGTTATCTTTGATCCTGCATGGCTCATAACTTTGTGACTATCCCTCCCACTTAAAAGGTTTTGGTTGAACGGCATTTCAGTACAAAGTGTCATGGTTTGGCTTTTCATGTTGCAAATGCTGGCTAACATAACAACGAATTAGTGAAACAAGTATGCTTTATAAAATAACATTATTTATATAGAAAATTGATAAGTACATTATTTTCACCATATTATAATTTGAAAGGCACTTAATATTACCCAAAAGAACCTTTTCTCGCACCTTTTATACTGGGACAGGAATCTTTTCTTGACTGCTGTAGCTATACCAGTGGACACTTTTCTTTTTTAGTGAACAAGTCTAAATTTTTTATCAGTAGCAAAAAGAGACATTCTGACATTTCAACCTTTCTGTAATACAATACCACACTAGTTTCTTTCAGCTTCAAAGAATGCATTTTTATTTATGCCTGTCATAACACATCATTTATCTCATGTTGGTAGGTGCTTCTATCATGCCATTGTTAAAAGCCTGTGCTTCAAATTTGTTAAGTCCAATACAACAAAGCACAAGGCTTCTGGTGACTCTTAAATTTACTATGGTAAATCTCACTCCAACATATAGCACAGCTATCAAAAATAATGCAATATAACTCCCAGACTATGAATCAATTCACCTATGCTGTTCCACCTTTTCTCCCCAGAAAGTTCTTCGCATGGGTTCATAGCTGAAAGACACAAGGCCAACTTTTTAAGTTTTTGGACTATCGATCCATAGCTGACCTTCACATGCAAGTGTAAAGGATGATTACTTTCTAGCCTGACAAGTAGTTTGCACTTATCAATATCAGGTGGCAGCATATGATTATGTGGCATGAATAGCTTTATGTACTGAGTGTTTAAGACACTGTTATCTGAGATGTCATAAACTTAATGAATTTGAGTATATCCATCTGATGTACAAGCATATTTACACACATTAATATATTCATTTTTTACTGCTACATATTTGGAAAAGAATTATGCAAGTTTTTTTCTGGATTAAAGAAATAAAATATGCATAAAAGTTTGTGTGCCTTTTTTTCAAGCATAATTAATTTTTTGGAAGACTTCTGAGTTTAAAAGGCACAGTTGAACCTGTCACATAATCATGTATAATCTCATAGTATTGTTTAAATCTATGCTTATTTTTTTAAAATAAGGCAAATTTAGGGTTAATAATCAGCAAACTGTGTTCCATTAACAATTCTTATTTACTGCTCTAATTCATTCTCTTAGTTGTTTCTTCAACTAGTTCCAAATTAGTATGAATCATATAAAAAAGTCCTATTAATATGGAACTTTTGTGCAATTGGCTGCATACAGGACATTAAAAATTCCATACAAACCTCAAATTTGTTACTAAATCAGCAACATTTTTTCTCTAACTTGAAATGGAAATTTCAGAAGCTTTTTGCAAAATGTTGTGACAGATTGTGTCACTGTTTACTTTATTTGATGATACAAATGTATATGGCACACTACTTCATACTGGCAGGGGCCTGGGGAAATTCTCGCTTTTCAAGTTTACTGTCTGGCATTTGTGATTTCTCAGTCGTACATAAAGCACACTGAAGACTGCAATGTGTATCTTACACTATCATTTCTGCTCTCCATGCTATGTTTTGCTTGGGAAAAAATACATTACACTCCAAATATCATACTATATATATTGTAAGAATTCTAACTATAAGATTGCTAGGCATCTTAAAAGAATTAGATTTGGTTATTCTTACCTAGATCCTTGAATTCCTGTTGATATCCTTCCTTGTTATTGTTGTGTTTTATGTAGTACTTCGAAAGATGAATGAAATCGTTCAAGATGAATGAAATCAATTGTTCTCAAAAGTCCAGGTTTGAAACAAAAATTAGAATACCATAGAATATTTTAGAAATAAAATTCATAGTAATTAAATGAAACATTAAAACCTTTCTGTAAGATGAAAACACAATAAATTTTCATGTACATTGCCTCATACCAATATCTTTCTGAAAGGTTTTAATATTACATTTAATCATTGTGAATTTTATTCGTGCAATATTATAATTTTTATTTCAAGTCTGTACTTTTGAACAATTGATTTTATTCATCTCGAACAGCTGTCCGAGATCTTTCAAAATATTGTGTAAAGTGCAATGATAACAAGAAATAATATCAACAGGAATTCAAGAATCTAGGTCAGCCTCACCAAACCTAATTCTCTTAAACTGCCTAGCTATCTTAAAATTAGAATCCTTACTATACATATAGTACAACATTTGGAATGCAATTACTTTTTTCTCAAGCTAAACAATGTGGAGAACAGAAAATGATGGTATGAGATACATACTGGAATCTTTAATACAGCATATCACTTATTTTAGCTATTTGAACATATTAGCTTAGGTGTAATATAAAATGTATTGAATATTTAGCACACTGTTCAAGTTTTATAGATCTGTATGATAACCAGAGCATACTTATTTCACTATATCGCTTTCCTTTGCCCACTAAATGCATGTAACTCCTTATTATTTTATTGCTTTCTTGTTTCATGATGCAAATTAAAATATGTTGCTCTAGTTTGTTTCATATAACATTTTGAAGTATATAAATTAGAGCAGCCTTTGTAATCAAGTTTGATTTTTATTCATGATGTGTCAGCCCTGACATTTCATTTTAGTCTACTGAATAGTGCCACTTGGATTTTATTTTGCTGATTCAAAAATAACTGGAGAGATTAATATTTTGTGATCTTAATACCATTAGCCAGCATGTTATGTAGAATATTTTGCATGCAGAGATTTGCATAATCTGTCATTCTACCAGAAATCTGGATTTGCAATATTATTAAGTCACTGTAAATCTGTCAACGAGGTGGAATATTATGCATAGGGGAAATGGCATGTGATTCTGATGCCATCAAAAAAAAAAAAAAAAAAGATAAAATTAAGGCAACAGAACTGGGTTATATTTATAAATTTGTGATCACAGTAGTATTTGTAAGAGAAAGTTTTAATTATTATTTCTTCATGTATGATAAAACTGAAATCTCAGGGCTGAAGTTTTGTTCTTGCTTAATCCTATTTATGTGAGGCATGATCAAATGAAATACAGCTCAGATTGCTGTTTAATGTATGAATTTATTCTCTGAGATCCTAAAACATTATATCAGTATCTGTCTATAGTAAATTTGCATTGTTGTCCATTCTAAAAACATTTTTTGAGTAATTTTCTGGTATTTTAATTTTTAGAAATTGTATCTTATGTTGCTACAGCATAAGCAGGGACGTAGCCAAGGGGAGGTAATTGTGTATGTCCTAGGGATCTGGACCCCTCCCAAAAATTTTCACCTGCATATATAAATATCTTTTTGTTTTCATATAGTCATTTCAAAGTAAATACTTTTTACTACATAAGCAGGGCTTGAAAAATGCCATGCCCGAGATGCCTGGGGGGCATGTAAATTATGGGCTGGGCAGGTAAATAAAAAATCTAGTTGCCCAGATGGAGCAACTAAATTTTAAAATAAAGTTTGGAATAGAATTTCCTACTGCACAAGAAAAGAGACAGTCGTCGGCATGTCGTGTTTCATTTCACTACTAATCAATGGAAGTTGTATTATTGTTACAGAGTGCTAAAGACAGAACAATATCACTTGGTGTTTAGTGACAAAGGGGAAAAACTTTAGCAAAAGAAACATGGGAGAATCACTAAATTTCTCAAATACCAATTTCATCGTCATACCATTTCATACCAATTTCAGCATCATCATCATCATCTTAAAATTTGAGATACACGCTGTCAGGCATTGAACATTTTGAATACAGAGCCGTAAAACAGAAATGCGAAATATGTAAAAAAAGTTCATCATATTTTTTAACTTAAAAAAAATGAGGGTTGTGATTTGTTATCTTAAAAGAGAAATTTTCCTTGGCATCCAGTTTTTACTAACCGGGCTGGTAAATAATTTCTGCACATGCTCAATTGGGCATGTAACTTTTCAGATATTTTTCAAGCCCTGATAAGTGTATACTTTTTGTGCATTATTTTTATCCTTAATCAAGTTAGCGGTAGTTATTGCAGTTGAATTAGAATATACATTGTTACATTTTCATCTCTAATCATTACACATTTTGTGTGGGTTGACTTTTCAACTTGCACTCTCTACTATTGTGCAAGAACGCAATGGACTCTGTTCAGTAGGGACTATAAAATATCACCGGACAAAATTAATGTACTGCATCACGTCACATCTCTCGTAACCTTATTTTGAAAATCTGTGATCCATACAACGGTAATCTTATGTGGTGTAGGAAATGGATGTACTAGAGAGAAAAAAAAAGATGCTTGCTGATGTTAGTACAGTGCTTGTGAACAGGAATTCTATCCAAGTATTTGGAAGCAATTCAAAGTTATGGATTAGTTCGCAGTCTTAACATCAAATAAACAGTGCTTTTCAGTGTTAAAGAGGGTTAAATCCGCTTTGAGAGGAAAAATCCTAGATGTAATCCTTCTCCACCCAAAGTATCTTCCTTTAAGCTCTCCAATAAACTACTTTTATATTGATGAAAAGTTTCCAAATAACTATTACAAAATAAAACATGAAATGCAGACATACAAGATCTGTCTGGAAAGTAATGTGACTCATTCAATAACAGACGTTTAATTAAAGTTATACTTACATAACATTAAAATTCCTTAAAATAACATCCTTGAACATCAATACACTGCTGCCAGCGGTTCTGCCATGCCGCGTAGCTTACCTGGAAGTCGGGAACAGGGATCACTTTCAAAGCACTCATTGTGGCAGTTTGCAAATTGTAACAGTCCCAAAATGGTGTCCTTTCAGGCTGGATTTGAGCCGGGGGAAACAAAAAGGGGCCAAGTCTGGGCTGTAGGGAGGTTGGGGCAGCGTTGCCACATGTTTCGCCGGAAACTCTCTCGCTCTCAGCGACGCATGCCTCGGCGCATTATCATGGTGAAGAACCCAAGTGTTCGTGATCTCCGGGCGGACGGGCGCAACTCTGTTCTTCAGCCGTTGAAGCACTTCAATGTAAAATGCATCGTTGACCGTTTTTCCGGGTGGTACGAACTCCTTATGGATAACACCTTTACAGTCAAAGAAGGCAATGAGCATCGATTTCATCTTTGATTTGCACATTCGAGCCTTTTTTGGTCGAGGAGACCAAAGAAGGCTCGAATGTGCCACCCTGAGCTCTGTCTTTTCGTCTCCGGATCGTACTCAAAGACCCACGTTTCATCACTTGTTATCACTTTCTCCGAAAAACCCAGTTCACTCGTCTCACGAGAAATCAACACACGGTTGTTCCTCTGTTCCTCGATCAAAACCTTAGGAGCCAATTTGGCGCAAACTTTCCGCATCTGCAATTCTTGCGTGATGATTTCATGCACAATGGATGTCGTGAGTCCGACGTGCTGTGCTACCAATCTAACACTCTGATGTCAGTCAGAGTCCAAAACCGCTTTCACCTTTTCCACATTGTCCGAAGTGTGAGATGTTGAAGGGCGCCCTCGGCGTGGCTCATCCTCGATGCTCTCTCTTCCCTCTGTGAACGTTTTGTGCCACCGAAACACTTGTGCTTTTGATAAAGCATCCTTCCCGTACGCTTTCTGTATCACAGCAAGCGTCTCGGTCACAGATTTTTCAAGTTTAACACAAAACTTTACTGCATATCTCTGTTTGACACTCTTCTGCATTTTGACCATTACATGATGCTCACACAGCTGTCCACTTTGCAAGCGATCCTCACTCTGTAAAAGCTCAGAGCCAACTGACGAGGCATCGATCGTTTATCTAACATACCCCGCCACCCGTCACGCCCGAAGACCACCCTCTGGCCCTTCTGATTGGCCCAAGAAAAGTGGTTTCATTACTTTTCGGACAAACCTTGTATTATGGAGCATAGAATAAACCTATAAAACTTTGGTTACTTCTGCTAAGTTCACAAACACACCTCACCTACAATAAGACTGTGAGGTAGGATTCCAATCCTGGCTACGTAACTGAACATTAAGTATGAACAATATGGATATCTTTACATTGTATTTGAAACATTTCTAACAGAGATGGAACAAGGATATGCTGAGTGCAAAGAAAATATACTCTGTCCATATATATATAAACACAGTCGAGTCACATTATTGTGACCACCTCCTACTTTTGACGTCAACAGTGCGTAGCCAATGAAAGAAGGCACGTGTTGTGAACTGGCTTGGAAGGTATATAAAGGTGTGCTGTAGGCATTCTGAAAGCATATCACTCGTTGCTGTGATGGATAAAAAGAGCAATTTATCAGATTTGCAAAAAGAGACGATTGTTGGCTTTTGGGCCAAGGGTGGAAGTATTTCTGAAACAGCACAGTTTGTGAAGTGTTTGCATGCTGCTGTGGTTAAAGTATATCGTAATTGGAGAAATGGCATCATTGCAAATAAGCGATGTGGAAACTATGGAGCGCCACATGCCATTGATGTGAGCGGTGAACGTCGGCTTCGAAGGTGTTTGATGGACGATCGACACGCTACAGTGGAACAACTCACTAGCCAAATGAACCTGGGAGCTACCGAAAGTGTGTCTAAAATGACAATTCAGCTAACCCTGTTGCGTATGGGGCTCCAATGCAGACGGATGGCCACTGCACCTATGCTAACAAAGGTGCATCAGCAGAAAAGACTTACATTTGCAGTGCAGTATCAGAATTGGACCTCCGCTGATTGGCAGAGGATTGCCTTCTCCGAATAGTCATGTTTTCTGCTTCGCCAAACAGATGAACGTTGGGGTATAAGGCAAGAAACATTGGAGGAAAAACTCTCTTCAACCATTCCTGAAAGAACACAAGCTGGTTGGGGCAGCGTTATTATGGTCTGGGGAATGTTTTCGTGGCATTTCCTGGGCCCACTCATACTTGTGGAAGGCACTATGGACCGAATTTGTTATGAATCCATCCTTGCAGACCACGTGCACCCATACAGGCTGATTGTCTTCCCTGGGACGAATGGGATCTTCCAGCACGACAATGCGACGTGTCACTCCACTAGAAATGTCCGACAGTGGTTGGAAGAGCACGATGGAGACTTCAAAGTACTTCCCTGGCCCCCTAATTCCCTAGACTTAAACCCAATTGAGCATCTGTGAGACCACCTCAATCATGTTGTTCACTCTATGCATCCTCCACCATGCACCCTGCAGCAGCTGTCAGATGCACTGCAGTCAGCATGGTGCCACATACCTGTAAACACCTTGCAGCACCTTATTGAGTCACTCCCAGCCCGTCTAGCTGCTGCCTGCACTGCACATGGTGGTTACTCTGGATATTAGCTGGTGGTCAGAATAATGTGACTCGACCGTGTATATATAAATAATGGTACAATATTACCAGATTGCAAGGTACAGATATGTTACACTTAGAACTTAATGACTTTAGAGATCTTCATGGACCTGGCCTGCCCTGAACCATAAGGCCCAAGGGCTGAGCCAGGCTTTTTCTTTCACCTGTTAAGTGAAAAATTCTGGGCTTGTCGAGCCAGATCAGGCTTGTACTGTAAGGTTGAACATTTTACTCCTAGATTAAAGAAAAGTGTTTCGACTCTCAAAATGAAGACTGACACATTAAATAATCAGATGGTGAAGGTCACTGAGCAAAACAAAAGACCTGGAACTGCATCCACCTCTGGACGAGTTTATTTATTACAACTGAAATCAACAAGCCAGGCTGTAAGAAGAGAGTTTATTTTACTTCTTTAAAGGTTGGAGGGCCAGAAAAATTTCAAAATCATAACATGTCCAGTAGGGTGGCTGTCAAAATTAAAAGTTACAAATTATTTGTTGGCACCATCTAATTTGGTTTCAATGCATAAAGTAAACATGACTAAAAAATTTGAAACAGTTTGGACAATATTTATTGTTTGCTCAGAGAATTTGAATTTCCATCACATATAACATAATACAGTATTACTGTTTCACATAGATTAATTGGTAAATCAACTACCCTCTTGGGTAGTGGTAGGTATCAAATATCTTAAACATTTACTGTTTAAGATGTTGCTAATTAAAAAAAAAACATATCCATGTCATATTGTCAGTTCACTATTAAAGCAAATTGCAGTTCAATGATGTTATCACCAACTAATGAAACGCTTCTTAGGCTCAAGAAACTTTGTGGCGTTTGCACTGTCTACTTCCACCAGCCTTATCGGTACTATCACCAACTAGAAAATACTTCTTAGGCTCAGGAAACTTTGAGCGGTGCTCAGACACTCCTTGAATCAAGTACTGCTTGTGTTCTTCATTCTTTGTAATGTAAAGGATGTGACTGCAGCTGTGGAAATGCCAGAGTTAATGGTGCTGTATTTCACTGCAGTCTTCAGAAATTTGAGATCATTTGCTGGAACTGCAGTTGAAAGAGTGCACAAAATCCAAGCCTTAACTGTACAGTAAGGAGGCAAAAAGACTGATTTCTCGGACCGGTTTCTCTTCCCATGAAGTTAGATTGAATTGCTTTTTAAACATTCATACTTTGATGGTGTATAGAATCTTTGCCATCCACCTGGACTCATTATATGAATGCCCCGTGGTGAAGTCCCACCAGGGAAATAATTGTCAGCTCCAACAGCTCACGGTAGTCATCACATGCAAACCCACCTGGCTGCAGCAATGATTTTCTTGCAAACTCGAGAGCGTCTGTTCGAAGCTTATTGTTTTTCGCGAGAACCTCTGAACATATCGGATTGTCAGGTGTTGTCGTGAAGCTTCCTTTGTCTATGAGGTTCCAGTTTGCTTTGAACCGTTTGAAAATATAAATTTCCGGACCAGACGATGGACCAAAACAGTAAGTAAAGACTTCACTGATGATAATTTCATGGATGTGATGTCGACAAGCCAGATGCAACATACTTCGTTCAAGAGTTGTCTCAATTAACGTACAAGCACCAGCTTTGAGCCCTGTGTTGACAGCGGTTGTGTCAAAGCTCATCGCCTTTACCTGATCAGTAATATCCCATTCTGTTAAAGTACACAAAACAGCATCACCTGCTGCTTTCCCTGTTCCGTTGGGTAGTTTTGGTACACCCAAAAGCTTGTCCACTTGAAGTCCTGACACTAATATAGAGAGTCTTTCAACGGATTGTGTTCCTTGTATGTCTGGTAGCATCTTACCATCCCAGTGAACAGTTAGTGGCACGTCTGGAGAAAAACATTGCATTGAAGACTGAGCCTGATCTGTTCTGAGCTTAATCCTTGCATCTCTGATAATTGACCGATTTATTGCTACGTTGGAAACATCATGGCCAAGACTCTGAGCAGCTGCTGTTAACAGGAATACATCTTTCCTATCACTAATATTTGTCCGATCGAAGGCAAGATCTGGAGATGTAATACTCAGGGGTCATTCACAACGGTCACCACAAATACCCTTTGTATTGACCTTTTCACAAGTGCTTTTCACTTGTTCCTCCTCTAAATCTGTGTCATCTTCAGATGACATGATGGTTTCATCACTGGACTTGGGCTGGCTTTCTTTTCTTCTTTTTTCTTCCCGCTTTTTCCGTTCTATTTCATGACATTTTCTGCTCAAAATCCTTTCCTCTTTCTTTGCTAATTTAACACCAATCGAGCTTCTCATGCAACCTTTCCTCTCGTTTCTTTGATCATGCAAGAAGTCACAATCTTCAGGGATGGTAATCATGGTCATGGCATCAGCATGTGCAATGTCAAAAAGCTTATCAATATCTCTTTTGAAAGCAATTTCATTTGCCTGCTAAGTTAGGGTTCGTCGTTTTGTGTTCTTCTTTAGTCTTTTCTATCTGTCAAACATAATTAATTTCCAGTTTTTCAATGGCATTTCTCTCTATGGTCGTTGGGATATGAGCCATACTCCAGAATTTCGAAATCTCCCTAACAACATGTCGTGAACTTTCTCTTATTGTTCTCTTGTTTGCATTATGATTGTGAACGAAGAGAAAGAGTGCTTGGCAATACGTAGGGAGTTTCATTCCCGTGATGCATTCCATAGCACATCCTACCAGTCAAATCTGAGATGCTTTTCTTGTTTGAACTGAAGCAGAAGCACTACTCCTAGTAACCATCTCATTTTAATCCTTTCTTACCACAGTAGGCTTCCTTCTACCTGAAAACAAAATACAGGATTTTAATATTCTGACTTCTAAATGAAATAGTTGCAGTTAAAAGAATTATACATAGGATAATTCTTTTAGCAATTTTTATTGGCTTTTGAGTTTTGACTTTAGATTAAGTAACTGATTTCGCATACATTCAAGCTTTGACTATTACGTGATATAAGGTACTTAATCAATGGCTAATGACTATTGATTAAGTACCTTATATCGCGTACGTTCAAGCTTTTCCGCTTGTCTTGAGCCACCTCTAAATATTATTCAAATGGCTCCAGATTTGGCAGAATTCATTTATTTTACATATGTAATATGACAGGGTACCATTTGGCATACAACAAACTTCATTTTTCACCATATATTTGGCAACCGCCCTCCAGCCATGCCATTTTGCCCAAATACACACACACACACATCATGCACTGTTTTTTTTTTTTTCTGAACATTTCAGAAACAATATAAGAAACAAAGTATTTTTACTGTATTTCTTATATATTTCCCCCACCCTCTTCTACCTAGAGAGAAGAAGTACAACATAAAATGATTTGAAAGGTTGGAATTTATCTCACAAATGGCAACACCTACTATAGCTGTAGTCCTGAGGAAGGGTAGGGGTGGTACCTGAAAATTTAACATATAATTTCCTTTTATTCCTTAGAAAAACCCACAATTTGGAGATATTTATGAAATACATTGTTTTGGAATAATGGCTGCACACTGTTACAGAGATTGAGAGATGTGGTTGCAATCCCACTCCATGACAAAACAATTTCCAGTGGAAGTTCCCACCTAGGTGACAGTTGCTAATAGCATTTCTATGCCAAAAAGTAATTCTGTGGATTATACAAAATTTGAAGATTTCTGTTAAAAAAAGTATGCTTATTACATATGAGACTGGTAGCAGTAACAAACAAATGGCTTTGTTGGTATCCTGCCTGTTTATTTATAACAACACAGATTTAAAAGGTAATTTATGTAGGTAACAGTAACAAAAAATATTCACATCTTTCACAACAGGCTGTTAACACTTATGAAATCAAATACTAATAGAAGGTTTTATTCCTGCATATCTTTTTTCCCATGCTAGGTAGTAATGCAACTTTATAGCATATAAATACATCTGTGTCTTTCAATTTCTGATTTACAGATTTCTGTTATACTGGTTTTTTATTTTTCTATTTTTATTCCTGAGTAACTTTTCAGTAATACTATTCATATTAAAATGATTTTTTTCTCCAAATTTTAATATAGAAGGCAACAACCTCAAGAAATGCAGAGCCAGGTTTGGGCTCGATCAACAGAGCAATTGGTGTAAGCCATGCAGGTGTGTGAGCTTTTTTTTTTCCCACATGTGTGTGTAAATGTAATATATGCTAAATTATTTAAATGATATAATAATTCTTCTATGTATGAAGTGTTATTTACTGTACATGTGTACTAGCAGTTAAGTTTCAGTGTGAACAGTTGATAGAACATTTCACTTAATTTAAAGGAGAAAATGTGAGCACTGTGTCACAAATGCAATGCTTTAATTTGAACATCCTTTTGGAAAGCTCCTGGCTTCATAATTTCTTGTATGGATTCTTTCTTAGAACATTTCTTACACAGACACCACCAATTTCTTGCCATGCAACAGGGTTGTTGGCTATGATAAGGCTTATCGTGAAGGTGACACAACGTCTAAATTTTATGAAAAATGCTACAAAATGAGAACAAGAAACAGAAAAGAAAAATAGAATTCACAAAAAAAAAATATTAATTAATTAATTAATTAAAAAAAGTGATAATCAAGAAAGACCTCACGACAGATGGCGCCACATGAGGCATGACCTCACTATGCAACCACCAATGAACAGTGAAGTCACAGTCAGTGGACCAATGATGAGATACCAATTCATCAATGGTAACAAGACATTCGGAAGCAAAGGAATTTTCCTTCAGGTGTAGACTTCACTCATATCTTTGAAAATGGGACTCCAGAGAGTCCAGAAACTTAAGTCAGATTTTTAAAACTCTTAATGAACCTCATTTTTGGATTGAGTGAGTCAGAACAACATCAAACAGAACTTAAAACAGGATGATAAAATGAAGCAGATAAGTGTTACTTGAAATAATACGTTTTACAGTTTTTAAGAACTTTTGAACTTTTAAATGAACCCTTGGAAGACAACATATTGTAATAGAAATTTTTAACTTAGTGTGAATTAGGTTTTTATAGATGGTTTTAAATTTAGTAACAACCAGCAATTTAAATAATAAATAATCAAAATATCACCAGCTAGTGTCTTATATTCAAAAAGAGTTGAAAACACGAAAAACGTTATAAAGTGATTATTGGCATTAGGTTGCAAGAGAGATTTAAGAAACAGACTCACTTTAAAATACATAGGTTTTTTACCAAAATGCATATTTGTGCTGAAAATAATTGAATTGAAAATTATTTTATTTATTTTTCTTTTTGCCAGTGAGTTTGTGAATTGCTCAAAAACTTGTTGCGGGCATCCTGGTTAAAAAAAACACAAAGCATGCAGGGGTTTTTTAGTAGCAGCTCATGGTAAACTTAAATGCGGGTGGTAGATATCCCATTTCTGTAGATATCACTTCTAAAGTTAAATTATTGTGGGTTTTTATTCCTGAAATAGTGCCCACCATGTACAATAAACTATTTAGATTTATGAGGTGAGCGTACTGAACAAACGAAATCATGATATATAAAGTTCAAGCAATTTTAAAAGTACTGATACTGCTTTATTCCATAGACCCTTTCCCCTTCTTTCATCAACAGAGTTGGTTTTTAGCACTTATTTATAACTAGCTGAATTGTACTCAGCACAGGTTAATTACACTGTTTCAGATGCAGTCTGTATATTCTGATTTTTACAGCAGTGAATGATTGTGTTCTGAGTGTGTAACACACCCACCCCACCAGAAATATTCACTGGTATGCGCTGTATGTGTGCAAATGTTGATAGCAGTGAAAGTAATAATATCTTTGAAATACAGAAAAAATCTCTGTTCATTCACCTCTTTATAAATTACATGAGTAGTTTTTCCATTGGTTCTCAATTCTACTTTTTCACTGCCTTTTATCTTCTGTTTCCGTAGCTCTAGCTGCAGCCATGAATTTCCTCTCCCTGGAGGAATGTAAAGAAAATTGGGTTTAACAAGCACACCCTGTATAATGTTTTATTGACGTTAGCTAACTCCAACTTGAGACCAGTAGTCAATGCTTTGAAAGAGTGACGTACACTCATCATGACCACAGATTGTGACCACCGATGAAATAGCAATATCCAATCAGAGGAACCTGTTTTGCTTCTTCCGATGCACACATGACAAACATTTTAATGGCAGTGCATGCATACATTCAAGATCACATACTGATTCTGAGCTGTATTTTTGGGTCCTGCAGAAATATCATAATAAATATTTTGCTTATAATATTCTGCCTTGTGGAACTTCTACTTGAAATTAGCCACTGCAATGAAAAACAATTTACCAAAATTTGGAATGGTTGCCATGATAGCAGAAATCTTATACAAATAGTTAAAATAAATATCATCATATATATCTATATATGGATTTAAATACTAAATAAACATACCTCATAATCCATAATTGATATAAGACACATTTTTCAAATTCCAAGAGCAAATTTATAAGCAAGTAAATGGCGCTCCGATTGGATCTTTGCTTTCAGCTGTCCTCTCGGAAGCAATACTTTGCCCCATTGAGCATCATATATTTACCAACATCACTCAAGGCCTACCATCTGGCTGCGATATGTGGATGACGTATTTTTCATTTGGCCTCATGAAAAGCAGACTCTCCCATTTTTCCTCGATAAAGTCAATTATATACACCCTATGATCAATTTCAACTTGAGCACATTGGTACCTTACCTTACCTCAATGCCTTAGTGAGCAAATTGCATGACAACCGCCTTGTACGGAAGTCTATTATAAACTCACCTTCGTTCGCAGCCTGATGCTCCGCAGTTCATTCTGCTCTGATGATTACAAGACGACCTTCTTCCATTCTCGAATTAGAAGAGTCTTCGCCGTTTCCTCTGATGTTCATTCTAGACAATCCAAACTAAAAAGCATTATTGAATCGGCCACTGCGGCAGGATATACTTCAAACCAGATGCATAACTTTATTGAAAAAGCCAGAACCAGCCGTGTTAATTTTTCTATGCCGCAACTTCACTACCTGGGCACCATTCCCTACATACCAAAAGTTTCCTATCAATTCAAAAACGCGCTCAGGAAGATGAACTTCGGTGGCGGCATAAGGTCTCTGGCATCTTTATATACGATGCTTAAAAGAAATATTGACAAGCCTCCTCTTTTCAATGAGGCAGGTGTTTATGCCATTCCACTACAATATCCAAATGGCTCTGGGCGATACTACATTGGAATGACCAAACGTTCGTTTGGAATTAGAATCAACGAACATAAAAGGGATACAAAAGATGGTAAAATAACCACTGTCCTATCAAGAGAAGTCAAGTTCAAGTCCACTGTTACTATGTGGAATGATATAAAGAAATTAGCTTCATATTCCACACCCAAATCTACTGCCATTTGTAAAACCTTGGAAATCTTGACCAGGAGCAAGGCTTGCAGTGATAGTGTCTCTCTCAAGTGGCCATGCATTTGGAATCAGTTCTTTGATTCTTCAAATAATGCTGCATTTTCCATCACAGTACCGCATGCCCAACCAAGTGACCTCGTTTCTTCGAATGACTGATCACATTTGCACCTATTCATTTATTGTTTAGTCAAGTCACCATGTCCAAATTGTGTTCTATTATCCAGTTTGCAGTTAGCTGTCTGCCTTCCTTGAAAAAGCCATCTGGCTGATGTGCGAAAGCTTGGAAACTTTTATTTATAATCTATGCCAAGAAATTCAGATTGCTAGTATAGTTATAGTATCTTAAGTTCTGCCCCCTCCCCCTCTTGACCATTATATTGGGTTGGAAAAAAAGTAATGTAAGATGCCAAGGTACCTGAAGTCGAAGCCCCGGCCACAGCACACATTGGCCACTGGGGTTGCACAGCACACTGGCATGACATCAGCAGATTGATGGCTTAAATCATTGGCAGTTAGCCATCAGAAGGCAAAGAGTGTAAGCATCAGCCAACATGGAAGTGGACAAGGAGCACATCCACCATTGCATGCGGTGTGAGTTTCATCGTGGTAGCACCCCCACAAGTGCTGTAAGAAATATTATCAGTGTGTACCCCAATGCCATATCACATTGTCAGTGCTGTCGTTAGTTCGATCAGTTTTGAGAGAGTAATTTCGACTTATCAGACCGTCCCAAAGCCGGAAGACACGCAAAAGTAGATATGGACAGGCTGAAGACCTTAGTGGAGACCGACCCATGTGTGACCATGCTGGAGTTGGCCAAACTGCTGGGGATTACTCATACAAGTGTTATTATGCACGTGCATCAATTTGGGAAGGTGCACAAGCAAGGAGTTTGGGTACCCCATGAACTCACAGTTGAGAAGAAAGCAAATTACAGGAGTGCATGCATTTCCCTGCTTGCACATGACCAAGTTGAACAGTTCTTGAACCGCATTTTTATAGGTGATAAGAAATGGGTCCTGTACGTTAGTGCCCAGAAACAGTGGTTGGACCCGAAACAGAAGCCCATGCTAAATATAATATATATACATGTAAGGTCCTGCTGTCTGTTTGGTGGGACATGTGAGGTGTCATGTTTTTTGAGCTGCTGCCAGAAAACACTACTATCACAGCCAATGTGTACTTCAGTCAGCTGGACGCTGTGCATGCATCGCTCATGTCAAAACAACCAACACTGCTGAACCACAAGAGCGTCCTGCTACAGCAGGATGGAGCGAGACCTCACACAGCACAGGTGACCTGGGAGTTGCTGCCACACTCAACATATTACCCAAACATTGCCCCAAGTGACTACTATCTTTTCTGGTCACTGCAGCATTTCCTGGACAAACAGCGGTTCACCAACTGGGACAATTTAGGCAGAAATACATCATTCTTTGAATTGATATTTCTTTTACATTCTGTTGCTAATATACATACACTCTTTTCTAAAAAAAACCCCAAAACAACGAAGCACCCTGTGACAGTCATTCCATCCTGATGGAACTCCGCATGCAAGGTACTTCAGGGCCGAATAGGTAAATAATTAAAAAATAATGACCAATGACTATACAATGACCCACCACAGTGCACGGGAACCATGCATCGAGGAGGGTATATCAAGAGCATAGCTTGCACGCCGGGTCAATTGTGACAGTAGATTGTGGTTGCTTTAACCTCCACAAACCGTGAGGATGCCTTTATGTCAAATCCGTGCACGATAGACACAGTTGAGCAAGTTTGAGGGAGGGCGAATAATTAGACTGAGAGAGGCGTGTTAGTCAAGTCACCATATTGCCAGGCATTTTAGTCTGAGTGATGTGGCAATCGAGAAATGTTTGCACCAATGGGTCGAGGAGGGAACAACCCAGTGGCACGCATGCGTTGTACGGTTGAGGAAATGACAGAACATGAAAATCGAGCGGTTGTAAGAGCCACATGAACAGAACCAAAATTGCCACTCTGAACCATCCGTGGCCATCCGATTTGTTGCATGGGGACAACATTTAAGGAGACCACTCTGCCCACCTTTCAGTGACCAGCAGAGTTGCAGTGGTGGTGTAAAGATAAAAGTTAGAGGTCGCCACACTCGAAAATTTGTCTGTCCACACTGACTATGCTCGTTTCCAGAGTAGCGCTCAGGCCCTGCAGCCCGATCTTCAAGTACATCACATGCTTCAAGAAGCAAATGCCTTCCTCATTGAGTTGAATGGGTAGGTTGAAGAAGCGATGAGATGTCGTTCCACGTGGAAAGAGCATTGAAGCAATTCCAGTCCAAGCAACACGTGCAATTTTCTTCTTCATGGTGAGGAGTTTGTGATAGATGGCACTGTATATGTGATGCCATCTGATGAAATGAAAATGTTTTCCCAATTGTTCAATACTTTTTGCGCTGTATTGATTCCAAGATGGCAGTTTGTTTACAGTTTTTGTTTCGCTCCCGGTGAACTCCCCGTTAGATTTTTGCGGAACTTTTTTCAATTTCCTTCTATTTTTATTGAAGGACTTTGCTCCGAAGTTTCCGAGATTTTTTACTGTTGTTATTTTTTGGAAGGGCGGACTTTTGTCGTTTGAACTTATAGCACTTACTAAATTTACCACCAAGGAAAACAAAAGTAATCCAAAAAGCATTTTGCACTTTAAGACCTATCAGCATGCCAATTTTCAGATCTCTAGGTCATTTAGAAGTGGTCGAACAATTTGCGGACGAACACAGTCGCATTTTCCCTCTTTGCTTTTCATATACAAGGCAAAAGCCGATATTTACATAGATATTCACGTATGCAGGCAGAAAACACCAAACTTTAATAAAAGCATCCCTACGTCATTAAGCATTGCGTCATTACCAGTTTGATATTGTTGCCTGTTCTTTCACCCAATGAGAAGAGTGTGCTAAAAACAGGTTCATCACCATGACAGCAGGTCACGGGACCAGAACATTCCTCTGTGGTTATCGCAAAGACAGACAAGCCGTTTGTTTCTTTCCTTTGAGTCTTTAAAAAATGCTTAAAAATCAGAAAATGACTTTTTCTTAATTTCTTTTTTTGTAAAAAAGTGATGATAGTTGTAAGTTTATGCTGTAAAAATTGCAATGCATTATTGATTTATAGTTTGCCATATATCCGTTTTTTTAAATGGATCCCATTGTGAAAAAGAGAATTTTGTGAAATTTAAAAATTTAATTTCTCTTAAACTAAATCGAAATTTAAAAAAAAGGGAGATGAGGTGAAAAAAATTCAGTCATGGCACTACATGCCTACAAAGTTCCGTGGTTCTGTTGCTGTTAGTGTGTCCAAAACGCGACCTGATAGCACTTTTTTGTTTACCTTAACTTTGAAATACAATAGCTCTTGAAGAATCGAAAAATGGTTTATTTCCGCGTGTTCTCCAAACAATTCTCTACAAACGATGTAAATTTCGTATTTTTGTGTTTAATACGTTTTGCGCTGTGAGCTAGGAAAGCAAGAGTGTCACGAAATTTCTAAGACAGCAGCAGCGGCAGCAGTTACTTTTTTTAGAATAGAGAGACTAAAGAATTTATTTGAATTTTTTTTAAAACCTTCCTATTAATTAGGAAATGCATTTTCTATTATCCAACTTACACATGGATAAACCCTAACACATATGGTGCAACCTATTTATAGATTCACTCTTCAAGAAAGGGGAAGACAATTGTTTTTCTTCCTCTGAAGTTGGGCACAAATAACAATAGTTGTTTGGCTAGAAAATTTGGTTCAAGTTGTAGAAAAACAGAACTTTTTAAGGCTATATTTATGAATTTAATTGCATTAGGTAATATAGTATGCTCTCATAAGTACATACAAAGTCATTATATATTTATAGAATACATTTATCTATGTCTAAATATATGAAACATTTATAGTTTAGTAATAAAATGTGTATACAATGCAAAACATCCCTTAGCAAAGTGGCCACTAGATTTTGACCACTTAGAAAAACCACCAGTTTTTATCTGTATGGTGTTGGGGCCCAATCAGCATGGGATAGTGTTCAGTGGCATCATGTTGTTTTCAGTGGTGACAACACGCCATTGGCGTGAAGTGCAGTTTGTACTTCACACTAATGTCCAGCGCACAGATCTTGTCTTTACAGTGGAATGGCACACAGCTCTCACCCTAGGAGTGACCATCTGGGAAGCCATTTCCTACGATAGCAGGGCACCCTTCGTAGTCCTCCATACCACTCTTGCAGCTCAACGGTATGTTGACGACATTCTACGACCTGTTGTGTTGCCATTCCTGATGCAGCATCACTGAGCAATTTTTCAACAGGATGCTGCCTAGCCAGCCACACACAACACAGGTCCCAGGTCTGCCTTCGTAACGTCAACACCCTTCCATGGCCGGCCCGATAGCCCAGCGTTTCACTGATCAAACATATTTGGGACATGATGGAACACCATCTACGTCCATCCTAGAATGTTGGTGAACTGGCCCACAATTTGGACACCATCTGGCATGCTATTCCTCAGGACAATATTCTTGAACTGTATGCATCTATGCCATGCTCAGTAACCACTTGTATCTGAGCCAGAGGTGGCACTACAATTTACTGACTTGTTCCACTTGTGTAGCTGTTTTATCTGAATAAATGGCCTGACTGCTCTGAAATTGCAATCATTTCCTTTCCTATACTTGTACATTGCACACACCAATTTTCATCTCAATTGGATGATTCTTCTGGGTAGAGAGTGTACATAGGAACTATTGCTGGTGCTGTGAAAAGGGACTTCCATTCTTCTGGAGTTGTTGCTTTTCCATCCAGTTTTTATAAACTCTAAAACCATGATAAAAATTTCTACAGATTTTACTTATTTACCGATAAAAAATGCTTTTCTTTCTAATACTTCATTTAAAACTGCCATTAAAAATTCTTGGCTATTTCTTTAACCACTTCATAGGAAGTGTCAGCCAAAAAAATGTAATTTTTTTTTTTTTTTTGCTGAGGTTAGAAGTTCTCTTAGCCATGAGGCACCTCCACAATGTAGGGGCTGTGGAGCCTATCAGAATGACCTGTGCTCACTGATATCCATCACACGTCTCACACAAGACATTTTGTAATTCATAATCATTTTCTCACACAGACATTACTGAATCTGGTTCTTCCATGATTTTCTTGGGCGTTCTCTACCTTTCTTTCCTGCCACTTGAGCTAAATAAATTATCTTAGCAAGCATCTCACCACTCATTCTTTCACAGCCAAACCACTGTTTCCTCTATTTTCAATCTTAAATATTCACACATCATCATTATCATCATCATGGTCAACCATTATCAATCCACTGCTGGATGAAGGTCTCCCCAAGTTTCTTCTACAATGGTCTGTCTTGTGCCAGTCTCCTCCATGTTACTCCCTCATACTTTCGAATTTCATCCACCCATGTCCCATGTGGTCTTCTTCTGGGTCTTTTCTTATCCCTTGGAATCCAGTCTAAAATTTCAGTTGTCCATCAATGGTCTGTCCTTCTGGCAATATGTCCAGCCCATTGCCATTTCAGGGATTTTACTCTGATCATGATTTACGAAAAATACAATTCATGAGACAACCTTATAGGTTGTCTTATGTTATAAAAGTGCTTTTAATTAAACTATACATAATATCTAAGGTATTTTACCTGATATTGTCTAAGTATTTCTCACATTGTTTGCTCCGGGCCAGGAGCACGTGCCTCACTGGCCAATGGCCAGCAGACGACTGGGTAATTCGAATGCTGAGAATGTAATATTGCCTTTCAGGGTGCTTGGATCATAACCGAATTCAAGGCACATTTTTTTTTTTTATTATTGTGAAATTTCAATAGTTAATGTGACACATAAGTCGAGGCTTGGACTTCTGAAGAAAAAAGTTTTGACTTATACGCCAAAAAAATACAGTAATGTAACAGATATTCCACTGTTCTTTTGTTGGTATTTGAGTTCATTAATTTTTTTATTTTTTTTTCAATCTCTTTATAGACGAAAGAAGAAGTGCATAAGATACTTGGATGGAAACGACCATGCTGGAGAAAGCGAAGACAACATGGGCAGTGCAGGAAGTGTTGAAGCTCCTACTCCTGACTCAAAATGTGACAATGAAAGTGATACAGACACTCTGAACAATTCTCCCGATATGAACAACAGTTTATCAAGCCCTCAGGATGACAGCGAAGTGGACGTAAAACCAAGGTTGGAATGCATCGGTATTCGTGACATCAGTCCCATCAGCCATCACCACCCTTTAAGTGTCCATCATCTCATACAGCCCCACTTCAGTAGCCGGTCTCTGATGTTGCATTCACAGTCTGACCCTTGTGACACTATCCCGCAGTTACCGACCCCACCATCAACAGACTCCTCAACTACAACAGCACCCCCAATGTTGAAAGTAACGTAGCCGCTCAGTCATTAAAATTGTTTTCATGTGGACCTGTGAATTTTGAGAAGAACCTAGGGCATTGATGTAGATAATCATTTTTTTCACCTTGTCTCCAGCTCCTCCCCCTCCCTTCCCTTCCCTGGATCATCTTGTAATGTGTTGTTCATTGAACTTTGCAATAGAGAAGTGAGAAGACAAGTGAATTGTGAAGAAAAAAACAAGTTAAGGTTTTATATTGGGGCCAAGGAGGTGCCTGATGTATATATATATGAAATTAATAAACTGCATATTGGTTCCACATGAAATTGTTCTTTCATTTATGACATCAGGAAAAAAACCCCAAGACTACTGAATCATATCTTTAGATTTTCTTAATGTGTGTTTTAAGTCAACAGTTTAATACCACCTTAGAGCATTTGCTGCTGCCATAAAGTCTATTCCAAATGTTGTAGAAATTCAATATTTACAAATCAGGAATGAGAGGTTTTAAATTTCCAAACATCTGTTATATCTTGTTAGTGCCTTTTCTTCCCCCCCCCCTCAGGTTAGCATTTCATCCAAGTGTAAAATACTTTTAAAAAATATAAGATGGATTCTTTTTTTTTTTTTATTTATTTCTTCAACAGAAATTAAATTAAATTTCTAGCCATTTGTATGACTAATCCCATAAATGTTTAAAAAGTGAAAAAAAATTTTTATTTATTCAACAGAGAAATTAAATTAAATTTCTAGTCATTTGTATGACTAATCCCATAAATGTTTAAAAAGTGTAAATTTTTCTTTTTATTTATTCAACAGAGAAATTAAATTAAATTTCTAGTCATTTGTATGACTAATCCCATAAATGTTTAAAAAGTGAATTTTTTTATTTATTCAACAGAGAAATTAAATTAAATTTCTAGTCATTTGTATGACTAATCCCATAAATGTTTAAAAAGTGTAAAATTTTTTTTTTTATTTATTCAACAGAGAAATTAAATTAAATTTCTAGTCATTTGTATGACTAATCCCATAAATGTTTAAAAAGTGAAATTTTTTTTTATTTAAACAAAATTATCTTTCTCAAGCATCACACATGGTTAGTAAACCATTTTTTTGTGGTTGTTAAATAGCACTGATGTTGCTCTTGAATACAGGTATTATTATTTTAGTTTTGCAACTTTCTACTTTGGAATTTTAAAATTAAGAAATCATTCATAGGTTTTTAACACTCACAGCACACCATAGTTGCATATAATACATGATTTTGCACTCATACAGATTTAAAATTGACCAGAGTGGTTTAGTGGAATGGGAGTAACTTAAAATCTATTTTTATCCCACTATAGAAATATGCCTTTGTTTGCTCTACTTTAAATTATTGAGTCCATGTTTTTGTCTGAGCATGTTTGCTTTCCACAAGTGAATCTTTTTCTTCAGTTGAAATTGTTCATTGTTATTTTTTCTTTTTAATTATTACTTAAAAAAACATTTCTTCTGCCCTTTTAGTCTTTGTACTGCATTCATTCAAATTATCTTGTTACTGATTTTGGTTTATATACTGTTTTGTTGGAATATTTAAAAGTTGTGTGCTGTTTATAATATTTGGCATTCTAATTATCATATATATATATTTTTGAGTACTATATATATGAAAAGCTGCATAGAACCATCTGTATACATTGATATCATGATGGCATAGCTAAGGATCAACATGCGCTAAAATGTTAATTTTGGTATTTCACTTAAATTGTTTTCACTGTTGCTCTATATTGGAAGGAAAACAATCGGCAAACAATGCAGTGATTTTTCTTTTTAACAGCAGAAACCACAAATTTTAGTGAGATTGCATTTCATTTATTCACATTAAATATTCTGTGGAGTGGGGCTGTGACAGTTTCTCTGCTAAAAGCACAAAGTTTTGTCTTAAGATAAAAGTTCTCTCTTTCTCTCCACACAGTTCAATGCAATGACAATAAGGGACAGGAAAAGTTTCCTATGAAAAGGATTTGTGTTTCCTTGAGTTGGTTTATAGTACCTTACTTGAAACAGAGTATTTTGTTCACTGCTTAAGTGATTGGATAAACCCCTTGAAAAACTTTGCATGATTTTTTTTTAAATATTGTGAAGAAGAAAAATAATGAGAAGATTCCGGCAAAGTGATGACAGTGATAGCTCAAAAATTTTAAGAGTCAAGAAATTCTTAACGAGATTGAGTCAAAAAAATGCTGAGAATTCATGAAATCAAAAGCTAATCACACCATATTAGAACACATTTGACATTAATTCAAAATGAAGTCCAGGAACAGTTAGTAATTAGAAAAGCTAAAAATGCAGCCCCCCTCCCACAAAAAGGGAACTGAATATGCTCCCAAATAGTCAGTAGTCAATTTGAACAGATGACAGACTAACATGGGAATCAAATTAAATTTGGCCATTAAATTCTAACAAAATGGCAATAATTGCTTTAAGTGAAATGCTAAACATAGTGATAGTGCACAATTTCTATCAAGACAATTTTTTAAATAGTGACAGACAACATACAGCAAGTGTTGCACATAACAAATCAGTAAGTTAAAAAAAAATTAACATTTCAAGGGAATTTTTAAGCAGAAAATTAAAAATTTTATCTGATTTACAAAGAACTGCAGACTATACAGTATCAGTGGCTGATCCTGTGTGGGTGATTATGGCAATAAACCTCCCCAACCCCCTCTTCTACTTTAAACTTAAGAGCCCAATTGTTTTTTTTTGTTTTTTGTTGCAAATAAATGTAGACGGAATATTTGATTTTCCTGATAAAATTTAATTAAAACAAGTTTTTATTAATATTATATTTAAAAAAATGGGGGAGTAATGCAATTGTGTTCTATAAAAATATAAAACTAAATGAAATGGTAGTGATCAGTCTTGCAAAGTCATACTTAAATTTAGCTTTTGTTTTTTCTTTATGGATCAAATTTCCACCATTCCTTTGTTCTGGGTCTGCCTTTGAACTAGTATATACATAGCCAGTAACATTTAGTACATGTTTAATAGCAGTCTTACGTTTTGGAAAGTTCCAAGTATTAATCTGTTTTCTTCCAGCTTTTGTTTAAACTTCAACATCTCTGGAATTACTGAATATTTCTGAGTTAAACCTTGTCATGGTTGGTTTTTGCTGACTTTCTCTTGTCAACTGATTGACGATCGACGTGTTTCAACCACTAAGAGTATAAATTATTTAAATGACTTTAAAGTGTCATTTCTGTTTCGGCTGTCTCATATCGTGCAGGTTGTCCAGATTTTAAGGTACTACATTCCTAGGTGTAATTATCCAATTCCTTCAGTGACAGTTACATCCATTAGTTACTCACTTGATTCGGCTGTTATGTGTGACATCCATAAAGTAGCATTTCAAAATATTTATTCTGTAAATTGGCTTCTCTGCCACAAGTATCAAAGCTGATGATTTTTCTTGGAATTTCTTCTGTATAACAGCCAAATTTTACCAAGACACCATCACACGCATTGCTTTGTGTTTTTACTGACATTTTGGACTGCAACTGTATTAGTTTGTCTTGCAGAATACTTGAAAGTTTTTCCCCTTTTCCTTTGGAAGGCATAGGAGAGTAGATTTTGTTCTTCCTGTAGAATATTATCATGAATCTTGTACCTAATCTTCCATGAGAATGTGTGTCCCATATTGGTTGAATAAGAAAGTATTTGGTGCCATCATACTCAGTACTGTTTAAAAAAAAAATTAGGTGAACAGAAAGATTATTTTTTTCACCCTGTTAAAACAAAAAAGCTTAAAAACAAATCTTATTTATTAATTAATTTTTTTCAACATTAATAAAGCAGAACTTTAGATGTTGATAAAAATTCAGTACCATTAATATGAAATGTCAAGCACTTAACAAGATTTAAAACCCACCCTCCTTTCTGTGTAAATATTGAAAAAATTTCACAGATCATTTTAATGGGATACTTTATTTGTGCTGAAATCAAAAATTGTTTGCTAATATATGTGTGTATTATGTATTTTTTCTTACTCAAAAACAGTAGGACATAGGTAGTGAAAAAAACTACTCATTAGCTACATAAAGTACTGGAAAGAACGTTCCTTGTGTCTGAACAACAAAAACAGTGGTGTAACTTAGTAATTTATGATTGTGACATTTGTATTAATTTAAATACAGGGTGCTCTGATAGCTGCGGAACTCATAACAACAGATGGCAAAGTGCGGGCGTGATTTTTCAATCAAAGAGCCAGTTTTTCTCATAAGTGATTTGGCCGATTCGCTTTCTCCCAACTTCTGGTATGCGTAGTTTTCCTATTTGAGTACCGTTTAAGCTCCACTTGTTGTTTTGCCATCATCCGCACACCCTGCTCACAATCATATTCACATTATTGTTTTTGAAAAGTCATTCAAAGTGTTCATGAGTAAGTAACCTTTCATTAAGTTAAGTCTTGCACAGTCCCCCTCCTCCCCCTTTTACTGTAGTTCCTCTTTTGTCCCATTATAGTTAATTCAGATACAGCAAAAAGTCACAAGGAAAGATGAGTTAGTGAATTACAGCTTGATAGGGAAAACACGCATCATTTAATATCTTGTTCTGGGAGCATGAGCGACCGGCATTATCACATGTGGGAAAAATAGGCTCTTAGACCGGAGAGGTATCCTGTGTTTTGCTGTCATCAGTAATTCCGAGTTGTAACATAAAATTTGACCGCCAGAAAGCTGTCTCCCTGTGCAAAATGAAAGAAACTTGCCACTTTTTATGATCTTCAGCCTGTTGTATGCATATGAAGCTTTAAAGATAATGAATCAGAGTACATTCACATATCAACTGATTTGTAGTATTAATTCAGTTTTGCATATGACACAGTTTTTGTTTCTTGTATATGCATATATGTGTGTAAGAGAGAAAGAGTTTGAAGGCAAGACATTAAAGACATACCATCTGTAAAATGGTTATATAGTTTCATTGTACATGTGTCATCTAATTCTAACTTTATGTATTTTAGTTTGAATCACTGCTGTTCATGTTATAACGACTACAGTCATAACCCGAAATATGATGCTTTTCTTTATAATACTCCAATAAGTAATACAACAGCATTAAAATTCCAATAATTAGAAACCTTTGTAGAAATTTCAATAAAAAAGGGACACAATAGCTTATAACGTCACTCCTGTGTAGATCCACATCTTATGCACGACACTGTATATAGAGTCTGTAAATTCTGGAGTATGTGTAAGGAGTCTCAAAAATTCAAAATTTTGTATTTAGTGTAAAGTGTTTGACTAGGTGGACATAGAGTTTGGAAGCTCCAAACTGTCAGTGGTGGACTCAGTTATCAAAAAAATTCAAAAACTTTAACATAAATCCACCCTGACTTGATCACTCATCGAAACTTTCATCCCTGAAATTTGTTTCAAAATATCTAAAATCCTTTGGTCATCAAATTTCAAAGTGATTTTCACTCTTGTGACAAAGATGTTTTGCTGTACAAAACAGGACCCAATTCTTGACAAACACTTATGAGGATTTTATTGCATCCAATCACATCATGCATAGGGCAAACACAGGATCCCTTAGATTCGGGTTGAAAGAACACCAGTCATATGTAAAAAAGTGTGAGCTCAAAAAATCTTCCATAGCCTAGCACCGTTGGGGAAAATAACCACAAATTTTTGTTGATGACGCAAAATTGTTGGAAAGACCTAGATTAGTGTCAGATCTTGACTTTTCAGAAGCATTTCACATTTCTCAAGGCCATACTTACCCATGAATGATTTATCTTCATCGCCATATTTATTGAACAGTTGGAAAGCACTCATCAAAACCAATAACCACCATGTGACAGGAAACTAACAATCATTGTCACAAGCAAGAAATCAACACACCATAGTCAAGAGAAGCTGGAACATCATAGTTCGAAGTGAAATTATAGTAAACATTAAGTTATAAATAATTGCATTTATTAATGTTGTATCTCTATATTAAAATAAAAATATGGAGTTAAATGTATATGTGTATGCACTTGCACATAAATACAGGGATTCCTTTATGCCATGTATGTATTTAGCAGAGGAAACTATATTGGGAAGAGAGGTATTTTCCTTAGAAATAATGCATTTGAATAATTATAGTGCATAAGATTTCATGGTATATGAAGAATGGCTACATTTTGCATCATTTTGATACACTTCAATGTTGCTTGAAACCTAATGACACCCACTCCAAGCACTTGGGTTCCAAGTTGATCACCCAAGAACCACCTAGTCACTCATGCAATTAGCTGATCACTCCATCATCACCAAGTCACTCATGTACCTATTGATAAAAACTCCATCCCCATTCAAGCATTTTTGCTTCATAACTGATCTCCATTCAAGCATATCACTGTCACCAATCAAACACTTATGATCTCAGCTGATTAGTGGTACCACCCAAGCACTTGTGCTACAGGTGACTAGTCGATCACCACGTAGTCAATCATGCACCCAGCTAATTCATCACCATCCAATTACTCACCCAAACATTCATGCTCCCAGGTGACCACTCCATCATCACTCAGTCACTTACTCGGTTAATATAGTAAAACTTCTTTAAACCCCGACATTTGTCACATATGGTTTCCTATTGGAAAGTGAGGGTGGCGATTCTTAAAAAATGTTGCATGTGGAATCTATTTTTCATAACTAACATTCAAACCTTCATATAAAATGGCTGAAAAAAATTAGCAAACTTTTCCCCTCTTTAAATGAAAATTTGGAAAAACAAGGAAATTATCCACTATTAAAGTTTTGGCGGGATACTGATTATGATGGTTGTGATGTTGTTGCCTGCCACCTTGTACATTAGACTGACTTGTTCAGTTAGAATCAAATTTTAGGCTCTGAAGAGCCCTACGAACGGCATCCAAGGACAGTTATGATCTGCAGCAGTTCTGCATAGAGGAAAATTACTGATGATCCCATTTTAAAGTGTCAGCAAAGAGACTGATTTTGGGTTAAAGTGATTTCATTGGCTGCTACCATCTGCAGTGTCTACATTTCTTTCTATTGGAACTGCTCATTATATTTATAATCAACTAACAGGATTGGAGAAAACCTGAGAACAGGAGCCAAGGACGGTCAATGTTCAACAACAATTAGGTAATTTTAAATTTATTGATGTCTTTAGACTGCTGACACTGGAATTAGCAAATCAGGATTAGGATTATTACAAAAATATCTGTATTCCAGGAACAGAAAGCATATATATGGTTCAATTTCTAGGGGAGGGCAAAATGCCCCCTCTATGGGTGCCCATATGCAGATAAACTAAAACATCCTTGACTGAATAACAGATGAAATGAAATCTTATCTCTATTTGAGAATAACCCTAAGGGATTTCTTGACCCTGATTCAGAAAAAAATAGGGTACGAAAGAATAAATACCCACTTTGAATAGGAAATAAAAAGTAAATGCAATAAGCTTTTACTCTTTTCTGTGCAGAGGGTGATTTAAAAAGGGTGTTTGACACACTGAACATTTGGTGCTCTTAGTGTATGGGTGGTTGATGGGCAGTGAGGTGGTGCTTTATCAAGAGATAATTTTCAGTGAGCAGGTATTCAGGAAAATCTGTTACAGCTGGTGAAAAGTGAGGGCAGTGGATTAAAGAGAGGTTTGACTTTATGTATATTTCTCCAGACAAATACTTGCAATTTTAAAAATAATATTAGGCATATTTTATTTGCTTATATTTTTAACACCACTGCTGACATTACTAAATGCTTAGGTTCACCTCCATTTTGCAGTACTTGGAACTCATGCTTGAAAGAGTTGCAGAAGTAATAGTATAACAACAAAACATAGTACAACATGAAATTTCAGCAGGAATCTGGGGATGTGAAATAAGTGATGTGCAGAGCATGGCTGTTAATGTGCACCTACATGAGATTCTTCCGCGGCTTCGTGGAATTCCGCTTTTTTTGTCATCATTTGTGTATTCTTGAGATCGATGCAAAACTAAAGAGAAATTTTGGAGAATTAGTTAGGGGGAGGAGGTCATTTTTTGTCTGGGGGATGGTATGTTGTTTTTCAAAACTTTCAAAAACAGAAGTTAAAGGAGTGAACATTTTCCTCGTAATCTCGCAATGTTTTTTTCTGTACAGTATTATTGTTAAATGTAATTTTATTCCATAAACATTTGCATTTCAGCTTGAAAATGGAAGAAAAATTCCGAAAACGGAAGTTGGCTTGAAAATTTCCCTGTGATATTCAGGCACGAGATTCTTCAGTGGATTTGAAGAATTCTGCCTTTTCCATCGTCATTATGATGGCTCCTGAGATCGATGCAGAACTGAACAGAATTGGTGGTGGCAGTGATGGTGATGGGCGGAATTCCGACTTTCAGAAACGGAAGTTAAACGGAGTGAAGGTTTCTCCTGTAATCATAATCCTTTTTAATTGCAATGTTTCTTCTACACAGTAGTGTTGTTAAATATAATTTTATTCCATAAATACTTGTTTTGCAGCTTCAAAATGGAGGAAAACTTTCCTAAAACAGAAGTCGGATAGAGCGTAGATTTCTCCGGTAGTCGTAATTTTTTTCTCCGCGATGTTACATTTATCCTGTGTTGCTGTTAAATTTAATATATATATATATATATATATATATTGAATACAGTGATGTGCTACAGCTTAATGTTTACCTAATAAATTTCAGTGAACAATTTTGTCTTGCTCACGCCGCATTATATTCACGCTGTTTTGCAGCACATATTCTTATTTTTCACCCGTGCGGTTAAAAAGTTAAAAAGTTCAGCTTTTTTTTTTTTCCTTCGTCAGTCTCATGTATGTATGCATTACATGGTGAGGTAAAAATGAAAGGGAATGTTACCTCACAAAGGTCTCTCCATAGATTTAAGCTCTGACTGACATGAGAAGTGCATGCATTGTTAAATGTTCCAATATTTCCTTTGTCTTTTGTTTTTGGCTATTGAATGGTGAAAACTCACTTGGGCATTAAGTAAAACTGTCCTTATATTGCTAGACAAAGCAGAAAAGAATGTAACGTGGAGTGATGTTAAGTAGGCTCCTGCAGCTGTATATGTATGTGACAATTTTTTTCAGATAGGAGGATACATAATACAAACTACCAGATAATTGTTACTTACTGTTGCCGTATCAAACTTCTCCATTTATGGCGATCTTGACATACAACTCTGGCTTCACTGACATCCATCACACGCCATACACAAGATCTTCTATACTCATAATCTTTTTCTCATGCAGACACTCCTGAATCTGATCCTCCTATGACTTCCTTGACCTTCCTCTGCCTTCCCTTCCTGCCACTTGGGCTGAAAACATTTTCTTAGTAAGCATCTCATCATTCATTCTTTCAACATAGCCAGAGCACTGAAGCATATTAGTCTCCACCTTGCTAACAACATTTTGCTTTACATTACACAACTGCAACACATCTTTATTCCTCACACAATCAGAACGTGTCTTGCCACAAACCCCCGTAAGTAACACATTTCTCCAGCTAGAAAGGAGGATGAGTGTAAAAATTCCTTTGTGCATAGTACACAGAAACATTATAATGTATAATACCTTTCCACATGAAGTCCCTTACAATTTACTAAAACATAATAACATTTCATTATTCTATGTGCAAATTTTTCTATAATTGTTAAATTCTTGTTCAAATAACAGAAGTGAAATTTATTTATACATGTCCATTAATTATGCAGATTACTGCATCCTAAAGAAGTTAAAAATACAACAAAAACAGTGATTGAACAGAAGAGATAGAAGAAACAAAATTGTGAAAAAGGAGGTGAGAGGCATAATATCTATTCCTCTTAACTCAAATGTCTAAAAAGTCCAAATAACCTAAATAAGTCATAGAATAACTGTATTAAGTATATGGGATTATTATCTTCAGAATACATGCTGGAAATTCTAACATGTGATGTGGGACAAAGAAAGTGAGTCATTCAGAGTAGCATAGAGGTGCATAAAAGTGTAACTGATATCTAGAGCATGTACAAAACAAAAGTAACCCAGCCAAAGGATCATGGAATAGTACAGGATGAACATACAACCTAAATTTAAAATATATGAGCGTGGTATGAGAACTTTTGAGTTCAGAAAGAGAGAAATGGAAAACTAGTAGAAAATTAGAGAGAGAGAGAAATAATTTAAAATACTGGTAGTATTCACTAATTTATTCAAGTATAACTAGCATTATATCACAAGTTTGTAAAATATAGCTTTGCTTGAGAACTGTTGCTTTCTGTGCTCTGTTAAGACACTAATGGACTCACCACATTAGGGATCAAAACTAGAATTGAACTTCATTTTTGCCAGCTGAATATCATTCACAATTCTTTTGGAGGTGGTACAGTACGTTGTCACAAATTTTGGAGATTTTGATTTTTTTTTTTATACGTTTTAGGTGCCATACAAGAAGGGGGGGGCTGTTGTATATGCATTTGTCGTACGTGGATACCCTCGTGTTTTAACAAGGTGTTGGGGATTTTATGAAAGCAGATACACTCCTTCTGAAAACATCTATGCTGAGTCAGCCACAAGGCACAAATTAGTCGGCAATCAGATTTCCCACCTGTGACTTTGGTGGAGAGAAAACATAGTCAAAACTTTTCATTGTTTGCATCCATGTCATCTATTCTGTGATCTCATGGCAGATAACCACAATATTTGTGTGGGCATGAATATTTTAATAGATACCAAGAAAATTTATATTAAAATATGTAAAACATCTATGTTAGACCAGACTGGTGATAGAAAGTTTCATGCGTTTCCTTAACCAAGATTCTTTTGTTATTTCTCACTAAAATATGTCCACCAAAAATGAAAGGTTATAGAAGTCATAATTCAGTTCATTGGCAACATCATGTCAAATTTTGAATACTGAATAATTGAAGTTCAGATTTAGGGGAAAATCCAAACTGGCATAGACATAAGTTATTCTTTAGTGTTCTTGAATTATTAATATCAAGGAGCACATTCTGAGGGATTTTGCAGTATCTGTACAAATGGTTGTAATATTATTGCGTTACTAAATATAGTCTTGGAAGACCCATTGGGCTCCAACGCAGAAATTAGAACTATGGTCATGTTTTTTTTATTTTTTTATTTCTTAGGTCTGCAGACCTGTAGCATTTCTAAGTGCAAATTCACTAGATGGTAAGATAGGCAACTGAGACAGGAAGTACAATCAGGTAGACATGATCGTATGCATTATTATCCTTGATGCAAGGAGTGATGGGACAAATACATTATCCATATTTATTCCAGGACTTGAATCTGAGCCCAATGGATATGAATGTGTAGAGCCCAATATGTCAAACCACTAAATCAGCAGGCAGTATGGGGGCGTTATTACTTGGTCCTTAAATTCTCAATCATAAGAATTGAGCTAAAATTTATATGTTAATTCCCTAAGGTTTTAGGCATTGAGAAATGTCATTTGTCTTAAAATTTTACATGTACCCAGAGATCAAAAATCTTAAAAAATCAACAACAGGGTGGATATAATCCAAGCTTTGTTTCTATGTGCCTTAATTTTATTAATTACTATTTATTATAAGAGACTGCCACTTCAGTTTTGATAGATACCAGTTCTTGATTCCCCAGAAAAAAAGAAATAAGTGTCCTATACTGGGTTGTGACTGTACTATTTTTTTCCAGGTATTAAAAAATGAACAAAAAATTCATGCAGTTTATACAGGCACCCTCTAAGGTTTCACCATTTTTTTCTTTTTGTCATTATTCCCATATCAGGGGAGTGAAAATATTACAGGGCAACTCATTTCACCTTGTGTGTGTGTGTGAGTTGCCAATGTTGTGATAATTATATATGTTACTGTGTCTATAATCTGCTGCTCTTGGACAGTAATGTTCAGTTAATTCATCTGTCTCATATTTGTGGAAAAAAAGGGGGAGATAAACCCACATAATGGTTATTACTGTGGGAAGATTCTCTGAATATCAGTGTATTGTATATCTCATTGTGATCTTATTAAATGATTGATTTTTTTTTTCATCCTGTTTTTATTCTGCACCTTGGCAAGTGCAATATTTTCAAAAGCAGGTGCTTTTGTGTATTTAAGGACATGTGCATTTAATATTTAAGATCATGTATTTTTCATTTCTTCCAGAGTTTACTTTCAGAGGCAACAGGAATAATGATTTGATGTAATCACATCATTCATTTTGTCATCAGGTTTTTAAGTTCAAGTAAATTCATATAACATCCTAAAACATCCAGTATAACTGAATGTAAAAGCATTGCTTCTGAGTGAGAAATTACTATTAACTGAAAATTATTGTGTAAAACTGTTGTTTGATATTGCTTGTTAGTTTGTAGAACTTAAATGATATATCCCCAAGTGATGCACTCTGTAAGATATGATGATTTTTCGAAGTCATACACTCGGTGAGATTGATTACGTACCAGTTTATGTTTATAGAATAAAGTTTATACTGCCTAGGCACGTTAGAAATATTTTATTTTTCGCTAAAACACACTAGCGCTTTCGAAACTATTATATCGTTTCATCATCAGGTGTACAAAATAAGATACAGATCCTTTCAAATACACACAATTCAAATATCCCCTTGAGGTTATAACGACAAATATATTTACGTGATGGGTATGATCAGGAACACTGAGGTGTGGCATTTGATTTAAATATTAAATTGTTGTGGAAGTTAGCTATAAAGAGCAGTTGCGGTTTTTGATGAAGATGAGATATTTAACATAGCAACATGTTATAGTTTTTGTTAAGAATTCTTTGTCAAAAAGGATGAGTTTTCCCATCCTTTTTGGAAGTGATGCAAAGTTACTGCCCTTATTTTTTAAGCACTGCATCAGACTGAAAAATGTACACATTCTTTGGTCTTCGTTAATTGTTCATACATTACATTGCACTGAAACACTTTTTTTCTTGATCTCTTGCATTCCACTCATTCTGTCGCATTGCATAACTATATAAGTGCTCCACATTTCATCTTTTGCTCTGAATATCTTCAGTAATCATTTTGTGAGGTGCATTCAAGTTGTAAAGTTTCAAGGAGAATTGGTTGGTTTAGAGAATCAAGACCTAAACACTGGAAGGTTCTCACAAATGTTTTTTGGTCAGAGCATGATGCTATTGCATTTTAAAAAGTGCTTTCTGATAAGAAGGGAAAAGGCAGCATTACAGGCCAAACTGAACAAATACTATTTATACATTAGACAAATAATATGCGAATTGCACCATGTGAAAGATGGGTGAATGAAATTCGAAGGCATGCTGGAGAGACTGGTCGGACCGCTGTGGATGAAACTTGGGGAAACCTTCATCCAGCAATGGATTGATAATGATTGATGTTGATGATATCATTACAGGAAGACTCCTCTTACCTCAGTAAATGTATTATAGAAAGCCACCTCCTGCCTCATTTATTCATTCATTCATTAAATTAATTCCTGCCAGACAAAAATGAAATCAAATTAACTTAACAGAAGGCTTAATATGTTCAGAGTAAAAGATTTGGCTTTTCATCTTACAAAGCCAATCATCAGTAGCTGCTTCCTCCCATTTACCAGTGCCAAGTGCAACTTCCAAAAATGTTGTTCTACAAATAAGTAGTTGTGAAAAATTTCTGAAATTTATATTTGCCTATTATCAAAATTTAACACGCTGTACTGTGCTATCTGACCTACCAAGAAAACTGATCTCCAGGAAGAAGCAGTAAGTATGTAGAAAGTGCTGATGAGAAATTACACCTAATAAACACAAAAATAATTTTTTGGTCTGTGAAAAATAATTCAATTTTTTGCATACATGCACATATCAAAAGACATTTAGATAATTGCTTGCAAAGAACCGAACATCACTTTCGTTAAAATTAATAACACACACACAAACAATGCAGGGGAGGCTTGAATTTTTTAGGACAAATTAATTTTAACCTGTATTATTGTATATTTAATGTTATAGCTGTATTTATTAAAAAATTAATAAGCGCAGCAATATTGTTTTAAGGACATATGTATATCCCATGCATTCCTCCTCTTTTGATGCCCTTAATGGAACTAAAAGTGAAGGCAACTTTGGGATATTTCTTCTTCTAAAATGTAATGACTCAAAAACTGTTTAAAACAGATAAAGGCAAAATTTTATATTTCCAGGCATTTTTAAAAAAGAATGTTAATAGTCAATTTGTTTGAAATTGGACAAAATTATCTTTTACATAACATGAAGCTGTTGTTTGTTTTGTCTAAGCTAGGTGATTAAAAAAAAATCAGAGTGTCTTTAAGAATTCCATAGGAATATCATTCAACGATGACCAAAGATAACATTACTGATAAATTTTTATGTGATGAATAGTTAATTAACTGCTAACTGAAAGCTGTATTAACCAGAAACTCTACATAATCCATTTTATTCAATGGAGAAATATGTTTTCAAGTTGATACAAGGGCCTGAAAATACCATACATATCTAATAATGTTTTCTTTCTTTCTTTTTTTTTTTTTTTTTTTCATTGCATTTCTGTGGTAAACTTTTGGGACATGTAGATTCTCTTCCTTTCACACCATGACTACGTACAATTATATCGACTGTATGTATCTGTTCCCCATTGTGTAGCATGATGCAGTTTGAAGTGTATTTGACTTGCTTTTCAATGCTTGTTCTCCTTTGATTCGTATTTTTTGCATTTTAACGTCGATATTTATTTGGCCCTAAACTTTTCCAATGGATCTCACTTCACTGAATGCAAAGCGTTTGAAAAATGAGTAATCTTGATAAGTATAGGAAATGGACTGGCATACCATGTACAATTGCAACAGTTTATAAAGGAGCAAATTGGTCTACAAATTGCATTGTTGTATCTTAAACAAGCTTCCGTATGGACATGTTCTTGAATCAACTGATTTACTGGTTTTCCTCTCAGTAAGATCAATGTATAGCACTATACTACCCATCTCTGTCTTTTTTTGTTCTTTACTATCCAGTCTAGTAATTCAGTTGTCCAACAGTGTGAAACTAAAATTATTTTCTTCATTTTTCCCCAAGTGTGGCATATGCTAATTATTATTACAAAGAGTCTTTCCTTGGGGAGGCTGAGCCTCTTCTGGTGGCCCCAAAGCTATGGCCCTAACCACAAACCACCACATAGGAATAGTGAATGACTTCATGTTTTAAGTTTGACAACTAACAAGCAAGTATAAAATTTCTATGTATGACTGCACAGCATATCTGTGTTTCTTTTATGAAATAATTTCAGAAAATAGGTTTTAGATTAAAGCTAACACCTGTGTACTTGCAATATCAGAATTATTAGTTATTTGTGTGCATTTGAATGATTCTTTTATATTTGATTACAAATTGTTTGGTATTTTATTTTTACAGTTCTGTTGCTAAGATATTGTTTCAAAATGTAGAAAATTTTAAGTTTTTAACACTGCAATAACTGTATAGAAAATCTGTATGTGTGTCAACAATTGATGTTCCAGATATGTTATGTACTTCAACAAAGACAATTTAGTATCTTACCATAATTTAAAGTAGAGCCAGACATAGACCCTTACAAAATAAAGAAAATACTGTGTTATTATTCTTACTTTCAGTGGTACCTTTCATGTCCATTTCATCATGAATTAATACCTGACAAAAAGCATGCATAGTTACTGTGAGTGTTCTAATTAACATTTTAAGACTTATGTGCACTTCAGAAACATGTTTTTATACTTAAATGCAGGTTGTATGACAAGCATTTTCTTGTGTGTTAGATATTTTCACATTTTATGAAACATGGGGGGATTGTGGATGTTTGTAAGTTTTACTTAAAGGTGTCAAAAACAGTAATAAATCTTAAAAAGCAAATAGCAGATGAATATTGCATATTAAGTCCAAATCAAAAGTGTAGGTAAAAGAAATCTATTTTACAGGATTGGTAGTTGGTATTCAGAGAAACTAACATTTCATTGTCTTTTTGCCCTTTTTTTATACAAATGCACTGATACATTGAGAATCTAAAGAATGTACCTTGTTTAGGCTTTGTTCCAGGTGTGACACTACGGGTGGGCTGAAGCCCAACCAAGTTTTCTTTGAGCCCCCCCCCCCCCCCAGCCCTGAAAAAAATATTTAAGAAGTTAGAACACGTGAAGAGTGCACAAATATTTTGGAGAACTTCGATAAACATATGTGAATTTTTCAATTTCACATAAAAATTTTATTTTTTTATATAAATGAATTTTTTGTTAAATTTAGAGTTGTACTAAATTCTGTGAGCCACCCCGGTGGTGCAGTGGTCTAAGACGCTGGCCTCTGATCATTCGTCCGTAAGGGGTCCGGGTTCGAATCCCGGTCAGGCATGGATGTTGTGTTTGTCTTACGGCACTGGCTCTCTCCCTTCCCTGGAACCAGTGACCCTAAATTAGGGACGGGCGACTGCTTATAGCCCGTTGAGTTGCTCACAGTGGTCGTTAAACCTCCAATCAAAAAAAAAAAAAAAAATTCTGTGAAATGATGGGAGTTCCCTGAAATAAATGTCCTATATAGTGGCAAAAAGATACCATTTTTGTAATTATAGTTTAAGAAGATAAGACATTCCTTGTCAGATTAAAAACTAAAATTTCTAAATTGCCTTATTTATGACAGCAAATATTAAAAAGGGATAAATTACTTAAGCAATTTGAAATTGCAAAGGTATAGTAACTTGTTAAAAACCATGGAGGATTGTATCTATGGTTCCCAGTACTACATACATTGAATAATTACTACGTACAGTGTATACCCGAGATCTTTTTTTTTTTTTTTTTTTTTTTTGCTTACTGGGCTTACGTAACACAATCAGGGTCAGGTAAAATCTGCATGAACAGAATTTTCTGCCAAAATTTCGGCAAAGCACTTCAAATTTACACTCTTATGATATTAAACCCACCTAACAGCCCCCCCTCCCCCAGTTCTGAGCTGCTGGCATCTGTCACCACTACTCTGTTCCTTAGATGATCCTGTAAGGTACAATGCCAAAATTTGAAACTCTTGTGTAAGATTATTAGGTTAAATGGTGTGTTGTTGTTATCTTATACCACAGTTCTTATTTTTATCTGCTCACAATTATTTCTTGGCTATTTTCTTCTATGTTGAATTCTTTAAGTCATGTTGTCCCTATACTTAATCCTTCTTTATGGTTATTATAAGGTCTATGTATAAGTATCCAGCATTTTATGGTCAAAGAGATGTACTTCCATAAAGCATGTGAGATTTAATCATCGAAGTATGTGCCCCCCAGTAAGCCATAGCTGAATTGCTAGTTCTGCGGTCAATTGAGTGGTATTTTCATCCAAAAGAGCTGGCAAATCTGTGCTGTGCACCTCCTTTAAGCCACCTGCTATGCTGCTTACTCTCCATGCCACAATCACCACAAGAGATGTCATACTTGCACAAGCAGGTCAGATTTAATCATCATTAAATTATGTTCCCCAGTGAGCTACAGCTGCATTGCCAGTTTTGTGGTCACTTGGAAGACATCTTCATCTAGAAGAGCTAGCAAATCTCTGCGCTGCATCTCCTTTGCCATTTACTACACTGCTTGTCCTTCATGTTGCATACCCACTTCTAAACTTCACAAACAACTTATGACACATGCTTGCACCTACAGCTTTCATGCCACATACTAAACAAAACAAATCCACTGTCCCGCTTTATAGTGGTTTTCCAGAAATCAAACCTGAACGGCAGACAGTGACGAATTTGCATCTTGCCGGTAGCCATTTTCTAATGCAACTAGCTGCATGTGTGGGTTGTCTACCAACATGTGCCATTCAACAATGTTTCCACTTAGCCCCCATAGTATAAAATTCTGACAAAAATTCAACCATTTTGCTTTTACAGCTCACTACGTGGAGGCCAAGAAACTTATGCCTATAAAGTGCATGAACCTAATACATGCCATTTTTGTTTTTCTCATTTCCTATTGGTAGTCACAGAGCAGAGATTTTTAGGCTTTTCTTCGTTTCATTCGACACTTTTTCCCCCCTGCTATATGTATATTTCCCAGTGTCAAGGTTGCACCCCAGTTTTAAAATGAAAAATTTTGAGAAAAAGAATAAACATAAAAATAAGGCCTCAGCACTTTCGTAAAGGTTAAAAAGCAATACAAATGTTTCCTCTACATATAAGGAGGAAAACAAGGGGAAAGAATAAATCTTACTATGGCAATATTGTAACTACTGCCTTGTTTTTGTTGAGTGTGAAAAGTCATTTTTTCTTTTTAAGTGGTGGTAAAGATATTACCTGTTTTTCAGCTATGACTGTGGGAAAAACTTTCCTAACAGGAAGGTCTATGTATAAGTATTTAGTATCTAGATTGTGTACACGTTTTGGCAAAAATCCGTTAAAGCAGCTCTTTTGTTCTAGAACTCCATATGCGGGTGTCAGTCTCGTAGTATAGGCCGCATGGTTCATCGTAAATGCATCCCAGCAAAAGCACCATGAAAGAAAAAAACATTGGTATTCCCATGGCGTTTTACGACGAAGGCAGTCTTGTTATTAATAAGGTTTACCGGTGAACATTTTAACACAGATAACCTTCCTCTGGAGTTAGCATAGGCCTACAAAAAATGTAACCTTTGGTCTCCAGGGATGCACAGTGAATTTTTGAGACTTATTTCAGGAAAAAAAAATAGCGTCCATGACGCTGGGAAATATGGTATGCCTTTTCAACCTGCATGAAAAGTTAACAGTTCTTTAGTCAAAAAATGTTAAAATGTTTTCAATACTTACAAATGAAGTTGCTTATTTCTATCGCTGTGACATAGATTGTTGTTGGGTGCACATTTCATGGTTAAAAGAATGTCTCAAAAATGAATGGCAATGCGCACACATCTAATTTTCTCAAATGGATTTCTCCCAAAGTTAGGTTTAGACCTAATTTTCTTAGCTCAAAGAGAACTTTGTTTCAGGTGTGAAAGCAAAAAGATGGTAATATGGGTTAAAGCACCCCAATAGGAAAGTTAAGAGACAGGTGGAGGACAGCAGTTAGGGGAGGGAAAGAAGAGGAAGTAGATTATCTTTCATGTATTAGCACATTCAAAATCTTATAATTTTTCTCAAAATGAAGATTTATTGATGGGACTTTTAGACATTAATCCCACAACTTTGTATCTTGCTCACAAGAAACTGTAGTACTTAAACTTGCCAGACATATTACATCAAAGATATGTCTGGCATGTTGCAGGATATTTTTTCAAATCTTTTAGTAATATGCTGAAATAATATTTTAATAAACAATAACATTACGTAAAATTTTTGTGATGAAAGCAAAGAAATTCTACTTGATTTGTTACAGCATTAAGCAATATTGGCAATAATTAAGACTTGAAATAAATTTTGGTTTTATTTAATGTTATATGCCTTTCATGTTCATTTCATTGTCAAGAAGTTAGTAAAATAATTTATGTATTAAAAATATTTGTAATACAAAACACTTGCAAAAAAGATTTCATTTTGCTGATGCTGAAACTTTAATCCCCTATTAATTAACTCTGAAATTGTTCCACAACATGCTAGATTTTTATCAGTCTAAAAAGTGCTTCTTTGAGACTTTATATAGCTGTACAATAACTTGCTGAATGGACTCTATAAACTAAATAAAGCAAATGCCAGTCAACTTCATCAAATTCTCCTTTTTTGGAAATATTTCATGAATGTCTTAGTGTTTAGCTTTTTGACTTGTCTGATTCGTTGCACTGAAAAAGAAATGGCATCCTCTTATTTTTACTTTGTGAATTTGAGTTCAAATGTGTGGATTTTAATTTAGAGCCAAGTCTCCTAAACATTGAACAATTACTTATATAATAGTGAGATTTAAAAAAGTACTTTAAAGTTTAGCTTTGCATGAACATTTTTATTTCTGTTTTGAGAAACATAGTGAATAAATGCTGTTTATGATCCAAACTTCCAACATTTGAAAGAAAAAAGGAAGTATGTTATATATTAACGGTTTGAGTGCTCTTTTTCAATACCTTCTGAGAAGGAGCTTTGAGTGAACTTGTTTTTTTGTTTTGCCATTGATTTGAATCTACACAAATGTGAGCATCCATCACATGTGTGTGTGTGTGGTGTCAGTTTCCAAAATGAAAAATTCAAATTAATAAATTGATGGCTGCAAAAAATCAATCAATGAAAAATGCATACAAATAACACTGCATTTTGATTCATTTGGAAAAGTTTTCTTTTTTAAATCAGTGACATAGTTTTGGTCTTTTCTCAGAATTTGTATTTGTGTGTGAAGTGCAAAGAAAATTATGTACACGCAAAATTACAAATGAACACAGTTCAATAAAAAAATTATTTTTGAAGAAACAGGCAATAAAACTGAAAACCAAAGATCTAGCCAGAAATTGCTCTGGAATAAGATGGAAGTATTGCAGAAAATCTTGAAAGCTACCATTTATTCCTATTAGCAGTTCTAATTCAGACTATTAAATAGCTCTGATCATGCTACTATTCTGTACATTGTACAAGCTGCCATTTATGGTTTTTCAAGGACTGGTACAAATAGTTGCCTTCTTTTTTTTTAATAAAAAGGCTCAGAAAAAAGAATTTTTTGCTAGGAAAAAAATGTTCCTCCCTAAAAAATCCAAATTTATGTATCCTTTAAACTTACATAAAGGTTATAAAACCCACTAAAGACTGTATTAAGACAAATATTTTTTAATCTAAGTACACAATTTTTTGAGAAAAAAAAGTAAGACCTGTTAATACATTTCTACTTACAAATTTATATATAATTTTATGGTTTCATTGCCACGTGGCCCAAAAAACCGTTATTCTGTCTCAAAAATTGGAGATAATTTGGAAAATTTTCTGCCCTCAAGAACCTCTTGTTTACAGCTCATGTTTTCTCAGCAGTCACAAAGTAAATCACCTGTGATCTTGATTTTTATACCTTTTTTTTTTTTTTTTTTAATTTATTTTTTGTAATGTTTTTAAATTCTTTGGAGAGAAAAACGATAAAAAAATATAAAAACTTAAACTCTGGGACCTTGTTTCTTTTTTTTTTTCTAGTTTGAAACCATCATTTTATGTGGAGAAAAGTGGGACTCGATAAATTTCTAAATTCAAGAAACATTTTCAGTTGTTACTGATGACCTTCTTTATTAAACTTATTTTTATATATTTTTACAAAGTTCAATCCCATGTTCTATTCATCAGTTGTGTAAAAATTTTTGGCTGTTTTGGTTATTTGCTAGCACTAAAACTTCCTCTCTTAATTATTAAATCAGCTATAAAAGACAAGGTTCCCATTGGTTCTTTCAGTTGCTAGAAATACACTTGACCCCTTTTATACAGCTTTTATGAATACATGTTATGTGGAAGTATGTTAACTTCAGAATTAAAAAGCATAAAAGATATTCCTTCCTTTTCCCTTTCACCTGAAAACATGTCTGCATCCCTAATCTGGGGCAACATAAAAAATATATATATTGCTCCTTTCATTAAATATCAGTCTTGTACCATCAAGTGTTGAAATCTCTTTCAATCTTCTTCCTTGCCACCCACACTCAGCCTTTGAAATGTGTGAATCATTAATGTGGAAATAACTTATGGCAACAGACAAAAACTGGGACATTTTCCTGAAACCTTTTAACATTCAATCTACTTACGCTGTTACGTTTTTGGTTAAAATGCAACTTACATTAGAAAAAAATGCCTTAATTTAATAAAATGCATCAACTTACATTAGAAAAAATGCTTTCATTTTTTCTTCTATTTGTCATTAACTTTAATTTTGTTTAGGTGGATTTCAAAAACTTCCATTTTTCATCAGCCTTCCCTCCCCAAAAAATTCTATATATGTCTCTGGTGCCAGTTTTTGTATCCCTTCATTGTAGAACAAGGCCCCCTATGAAGACAGCCACTTCTGCACTGCTCTTTAACTCTTTGAGAGCTTGACATTTGCTGGAAATGCAAAGAAAACACCGAAATTTTAAAACATCGGCCCTTTTGAACTTTTGCGTCAACCATCAAATCACTCTGTTGATCACAGATGGCTGGCCACTCCTTGTCGTACACTTTCTCATAACCTTCGTTGAACTTTCTGACCGTAGATCTCACAAATCTGATGATGAATGTCAGCTGGTTTCACATTTCTTGCCTTCAAAAATTGAATTACAGACCTTATCTCACAGTCAGCAGGCTGCTCCGTCTTCTTACACAGGTTAAACACTACACGCAAACATGATCTGATGTTTTTTACGGGCCGTTCGATCTTCTTAAACATGTTGAACAACATGATCTGATGTTCTCGTAATGGTGTCAGTGGCTTGCCCGCAAATGAGGGAAGTGAGCGCACGTGCACCATATTATGACCGTAGCGCTGCAGCACAAAAATATTCCCAAGCACTCCTCATAGTTAACGGGTCGATTTTGTTAATTGCTTGCACGTTCACACAGCACCGCAAGGTAAGGACAAGTTTCACCAAAATGAGGGCCATATGATGGATCATTGGAACTTTTGTTTTTTAATTCAATTCAGAACCACAGGATGATAAATAATTTTCAGTGGAGTCACATTGGCATTCCCTAAGTCTGCTAGCCCCTTTCTTATCTGTTACAAACACTGGCTTCATCCCTCTTCTTCAGACTCTCAACTTTGCTGTTACCAACTCCTCTGCCTCCGAGGAAACTCCTCATCCTAACGCCAGACATAGCACTCCAACCTCATGAGAGAGACAAAGCTGCCCCTCTGAAAACTGTGCTTCTCATATATGAAACTATCTACTCACCATAAACTGGTGATGGTTGAAATACTCTTACCTAATCTCGGCACGGGCCATAAAAAAGCAGTTATAGCAATAAACTTAAGCACCTACACAAGATTTCATTGGACATCAGAGACAAGCAGGGAGACACACTGGCACCCTATGAAACAAAGAATCCCACATACTAACAGCTGTTAAAATCCTTGTCAAAACGTAAGGTTCTAAATATTAAAAGTATTGTATGTACTTGCATATAAGCCAAAAGTTTTTGGAAGAAATCCTGTTTTTAAAGTTGGCTTATATGTCGGTCAGTAAAAAATAGGGCTGGACTTCCGTGAAATCTCCAGCGGAACTCGCCAACGGATTTGTTTGTGTTTTAGATAGCAGCTTTCTGCTTGTTCTTTGAAAGTACTTCCAAAAAATAAAAAAAAATAAAAAATAAAAAAATGACATTTTTACACCCAGAGTAGGATTCTTACGAGAATAAATGCCCTTAATATGATAAGCGGAAATTGTAATCCCGTTTCTAATTGAGAAAATTGAGACCATGAAGTTTCTTGTTTCCAAACATGGAATAGAATACCTCATTACTTCCCATATGCAACTGCTTACACTGTCTTTCAAACTGAACAAGCAGTGAATCAGACACCACATAAATCACTTAGTTGTTGGGGTGGGTCACAGCCAATCAGACATCTCTCTCGAGTTTTCAGGACAAGCGTGGGCATGCGTGTCTTCCACTTCGCACTGGCGAAAGCCATTCCTGCTGTCAAACAGCGAAGACACAGTGCTATATGAAAGGCGGTAGAACTGAAAAAAAGGCTGACTTGGTCTTGTTGCTTCTTGAGTGAAAGAACTGGGGAATGCAATTTCACCAGAAATGGTTATAAAGTCTCTCAAAAAATGCTGTATAAGAAATGCAATGGATGTTACCGATTTTTATATTTTTTTTTTTTGGAAATTCCTAGTGAATCATATTTCCAAACTTTTTACAGAAGGTAACCTCAGAAATTTGTATAATTCACTTTAATATACAGTATATATTTTTCAAACTCTTTAAATTTAGCATTGGCATATATGCGTGTCACGGTTTTTCACAAATTTTTAGCTCTTGAGGTAGGGGGTCGGCTTATACACGAGATTGGCTTATACTCAAGTATATACAGTAATTAAAATTAAACATTATTAAATATCACTATTACAAGCATTTGGTGGCACATATCTTTGTAGGACATTAATTCTGAGTGTTTTTGTATTCCATTAAGCTGTAAATTTCTGAGTAATTTGTATGACAATAAGTTGTACCAGCTAAATGATTTAAAAACTGCATAGTTAAATGTGCCATGTCTATATTTTTTAAAAACATTAGCACACTATGGATAGAAAGAACTTCTTTCACTATAGATAGAACTTTTTTAAGAAGGAAGTGGTATGATCTTTCCAATTACAGTGAATTCTCCATTAAATGAATCTGTTATATCAGTAGAATATTAGGTAATGGATAAGCACTCGTAAGATTGTGTTAACAGAGTTTGTGCTTATTAATGGAACTGGGAATCCTTATGGTAGGTAATTCATTGATTGAAGTCTTGTTAACTGAACTGCATGTTAGCCTGGGTCCACTGAGGAATGTAATTATATCAAAAATAACCTAAATATTTATGTTCATTGATAATTTCAGTGTAATGTGAATTGTATAGCAAAAATATTTAAATTCTGGCTCTAAATTAAATTCAGCATTTACTGTAAGTGATACAGCCATCAGCTTAACATTGTCTTTCCTTGTTCAGTACATTTTATGAGCATATTTTAACAGTTGTATTTAGTTCCTGCATTCTTTGCTGAGACTGGTTGTATGGATGCATACAGATGACAACTTAGAGCACATATTTATTAAAAGTTCCTTTAGTGCAATCATGGAATGATTCCACAGTCTCCACTGGAAACTGTTTTGTGCATATATAAGTTATAATGTAGTGTTGTAGTGTCCCTGGTTGAAAGCTATGTGACGTGCTTTTGCCTTCATCGATGAGCAATAATATTATTAAAGTACTTTTTTTTTAAATGAGCAATAATTGAGTTGAAGTTTATTATTAAAAATCAACATGAGTGTTTGAGTTTTATGAAAAAAATGTTAAGTGATTTTTGTAAACTGTTACAAATTGTGCTTCAAATTCCAGCTTCTTGTAAAGGTATGCAAAAAAAAAAAAAATGAATATTTCTTTTGCACTTGTTTCATCATGCGATTTTAAATGTATGTATGACACTGAAGCTAACAACTATCATCTTTTATTTTTCTCTTCTGTTGTTTTAAAGATACTCATTTGCACTCGACCAAATTTTTAATTGATGGAAAAGTATAAAAATTTACAAATTGCTTGCTTTTGGATATCTTGCATGTGCTTCTATCTGGCTACAAGTATTTTTGGTTCTGAACATTAGAAAAGAAATTAATAATACAAAATAACTGAATTTGATATAATGTTAATGATAGAAATGAAACCATATTGTGTCTGAATCAAAATATTTTTCTTCCTTTTGACTGATGCTGTCCCACATGTAACATATTGAAATAAAACTGTTATCTTATTATGTGTGTTATTCTTTAATTACACATACGTACATATCACTAAGCTGTTCTCTGAGATTCAGAGGTTAGCTCCAAAAAGAAATACAACTACCAGATATTTTTACTTACTGTTGTCGTATCAAACTACTCCATTTACAGCGATCTTGACATACAACTCAGGCTTTACTGATATCCATTACACGCCGTACACAAGATCTTCTATACTTCATACTCATAATCTTTTTCTCATGCAGACACTCCTGATCCACCCATGTCTTCCTTGGCCTTCCTCTGCCTTTCCTTCCTGCCACTTGGGCTAAAAAGATTTTCTTAGTAAGCATCTCATCACTCATTCTTTCAACATGGCCAGACCACTGAAGCATATTGGTCTTCACCTTGCTGACAACATTTTGCTTCACATCACACAACTGCAACACATCTTCATTACTCACACAATCAGACCGTGTCTTGCCACAAACCTCCCGTAAGTAACGCATTTCTCCAGCACACAAACAACTCCTATGTTTCTTCTGCAGTACCCAGGTTTCACTGCCATACATCAGAGTAGGAACAATTACACTTTCGTACACAGCCATGCGGGACTCTAGAGAACCCATCATTCCTGTGAAAACCTCCCAGAGCAGCTATGACTTTCAATGAAGAATTCACTCGCCTACTAATTTCACCATCCAATTTGTTCTCTCTGTCAAACATGCTTCCTAAATACACAAACTCACTCACCTGGTCAATCACAGTGCCATTTATACTTACATTACATTCAGTGCTACCAGTTCCTCTTTCAAACACCATAATTTTGTTTTTCCCCTTATTTATACTCAGTTTGAAATTCATGCAAACTTCGTACATCCGAGACAACATACTCTGCAAATCACTTTCGCTCTCTGCCAACAGGACAATGTCATCAGCATACAGCAATCTGCACACACGGATATCACCAAGACATAAACCACTATAATCTATTTTGGCATCACGCATGCACGCGTCCATAAATATTTTAAACAGTCATGGTGACATTACACAACCTTGTCTAACTCCTTCACCAATAGAAAACCATTTTGATAAAACACCATTCACTTGTACACAAGCTCTATCTACTACCCGCATACATGGCTTTTACACTATTAAGTAGATTCCCAGTAACACCATATTCATTTAATACCTTCCACAAAAGTGTCCTATTTACTCGGTCTTAAGCTTTCTCTAAATCTATGAAGGCAGCAAAAACTTTCTTACCAACAGCCAGATACTTTTCAATCATTGTGCGTAATGCAAAAATCTGGTTAGTGCAGCCTTTACCAGGCATAAAACCACTCTGAACATCCCACACTTTCTCTGATGTAAGATCCCATACTTTTTCAATAACAACCTTACCAAACACTTTCCCTGGCACACTTAGTAGGCTAATACCACGATAGTTCTTGCATTCAGTCTGATCACTTTTTGCCTTATACAAGGGAACAATAATAGCATCCTTCCAATTCCGATGGACCATTCCTAACTCCCAGCACAACTGGCAAATTTCAGTTAACCAGTCAATTACAGAGTCACCACCATATTTCAACATCTCAGCAGTTCTGCCATCAACTCCTGGAGCCTTACCATTCTGAAGAGATTTTAGAGCTTTACACACTTCTTCTCTTGAGATCCCTACTGTGCTTCCATCCCTCACTGTGACATCAGCTGTGTCTGTCTCAGAATCATCTTTGCTTTCCTGATCTAATAACTCACAGAAATATTTACCCCATCTTTCACTTAACTCATTGGGCTCCCATATCATTTCCCAGACCTCATTCTTCACACAACTTACAACTTTGTTTCCCCTATTTTTCCTGAGTCTCATGTACTTCCAGAAAGACTTCCTATCTTTCGAAAAAAGCCAGTTCATGCCTTTCCACCTTCTCCTTCCTATCTTTTGCCTTACTCTGGCAAACCAGCTTAGCAGCTGCACGCTTCTTTGAGTGATATTCATCCACAGAGACTACCTTGCAACATCCCCAAATAGGTTTCCTTCTTTCTCTTTACTGCCTCTTCAATCTCACTATTCCACCAAGCATCACCTCTATTGTTACTCGTTATTGTGGTGCCACAGACCTCTTTAGCAGCAGTGACAACACAGTTCTTAAAACATTCCCACTTTTTTCTACATCCCTCTCACCAGACTTCAGCTCCTTCAGTCGTTCTCTGAGTAAGTCAGAATAACGCTAATGATCTTCAGGGAGCCTATCAACCTTTATTCTTTCTATCCTGGGTCTCTTCCTATTCCTTTTCCTCCAACCAACATTAAGTTTCACTCGTGACACTACCAAGTAATGATCAGAACCAACATCTGCACCTCTCATCACACGGGTGTCAACAACTAAGTGTTTCAGACGCTGATTGTAGAAAACAAAATCTATCACACTCTTTTGACCAAGAGTACGATTTTCCCAAGTATATGTGTGGATATACTTGTGGTTGAAAAATGTATAAGACACACACAAACCATTCTCAATGCAGAGTTCAATTAATCTTTCACCATTATCATTCACACAAGGATCATTAAACTTACCCAGAACATTGTCAGAAATTGCATTCTGCACACCTACTCTAGCATTGAAATCCCCTGCTATTATAACTTTTTCTTAAGCACCAAACTGGCTCAAAACAGCTTTTAGCTCATTCCAGAAATCTTCCGTCTTATCAGAAGGTTCCGAGTCACAAGGAGCATACACTACAACAATTATGATTCTCTGAAGTTTCACTTTCAAACGAATCCAGAGAATTCTCTCACTTATGCAACTATAGTGAATCAAGTTGTTCATCTTTTCACTTAAAATCACGCCTACACCAGCTTGTCCTCTCACATTATCCAATACTCCAGACCACACACTCACTATGCCATTCACTTCTTCTACCCCAATTTCCTTCTTTTTGGTTTCACTTACACACAGCACATCCAGTCTACACTGTTCATCTCCTCAATCACCTCATTCATTTTGCCATTTATACCTCTAGTGTTCCATACACCAATCTTACATTCACTCAGCCGAGATCTCTCTCTCATATGCCGTTTAGAAAGTCCAGGTCGATTCTGTGGTGGACTGTCCTTCTCAAGTGTGGTAGGTCCACCATATCCCACACTTGAGTCCGGATATTGATTTCTTTTTGTCTTTTTAATCAGGTAAGTACATCAGTGTGGGGGATTAGCTCACAGCTGAGGGTTCCAGTTGGTCATTCAACCTAAGGATTCTGGAACAAAACCCAGTGAGTTGGGGTCTTTTCGCCCATGTCACACAGAACTAGCTGGCACCTCTCCAAGATTCACAGAGGCCCTAGTTGCTGTTGTAAGTGCCATTGTTACCACGAAGCACCCCGAAGAGGCAAACTCATCGCTCACTACGATGACTTTATGAAAATATCATATAAAACACAGGCGTAGAGTTTTTTAAATCTTATGACATGCTCGTCAAACAAACAAACAAAAAATAACATTTAGACATTATTTTTTTAAATCAATAAGAGAATAAATAAAAACTTGTTATTGTTAATCATTATCCGGTAGCTTTTGAAATAGTGTCCATTTTTCATAAAATCTTCATGCTTGTGAGTAAATTTGAATATACAGGGCATCCATCAAGTCTGTCACACATTACAAGAATTAATATAAAAGAATGTATTACAGGTACAAGAAAGGGATTGCCGGCGCAGTGGTCTAAGCGATGGCTTCTGATCACTCGTCCGATATGGGTCCAGGTTTGAATTCCGGTGAGGCATGGATGTTGTGTTTGTCTTACGACACTGGCTCTCTTGCTTCCCTGGAACCAGTGACCCTAAATTAGGGATGGGCAACTGCTTATAGCCCATTGAGTTGCTCACGGTGGTTGTTAAACCTCCAATAAAAAAAAATTGATTGCACGACAATGATGGTACACAAATAAAGTTGTTTTTTTTTTCCAGTGTCAGTACACCTCCACATGGCCGCCATTTGTGGCCCGGAGGACATCTAAGCGATATTCGATTACATGCCATGTTTTGTTTAACATCTCAGCTGAGACAGAACCAATGATGTCTGTTATTCTGCTTTTCAATGTCTCGACATCCGTAACACTGCTAGAGTAAACTTGGTCTTTCACATAACCCCACAGGAAAAAGTCTAGAGGGAATTATGTCGGGCAATCGAGGTGGCCATGTCATGAGACCATCACGGCCAATCCATCTGTCCGGAAATGTGGCATTCAGGAACTCGGAAACCATCCTTGACTAATGTGGTGGGGCACCGTCTTGTTGGAAAATAACCAAAGGTTGGAGTACATGCAACTGAGATGCCACAAAAGTTCCAGCATGTCCAGGTACATGTTACTGTGGGCTCTGTGAAAAAGAAGGGACCAATAATTCTGTCATGCATCAGGCCGCACCATACTTTCACTTTCGGGCTAACCCTCTGTTGTTCGATGACATAATGGGGATTTTCTGATCCCCAGATTTGCACATTGTGCCTATTTACTGTACCAGAGATGTGGAATGTGGCTTCATCTGAGAAACAGACACGGTGCAGATAATCACTATCGTGAGCTATGCGCTGCAATATATTCGTCGCAAATGCAGCACAGTGAGGCTGGTCATCAGGCTGTGTGGCTGATCTGTACCTTATAAGAATCCAGATGAAGACGTTTGTGTAAAATTTTGTGGACCGTGGCACGAGGAATCCCAATTTTTAATGAAGCACGAAAGATGGATTTCCTGGGGCTTCGCAGCAATGTCTCCTGAACAGATGCAGCTGTCTCTCGTGTAACCTGTAGTCAGCCACCTTAGGGGAGATCGTCAACGTTACCCTTCGCTTTACATTTTTCATACCAAGCTTTTATGCTTTTTTGGTCCGGTGGTGATCATCTGTACTCTTTTCTGAAATGACACTGGACAGTAACCGCCAATTTGTTCTCATTAAACCACAACACACACACACACCGCTTTGTCTTGCATGGAAGCCATTATCGGTGAAATGTTCCTCTTATCGGCAGTAGAGCTCACCTAAAGAACAGAAAAAAAACCTTTACGAGTTGAGTGCTGCTATATTATGTTGCCAACCATTTTATTTTAACTTACATAGATTTTTTATATTAATTTTTGTAATGTGGGAAAGACTTTATGGACACCCTGTATTACAAGCAATTTTTTTGGGAGGGAGGGTGGGATTTTAACCACCATCGTGAGATGTGAGCAACACATTGGGATATATACGCTCGAGTCACATTATTGCGACCACCAGCTAATATCCAGAGTAAATGCCATGTGCAGCGCGGACAGCAGCTAGACGAACTGGGAGTGACACAATAAGGTGCTGGTGTTCACAGGTATGTGGAGCCATGCTGGCTACAGTGCATCTGACAGCTGCTGGAAGGTACATGGTGGAGGATCCATAGAGCAAACAACATGATCGAGGTGGTCCCACAGATGCTCAATTGGGTTTAATTCTGGGGAATTAGGGGGCCAGGGAAGTACTTTGAAGTCTTCATCGTGCTCTTCCAACCACTCTCGGACATTTCTAGCTGTGTGACATGTTGCATTGCTGTACTGGAAGATCCCATCTGCCCCAGGGAAGACAATCTGCATGTATGGGTGTACGTGGTCTGCAAGGATGGATTCATGATGAATTTGATCCATAGTACCTTCCACAGGTATGAGTGGACCCAGGGAATACCACGAAAACATTCCCTAGACAATAACGCTGTCCCCACCAGCTTGTGTTCTTCCAGCAATGCTTGAAGAGTGTTTGTTCTCCGATGTTTTTCACCTTACACGCCAATGTCCATCCGTTCGATGAAGCAGAAAACGTGACTCATTAGAGAAGGCAATCCTTTGTCAATCAGCGGAGGTGCAATTCTGATATTGCAGTGCAAATGTAAGCCTTTTCTGCCGATGCACCTTTGTTAGCAAGGTGCAGTGACCATCCATCTGCATTGGAGCCTCATACGCAGCAGGGTTCGTTGAACTGTCATTTAAGACACACTTCCGGTAGGCCCCTGGTTCATTCGGCCAGTGAGTTTATCCACTGTAGCATGTCGATTGGCCCTCACGCACCTTCGCAGCCGACGTTCACATCAATGGCACGTGGTGCTCCGCAGTTTCCACATTGCTTATTCGCAATGGTGCCATTTCTCCAATCACAATACACTTTAACCACAGCAGCATGTGAACAGTTCACAAACTGTGCTGTTTCAGAAATACTACCACCCTCGGCCCGAAAGCCGATAATCATCCCTTTTTGCAAATCTGATAAATCGCTCCTTTTATCCATGACAGCAACGAGTGATATGTTTTCAGAATTCCTACAGCACACCTTATATACCCCCAAGCCAACTCACAACACGTGCCTTCTTTCATTGGCTACGCGCTGTTGATGTCAAAAGTAGGAGGTGGTCACAATAATGTGACTCGACTGTGTATAAGCAGTCACCCATCCCTAATTTGAGCCCAACCCATCTTGGATAAAATGGGATGGGCTCAAATTAAGGAAAAAATTAGTGCCATGGGACAAATTTAACATCCACTCCTCACCCGGAATTCAGTTCCAGACCCATCTTGGGCGAACGATTGGTGGCTGTGCCTCTTACCACAGAGGCACGGCCACCAATCGTTCGCTTGTTTTCTTTCATATTTTTCTTAATAACTTTCATTTCAATGAATCTGAAAAATATTTGTTGTACTGAATTCATTCAGCACGAAATTATAACTGATATATTAGAGAATTTCTTTATACTAAAATAATATGTTTAACATGCACTATTTCAAAAGTGTGAGTTGAATACAACAATTTTGATTTTTAGTAATCTATGGCTGATGTTAACTGATAAACATTTTATTCCACGAGTTGCCAAAAGATAATTTTGGTTGCCTCTGCAGAAACAGCATACCCTTATATAAGTGTGGAAGAAATATTCTCATAATACATGAAAATACATCATGATAACTAACACAGCAATCAGACTTCTCTGAATTGACTGTATTTACTGTTTCTCACATAATATCAATCATATGAGAAAACTTGAAAAATTTATCGCCTTGGAGTGGGAATCGAACCCGCATCTCCCAATTTCTGTTCCAGCATGATTCCGTTACACCATTCAGGGCGACAAAGTCCGAAGTATCTGAGTGTTAAGAGCATCGGATTATTCTCAGACTGCATTCTTAATCGAAGCAAATTATGCTGCCATCTAGTATAGTTTAAGCAAACCACCAGTCATTCAGGTATATAGTGTGGAAGAAATATTCTTCTCATAATGCGTAGAAAATACAGGGTGGTTGAAAAGTCCCCTAGGGGTTTCGATTGACAACTGTACATAAACGAACAGATCTACAGCAATGTGGTTTGCGGCATTTGAAAGAGTAAATATTCAAGTTTAATAATCTTACTTTAATAAACCTCTACATGTGTGCCTTTGGCGACACGTAACACATCCAGTCTGTATTCAATTTCTTGCCATGTGCGCTCCAACATGTCAGGATTTATTCTATCAAACACTGCTGTAATAAGCTATTTGAGCTCCTGAAGGCTGCTTAATCTATCCCAGTAAACCATATCCTTGACATAGCCCCAGAGGAAGAAGTCTAAAGGAGTGATATCCGGGGACCCCAAGGAATGGGACCATCTGTTGGGAAACTCACAGTTCAGATATTCACAAACATCAAGTCCCCAATGTGGGGGAGCGCCATCTTGTTGCAGTGTGGCATTTGGTTACAAATTCTGTAGTTGAGAAACTGCAAAGTTCTGAAGCATGTCCAGGTAATTATTCATTTGCATTGTGGGCTAGGAGAAGAAGAATGGCCCAATTATATGATTATGCATGAGCCCACACCACTCTGTCACCTTTGGACTGTGCGCAACATGCTCCCTGACTGAATGTGTGTTTTCACTACCTCATATACAAACGTTGAGAGTGTTGACTTTTCCGTGCATGTAAAACGTTGCCTATTCAAGAACATTATACGGCGTAGGAAACTTTCATCAACTTCCAGCTGCTCCAACATATCCTGAGCGAATGCTAAGCGCTGAGGTCCATCATTCGGTTTAATCTGGTGTAGGAGTTGCACTTTGTATTTGGTTAGTTTCACGCATTTGCGAAGCACTCCCATCAATGTGGATCATGGAACATTCAGTTGTAAAGAAGCCTTTCTCGTGGACTTGCTAGGACTGCAAGCGAAAACCTCCTGTATGCTGTGCACAGTTTTTTCACTGACAGGAGATCTGCCACTCCTTTGCCAGTCCAGGACACTACCAGTATTCAAGAATTTCTTCTGCCACGCTCTGATACTGAAATTACTCGGTGGATCTTTCCCATATGTCCGACAGTAAATTCTTTGTACTGTAATCACAGACTTTGTCTCAAAAAACCAATGCACTCACATTGCTTTCTCTGGGACAAGGCCATAGCTAAGTCGCAGAACCAGGGGAGGAAGCATGGTTAAATTAGAAATAAATCTACTGGCCAGCGGACCACTAGAATTTGTAAACTACTGGTCCACCAAAATGCCAACTGGTCCATAAGAAAATTAAAAAGTTTAAAGACATTTACAATACATGTAGAAAATAATGTTATTTTAATGGAATTATATCCAATATTTGTTTTTAAACCTATCATTAGTTTGCAGCCTAAAAAGAAAACCATACAGCAAGGTAAAAAGAAACAAATTCATTTATCTTGTGACAAATCAGAAAAAAAAAAAACTTATTGGCCATCCGGTCCAGTAAAATAAATTGTTCAGTGGTCCAACAGAAGTTTTACTGGCCAATGGCCAGCGGACCAGTGGGTAATTCGAACTCTGTAAAAGATTATCTGGGGGAAGGGATCTGTGTTCAACTATATTTTTCTGCCAATACAGATGCAAGTTTTGCTTTGTTTTTTATATTATTTTCCTATTTTACCTCATTAGCCAATAATTATGCCAAAAAGTAAAAACAATTAGGTAAAACACAAAATGTGAAATGAAAAGGAAAAGAAATGAAAATGTATCATTCTTTATTTTTGCTTGATGGTGGTTCAGCTGTGCATTCCTTATTGCTGGTGGCAAAATAACTCCCAAATAGCACATTTTTTATTTTTTTTAAGTTTACTGTTATGGTCTCTTTTCCATGTATCCTCGCAATTGTAGTTGAGGAGTTACTGATGCCATACTTCAATTTTTTGTATTCTTTTTTGGTTCCACTTTTTTTTTCTTTCCTTAATCACATATTCTCCTTTGTTAGTACTCGGTGGTAACCACTGGAAAAGGGTGCCAAATCCCCTTTCCTTCTCAAAAACCAAGAGCTACAAAATCACACTAAACCAAATCATTTCTCCAACACAGGCATCATAAAACAACTCCTACTGGAGGAAAAACAATGAACAAGATGTTGAAAGCTCTCTCTTGTGCTCATGCAAGGATTTATTTACCCTTAGCATTATTTCCCATGTATAGACTGTAGAGGGATACATTTAGTTAAACAACTGCACTTTTTTTGTTGGCAACGAACTACCTGGAAGTTTTGAAACAGCAACTTAGTATCTCATAGGCAGGAGGGTCCCGCTTGAGCTGCGCAGTATCCGACGCGGTTAATTTGAAACGGCACATGACGTAGGCGTGGACGCCCAGTCTTTTGGCTTCCCGGATCACTGTTTGTTTACAATTAGTGTGATGGAGTTTCCGCTATGAACGTAATTGATGTGCAACTGTTTGAAGTTTGTATCTCTAGTTTGATGTTTATGTTGTGTTTATTTTGGTACTTATTTACCACTGAGATTCATTGTTTGAGTATTTCGTAAGAAACGCAATAATGCTGGGTTGTGCAGCGGCCTGTTTTAGTATGTGCAATAGGAAAACCAAGAACACTGACATAGATTGAGTTCGTCATAATCAAGATTAGGAACTAAGTTTTATGTTCCTGAAAAGTCTATATCGGTATTAAATAAGTCCAAAAACGAAAGTGAAGCAAGATGTTATATTGCCGTCTCCCGTTGTAGGATATCTTAATATACTTACACACCAAATTGTAGTCTAAGGTCCAGTTGACACCTAAAATTATATATAATTTATGACTACAAAACTTGTGGTTTTGAGATAAAATAAAAATACCAACATTTACCACAATCAAAGGCTTATTATATATCGACTATAGTTTCGCAGAGCTATTGGCTCGACATCATCAGGACGAATGGAGCGTAAACATTCAAATCATTATGTAATTTTATTTTATCAAGAATGCTGACATTATGCACCATGTATTTCCCAAGGATTTATCACTTCAAAAATTGTCAGGATTCCTTCAAAGTTTTTAATGCAAGAGCGTGTTCCCAACATTTCACACATGTTACCAGCGTGACTTAAAGGCAGAGTTCCTTGGGCTGACTAGCAGAAAAGTGATGAAACCTGATGTTGTACGTACATTAAACATTCCAACAAGCAATAATACTAGTATTAATAAGGTAAGTACGAGAACCAATATTGACATTTTAGGATCTGAGACTGCAATTCCAACTGCACTTAGATGTCATGACCGTAGAATTTGGAAGCGTGCATTGGAAACAAACCCTTGTTAATCTATCTCCAAAGAAGAGGAATAGGGGGGGGATTTGGGATATTACACTACAAGACTCTGCAGGTATTCATCAGGTACCACCTTCTATTCCTTTTTTTTTTTTTTTTTTTTTTTTGTAGGAAAATGCATCAAAGGAATGGTGTCATGGAATATTCTGCCATCAGAAAGCTAAGTTTTTATTTATTTTAATTTTTCATTGTTTGTATGAATGCATGCAAATATTTGCAATTTTTCTGATGGCTTTTATATATGCTTATGTGAGAAAGAAAAGTTTTATTTAAATACATCTGTCATGGGAAAATTGTTTTAAAGATCAAATCTGGAACGGAAAAGTTGTAGAATTAAATTAACACGGTATTAGTGGTAAGGAATATACCAACTTATTTGCTAGTCATTAATATAAAAAAATTAAATACACACACCACACACATATACGAGTATATATATCATAATCATTGTCAACCATTATCAATCCACTGCTGGACAAAGGTCTCCCCAAGTTTCTTCCACAACGGTCTGTCTTGTGCCAGTCTCCTCCATGTTACTCCCGCATACTTTCGAATTTCATCCACCCATCTCCCACGTGGTCTTCTTCTGGATCTTTTCCTGTCCCTCGGAATCCAATCTAAAATTTCGGCTGTCCATCGATGGACTGTCTTTCTGGCAATATGTCCAGCCCATTGCCATTTCAGGGATTTTACTCTGATCATGATGTCTTCCACTCTTGTCATTTTTTTTTATCCACGAGTTCCTCTTCTTATCTCTCCTGACTGCACCAAGCCTGCACCTCTCCATGCTTCTTTGAGTTGTCTGCAGACTTTGTATGTCTCTTTTAGTTAAGGTAGTTAAGGATGCATTGATCAAACACTTTTTTAAGACATAATGGCATATTGCTCTTGAAAATTATACTGTTTCTTCCAAAAGCTCTCCAGGCAAGTTTTTTTTTTTTTTTGCCAATCAATTTCTTCATCAATGTGACCCTCACTTGATATCTGCTGTTCAAGATGAACGTAGGTATCAGTTATCTCCAGCTTTTCTCCATCTACTGATAAATCTTCTTTTCTTGTAAAAGCATTGTACATCGCTTTTGTCTTCTGAAAGTTCATTTTTAATCCCACTTCTTTACTCTTGTCAGCAAGTTCCTGGATCGTACTCTGCATCTGTGATGGGGTACTTGCAAAAATGACTACATCATCAGCAAAACGAAGGTGAGTTATATATAAGAGAGAAAAAAAGTAAAATTTAATTTAAAAAATGAAAAATTGAAAAGATGAAACATTTTAATTTTCACATTAGATAGATAGATAGATAGATAGATAGATAGATAGATAGATAGATAGATAGATAGATAGATAGATAGATAGATAGATAGATAGATAGATAGATAGATAGATAGATAGATAGATAGATAGATAGATAGATAGATAGATAGATAGATAGATAGATAGATAGATAGATAGATAGATAGATAGATAGATAGATAGATAGATAGATAGATAGATAGATAGATAGATAGATAGATAGATAGATAGATAGATAGATAGATAGATAGATAGATAGATAGATAGATAGATAGATAGATAGATAGATAGATAGATAGATAGATAGATAGATAGATAGATAGATAGATAGATAGATAGATAGATAGATAGATAGATAGATAGATAGATAGATAGATAGATAGATAGATAGATAGATAGATAGATAGATAGATAGATAGATAGATAGATAGATAGATAGATAGATAGATAGATAGATAGATAGATAGATAGATAGATAGATAGATAGATAGATAGATAGATAGATAGATAGATAGATAGATAGATAGATAGATAGATAGATAGATAGATAGATAGATAGATAGATAGATAGATAGATAGATAGATAGATAGATAGATAGATAGATAGATAGATAGATAGATAGATAGATAGATAGATAGATAGATAGATAGATAGATAGATAGATAGATAGATAGATAGATAGATAGATAGATAGATAGATAGATAGATAGATAGATAGATAGATAGATAGATAGATAGATAGATAGATAGATAGATAGATAGATAGATAGATAGATAGATAGATAGATAGATAGATAGATAGATAGATAGATAGATAGATAGATAGATAGATAGATAGATAGATAGATAGATAGATAGATAGATAGATAGATAGATAGATAGATAGATAGATAGATAGATAGATAGATAGATAGATAGATAGATAGATAGATAGATAGATAGATAGATAGATAGATAGATAGATAGATAGATAGATAGATAGATAGATAGATAGATAGATAGATAGATAGATAGATAGATAGATAGATAGATAGATAGATAGATAGATAGATAGATAGATAGATAGATAGATAGATAGATAGATAGATAGATAGATAGATAGATAGATAGATAGATAGATAGATAGATAGATAGATAGATAGATAGATAGATAGATAGATAGATAGATAGATAGATAGATAGATAGATAGATAGATAGATAGATAGATAGATAGATAGATAGATAGATAGATAGATAGATAGATAGATAGATAGATAGATAGATAGATAGATAGATAGATAGATAGATAGATAGATAGATAGATAGATAGATAGATAGATAGATAGATAGATAGATAGATAGATAGATAGATAGATAGATAGATAGATAGATAGATAGATAGATAGATAGATAGATAGATAGATAGATAGATAGATAGATAGATAGATAGATAGATAGATAGATAGATAGATAGATAGATAGATAGATAGATAGATAGATAGATAGATAGATAGATAGATAGATAGATAGATAGATAGATAGATAGATAGATAGATAGATAGATAGATAGATAGATAGATAGATAGATAGATAGATAGATAGATAGATAGATAGATAGATAGATAGATAGATAGATAGATAGATAGATAGATAGATAGATAGATAGATAGATAGATAGATAGATAGATAGATAGATAGATAGATAGATAGATAGATAGATAGATAGATAGATAGATAGATAGATAGATAGATAGATAGATAGATAGATAGATAGATAGATAGATAGATAGATAGATAGATAGATAGATAGATAGTCAGTCAGTCAGTCAGTCAGTCATTTGATAAGTATTCCATACAGCTTCTATACTTTTCAAGATGTCATTTGATAAGTATTCCATACAGCTTCTATACTTCACTTTTAGGAAATTTTTCAACTTTCCTTCATTGTGTGTGTGTGCAAATAATTTTAATAAGAAAAAACCTAAAAAAAAAAATATATATATATATATATATAGAAGAATATCAGAACCCAGTCACCAAGCTATATTGTCCCTTTGATGAGGGCAAAAACTAAAAAACAGTAACCCATAAAATTTTGAGTTCATAAAAGGAGACGTACAAATTTGTAATGTAAAACATGTTGAGAATAATCACTTATAGCTTCTTCAGGGTCTAACAGAAATGCTACCACTCTCATTTCTACAAAGACCTGAAAGTGGGTTTCTGCTATATTATTATACATCTGCTTAAGTGCACTAAAAACAAATTTTGTAAGTTAATAAAATCCTTGAACATTAAATTCTACTAAACCTGTTAACTACTAAAACAACCAGCTATATGCTGGTAGAAAAGGTTTAAAGTGAAAACCACATTCTTAAACTTTGAGCAAAATAAGCTTATTAAGCATTACAGGAAAAAAAAATTTTGAAAAAAAAAGGCATATAATAACACTTAACTCTCTCTTTGTATCTTGGTTTTCTTGCACTTAAATTTGTTTTTAGCCTGCTTATGTGTTATATACATACACACCATGAAGGAATGTTGAAAAATCTTTCAAGAGTGAATGTATGAAGAGAGACAGAATAGTTTTCGTGTTGTTTCTAGTACGGAAGTGATCGATATAGCTGCGATACGTATTGCCGCCTTTGTTGGCATTTTTTGATGAAGTAAGTTTCAGAACTAATTTAAGTATCAGTGTCTAACCTTAATACTTGTAGCTGTTTTATTTGTAGTGGCTTGGCTACCAATTTTGTTATTCAGTATTAAAATGTGAGTTCACATATATGCAAATAAATTTGGAAATGTTGCGCTTCAAGGAAGATAAATGCTTTGAATTTATGAGATTTATTTATGTGTGAGCAGTTTTTCGCAGTTTTATTTCGTTATTATCATAATAAGTGTGATTATCACGATCGTTTTGTATGCCGTTACCCCACGCCACAAGACGCTCAAAGCTGCCATGCGTCCAGCATCCACGCCAACGTCATTTCAGCAGCCAATAAGAGGCTGACATCGTAGTGAGCCCAACCTTATACCATGAGAGGCACTTCGCATAATACAAACAGGATTTTAGCCTTCTGCATGACTACACCTTCACCTCTGTCACTCTTACTTTCTACCTTTTATTTTTCTCTCTTTTTTTTTTTTTTTTTTTTTGTTAATGTTCTATAAAATTTTACGCTTTTCCGAAAAAAGAAAAAAATTGCATTTTTCCCTTTCCTGGCCCATAACACAAACAAGCACTAACTATCACCATGTGGCAGTAAATCATTGGCACAGCTCACAAGTTAAGCTACAGTCTATTTTCGTGAAATGCAATGAGTTAATCCAAAATGTGTGAGAAAAATTAGTGTCTGTAGCAAAATGGCACCAGCCATCTAAATATAAACCCATCAGCAGATTCTGCTCCGGCTTTTCTGTTCTTGTGAAAACTAAAGTTTCCGAAATTCTGGCAGCGATTCGCACTCTGCTAAAGTTATTTTCCTAATCCTTAAGGTATGTTCCTATGCCATCTGTTGGCTCAATAACCCCCTCCCCCTCCATAATGGGTGTGGTAAGATTATAGAGGCTAGAGGGATTAGACCCCTTCTCCCATTCTAAGTTCAAGTTTAAACCAGAGTCAGCTGTGACATCTATGACATTTCCTCAAGGTGATAAAATATAGTCTTTCACTGATATCCAAAGCATTGTCGGTGTGAATGATTCAATTGAAGTTACAATTTTTTGAGCAACAAAAGTAGCCAGAGGCATTGCCAAAAGCTTGGGGGATCCTAAGGTACGAACAGGGCTGATTTAAGCAATGGGCCCAGCAGGCCTGAGCCCAAAGTGCCAGATTTAGGAGGGGGGCAAGCTTAAAGAGTTTTTTATGAATATTTTAGCACCATCACTCGAGAAAATGTTTACTTAAATAAGTTTACAAAATGTATTAATTTTTAAAATCTATATTACAAAAATGTTTGTACTTTTAAATTTAAAAAAAAATTATTAATTTTTAAAATCTATATTTTTATGTTTGTACTTTTCAAGAAACATTTGTTTCCAGAAAATCTATATTACGTGGACGGAAAGAATTAACTGAGCAAGAGTAAACACATTTTTTTTAAGATTATGGATTTTTTAATCAATAATTTAGCAAACAGGAGGAAATTATATGAAGTAGTTCTGAAAAGGTCTCAACTTTTCAGGGATTTGAAAGAGACCCAGTGCTCTTGACATAGAGGCTAGATAAAATAAACTTGTTCATAGGTACCAAGGAGACATAGAAAACTTTCTCAGCAACGAATTTCTACATTTCCAGTCATATATGAATGTGGAAACTTGAACACCACGGGATATATATACTTTCATAATTAATAACAATCTTCAGAGTACATTTCCAAACTTAAAAATAGCTTTGAAAATGTTCTGAAGAATAAAAAATGAAAAAGGACATTATTGGGAGTAAAAAAGTTTAACTCACTCGTGATAATGTGTGTAGAAAAGGACATAACTCTGGGTATAGACCTCTCTTCAGTAATTGACAACGTTGCCCATGCAAAAGCCTGTAAAAAAACGATGATCATTTTTTTTTTTTTTTTTTTTTTTTGATTGGAGGTTTAACGACCACCGTGAGCAACTCAATGGGCTATAAGCAATCGCCCGTCCCTAATTTAGGGTCACTGGTTCCAGGGAAGGGAGAGAGCCAGTGCCGTAAGACAAACACAACATCCATGCCTGACCGGGATTCGAACCCGGACCCCTTACGGACGAATGATCAGAGGCCAGCGCCTTAGACCACTGCGCCACCGGGGCGGCAACGATGATCGTGCCTTAATTATGGTGCAGTCAGACGTTGGGTGGAAAATTGGGAAATTACATAAGTGTTAATTTAATTTTCATTTGCATCATACGTGTTTATTAAGATTGTTTTAATATTTGCTTCTTTTCCCATATTGTGTCTTTTCTGGTGCATTATATTATTTTATAATAATAAATGTTATTATTATCATAATGTATTTATTTTTCACAAAATCCTGAAGGTCAATAATTTGAAATGTACACTGATACACTATGAAATAGTCCTACTATGTTTTCCATTAATAATAAATATCATTGCAAAATTACTTAACATGATGCAATAAAACACACTCCAGACAAACAGTCATATGCACATCATGAGCTCACACCATTTAGCAAAAAGAACAAATTAGGTAGAGGGGGGCACCATCTTGTCTTGCTGCCCATGTCATCAGAGACACTTCAACCCTGGATCCGGACTCCCCCCCCACCTCCCATTTGAGGGGGATTGAGTACGAATTTAAAGCGATATCCTAATATATAATCTGCTAGAGCCCTCCGTATGACTTTTTAAGTCATCATAGCAACAATCGAGAAACAAATGTTTGTCACAGTCAACTCTAGAAACACGAAAACTTTATTATTTTTTGGTTGGAGGTTTAACGACCACTGTGAGAAACTCAGTGGGCTATAAGAAGTCACCTGTCCCTAATTTAGGGTCATTGGTTACAGGGAAGGGAGAAAGCCAGTGCTGTAAGACAAGCACAGCATCCATGCCTCACTGGGATTCAAACCTGGACCTCTTTTGGACAAATGATCAGAGGCCATCGCTTAGATCACTGCGCCACCAGAGCGGCTAAGAAAAACTTTGCATCAAGAATTTTGGTTCATTACCTAAATCGGTGTTTGGCCATCTGTATGTGGCAACAACAAGAGTACGATGATCTGACGACATCAAGATAAAAATAGTTCACGGAAACGAACAGGGGAAATTGATACAGGGTTCGCAGTCAGAGTATAAGGAAGTGTTGACAAAATAGGGACTAAAGGTTTAACAAAATACATAACAAACATACAGCCCATCATATCAAATTCCATAACCCACTGCTTGGGAAATTTTCAGAAAGCTGTGAGCCAACGTCGCCATCTATTGATGTGGAACTCAAAAACTCAATAAGTAAATGTCAATAATTTCTGTATCATAAATTTCATTTTTCCCCGTCATTATTGACGGGCTTTCATCTAGTATATATATATATATATATATATATCTCCTTGACAAATGTCAACCCCGCCTTCTCGTGGTGCATCCTGTTCCCACTAAAGGGGCTCTGGCGACCGCCCATAGCGGTATAACTATACCATCGGGATCAGAGGAAATTCTATCCCACACTCACCAACCCGCTTGGCCAGCGTGGTGAGTTATGGCCAAACCCCCTCCAAAATGATTCCACAACTTAAATCTTGGCCCTCAGTCTCCGGCAGCTGGAATGTACCTGGCCAAGGCAGCGGCCAGTGCGACATGAAGGCAGAGGGTGCTAAGAATCCCCGGAGGACCGGACTAGGCTGCCATCTGATGCTGACCTTGGCTACTTACAATGGACGCTCCCTATCTTCTGATTCAAGGCTTCTTGAATTGGAAGAGGAACTACAAAGGATCAAGTGGGACATCGTGGGGCTAAGTGAGGTAAGGAGAAAAGGAGAAGATCTCATCGAACTGAAAAGTGGACATCTCTTCTACTATCGTGGGACAGATACTGGCAGAACTAGTGGTGTTGGATTTATAATAAACAAGAAACTGAAGGATAAAGTTGTAGAAGTTGAAAGTTCCTCTGACAGAGCTGCACGACTTGTTATCCAACTCTCGAAAAGATACCAGGTTCAGATTATTCAAACTTATGCACCCACCACAAGTCATCCTGAAGAAGAAATTGAAGAATTTTATGAGGAAATTTGTCATCTAAATAATAAAGGTAAGCAGCACTTGAAAATAATTATGGGAGATTTCAATGCAAAAATAGGGCAACGGCAACAGAATGAAACTTCAGTAGGTAAATTCGGGTCATGGCAACAGAAACCAGCGTGGAAATACTCTCGTTGAGTTTGCAGAGGCAGAAGGGTTTTTCATCTTGAACTCCTTCTTCAAGAAAAAGCCACACAGGAAATGGACATGGAGACATCCAAATGGGACGACAAGTGAAATTGATTTTATTATGTGTAACAAAAAATTCGTCATAGAAGACTGCAGTGTGCTAAACAAGTTCAACACAGGTAGTGACCATAGATTGGTGAGATGTAAGATGCACCTCAACACTAAACTTGAACGTGGCAAGCTCATAAGACAAACAAAATCTATTGACATAACCAACCTTAAAAAACACCATAATACCTTCAAGTTAGAACTGAAGAACAGGTTCTCTGCTTTAGAAGGCCTAACATCGGAAGAAGTGGACATCTCTGAAGTTAACAGAAAAGTAACCAAAGCTCTTATGGAAACAGCAACAAAATTAGCTGGGTCTAAGAACAAGTTGCATGTGAAAAAATTATCAGGAAAAACCAAAATGTTGATGCAAAAAGAAAGAGAGATGAGGACAACTAAAGAAGATGTGACTTCCAAAGTGGAATATATAGAGCTATGCAAGACAGTAAGAAAAAGTATCACTGAAGACGTAAGAAAAATTCAACTGTGAACTAGTGAGGAAAGCAATTGAAAACAACCAAAGCCTAAAGATAGCAAAGGGACATCTCAGTAAGGAAGAAAACAGATTATGGCACTGAGAAAAGAAGATGGTTCTGTAACAAGAAATAGAGGCGAAATTTTGACAAGAGTGAAAGATTTCTACTCCAAATTATATGAAAGGGATGATATATGCACTCCAGACATCATGAAAGATACCAGTACCAGAGTTCCTCCAGTCCTTCCAGCAGAAGTTGCACATGCAATCAAGAACATGAAGCGAGGAAAAGCTCCAGGAGAAGATGGAATTACTGTAGACATCATACAAGAAGCAAGTGGAGAAATCGAAACAGTACTCGCCCAAATTTTCACTCGATGCCTTAATGAAGGAAAGATTCCTGAGGATTGGAACACCGCTACAACGATCCTGCTACATAAGAAAGGTGACATTGAGGATCTCGGAAACTACAGACCTATCAGCCTCCTATCAGTAGTTTATAAAATCTTCACTAAAGTTCTTTCACACCGCTTGAAGGTAGCACTAGACATGGCTCAACCGAGAGGAGAACAAGCTGGATTCAGGAGTGGCTACAGCACAATAGATCATATCCACGTGCTGAGAGAACTAATTGAAAGAGCGAGGGAATATGAACTTCCATTGTGCATGGCTTTTATCGATTATGAAAAAGCCTTTGATTCGGTGAAACCATCAGCAGTTACAATGGCTCTGAAAACCTGCGGTATTGAAGATGCATACATTAATATTATTAATAACATCTATGAAAATGCAAGTGCAAAGATTAGGCTGTTTGAAAATACAACACACGTAAAAATTGGAAAGGGAGTGAGACAAGGTGACACTATATCTCCGAAGCTCTTTAATGCCACATTGGAGGGTGTTTTTCAGTCGCTGAGCTGGGAAAACAAGGGGATAAAGATTAATGGAGATTATCTAACCCACCTTCGTTTTGCTGATGACGTAGTCATTTTTGCAACTACCCCATCAGAGCTGCAGAGTATGATCCAGGAACTTGCTGACAAGAGTAAAGAAGTGGGATTAAAAATGAACTTTCAGAAGACAAAAGTGATGTTCAATGCTTTTACAAGAAATGAAGATTTATCGATTGATGGAGAAAAGCTGGAGATAACGAACACGTACGTTTATCTTGGACAGCAGATATCAAGTGAGGGTCACATTGATGAAGAAATTAATCGGCGTACAAAACTTGCCTGGAGAGCTTTTGGAAGAAACAGCATAATTTTCAAGAGCAATATGCCATTATGTCTTAAAAGAAAAGTGTTTGATCAATGCATCCTTCCAGTGCTTACGTATGGTGCAGAGACTTGGACCTTAACTAAAAGAGACATACAAAGGCTGCAGACAACTCAAAGAAGCATGGAGAGGTGCATGCTTGGTGTAACCAGGAGAGATAAGAAGAGGAACTCGTGGATCCGAAAAATGACAAGAGTGGAAGACATCATGATCAGAGTTAAATCCCTGAAATGGCAATGGGCTGGACATACTGCCAGAAGGACAGATCATCGATGGACAGCCGAAATTTTAGATTGGATTCCAAGGGACAGGAAAAGACCCAGAAGAAGACCACATAGGAGATGGGTGGATGAAATTCGAAAGTATGCAGGGGTGACATGGAGGAGACTGGCACAAGACAGACCGTTGTGGAGGAAACTTGGGGAGACCTTCGTCCAGCAGTGGATTGATAATGGTTGACAATGATGATGATGATGATATTTGATTTAAACAATGGTCTCCCAAAGGAAATAAATAGAAGAGTTCAACTTGCCTGGAGTGCATTTGGAAAATTGAAAAGCATTTTTCGAAACAGTGATGCCCCACTCTGTTTAAAAAGGAAGACATTTAACCAGTGTATACTTCCAGTCACCACACATGGTTGTGAAACCTGGACTCTGACAAAGGAAGACATTTAACCAGTGCATACTTCCAGTCATCACACATGGTTGTGAAACCTGGACTCTGACAAAGGAAGACATTTAACCAGTGCATACTTCCAGTCATCACACATGGTTGTGAAACCTGGACTCTGACAAAGGAAGACATTTAACCAGTGCATACTTCCAGTCACCACACATGGTTGTGAAACCTGGACTCTGACAAAGGAAGACATTTAACCAGTGTATACTTCCAGTCACCACACATGGTTGTGAAACCTGGACTCTGACAAAGGAAGACATTTAAGCAGTGTATACTTCCAGTCATCACATATGGTTGTGAAACCTGGACTCTGACAAAGGAAGACATTTAGCCAGTGTATACTTCCAGTCATCACATATGGTTGTGAAACCTGGACTCTGACAAAGGAAGACATTTAACCAGTGCATACTTCCAGTCACCACACATGGTTGTGAAACCTGGACTCTGACAAAGGAAGACATTTAACCAGTGCATACTTCCAGTCATCACACATGGTTGTGAAACCTGGACTCTGACAAAGAAAGACAGTTAACCAGTGTATACTTCCAGTCATCACACATGGTTGTGAAACCTGGACTCTGACAAAGGAAGACATTTAACCAGTGCATACTTCCAGTCATCACACATGGTTGTGAAACCTGGAGTCTGACAAAGGAAAACATTTAAGCAGTGTATACTTCCAGTCATCACATATGGTTGTGAAACCTGGACTCTGACAAAGGAAGACATTTAGCCAGTGTATACTTCCAGTCATCACATATGGTTGTGAAACCTGGACTCTGACAAAGGAAGACATTTAACCAGTGCATACTTCCAGTCATCACACATGGTTGTGAAACCTGGAGTCTGACAAAGGAAAACATTTAAGCAGTGTATACTTCCAGTCATCACATATGGTTGTGAAACCTGGACTCTGACAAAGGAAGACATTTAACCAGTGCATACTTCCAGTCATCACACATGGTTGTGAAACCTGGGCTCTGACAAAGGAAGACATTTAACCAGTGTATACTTCCAGTCATCACATATGGTTGTGAAACCTGGACTCTGAAAAAAGCACAGACAAATAAACTTGCAACAACCACAATCCAAAGGAAAATGGAGAGGCATCACATGAAAGGATAAGAAACAGAACACCTGGATAAGAAGCCAGACTCCTATCACAGACATCATTCTTTACCACAAGCATCTAAAATGGAAATGGGCCGGACATCTATCCAGAAGAGATGATGAGCGATGGACCACCATACTGATGAACTGGATTCCAAAATTAGGGAAATGAGGTAGAGGACGTCCTAAAAGAAGGTGGAGCAATGAAATGTCAAAATTTGTGGGGAAAAATTGGTCAACTATAGCCAAAAATAGAGAAAAATGGAAAGAACTGAAGGAGGTCTTTGTCCAGAAGTGGACTGAGAATGGCTGAAAAAAGGATTGTATATCTGAGGCTTTCACCAATGAACGAAATCCATGGACTCCCCTCCACTTAAGAAATTTCCAGCTACATCACTAAGAGTGGCTAACTGTTTTTATTATTTTTATACAACTGCTTCCCCATTTCAGCTACAACATGTTTTGAACCAAGTTAAACTCTGGCATAGCTGCTGCTATTGATTTACCTCAAGAAGTGATTTCTTTCTAGTTATTCCTTGTTTGTGTTTTATCACTTCAATTTTTCTTGTTTTTTAAATGTGTAATGCATGGAAAAATAAGATAAATTATTTGTGTGCATAATGAAATACAAAAGTAATTTTTCATATACCACTGAAAATAAAAATTCAAAGAATTCTGGAGGGGCTAAGCCCACTCTAGCTTTTTTTTTTTTTTTTTTTTTTTTTTTGATTGAAGGTTTAACGACCACCGTGAGCAACTCAATGGGCTATAAGCAGTCGCCCGTCCCTAATTTAGGGTCACTGGTTCCAGGGAAGGGAGAGAGCCAGTGCCGTAAGACAAACACAACATCCATGCCTCACCGGGATTCGAACCCGGACACCGTTCGGACGAATGATCAGAGGCCATTGCTTAGACCACTGCGCCACCAGGGTGGCCCTCTAGCTTCCTGCTAGCTACAGCCCTGAGGGAAGACAATGCAATGATCTCATGACCGTGAACAAGAATGAAAATAAGCATGTAACATTCATGAATTAATTCTGAATATTAACACACCTCTCTGAAAACAGTCACACATTAACAAACTAAACATTGTAAAACATAATCAAATATTTCATTCAATAATAAAAAAAAAAATTCTGTAACATTTTTTGACATCTGATGTTGATCTACCACACAAGACAAAACAAAGGAAGGGAAGGGGGAGTAAAGTATTTACTTGCTAGTATAAAAGATCACTAAAATAAAAGAATGGTGAAGAAAAGGTAAGTAGGACAACTGAAATCAGCAAAAGAGGGGGATTAAATCAAACCTTGCCAGTCATTAAAGACCAGGGCTGTAGTGGGGCCAGAACAGTGTTCTGGTACTTTTTTTTAATGTCTTATAATTCTTTTTCAACAAAAAAAAATGCAACTGTGAAACTGCGCTGTTAGTGGAAATGTCTCATGTTTGTTTAAAAATAGACTTGTTCTCTAAATCCATTCTCACTTGGCAAACTCCATTTCTACATTCTGACTTGAAACTCCATTTTCTAGTGTTATTAAGAACATTAAGATAGGATATTGCAGTGGGAATTTATTGTAACTGCAAATTTAATTAATCTAATCATTATTAAAAAGTCTAGTTGTGAGTCTCAGTGAATTTCGTCCAGTTAAGAGTGCCCCTTAGTTACGCTGGAAGCAGAGATTATTTTTCTCTGGGACCCATTTCACACATGTGGTAAAAATCTGTTGAAGTAATGAATCTCTCAGCTGTTCTACTGCTCATTTTCAGGCAGACTATAGAATGGTATGTGCTGTACCCAAACTGCCCCTATGAAAATATTTAGAGAACTAATAATACTCCCAGTAATATATGGCTTCCACAATGGCACTCAACTATTTGCTGCTGCTAACAATGTTTTACTTGATAATATGGGCCTGCTTTTAGTTTTTGCACCCCAAAATGGACCCAACATTTCAGTGTTTTCTTACCAACATGGGAAGTCTGATTTAGACAAATCACTATACTTCCTTATACTATAAGTATAAAAAAAGTAAAAGGGGAGAGGCGAAATGGGGATTTAAGAAGGGAAAGGTATTGAAGACAAAGATACTGCACGTTCCTGTAAGTACTTTTTCAATTAGCTCTACACCACTGTTTAAGATAGTATCATTGCACCAACACAGAAGATGATGAATTCAACATAGCACTAGAAATTTATCTATTCTGAAGGTCAGCAGTGAATGTTTCTTATTTGTTTCTTTGTGTGTTTAATGACCATTGTGAGCAACAACAGCCACCCATTCCTAATTTAGGGCCACTGGTTCCAGGGAAGGGAGCCACTGGAGCAGTGGTGTGCTTAACTTAAGGAGGGGGGATGTTGGGTGTTAACCCCCCCCATTGAAACCTTTCAATATTTCAAATATATCATCATCATCATCATCATTGTCAACCATTATCAGTCCACTGCTGGACGAAGGTCTCCCCAAGTTTCCTCCACAACGGTCTGTCTTGTGCCAGTCTCCTCCATGTCACCCCTGCATACTTTCGAATTTCATCTACCCATCTCCCATGTGGTCTTCTTCTGGGTCTTCTTCTGGGTCTTTTCCTGTCCCTTGGAATCCAATCTAAAATTTCGGCTGTCCATCGATGATCTGTCCTTCTGGCAGTATGTCCAGCCCATTGCCATTTCAGGGATTTAACTCTGATCATGATGTCTTCCACTCTTGTCATTTTTCGGATCCACGAGTTCCTCTTCTTATCTCTCCTGGTTACACCAAGTATGCACCTCTCCATGCTGCTTTGAGTTGTCTGCAGCCTTTGTATGTCTCTTTTAGTTAAGGTCCACGTCTCTGCACCATACGTAAGCACTGGAAGGATGCATTGATCAAACACTTTTCTTTTAAGACATAATGGCATATTGCTCTTGAAAATTATGCTGTTTCTTCCAAAAGCTCTCCCGGCAAGTTTTGTACGCCGATTAATTTCTTCATCAATGTGACCCTCACTTGATATCTGCTGTCCAAGATAAACATACGTATCTGTTATCTCCAGTTTTTCTCCATCAATCGATAAATCTTCATTTCTTGTAAAAGCATTGAACATCACTTTTGTCTTCTGAAAGTTCATTTTTAATCCCACTTCTTTACTCTTGTCAGCAAGTTCCTGGATCATACTCTGCAGCTCTGATGGGGTAGTTGCAAAAATGACTACGTCATCAGCAAAACGAAGGTGGGTTAGATAATCTCCATTAATCTTTATCCCCTTGTTTTCCCAGCTCAGTGACTGAAAAACACCCTCCAATGTGGCATTAAAGAGCTTCGGAGATATGGTGTCACCTTGTCTCACTCCCTTTCCAATTTTTATGTGTTGTATTTTCAAACAGCCTAATCTTTGCACTTGCATTTTCATAGATGTTATTAATAATATTAATGTATGCATCTTCAATACCGCAGGTTTTCAGAGCCATTGTAACTGCTGATGGTTTCACCGAATCAAAGGCTTTTTCATAATCGATAAAAGCCATGCACAATGGAAGTTCATATTCCCTCGCTCTTTCAATTAGTTTTCTCAGTACGTGGATATGATCTATTGTGCTGTAGCCACTCCTGAATCCAGCTTGTTCTCTCGGTTGAGCCATGTCCAGTGTTACCTTCAAGCGGTGTGAAAGAACTTTAGTGAAGATTTTATAAACTACTGATAGGAGGCTGATGGGTCTGTAGTTTCCGAGATCCTCAATGTCACCTTTCTTATGTAGCAGGATCATTGTAGCCGTGTTCCAATCCTCCAAAATTTCAAATATATATTGTCTGTAAATGTACTCATAACACAAATATATTTATTAAATGCACTCATAACACATTTAATTGTATAAACAAAATATTCGTACCCCCTGGTTCCCTGAAAAAATTCTGGGCACGCCACTGCACCTGAGTGGCCAGTAGTGAGACAGTCTGCTTCTATAACAGGAGGGGATTGTTTCTGACAGACATGTAAAATAAAATTCATATCAACTCCCTGTACAGAACAGAAAATACAAAGATTTCCTTTAAGAGCAGAGACTGAAAAGAAATACGAAATGTATGTACTAGCTAAAAAAAAAATGAGCTTGTGGAATAACTTTTTTACGGGTCTTTTAGAGGTTATTTTTAATGAAAGTTGGTTGTCAAATTTTCGAACTAAAGCCTAGTTCGTCATCAGGACTATGTCACTGGAGTAGTTGCTGCCACTCAATTGGAAGAGACCATCCGCAATTATCGTTAATTGTAGGCTTTAGTTCGAAAATTTGACAACCAACTTTCATTAAAAATAACCTCTAAACACAATTAACGATAATTGCGGATGGTCTCTTCCAATTGAGTGGCAGCAACTACTCCAGTGACATAGTCCTGATGACGAACTAGGCTTTAGTTCGAAAATTTGACAACCAACTTTCATTAAAAATAACCTCTAAAAGACCCGTAAAAAAAGTTATTCCACAATCACTATGAATAGAGGTGCCATAAATGCATTTAAAAAAAATGAGCTGTTACCATTAGCATTCTAGCAACTACTTAAGAATGGTTGACCTAAGCCATTTAGCTGCATGGTGCAACCTATCGACAAGGAACTAATAGAGGATATATGAAGTACGTACTTACATGCTCCAACTTAAAGACAAACAACTGAGGACATAAGTACTTACATGATCCAAAGAAAGCTGCTAAAAGGTGTTGCATATAAATACAAAGGCTGAAGCATACGGTCTACTGAAGAAGTACGTCTCAGTTACAAGGAAAAGCTGTAAGTTTTGCAGTGAAGAAATTAAAAAAAAAAAAAAAGAAGAACCCTTGTGAAACCACGCTTTCTTCCCGGTTAGTGCCAAGTGTTTGTACACTATTACTCCATATACTCGGTGGTCAGCGCCACTTAGTGACAGTTTCAAGCAACTGTCGCTACGATCAGACCTAGTTTACGTAAAAGAAGGATGTCGTTTTCCCGAATGCCCTTTGTCCAAGCGCGGGACGAAACTCCGCGGAAACGGACGCCAGATGGCAGTACTGATCCGTACATACAAGATCGACGGTCGCTGCGGAAAACAGAGTTAATTTACGAAACAAAAGGAAATTGACTGCTGGTTGAGGTACGATCATCATTAAAAACTTAATTTCCTAACACGACTGGGGTCAGCCATGAGGCCACAGGCGCCGACCGTGGGTTCGAAACACTTTTTGAACCCCCAATGATTTTGTTGTGGGTTCCTCGAACCCCTAATATTTTTGCGCGTATTTCGTGGGGAAAATACATGTACGCATAAATTTTGTTTTTCGTTATCAATTCTTTAAGTTTTTTTATTATTCATTCCCGTTTACTATATAATATCGGGAACACAAAGCATCGCTCGGTTAAAGGGGAGATGAGGGCACAAAAAAATTTATATTTTGATATGTTATTTCCAAGTATTGTAATGCTAAGTCTAAACCATCAAGATCCAGATTAATAATGATAGACGAATTAGAGACGAATTAATTTTGAATAAACATCGAAACAAAGATGAAGGATAATTTTTTTATTTGTGTTAGAGTAAGAATTTTTTTTTAGATCGTTTTTATTATTTCCGAACTTGAAACACCGAACAATAAATGCTAACATGAGGTTCTACATCGGAATATATTTTGTAGATATTTGGCTGAGGTGTTTAAGTCCTCCATGTTGTCGAGTCCACTTTTTTTTCCTTTTTTTTTTTTTTTTGATTGGAGGTTTAACGACCACTGTGAGCAACTCAATGGGCTATAAGCAGTCGCCCGTCCCTAATTTAGGGTCACTGGTTCCAGGGAAAGGAGAGAACCAGTGCCGTAAGAAACACAACATCCGTGCCTCACGGGATTCGAACCCTGACGCCGTTCGGACGAATGATCAGAGGCCATCGCTTAGACCACTGCGCCACCGGGGTGGCCGAGTTAACTTCCACAGCTTTCTTCATAGTCAAGTTCGTAAGCGTTACATTTGGATGAACTTCTATGACACTTCTTTCCATACAACATTACGAGTGAGACATGGATTCTCTGGTGGTAGTAGGGTCGACCAGCCATATTTTTTTATATTGTTTTACCATCCACGTGAGACTCTGTTAATAGTAATTAATAAAAATGAACTAATCATATTTTAGCACAGCGGATACGTTCGTCATCAAGTGACTATTCAAAACCGTAACAAAAAAAATGCTGTATTAACAGTTTACTTTTTGAAGGGAAAAACACGCGAAATCTGCGTTCCGCTGCCTATACTGTAGTACGCATCAACTCCAAGCAGCTGGCACAACGCACTTTCTGTTCTAGAAGAAAATAGAAGCAATGCGTAATACGCGCACAACGCTTGACGTAATGAGCCAGATGGTCGCGAGAGTGTGACGTCATAAAACTTTAATACGATCCACACACAACGCGTGACATAATGAGACAGATAGCGTGACCGCGCGTCAACATCTCAATCGCGAGAGTGTGACGTCATAAGATTTCTAAGCATGGGAAACATTATTAGGACGACGCCATGACATTAAAAACGTGGTAACTCTTGTAAAAATTCGTTTAGTGTGTCTATTTAACCCACTAAACGAATTTTTACAAAGTCGAGATCAAGCTAAATCGATTTCTAGTACCAGAAAACGGTAGGTTAACCACTTTCATCAAAATCCTTAGAGCCGTTTTCAAAATAAAATATACATAGATACAAAAATTGCTTCTTTAATAGTATGGGATAGAAAGTGTGTATAGAACTTTGCCCCTCAGACTGTTTGTGCCTCAAAAAAGAATTGGTGTTTGTTCGCGCTCATCAAATTTTACGCGACGGACAATACCTCAAGTACCGTTGTTTAAAAGCATTTAAAACTGCCTCCTTTATAAAAGGAAATTCTTCGGTTTGTCTGGCTCTACATTCGGAGACGAGAACCTATTCGAAGTCATAGTGATAAAGGCGGAAATATGCTGTACAATTAGTTGACCCAACCTATCTTCGGACAGTCGGGAACCAAGGAGGTTAGGAGAGAGAGAGATTGCATCAGCAGCCGCTGGTGAAGCCAAATCTTGGATGTTGTGTTTGTCTTACGGCACTGGCTCTCTCCCTTCCCTGGAACCAGTGACCCTAAATTAGGGACGGGTGACTGCTTATAGCCCTTTGAGTTGCTCACGGTGGTCGTTAAACCTCCAGTCAAAAAAAAAAAAAAAAAAAAGCCAAATCTGATCATCTGGTTTCTTGCGACCTCCGGGTGGGGAGGGTTCAGTGACATGACATCACTTACTGAAGACCTATGCTGGAGCATAGGATGATAGCGGCCGTCTCTTACTTTCTGCAGCATTTCCTGAAGGTTAACAAGGCTCCCACAGCTTTAGAAAGGCTGTGATTGGTTAATACGCAAATGCACTTCCTCTCGACGAAGCATAGTTTTGTTTAAGTTTTTCAGAAAATACTAAACACTATTTCTGTAACTTTTTGTAAATTTTTAGTCACAAAAAAAGTTTTTGTAAATTTTTAGTTACAAAAGTTAAAGCATAGCCTACGTAATTGAAGGATGCCTGTCGTTTTTCGAAAAACTTGTCTGGCAGCAAAGTTTCTGATTTTCTCAAAACGTCACGTAAAGCGTTTGACGAACAGAAAGGTACACAACACAGCACCATTGTTACGTAGCGTAGCCGACGAACGTAGCTACTGACAGTCAAACAAATGGGGGAGGCCAAATACTTATTTGAAGTAAAACACAAGCAGAAATAATTAAATAATTTGAAACTCGTGAGTTTAATCTAAGTGCAACAAAACGAACTCAAAGCATGGCAAACCACATAAAGCAACGGCGTGAAATGACTTGAGAGCTGTTTGTACGTAGGCTACGGTTTGTACGGGTCGCTAGCGCCGCTCGTGGCCAAAATCAGAAACTTTGCTATCAGACAAGTTTTTCGAAAAACGACAGGCATCCTTTTATTACGTAGGCTACGTCTGGAACTAATGCAGGGGTCGCGCTGCCGATTGCACATTCTTCGCGATTTGCGAATATATATATATATATATATATATATACTTTTATCGATTATTTGGCGAAAATATTGGCGATTACCTTTTTGTACTGTTATAACACTTTGGCGAAAAAAAAAATGAATTTGGCGAGTGAGTTGGAGAAAACTTTAAAAAAGACAGAACAACCGCTGTAGCGGGTAGTAGTCAGCCCTGACGTGCTGCCATCTCTCGGCCCTGCCAAATCAAGTTCAGTGGGTACAAGCATACTTGGTGGGCGTGACCCGGCCCAAAAGTGTTCCCCAAGGAAGGCATCTTTCGCCATTGACGAATATGTGAATACTTTCAGAAAAAAATAATGATCGACGATCCCTAGGAGAATCCAGGATAATGGTGTCATTCCAACATGATAGGTAAGAACCATTTAAACAAAGTCTCGACAAAGATGTAACACTAGAATGAATCCTTGATTTGTGCATTTATTCTTCCAATGAAATTTCTTCCATAATGTGCACTCTTCGATTTCTTTCAAAGAAATCTTATTTTCGGTTCAATGGTTCCATTTATCGACAGTTGGCAGGTGCTCCTATGAGATCTGCTCTGTCTCCCTTGCTTGCTGAGGTTTTGCTGCAGGACTTAGAAGATACCCTCATTCCTGTTTCCCCCATAAAACCACTTCTTTACATCAGGTACTTCGACGACGTATTCGTTGTCTGGTCTTCAGGTTTCGATGAGCTTACTTCCTTTGCCAATTTGCTTTCTTCACGACATCCTTCTATCAAGTTCGAGGTTGAGTTCGAGAATTTAAGCATTTTGCCTTCATCGCAATCTTTCTGATAACTCCTTATAATTTTCTGTTTACCGTAAACCAACTTTTATTGCCACGTTTATACCTTTTACTTCTTTTCATCCAATGTCGCAAATATTATCTGCTTTTCATGTTCTTTTTCGTCCACACAGGATCTCCAGGACCAAGAGTTATCTAGGATTAAACAGTTTGCTTGACTTTTGGTTACCCCCGTCACATGATTGATCGCTTGATTGTTAAGAAATCAGTTGGTCGACCACAGACAGCATTGCTTGCAGATCAATGTAACTATCCATTGGTGGGATCCATTCCATATATACCACCCGTATGTAATATCTTAAAGAACATATGTCATAAGTTCAAACGGAAGTTTGGTGTAAGATCTCATACTTTATTTAGCACTGTTAAAAAGGACAGAGACTGTGTTGAATGTATGAACCGTCACGGTATGTATTTGGTTCCACTAAACACTAGTAACCCTGCGGAGCCCGATTTATGTTATGTGGGCTCTACCACTCGTAATTTGGGACACCGCATTTACGAACATCAATAAAATCTTAGGGCGCATTCTGGTGTTACATCTTTGTTGAGACTTTGTTTAAATCGTTCTTACCTACCATGTTGGAATGCCACCATTATCATGGATTCTCCCAGGAATCGTCAATCAATACTTTCCTCTGAAAGTATTCACATTTTCGTTAATGGCGAAATATGCTGCAACCATGAACACTCCGTGTTTATTCCACTTCCTTGGAGAAAACGTTTGGGGTAGATCACGCCACCAACTTTGCTTGTACCCACTGAACTTGATTTGGACTTTGCCGTTATTGCACATGCGCATTAACTGCTATTTGTCTTGTTAAAGAATGCAAGCCACTCACTTCTGTGCTCACTGCTGCATTGTAACTGAGGATGACGCCGTTGTGGCGTTGAAAGGTCTTAAACATATACTTAATTTAATTGTACATAGTTTTTTTATCATTAAAGTGCATTGTGCAGGAGACGAAATTTGTTTCAATTTAATAGCTTTTGGTGCACGAGTTAATTTCTTCATGCAGTACAACGTAAACGAGCAAAATGCTTTATTTTTTCTTATTCGGAAAATTTAGGTTTTAAAATTGATATAGTAAAATCCCTGTATTGTCTGCAGTTTTTTTCCAAGCGATCGTATAATTCACAGTTTGTAATGCATGCATCTTCTAATGAAATACCCACTACAATCCTGTCCCAACAACGGTGTACCACACGTTAATTCTCATCTTGCCATACCTGTCAGTTCCTTGCATAACATTTTCCAGAGAATAGGAGATTATTGAACTGAAATAAAAGAATTCTACCACTAATGCTCTTTGAACTCAACTCAAAGATTCAACTACTTAGGCTGTTTGAACTTAACTAAAAGAATTCGACCTCTAATGCCATTTGAACTGAACTAAAAGAATTGGATCCCTAACGTTCTTACTCAGTTAAAGAAACTCGATTTATGATGTTGTTTCTTTCTAATCATTCTGAATTGAACTAGTTCTTCTGGAACTACATTTAAAATAAATGTGATCTCCCTCTGACAGGGCCAGTGGCGGTTCGTTGTATAGGACTGAGAAGTGCGGCCCCCAAGGAAATCTTCCATAGTTCAACACTGTCGAAAAAATAATCACGAATTCCGGTTGGAAAAAGTTAAACAATTGATTGACATTCCAGATACCGAGGAAACTTTCCGCATTTTCTAAACTCATTCACAACCTGCGAACGAATTGAAAGGACTCCCAGCCGCCCCGGTGACGCAGTGGTCTAAGCGGTGGCCTCTGACCATTCGTCCGAACGGGGTCCGGGTTCGAATCCCGGTGAGGCATGGATGTTGTGTTTGTCTTACGGCACTGGCTCTCTCCCTTCCATGGAACCAGTGACCCTAAATTAGGGACGGGCGACTGCTTATAGCCCATTGAGTTGCTCGCGGTGGTCGTTAAACCTCCAATCAAAAAAAAAAAAAAAAAAAAGGACTCTCAAATAGTAAATCTCACCGGTGCAATCATAACACAGAACATAACAAATCAATAATTTGCCCTCGTGAAGCTCAGCCATCACTCTATGAAACCGCAATTAACAGTTAATCAAATTATGTTCAAAACTTTTTTTTTTTTGATTAGAGGTTTAACGACCACCGTGAGCAACTCAATGGGCTATAAGCAGTCGCCCGTCCCTAATTTTGGGCCACTGGTTCCAGGGAAGGGAGAGAGCCAGTGCCGTAAGACAAACACAACATCCATGCCTCACCGGGATTCGAACCCGGACCCCTTTCGGACGAATGATCAGAGGCCAACGCCTTAGACCACTGCGCCACCGGGGCGGCTTCAAAACTTTGATAGCTCTGATTAAGCATAGACCTTTTTCCAGTCGTATATCAGTTGTCGGAGATTCCAGTAAATGAAGAAAGCAGGAGCTTTGCTGTACTAGAACCTTGGGGCTGCTGAAAAAGACTCAATTTTTTTCACCACCTCGGACTCGCACCGTAATAAACCAAAAGTAAAACCGCATAATTTCAAAATTGATAGATGTCACTTTTAATTTAATTGCATTTTAGATTGAAAATAATCAAATGAATTATTTTCATTTTACTTATAACTAGGGCAGTAATTTTATCGCGGGGGAAAATGCAAAATTCGCGGAGCGGTCGCGGGAAAAAAAGGCAAAATTCGCGGGGCTGTAGCGGGGTAAATTATGAGATTTCACGAAAAGTTCGGGGCCGATGATATACACTAACATCTCCCAAAAAAAGAAAAAAAAAGTCTACCAAGTTACGAAGCGATAATACAAATGACTAGTACGTAACTAAATAAGCATTATAACTTTATAAGTTTTTAAAATTGATACTTACATTTATAAATTATTCAGATTCTGGCAATGTTATCAACGCCGTTACACGAGATCAAGATTTCCATTTAAGTGGACGGCATTTTGATACATTATATTGTACATACACAGATTTTCTTCTTTAGTGCTGTGTATGTTGCCCTGTAACACGTTTTTAAATTTAGAAAAGGGTCGTTCAGCATCGATACTGTTTGTGGGTACTGACAGACAACGGATGGCGACCTTATGTAGCTTAGGAAAACGACCTTTTATCGTATTCCAGAAGTCTAGAAAACCTTCGCTGACACGAAATTCTTTTACAGTCGCTTTATATGAGCGAAATTCACATTTTATTTGGTCCTCAGCTTCGAACATAGGAATGTGGCTGAAAACAAACAAATCTTCGTCGTCGTCTAAAAGGTCCAAGGACTTAATCTGATCGGGATCAAACACCCTGCATACTTTGAAGAAATTTGCGGCTGGCTGATAAAATCGATGCTTTTTATCTTCAAAATAATAATAATAATGCTTAAATTTTCAATAACAAGTAGATAGAGCTCTTTTTGCAGCGACGTGATCGCAGTCTTGACTCTTACTAAGAAGACTGTTGGCGATATCCGACATTTCAGTATACATTTTGTGCGCGGAAATTCGCTGTTTTTCAAATAAAGTGAGCTGTCCGGAAACATAAGGCGCGTGAACCTCAACCTGCTGCAGATTTTCTTTTCAATCCCTTTCTTGACAATACCCAAAGATTTTATCCACAATACAACGGCTGCTGTTGTCTTTTTCTTTTTCAAAAACTCTGCGTAGTCTTCTAAATGTTTGCATTGAAAAAGCACGGTCTCGAACCAACTGTTCCACCTAGTCTGCACAGGTACTGGTGGTGAGCAAGGTATTTTGTCCTTCTCTTGCAAAAATAGTTGAAAACGTCCTGTATGGGAGGGATAAGCTGTGAAGGCTCGTTTAACAGCAACTACTAAAGAGTTAACATTTTTAAATTCATTCTGCCAAATTTCGCCCAAAAGATTTAAAAGATGCGCATTGTAGGTGACGTGAACATCATTCCAAAATACGGCTTTAAGGCTCTTTCCACAATCTTTGGATATGTAAGATGCATTGTCTGTTACAAAAGCGGTCATACACGTATTAGCAAAATGTATTTCATAATTATTAGGGCAGTGAAGTATTGCCTCGCTGACTGTTTTAAAATTTACGGATTCCAAAGTGATGCACTCAAGGAAGATTGCATTCAAAGAGGTTTCATCATTGCAGCTTTCAACATTCGGTTCAGCTGATGGAACTCCAAAAATATTCAAAATGTATCTATCTTCAGAATCAGTTGTTTCGTCTGCTACGATGCTTACACCGCATATCGATTTCAAAATGTCTTTCACTTGTTGCTTTTGAATATCATATGTTTTCGGCAAATGACATTTCCACATCCAATTTGCATTTGGAATAACACCAATATCTTTTTTTAACGAATTTTCCAAGTAATTTTTTAATGTAGAGTTATCCAGTTTGGAAAGTGGGATGTTAGCTGCACAAAAGGCACCAGTTAATCTCGAAAGTTCCATTGAGCGATGCTGTTCTTGTGCAGTTCTTTTCTCATAAAGCTGAAATTTACAAAATTTCCACTTTGAGAACTTCTAGCGAGGAATTTATAAATTAGTAGTAAAATTTAAAATGGGAAAATTTTAATTAATTTTTGTCCAATCATTCACAAAAATAATTTTTGAAGAATCTATGAAAACCAAATTTTCTGCCCTTCAGCGCTTCTCCAGGAAATTAGCGAACTAATCTAAAATTTTAAATATTTGAGAAGGAACAGTTAAGCTTAATCCGAGAGGCATAAAAATACTTTTTTCCCCCTTAAAGTTGAATAGTTTCTTCACAACAGAACCTAATTTTTTGAATTTTCGACATTGACAGCCCTTAACGGTAAATTTATGAAGTACATGGTATATTCAAAGTGCAAACTTAATATCCTTTGATTTCCTATTAGCAGCAAAAACAGTTTTTGAGATATCTCTGAAAACAAAAAAAATTGATGTTCACAGACTAACTGCACTAGCACGGTTTCTTACAAAACGCTTTAATAATAGGATGATATAATGGCATTTAAAAAAAGCGTAAAAACTTTTTTCTTAGCTTGACTTTTTTTGTTAATCTGACGGATGAAAATTTCTGAGGCTACAAGAAGGGATAGGGGCCCCTGAATCTCTTAGCGCCTAGGGCCCCAAAAGATCTAAAGTCTCCTCTGCTTGGCACTCCGCAACAATAATACAACTTCCGGTGGTTAGCAGTGAAATGAAACTCGACATGCGACTAATATCTCTTTTCTTGTGTAGTAGGAAATTCTATTCGAAATTTTTTACTTACCTGCCCAGGCTACATACACAAATATAGATGCCCCGGGCATCTCGGGCATGGTATTTTTCAAGCCCTGGATCACATTTGTCCTCTGCACGTACTGGCTGGGTGATCCGGCTTATTAGGGTGGTGACGCCATGAAGTATCAAGCTTTCGGAGGCAGAGCTTTGCAGCAGTGATTGAGCAGTGCTGAAGTGAGGAGTATTGAGCAAAACTGCAGTAAGGAATGTTGAGAGTGCTGCAGTGGGTTCGATTTCAAGCGATGGAGTGAATAGTTGATCCTATACGCTCTCTGTGTGTGCTGGCTGAGTGGGCTGGTTTATGGGGGTGGTGACGTAACGGAGCGAGAGGCTTTTGGATACAAAGCTTTGCTACAGTGAGGAGTACTGAGCAGTTCGCTTTCAAGGGATAGAACGAATAGTTGATCCTATGTTTTCTGCGTGCTGGCTGGGTGGTTTGGTTTATTTTTGGTGGGGGCACTACGGAGTAACAGGCTTTAGCGGACAGAGCTTTGCTTCAGTGAGGAGTATTGAGCAGTGCTGCAATAGGTTCAATTTCAAGGGACAGAGTGAACAGTGGATTCTAATGTGTTTTCTGTGTGCTGCCGTGAGGCGTATTTAACAGTACTGTAGTGGGTTCGCTTTCATAGGAACGAATGAGTGTTGGACTATATATGTTCTCCACCAGCTTGTTGGCTGATTAGGGTGGCAACGCCAGTAGCGATATTCTTTCAAAGACAAAGGTCCGTTGCGGAGAGGAGTATTCAGGACTGCTGCAGTAAATTTGAAGACACTTAAGTGAGAGATCCACCCATGGGCAAGAAAACTAGTTCTGCAGCACGAAATTTATCGTACGAGGCCCAGAATCTCTGAGCATATATTTGGTTTCCTCGTTTGCCAGGCGCATTTAGTGCTGCCATCTCTTACAAAGAAGCTATGGCTAAAAAGTTTAATATATGAACCACATTACATACTTGGTGATCGTGACGTTCAGTATCTTTTTAATTTATATTATGGCCAAATGTAAATTTGCGGCTGACTTTTATTGTCACCTTTATTTTTTGATGACTGATCATTGATTTAAAATTTACACACCGAACTTACCTTTATTTTTTGATGACTGATGATTGATTTAAAACAATGATAATTACATACCGAACTTAGTAGAGTTTAAAAATTTGTTTTCCTTAACTTAAACGGAAAACGTATTTGGAGATTACTTAATCGGAGAAACATGGACTCCCACCCCCTGAAATGGTCTAGCGACGTCACTGGAAGCAAGTTATAATTTTTGAGGTGAAAAGCTTCTAAAATAAATTAGAATTTCTCAAAGAGTAAAGAGTATTTCGTCAGATTAAGTGGAAAATTAAAAATGTACTTTTATCAGGTAGTAGTGCAACTTTTTTTTTCATCGCAAAATAATGCTAAATATCTGGATTGCGGTTTCAATTAATGATTTCATCAGTCTGCGTGAACACTTTGACTTTTCAGTAAAACATTTGAGGAAACATTCACATACCGTATAACGTAATGTCTTATCGTACTGATTCTTTGTCGCTCTTCTTACGTTATTTTAAAAACATCACCATACGATGAAATAGTTCCTAAATTAAACCTTAACGGCCAGACGAAACATTTAAACAGATGTCAAACTTACGGAAATTGGCTTTATTCCAGATGTTTTCACTAATACATCATTTCACTTCACATTTTGTGTAACAAATCAGTATCAACCACACTCCACACTAGCAACTGTTGTCTCGTAGTTTATATCTCTGGTTCTTATCTCATAACAGGCATACGTCACGTTCATTCTACTTCAATTGTGTTGCCAACAGTATTCGTTTGAGAGAAAAGATATCACGTTATATTTTTAACTAATTCCACTCTTTCTGACAATAAGCATAATCCGCATAAATTTTCTGTATGTGAACCAACGAGATAGAAATACATAGAGTGCTTCTGTGATTGGTTATCTGCCGAGGCAGCTGAAGCCAACGCGGGGAGAGCCCGCCATCTTTGATGAGGTACAAATTCTGCGTGTGTCAAGGAGTCACCTCGGTTCTTTCAGCTGTTCGACGATCGTGTTATGCTTCATTACAAATTTAGTGTTACAGTTTCGTGAATAATCACAATTATCAGCACATTGTTGATATTTAAAATGCCATAGTACTGCGCAGCTTTTGATTGTAAGAATAAAAAGAACAAGGATTGTGGAACTACATTTCACAAGTAAGCATTTTAAAATAAGGTTGAGCTGTAAATGCTCAGTTAATCAAACACAAAAAATAAAACATCTAATCCGTGTAGCTGGTGATTAAACCAGCAGATAAGCCATTTCAATATCTGTGTTATCTTAAGACTTTTTATTTCTTATATTTTGTAAACAGTCGTACTCAATGTGAAAACTGAATGATGTTTACTCTGGGAAGCTGAGGTTAACTGTGGGTTACCAACTTTGAGGCTTTTTGGGTACAATTTCTACCTATGTAAATGTTTTGTTTTTTTCAATATACTGAGGATGTCTTGCAAATGGCATTTGCATATATATTCTAGAATCTGTATAGTGTACATGCAACTTGTCTGACAAAACAACAAATATTTCAAAATCTTAGGAAGCAGCAATTTCTTTTTATGTGATAAAGATCATGTACCCATGGCTAATGCCCATTAGATAGCAAATACTGGTAAAGCAATCAATTTATGGTTACTTAAATTGCAGAAGTAATAATTGTGATTGGTAATATAAATTTATTGCTTGCTGACACCTGTCAGGAAACAATCTAGTATTTTATCTGAAAGCACAGGGTCACCCAGCTTGTGTTCTAGGCATTTGTCTCTGATTACTGATTAATCTGTAGTATTACTTCAACAAAGTGAGAGTGGGGAGCATGAAAATTTCTTGACAGAATACTCTTTATTTGTGAATGTGTTAGTCAATGTGTGTGGTTTTTGGGTAGCAAAAATACAGGCAATATTGATTTAAAACTGAAAATAGGAAACAGGGAGTACAATGGTACCTCAAAAATGCAAACAACATAAAATATTTATGAAAACTGGCACAAAAGATTATGAAATGACAATTGAAAAAAATTATGGAATAATACAAAAGAAAGGGACTAGCAACATTTTGTAATAACTACTTGCATTTGATTTTTGCGTGATAGGTAATGGGGTTTTTCTTTTTTTTTTTTTTTTTGAAGAATGTGACCTCTGATTTATGATGAATGTACAGTCAGTATGTCCATGTATTAATTGCCAGTTATTCCTTTTGCATCAACCATATATATGAGAGGTTAGTATTGAACAAATATCACTCACGTAAATCAATCTTTCTTTGAATTGAACAAGTTGTGCCTGTATTTCTCTAAAATACAAATCAGACGCACTTGTATTTCCAGCAAGACTGCTGAAGGAACCCACAAAATAACAACACAAAACATAAACATTTGCTCGCCAAACTTTTTGCACATCATGAATGCAAATCAGTAGTTGTTAATTTCTCACTTCATATTAATAAGAGGTTGTGCCCTTAAAATTGAAACAAAAAAAAACTATGTGCAGTACATCTTAACAATTGCCAAAATGTGTCCAAATATCAGGTGAAAACTACAAAATTTCAGCTTTGGGACAACAAAAAACTAGGCTTCTTAAAAAAAAAGTAAAATATGAAAGTGCAAATAAAAAATATTAAATACTTAATACTGAAACAAAAAAAAAATACAATTATTTGTCCCATAAAAAAATTTAAGTCCATAATCTGAATTTTTTGGTCACTCAGCCCAGAGCTTGAATAATATCTAAAATAATACATGCCCAGAGAAAATTTACCTGCCCAGATATTAAAAGCAGGATGTGTAGAAAGATTTTTTTTTTATACCAAAAATTATGTCTTTTTAGGTTGAAAAAGTACATAAAACTATTTTTAGCTACTCGGTACTGGTGTTGCTAATTGTAAATACCATTTGGAGCATCATATTGCCCCAATGTCTGTCTATACCTAAGTCACAGGGTAGTTACAGAAGTGATATATACATATATACACATATGACTACAGCATATATTAGGTCACCAAGTTTATTTAAACTGCACTTAAGAATAATTAGTTTCAATTATTTTTCTTAAGGATAAGCCTTGGAAGATAGTTAAATAAAACATAGCAAATAAACATATCATCATCATCATTGTCAACCATTATCAATCCACTGCTGGATGAAGGTCTTCCCAAGTTTCCTCCACAACGGTCTGTCTTGTGCCAGTCTCCTCCATGTCACCCCTGCATACTTTCGAATTTTATCCACCCATCTCCCATGTGGTCTTCTTCTGGGTCTTTTCCTGTCCCTTGGAATCCAATCTAAAATTTCGGCTGTCCATCGATGATCTGTCCTTCTGGCAGTATGTCCAGCCCATTGCCATTTCAGGGATTTAACTCTGATCATGATGTCTTCCACTCTTGTCATTTTTCGGATCCACGAGTTCCTCTTCTTATCTCTCCTGGTTACACCAAGTATGCACCTCTCCATGCTGCTTTGAGTTGTCTGCAGCCTTTGTATGTCTCTTTTAGTTAAGGTCCACGTCTCTGCACCATACGTAAGCACTGGAAGGATGCATTGATCAAACACTTTTCTTTTAAGACATAATGGCATATTGCTCTTGAAAATTATGCTGTTTCTTCCAAAAGCTCTCCCGGCAAGTTTTGTACGCCGATTAATTTCTTCATCAATGTGACCCTCACTTGATATCTGCTGTCCAAGATAAACGTACGTATCTGTTATCTCCAGCTTTTCTCCATCAATCGATAAATCTTCATTTCTTGTAAAAGCATTGAACATCACTTTTGTCTTCTGAAAGTTCATTTTTAATCCCACTTCTTTACTCTTGTCAGCAAGTTCCTGGATCATACTCTGCAGCTCTGATGGGCTAGTTGCAAAAATGACTACGTCATCAGCAAAACGAAGGTGGGTTAGATAATCTCCATTAATCTTTATCCCCTTGTTTTCCCAGCTCAGTGACTGAAAAGCACCCTCCAATGTGGCATTAAAGAGCTTCGGAGATATGGTGTCGCCTTGTCTCACTCCCTTTCCAATTTTTATGTGTGTTGTATTTTCAAACAGCCTAATCTTTGCACTTGCATTTTCATATATGTTATTAATAATATTAATGTATGCATCTTCAATACCGCAGGTTTTCAGAGCCATTCTAACTGCTGATGTTTTCACCGAATCAAAAATGTAGATACATAAATAAAAAAATTTTCATTCATAAAAAATTGGATTCCAAGGGACAGGAAAAGACCCAGAAGAAGACCACATGGAAGATGGGTGGATGAAATTCGAAAGTATGCGGGAGTGACATGGAGGAGACTGGCACAAGACAGACCGTTGTGGAGGAAACTTGGGGAGACCTTCGTCCAGCAGTGGATTGATAATGTTTGACAATGATGATGATGATGATATATATGTATGTATACTGTATGTATGACCTTAACTAAAAAAGAAAAGCAGGATATATAGAAATATTTTTCTTTTGATACCAAAAAAAGACATGCAAAGAATGCAGACAACTCAAAGAATATATATACAGAGAGAGATAGAGTGACATCACTGAAATGGCAATGGGCTGGACATGTTGCCAGAAGAACAGACCACTGATGGACGACTGAAACTTTGAACTGGTTTTCGAGGGACAGAAGACTCATGGGAGATGGGTGGATGGAATTCGAAAGCATGCCGGAGTAATATGGAGGAGACAGGCTCAAGACAGACAATTGTGGAAGAAACTTGGGGAGACCTTCATTCAGCAGTGGATTGATAATGCTATATATATATCATCATTGTCAACCATATATATATATATATATATGGTTGACAATGATTATGCTATATATATATATATATATATATATATATATGGTTGACAATGATGATCATTGACAACTATTATCATTACAATATATGCATACTGTATATAATCAATATATATATCATTATCATCATTGTCAACCATTATCAATCCACTACTGGATGAAGGTCTCTCCAAGTTTCTTCCGCAATCGTATGTCTTGAGCCTATCTCCTCCATGTTACTCCGACATGCTTTCGAATTTCATCCACCCATCTCCCATGGGATCTTCTGGGGTTTTTTCGGTAACACCTAAGCTATGATTTAACTTCGGGGCTCCAGATGTCTTTCCCTGAAGAGTGGTTTGGGGTTCCTGAGTTGTTTTATTCCATGTCATTTTTGTTTAGAACCATGAAAGTGGGTTACTTCTGGTTAATTCTATGTTTATTTCTACTACGTCTGATTCCTGCAGCAAGGTGCAGTGTTGACGTGGTCTAATTACTACATGAGTGTGCTTTTTTACTTCTTTTTACTGATAAATGTATAACATCAACCATTATCAATCCACTGCTGGATGAAGGCTTCCCCAAGTTTCTTCCACAGCTGTCTGTCTTGAGCCTGTCCCCTTCGTGTCACTCCTGCATGATTTCGAATTTCATCCATTCATCTCCCATGGGGTATTCTTCTGGGTCTTATATATGCATAGAGAGAGAGAGAGAGAGAGAGAGAATTATATTGTGTTAAGTATTTAGTGTATGTGCTGGGAGATACCTTTATTATGGTCAAGTTACCACAATTGCCTTGCGTACCCACGAATAAGGCTTACAGATTTGTGTTGTTGAATGTCAAGACTAACAAACAGATTAGAAACATGCCCAGTGCTAAGGACTTTTAATTTTTATTAAATAAAAACCAGGTAAGTAGTAGTTTTCTTCTGATTATATAAGATAGGGGCAGTTGGTAAAAGTATTTTAATATTGGTACCTCTTGGCTGTGTAAACTCATTGTTTGCTTTCCGTTTTTCTTCGAACTTTTTTTCATTTAAAACTCTCATAAAATATTTGGCGTCTATGTATTTGGAGTGATAAGCTGTGGGATGATTCAGCATTCTCATGGTGATGACCCACGAATATCTAAAATTTTTACCGAAATTGCGGATTGAGTGCAACTGTATTTTTTATTTTTGTGTTTCTTTTTTTTTTTTCATTTACTCTATTACCGCTGACTTATATTTCTCTGAAAATTTGCTCCAAAAAATTTGTTAAATGTCAAAAAATTACGGCATGAGATTTTATTCAACGACAGCAAGCTGCATCCATTAAAATATCATTTTTTTTAAAACACTATTGCCGTCAACTAACAATGAAAAGCGTTATTTGATACGTTAAAGTTTTAGTCTCATCCCCTAGGTGTTTATAACAACATTTCTGAGTTATATCCTTATTTAACATCAAACCATATATTACGAAAACTCCCTTGCTTAACACGGAACGGAAATCGTTCTGTACCTCATCAAACATGGCTGCCACTTGTTTCCGGTGGCTTCACCCGTTCCCCGACGTAAGCGCTCTACGTATTTCTATCTCGTTGATGTGAACTCTTCTTTCTTGTTAACAATAAGAGCTGCACTAGAGGTAATAGAGGACAGAGGTTATTTCGCACTTCAAGCAAGGTTGATTTTGCTAACTTGCAAATAACTCTGGAAGGTTTTAAAAATGGTACTAGTTTTGTTAAAAATACTTAAAAAATACTTAAGTCCTTCAAGCACTCTGTCCTTAAAAGTTTTTTCAAATTCTGGAAAGCAACAGCTAACCATGTTGATAAACATGTTTTTGCTTTGGTTCTGGACATTCTTAAGCATATTCTTAAAGATAAAATTTCTCTTAAAGAAATTTCCAGTAATTATATGACCATCAGGTTTCTAAATAAAACCTATGATCATCTCAATGTTAGGAAGCTGTTCTACAATAATGCAATTTTTTTCCCATCCACAGGCACCAGTCTATTGTAAGTTTTAAATATGTTAAGACCTTAGGGTCAATAGTTAAAAACTACAAACTTAATTCTTCGAGTTCCATACCTGTAGTTACTACATGTTCTTGTGATGAACATAAAGAAACAGTTCACTATGATAAGAATTACAAGCATATTATCACTGGAAACTTGAGTTTTGTTGAAAATGACAAGCTTAGGAATTTATTAGGGTATGGTTCTAAATTTAGACCTTCCTTCCAAATCTCCAAAGAGAGGATTCTTGAGAGCTTCACTCAAGATGTTAATAGGTACATTATAAAAACCAGTTTAACTTACAATCTGCCTATTGAGTCCTTTGCAGAATGGAAATATAATATAATCAATAGCTTCACTAATGAGTTGGCAGGTCTTGACTTTTGTTTTGATAGAAATCTATTTTTCTCTGGAGATGCCAAAAGGTCACTCTCCAAACTACAAGACCTATTTATTTTTACCACTACGGATAAAGCTAGCAATAATTTTGCAATTATCTGTAAGAAGTTCTATTTTGAATTGTTAACTATGGAACTCAGTAATAGAGTAACCTACGAGCCCGTAAGTTATTCTTCCAAGCAAAAAAATTTTAAGTTTCTTGAAGAATGCCTGATAGAGGCATTCTTCAAGAAACTTAAAATTCCACAAATAAGGAGATATGGGCCTGAATTTCCATTTCTTTTTGCAACTGTTAAGTTTCATAAAGATCCAGTGAAGTTCAGATTCATAGCTAGTGGAGTCAGGAGTCATAAAAAGAAAATTGATCTGGCTTTTGAAGCAATCTTGAAGAAGGTTTTGAAACACATTAGTAACTGTAAAAATTTGAAGTACAGAGATTTTTGGATAATTAATAATAATGCAGAAGTAATTTCCACTATACTCAAAGTAAATCCCTTAGATATTAATAGTTATGATTTTGAGAACCTATATACCAATCTGCCTCTATCAGACATAATCACTACCTTTAAAGAGCTGTATGCAGAATTTAAACTTAACCAATTTGTTAATGTAGGAGCCTGGAACTCTTATCTCAATTGCTGCATAAAAAATAATCATATCTTATATAATAATACTCTCTATAAGCAAGTAAACGGTATCCCTATGGGAACGTCAATATCCACGAGTATTGCAAATCTATTCCTGTTCTTTAAGGAATATAAATTCATTAAAAATCACTCCACTTGCTCCGATAACTACCTTTACACATTTAGATATATTGACGATCTGCTGTGTATAAATAATTCAGAAGTTATAGAGAGGGATTTTGATAATATCTATCCTAGCTCTCTTAAATTGTGTAAAACCAACCACAGTAATCAGGAACTTGAGTTCCTAGACTTAAGCATTAAACTTAACAGAGGTAACCCATCTATTAGCCTCTTTGATAAGAGTTAATTTTCCTTTCAAAGTAATTAAATATCTACACTGGAATAATAACATATCCACCAAAGTAACTGAGAATGTACTAATTTCTCAGGTGCTAAGAATTTCAAGAATTTGCAGCAACAATTTGGACTTCAATTACCACATTAATATACTATTAGACAGTTTTCTAGAGAACAAAATTCCTACTTCTTTCATTAAAAGAACTTTAAGAAAAATTATTCTGAATAATAAAGTAAGGTTGACAGATCTGCTTTAATTTTCTACACAGTTAATAATATGATTCTGACCAATGAAAGCCTTTTGGAAGTTGGCTAGACAATGATATTAACTACAAAAAGGAACCTTAGTGCTATAGATAAGAAGGTCCTATTAAAAATAAAAAAAATTAAATAATATAGATAAAATCACAAAAAAACATAAAATAAAATAAAAATAAATATAAAAGAAAACTAGTTATTCACTCACCAGAATAGCTATACTAAAAATAGTAAAACTAACATTAAAATTAATAGGATTCTGAATAGTCTACAGAAGCTCACTAAGGTGATTAAATACATGCAAAGATTATTAAATACACTACTTGTGTATTTCATGATATTTCTCATGTATTCTGGAGAGTTTATTCTGCTCTTTCTTGACGATTATGGGCAAAACACGTAACAATATTAACAAATAAAGGTAACTTGATCACGCTAGTTACGTTAACTGAAAACTTTTACAAAAAGTTCGTAAGTTGGAAGCTTTCGACCTTATCTTAGGTCTTCATCACGCCAATGGAGGACTAAGATTGTTGCCAGATTCTACATTTGAAATTTTCATAGAAATTATTTTCAATTCAATGACTTGCAACTCCGAATCTCCTCTCTACATTCCGTTGATCTGGAGATCAATTCTAAGTTTTGGCAACAAAATAGGAAAAATTCAAATGTAGAATCTGGCAACAATCTTAGTCCTCCATTGGCGTGATGAAGACCTAAGATAAGGTCGAAAGCTTCCAACTTACGAACTTTTTGTAAAAGTTTTCAGTTAACTTAACTAGCGTGATCAAGTTACCTTTATCTGCTCTTTCTGATCATACAGGTCCACAATTTTAATTATGAATATATTTTTTCTCCGGTTAAAATTTCCGCGAATAGGATTTTTTCAGAGTGTGGAGGCCTTCAGCCCTACCCACACTGCCCCCAGCGACTAGGGAGGGGCAGGGGTGTTTGGAAGTTTGGGTTGAAAAGTCGGCCATGTTTCCTCAAGTGTGAAAGAAGCAAAGTTGCATAAGAGGTGTAAGCTCTCTTGTTTGACTTTTGGTTTTTAGGTTTTCCGGGTTCAATATTTGAACTTCTTGAACATTTTTTCTTTTCTTGCTTTAAGCTTTTAGGCACTAGCAAGTCTATCAACTTTTTGCGTTTTTTAACTCTTTCTTTTCTTGGTATTTTTGCGCATTTTTTAGGGAACTAAGGCCAAGCAGCCGCCCGTTTCATTGTTCTTGTAGTCTGCGCTGTATTTTCAATGCAGTTAAGGACTTATTAACTACTTAATTATGCACTTAAAGCACTTCTGAAATACTTTGCACATATTGCAACTAATTGTTTATGTCACATAACCTTCACAAAGCATTTCTTTAGTTTATTATTGTCTTTATTTTATTCTCGGTTTTGTGTAATCAGAAGTAGTGGAGTAGGGGGTTTTTATAATCCAGTTTTCTTTCAAGAATCTGTGCTTTAGAAAAAATTAATATTTCCTTTTTTATTGCAATGTTAAGAACTTGTAATACTTTTGTATTGCTATTCAGGTTTAAATTCTCTCTCAGGCAAACTTGGCTATTTGTTAATTACTGAACATTATTTCTAGTTCATTATGTCACTCTTACAACTTGAGTTTACTATAATCAACTTCTTTCTGTTTAATAGTAACAGATGAAGAGCATGGGTCGGGCCAGGAGGGTTATGGATGCAATCTAAATTGTTAACTAAAGCTAGGTCATACAACTCTGCGGAGGTCATGACACACACACATATATATATATATCCCATATATATATATATATCCCATATATATATATATGGGATGTAAGGTCAGGTGATGCGTAACATCACAGCCTCTCCTTGACAAATGTCAACCCCGCCTTCTCGTGGTACATCCTGTTCCCACTAAAGGGGCTCTGACGACCGCCAATAGCGGTATAACTATACCATCGGGATTAGAGGAAATGCTATCCCACACTCACCAACCCGCTTGGCCAGCGTGGTGAGTTATGGCCAAACCCCTCCAAAATGACTCCACAACTTAAATCTTGGCCCTCAGTCTCCGGCAGCTGGAATGTACCTGGCCAAGGCAGCAGCCAGTGCGACATGAAGGCAGAGGGTGCTAAGAATCCCCGGAGGACCGGACTAGGCTGCCATCTGATGCTGACCTTGGCTACGTACAACGGACACTCCCTATCTTCTGATTCAAGGCTTCTTGAATTGGAAGAGGAACTACAAAGGATCAAGTGGGACATCGTCGGGCTAAGTGAGGTAAGGAGAAAAGGAGAAGATCTCATTGAACTGAAAAGTGGACATCTCTTCTACTATCGTGGGACAGATACTGGCAGAACTATACTCGGGGCAAGCTTAACCTGTCATTGGAAGGAAGGCTACAGAGTGTATACTTCCACTGCATAAAATAGTTCCGGTCTAAAAGCTCGTACTCCAGCTTCAACTGGCACTTAGAAATGACACAGATGTTCAATACGTTGTGTGTGTGTGCATTTAAAAAATTCAGATCTCAGTTTCAGCGGCATTTCTAAAAAATACATATATTCGTGCTTTGGTGACGTCACTGATGGTTCTCTGTCACAGCATTCTTGTTTGGGTCAGAGTTAAGCTGTCAACCCAGGGGATATTTATTGCTGTGGGGGGTGGGGGGTCATTAGTGGAAGGATGAGGGCGAAAAAAGTGTTTCCGAGGGCATTTCGCGTTTCTCCTTCTTGATTGTTGTTTTAAAACACTCTTCTGTCTTTTCGGTTTTTTCGAATGGCATCTGCCGGTCACTCGAGTGTATTTCAGCTGCATAAACGTGGGAAATCACTACGAAGCTCTGCTAAGGTGATAGTTATGAATGTTTTCACTAAATTGATGGAAAAACATTCGCCGAATAAATCAAATGAATTAACAGTTCTTACGGCAGAACTCACTGGCGTTTCAAGTCGCACCATTGCGAGAATGAAGGTTGAATTTAGTACTGAAGTACCTCAGATCCATTGGCAATTTATTTCTTCAAATTAAAATACAATTCTCGCTTGGCTTACATAGAACGTTTTCTCGAAATTAGTTTGGAGTTCCCAATTCAGTTCTCAATATAGGCCAAGAAACGGCCATCTTTTCCTTTTGAACTTTTGTGCGCAGTTGCCTTAAACGCGCATGAACCGGCATGAAAATTCAGACAAATGAAAGAGTTCCTTCCCCAGCCACACATAATTCGGAAACTTGGAAAACTGCCACACATTCAAAGTGTTCCTCGGAGGAACAGCAATTTGTGCCCGGCCCATCAATGAAAAACATGTGGCAATTTTCCAATGTGTGGCAATTTTCCAAGTTGCTGAAAGATGTGTGGCAGTTTACAGTGAACCCTAAAATATCATTTACCACAGAGACGGGCTCTTGTCCAGTACTTATGGCAACACGGGGTAGTTAAAAATGCATACACATTTAACGGATGTCTGTTATAAGAAAAAATCTAATCAAGGCAAAATTTTTGAAAGAACGAAATTTTACGCATAACTGATGACATGGTAAAATTACTTTTAATTAAATCCCGCAGTTGGTAATCTTCAAGCAATAAGTATAAATATATGAAATATATAAACAAAAAATGGAAAAATATGTGAAAACAAAATTAGGCCACTTAAGACTGCTTCCCGTGTTTAGCAAAGATAATTTCATTTTAAAAGTAAGAAAGAAAGAAACGTTACACGTTCTGTAACATCTCCAAAAAAAAAAAAAAAAAAGATAAGAGAGGGAGAAATAAACTGCTTGTCTACCGGTCTGCAAAGCGCGCGGCGGTGGGGAGGGGGTTAAAATAGAGGGGTTTGGTAAGGGATCACGGTTACAGACAGCCAGCCCAGAGGGCTTGTGGGAGAAGTTTTCCGAGTGAAGGTTAATTACACACCATTAGTGCGGAGTAATACTGGGAGTGAAAAGGTCACCGTAGCTTTGGCCCCATTGCCAGGATAGCTTTGCCCCGAGTATAGTGGTGTTGGATTTATAATAAACAAGAAACTGAAGGATAAAGTGGTAGAAGTTGAAAGTTCCTCTGACAGAGCTGCACGACTCGTTATCCAACTCTCGAGAAGATACCAGGCTCAGATTATTCAAACTTATGCACCCACCACAAGTCATGCTGAAGAAGAAATTGAAGAATTTTATGAGGAAATTCGTGATCTAAATAATAAAGGTAAGCAGCACTTGAAGATAATTATGGGAGATTTCAATGCAAAAATAGGGCAACGGCAACAGAAACCAGCGTGGAAATACTCTCGTAGAGTTTGCAGAGGCAGAAGGGTTTTTCATCTTGAACTCCTTTTTCAAGAAAAAGCCACACAGGAAATGGACATGGAGACATCCAAATGGGACGACAAGTGAAATTGATTTTATTATGTGTAACAAAAAATTCGTCATAGAAGACTGCAGTGTGCTAAACAAGTTCAACACAGGCAGTGACCATAGATTGGTGAGATGTAAGATGCACCTCAACACTAAACTCGAACGTAGCAAGCTCATAAGACAAACAAAATGTATTGACATAACCAACCTTAAAAAACACCATAATACCTTCAAATTGGAACTGAAGAACAGATTCTCTGCTTTAGAAGGCCTAACATCGGAAGAAGTGGATATTTCTGAAGTTAACAGAAAAGTAACCAAAGCTCTTATGGAAACAGCAACAAAATTAGCTGGGTCTAAGAACAAATTGCATGTGAACAAATTATCAGGAAAAACCAAAATGTTGATGCCAAAAAGAAGAGTGATGAGGACAACTAAAGAAGATGTGACTTCCAGAGTGGAATATATAGAGCTATGCAAGACAGTACGAAAAAGTATCACTGAAGACGTAAGGAAATTGAACTGTGAACTAGTAAGGAAAGCAATTGAAAACAACCGAAGCCTAAAGATAGCAAAGGGACATCTCAGTAAGGGGAAAAAACATATTATGGCACTGAGGAAAGAAGATGGTTCTGTAACAAGAAATAGAGGCGAAATTTTGACAAGAGTGAAAGATTTCTACTCCAAATTATATGAAAGGGATGATACATGTACTCCAGACATCATGAAAGGTACCAGTACCAGAGTTCTTCCAGTCCTTCCAGCAGAAGTTGCACATGCAATCAAGAACATAAAGCGGGGAAAAGCTCCAGGAGAAGATGGAATTACTGTAGACATCATACAAGAAGCAAGTGGAGATCTCGGAACAGTACTCGCCCAAATTTTCACTCGATGCCTTAATGAAGGGAAAATTCCTGAGGATTGGAACAACGCTACAATGATCTTGCTACATAAAAAAGGTGACATTGAGGATCTCAGGAACTACAGACCTATCAGCCTCCTATCAGTGGTTTATAAAATCTTCACTAAAGTTCTTTCACACCGCTTGAAGGTGACACTGGACATGGCTCAACCGAGAGAACAAGCTGGATTCAGGAGTGGCTACAGCACAATAGATCATATCCACGTACTGAGAGAACTAATTGAAAGAGCAAGGGAATATGAGCTTCCATTGTGCATGGCTTTTATCCATTATGAAAAAGTTTTTGATTCGGTGAAACCATCAGCAGTTGCAATGGCTCTGAAATCCTGCGGTATTGAAGATGCATACATTAATATTATTAATAACATCTATGAAAATGCAAGTGCAAAGATTCAGCTGTTTGAAAATACAACACACATAAAAATTGGAAAAGGAGTGAGACAAGGTGACACCATATCTCCGAAGCTCTTTAATGCCACATTGGAAAATGTCTTTCAATCACTGAACTGGGAAAACAAAGGGATAAAGTTTAATGGAGATTATCTAACCCACCTTCGTTTTGCTGATGACATAGTCATTTTTGCAACTACCCCATCAGAACTACAGAGTATATGATACAGGAACTTGCTGACAAGAGTAAAGAAGTGGGATTAAAAATGAACTTTCAGAAGACAAAAGTGATGTACAATGCTTTTACAAGAAATGAAGATTTATCGATTGATGGAGAAAAGCTGGAGATAACGGACACGTACGTTTATCTTGGACAGCAGATATCAAGTGAGGGTCACATTGGTGAAGAAATTAATCGGCATACAAAACTTGCCTGGAGAGCTTTTGGAAGAAACAGCATAATTTTCAAGAGCAATATGCCATTATGTCTTAAAAGAAAAGTGTTTGATCAATGCATCCTTCCAGTGCTTACGTATGGTGCAGAGACATGGACCTTAGCTAAAAGAGACATACAAAGGCTGCAGACAACTCAAAGCAGCATGGAGAGGTGCATGCTTGGTGTAACCAGGAGAGATAAGAAGAGGAACTTGTGGATCCGAAAAATGACAAGAGTGGAAGACATCATGATCAGAGTTAAATCCCTGAAATGGCAATGGGCTGGACATACTGCCAGAAGAACAGACCATCGATGGACAGCCGAAATTTTAGATTGGATTCCAAGGGACAGGAAAAGACCCAGAAGAAGACCACATGGAAGATGGGTGGATGAAATTCGAAAGTATGCGGGAGTGACATGGAGGAGACTGGCACAAGACAGAACGTTGTGGAGGAAACTTGGGGAGACCTTTGTCCAGCAGTGGATTGATAATGGTTGACAATGATGATGATGATGATATATATATATATATATATATACTATAAAGATACCTAAGCAAAAAAATACATATATAATTTTGACTCACACCTAGTACAACATAGAAAAGGTTATGTATCTACCTGCGTGAGTAAAAGGAGAAAAGAAAAAAGAAAATAAAACAACTGAATGTAGAAGGTGTCGAGAATACTGAGCCTTGGCTTTATCAAGGACCAGCAAAAACTCTGCATTTTCTCACTTCCACAAAGACCTAGTTGGAAATGGGTTTCTGCAAGGCCATAGATGCAAGTAACATTCCCACCTAAAATAGTTTAAAAAATATATATATAAGTCATGTCCTCCGTAGAGTAGCATGACCTAGCACTAGTTAACAATTTCGCTTGCATCCATTAACCTTCATGGCCCGACCCATGCTCTTCATCTGTTACTATTAAACAGAGAGAAGAAGATTAAAGAGAACTCAAGCTGTGAGAGTGACATAATAAATAGAAATGATTTTCAGCTATAACGAAATTCCAAGTTCGTTTGAGAGAGAATTTAAACCTGAAAAACAAATTTTACATTGCAATTAAAAAAGGAAATGTTAATTTATAACGAACAGATTTTTGAAAGAAAACTTGAGTCTAAAACCCCCTACTCTACAACTTATGACAGCACGAAAACGAGAATAAGTTAAAGATAATAATTAACTAAAGAAAACTTTGTGAAAGTTATATACCTTAAACAGTTAGTTGCAATATGTACAAAGTATTTCAGCAGTGCTTTAAGTGCATAATTAATTAGTTATTAAGAACTTAACTACTTTGAAAAAACAGCGCATAGAAAAGGAACAAGCTTAGCCATCTTCTGTTCCTAGGTACCACAAAAGACGCTCAAAGTTACAAAGAAAAGTAAGAGTTAAAACCCGCATAAATGTTAACAGACAAACCAATGCTTAAAAGCTGAAAAGCTAAAAAACGACAGAGAAAGGTACATGAAGTACAAACATTGAACTTATAAAACCTAGAACCCAAAAACAAGGAAGAGAGCTTACCTCTTGAGTTACAAAAACTTTTCTCCTCACAAGAGGAGAACATGGCTGACCTCTTCCGCCACTCCCTAGACGCTGGGGGGCAGTGAGGGTGGGGCTGATGGCCTCCTCATACAGCAAGAAACCAACGCGCGGAGATTTTAACCAGAGAAAAAAATATATAAACTTAAGACTGTGGATCTGTATGATCAGAATGAGCAGAATTAACTCTCCAGAATACATGAGAAATATTATAAAATACACGAGCAGTTTATTTAATAATCTTTGCATGTATTAAATCACCTTAGTGAGCTTCTATAGATTAATCAGAATCTTATTAATTTTAATGTTGGTTTTACTATTTTTAGTATAGCTATCCTAGTGATGAATAACTGGTTTTCTTTTTTATTTGTTTTTATTTTCTTTTATAAACAGATTTTTAAGCTTTTTTTGTGATTTTGTTTATATTATTTAATTTTTTTGTTTTAATAGGACCGTCATATCCATAGCACTAAGGTTCCTTTAGGTAGTTAATAGGCATCCTCTAGCCAACTTCCTTACGGCTTTGATTGGTCAGAATCATATTATTAACTGTGTAGAAAATTAAAGCAGATCTGCCAACCTTACTCTATTATTCAGAATAATTTTTCTTAAAGTTCTTTTGATGAAAGAAGAAGGAATTTCGTTCTCTAGAAAACTTTCTAATAGTATATTAATGTGGTAATTGAAGTCCAAATTGTTGCTGCAAATTCTTGAAATTCTTAGGACCTGAGAAATTAGTACATTCTCAATTACTTTGGTTGAAATGTTATTATTCCAGTGTAGATATTTAATTACTTTGAAAGGAAAATTAACTCTTTTATCAAAGAGGCTAATAGATGGGTTACCTCTGTTGAGCTTAATGCTTAAGTCTAGGAACTCAAGTTCCTGATTACTGTGGTTGGTTTTACATAAGTTAAGAGAGCTAGGATAGATATTATCAAAATCACTCTCTATAACTTCGGAATTATTGATACACAGCAGATCATCAATATATCTAAAAGTGTAAAGGTAGTTATCTGAGCAGGTGGGGTGATTTTTAATGAATTTATATTCCTTAAAGAACAGGAATAGATTAGCGATATTCGTGGACGTTGATGTTCCCATTGGAATACCGTTCACTTGCTTATAGAGAGTATTATTATATAAGATATGGTTATTTTTTATGCAGCAATTGAGATAAGAGTTCCAAGTTTATTCCAACATTAAAATTAATAAGATTCTGATTAATCTATAGAAGCTCACTAAGGTGATTTAATACATGCAAAGATTATTAAATAAACTGCTCGTGTATTTTATAATATTTCTCATGTATTCTGGAGAGTTAATTCTGCTCATTCTGATCATACAGATCCACAGTCTTAAGTTTATATATTTTTTTCTCTGGTTAAAATCTCCGCGCGTTGGTTTCTTGCTGTATGAGGAGGCCATCAGCCCCACCCTCACTGCCCCCCAGCGTCTAGGGAGTGGCGGAAGAGGTCAGCCATGTTCTCCTCTTGTGAGGAGAAAAGTTTTTGTAACTCAAGAGGTAAGCTCTCTTCCTTGTTTTTGGGTTCTAGGTTTTATAAGTTCAATGTTTGTACTTCATGTACCTTTCTCTGTCGTTTTTTAGCTTTTCAGCTTTTAAGCATTGGTTTGTCTGTTAACATTTATGCGGGTTTTAACTCTTACTTTTCTTTGTAACTTTGAGCGTCTTTTGTGGTACCTAGGAACAGAAGATGGCTAAGCTTGTTCCTTTTCTATGCGCTGTTTTTTCAAAGTAGTTAAGTTCTTAATAACTAATTAATTATGCACTTAAAGCACTGCTGAAATACTTTGTACATATTGCAACTAACTGTTTAAGGTATATAACTTTCACAAAGTTTTCTTTAGTTAATTATTATCTTTAACTTATTCTCGTTTTCGTGCTGTCATAAGTTGTAGAGTAGGGGGTTTTAGACTCAAGTTTTCTTTCAAAAATCTGTTCGTTATAAATTAACATTTCCTTTTTTAATTGCAATGTAAAATTTGTTTTTCAGGTTTAAATTCTCTCTCAAACGAACTTGGAATTTCGTTATAGCTGAAAATCATTTCTATTTATTATGTCACTCTCACAGCTTGAGTTCTCTTTAATCTTCTTCTCTCTGTTTAATAGTAACAGATGAAGAGCATGGGTCGGGCCATGAAGGTTAATGGATGCAAGCGAAATTGTTAACTAGTGCTAGGTCATGCTACTCTACGGAGGACATGACTTATATATATATTTTTTAAACTATTTTAGGTGGGAATGTTACTTGCATCTATGGCCTTGCAGAAACCCATTTCCAACTAGGTCTTTGTGGAAGTGAGAAAATGCAGAGTTTTTGCTGGTCCTTGATAAAGCCAAGGCTCAGTATTCTCGACACCTTCTACATTCAGTTGTTTTATTTTCTTTTTTTCTTTTCTCCTTTTACTCACGCAGGTAGATACATAACCTTTTCTATGTTGTACTAGGTGTGAGTCAAAATTATATATGTATTTTTTTGCTTAGGTATCTTTATAGTATGTGAATTCTGAATTTTCAAAACTGCTGCGTTGCGCGTTTTGATTTTCAGGTTATTTTGCACCCTTCGTTTTAAATTCTAAAATTTTTTCCTTAGTCTTCAGTTTTGCTCTTAAGTATATATATATATATATATATATTTTTTTTCAGGTGGGTTAATTACTTGCATCCATGACTTTGCAGAAACCCATTTCCAAATAGGTCTTTGTGGAAGTGAGAAAATGCAGAGTTTTTGCTGGTCCTTGATAAAGCCAAGGCTCAGTATTCTCAACACTTTCTGCATTTAGTTGTTCTTTTTTTCTCTTTTTACTCACACCGGTCAATACATACCCTTTTCTATGTTGTACTTGGTATGAGTTAAACATTTTTTTTAGCTTCAGTCTCTTCTTAATAGAATATATATATATATCCAGTCTAAAATTTCGGCTGTCCATGAGGGTCTGTCCTTCTGGCAATATGTCCAGCCCATTGCCATTTCAGAGATTTTAATCTTGTCATTTCAGAGATTTTAATCTTGTCATTTCAGAGATTTTAATCTTGTCATTTTTGCCATTTCAGAGATTCCACTCTTGTCATTTTTCTGATCCACGAGTTCCTCTTCTTATCTCTCCTGGTTACGCCAAACATGCACCTCTCCATGCTGCTTTGAGTTGTCTGTAGCCTTTGTATGTCTTTTAGTAAAGGTCCACGTCTCTGCACCATACGTAAGCACTAGAAGAATACATTGATCAAACACTTTTCTTTTAAGACATAATGTCATATTGCTCTTGAAAATTATACTGTTTCTTCCAAAAGCTCTCCAGGCAAGTTTTATACGCCGATTAATTTCTTCATCAATGTGACACTCACAGGAAAAGACACAGATGTAGAGCATATAGGAGATGGGTGGATGAAATTCACAAGTATGTAGGAGTAACACGGAGATATATATATATATATATATATATATATATATATATATATGTCTTAAAAGAAAAGTGTTTGATCAATGCATCCTTCCAGTGCTTACGTATGGTGCAGAGACGTGGACCTTAGCTAAAAGAGACATACAAAGGCTGCAGACAACTCAAAGCAGCATGGAGAGGTGCATGCTTGGTGTAACCAGGAGAGATAAGAAGAGGAACACGTGGATCCGAAAAATGACAAGAGTGGAAGACATCATGATCAGAGTTAAATCCCTGAAATGGCAATGGGCTGGACATACTGCCAGAAGGACAGACCATCGATGGACAGCCGAAATTTTAGATTGGATTCCAAGGGACAGGAAAAGACCCAGAAGAAGACCACATGGGAGATGGGTGGATGAAATTCGAAAGTATGCGGGAGTGACATGGAGGAGACTGGCACAAGACAGACCGTTGTGGAGGAAACTTGGGGAGACCTTCGTCCAGCAGTGGATTGATAATGGTTGACAATGATGATGATGATGATGATATATATATATCAAATTCTGAACACCTTCAACCAAGAACCTCCTGAAGAAATCCCTGAATCCCAGTTAAGTGACACACCTAAACTAAAACTCTCACAATTCCCATACAACAATAACAAAAAATAAATAAACATAAAAAATAAATAAACATAAAAAATAAATAAACACTTGGGGTCAGGAACCACTCATTAGGGAAAGACTCCCTTGGCCCCTGAACCCTGGTTCAGGTTTCATGGGCCGGGGAGTCGACCCCAAGTGTTTAATTTTTTTTTTTATTATTATTATTATTGTTGTTGTATGTGAATTGTGAGTGTTTCAGTTTTAGTTTGTTACTTTAGTGGGATTCAGGGATTTCTTCGGGAGGTTCTTGGTTGAAGGTGTACAGAATTTGATTTATATACTCCACCCGTGGTTCTTGCTGCAGTGCGCAGTTCTCGGATGAGTAGGGCAACTTTGTAGTGCACCTTTAAGAGATGTTTTATATATATATATATACATACAAATAAGGGTTTATTGCGATTACGAAGGGCCCCGTGAAGATCCATCGCCCGGAGCCCCGCAAGTGCCACCACTGCCCAACACCATCACACACCAGAACGCCCAGTGTCTGGCTATCTTACGCCGCATAGTGCATGCCTCCTGCACAGTGTCGTCGTACAAGAACGTATCCTTGTATGGCGACAGCGTGACCATTATGGGTCATTAGGTCCAACCGCGACTAGTCGTAAAACACTATGCGTTGCCATTCATCACATCAGTGTTCATTGGTTGTTGCCAAACAATAGGAGTGATTTCCAAGTGACAGGGATAAAATATAAAAAAATTTTGAATGAAGCTCATGTTGAAAATTTGCTTCCTAGTTTTCTTAATTCATTTACTTAAACTTCTAATACGGGAATTTTCAACTAGGAAATATTTTATTTCTTGATTAAGTAATTGAATAAAATAATGGTACGGAGGGTTCTTATTTTATTCCAGTCATTTGAAAATCTGGCATTCAGTATTGCTCCAGTTGTTCATAGGTCATCAAGACCTAAGTTGTGTCGATACTGCTTCTGGGTTTCTAAAATACCTTAATGAAACTACCGAGTTTTCAGACAGCCTATATATTAATCTGGCTTTTGTGGAACCTGCGTTAGCTTAATGTGCTATATTATCCCATTTAACCAACAATCCAGAAAAAAATGTTTTTATGACCTGAATACACATTGATGTTTCCTGATATAGCTTTTTGACTTGATAATAAATTAACAGAATGATATTGGTGGTGCTTCTTTCTTGTCAGTGTGTTTAATTTTTTTCTGTACCCAAAAGCCCAGATGTGTATTTTCCCTTTCCATTGAAGCAAGCACACACAGCATTTTTCAATGAATTTCTATAGATGTCACTAGTTAAAAATTTTTAGAAAACATGTAAAAAAACAATTAGATACTGTGGATATATTCTTAAATGCATAATACATTCTAGTTCGATGTGCAGCACACAATATTGTAGCTTGAAAAGTGCTCTAAGTGATGAATTGGAATTCCTCAAGCCACTTCAAAAATAAACTCTTAGTCCTATCCAAAAGTTTATGTAACACCATGTTTTATTGTTTTGCAAATTTAAAAGTTAAGCATCATAAGTTGTTGACATACTATGACATTGATTTTTATTTAATAGTATTATGTGCATACACATGAATATATAAGAAAAAAAATTCAGATGTTATGTGCATACAGTATATTAGGTAATTGTGATTTATGTATTGTGAAAGTGACATATTTCTTACTAAAAAATGGGACTGTCAAAAGAGTTTTTCTACCACTTTCTCAATAAATATTTACTTTTAATTCCACATTAGCAACAATGCTTCTAAATCATTCATGTAATAACAATGATTTTAGGATGATGTGGCATACTGATATCCATTTAGAAGGGGCGTTGCATAAGGTGACTGGGGTATACATACACTGGTGTTCAAAAAATTAAGGACGAAGAGGAGAAATTAGCATAACGAGCTGACAGAATGGACCGAAAGACCACTCAGGAGATAGACTAGGGTCCGTACGGTAGGGCATGCGCATATATGCAGCATGACGTTGGGGGGGGGTATAAAGCACACGGGCGGTGTACGCTCAGCAATTCGGTGAAAGCTATTACACGGTGTACATCGGTCTGAACAACGTCGAGTTGCTGCCACCGTGTGATATGGCCAACAGGCAATCCAGTAGACGACATCTGGATGACTTTACCCGAAGTCGCGTCACTGGGAAGTTGGAAGAAGGTCGAAGTGTGACTAGTGCGGCCGAGGAGTTCGGGATCGCTCACAAGCCTGGAGAGCATTTCAAAGGACAGGAACAGCTGTCCGAGAGTTTAGAAGTGGTCGTCCACGAGCAACCATGGCGGCGGACGACCGTTATATTGTCCTACAGATGAGAAGAGACAGACGGCAGACAGCGGGAGAAATCGCAAGGCACATGCAACAGACATCCGTTATCGCGTTTTACCGTGGCCAGGAGGCTGCACAACGCTGGTATATTTGCACGACGGCCAGTATGGTGTGTGCCATTAACGCCTGCTCATCGGAGATGGCGGTTTCTGTGGTGCCAGGAACACAAGAACTGGACACATCAGCAATGGGGTCGAGTTCTCGTTACAGATAAGAGCCGATTTAGTCTGACGAGCGATTCTGGACGTATACACATCTGGAGAGAGCAGGGAGCCCGCAATCACACCTCCAACATAATCGAAAGGGACCAGTTTGGAGGTGGCGGAGTTCTCGTTTGGGGCGGTATCATGCTTGGTAGCCGTACTGACCACATCTTCCAAGGAGGTTCAGTCACTGGTGTCTGCTATTGTACAGAGGTTCTCCTGCCTCACGTGCGTCTGTTTAGAGGTGCTGTGGGTCCTGAGTTCCTCTTCATGGATGACAACGCTACACCTCATCGTACAGTGGCTGTCGCAGAGCTGTTGGAATGTGAAGATATTCAACGCATGGATTGGTCCGCAAGGTCCCCGGACCTAAATTCAATCGAACACGTGTGGGACCTTCTCGGGAGACGCTTGGCAGCACGTCACCAGCCACGATTCCGCAGCTGCGATTGGCGCTACAAGAGGAATGGGCCGCTAGGCCCAACAGCTCCTTGACAACCTCGTCCTCAGCATGGACAGACGTTGTAAATCCTGCAACGCACTCAGGGGTGATCATATCCCCTAGTAAAGACTGGATTTACTTGACAGCCGCCTGTCACATGGACGTTTCTGTCCAGTTGTGCTCGAAGCTACCTTTTCAATAAAGTGCCTTTGTTTGGCCAGTTTGCTCACTTGTCCCATATTCTTACATCTTGGGGATCTTATGGTAGGATTTGAGTCGATGTGGAGCACTTCTGCACGACGTTACATACGAAAAACCGTCTCGTCGTTAATTTTTGCATGTCAGTGTATATATGTAATTGTGGTTTTTGTTACTTTTCACTTATGAACACACAGAGATTCGGGGAAAGGTAATAAAAATAGTGTATTTCCAAAGGAATCACTAAGCATAATTTGTCTTTTAGAATATTGTAGTTGAACACTGTTGTATTTTATTGCTTCAGCCCATTCCGCTTACGTGCAGATAAGCAAAAAGGTTTTCAAGATTGTTAGTGTTCGCCATAACTACAATAAATATGACTTCCAATGAACCGCTGATAAACTTCGTTTCCACATGGCATCTGATCAACTTTTTGCATTCTACTATAATCTGTTTGAATATTTCGAAGTCAACAGCAGCTAATGGAGTAAAGTAAGCTAAAGATCTGCATGTTTCATAATTTGGACAGCTTTGGCTAGCCCGGTCCATTTAAGAATTTTATCTTGCATTTTCCCCCATTTATAGAAATAAAGCTGCTCTACTGAACTGAACTACTTCAGTAATAAACTGAATGTAATGCAGAGTATTGTAGGAACTCTTTCCACAGAGTTTAAACCTGACTACCTACTTGTGTTACAAATGTAAATGCATTTCCCCTTCTCCACACTTCCGTATAAACTAGGTGGCCTCAATTCCCAAGTCTGTAAACAAATACTTCAAATTTCATCTCTGTTGTATCAACAAATTAGCAGGTGTATTAAAAAAAATTCCTTTTTTTATATATATCCCACTCGTGTCTTAGAATTAACTAATGTTATAAGGTATGATAGTATTGCTAAGAGTACTTACTGTCTTGTGACATACTTCAGTAATAAAAACTAAGGACAAAAGCTTGTTCATCTGGTTTCTTGAAGCTAAAAGGTCTGTTTGTGTAAACACTGCTCAGAAACAGCATTCAGGTGTTGTATGACATCCAAAGACCGTGACTAATGTCAGATAACTAGTAATTACTGTATTTTATATGAAGTTTTGGTAGCAGTCAAGTTGACCGCCAGCGGTGGATTGGATGGACGAAACCAGGCCTGTAATTTTAATCTTGTGGTCTACTACAGAAACACATGCATCCACAAGGGAACATCTCATAAATGTCCTCATGAAAAAAAAAAAATTCTCTTAGCTCCTGGATGACAGAGAACTGTTGAAATATGCATTGTAAAACTAATTTACTTGTGAATAAATTTTAGCAGTAATTTAAGGGTGAAATAATTTTAAAAATCTATTCATGATTGAATATAGCCTGTCAAACATAGGCTCAAAACAGGATGTTGCACCAGATAAGTACATTTATTTGATCACTGATCGTCTACTGAGGTATATATTCCACTTCCTTGAACAAACACCATTTTTTTTTATGTCTACCCATTATTTTGAATCATGAATTGCCATTTGAATCCTTGATCTAGTACCGGTAAATCGTTGTTTCTTTTAAGATAAATGTGGATGGGACACGAATTTCGGAACATCTCTGCTGAGGAATCTCTTTGTGTTCTCTCTTTTTTTTTTTTTTTTTTTAATTTTTGATTGGAGGTTTAACGACCACCGTTAGCATATAAGCGGTCGCCCGTCCCTAATTTAGGGTCACTGGTTCCAGGGAAGGGAGAGAGCCAGTGCCGTAAGACAAACACAACATCCATGCCTCACTGGGATTCGAACCCGGACCCCGTTCGGACGAATGATCAGAGGCCATCGCTTAGACCACTGCGCCACCGGTGCGGCCTCTTTGTGTTCTAAGTCTGTACGTGGATAACGGTGTGAGAAGAATGATGGACCACCAAAATTGTTACTAGTGCCTCCTAACAAGATTACAAAAGAAGGGTATGCTTACCAATGTTCCTTTGGCTCAGAGTCGAACGCCTACGCTTAACTATAGTTAGATTAATTTATTTATAAAAGCTTACTCGGTCCAGGAGCAAATTTTTCATTGAAATAGAGAATTTTGCTTTGTCGTTTTAGAGCAAATGCCCAGCATATATATACACTCCTAGGTACCCAAAATGCAACACCAAGAAGGAAGCATCCGATCGGCCTGAAATTCGCAGCATGCGTAGCCCGCGAGAGGACATGCAAACGATTAGCATTGCAGGGCATATGCAAATCATGTGAGCCCTGCACCCTACCGAGAAGCACTATAAGAAGGGTGCACAGAAGGCGGGAGGTGTAAGTGGGTTGTGCTGCTGAACCTGTGCGGGGGAAACTTCCCGATGCTTCGTCGCAGAATACGGCAGTCATTCCAGCACGTTTCGGAGTTCGACAGAGAACGAATAGTGGCTTATCGCGACAGCGGTTTATCGTACCGAGACATCGGCGCCCATGCGGGACAGCATCCAGCCACAGTGAGGCGAGTATGGATTCGGTGGGACGTATGGACCAACGTGAGCGATTGCCACAGCACACCACCGAACGAGAGGACCGGCATTGACAGCTCGCACTGCCACATTCCGAACGTTAGCGCAAGAATTAGGGTGTGTTGCGCAACAACTTGTGTTACCACGTACCATTCGACGTCGCCCATTGACGTTACACCACCGGCAAGTGGGCCGCTGAACGCCGCTTTGGAGCCTGTAGTCCTCCCTTACCTGCCACATTTCAACACGACAATGCGCGTCCCCACGTGGTACGCATCGTGCAACAATTCTTCACGGCCCACCAGGTGTCACTGCCGGCGTGGCCCGCCTGTTCTCCCGATATGTCGCCCATCGAACACGTCTGGTCGCTGATCGGCAACCGAGTGGCCTGGCAAGCAGCACCCGCGGTTACGCCTGATGAACTGTGGCAACGTGTGGAAGCAGCCTGGACCGACATACCCCAAGCTTACATCCAAAGCCTCTTTCGTTCGATGCCGCGACCGTTATTGCCAGCCATGGGGGCCACACGAACTATTGATGTCTGCGTGTTCCGCAAGTTGCACAGGCCTGTAAGCTCAATCGTTTCATCTTTGTATCTGTTGTTATGTGCCCAGTAAATCTGGCTTTGCTATATCGTGTCCTTCTTGGTGTTGCATTTTTGGTGGCCAGCAGTGTAGATAGAACGAAATGCCATTTGTTTTAAAGACAATGACTTTTTAGGCAGATAATATAAAGCTTAAATGAATCTAACGATTTTTATTCATAAGTACCAAAATGATTATTCATTTTTTCCAAAAAATTTAGATGAATAGGATACGAGACGCAACGAACCATTTCTCGAATGGTCCATCGGAAAATATCCCGGTGGGCCAATCTGCCCCTGCTGCAATTTAAAGTATAAGTGGTCACAATAACTGACAGACTTGCCAACCTTAAGAAGAGAAAAATCCTGCAATTTTCTATGAAAATCCTGCAAGCTTATTTTCGTATGTTTGAAATATCAATGGACATAATTTGAAGCACTAATGTTACTTAAGGTATATAAAAAATGTAAAACAATTTCTGTTAACAAATATTAAAAAAAATTATGTTAAGTTATGCATCGATCTGGAGGATAACTCAAATTAAGACGGAAAAGGAGAAATTCCTCGAAGCCGTCGGACTCTCATGCCTAAAGCGAATTTTTTGCCGTCGAATTTCCAATTTCGGAAATTTTTCCTCCATTTTTAAACTGAAATACACATATTTATGGAATAAAATGATATATAACAACAATACTGGACAAAGGCAGCATCACAGGAAAAAAATTATTGATTACGGAGAAAACCTTTATTTCGTTTACTTCAGTTTCTGTACCGTCCCGATGCGCATTTTTATGAATTGGTAAAGTTATTCGATGCGTAGTTTTACGCATCGAGAAAAATTCCCGATCTGTATTTTTACAAGTTGGTAAAATTTCGATGCATACTAAACGCGCAATTACGCATTTTGGCGAACTCTGGTCGGCACATCACTTGAGCACACTCCCGTGGAGAGAGAGAGAGCTACCGCACGATGTCACAAAGCCAGCGAGTCAAAGATGACATCATCGCGTGACACAGCGCTCGTAAGGTCTGTTAGAAAATCTAAGTGGATGGTTGCAGGGGGTTGAAATATTTCGATTGAGCAATCTAAATATTAAAAAAATCTGTTAAAAAAGACCTCTATCCGTAAATCAGTAAAATTAAGCAGAAATCCGTAAAAGTTGGCAAGTATGCAGTCTATTTTTGAAGATTTCCCATTTCGGCAACAACGCACGATGTTTTTGTCCTGTCACACATGCATGTTTTTGAAATGTTACTATCTGGGAACATTTTCTTAAAAAGCACACTTGCATGGTCAGCACAGCTTAAAAGCAAGTTATGTTACATGAGGAATGAAGTAACCAAGCACTCAGCATGGATAATCGCATCAGAAGATGAACTATCTCGAACAAAATTTAATGTTTTGTTATTTTCCACGCACTTAGAATTGGCCACGTGTTTTTGCGTAAGAATGTGATTAACGATATCTCCTTTGCCCTTGTGGACAATGAAAAAATCACACCTACAAAAAGAGCAAAAGGCAAATCGTTGGCGGCTCCTTGATTCGATTATACACGGATAATCTGTCGTATACTTCTTAAAAACAGACTGATATTTTTTACCAGCCATCGCTTGATTAAACGCGTGCACAAAAAATTCCTGTTAAGACAGACGAAGTACACGAAACAAACCAAAACACTACCGCGCGCTTACGATAGAAATCTGCGTCGGTACGTAGGTGCGCGCCAAGGCCAAGCCCGCTCCTACTCCGTGCCAGAGATCATTACTGGACAGAAGAGTAAACATCGCTGCCAACGGCAGAGCAAAACTGCTGGCTGCTGACTCAGAAGGGAAAGGTCGCTTCTCCGCTATTGAACCGATGCCTCGGGGAACTTCGAACTTTTCCCCTCGTTACTTTTTACACTACGGTAATCAACGAAGTTCTCCGATGCCTTGGAGAACTTCGAACTTTTCTCATTTAATTTTTAATTTACGCTACGGTAATCATCGAAGTTATCCGATGCCTTGGAGAACTTCGAGCTTTTCTCATTACTTTTTAATTTACGCTATGAAAATTATGATGGAATCCGGCAATATTATTTTCTAATCCGGAATTCCGGGAAAAGTCACAAAATCTGGCATTGCCGGCCTAAACCCGGAGAGTTGGCACGTCTGAACTGAGTTCCCTTTCCAAACACGAATTTCAAAAAAATTAGCAGAAAGTCGTGAACTGTGTCATGTTAGAATTGTGCATAGGATAGTTTCTGAAATCCCAACCGCTACTGCGGTCAAAGTGTTACAGAAAACTGAAGCAAAGGTGAAAACAAAAACGGATTTCCTCCTTTAAAGAAATAATCCATCCCATTTCAGACTCTCATCTTACAGCCCAGCCCGTCTTTTTTTGTTGTTAATTATTATTCAATGCATTCTGGGAATGATGTACTATTTTTTTCACTCGGTGATCTTTGCTATCTGTTTATTGAACAGGTCCATCTTCATTCTGTGTGTTGAAATTGCTTTCTTTAATCCAGGAGCAAAATGCTAAACATTCTACAATAGCCCTAGTATTCTTAACCTCACTGACGGATTTTTTTTTTTTTTTTTAAATGGCTGAGCTCAGGCTGTTACAGGATAGGTCAAGCCCCTTGTAGACCTTTAAAGTGCACGGAACTAGAGTTTTAAAAAAAAGCTTTATGATACACAGGTAATGGCTGTAGGAATGCATTAATTATTATTTTTTTCTAATTTTGAATTTCATTTAGCACTGTTAAATGCAATTCCACTTGTGTTTTCACGAAATGTTGCATTTCTTTATGGTGTGTTAATATAATTGTTTCCCTTCCCATTCAGTAAATGGGACTTCCTAACCTTTATGAACAAGGCAATCTACCCATCAGGGGCCAACCTCAGGAACAACAACATTATCTCATCAACAGAACACTCCCAGCACACCACCATCAATCCAATGTCAGGGTCTCATGCAATACGGACCTCATACACCTCACATGCAGCATACACCACACACTCCTGGAAGTGGGGGACCTCCCAGTGTTCCTCCTCCACCCACTTCTTCCCAACAAACTGAAGGGGGAAACAGTAATAGCGGAGGTAGAAACAACAGCACTATCACAAGTCAGCCCAGCAGTTAAGCATCGACAAGTGAATCTTGGAGATTTGAACTTTGTCCCAGCCACTGATTGAAGAAGAGGGACATGGTCAGGAAGGACTAAATGTAAGAATGATTATTTACAAACTTATTTTATATTTGGATGGCATTTTGATCTGCTTAAAACTTGACAACCCCTTAATACAATGCAGGCATTGGGAAAATGTTACCTCATGTTACAGGGAAATCCACACTACAGTAAATTCTGGTTAATTGGAACACATCAGGGCTAGAACATTTTGGCCCCAATTATACAAAGCTTTATCCCAAAGAGCTCATTTCGGATGTTGTTTAAGGATTATCCCAAAAAATTAGCTGCCCCAATTAACCAGAATCCATTGTATATGAAAAATAACTTGGTAAAAACTTTTCATATTGTGCCAGTGTTGGTGGAAATGGCTAACACAGTTTTACACTAGTGAAAAAACTCATTGGAGATCAATATATATTTATGGCATTTCCGTATCAGGAATACACAAATTAGAAAAGGATTATTCCACACATAAAATCAACCAAAGGTGGTTTTATGACTTCTTTTTATAATGGCATGAATATTTTTGCATATATTAGCACTTCAAAATTACTTTCTCTTTTTATTCTTTGTTGGTTTTTAGATTGCATCTCATTTGTTAACATGCCTGCCTACCCCTCCTTTTTTTAACCATTTAGAAAGTGGAGGTACCTTCAATATTAAATAAGATTGAGGCCTGTGACAAAAACCATTCTCTTGCTCATGGTGTGGCCTATGTATTACATCTGAATGCCAGAAAATTTAGTTCTAAATTATAGCATAAAAAAAAAAGTCCAGTTTTGCATTAAGAATATCTAAAAAAAGGTAAAAAAATTTGAATCTCATAATTTTTTTTTTTTTTTTTTGATTGGAGGTTTAACGACCACCGTGAGCAACTCAATGGGCTATAAGCAGTCGCCTGTCCCTAATTTAGGGTCACGGGTTCCAGGGAAGGGAGAGAACCAGTGCCGTAAGACAAACACAACATCCATGCCTCACCGGGATTCGAACCCGGACCCCTTACGGACGAACGATCAGAGGCAAGCGCCTTAGACCACTGCGCCACCGGGGCGGCCATAATTTTGTCCATCACTATGATCTACTTTAGATTATTTGTTGATAGCAATATGACTGAGAACCAAATCTTTTTGTCTGTTTTTAAAAGAAGCTTCACTTTTATTTAATACTAGCAGGAGTACCCGGTATTTTCCGGGTAAATATTACTATTAGTAGAATCGCCAAGTTCAGCGGGTAAAAGTTAATGAATAAAAATATATATTCCTGTAATTTTCCAGTAAATTTATTTTAATTCATTTAGGTTATTGCTTTTTGGTACACAATATTTTTGATTTTTCCATTGGGAGCAAAAATATATTTTTTCAGGATTGCCAACCCTTGAGAAGAAGAGAGTTATCCATGTGAAAAGCAGGGTTCCTCCAAATTAATGCCAGCCACTGCCAATGACTGGCTGGTGCAGTAATATTTCTGCAAAAAAAAAAAAAAAAAAGGAGCTGGGATGGCTGCAAATTTGAAAAAAAAATAAATATATTATTTAGTTTTAATTTACTTTTACGAAACAAAAAAGAAAGAGGAATGGAAATATCTTCGAGGAGACATCTATCTATAGAACTGCTGTACATCTGGTGAGCGCTTCTGAGAATCCTGTGACACTGAAATGCAATGTCCTACGTCATGTCGCATGCATGTGCCTTGACATTGATCATCCTTTTGTTTACCGTTTTGATATCTGGAACTCTCAATTTATATTACATTGCATTTCTACCTGATAAAGCCACCTGTTGGTGGTGAAAGCTAACATTTATTAATTTGTGTTTTTAATACATCATTAAATGGATATTTTTCACTTTATTGTTATCTACGGTCTCTAACTTAGACCATAGATCGTGTATTGGAGTGCTGAATTGTGTTGCAGTTCTTAAAAGTAAAACGTGGAACTTCTTACGAAAATTTTGTATGCAGGCCCCTTGACACTGACCTTCAAAACCATCTACGGTTTAAGCTAGAATACCATGATAGTTTACCAAATTTTGTGGTTCTAAATTGAAAACTATAGATTTTATAGAAAGTTTGTGTGGGGGGCCCCTTGACTCTGACACCTTCCGAAAACAATCTAGGTCTAACTAGAGTACCATCAGATAGTATACCAAATTTGGTGGTTCTAAATTGAAAACTGTAGTTTGTATAGCGGACATACAAATAAACATTCAATTTTATACACTGCTGGCCACCCAAAATGCAACACCAAGAAGGACACGAGATAGCAAAGCCAGATTTACTGGACACATAACAACAGATACAAAGATGAAACGATTGAGCTTACAGGCCCGTGAGACTTGCCGAACACGCAGACATCAATAGTTCGTGTGGCCTCCATGGCTGACAATAACGGCCACAACACGCCACGGCATCAAACGAAAGATGCTTTGGATGTGGGCTTGGGGTATGTTGGTCCAGGCTGCTTCCACACGTTGCCACAGTTCATCAGGCGTAGCTGCGGGTGGTGCTTGCCAGGCCACTCGGTTGCCGATCAGCGACCAGACGTGTTCGATGGGCGACATATTGGGAGAACAGGCGGGCCACACCTGCAGTGACACCTAGTGGGCAGTGAAGAATTGTTGCACGATGCGTACCACGTGCGGGTGCACATTGTCCTGTTGAAACGTTGCCGCTGGCAGGTCCTGCAGGTAAGGGAGGACTACAGGCTCCAAAACGTCGGAGATGTAGCGGTGGCTGTAGAGTGTACCGGCGATGCGTACCAGAGGATCTGGCTATGCATGTTAAATCCTTTCAAAGAGGTCTTCCATCTTTTATGTACAAATCATGCTCTTTTATTCTGGACCTGATGGATTCTTTTACAATTCCATCTTCGTAACATAGAGGAATAATATAAATCCCCACACACCCGCCAGTGTCAAAAGTGTGCCAATGGATTTGGGAGACCTAATGACTAATATTTCAAAGCAGATTCTTGAAATAGTAGGAAATCCTCGGTGTGTACGGAATAGCTCCTACGAACATGGGCTTTTCTATATTTTGCACTGTTCTACGTCTATTATTGGTCCATTTCCCTCACTTTAGTATATTAAACCTTTTTCCATGGCCATACCCTGCTGACATGCCTTGCCTTATAACATTTAAAATAACCTCTTCTGTTGCTTCAGCTTTAGAGCAGTGCTCTTCTAAATTTTGATCTAAAAATAGCAGTTTGTACATCATATGACAGAAGGAGTTAGAGCACACTACATTTGGGATTGATGTAGGTCTGGATCAAGAAAGTAGTATGTTCAAATGTAACAATTCATCACATGATTTGGATTGCAAATCTGAAAAACTTTCAAATACACCTGGAAAAGTAAGAATTTTTTTTTTCTATTTTGTGTGGGGATGCTGTAAATAAATGCATTGATTAAAGTTCAATTTTTATGAAGAATGAACAGCAGAGCTAAACAGTACATTGCACTATGATCTAGAGTGTTTGCTACACAGAACCCCGTGAAATCAGCTGGTTCATTTAACTGATGTGGATTGGCATTCCAACAGTCCAAGCTGATTTTATAGATTAGTTGTGTTATATGTATCTCTATACACTTTAGCTAAGTACAGCCATTGTGCCAGTCTTCATTTATTTTGAAAACAATGGGAGGGGCGGGGCAGCTTCGGAGATGAATGAGAAAACGTAATCTGGTAAGGAATTGCAGCATTTTGAAAGTTAGGGAATTTATTGTTACGATATTTGCACAAGTAATAGTGCCACAAACAATGGGAAAACATGAACTCACCCATGATAAAGTGCCTGTCAAAGAGCTTGCAGATTTGTCACTACCAAACATGTAGGTGAAGTATTGAAGAAGCGCCTGAAAATAAAATGCTATCTTGTTTAGCTGATCTGCTCTTCTTTATCCGGCATCAAGATTTTATAGGATTGTTTTGGGGTGCATTAAGCCCATAGCTAGATCCCAGAACCGGAAGGGGGGGGTCAAGTGCAAACTATTTATCCACAAATGCAAGTTTTGCCAATCTGCTTTATGGTTTAGTTCTAGTTCCTTACTGCCAGAGGCAAAACTTCTCCCAACTGAAACAGGAAAATTTTTGTGTTTTAGTTTGATATTCTGGTTGTTTTCAGTGGATCCATGTGATGCCATTAAAGACTCGGTGTTGTATTTTAACTCCTTCTACTTCTCTTCTTGGAGTTCCACTTTTTTCTACACCTTTAATCACACATCACTTACACTGGTGATCAAAGGTAGCCTCTTCTTTACGTAGTTAACAATAAAAAATTCCCTTCCTTCCCCACTCAAAAACAGAGACCTTAGGTTCCTCCCTAAGGTCTCTTGGTTTTTAATAATAAACCCCTTTTCTCCCACAAAAAAGTCAACAAAATCACTCACACTTATGGCAAAGCAATGGACAGGAAAAAGGGAACTCTCTCTCTCAACACTCACTTATCATTAAATAGACTCATACCAAGTGATGAACAGTATTTTAGTCTTTTTTGTAATTACACCTCCATCTCTCTCTCTTTTTAAAATAATATTCTTCCAAATTTTGTTTCTGCTTAAAAAAACAAAACAAAAAAAAACATTTCTTTGTTCTCTGACTCTTTGTACCAAGTCCTGTGCAGCCATAAAAGAAATAAATACTTTTATTATTGAAGTTAATTATCCATCTCTTGTCAGTCTAAAGTTTTCATGATTATAATGGAATACAAATATTGTTTTCATACTGATCAGTGAATTTACAGCAACATATCCATGGGGGAATGATCCCCCTGTAGCTGTCTGCTAGCTATAGCCCTGGGTTCACTACCTCAAATGTGAAAACAGTACTCCATGGAATGCAAACAGGAGTCATTGTACCAAGTGGAAATACTGCTACTGTTGTGGCGGATATCTCAGCCACGTTATATAAAGTTATTATCATTGATAGCCAAAAGTAAACTTGAAGGAAAGTTTTGAATTTAGACTAAAATTTAACTTCGGGAGATGGATAGATGCATTTCGGAACCCAAAGAGTTTTTATGGTGGCTATATTCTTGTTACCTTATATTGACAATTGTGTATGAGGTTTTCACTTGTAGGTGAGCTTGTGTGTACACAGATACAATTTTGTTTTCACCACCTGTACTAATTCCATATGTTATGACATCACACTGTATTCATGTTACATGTGTATAAATGTGTCAACTCTGGAAAAAAATCAGTAATTTTGGAACTCGTGTATATAAGCATCAAAAAGAAATGGTCGTGTAATCATCACTTCATTTTACTAAATAGACATTGGTATATATTGTGTCACAAACCCAGATTCTTGTCCTAGACCAACGTCAAAGCGTTGGTTGATGAATGCGATGGCTCAGAAACTATAAGACACACCTAGAAATCGAATGCCAACTTATACCAAAATTTGGTTTTTGAAAGGCTAATGCCTGTATTTATTTTTACAACAATAACAACATGCATAAATAGGAAAGATATTAATATTGCTATGAGTGATTTAATACAATTACAATTTAGCACTTCACTACGCCTTCACTGGCCCACACATGTGTAGAGATATACACTTCAATTAACAGAACTTATAGCCAGGGTAGAGAGTACACACACACCTATATGTAGATGCAACTTATGATTATATGAATATAAACAACATTCTGGTCAAAACTCAAAAAGTGATTTTCTCAAGGCTCGTAAGTGCCTTTAAATTAAAATTTAGACATTGTAACAGGGCCACGGCCTCCTTTGAGAGGCGAGTAACTGACATGAGCAAAATTAATATTAATTAATGTGCATTCTACCGTACAAATTACACCATCATTTAATTCATTTGTTTTATTGTCATCAACAATTTTCTTCTTCTCCTAATTCCAACAGTGGGGCACCAAGGTGCGAGCAAAAAAAACTTCAAATGAAAAAGAACTTAAACTCGGGGTGTTTGGAAACTACTGTGAGTATTGTCATTTTTCTGCTTTTATTAGGAGCATGCGGACACAGTGTTTCTCTCTCAGTCCTAGAGATTAAATAGAATTCATGACTTACCCATGGATGGGTGGGCAACAGTTTTTTTTTTTTTTTTAAGCGTCTTTCAAGATTTCTGGGTAATCTAGTCACGGGTTAGTATCACATAGGAATCTCAGTCCGGTTCGTGCTTGATATTTTCCCTCTCCTCAATTTGGGCAATAGCTCGGTGTCAGAAGACTTAGGTTCTCATTTGCTATCAGGAAGTGTGGTGCCGCCTTGATCCGCTATGTACTGGCCGCTTGGATGTGATGAACAGGGGGTCATCCACTGCTGATTACTAAGAGCCGGGAATTCCAGGCAGGTCTGCGGATGAAGATGCAGTAAGGTCCCATGACTCTATGAAAAACTTTTTTTCTTCTTAAGCCTCAGGGTCGACTAGTCTTAAATTTGCAGAAGGCCGGCAAGACATTTCTGGAGGTGGGATCCCTTCTCTTAGGCCTAACTGCCTGGTGGTGGTGCACCTCAACCTGGGCCGCTGCATTCTCTGGAGGCTGTTCTAGATCCGCTGTTTGCTTAGTTTTTTTTTTTTTTTTTTTTTTTTTTTTGCTGATGTCTTGTATCTTTTTCCTGGCTGGTGGTGGATAACCACCGAGGACAAGGACTATCTTCCGAATTCCCTGCATTCTTTTTCCCTTCCTTCTCCTTACATCCAACTTCTTTTTCGAGACCTTTCTTCCCCAGACTCAAAATGACGCTCTCTCGCAGAAGAACACAGAGAGCCAATCAGCGCCGTCCACGAGGGACGCTTTGCTCCCATTGGTCAGCCGGTCAAAACCACGCAATGGTTTCGTGCTTGCCCACGTGACATTCCTCTTACAACCAGAGGAAGGTAGGGTGGGGGAAAAAGCAAAAGCGCTGGAACTCTCAGCAACCAGGCACATGTGTAATCTGATATGACCCTTCTTGCCTTTTTGGAGGAAAACACATAAATTTTTATGCACGCCTGCTTTCCTGCCGTTCAGAGCTTGACAGCAAGTACTATAACTCTTCCGGGTTAAACTCCCTTTGCCAGCCCACAGAACCCAGCTGGGGAATTTCTCGGGGGTAGCGTTTCTGTTCGGAGAATTTCACCACAGCGTTGGTGAGAGGGAAAATGCCTTTTTGCGTAAATAACTGCTCACTCTTGGGTGGGCGACCTCCTAACAATTTCAAACAGCACTCACCTTTTCTTGGAATGAGCTTGGAAAAAAAGTGACCGTTGGACGAAGAAAGGAACTGCATTTGACTTATAGAAAATATAAATACATACATCATATACCATAAAAAGAACTACATTTTTTTCTTTTTTTATTTCACTACCTATTTTGAGCATAGACCAGCTTTCTTTTTCTTGCATTCCTTTTTAATACTCAACAAAAAAAACAAAAAAAAACATTCACTTATGAAATTACTTGCCCGGCAAAAGATTATTCTTTTCCCCTTTTTTTTTTTCTTTGATTTGGATTATATTTATTCTTGTTTTTAAGGCCCACTTATCAAGTCCATCCCAGCCTTACCTCACCAACTTCATAATTTCAAAGTTAAAATTATAATACATCCTACTAACTTCTGAATCATCTTACTCATAGATTAGATAATGAATAATACAAATGCTACAATTTTGTTCACACAACAAAGGTAAAAGAAAGAGGAAAAAAAATTATTTACACTACTCTTCACTCAAAATATTACATCCCTTCCTTTTTTTTTCTTATGTGCACTGCCATTTCCTTCCTGCTGGGCTGAGTAATTTTGAAAGCAATCACTAACTCTTATTTCACAATTTATATGCTTAACCTTGGAACTTAACCAAAAAATTCCATAGGCTAGCCCCAGAGCGATGATAAATACTGAATCGGAGGGAGGGTAGCCCTTTGCTACTCTCCTATCCCTAAACAAAGTAAAAACACTCATTTTGTACATTAAGCAGAGAAAAAAAAAAAAAAACAACGATGAGAAAATAGAATTTTCTGTAACTTTTCCTTGACTTTCTCTCTGAATCCAAAAATCGAACCCAGGGGAGGTGAAATCTAAATTTACGAAAAGTTTAACAGCAAATCACTCCAGGGAAGAATTGTCACCCTTTCCTGAACTGACCACTATTATCCCTTCAATTTATTTATTTTTTTCTTTCAAGAAAAACGTGGATAATGTTGATGAAAATCTGAAAACATTGATCAGGTGTCCACAGATTTTCAGCAACATATCACTGCAAGAAATTTTTTCACAACATTCTAAAGATGTAGCTACAGTACATTGGTGGATTTTGTATATTTCATGAGTATTATATATTTTTAGGGGGGATTAAATCTCAGAAAAAAATATGAATGTAATTTAAATCATAGTTCTGGTGTGAATACATGCCTATGCAGGATAATGGTCGGCACAAACCGCTTGTGGGTATAAACCAAACATTTCTTATTTGGACACAGTTATCAGGCATAGCCCACCCTTTTCGTATTTTGGAAATACCCCCTCCCCCTTCATATTTTGAGTGTTTGAATGAATGAAAATGCTTATGTGCATACACATAATTCCAAGGAAAACCAAATATGGCTAGAGTTGGAAGCACCAAGATGAGAGAAAGAAACTCACTGGTTCTGCTACATATAAATGTCTGTGAAGGACAGTGTCTGATGCAGACTGATAGTAAAGATGTTTACATTGCTATAGCATCACATGGGCTTGCAGGCAGGGGAGTGTGCAAGTGCAGGTTTGCAAGGAGTCCGAGTGTATATGTTCCTTCTCTTAAACATATTCAGCTGAATTCGCATTAATTTGTGTGTACATGTTTTGCATTGAAATCAAGCCATATTTAAAAACCACCTCTATTGGGGTATAAAAATTTTACATTGAAAACCAGCCTACTTAAAAACCACATTCGGCTCGATTAACATTGATTTGGGTTATCTCAATCTGTGTTGGAAACCTACTCTATTAAAAAACAACAACAAAAAAACATGTACACCCAAATTAATGTAAATTCAGCTAAATGTTTTGTGAAAGTTGTTCCCCTCACAATTTCATCAGTGATGTGAATGCATAGCTGATGAAAGTGTGAGGGTACCAACTTTTTCACTTGACATTTATTAATTGCACTATACATTTATGCATGTGTGTTATTATATTTATTGTATGTTTTATTTACAGTTATTACCCGAGAGTGTGGTGGATCCTATGGAACTTTTGTCTTACTTTGATCCACCTGAACTTAGTAGTTGTGGTGGTGGTGGCAATGGGAGAAGCAGTACAAATGCTACATTTGGGATCTGTACATTAACTAAGAAGACAAGTAGTAGTGGCAACACATCCACTTCAGGAAGTACCAGTGATGATCACCTGGCATTATTTGAATCCTAAACCATGCCAGCCAGGTCATCCATGTTTCATTACATGACTGTGTATTTTAGACTTCACAGTGGCCGCTGACTGTGCCACTCAGCATCCGTTACATACATACGAGGCAAAGGTCAGATTTCAAAACTTCTGTGCTAGTATTTATCATCTTGTTAATAAATAACACAAAATGAGTATTACATTACCTCCATCCTGAAGCATACATACATGGTGGCAGTTGCTTCGCTGCCCAGACGTTCCTTGCGGTAATGTTATTGTCCTCCTTGTATCATATGGCTTGGCCATATTTTGTTACATACAGATCATTGGCCAGTGAAGTTCATTTTTTGTCCTGTCTTTGGAACATTCTTATTTTTTATTTTCAGTTTTCTGCATTATTTTCAACAGTGTCTACAGACAGTTCTCTGAAATGAGTCATTTTTCTTTCAACTGTACAATGACTACATAATTTTATCATCTACTACGAGGAAAATGCATAACATTTTTTTTAGCAAGTTAAACGGCCATCAAAACTCACACAAGCATTACGTATAATGTTTGTAGCACAAAATCTCCTCCTCATCCTCAGAAGAAAAGATTAAAAAAAATGTTATGCATTTTCCTCGTAGTAGATGATAAAATTATGTAGTCATTGTACAGTTGAAAGAAAAATGACTCATTTCAGAGAACTGTCTGTAGACACTGTTGAAAATAATGCAATGTGGCAATGTTGTGCACATGAAAACTGCCATGTGTTATATAAAAAGGCCTGCACTGTTATTGTCTATATTTATTGTGTCTGTAAAAGTCAATATGAGATTAAAACAATCAATGCTTAGTCTGTAATAATTTTCATCACATTGCTTTTACACCCAGCATTTTTGTAGCATTTAAGCTTGCACATTTTAAAATCTGCATGCACCAGCTTTTTTCTTTCACTTTTATCGCAGGTTTCTTAGCTGTGTAGAGTATGTACATTGCTGTTAATAGAAATTGCAACACCATGAAGAAATGCTCGGATTTGCATGAAATTTGTGAGGAAGGTGGATAAGGCACCATCAGAGATGCAAATTATTACAATTTCAGTGCACGTGTAAATGTGAAGCACACGCAATGCCATCGAAAATGTCACACCAGGGGGTATAAATGAAGGTGTACAGAGAGCAGGTTTTTAAACTTGTTATTCAGGGTTCATACCCTTTCCTGTGGGGAAAAAAATAAGGACTTTCTAAGGACCTACACTCCAATTGATATTTTGCGTCATTGCAATATCACCAGGTGTGTGTATGTATGTATACATACATATGCAGGGAATTAAACAGCGTTAGTTGCCATTTACCAGGCATTTTGCCCCAAATATAAACTACTTTACCTGCAAAGAACAAAATGAAATACACGCCGAAAAAAAAAAAAAAAAAAAAAGGACAAGCAGGAGACAGCGACAATGAAGGAAGGTGAGTTGAGTAGAGCAGTAGACATATCAGACCACGAGGGAACTGACACCATAAATTGTGAAGTCAAACAGACCCCCCCCTCACCCCTTTGACATTTGCTTTGACTCTCTGACCTCTGAAAAGACTCAGAAGAAAGCTCCCCGGTGAACGGGTTAGCATATTTACAGACACACAAACAAAAACGGGGGCTGGGTTCTGATGTCTATTACTGCAGTACAAAAACAAGACAGGGGAAAAAAATAAGGACTTTTACGGGCCTTAGAAATGGAAATAAAAAATAAGGGGTTCTTAAGGACTTTTAAGGACTGTAAAAACCTTTTTATTGCTAAACTCAACCGTACACAGTTGTTAACATGTAAACATGCCACGTGGGAGGACGAAGCAACCATACAAACACTTGCAGAGTTTGAAAGAGGTAGAGTCGTTAGACTCAGAGAAAGTAGTTTATTATACTGTGATATTGCTGCATGAATTAGACATAATGCAACTACTGTTATGCATACACATCGTCGATGAACAGCAGAAGGTTATATGCATCGCCGTGCACTGTCTGGAGCTCAAAATCGCACGACCGAGTGGGAAGACAGGCACTTGCACCCTGTTGCAGAGATGTCATGCACACCACCATCCACAACACATGCACAGCTATGGAGATGGTCACACATTGTCCGATGTCTGCAAGCACTGTTTGTCACCGATTGCTGCAGACAGACCTCTTTACATGCTGTTCATTGCTGCGACATCACTTGACTTTGAACCATAGGCGCCAGAGATTGCAGTGGTGCCACGAACGTTAAAACTGGAGTGCTGAATGGGAGCATATTGTGTTTTCACACAAGTCCAGATTCAATCAAATGCATCATGATGGGCAAATCTTTGTTCAGATACTGTGGTGAATGGCATCTGGAAGGATGCATTGTGCAGTGCCATACTGGTCCTACACGAAGCATGATGGCATGGGGCACTATCGCGTTTCATTCACACCCTCATCTACTACACATCACAGGCACACTAAACTGCCAACACTACATCATGGAAATGTTGAAAGTTGAAATTCTATCCTTCTTTCAGACAATATCAGGAGTCGTTTTCCAGCAAGACAATGCCTGACCCCATATTGCTCGTGTTGTCCAAGACATACTATGTGCGCATCAAGTCGCTCATCAGATTTGCCGCCTATAGACAACAACTGGCTCACATGGCCTTATCGCCTGTCACAACCAACTACACTGCTGGCCACCTGAAATGCAACACCAAGAAGGACACGAGATAGCAAAACCAGATTTACTGGACACATAAAAACAGATACAAAGATGAAACGATTGAGCTTACAGGCCCATGCGACTTGTGGAACATGCAGCATCAATGGTTCGCGCGGCCCCCATGGCTGGCAATAACGGCCGCTACATGCCGCGGCATCGAACGAAAGAGGCTTTGGATGTGGGCTTGGGGTATGTCGGTCCAGGATGCTTCCACACATTGCCACAGTTCACCAGGCGTAGCTGCGGGTGGTGCTTGCCGGGCCACTCGGTTGCCGATCAGCGACCAGACATGTTCGATGGGCGACATATCGAGAGAACAGGCGGGCCACGCCGGCAGTGACACCTGGTGGGCCGTGAAGAATTGTTGCACGATGCGTACCACGTGCGGGTGCACATTGTCCTGTTGAAACGTGGCCGCTGGCAGGTAAGGGAGGACTACAGGCTCCAAAACATCGGAAATGTAGCGATGGCTGTAGAGTGTACTGGCGATGCGCACCAGAGGGGTGCGGGTATCATATCCAATTGTGCCCCAAACCATAATGCCAGGCATGGGACAAGTATGGCGATGCATAATGCAGGCGTCATACAGTCTCTCACTGCGGTGCTGCCACACGTGGATCCGACCATCGTGGTGTTGCAGGCAGAAGCGGGATTTGTCGGAGAAGACAATGTCGTGCCATTCCGTAGTCCAGGTGCGGCGTTCAACGGCCCACTGCTGCCACGCTCACCGGTGGTGTAACATCAATGGTAATCGAAGCAATGGGCGCTGTGCGACAAGTCCCCGCTCCTGCAGACGCTGCCGAGCGGTACGTGCTGACACAGGTTGTTGCGCAACACACCCTAATTCCTGCGCTAACGTTCGTGATGTGGCGGTGTGAGCCATCAACGTCTGTCACACAACACGCCGGTCCTCTCGTTCGGTGGTGTGCCACTGCTGCGGCAATCGCTCTGTCTGTCCCTCCTGCACCCACCGAATCCATACTCACCTCACTGTGACTGGATGTCGTCCACACAGGCGCTGATGTCTCAGTACGATAAACCGCTATCGCGATAAGCCACTATTCGTCCTCTGTCGAACTCCGAAACGTGCTGGAATGACTGCCGTATTCTGCGATGAGGCATCAGGAAGCTTCCCACGCACAGGTCCGGCAACACAACACACTTCCACTACTTACACCCCGCCTTCTGTGCACCCTTCTTTTAGTGCTTCTGGTGGCATGCCGGGCGCATATAATTTGCATATGCCCTGCAATGCTAATCGTTTGCATGTCCTCTCGCGGGCTACACATGCTTTGAATTTTAGGCCAATCGGATTCTTCCTTCTTGGTGTTGCATTTTGGGTGGCCAGCAGTGTAATTGTGGATGCGTGTAAAAGCAGAATGGAATGCAATACCATAGACAACCATCCAAACTTTGTTTCATTCAATACTACGGCATATGGGATCGGTTACCACCGGCTAGGGTGGATTTACTTATTACTAATTTTTTGGCCTTCCTCATCACGAACTGGTATGTAATTGTGATTGTTTTCAGAATGTACCATAACTAACCATACCCATAGATTTCAATGTGATTGCTTGTTTCTTTCTTGGTGTTGCAATTTCTTTTAATAGCAGTGTAGAAAGAATGTCTTATAGATTTGTAAAAAAACAATTAAAAAAAAAAAACTACTATGTGGACCAAAGTTAAAGGTTATTTCATTAAAAGTGGGTTTGATTGCCTCTAAATTTTAAGTTTTATTTTAAAATTGTCATTGCAATATTTGTAAATAATGCCTACATTTAAGTGTGCCATAAAATTGGTCACATATCAATTTCAGTAATGCTTGCATCATCATCATCATCATCAACCATTATCAACCCACTGCTGGATGATGGTCTCCCCAAGTTTTTTCCACAACAGTCTGTCTTGTTATACATGTCAACAATTCTGCTGTTGCATACTTTACTGTTTCTCACGTTATTATTGAAATGCCCTCGGGAAACGTTTATAATATAAATATATCATAAAATTTCAGAATGTTACTCACATTTCGTCATGAAGTCTCCAGGATATTGCAGAGTTTTTTCGGTAGTCCTATTGTGACGAAGTCTTCAAATGGATAGGTAAAAAGCTGCAAATGAGTATCACTATTTTTGAGTCGTTATTAAAAAGATGATTTACGAACATTAAAATAACTTAACATTTAGAACCTTATGTTGAAGGTGAGTCGAATTGGTAAGAAATATCTTGTATTGCCAAAAGTTAAATCTTCGTTTCCCATAGCACCAAGTTTCCATACTAGTTTCAATTACCATTTTGTAATCTTCTTCAGTGGGTATAAATGATGTATTTCTCATTCATGTTCTCTGCAGAAAATGCTTGACATTCGCACTTCCTACTTCGTGCCTTTGTATTTCAATAACTTTAACTTTTGTTGTTTCTTGGCCACTCATCTCGAATCTACTGGCAGAGTATCGGCAGAACCACTGCGCATTCGGCTTTTGGTTTGATTGCGCACCTCACGTCGTGTGCGTGTTTCTAATTGGATCGTTTGAATTTGTTTCCGATTCCAATTCCTCAGGTGTCGCCATCTTCTGTTTGTTGAGAGATTTATAATTTATCTTGTTTCTGTATTTTTTATTTTTATCACGTTCTTTTTTTGTAAGGTATCTCCAAGCATATGGAAGACTCATTGGGTCGTTATAATTACAATTTGCTTCCCTAGTTTTTTCAATCACCACTGCTTCCGGTGTTAAAATTTGATTCTTTGTTTTATGTGATGTTATTAAATTTGTTTCTGGCCAATCTGGGACTGCCTCATTTTCTATGCAATGTTGAATTAAAGATGTTTTGTTCTCTTTTTTGTTCTAGTTGGATATATGCTCTCCCAATCTGGTCCTAAATCTTCTTTTAGTACTTCCTACGTATACTTTATTTTTTTCTTCATTTCCTTCCGTTTCAGTAGTTTTTTTTTTTTTTTTTTTGGTATACAGTATACTCCTGCTTTATCAAGTATTGATCTTTTTTCGCTTCCAGTTGTCAGTATGGTTTCGTTATCGATAACTGTCTCAGCCAGTATCATTTTTCTTTCATACATGCCTTCTTTAATATATTCGTTAGTGGAAGAATGTAGAGAAGTTTACTTGCAAATTTCATTTCAGTCTTAGGTTTAGTGTTGTTGTTACAAATAGATTTTTTGTATTTTCAAGTATTTCTTCAATAATCTTTTTTTCTGTATCCAAACTTCATAGCAGTTTCGGTCATCCAGTTAATTTCTAAAATTTCTTTGGTTTTATTACATGAGAGGGTTAAAGCTCTTCTTACATAGAATTGTAGTGCTGATCTTTTATATTTCAATGGATGGCTTGAATCAATCGGAATAATTGCTGGAATAAATGTTGGTTTTCTATAGACTTCATATTCAACCATATTGTTGTTTCTAAATAAAAAAATGGCTAAAAAATGTAGTAGTCTGTTAATTTCTTTTTCCATAGTAACCTGCATTGATGGATAAAAGCTATTGTATTCTTGTATGAATGTATCAAGGTCTTTTTCAGATTGCTGCCAGAAGATAAGGATATCATCAACGTATCTTAAATGAATTCCTATTAGTAGTTCTAATTCTGACTATTGGATAGCTCTAATCATTCTACTATTCACTTTTACGTGCGATATTTCAAGGGTAACTTGTACAATATTCTAGAGGATAATGCTTACCTTGGCATTCCGTGCTAGCGATGGGAACATTTCACACACATGTTTTCTGGTCTTTGTTGATGTTATTGTCCTAAAGTCCGTTGTAGGAGATGACCAGCTTTACTTCTCACACTTTTCGCTGGGTATACTCATTGGATCTTCGCCTTAGGATTCAAGCACATCAATTTTTACCGTTCTTTATACTCGAAAATTTCGCCCATACTCTGGGCATCCTCAGGAGCGTGCCGACTTTACCACAGATGTTCGCGGTTAACTTTGCGCTAGCCGCCCCGGTGGCGCAGTGGTTCAAGCGATGGCCTCTGATCATTCGTCCGAACGGGGTCCGGTTCGAATCCCGGTGAGGCATGGATGTTGTGTTTGTCTTACGGCACTGGCTCTCTCCCTTCCCTGGAACCAGTGATCCTAAATTAGGGACGGGCGACTGCTTATAGCCCATTGAGTTGCTCACGGCGGTCGTTAAACCTTCAATCAAAAAAAAAAAAAAAAAAAAAAAAAAAACTTTGCGCTAATGGAGTCTGATACTCCATGTTGCCATTCATCGGATATACTTTCTTGGATAGATTTTGTTATCAAGCCCGGCTGGTGCCATTTATGTTTCATTAAAACATTTTTTTTTTTTTTTTTTTTTTTTAAGTTTCTTTTCCTATCCTGGTTTTCTTGTCTTTTTTGCCGGTTTTTCTTTTGTTGTTCTTTTTCTTGTCTTATTAGTTTTTTCCACAGGCCAGATATTGTGCTAGGGTCATTCTGGTTACATACCCTTGCTTTATTTTTATAGATTAATATTGCTTCTTCCCTCCTCATTTGCCTTTCCGTATTTTTATTCTTTTTTTAGCATTTTAGTTTCATCGAATTTAGGGAATGTCCGGTTTTCCATGCAGAATTGCACTAAAGCAGTTTTGGCTTTTTTTTTTTTTTTGCCAGTTAGATATGTGTTGTTTAAGTCTTTTTTTTAATCTGTTTTTCGTGCTTCCAATGTAGGATATTGGGGGTATGTGTGCAATTGGAATTTCGTAGGTTCCCGATTCTTCCAGCATTTTCCCCTCTGTTTTTTTGTTGACAGTCATACTTTTCACGGTGTGCACTGAGCTTCCTAGTTGGAAGTCACATTTAGCACATTGCCTATTGATTTCTTTACTCACTCCTTCCAAGTATGGGAAAGCTCCAATGTATTTAAATTTTTTATTCCTCATCTTCCTTTGGTTGTGCACTTCTTGTCCTTCTTTACTCTGAGTCATATGCTTTTTACTCTCATGTATCCATTTATTAATTAGCTTGCTGGGGTACCCATACTCTTGTGATATTTTCGAGATAAACTCTAGCTCTTGATTTTTAGCCTGTTGTTAGATGTGTGTGTGTGTACGCTCGCCGTATCAAGTTTACTATGCTGGTTTTTTTTTTTATGTATCACTGGATGGTGTGACGCGTATGGTATCAGTACAGGTACGTAAGTTGCTTTCCCCAGAGTATTCAAAGCTATTTTTGTTTTTCTTTAGTTGAATGTCCAGGAAGGATAGGCGATTATCCTCTTCTAACTCAATAGTTAGCTCTATGGTGTTACAGATTTTGCTAAAACGCTGTGCTAGATCTTGTAGCTCGGCGTTGTTAAGTTTAGACATTATAATAATGTCTTCTACATATCGAGCATAAAGTATTGGTTTTTCAGGTAGATTTTGAATAATTTCTTTTTCGAGGTATGCCATAATCACTTCCATAGCCGCCAACTTTCCAAAAATCCAATGGGTGCTCAAGCCCATAACAATGACATGGAGTAAAAGCAGAGAAAAGACGGGGGTGGGGAGTGGTAAAGTATGGAAATTCAATGCAGACTAACTTTTTTTTCAAAAAGTGTCTATTTCCTAGATTTTGAGGCTGTTGCGACAACCTGCTGTCTAAGACTATAACATTTTCGGCAGTTATTTTGTTGAACGTGAAGATCAAATTTTTTTTTCTTTTTTTCTGAATTATTATTTGCGTTTTCCAATCCCAGGGCAGTTCAAATTTGTAAAAATAATGTGAATAAAAAATTCTTGTACAAAATTTTCTTTTTTTTTTAATTTCAAAACTCCTGGAGCACTTTGGGCTTAAATTTTTGTGCTGATGCACGTCTTGGTTACTTGAGTTGTCCACCCCCAACCGATACGATTGTTTTAAGAAAGGGTTTACTTACTCCTATAGGTCTAATATGTTCGCATACATGGTATGGTCTAAAGTAAAATTACTATAATTTGACTCCCCTGGATTTTTCTGAGGAACCACAGCAATTCTCATTTTCAGTTTGGACCAAAATGGGACTCAATATCTGGATGAATTAAAAGAGAACATCCGCAGTAAACGTCGCAAGGTAACACTGTCTAACATTCAAGGCTCCCTGGCATTTCACTTTCCCTAAATTCAATCTTTGTGTTAAACATACAGTGCATTTAATGTAAAACACATTAATAAAAATGTGAAAGAACTGAAAAAAAAAGTGTTTTTCTCTCAAACACTTAGTACAGAAAACATTAAATAGTGCTTTTCTTTCAAACACTAGTACAGAAAACATTAAATAGTGCTTTTCTCTCAAAGTCTTAGAACACTGTACTAAGTGTCTGAGAAATTTATTGGTACAACAGAAAACTAAAAAGCTCAATTTGGTCGTAACTTCTTTATCATATTGCAGGATACGGGAGCTCATAGTTACCAGACTCAATCAAAAAGTAATAAATTACTATAAAAATGTTTCACTTCATAGTATGATGCTGTGTTGGCTGGTTTCTAAACACACTACTTTAACTAAAGTAGTGAAATTTTTTAGCCCTGTTTAGCCCCCACCCAAATGCTGTTAACATACATTTGAATCACATTCACTGTAGAAAAAGGCAGATTTTGCTTTATGTGCTTTAACTAGAGAAGGTAGAATGAAAAAGAAAATAGAGCAAAAAATCCATTAAGATACATCACAAGACAGAAAAACAAATGGTGCAGGAATATACACTAAAATCTCTATGAACAACTTGTATTTTTCCCAATGCTATTTTGTTTAACTTAATTGATTTTTTGGTGCTTACCTACATTCGCTCAAATACTATTCGACCGTGCATTTTATATTTGACTTTCCTACATGATTTTCTGTTTTAGCTATAAGAATAAAATGATCATAGAGTGGAAAAACTCTAAGAAAGAAGAAAACAATATTCAATATTTTTTGTCTGGGTAAAATATGCTAATCGATGAGATTCACAAAGGTATAATTTATAAAACAAAACATTTACGATACCACCTCTTGTTGGCCTTCAGAAATATAATGCACGTAAAAAAAGTATCAAACTTTGTCCAAAAATGGCTTTCCCTCTATCCTTAATTATCTGAACTAACCTAATAACATGGAATTTTTAAATGTTATATTCATTTAAATTTAGTCATTGAACCTGAAGTAATAACTAGTATAAACTGTGGCTACTCACCCGCCTGTCTAATCTTTTTTGTGACACCTTTTACAGTTTAAAGAAAAGTTCTTTACAAAACAAAGCACTGTTCATTGATAACACTGTCACAATCTATGTTATGTAGTATAATCTTTTTCAACAGCCATCAGAAGTAATGCTTCTAAGATGAGCGTCTGTCAATGTATTCCTTAAATGTGTTTTTACAAATTTCAGCGTGGAAAATGATCTTTCGCAGGCAACTTGAGTTATTGGCAACTTTAAAAGGTATTTATACGCAGTTCCTAAGACACTCTAAGCTGTGCTGAACAAATTGTACTTCACCAGAACATGGTAGCAGCAAATACAATAGTTGTTACATTTTTTGCCTTTTGTTGACTTACTCCAAATCCATCCTGTTCCAGTATTTCATGTTGGATAAACATTTGTTGTTGTTCTTCAATCGATTTTTTGTGAACATGTTTCCAGTCCTTCATGCCGTCTGTACAAGCATTCCCCCCCCCCCCGAATTTTTCACAAATGTAAGACTCACAGTGCAATAGAAGGAATTTGAAATTTTATCATTAAGATGTTTTAGCAGAAGTTGACATATCAATGGACGATTCCTTATTATCCATGGAAATATTTTGACCACTGTATTTGAATAAACTACCATCGCTCTTTTTAGTCGAAAATGTAGAATCATTACCCATTAAAAAATCCTTTAGTTTTGCCCATTTTGTGGCGTCTGATTCTAACAGCATTTTTTTTTCTTACCCTTATGTTTTTTGTTTTTTTCATTTTCGATTAAAAACGAAAAACACTGATTATGACAGGGCCCTTCCTTAAGCCTTAATTCTTAGAGAAAACAAACTGTTCTTGTGTGTTTCCCCGAACTCAAATGCCTGAACGTATCTTTTTCTCTCTCCCCCCACCCCCTTCCAACACAGAAATAGTTTAGGAAATTGGTGGTGACTTTCCGTTTTATTTTATGGCCATTTAGTAAAGAAACAATGCTTGAGGTTGCGTTAAGTCTTGTATGTTTCTGACTTCAGAGAACACCGGGTACTTCCATCGGACTAATCCGCAAACTAGCTGTTTGATTCTTTTGGAACCTATTATTTAGGGTCGTCGGTCTCATTTTCCCATGAGAATGTTTTAGCAGCATTGCCATGTGATTGTGCCAATGGGCACAGCACTAATGCCTCCTACAACCAAAGGGAGTAAAATCAACTACCCCCGGCTCCCTTCCGTGGGGAATATGTAGAATATCTTCTACACACCCCCGCCCTCCCGCAACATACAGTACATATATTCTCGTTCCTCAACTACTAAGTGAACCCAGAAGTTCGCAAACACACATGGCCCATCTATTGTAGTTGGGATTCTAGCACTTGCCTGGTGAGGGGATTTTTTTCCCTAATTTGATATAGACGTTTTTCACCCCACTTGTTATAATTACATTATGTGTATTTCATTTAAAAATAGTTTTGTGATTCAGTTGTGTGTTTAAAAGAACTGAACTGAAAACATTTTTAAGAAAGAAAGAGACAAATTATACGAAAGGGACCCACCGGGAAATGTCCTGGTGGGCCAATCCGCCCCGGCAGTTGACACTACACCTAAGTACCTCTCCTTCCCCACCACCTTCGAAGAAAGATGTGCTGTGTAAGTCTGCACTGGCCGGGCTGCTTTAAACACAAGCACGAACTCGGCTGGATAATGTGGATCGGTTTCGACTTTCAGACACTAATCAAACCTCTATTTGAGACGAAATGGGATGTCTGCGGTAGACTGTCCTTTCATCCCAGTCTTACTGACGCGACAACGTTAATCCAAAGCCCTATTCCCCAAACTAGTCTAGTAACAGGCTGTTACTAGTTTGTCTGTCTCCGCCACCCTTGCTAATGGTTTCTTGAGGTGATTAGTGAGAGACTTAGCCACCTAAAATCGTTTTCCCGTCATTTCTAGTTTCCGACCATCCGCTGGGTAAAAGAAATAAAGCAATAATTTTCCCCTACTGGCACACCAAACAGGACATTTTGCTACTCTTTGTTCACAGTCAGCTCCACCAATGTTTTCCATTAACAAGAAAAAAATTATAATAATATATAAAATAAATAAATAAAAAAAGGAGAGAAAACTTAATTTTCAATGGGTGCGAAAGGCCCCAGAGCACCCACACAGTCGGCGCCCCTGATCACTTCTGCATATAATGCCGATAATGGGGATCCCATAGGGCCACCTTGCGTTTGTTTAAATATATTTCCTTCAAAATGGAAGATGTTGTTTTCCTTGATAAAATATAAGGTATTCTTTAGCTCTTTCAGTTGTAACACGTTTAGTTCTTTGTTGATGCTTAGTTGTTGCATAATTAATTCGATGGCTAGCTCGACAGGAGTGTTTGGGTGAGAGGTCGACAGGAGTGTTTCGCCTTAACGTCCATGGAGGCCATAATTATTTGCTCTAGGTCTTGATTAATTAATTTGATTTTTTCTATAAACTCATAGCTATTCTTTAAGGTATATTTATAGAAAAATCAAATTAATTAATCAAGACCTAAAGCAAATAATTATGGCCTTCATGGATGTTAAGGCGTTATACCCAAACACTCCTGTCGAGCTCGCCATCGAATTAATTATGCAACAACTAAGCATCAACAAAGAACTAAACATGTCACAACTGAAAGAGCTAAAGAATACCTTATATTTCATCAAAGAAAACAACATCTTCCATTTTGAAGGAAATATATTTAAACAAACGCAAGGTGGCCCTATGGGATCCCCATTATCGGCATTATACGCAGAAGTGATTATGGCATACCTCGAAAAAGAAATTATTCAAAATCTACCTGAAAAACCAATACTTTATGCTCGATATGTAGACGACATTATTATAATGTCTAAACTTAACAACGCCGAGCTACAAGATCTAGCACAGCATTTTAGCAAAATCTGTAACACCATAGAGCTAACTATTGAGTTAGAAGAGGATAATCACCTATATTTCCTGGACATTCAACTAAAGAAAAACAAAAATAGCTTAGAATACTCTGTGTTCAGGAAAGCAACTTACATACCTGTACTGATACCATACTCGTCGCACCATCCAGTGATACATAAAAAACAGCATAGTAAACTTGATACGGCGAGCATACACACACACACATCTAACAACAGGCTAAAAAATTAAGAGCTAGAGTTTATCTCAAAAATATCACAAGAGTATGGGTACCCGAGCAAGCTAATTAATAAATGGATACATGAGAGTAAAAAGCATATGACTCAGAGTAAAGAAGGCCAAGAAGTGCACAACCAAAGGAAGATGAGGAATAAAAAAATGAAATACATTGGAGCTTTCCCATACTTGGAAGGAAAGAGTAAAGAAATCAATAGGCAATGTGCTAAATGTGACTTACAACTAGGAAGCTCAGTGCACACCGTGAAAAGTATGACTGTCAACAAAAAAACAGAGGGAAAAATGCTAGAAAAATCAGGAACCTATGAAATTCCAACTGCACACATACCCCCAATATTGTACATTGGAAGTACGAAAAACAGATTAAAAAAAAGACTTAAACAACACATATCTAACTGGCAAAAAAAAAAAAAAAAAAAAGAAGCCAAAACTGCTTTAGTGCAATTCTACATGGAAAACCGGACATTCCCAAAATTCGATGAAATTAAAATGCTAAAAAAGAATAAAAATACGGAAAGGCAAATGAGGAGGGAAGAAGCAATATAAGGGTATGTAACCAGAACGACCCTAGCACATTATCTGGCCTGTGGAAAGAACTAATAAGACAAGGAAAAGAACAACGAAAGAAAAACCGGCAAAAAAGACAAGAAAACCAGGATAGGAAAAGAAACTAAAAAATAAAAATAAATGTTTTAATGAAACACAGATGGCTCCAGCCGGGCTTGATAACGAAATATATCCAAGAAAGTATAGCCGACGAATGGCAACATGGAGTATCGGACTCCATTAGCGCGAAGTTAACCACGAACATCGGTGGTAAAGTCGCCACGCTCCTGAGGATGCCCAGAGTATGGGCGAAATTTTCGAGTATAAAGAACGGTAAAAATTGATGTGCTTGAATCCTAAGGCGGAGATCCAATGAGTATACCCAGCGAAAAGTGTGAGAAGTAAAGCTAGTCATCTCCTACAATGGACTTTAGGACAATAACATCAACAAAGACCAGAAAACACGTGTGCGAAATGTTCCCATCGCTAGCAAGGAATGCCAAGGTACGTATTATCCTCTAGACTATTGTACAAGTATCTTAAATGTATTAACAGCTTATTTTGATTGAGTGGTTTAATGAGTTTATTTTCAATGTCCTGTAATACTATTTCAGCAAGAAGACCTGAAATCGTGGATCCCATTGGTGCACCTTGTTTTTCTCTATAGATTTTCTTATCATATGTGAAATAGTTTTTATCAGCAACAAGTTTTACTGCTTGGATATTACAGATTCTTTGTGATTCGGGAATTTCTCGATCTCTTAACCTCTGATCTAATAGTTTTATTGATTCGTAAACTGGAGTATTTGGATACAGAGAGACTACATCTAAACTGATCATAATAAATTCGGTTGTTTTGATTTCCTTGATTTTTTTAATAACTTCGATAGAGTTGTTAATCATATGTTAATGTTGGTTATAGTATTGTTTTAAGTGTTTAAATAGTTCTTTTTCTAGGAGGATAGTTGGAGCAGTTGTTTTATTCACTTTTGGTCTTAAGGGTTCTTCTTCTTTATGTGTTTTGATTTTGCTAAATATGCTTAGAATAGATCTTACAGGTGGAAAGGCTCTATTTTTAATATTAGTTGGTAAATGGCCATGATTTTTTATGTTAGCCATCTTTCTTATAATTCTGTCTGTTGGATCATAATTAGTCTCTTTGACATTTAATTCCGCAACAGCCTTTTTCATTTTTAAATTATACTCTTCTTTGTCTAATATAACAACCTGTTCTGCTTTATCTGCGTTTATGCATTTAATTGTTGAGTTGTTCCTAAGGTTCATCAATTCTTGTCTTTCCTATTTTATAGCTGGTAGTTGCTCTTCTTTTTCTTTGTTATTGATTGTTCTCATCATCTTGAATTAACAGACTACTACATTTTTTAGCCATTTCTTTATTTAGAAACAACAATATGGTTGAATATGAAGTCTATAGAAAACCAACGTTTATTCCAGCAATTATTCCGATTGATTCAAGCCATCCATGGAAATATAAAAGATCAGCACTACAATTCTATGTAAGAAAAGCTTTAACCCTCTCATGTAATAAAACTAAAGAAATTTTAGAAATTAACTGGATGACCGAAACTGCTATGAAGTTTGGATACAGAAAAAAGATTGAAGAAATACTTGAAAATACGAAAAAATCTATTTGTAACAACAACACTAAACCCAAGATTGAAATAAAATTTGCAAGTAAATTTCCCTACATTCTTCCACTAACGAATATATTAAAGAAGGCATGCATGAAAGAAAAATGATACTGGCGGAGACAGTTATCGATAACGAAACCATATTGACAACTGGAAGCGAAAAAAGATCAATACTTGATAAAGCAGGAGTATACTGTATACCATAAAAAAAAAAAAAAAAAAAACTCTACTGAAATGGAAGGAAATGGAGAAAAAAATAAAGTATACATAGGACGTACTAAAAGAAGATTTAGGACCAGATTGGGAGAGCATATATCCAACTAGAACAAAAAAGGGAACAAAACATCTTTAATTCAACATTGCATAGAAAATGAGGCAGTCCCAGATTGGCCAGAAGCAAATTTATTAACATCACATAAAACCATGGGTGCAAGTTCTGAGATGTGGACAAGACTGAAAATATTTTGAATATCCCCCCCCCCCACCACCACCACCATGCACATTCAGACATAAACACAATATACATTAAATATTATATGTGGTTAAAATTCATTATTAAATCAAAAGAGCATAAAACGACCGAACATTAATGCATATACAAGTAAACAAAATTTGATTATTAGGTAGGAACTACCAGTTGAAATTTAACAAATCTTATATAGCATTTTAAGCCCATAATAGAAATATGTTAACCAAATTATTGAAATTGTAATAATTAATACATAACATACCATGGAAGATGTTTCAAATAATCTTTAGTAAATTCTGTTGAATCAAATAAGTGTTGCACACTTTTAAAAGTCATTTAAATTGTAAAATTACATAAGGATAAAAAAAATTATAATCAAGATTATGCATGTCCAAATGTAGTTGTGTACACAGAGAGCTCATTTCATTAATTCACTTCACCATGATCACAGTTTTATAGTAACCATCACAAATTTTCATAGGTGAATTATTTCTTTGAACAGGAGCGACTCCAGGCAATGTTTGTGTATGCTGCTGTGATCGTACACACTTTTGATGATCAGCATCCTTACTGTGTCTGAACAGCACTTTTTACAATTGCTTCCATAGTTTAACTTTCTGCTGCAGAAAACACAAAAGCTAAATCCTGGTTCCTTAATTTTCCGGCACCAAGAACCAAATTTGACGTCATGGGCAGAGATCATGCTACGATTTTTTCAAAAGAGTATTTGTAAAAATACTCCTTCACAATTTTTGAAGGAGTATTTTTCTTTTCAAAGGAGTAATTTTAGAGAACGAACAATTATCACATTAAATTTTTAGCTAAATAATATTTTATATTAAAACAACTAATTATATCTATATATAAATATGTAAACATGAATTAGCATGTAATTGATTTTCTTTTATATAAAATAAGTCATAATTTATCAAAATCTTACCTACTTGTCTTGCTTTATCCACGAGGCTGCAAAAAATTTTGTTTTGCTTTCGAAAGACTGTACCAAAACTTGTGTGTCTGTTGCTTCACAGATTCAGATTCTACACACTCAAACTTCAAAAAGAGTTCTATTGTGGAGGAAGGAAATCTAGTCTATCTCAATCTCAAAAGATAAAATAAACCTTCATTGGACATTGTGATGTGCAAGTTTAGTATTGCAAAGCTCAACTAATTTATTAGTTTTGAACATGTTTTCCTTCAGCTCTGAAAAAAAAATATCTTGAATACTACGTATGAGATGTTTACAGTTAACATAATTGAGAGTTGGTTGATTCAACCATTCTTCTGATATGAGGAATGTCCAGTTTCTCCCTTTGCAACTATTTATAGAGGGAAAATAACATTTAACAATAATTCAGGACAGTGGAAACCTCGCAAAAAAAAAAAAAAAAAAATTATGATTACGAAAAAATCTTTGCTTCGTCCGACTTCCGTTTTCGGAAATTTTCCCTCCGTTTTTAAGCTGAAACACAATCGGTTATCAAACAAAGTTATATTTTACAAAAAAAATGAGCAGAGGAAATATTGCGATTACAGAATAAATCTGCTGTTCATCTAACTTCCGTTTTTCGAAAGTTTTGAAAGATGAAATTCCGTCCCCAGCCTGACCCTCCCCTCTCCACCGCGCGCGCGTACACATACATACATACATACATACATACGTACATACACACACACACACACACACACACACACACACACACACACACACACACACACACACACACACACCACTCCCAAAAAAATTATCTTCAGTTTTGATGACAACAAAGAGTTACTCTTCGAATCCGCGAAAGAAACTTGTGCCTAAAGTTTACAAGGAAATTTTTGCTCCGTCGAACTTCAGTTATCGGAAACTATTGTCTACACTTTCAAGCTGAAATGCAAACATTTATGCAATAAACTGATATTTAATAACAATATTGGACAGAGGGAACTTCGCGAGAAAAAGAAATTACGTTCGCGGGAAAACATTTCACTCCGTTTAGCTTTCGTTAGTTCTGAAAAACGGAATACCGTTCCCCAGGCGGAAAACGAGCCCCGCCTGATTTTATATATATATATATATATATATGGCCTTGCAGAAACCCATTTCCAACTAGGTCTTTGTGGAAGTGAGAAAATGCAGAGTTTTTTGCTGGTCCTTGATAAAGCCAAGGCTCAGTATTCTCGACACCTTCTACATTCAGTTGTTTTATTTTATTTTTTTATCTTTTCTCCTTTTACTCACACAGGTAGATACATAACCTTTTCTATGTTGTACTAGGTGTGAGTCAAAATTATATTTGTATTTTTTTGCTTAGGTATCTTCTTTATAGAATGTGAATTCTGAATTTTCAAAACTGCTGCGTTGCGCGTTTTGATTTTCAGGTTATTTTGCAACCTTCGTTTTAAATTCTAAAGTTTTTCCTTAGTCTTCAGTTTTGCTCTTAAGTAACTAATTTCAATTTATTATTTAGCAGCTCATGCGCAAATTCTAGTTGAAATGTTTTATTATTATTTTTTTATTACTATTTTTTTATTTGAGGTTTTTTTCATTTTCTAATTTTTATTTTTAGTATGTTTTGGATGCAGCTTTTTGGAGTGTAGTTTATACTCGAGTTTGGTCTTTTCTTGGACTGCTTATTTCTAAAAGTTTTTCCTAGTTGGTTTGCTCAGAATTTGTATGTTTTGGCCCAAGTGGAGTTCTAAGGACGATGAAAGGATTGGAGGTCAGCTCAGATATTTTAAGTCCTCCCGCTCGGTTAGGCTAGCACCCTTTCCCATAGTGTATGAACTCGCTGGCAAAGGTAATCTAAAGTTATGAAATGACAAACGTTGTTTAACATGTAAATCTGCAGATCCTAACCTGTATTCTTCTGTTGAGGATAATTGCTCCAACAAGTTTTGCAAAGCCTACAATACCATCTATAAGCTCACCTGTACTGTCTGCAACCTTAGCTATATTGGCCAAAGTAAAAATCCTCTTCTTCTTAGGATTAATGGTCACAGGTCTCTAGTAAACAAGTTCTCTAATTCAGGAGTGAACCCCTCCACATACGCCAACCAGTACTCTACCTTTGAATTAGAGCATTTCCATACTCATGGTTTTGACAAAGTGAAAATAGAGGTACTACATATTATCCCTGACCTCTATGCTCGGCTAGAATCTGAATCCCTTGAAATTTTGCAGCATCAGTCTCTTTATCCCTATGGCCTTAATTCCACTCTATCTGACAATAAGCATAATCAGCATAAATTTTCAATTCGTGAACTCTTCTTTCTTGTTAATAATAAGAGCTGCTCTAGAGGTAATAGAGGACAGAGGTTATTTCGCACATCAAGCAAAGTTGATTTTGCTAACTTGCTAAAAACTCTGGAAAGCTTTAAAACTGGCACTAATTTTGTTAAAAATACTTACAAAATTCTCAAGTCCTTCAAGCACTCTGTCCTTAAAAAGTTTTTTCAAATTCTGGAATGAAACTGCTGACCATGTTGATAAGCATGTTTTTGCTTTGGTTCTGGACATTCTTAAACATATTCTTAAAGATAAAATTTCTCTTAAAGAATTTTCCAGTAATTTTGTTACCATCAGGTTCCTAAATAAAGCCTACGATAATCTCAATGTAAGGAAGCTGTTCTACAATAATGCAATTTTTTTCCCATCCACAGGCACCAGTCTATTGTAAGTTTTAAATATGTTAAGACCTTATGGTCAATAGTTAAAAACTACAAACTTAACTCTTCGAGCTACATTCCTGTAATTACTACATGTTCTTGTGATGAACATAAAGAAACAGTTCACTATGATAAGAATTACAACCATATTATCACCGGAAACTTGAGTTTTGTTGAAAATGAAAAGCTTAGGAATTTATTAGAGTATGGCTCTAAATTCAGACCTTCCTTCACAGTTTCCAAAGAAAGGATTCTTGAGAGCTTCACTCAAGATGTTAATAGGTACATCGTAAAAACCAGTTTAAGGTACAATCAGCCTATTGAGGCCTTCGCAGAATGGAAATATAATATAATCAATAGCTTCACCGGTGAGTTGGCAGGTCTGGACTTTTGTTTCGACAGAAATCTCTTTTTCTCTGGAGAAGCTAAAAGGTCACTCTCCAAACTACAAGACCAATTTATTTTTACCACTACAAATAAAGCTAGCAATAATTTTGCAATTATCTGTAAGAAGTTCTATTTTGAATTGTTAACTATGGAACTCAATAATAGAGTAACATACGAGCCCGTAAGTTATTCTACCAAGCAGTTAGAAAATTGGTTTAAGGCATTCTTCAAGAAACTTAAAATTCCACAAACTAGAAGACATGAGCCTGAATTTCCATTTCTTTTGCAACGGTTAAGTTTCATAAGGATCCTGTGAAGTTCAGGTTCATAGCTAGTGGAGTAAAGAGTCATAAAAAGAAAATAGATCTTGCTTTTGAAGATGTCTTAAAGAAGGTTTTGAAACACATTAGAAACTGTTCTAACTTGATGTACAGAGATTTTTGGATAATTAATAATAATGCAGAAGTAATTTCTACTATACTCAAAGTTTGTCCCCTAGATATTAATAGTTATGATTTTGAAAACCTATATACTAATCTGCCTCTATCAGATATAATCACTACCTTTAAAGAGCTGTATGCAGAATTTAAACTTAACCAATTTGTTGATGTAGGAACTTGGAACTCTTATCTCAATTGCTGCATAAAAAATAACCATATCTTATATAATAATACTCTCTATAAGCAAGTGAACGGTATTCCCATGGGAACATCAACGTCCACGAATATCGCTAATCTATTCCTGTTCTTTAAGGAATATAAATTCATTAAAAATCACCCCACCTGCTCAGATAACTACCTTTACACTTTTAGATATATTGATGATCTGCTGTGTATCAATAATTCAGAAGTTATAGAGAGTGATTTTGATAATATCTATCCTAGCTCTCTTAACTTATGTAAAACCAACCACAGTAATCAGGAACTTGAGTTCCTAGACTTAAGCATTAAGCTCAACAGAGGTAAGCCATCTATTAGCCTCTTTGATAAAAGAGTTAATTTTCCTTTCAAAGTAATTAAATATCTACACTGGAATAATAACATTTCAACCAAAGTAATTGAGAATGTACTAATTTCTCAGGTCCTAAGAATTTCAAGAATTTGCAGCAACAATTTGGACTTCAATTACCACATTAATATACTATTAGAAAGTTTTCTAGAGAACGAAATTCCTTCTTCTTTCATCAAAAGAACTTTAAGAAAAATTATTCTGAATAATAGAGTAAGGTTGGCAGATCTGCTTTAATTTTCTACACAGTTAATAATATGATTCTGACCAATCAAAGCCGTAAGGAAGTTGGCTAGAGGATGCCTATTAACTACCTAAAGGAACCTTAGTGCTATGGATATGACGGTCCTATTAAAACAAAAAATTAAATAATATAAACAAAATCACAAAAAAAGCTTAAAAATCTGTTTATAAAAGAAAATAAAAACAAATAAAAAAAGAAAACTAGTTATTCATCACTAGGATAGCTATACTAAAAATAGTAAAACCAACATTAAAATTAATAAGATTCTGATTAATCTATAGAAGCTCACTAGGTGATTTAATACATGCAAAGATTATTAAATACACTGCTCGTGTATTTTATAATATTTCTCATGTATTCTGGAGAGTTAATTCTGCTCTTTCTGATCATACAGATCCACAGTCTTAAGTTTATATATTTTTTCTCTGGTTAAAATCTCCGCGCGTTGGTTTCTTGCTGTATGAGGAGGCCATCAGCCCCACCCTCACTGCCCCCCAGCGTCTAGGGAGTGGCGGAAGAGGTCAGCCATGTTCTTCTCTTGTGAGGAGAAAAGTTTTTGTCACACAAGAGGTAAGCTCTCTTCCTTGTTTTTGGGTTCTAGGTTTTATAAGTTCAATGTTTGTACTTCATGTACTTTTTCTCTGTCGTTTTTTAGCTTTTCAGCTTTTAGGCATTGGTTTGTCTGTTAACATTTTTGCGGGTTTTAACTCTTTCTTTTTCTTTGTAACTTTGAGCGTCTTTGGGGTACCTAGGAACAGAAGATGGCTAAGCTTGTTCCTTTTCTATGCGCTGTCTATGCGCTGTTTTTTCAAAGTAGTTAAGTTCTTAATAACTAATTAATTATGCACTTAAAGCACTGCTGAAATACTTTGTACATATTGCAACTAACTGTTTAAGGTATATAACTTTCACAAAGTTTTCTTTAGTTAATTATTATCTTTAACTTATTCTCGTTTTCGTGCTGTCATAAGTTGTAGAGTAGGGGTTTTAGACTCATGTTTTCTTTCAAAATTCTGTTCGTTAAAAATTAATATTTCCTTTTTTAATTGCAATGTAAAAATTTGGATTTCTTTTGCATTGATTTTCAGGTTTAAATTCTCTCTCAAACGAACTTGGAATTTCGTTATGGCTGAAAATCATTTCTAATTATTATGTCACTCTCACAGCTTGAGTTCTCTTTAATCTTCTTCTCTCTGTTTAATAGTAACAGATGAAGAGCATGGGTCGGGCCAGGAAGGTTAATGGATGCAAGCGAAATTGTTAACTAGTGCTAGGTCATGCAACTCTACGGAGGACATGACACATATATATTTTTTAAACTATTTTAGGTGGGAATGTTACTTGCATCTATGGCCTTGCAGAAACCCATTTCCAACTAGGTCTTTGTGGAAGTGAGAAAATGCAGAGTTTTTGCTGGTCCTTGATAAAGCCAAGGCTCAGTATTCTCGACACCTTCTACATTCAGTTGTTTTATTTTATTTTTTTATCTTTTCTCCTTTTACTCACACAGGTAGATACATAACCTTTTCTATGTTGTACTAGGTGTGAGTCAAAATTATATTTGTATTTTTTTGCTTAGGTATCTTCTTTATAGAATATATATATATATATTTTTCTTAAAATTTTGTAAGGCAGGAGAATCGTGCCCTGAAATGGCAATTAAACGAACTTTAAAACACGTCGCTTTTCACTTCCTCTACGCCAAGGTTTAACGGCACCACGCTGCACCCATACACTAGCGTCTCAATCCCGACGTGGCTGAAATGCGCATGCCCATTGGTTGAGCTGCTCTTTCCCACACTGCCTTCGATCGGCTTTCGGCAACGGGAACCAAATCATGATTTTTTTCATAAACTGTGACATAAAAGTTAAGATATCATTTCTTGATAAAAAAAAAAAAAAAAAAAAAAGTCATTTTTATGCCATAATCGCGGTGTAATTACCGATTATAAAAGGAAATTTCATATGGAAAAACAATGTGCAAAAATACGTATTTCTAAATTTTAAAGCACATTCAGCGTTTTTAAGGCGTGAAATATGCGTGTAGAGGCGTTATTGCGATATCTGGTCATGGGAATCAGTCTCATCTAACCATTCCCATCGCCACTTATTTTTAACACTGCTATCGTTCAAAGCAGACATAATTTTCGAATCTATGAATTCGATAGCTGACTGAATGTTGAAAAAAGGAATCACAAATTTACCAATACTTGGTTAATTTCGCATACGTAAATTAATATCGAAATGCGTACGCACACACGCGTAAATTATGGCAAGATCGACTTGTACTACTCACTCCAAAGATTAGCTGTGACCTACAGCGGCAGAGCCAGTGGTCGATGGGTGAACCGGTTATGGTGCACGACGTACCCGTAGCTGGGGATTGCGACGTAGGCGAGGATCGGCGTAGAACCTCCAAGGAAGCTGCTCCTCGATTCCTCTTCAACCAGAATGCCCCTCTTACCCAGAATGCATCAGGCGCCGCTGCTACTCCGAGTTTACGATAAACAAGGTACTACGGTACGAGCGTGGTTGCCGATGGTGTACTTACTTTCCGGAGTAGTGGATAGAAAGGGGAAAAAAGAAAAAAATATATTTGGAAATTTTATTTTTACTGATATTTTCTTCCGTCCCGCTTCCGTCTTCGGATATTTTCAAAGACGGAATTCCGTCCCTCCGGACGGAAAACTTGCACCCATGAATTGTTCTGACATTTTTTGACTGTACGGTTAATAGAACTGTATACAAGGACATGGTCACACAATTTGTATCATCACTGGAAAAAGACAAGAGGTATTGTTGATTTCAGCAGGATGGAGAAACATGCCACACCTCTAATGACACAGTGATATTTTTTAGAGATTTTTTCTGTGATTGGCTGATTTCCACAGGTTTTTGGCCCCCAAGATCTCTAGAGTTAATGTCAGATTTCTTTCTTTAGGGATACCTGAAAGGAACAGCGTATGAAAGCAACCCACACATGTAGGGTGAACTGAAGTTCAACATTACTGCAGCTATTGAAAAACTCGGTGTTTTAACTCTGCACAAAATGGCCTCAGATCTGAGAAAACGAGTTCATGCTTGTGTTTATGAGCAAGGAGGACGTTTTGAACACCTGCTGTAATAACATCCACTTTCCAATCACCATTTAGAATTAATTCCTTGTCTATATATACACTGAAGAGCAATTGAATTAGAGATACCTGTCTAGTAACGTGTAGCACCACCTTTCGCCCTCATGACGGCGGTGATTCATCTCGGCATGGACTCGACAAGACACCGGAAGTGTTGGGAAGCCATACGGATCCATGACCCCTGAACAAGCTCCCACAGTTCACGAAGATTTGATGGAGGAGTGTCAGAGCCTCGAACATCTCTCTTGATGGCATCCCAGATGTGCTAGATGGGATTGAGGTCAGGTAACCTAACTGGCCAAGGAAGCGAGGTCACGTCGGTGGAGTGTTCATCCAACCATTCGGATACAATTCAGGAGCAATGGCAAGGTGCATTGTCTTGTTGTAGAATGAGTTCCCCAGTGAGATGTTGAAGACGCCCAAACGGGAGCAAATGGTAGTCCAGGATATCCCGGTAAGGTTGACCTGTGAGGGACGATGTCACACGTACCAGGGGTCCCATTTCAGTCCATGTAAACAATCCCCAGACGAGAATGCCACCCCCACCAGCTTGAAGAGTACCCTGCTGGCAAGAAGGATCCATCGCTTCATGTGGTTTGCGCCATACTCATATCCTGCCATCCGCGTGTTTCAACGTGAATCTCGACTCATCAGTCCGGGCAACATTTTCCCACATGGCTAGGGTCCAGTGGCGATGCTACCGTGCCCATGCTAATCTTTGCACCCTGTGATGTGCGGTCAGCAGCGGTGCCCTCGTGGGATGATGGCTTCTGTACCCCATAGCGAGGAGATGGTTCTAGACGATGTGGCTGCGTACACGTTTTTGTGCATCAGCGTTAAATTGCCGAGTGATTTCTTGCACTGTGGTCTGTCTATCCGCAGTTACAATGCGAGCTAGCCGACAATGACTACGCTCATCCACACGCTGTTGTCCATGGCAGTTGGCCCTTGCAGGGATGGTTTTACCAGATTCGATGTTCTCACAGTACACCTGTGACACAGTGGCTCTTGAAAATCCCAGTGCCTGCACGACTTCCGAGATGGAGTGACCCATTCGTCGGGCCACAACAATTTGCCCACAATCAAATGCGCTTAGATCATTCATCTTACCCATACTGCGTCCGACTCTTACCAATTCCAGTCGCATTACTCCTGATATTGTCGGATCGCTGCACATGCCATGTCTTTTCCGTTTACAGGGCCGCCCACAGTGCCACATTTGCATAACGCCAGCTGTCTCTAATTCAATTGCTCTTCAGTGTATATATATATATTATATAAAAGGCTTGCACTGAAAGTAATGCAAAAGTGGGCATAATTTTATTAACTGACAGAAGTTGCTCAAATTGCAAATGTTGGTAGAGTAACTTTTCCTCTATGGTAACCCTTCTTCATTGCAGGAAAATAATGGATTCCAAGCAGAAGCAATGTGCTGTCATTGAGTTCTTGCCGAAGGAAGGAGTAGTCTGTCCGACATCCACAGAAAGCTACAGGATGTTTATAGAGATAACACCATTGACAAGAGCAATGTGCACAGATGGTTGAAGAAGTTTACAGAAGAGGAAACCAGCACTGAAGAGAAACCACTCAGTGGGAGACCATTATCTGCAACTACTGACGTGAATTGTCAGAAAGTGAATGAATTGATTTGAGCGGAGAGACAAGTCATAATCCACAAGCTTGTTGCACAACTGGACTGGGTCACAATGCCATGCAGAAGATAGTGGAAGATTTAGGGTATTGAAGAGTGTGTAAAAAGTGGGTATTTTGGCAGTTGACACCCAAATTGAAGGAAAGAAGGATGAAAGTCTGTCTGATCTGCTGGAAGCATTTGAAGCAAATGAAGAAATGTTTTTTCCAATCTGGTGACAGGGGATGAAACCTGGGCATAACTTTACGATCTGGAAATGAAGAATAAATCCATGGAATGGCGTCACTCCTCTTTACCAAGGCCTAAGAAGTTCAAGAGTCAGTGATCAGCACAGAAAGTCATGGCAACTGTTTTTTGGGATGACAGGGGTGTCATTCTCCTTGATTTTCTGGAATTTGGCCATATTGTGACCAGCAAGTGGTACATTGAGATGCTAAAGAAGCTTAGGGAAGCCATGAAGAGGATGAGACAGAACAAGAATCTTAAAAGGATCCACATTCACCATGACAACAAGAGACCACACACACCTTTGGCAACAAATCAGGTGATCAGCAAATTAGGCTGGTCGGTGGTCCTCCCCCTCCCCCCATCCACCGTACAGCCCAGATATGGCACCCTCTGACTTCCACCTGTTTCGTCCAATGAAGGACAATCTCCAGGGATGACAATTTGATGACATGGACGAGGTGAAAGTGGCTGTGAAGTGAATACAACAATCCACACCTGAATTTAAAGAGGATTCGAGAATTGGATTCAACAATGGCGCAAATGCGTCACTTGTGATGGAGACTATGTTGAGTAGTACCTTTGTATAGAGAAAGGGTTACTCTACCAACATGTACAATAGGGTGAGGAAAAAAAAAAAAATCAAAATTGAATTTGGAAGAGGGTAGAAAAGTTGCCTCTTACCTTCAATCTATGCCTACATTTTTAAAATATTTTTTATTCAAGGTCTCGAGCCCTCTACCAAGCATTAACCCTTTAACCGACTGGAACGAATTAACTCGGGGTTAGCAAAACGGGCTATAATCAGTTGCAACGAATATATTCGCTGTCTCAGAAACAGGCTGAATGCGTAGGAACGAGTGAGCCTGCCCATCAGAAAGCTTTGTTTTCCCCTTAGTTTTGTTATTCATTTAGGGGGAAAACTGACATTAAACTTTCCTGACTGAGTAATTGCGAAAAGCGCTATAATAATGGCGAAGAACCCAAGAAAGGATAGAAAAGATGTTTGAGTGTCTCCTTTCTCCCCAGTAGCATAATATCCATGTCAGGGGGACTGCAATTCTCTATCATGCTCTGATTCATAAAGCAGAGAATAAGGAACTAGAAGGGACTTTCTACAGGGAGAATAAAGGACTAGAAGAGACTTTCTGATAAAGAACCTGCTAACTAGTGGCATGATGTTCATGTCACTTCTGAGGGGTTATGGTCAGTATTGCTGAGATGGGAAGGACAAGAGAATTGTTTCACTCGAGCTTTTGTCAAACCCGGCTGCTATGTGAACACATTTTGTTCAGCTATATCGGCCGCTTAAAGGGTTAAGTAATGACAAATATTGTTAAAAACAAAAGTCGTATTACAATTTTCACATTTTTATTATACCTATTAATTTTAGTACACAAATTAATTGCACAAATATACCTATGTTTTATCAGCTCAGCCATTACTTTAAATGTTTTATGTCTGAAATGTATTTTTTTTTTATCAACTCTGTTAATAGGAGAAAGGGCGAACTGCATCGCACTGGTGGAATCATACTGATCTAGGCGTTCTACCCATTATCAGGTTAAGTGTGCCCGGAGTGTAGCAATTACTTGACCTTGAAAGAAAGACCCACGTGCCACATTTCCCTTATAGATCAGATTATATGTAGAGGATTTAAGGAAGGGAGTGTCTGACCCCAGGTCTTAAAGAACCATTAGAAATAAGAAGTTAGGAGATTTGGGCTGGAGTGCCTGATAGGAAAGTTACACAGAAATGAGGCAGAAAGGGGGAGGAAAACACCCTTATTTATTACCGGGAAGCCAGTCCCTGAGGCCAGAGGGTTTAACATGCCCATCCGAAGCCCAGCGGATATTTAGTGGTTCGAGCGTTCGTAACTGCCTGGGATCGAACATGAGGTTTCTCTGTGGCAGTCATGAACATTGACCACTAGACCATCCACGATCATTTCCCTTATAGAAAAGTCAGGCTCATATTATATAGGGCATATTACCCCACCTTCAGGTATAGCCAAAGGTACTGCTGAAAGTAGTAGTATTAAAAGAAATCCGTTTTGTTGCATGATGATATTTATTCAGCTAAAAAACAAAATTTATGTACAGGTTAAAAAACACATGAGCACTTTTGGTGTCACAGTGACACCTTCATCAGATGTGATTTCACAATGTGGTTACATGCTCATCTTAAGTACGTGGAGCAGATGCATCATGGGAAAGGTAATGTCAGTGTCACATGATATACCAGATAACAAGACAGTCATAAAAGCATAATTAGCCAATGAAAATTACTCAACAGAAACAATAGTTATTGTGCTGTCCTTCCCAATAAGATTGCCACAGGGTTCAGGTAAAACACAAGGATAATAGACATTACAGCAACGTGTATTATAAGCCGAAATATAGAGGCTTTCTGTAAATAACAAGGAATAAACAGAGTTAGGGATGTAAGGTCAGGTGATGCGTAACATCACAGCCTCTCCTTGACAAATGTCAACCCCGCCTTCTCGTGGTGCATCCTGTTCCCACTAAAGGGGCTCTGACGACCGCAAATAGCGGTATAACTATACCATCGGGATCAGAGGAAATGCTATCCCACACTAACCAACCCGCTTGGCCAGCGTGGTGAGTTATGGCCAAACACCTTCAAAATGACTCTACAACTTAAATCTTGGCCCTCAGTCTCCGGCAGCTGGAATGTACCTGGCCAAGGCAGCGGCCAGTGCGACATGAAGGCAGAGGGTGCTAAGAATCCCCGGAGGACCGGACTAGGCTGCCATTTGATGCTGACCTTGGCTACCTACAACGCACGCTCCCTATCTTCTGATTCAAGGCTTCTGAATTGGAAGAGGAACTACAAAGGATCAAGTGGGACATCGTCGGGCTGAGTGAGGTAAGGAGAAAAGGAGAAGATCTCATTGAACTGAAAAGTGGACATCTCTTCTATTATCGTGGGACAGATACTGGCAGAACTAGTGGTGTTGGATTTATAATAAACAAGAAACTGAAGGATAAAGTGGTAGAAGTTGAAAGTTCCTCTGACAGAGCTGCACGACTCGTTATCCAACTATCGAGAAGATACCAGGCTCAGATTATTCAAACTTATGCACCCACCACAAGTCATCCTGAAGAAGAAATTGAAGAATTTTATGAGGAAATTCGTCATCTAAATAATAAAGGTAAGCAGCACTTGAAGATAATTATGGGAGATTTCAATGCAAAAATAGGGCACCAGCAACAGAATGAAACTTCAGTAGGTAAATTCGGTCACGGCAACAGAAACCAGCGTGGAAATACTCTCGTTGAGTTTGCAGAGGCAGAAGGATTTTTCATCTTGAATTCCTTTTTCAAGAAAAAGCCACACAGGAAATGGACATGGAGACATCCAATTGGGACGACAAGTGAAATTGATTTTATTATGTGTAACAAAAAATTCGTCATCGAAGACTGCAGTGTGCTAAACAAGTTCAACACAGGTAGTGACCATAGATTGGTGAGATGTAAGATGCACCTCAACACTAAACTGGAACGTGGCAAGCTCATAAGACAAACAAAATGTATTGACATAACCAACCTTAAAAAAACACCATAATACTTTCAAGTTGGAACTGAAGAACAGATTCTCTGCTTTAGAAGGCCTAACATCGGAAGAAGTGGATATTTCTGAAGTTAACAGAAAAGTAACCAAAGCTCTTATGGAAACAGCAACAAAATTAGCTGGGTCTAAGAACAAGTTGCATGTAAACAAATTATCAGGAAAAACCAAAATGTTGATGCAAAAAAGAAGAGAGATGAGGACAACTAAAGAAGATGTGACTTCCAAAGTGGAATATATAGAGCTATGCAAGACAGCACGAAAAAGTATCACTGAAGACGTAAGGAAATTCAACTGTGAGCTAGTGAGGAAAGCAATTGAAAACAACCAAAGCCTAAAGATAGCAAAGGGACATCTAAGTAAGGGAAGAAAACAGATTATGGCTCTGAGAAAAGAAGATGGTTCTATAACAAGAAATAGAGGCGAAATTTTGACAAGAGTGAAATATTTCTACTCCAAATTATATGAAAGGGATGATACATGTACTCCAGACACCGTGAAAGGTACCAGTACCAGAGTTCTTCCAGTCCTTCCAGCAGAAGTTGCACATGCAATCAAGAACATGAAGCGGGGGAAAGCTCCAGGAGAAGATGGAATTACTATAGACATCATACAAGAAGCAAGTGGAGAAATTGAAACAGTACTCGCCCAAATTTTCACTCGATGCCTTAATGAAGGGAAGATTCCTGAGGATTGGAACAATGCTACAATGATCCTGCTACATAAAAAAGATGACATTGAGGATCTCAGGAACTACAGACCTATCAGCCTCCTATCAGTGGTTTATAAAATCTTCACTTAAGTTCTTTCACACCGCTTGAAGGTAACACTGGACATGGCTCAACCGAGAGAACAAGCTGGATTCAGGAGTGGCTACAGCACAATAGATCATATCCACGTACTGAGAGAACTAATTGAAAGAGCGAGGGAATATGAACTTCCATTGTGCATGGCGTTTATCGATTATGAAAAAGCCTGTGATTCGGTGAAACCATCAGCAGTTACCACGGCTCTGAAATCCTGCGGTATTGAAGATGCATACATTAATATTATTAATAACATCTATGAAAATGCAAGTGCAAAGATTCGGCTGTTTGAAAATACAACACACATAAAAATTGGAAAGGGAGTGAGACAAGGTGACACCATATCTCCGAAGCTCTTTAATGCCACATTGGAAAATGTCTTTCAATCACTGAACTGGGAAAACAAAGGGATAAAGATTAATGGAGATTATCTAACCCACCTTCGTTTTGCTGATGACGTAGTCATTTTTGCAACTACCCCATCAGAGCTGCAGAGTATGATCCAGGAACTTGCTGACAAGAGTAAAGAAGTGGGATTAAAAATGAACTTTCAGAAGACAAAAGTGATGTTCAATGCTTTTACAAGAAATGAAGATTTATCGATTGATGGAGAAAAACTGGAGATAACAGATACGTATGTTTATCTTGGACAGCAGATATCAAGTGAGGGTCACATTGATGAAGAAATTAATCGGCGTACAAAACTTGCCTGGAGAGCTTTTGGAAGAAACAGCATAATTTTCAAGAGCAATATGCCATTATGTCTTAAAAAGAAAAGTGTTTGATCAATGCATCCTTCCAGTGCTTACGTATGGTGCAGAGACGTGGACCTTAACTAAAAGAGACATACAAAGGCTGCAGACAACTCAAAGAAGCATGGAGAGGTGCATGCTTGGTATAACCAGGAGAGATAAGAAGAGGAACTCGTGGATCCGAAAAATGACGAGAGTGGAAGACATCATGATCAGAGTTAAATCCCTGAAATGGCAATGGGCTGGACATACTGCCAGAAGGAAAGACCATAGATGGACAGCCGAAATTTTAGATTGGATTCCAAGGGACAGGAAAAGACCCAGAAAAAGACCACATGGGAGATGGGTGGATGAAATTCGTAAATATGCGGGAGTGACATGGAGGAGACTGGCACAAGACAGACCGTTGTGGAGGAAACTTGGGGAGACCTTCGTCCAGCAGTGGATTGATAATGGTTGACAATGATGATGAAACAGAGTTAGGTGTGTTTATGATCTTATCGTTGTCCCAGTCTGGGATGGAATTTCCAGCACTCACAGTTCTTGCAAAAGAGGTGCTTTGGTGATTTATTTTTAAATCATATCTGTGTTTATTTAATCTCAAATCCAAATTTCTTTTGGTTGAACCCACATAATGATTATTTAGTTTACCAGAAATAGTGTCGAGCATAGGAATAACATAGACACCCCATTTTTTCCCTTTGTTAATTTTGTCACGATCGTTGCGGATAATGGAATACAGATTGCATGATCGTATTCCAAATTGTATTTTATGATGGGAACATATGTTGGTAAGAAGGTTTACAATATGTGGATTAAAATCAACAGATCCAACATACTTTTAAGGCACTTGTTCACTAATTAAAGCAGTTGACATAGCAAACCGTACTTTATTGTACACCCCTTAACAACGTTGTCTGGGTAACCATGGTGTTTAGCAAATGATGATATCCATTGTAGTTCTTGAGCTTTGGCAAAATGGCTAGAAGAATGTGAATATGCTTTTCAAAATAGGAAGTGCAGAGCAGAAATTTTATGCTGAAAAGTGTGGGCAGAATTGTACGGAATTAGAGTGAGTGTGGAAGTGGGTTTTCAATAAATGGCAAAAGATTTTAAATCAAAGTGAATTCCGCTTCCAGTATATCAATGTATTCTGAATTTTTTTCAGCGAAAGAAAGTTAAGTCTAGGCCACCTGTTGGCAGGGTTTAAGCTGGCTCAAAAACGCTGTAGCAAAAATGCTAAAATGGGGAAAAAAGTTGTAGCAAAATGCTAAAGAAAGTTAGCGGCTTTTGTCACTCAAAAAATTTTAATATCAAATTAATTGTTCGCTCCAACAGTGCCTTGGACAGCAGTGGAAAACTAATTAGCTTGAAAGATACTAACATATTTAAAAGAAAACTGTATTAGGCAGTGTAAGTTGATATACAGCTCCTAACAGGATAAGGATTTTTTTTTTTTTTTTCTAAAATCACGATTAAATAAGCATAAAATCCAAATTTGAAATTTGATTTTGTGAGTTACCATTGTCTTTGCATGAATGATTTGATTAATGACTAGTATGAATTGAATAAGTAAAATGCCAATACTGTTACTATTAATAAAAATTTAATTTGTGTCAAGAGATGCACCGAAAACTCGGTTACGACAGTATAAGCTGCTTTCGCGATTGAACTTACTTGTGTACCCTATCTACCCGTATTTTAGGTTAAAATTTATTAAAAAAAGACTAATATATATATATAAAAGTATATAAGTGTAAATAAATAAAAAAAAAACAGTCTTTGAGCATCAATAACCCTACTCAATCCAAGTATTTCGAAAACCAGTTAAATTTAAATTTTTATTAATAGTAACAGTATATTATTTAAATTTTTATTAATAGTAACAGTATATTCCTCAAACCAACTATTATTTTAATTACAATAAATAAAATATTCCCATTTCAGCCTTCTAAATATTTATTTTTTAATATCAAACAAAGACAAAGTACACATGATTCATATCGCTAATCGGCAAAAAAAAAAAAAAAAAAAAGTGCTATGGAAATAATATTAGTCCCACAATTATTGTAGTGTGAGTATATGTGTATTTCACACATTAATTTACAGGTACTTGCAAATGTAAAAAAAAAAAAAAAAAAGCTTGTGGTGAAAACATTCCTCTGCGTTTGCACTTCACTTCTTATTGAAGAGGGGGTGGGCAAAGTACGGAGGGTAACGGCTACTTCACCGGATGTGTGATTTTGAATGTGCTTCCTCGTTGTTTTGCTCTGGGACTCCCTCCCCTGCTCCTACCTCTTTCCATGTCATTTCTGCCGATCGAGGGCCAGAACTTATTTCGCAATCGGTCCTTCAGATTTCATGGAATTCATGCTATTTTTGCAGAAGACAGAACTGTCTGTTTTGAATCGTTAACATAGCAGTGTTAAATGTTTTTCGAATAAGGAATTTCGTAATTGCTAACACTCAAGATTAATTACAATACATAAAAATAAATATTAAAAAAAAATAGCGTTAACTTTTTCAGTACCGCTGGAAAAGAGAACAAAAAAAAAAAAAAATTATTTCCTACTCCTTGCAATTGTTAATTATACTCTACAACCGTTTCTGGTACGTCCTCCCCACGTAATCCATCCCCTTTTAGCTTGTAAAATATGTGATGACAAACCACGTGGTAAAACTTTACTTGCCTGACAGACTGTTGAGTGTGTTTACATTTTCTGGGGGTCGAGGCCGCCGGGATTCTTTGTTCATTTTTATTTTCTTATTTCAGTCTTGTGTGTTTTTCCGCTTCCAGTATCTTAAGGTGAAGAGCGCGCCCTTAGCAGTTGTTTACAAGCAACTATTTCCTGAGGTTTTTTCTCCAGCTGGGAAGCTGTGGTTTCGGCAACAACTGAAATTAAAAACTTTTTTTTTTTTTTCCTTCTGTAGTTACGCATACGCGTTGTTTCTGTCATGCGCAATGGAAAGTTGACACACATTATTTTTCTGATGTTTTGATCAACCTAAATTGATTGATGTTTTAATCATCCTAAATTGATTGATGTTTTAATCATCCTAAATGTTTGATGCTTCAATCGAACTCCTTCCGCGTAGGAAATTTTTTGATTAGTTAGCAGCCATGCGTAAAAACAAATATATGAAAATAATTGGAAATTGGGAATTTTCACTTAATTTATCATTTGCTAGGACATAGCTTTTTCTTGCTGCAATGCACAGTTCGCAGTTTAAATATGGTATTTTATACCTCCAGTTAACTTGCACCCATTTGTAAAGGGAGCACCATTTTCGCACAAGTTGCTCGGAAGGTATATTAGATTCAGTAGCAGTTTCACTTTTTTTTTAATTTTAAACTCACATTCTTTTTCAGTTGTTTTATCGGCACTGTCTTCGCGTTTCTTAATAATGAATTTATCCATTGTAATGCGGCATGTTGTATGATGAACGGCACCTTGAGTGGCGAGAGCAACCCCTAGCTTGCACTTATCTTTCCTAATATGTGTTCCTACTCTATAGAAGTTTGAAAGGTCACTCCGGTCACGAATGCAGAGGTTGTTTATGGCCTTGGGGATGGGAATTAAGCCGTAGACATCGCAGTTAGGGCATCGCAGTTGACTTGAATGGGGGAAGGGATCTAATCCCTCTAGCCTCTATCTTACCCTGCCAGCCTACCCCACCCTTTATGGAGCATTCTAGAGCAAGGTACTTAGAAAGAGGACCTTGCTCTAGAGTGTATGTAGGGGGTGGGGAGTGATTCAAAAGGTGCTGTTGGGACACAGTAGGAACCTATTATACCTTAAGGATTAAGAAAATAACATTAGTGGAGTGCAAATCGCTGCCATAATTTTGGAAACTTTAGTTTCCACAAAAATAGAATAGCCGGAGTAGAATCCGCTGATGGGTTAATATTTAAACGGCGGGCGCAATTTTGCGACAGACACTCCTTTTTTCTCGCATTTTAGATTAACTCATCGCATTTCGCGAAAATAGCGACCGCAGCTTAAACACTGCCTGTTGGCAATAGGTTGCAGAGATGCCAACCTGTTTCAGATATTTTCAGTAGTACTCGTACAAATTTTCAGTAGTTTTGGCCATTTTTCTACAATACTGGACAGAGGCAACATCGCAGGAAAATGAAATTACGATTACGGAAGAAATCTTTATTTCGTTCACTTCCGTTTTTGAAAGGCGAAATGCTGTCCCGATGCGTATTTTTATGCGTTGGTAAAATTCTTCAATGCGTAGTTTTACACGTTTCTCGATGTGCGTTTTTGCTCGTTGATGTGTATTTTACGCGCTTCTCGATGCATATTTTTATGTGTTGATGCATACTTTACGCGCTTCACGATGTGTATTTCTACGAGTCACGAAAAATTCCCGATGCATATTTTTACACATTGGTAAAATTTTTATGCATACTAGACGTGTAATTACGCATTTTGGTGAACTCTGCAACAAAATCCAAGCATACTTTTCTGCAACACAAGAAAAAAACTTCAAAATACTAATTACTGACATGAATGGTCGACGCACGATTAAACAAACAACTCCGATGCCAGGCAATGACACTCACGTTCTGCACCAAACAATTTTCAACAGCTTGTCGCTGCACTGAGAAAGAGCTTCAGGCCGAACTCTGCCCACGTCCACCAAAGCGAGCTACGCTCAACGTCCCCAGAATGTTGCATGCTGGGGAGGGAGTGTTTTCACTTAGAATGACTCGCAAGCAAGACAAATGACGGATCGTCAAGTGGCCGCCGTTGCGTTGGGAAGGGGAACAAGCAAATAAAAAAATTAATAACTTCCGTTAATTTTCCATAGAAAAATCACGGTTTTACGTATTCCGTAGTACAAGAGCTTTTTCCGTAGGAACTACGGAGATTCTGTAGTTGTTGGCATCTCTGAGGTTGTGGCGGCACAGCATTCAATACTGGAAGCCAAAACTGAATTATAATTTGTCTTGAAATGAAGTTAAATTGTTCACTACCGTAGTCATATGCCAATTGCATGCCAACGAGTTGCTTCCGAGACATTTATTTCAATATTTAGATGGAGTTACAACAGGTCCAAAAGAAAATTCGGGAACAATCAGGAAATCATTAGATAAATGCGAAAAGCTTCCAGTTGCAAACTTTATGGCTATTTCTTGAGATTTACCAAAAGTCAACCTACAGGGTTAAGTTCAGATCAAAGATATTTGTGCGACATTTGCAAGGCTATTTCTTTAGGACAATGCTCTACGAATTTAGCTGATCGTCAACCTGGAACACTATCTCGTGCTCATTGGCTGACGACGGCAAAATGTGTTCTACAATACTACATCTCGTGTGAAAATCCAACAGCGAACTTAAAAATTATTTCAGAATTTATTTTAAGAGTTTATGCCCTAATGTGGTTTATGATAAAGTGTCATCCTTCCTGCAAAGATGGAGCTTTGCATGTTTTCAAGACAATAAAGGCAACTCTTTATTTAAGAGACGAATTGAAAGCTGTAATTAACCCAGTTTTTCAAAGGAATGCATACTTTATTTATCCTGAGAATATGCTCCTTGCGATGATCAGCGATGACCGCCACCCCATTAGTGAGCTGGGACTAAAGACGATTCTGAGTGCTAGACAGAGAATGACTAACACGGAAAGAACATTCGAAATTCCAAACATTAACTTTGAAGCTATTGACTACATCAATCTGATTAACTGGAAAGAGTGTCATTTTGTATCTCCCCCTATTTTGACAAATTCTACAAATGAAGACCTCGAATATCTTATATATTCTCCAATTATTCCTTCTTTAGAGTTTCTTTGATACCCATGTCACACACAGGCTGTGGAAAGGTGCGTAAAATTGGTTTCAGAGGCATCAATATCTGCCATTGGACCAGAAGCATGTGATGGCTTAATCCATGCTAAAATTCAATCCTGACAAATTATGCCAAATATTGGTCATAAAATTCACTATAAATTGGCTGAATAATTATCATTAACCTTTTAACGTTTAGTTATTTATTTTTATTGTTTAAAAATGCAATTCAGTTGATATTTATTTTTCAATGCTTGTTTTATCAACATGTTTCATTCATTTTTGAAGTGAAAGAAAATCTGCAAAATTTCACAATAATATATTTGAATTTTTCTCTCGTGTGTTAAAAAACATATATTCTGAAGATGCATTTTCTTATTTCAATTAAGTTCTTTGAATATAATTTTTAATAATTATTGAAATAGTTTGTAATTTTTTAGACAAACTTTTCTTGGAAAGGCTAGTTTTTAGGCTGAAAACACTAAAATACAAAGCCTGGTAGAGGGCTCAAGACTTTGAATAAAAAATCTAAAAACATTATGGGCATTTATTTAAAGGTAAGGGGCAACTCCAGCCCCCCCCTCTTCCAGATTTAAATTAAAAAAAATAATGTTTTTTTAGCCTATTTGAACAGCCCACCCTAATGTGCAATTCGAACTACCTCTGTCAGTTAATAAAAAAGTTATGCCCACTTTTGCATTACTTTCGGTACAATCCTCGCATATGCATGCACACGTGCAAACGCACGGACGCCAACACACACGCATGCACGCACATACTGGATCCTCTGTTATATGTTTTTTTAGGGACGGCTTTGAAAATGTATAAAAGAAATTTCAAAATCTTAAATATTATTGTAAAATTTTGAATGCCTCCAAATAGAAACATTCAGCCACCGTCATATGCAATAGCCTAATTTTAAGGAAAACCTCCAATATTTTTTAAAGCAACAGAATGATTGTCTTGTATACAGGACCCCATGCAGGGTTCCCACTCAAAAATAATAAAAAAATTCCCTGACTTTTCCAGGTTCTCCCGGTGGTTTTTACAAGTTTTCCACAGTGGCATGTTGCAAAGAATTGTAACGTTTCATTCCATTCCATTCATTTTTCTCACCAAAACACACACTTGTAAAATTTTAAGTAATTTGTCTTTATAAAATTACCAGCTTTTCATTAATAACAACTGTGCACATTATTTTCTGTACCAAAGTTCCGTGAACTTTTGTGAATACTACCCACACAGAATTTGTAAATACATTCCCATAGAAACAGGTCATATGTAAGAAAAATCTGTCAGTTCAATAGTTTCAGTTTTTCTATAACACAAGGCAGCTAAGCTTAATGATGGAATGGCTCTGTTCAAAGAAACATATTTCAAGAGAACCAACAGACAAAGGACTTTGATCCATCATTTGGTTGGTTCTCTTGTGAAGTGTTTCTTCAAGCAGGAGCCATTGCGCCTAATTGTTTCATGTAATAACTGCCTGCCTGCAGAAATTGAACAACAGCTTAATAACTGGCAATTTTAAAAATCAATTGTGCATCTCTTTTTAGAGAATAAAGGAAATACTTAATATAACTGAAAGTAAGATCTACCAAATTCTAGGCAGGCAGTAATTGCAAGCAGCAAAAGTTTGAAATCTTGAAAAATAATTTTTTTTTGGCAAAATAAAGTATCCATTGATTTTTACAAAAAAAAAAAAAAAAGGTAATTTTCCCTGATTTTTGGAATCATTTTCAAATTACCTGAGAATTCCAGGTCTTCCCTGTTTTCCAGGTTGAGTGGGAATTCTGCTATAGCTACTTTGTCACGTTCTTATTAAGTAAACAATAAAACCATATTACACTGTTTTTTAATCACCAAATAATACAATATAAAAACACTACATTAATTTAAAACAAGATAAAACAGGGGTATAAAAAAATTATATAAAGCCTGTGAACATGATATTTTAGAAATTATCTACTTCTGCATCAGTAGCTCCGCTCTCGTCGTGGCTAGTATCACCAGCACCCATGTGGTCTAAACTGTTGCAACACTTGTATAGGCTTTCTCAACTATCACAGCCACTGGACGATGTTCAGCATCACTATAACGAAATTTAATTACATGGGTTTGATATAAAATGAATAACAATCAATAAAACTTTCTCAAAGTATAAAACAAAACAAAAAAACACAATTTATACAAATATACGGTGAAAACTCGTTTATATATATGTTTTTCAAGGGACCAAGAAAAATTAACGATTAATTGAAAAAAAAAACACCTGCATAAACGAAACATGAAAAATTATAACATTGAGGGCAATTCAGAATTTTGGGATCAGTGACATTTTATGTATAAATGAGAAACATATAAACGAGATCTACTGTATATGTAGAAACCCTCAAAAATGATGTTGGTAGGAAATAAAGGTGCATTTCCAGTCTTAATTTTCAAAATTTATCAATGGCCATTCAGCTATTTGTATGACGCTTCATTTTCCAACATGCCCATTTTGCATTTTACACTGCCGGACAATTGCTAAGGACGGATGACAATAGCAACGATAGCAACCATAAAATGGAAGGCAGGAAAATGTGGAAATTAGCATAAGTGCGGGATACAGTAAGAAGTGTTTGTGCGTATGCAAATTTTGGATTGCCGAACTTGTTCGTGACATCATAGCGCTGATAAGAGATATAAAGGATTTGACACGTATTGACCATTGTTGTTCAAACGCAAAGTTGAAAGGGAAAGAATCAATTGACAAACTTGCAATTTTCAGTATGTCTTCCCGACATCACCTAGATGATTTTACGTGTGGCCGTATTATTGGCAAGATTGAAGACGGGCGAAAAATAACAGATGTTGCCAGGGAGTTCGACGTCAGCCACAGTGTTGTTTCAAGGCTTTGGAAATCATTTCAAACAAATGGAGAGTGTAGCAAACGTCACGGGGGAGGTCGTGTCCGCAGTACGACACCTGCAGAAGATCGGTACATAGTGCTATCAACAAAAAGACACCGGCGCAGCACAGCTAGTGAGGTAGCAAATCAGTTTATGGCTGCTACTGGCAAGCGGATCTCCCGAAAAACTGTCGCCAGACGTTTGCATGAAGGAGGACTATACGCCCGCCGTCCTGTTGTGTGAATCCCATTGTACAGACACCACCGTACCGCCCATTTGCAATGGTGCCATCAACATCGCAGTTGGACTGATAACGACTGGTCTGCTGTCCTCTTCTCAGATGAGAGTAGATACAGTCTATCGTCTGATTGTTGACGACAACTGATCTGGCGTGATAGTGGTACTGCATATTGTCCAGCAAACATACAGGAAAGGGACCGATATCCGACATGTAGTGTCATGAAATGGGCTGGCATCATGATCAATGGCCGTACGTCCTCTATGTGCTTCCAACTGGGACTATGACTGGCCAATGATACATTAATGATGTTCTGCTACCTCATGTTTCATGGTGCTGTCGGTGATAGATTCATTTTCATGGATGACAACGCAACATGTCATCAAACAGTCGCTGTCCAGGAGTGTCTTGAGAGCGAGGATATTCAACGCCTCGTATGCCCAGCACGTTCTCCAGATCTGAATCCCATTGAAAATGTGTAGGATGCTTTGGGGAGGAGTCTTGCTGGTCGCCAATGCCCTCCAATAAACAAGGACACCCTCATCCGTGCACTGACAGAGGAATGGGATAAATTACCCCAACAGCTGCTTGATAATGTTGTGCAAAGCATGACACGACGTGTGGAATCTTGCATCGCCCTCCATGGTGGCCATATCCCATATTGACATCTTACGCCAGAACGCCTGTCGACGGTAATTGCATTTTTTTCACGTTTACGTATTCTGCACAAAATGGCCTGTTTGTCCCTTGAACACGTTCCAAAGCCTCCTGGATTTCAAAGCACAATAAATTGTCTTTCTTGTAATGTCCTGGCATTATGACATTATTTTATTTCACTTGGCATCCAACCACACTTACTTTTTTATGCGCTATATAGCCGTTTATGATCCGTCCTTAGCAATTGTCCAGCAGTGTATTTATATTGCATAGTGGTCTACACAGGGTCACAATCTAAAACGTAAATAAATTATAATGCTATTATCAGCATATTTTCATTGCATTCCATGTAACCATTTCCTTCAGAAAACTTGAAAATTTTTTATCGTCCTGGAGCGATGAAATTTTTTAAGTTTTCTGAAGGAAGTGGCCACATGGAATATGGTGAAAATATGCTAGTAATAGCATTACAGTGCCTACCATGTATTTATGAAGAATTATTTTTTTGGGGAAATTAGTTTCCCAATTGTATATGACATAAATAAATTGTCTGCAACCGTAATGGGGGGATTCACAGGGCTTGAGATTCCTCTGGAGCACTGTTTGGCAACCCTCTTCATTCATAAAACTGATCAAATTTAACACCAAGTGGGACAAACCAAAATTTAACCAAATTATGTATTGTTTAAAAATGTCAGCATGTATTTATATCTAGTTTACAGTTTCTAAACTTTTAAACAGCTTTTTTCCCCTTTATTACAAGAGTTGGTGCTTATTGTTATGGCACTTTCACATAGTTGTTTTACGCAGGCAAGGTAAGAATGAAAAAATACATAGAAAGCTGTCAAATCTAACTGCTATTCTATAAACCAGAAGTGAATGCCTTCTTATTTGCAGGATACTAAGTTGATAAGCTCCTTCAGGATTCAGTTAGGGCTGAATACACTAGTTGTTGTTTTGAGGGATGTTTCAGTTTACATCAGCAGATGAACAATGTGTTTCAGCATTTTGTTTTACAATCAACACATGTGTGATGACAAATCAAAAGATTATAGCAGCTTTGCAAGTTTGGTTATGTTGCTCAGATGTCCTGCTTAGTAGTCACACTGAGAGCACATATAAGAGCATTATAAGGCTGGTGAGAATTCTTCCTTTCATTCTCATGCAGCTTTAAAAAAAATACTACTTTTTTCAGTTTCATATTTTTTCATTTGCACTGTATCCATCCTCTTGAACTATAAAAACCAAAAAAATTACACCATACTCTCACAAGAAAAGTATTTTACTGTAAGTGTCCTCCATGATTTTTGAGATAAAGTGCATGATAGAGTGAAAAGTGATATACAAAATATTTTAAGATTTAATGTTTTCTTCCAGTTTTAGCCGTAAACTTTCTCTTAATAATAATAGGCCACAGAGGGCCTAGTGGATAGACTAAGCAGCTACCAATCAAGCTGTTGCTGGTTCTATGCCACCTAGAACCATTGCCACTGGACATGAATTTCGACTTGGATATTACCTTCCTGAAAGGTGTGGAAACAGTTGCAAGAATATATGGCGTCATCTAGAGTGAACATCAATTAGAAAGATAAAATAAAATATCCACTAGTTAAGAACCTGCATGCTGAAAAATCGCAACTCCTTCAGGATAGTGTTAAGAAAGAAATTAGCACATACTGCATTAAGTGTGGCCGGGATAAAGTCACTCGTGTCTGAGCCTTAGGCAGTGGGGCCTGTTCAACAATACAATCTCCAGAGGGAAGCAAGTGGCATTGCCCCGCTCATGGCTACCACAAGGAATAATAAAAAAAATGGCTGGAGATGCTTCTGGGAAGACTTAGACCAAGCTGGACAGAAGTACTGGCTAATGCACAAGCTAGAGTCCAGAAATGAACATGTACAGGAAGATACTATATAACAAATGGCAACAGTACTTACTACCCAGACATTCAAGTCAGCGACTAGCAGATCAGACACTGACTATTGTCACGAAGAACAGGACATCATCTGTCATCCTGGAAGCCATCAAGCACGAACTGGGTACGAGCAGCATGCCGCAGAAGAGAATACAATGCCTGATGACAAACATGAGACAGTATCAACAGAATTGACTGCACAAAGCCAGCGGGTGCAATCAGTGGTTGCCATTGAATTCAGAACAGTCATCCTAGAGTTTAAAGGAATGGACCCCAGCATGAGACATAGAATGCAAAGACCTAACAAAAATCTATGGCACCACATTAGAATCCATCTACACAGCTGTGTACTGTGCTGTAGTTGCAGCCCCATAAGACTAAATGAAAAAAAAAAATTACATCAATCAGGAGCAGAGGACCAAGAAGTCCACACTACCAACATGACAAAAAGCATTACAGGGCCGAGTTGATGAACTGCGGAAGAAAATTGGCCAAATCACTCAGTACATAAAGGGAAATAAGTCCAAGAAGCTGGTACAAAAAATAAAGCTCATTCTGAAAAGTGCTGAAGTTCGAAGAAAACCAGCAAACGGGATAATACTTGGACACACTGAAACAAAGTCTACTAGCTACCAGCAAGAGACTAAGATGATACACAGAGAGCACACAGCTACATATTATGGACAATAACACATTTGAAAATGATGAGAAAAGCTTGTATCAAGAAAGATGTCTAAGGCAAAGGACTACCAGACTGTGAAGTGGTAGGATTCTAGGGTAACCTCTGTGCAAGGAATATGAATCACAACTTCATCGCAACAGCGAGCCAGTGTCAGAAAATGACTGACTGGAAGATCACAACAGAGAACCTTTGGGAAGCCATATCTAAGAGACACAGTTGGAATGCACCAGGTGTTGCTAACATCCACAACTACTGGTACAAGAGGTTAACCTGTAAATATACAAAACATCTGGCAGATCAACTGACCATTATAGTCTAAAATCTAGCCATCATTCCAGATATTGTCATCCAGGGAATAACGATGCAAAAGGCTAAAGACAAGAACATAAAAAATCTGGCCAAATATAGACCAATAGCATTTCTACTTATACTGTATAAGATCCTAACAGCATGCATCGCCAATTGGATCATGAAGCACATAATAAAACAAACAGTTATGGCAGAACAGCAAAAGAGGTTACTAACAGGACTGTAGAGGATGCAAGGAACAACTTACCACTGATGCTGTTGTAATTTATCAAGTCTTTAAAATGCACAACATGTACACAGCATATATCGATTACCCCACAAGGCCTACAATTCGATACCACACAGCTGGCAGAGATAGAGTTCCTTGAGACTTACAGAGTAAGCCCGTAGTCATAAACTTCCTTAAAGCAGCCATGACAGGGTGGACGACAACCATCAAAGTTGAGAATACCATGAGCCCATTCACTTAAGGACAGGCATCTTCCAGGGAGATTTTTTATTTTTTGATTGAGGATTTAACGACCACCACGAGCACTCAATGGGCTATACGTAATCACCTGTCTCTAATTTAGGGCCACTGACTCCAGGGAATTTAATGGTGGGTAACTTTAAAGGCGATGCTTGCTGGAACAGTGAGATTAAAGAAGCATTAAAGAGAAAAAAGAAGCATACTTGGGGATGTTGCAAGGTGGAATTTCTGAGGATGAATATCACTGTAAGAAGCATGAGGCAGCAAAGCTGGTTCACCAGAGTACAGCAAAACATGGGGGAAAAAAGGAAGAAAGGCACGATTTGGCTTTTTGAAAAGATTGAAAAACATTCTGGAAGTGCATAAGACATAGGAAAAAGAGGGGAAATAGAATTCTAACTAGTGTTAAGATTATGGTCAGAGAAATTATATGGGAGCCCAATGAGCTAAGTGAAAGAAGGGGTGAGTACTTCAGTGATTCATTTTTGAGTGCTTCTGTGATTTATTATATCATGAAAGCAAAGATGATTCTGAGGCAGAAGCAGATGATGTCATAGTGAGAGATGGAAGCACTGGTGGGATCTCAAGAGAAGAGGTGTGTAAAGTTCTAAAATCTCTTTATAATGTAAAGTTTCGGGAGTAGACGGCATATCTGCTTAAATGCTAAAATATGGTGGTGACTCTGTGATTGACTGGTTAACTGACATTTGCCAGCTACGTTGGGAGTTAGGAGTGGTCCCTCAGGATTGGAAGGATGCAATCATTATTCCCTTGTACAAGGGAAAAGGCGATCAGACTGAATGCAAGAACTATCGTGGTATCAGTTTGCTGAGTGTGCCAGGAAAAGTGATTGGGAAGGTCATTATTGATAAGGTATGAGGTCTTACATCAGAGAAAGTGTGGGATTTACAGTGGTTTTATGCCTGCAAAGGGATGTACTAATCAAATATTTGCATTACGCAGGATGATTGAAAAGTATCTGTCTGTTGGTAAAAACGTGTTTGCTGCCTTCATAGATTTAGAGAAAGTTCATGACAAAGTAAACAGCACTCTTCTGTGGAAGGTACTGAATAAATATGGTATTACTGGGAAGCTCAGAAAACCATGTACTGTATGCTAGCAGTAGAGCATGAGTGCGAGTGAATGGTGTTTTATCGAAATGGTTTTCTATTGGTGCAGGAGTCAGACAGGGTTCTGTAATGTCACCCTGGCTGTTTAATATACACTCATCGTCAAAAATATAGTTGCAACCAGAAGGACGAGTCAGATTGCAATGCTATTCCGGAGAAAGGTTACCAGAAACAATAAATGATTAAACATTGAGACTGAGATGGGCAATATTTATTGAGCTACACGGCAATAAGTAGCATCTCTCAGTATGGCGTTAGTTAGGCCGCCATGTTTGGTCACACAGCATGCCAGATGTCTTGGCATGAAATAGTATAGGTTCCTAATGGTGTCCTGCAATGAGCTATCCCTTGCAGCTTGAATCTTCTCATGCAGTTCCTGAATATTGTACAGTAGGGGTGGAGGGTGGATAGCGCGTCCGACAGCATCCCACACATTTTCATTCGGTGATAGGTCTGGCGATGTGGCTGGCCATGGCAGAGTGTCAGTGCCTTGAAGGCAAGCTCTCGATGCAGCTGCAGTGCGTGGACAAGCATTGTCCTGTTAGAAAACCACAAAAAGTAAGAAAAGATAGGGTCACTGGTTGCAGGGCCTCATTAACGTAATGTTGGGCTGTTAAAGTGCCTGTAATGAATACCAACAGTGATCTGGCATCATAGGCAATTGCACCCCATACCATGACACCAGGTCTTCTGGACATGTGACGCTTGACAACAAACCGTTCATCTTGGTGCTGACCATGGTGCTGCCACACAGATTCATTGGTTGTCTCCTCCAAGACAAAAGTCGAAATCATCACTGAAGATCACCTGCTGTCATTCTGAGTGGCTCCATAACAGTCTGGCATGACACCATTGCAGCCTTGGCGACGCTGCAATAATGGTGTTAAGGGTAGTCGTTGTATTGGTCTGCGTGCATGCAGCTGTCCGCACTAATCGGACGACGAATTGAGGGCGCACCATTGCTCACCGAATATCTACAATCGTGGCTGTTGTGTCACTCAGCGCATGTTGGACAACCCGTCAGTCCTCTCCCTCTCTTTCCATGGTTCATCTAGGTCTTACAGCAGTGACAGAAAGGGTCTGGGAGACCCCTTCTGTCACTGCTGCATGCCTTGTTCTATCCACTGCCGCGTCCTATGGTGATATCCGCACGATCAGTATGGTGCACAATACTGTGATAAGACCATCCTGCTTCCTGGAGCCTGACAACGCAGCCCCTCTCAAACATTTCCAACTGCTAGAATTGCTTCCGAACTTTTCTCCGAGGCATACTTCACTGGCAAAGGATGCAATCAACACAACACCACGAGTCAAAATGGCAAGCGTGCACAACAGGACGACCTTACATAGTCAGTCAGACACAGTGCTATGATTCCTCCTTGCTTGCGTCAAATGTGCAGCTAGGCGTAATGCTGGAATCATTTGCATGTCTCATGATATTAATCCTACCCACCAAGTTTCATTCCTGTTGGTAGTTTCCTTCTGACTGCAACTATTTTTTTGATGATGTGTGTATTTATGGATGGATGCATGCATGCATACGTGATCCTAAAATGGATAATACTGGTTTATGTCTTTGTTATATGCATGTGTGCAGATTGCTCTATGCTGATTACAGTCCTGTTGGCAGAGAGCAAAAGTGAGTTGGAGAGTATGTTGTTCCAAATGAACGAAGTTTGTATGAAATTCAAACTGAGTATAAATAAGGGGTAAACCAAAGTTATGGTTTTTGAGCAAGAAACTGTTCATACTGAATGCAAGATAAGTCTTAATGGCACAGATATTGGGCAGGTGAATGAGTTTGTGTATTTAGGAAGTATGTTTGACAGAGAGAACAAATTAGATAGCAAAATTAATAAGTGAGTGATTGCTTCATTGAAAGTCATAGCTGCATTAGGATTTCACATGAATGATGGGTTCTCAAGGAAATCCCAAATGGCTGTGTATGAAAGTGTAATTGTTCCTACTCTGATGTACATCACTGAAACCTGTGTACTGCAAAAAAAGACACCATAGAAGACGTTTTTGTGCCGGGGAGATGTGTTACTTACGGGTGGTTTGTGGTAAGACATGCGCTAATCATGTGAGGAATGAAGATGTGTTGCAGGTGTGTAATGTGAGGCAAAATGTTTCTAGTAAGGTGGAGATTAATATTCTTCAGTGGTTTGGCCATGTTGAAAGAATGAGTGATAAGATGCTTACTAAGAAAAAAATTTCAGCCCAAGTGGCAGGAAAGAAAGGTAGAGGAAGGCCAACGAAATAAAGGGAGGACCAGATTCAGGAATGTCTATATGAGAAAAAGATTATGAGTATAAAGTACAGAAGGTCTTGTGTGCAGCATGTGATGGATGTTAATGAAGCTAGAGCTGTGTGCTGAGATCATTGTAAATGGAGACATTTGATATACCAACAGTAAGTAAATTCTAGTTCTATCATCTTCAGGAAGACGCTTTGACGTTTGTAAGTTCTGTTTTACACATTCTGCAAAGTGGATACAGTCTGTGGTTGTGCATTAACTTATTCAATTAAAATATAAATCAGTTAAAAGTCCTAAAGATGATGTTACTCAATGGAAGTGCGTGTTCAGTCTGACGTCAGTAGTTATCGAGTTTCTTTGTCCAAAGTTGTATCTTGCTTCAATATAGTCAGTTGTTAGGGTTAGTTCAAGAGCCATTTCATCATAAGTTGTACCCTACTTCGGATATGTACAGATGTTAGGGTTAGCTCCGTTCTGGCTGTGTCGGCATCATATTGAATGGGTAAAGGTTTCCAGATAATAATTAAAGATTCTTGAGTTAAGAGTTACTATTTACATACCACTTGAAGTTCCACGTCGTACTTGGCCTTTAGGGATATCTCGTCAATGCTGCACTCTCTTGGAATTACTGATGAAGTCTTCAAGTTTGGTCAGGTTCATAAAAAATTTAAAAGCTTTAAAAGATTCCAGTTAAAATCGTTATATATACCACCTCATACCATCCACAGTCTCAATCATCAGATGCGCGTTTCACCTAGGCTCTACCCTGGCGTTTTCAACGGAGACTTCACACCCTCTGTCGAAGTCTGCTATCTGAAAGTCTTGTGTCCACAGTGCGCATGTACCTCATTTAACCCATTGCCAATGCCATCTAGTGTCAGGTCACACTAACTTTATCTTCATCTATGTCATTCTCACCCTTCCCTTTTCTCTTCTTCTTTCTCCTCTCCCTATTCCATTTCTTAGTTTTGATCAGGTTCCTCCAAGGGTACGAAAGGTCGTATGGACTGTTATTATTGAAGTTAAATGGTTTGGTCTTATTTATTATTACTGCTTCTGCTACTTGTATTGTTCTCATATTATTCTGCTGATTTAATATTGTAATTCCTTCCCAATAGGGTATACATTGATTATCCAAACAGAAGTCAATAAGTGCTGTTTTATTCTCTCTTCTGCTCCAGTTCTTCATGTGCTCGGTCAATCTGATTTTAATATTTCTTTTTGTACTGCCTATATATTGGTTGACAATTTTATTTTGATTATTTATTATTGATATAGAGTAGACACCCACTTTTTGTAAGATTGGGGTCTTTCTGTGATAGTTACCAAGAGATTTAGTTATATCTCTCGTTCGTACACCAAAATCTAGGTCAAATTTTTTACATGTTTTCTTCATAATAATTGTGATCTCCGGTATATATAGTAATGATCCACAAAATTTTATTACCTGTTGAGTCTGTGTACTCCTTTGTTGTTTATTTCTCGGGTTGCTTCTATTAATAAGGTTATTTATTTTCTTCACATCATAACCAAAGTTTATTGCTGTGTTCTTTATCCAATTCAATTCATTTTATAGTAGTTGGGTGTTAGATGTATGAGTAAATGCTCTATTGATATATGATCAAAAAGCTGCAAATTTATAAGATGCTGGGTGGTGAGAGTTCTCAGGAATGATATTAATGATGTCAGGTTTTCTATATACTTGGAATTCGATGGTATTTTGTGTATGAGATAGTAATATGTCTAAGTATGGCAAGACTCCATCCTTTTCACCCTCCACAGTAACATTAATTGTTTCGTAATAGTTATTATATTCATCTATGTACATCTGTAGCTGGTTATCATCATGCTGCCATACCATAAGGATGTCATCATCATACCTGCAAAACATCAATGGTTGTGGTATATCTGTTTTCAGTCTCATAGATTTTTCGATGTTCAGCAAAATCACTTCTGCCAACAAACCCGAAATCGGCAATCCCATCGGTGCTCCCGATAATTGTCGATATATTTTGCCTTCATAACTGAAATAATTGATTTTATCAATAAAAAGAAGTGCTCTTCTTATGTCTTTAATTTGCTGTGTTGGTATTACCATATATACCGGAGATCACAACTATTATGAAGAAAACATGTAAAAAATGTGACCTAGATTTTGGTGTACGAACAAAATCTCTTGGTAACTATCACAGAAAGACCCCAATCTTACAAAAAGTGGGTGTCTACTCTATATCAATAATAAATAATCAAAATAAAATCGTCAACCAATATATAGGCAGTACAAAAAGAAATTTTAAAATCAGATTGACCGAGCACATGAAGAACTGGAGCAGAAGAGAGAATAAAACAGCACTTATTGACTTCTGTTTGGATAATCAATGTATACCCTATTGGGAAGGAATTACAATATTAAACCAGCAGAATAATATGAGAACAATACAAGTAGCAGAAGCAGTAATAATAAATAAGACCAAACCATTTAACTGCAATAATAACAGTCCATACGACCTTTCGTACCCTTGGAGGAACCTGATCGAAACTGAGAAGAAATGGAATAGGGAGAGGAGACAGAAGAAGAGAAAAAGGAAGGGTGAGAATGACATAGATGAAGATAAAGTTGATGTGACCTGACACTAGATGGCATTGGCATTGGGTTGAATGAGGAACATGCTCACTGTGGACAAGAGACTTTCAGATAGCAGACTTCGACAGAGGGTGTGAAGTCTCTATTGAAAACGCCAGGGTAGAGCCTAGGGGAAACGCGCGTCCGATGACTGAGACTGTGGACGGTATGAGGTGGTGTATATAACAATTTTAACTGGAATCTTTTAAAGCTTTTAAATTTTTTTATGAACCTGACCAAACTTGAAGACTTTCTCAGCAATTCCAAGAGAGTGCAACATTGACGAGATAGCCCTAAAGGCCAAGTATGACGTGGAACTTCAAGTGGTATGTAAATAGTAACTCTTAACTCAAGAATCTTTAATTATTATCTGGAAACCATTACCCATTCAATATGATGTCGACACAGCCAGAACGGAGCTAACCCTAACATCTGGACATATCCGAAGTAGGGTACAACTTATGATGAAATGGCTCTTGAACTAACCCTAACAACTGACTATATTGAAGCAAGATACAACTTTGGACAAAGAAACTCGATAACTACTGACGTCAGACTGAACACGCACTTCCATGAGTAACATCATCTTTAGGACTTTTAACTGATTTATATTTTAATTGAATAAGTTAATGCACAACCACAGACTGTATCCACTTTACAGAATGTGTAAAACAGAACTTACAGAGGTTAAAGTGTCTTCCTGAAGAACCTTGTGGTCACGTAATTGTATGTGAACTTTATGATAGAATCACATGAGATAGTCAGGGATCATAGCATACTTCTGGAAAATTTTAGGTAGGAATTTTAGGACTTTTTAGAAAAATTTTAGGACTTTTTAGAAAAATTTTAGGAGTGTATTTTAATAAAAACTAGATGTATATTTGTATACATCTAGTAAAACAACTTTGTATGCATTGTAAAGAGTTTGCTTCACACCCTTCAACCATATACACTGATAGACTGCGCATGACATCAAAATTTCTGGCTCCAACATAAAATCACATGACAACAGTCAAAAAGATGGGTTACACCTGCTGTGCTTATGGTTGCTCTGAGCGATATAGTAAAGAAAGTTCTATGATTTTTCATGGGTAAGAAACGAATTAAATACCTAAGTCAATAAAGTTCAATTACTTAACCAGAAACTTGCAGCTATTGATATAAAAATATAGTAACTTAAGAAAAAAAAATGGAATGCATGTTCCAAATTCTTTGCAAATGTTCATCACATTATAAATCACAAAATGTAAACAACCCGATCATGCATGTATATAGCTCATAAGTAAACTTACCTGAAGAGTTTTCATTATATATGAGGCGCATTCACATAATACACCGAAAACACTGAAGTTCTGCAGCGTAAATTAGTAATCATAACAGCATTTTTACACGAAATTTGGAGTCTGATGATGACGTGCCCAATGTTTAAGCCATGGCGGCTTTGATGCAGCTATTGCCAATACGCAGTCCATTAGTATATATGGTCGAAGTTCACACCCAAATTTTTTGCATAACGTCTAATGTCTAAGTATGATTTACTTCTAATGTTCAGTTCTTATCTTTTCACGTGTTATTATCATATTCAAGTATATTTACCACATTCAAGTTTCACTTTGAACATTAATATGCTGTTGAACCAGAAGCAATTCACGATTTTCACAGTAAAGTTTTCAGGTTTCACATTAAATTATAATATCCTAAAAAGGTAATTGAAAACCAAGAACTATGTACAATTGTTCACTGAATTACTTTTTTCATATTATTGTTTTAACCTTTTCCTGATTAGCCTATCTTTTTCTGCTTCCACCACAACTAATTTACTTTCAGTTTTCTTTATTTCAGCTGAACCTTGTATCATCAAGTTAGAGGCAACTGCTATTTCAACAGTATTTTGTTTTTCTACAGCTTTTCTCATTCTTTCTGTTCCCTTTTGAATTACTGCTAGGGAGGCTTCTTTATCTTTTTTAAGCCTATTTATTTCTGCATCATTTTCTTTTATTTTGTCATCAAACTCAGCTTTTCTTTTTTTTTTCTAGCTGCTTTTCTTTTTTTCTCTAGCTGCTTTTCTTTATTTTCCCTCTCTTGCTGCTTCCTTTCTTTTACCTTTCTTTATTTCTTCTTCCTTCAGCTTATCAACATACTATTTATAAAATTTATGTGAATCAAGAACTCTATTTAACAAATTTCTTGTTATGGGAACTTTACTTACACATCCACAGTGTTTAATGGCCCCTTTTAACTATTCTTAATGATGTTATAGTTGAGTCTTTTAAGTTAGCCTTGTCCTTCCTTAACAGAGCAGTGTTAACCGAAAATCCCCTTTCTGCATCAGCATTACCATGAGGTAAAACTAATATTGACTTGATGAGTTTAGCAAGATTTGAGTATTTTTCTTTTCCGCTAGAGTCTTTAATACTAAATATATTACGCCAGTAATGATCAATACGCACTGGAATATGCCCTTCCTCTGAAAATTTCACTAGTTCATCTAGAGTTGGCTTATCGCAATTTAAAAGTTTCCACTCTTCTCTTACTTAATCAATTTGTTCCTCAGAAAGATGCAAAACACTTGAAATTCTGGTTATTTCCGAAAGTCCTTCAGTGACTGAAAGTTGAGTTGACTCTTTCTTTGGTTCTTTTACCTTTAAAACTTCTATGTCTCTTAGCTTTTGATTGCAGAATGGCAAATTTGACTTTAAATATTTTGTGGTTGCAATTAGTGATGATCTTGCATCTAAGAGAAATAATTTCTGCCTGGTCTCCTGAACATTCCTGAGGAGATTTTTTGTCTTCATACCAACTTCTAAACTCCCCTAGTTTTTTCCATGAATTATTGTTTTCAAAATCTACATTCTTTAGATCTTCTCCAAATTTCCCTGCAATAACATCATCTTGGATAAACTGAGCTATAACATTCCTCATTAAAGTATTTAAATCAGAATATAACTGGTGTATTTTTGGTTCTTCACTCTGATAACATAATGAAAACTTTTCAAAATTTTGGTGTGAAAATGAAATTAATGCTAAATAGCAAGGAGTTAGCTCATTTTTCAGGAAACAGTGAATTCTTTTATACCTTGCCGAATTGCATAGTTGTTTTTCAAATATCTTTTGAGATGGCAAGAAGTTTAAAAATATTCTGTAATATTTAGCCATTGATCCAAGAGCCTCTGGGCTACAGAACCAATGGTTAACCATCTGTTGCTGACATGACGCAAAAGAAATTTGGCTGTGACCAATGTTATATCCTCGACAGATTTATAATCCTCTCGTCTTGCAGCACTATTCTTTAAAAAGTAATGCATATCAGTAGCAAATTCATCAAAATCTATATTTAAGCTTGTCAAAAAAATTTTAAATGCATTACTAACAACATGTAGGTTGCAAAAACCTAGTTCCAAAGATTTCTGGCCTGTTTGTTTTACAACTTCATTGAATTTGCGTAAAAAGCACTTATTTACATTTGGGCTGTCCATGGATACACAAATAATTCTGTTCAACGAAATATTGAAGGATGATAACACATCAAGAATTTCTTTTAGCAAAATATCTGCCGTTGCATGACCTAGAAAAACGCTTGTTAGGTATCGGCAAGAAACTGAATTTATTTCTGAAGACCAGTACCTGAGATAAACATCCAACTGCCGTTTCACTTGTGCATTTGTAGTTTCATCAAATGCTATAGTAACCTTTCCTGGGCTACTAGATGCAATGTCTTTTTTCAAATCCTCTTCAAAATATTTTGACAATCCATGTGATATCACATAAGCAACTTTTTTCTCTTTAAGTTGCATTTTGGCTGCAATAGCAGAATCAGGAAACATTTCTTTGAAAAGTTCAACTGTCTCAGTGCATGAAACAAAAGACATATTGTCCTTAGCAACTTTCATGGCCCATAATGCTTCGGCTTTAGCCAACTGTAAATCATGACTCAGTACTTCACTAATATTTGTTTTGGGCTGAAGATCCCGTCCTTCAAAGGCTTTCAGGATGGACTTATTTTGAAATTTACTTTGAAATTTCTGCAAATGTTTTTTTCCTTTATGATGCGCTTTTACTTGTGAAAAGCCACTATTAGAAATGTTGAAAATTTCTGAACACAATATACACTTAGCAGAAAATATTGTTTCAGTTGCAGAACGCCATTCTTTCAACTTCACTCCGTCCAATTCTTTGGCGAGCCACGCATCTTGAAATTTCGTTTTGGATTTAGGCATCTTAAACACTTGTATTACTAACCAGAAAATGAAAGGGAAGTACAAAAACACGTTCCAATATTGCAAAACCAGACAACTTCCCCCGAAATTTGGCTGCGAGGATGTCAGAAGATAGAAAAAAAAAAAAAGCAGGTCACCACTAGAGAACTGAACCTGCACACAGCACAGAGAACAAACACCATAAAAGACGCAAAACCAGAAACTATCATACGCATCTCACGCAAGTTCAGTCAAAGCGAGTCGGAGCCGAGATATATTGCGCATCGAAGGTCGCTGTCGCCGACGCACGATCGAAGGTCAATGATCACGTGCTCTACTGCCTGCCACGATAACACTCAGCTAACATCCCATCGTCATTACCGGAGGTTACGGAAGGAGACCACGTTTCCTCTTTGCTTCCACCCACCTGCAGTTTACAATAACAAAACATCAGCAGAAAGAGGAGGTTCCACAAGGCATGTACAAAAATAAAGTACGATCTTCTGCATGCCACGGAGTTCGTCTGCAAAGCGCAAACCAGGGGTGAAAATGACCCCTCCCCTTTTCCCTTTAGATCTCTTGTTACTCTCAAAAACTGTCCGAAGGCAAAAAAGTGGAGCGCCCGCCCCGAAGCAAGTGCATCTCGATGGCGTCATTTTCCCTCCTTCAGCAGCACAGCATATAGGCTGTGTTTCTACAATAACAGGTCTTTTTACCTTACCGTAATGGTAAATTTATTGGCGTTAATAACGGTTGTATTTTTAATAAATAAGCTTACGAAAAATTTTAGGAAGAATAGCAAATTTTAGGTATAATTTTAGGAATTTAAGGAGGGTCACAAAATATTAGGAATTTTAGGAATTTTAGGAGGAATGCGATCCCTGGATAGTGCTAGTTCTATCAGTTAAATGTGTACTTGGCACAGCCTTTTTTGAGGGGCTAACCTCTGAATCTCAGAGAACAGCTTAATGATATGTATGTATGTACTCCGGGGAAGGGAGAGAGCCAGTGCCATAAGACAAATACAACATTCATAATTCACCAGGATTCAAACCTGGACCCAACTTGGACAAATGATCAGAAGAATCACTTAGACCACTGTGGCTCCAGGGAGATTCACTTAGCCCGTTATGGTTCTGTCTAGCACTCAACCCGCTGTCAACCATGCTCAACGAAACAAGTGTGGGTTTACTATCAAGAGCAATAAGACACAACTGCCAACTAAATTTAATAAAAAACCAGAAGTTTGCCGGAAAATAAAATCCAGAAGATTGCATAATAATCAGAAAGATTTTTCTGATGTTAGTTTGTTATACAATATAAAACGTCCACACACAGCTAAAACTGTATGTCTTGTTTTGCAATAGTTATACATGAATTTTTATATGCACTTCAACAAAACAAGGGAAAGATTAATAAAGTCCATTATGTGTAATTTACTAGATTTTGGAACACTCCATGCATACAAGTCAGCAAGAAAATTCAATCCTTTTGAATACCTATGCAGAGCTTCACTTTTTTTCTTGTGCTCTTTGTCTTTTTTCCCCCAGTATGTGCCAGGATATCAGACAATTTTTGTTTTTTATTCCTTAAGAAGTACCTGGCCACTTTCAAAGCACACATTTTTTTTTTTTTCGAAGCTATACTGTTTTCTTTTGCTTTATTTAACATTACCAGGGACACAGACCTACTTCTGAAGTTGAGAAACACTAAGTGGTGATTTTTTCTTTTTCTAGTTTTCCTCAAACACCAATAGGAATCCTGCAGTAAGTGTAATAGGTGCCTACACAGACTGGGAGTAGCTTACGGTGGTCTTTAAAACCCATTAACAAGTGTTAAGATCTTGAAAACATGAAAATAAACTTCACACAGATGTTTAATAATGTTATTTCACCGAGATTTTCGATTTCCATAACATACACTATGTTTTCCGTCGTCCGTAGAGCACCAACGATTTCCATAACATACTCGATGCTTTCCGTCGTCCGTAGCGGACCGACGATTTGCATAGTAACTACATAATATTCCTAGAACTTGGAGTCACTGAATCATTCCTCCCACCACATGGGCGTAACTGGAAGACCCTGGGTTCGACTCCCGGTGGCGGCCAATGAGAATTTTTCCGTGACTCACTTATAAACGTGGAAAGAGCGAAGATCTTTGTTTGATGTCCCTGGTCCACATTAAATGTCTGTATTAATTATTCATTCGCCTTCTAATTATTTCTTCAGTTGCTGCTTACCATCTTTGGTGAATCCCCAGCATTGTGCGGGGCTCCAAGAAGCAACCTGCCAACTTGGCTTGGCAGTTAGAGTGTGTGAGTCTGGAGGAATTCGAGGCCGCTGTGGTGTAGCAGAAGCATATCCGGGGCGTAACTGGAAGACCCTGGGTTCGACTCCCGGTGGCGGCCTATGAGAATTTTTCCGTGACTCACTTATAAACGTGGAAAGAGCAAAGATCTTTGTTTGATGTCTTTGAATATAATTTTTAATAATTATTGAAATAGTTTGTAAATTTTTAGACATTAAACTTTTCTTGGAAAGGCGGCTAGTTTTTAGGCTGAAAACACTAAAGTACAAAGCCTGGTAGAGGGCTCAAGACTTTGAATAAAAAATCTAAAAACATTAAGGGCATTTATTTAAAGGTAAGGGGCAACTCCAGCCCCCCTCTTCCAGATTTAAATTAAAAAAAAATAATGTTTTTTTTAGCCTATTTGAACAGCCCACCCTAATGTGCAATTCGAACTACCTCTGTCAGTTAATAAAAAAGTTATGCCCACTTTTGCATTACTTTCAGTACAATCCTCGCATATGCATGCACACGTGCAAACGCACGGACGCCAACACACACGCATGCACACAAGCACATACTAGATCCTCTGTTATATGTTGTTTTAGGGATGGCTTTGAAAATGTATAAGCCGCCCCGGCGGCGCAGTGGTCTAAGGCGTTGGCCTGTGATCATTCGTCCGAAAGGGGTCCGGGTTCGAATCCCGGTGAGGCATGGATGTTGTGTTTGTCTTACGGCACTGGCTCTCTCCCTTCCCTGGAACCAGTGACCCTAAATTAGGGACGGGCGACTGCTTATAGCCCATTGAGTTGCTCACGGTGGTCGTTAAACCTCCAATCAAAAAAAAAAAAAAAAAAAAAAAAAAAAATGTATAAAAGAAATTTCAAAATCTTAAATATTATTGCAAAATTTTGAATGCCTCCAAATAGAAACCCATGTAATTTTTAGATTACACTAATTTATAAGGTAAGGCATCCATATATGAATATTTTGGTACCTTAAGTATGATTTTTTTTAATTCTAATTTTTTCTTTTTATAAAAACCAGATTAAGGAATTCTGTACAATTTTATGAACTCAACAAACAAACACACACACACACACACACACACACACACACACACACACACACACACACACACACACACACAAACCATCATCATCATCATTAAACTGTTCTTTGAGATTCAGGGGTCCCAAAGAAAGTTCATGTGCCAAGTGCACATTTAAACTGACAGATCTAAAATCTACTAGAATTTAATGAAAAAAAAAGTCTTACCTTTAAAATTCTAGGTGGTAAATCTGAATATGATTGACTTATATTGATACCTCTATTACAGATTCTTTATTTACATCACTCTTTTCAAAGCAGTTTGCAAATACATAATGATCTATTCCCAAATCTGAAAAATGGTTTCAAGCAGCTGAAATTTTTATTAAATCAAAAACTGTATAGTATTTCACTGACACGTTTTAGTAGCTTATATGTTTGTGAATATCTGTTGTTTACACAAAACTGTCTGCTTTTCCAGTTAGAAAACCAGCCTATAAAAATGACATTTACATATTTTTATTTTCTTATCTTGCCTTCTGATTATTTATGTAGACCTGACTACTTATGTTATAAATTCAACGTCAAACATGTGTTATGTAAATGAAACTGAAGTGTATCAATGCTAATTATTTGGCTCATTCATATGCTTTGTGTCTTCACATCAAAAAACTGTTACAAAATAATATTTGGAATGAATGAATATATATATATATATATATATGACATCATATACTAGATGTGACATAATTTCCTCTATGCCACTCTGATGTTGGGTTTTGGACAATCATCAAAGATGGAACCAACAGCCCTAAATTAGGAATGGAGGACTGCATCCAGTAGCTCACAGTGGTTGTTAAACCCCCAAACAAAAAAACTTCCCCATGTTCTATGGGCATACAGGAATGACCTGAAGCAGAATCTTTTTCAGGAGTCTGCAAAGCAGGAAGGAAAAGCTAAAAACTGTCTGCAAAATAAAGGGAAGCCTAAATATTAATATTTTTTCAATAAAATTTATCATTCTGTACCGCACCAAAGTAAAGTTTTTAAAAATGAACAAATTTCTGATTTTGAAAACTGTACAAATTAGTATTTAGTTGCAATATTCAAACTAGCTTTTCCTTGACAAGAAAAAAAAAAAAAAAAAAAAAGAAAAAAAGGGAGGTTAATATATACCAAATACATGGAGATAATGTAAATGGACGATGTCATCGCTCTTTCCACGTTGTTTTTAAACAACGCATAGCAACTGAAAAATTGTATTCCGGCACCGCTGGGATCTAACCCCAGAACTCTCGATAACTAGTCGAGTGCGTTCGAATTTACGCTACGGCGCCAACAATTCTCAGTGCCATGCGTGGTTTATCAGTCAGCATCTGACTACACGAATACGTATTGATAGTCTCAGCAACTGAGATGGCGTCATCTGGTGGCGTTTAACGCAACAGCTATTTAATTGTAGCTGATAAATTCAAAGGGTGATAGAAATGGTTAATATATACAGTGGCGGCTCGTGAGTACATCTACAGGGGTTCACAATTAATAATTTGCAGTTTTTGAGATACACTGTGTCACACACTTGTGTGTTGCTTGCAATATTCATATAATTTAGGCGCTGCTATATCTTGATGTAATGTATTAATTTTGAAATGAAATGTTATTATAGATATTACTGTACTTTAACTGTTTCACAACTTAATAATAAAGGATTACTTTATTGATCATACTTGTTATAATATGCTAATTGTTCTTTTACTGAAACAATTATTTTCATTTATTTTAAAGTAGTAAAATAAACGCAAAACAGAAAGCTTGTTTTAAGTGTTAAATATTTAGATAGTTCGTCATGAGGCCTCATGCTCTCAATTATTAGATTAGATTATTAAACACACAGAAAAAGGAAAATAATCAAAGCTGCTGCATATGATGGCAAGGTCTAGTATTTACTTACACAAATTTTCTTGGATGGTAGCTTACACAAATATTTTCTTTAAGTACAGTTTTTGTAAACAAAGTCCATCCTTCTATCTTTTCTTGACACAAAAACATCAATAACTCTTTCATTGAAATTATGGATGTTAGAAATCATTTCCTTCTCATTTGCAAGCATGACTAAAGCTGTAAGCTTCTCTTGACACATCGTAGATCGCAAAAAACGTCTTTATCCGTTTTAGGGTTGAAAAACACCTTTCAGGTTCAGTAGTCGTCATTGGTATTGTTTCAATAATTAATAACAGTTTATAACTTTCAGAAAATGATGACAATAAGTTGTTTTCAATAAAAAAACTGTAAAAGACTAACAGCACCACGCATGTTTCTGAAATCAGTTCTTTTGTAAATGATTTCAAGCTCTGTCTTGAGGCAATTTTTTATAAGAAATGAATACACATTTACTGTATCTTAAAGCAATTGCTCGGGGAATTTCTGTTCAAACTCTTCAAACTTTTGTGATTCAAAAAGAGATACAGCTGAGCAAGATGTTGTAAATGAAAATCTTGTTTTTATTTGTGTTGTAATAATGTCACAGGTTTCCTTGGCAGCCACTGTTCTACTTAAGTAAAAATCTTTTTCACGCCTCGATCGTTTAAGTGCATTTCCTGGGTACTGATTAACCAGCTCTGTCACTTTGTCCATGTTACCTCTTTCCTTATCAATGGCTTTGACGAAGGGGTCAACTTTGGCTTTAGTTCTCACAGCATCAGTGTAAGTTAGCTGTAATTGGTTGTACAAAATATCCACATGTGGCATTAATCTGTGAAAAACAGAAAGCCAAAATATGAACTTATTATCTTTAAGGAGACGAGCTAGAGCACCAGCTTTAATAATGGTGGTTGGTTGCTTAGAGGTTGATTGGATTTCCTCCATACATTCAATTAATTTCTGTCTGTACTCAAAAACAGTATTAACAGTTCTGCTCTTAAAATTCCACCTTGCAGCTGACGCCCGAGGTATTCGTTTGCCAACAATCTTGTCCAAAACAGACACTCTCTGAGGGGAATTCGAAAAAAAAAATTGTTATATCACTTAAGTCCGAAAAAAATATCTGACATCTTGGTTTTGACTTGTTGCTTGAGCTACAATCAAGTTCAACTGATGAGCGTAACAGTGAACGAAAAAAGCATGTTTATAGGTTTGTTGCACTACGGTCTGCATGCCAGCATGGTGCCCACTCATTACATTCGCACCGTCACAGCTTTGAGATACGAGTTTTTCTGGATTTTGCACAACATAATCTAAACTGGTACAAATACATTTAGTTATAGATTCTGCGTCGTGCCCTTCACGGTTATCAAATTTCCAAAATCTTTCAACTGGTTGGCCATTAGCTAAAACATAGTGGAAAACTATAACTAACTGAAATACAGACGAGACGTCTGATGTTTCGTCCGCAATCAAAGAAACATACTGTGCAGTTTTTATTTCTTCTATTATGTTTTCTTGACATACAAAAAGCATACAATCTAACAATTCATTTTGAATTTCTTTCGAGGTACCTTTAAAGACAGTAGCGGTACTCAAGTGTTCTTTCAAAGATGAGTCAAGTTCTGCAGAAAAGTTTACAAGCCCTTCAAATATGCCAGGATTTAAGGAATTGTCATCCTCACGATGACCTCGAAGGGCCAACTCAAATGTCCCGCAAAATTTAATACAGTCTATAAGCTTAGAAAGGACATACCTATTTTTAGTCACTTGTTCATTGTGCTTTTTAATATTTTGTCGATAAGCACTGTCAAGCTGCTGACGAACGTCAACCTTTCCCAGCAAATTGAAATCCAATGTAGCACTTATGTGTCCATGAGAACTTGCGTGTTTTTTAATTTTTTGTGTCAAATGAGCTAAGTCACAAATGCCGTTTTTCACAGGAAAATAACAAACAAGGAAAGCAAAATATTTTGTTTGTTTGTTCACAACCACAAAGCCAAGAAATTTTTTTGGTATAGCTCTTCTTTAAATTCTCTTTTAAAAGTTCTAGATTTTGATGTCGATGTTTGACTTATATTAAGTCAGGGCGTTGGCCTGCCACTCTCTTTTATTGCTATTTTAACTTCTATGGGTAAATTGCCAAACGCTACTTTCTTTAAATTACTAACTGAGTACTTACAGGTACTTTCCATTATTGTACAGTAAATAAAAACAACAGTTCACTAGCTACACTACAATAGATAAACTGTAATAAGTGTAATTTCAACTAAAACTTTATCACCAAAAAAATAATCGAAACTGGAAACTTCAAAACACAAATGTAACACGCGTGCAAAGGTTAGAAGCATTTGACGTCAACTACAGCCGTGCAACAACTGAGCTGAGCTGAGCTGTGTCATAGCCAGCTCGTCGGTATTCTCCGTTAAGCCGCTTGTAGACATGTTTCCCCCCTACCGCAAGCAAATGGACTCGCCCGTCTGTCGTGTGTCCAGTATCGAGAGCGGCACATTCAGTCCGCTCCTAGCCACCGGCGCGTCATTACACTTAACCTCACTTTGCGCGCCCTACACTGTTTTTCATTGTCCGCTCTTTTAAACTTACTGAAGATAAGCCATTTAGTGCTGCGTCAATAAAGATGTATTATTTATATCGTATAATTATTTTTCTATTTTTTATAGGGGGTTCACATGCTCTTGTGGATGAGCCGCTACTGAATATATATCAAATACGTGGAGATAATGTAAATGGACGATGTCATCGCTCTTTCCACGTTATTTTTTAAACAAGGCATAGCGACTGAAAAATTGTATACCGGCACCGCTGGGATCGAACCCCAGAACTCTCGATAACTAGTCGAGTGCGTTCGAATTTGCGCTACGGCGCCAACAATTCTCAGCGCCATGCGTGGTTTATCAGTCAGCATCTGACTCCACGAATACGTATTGATGGTCTCAGCAACTGAGATGGCGTCATCTGGTGGCATTTAACGCAACAGCTATTTAATTGTTGCTGATAAATTCAAAGGGCGATAGAAATGGTTAATATATATCAAATACGTGGAGATAATGTAAATGGACGATGTCATCGCTCTTTCCACGTTATTTTTTAAACAACGCATAGCGACTGAAAAATTGTATTCCGGCACCGCTGGGATCGAACCCCAGAACTCTCGGAAGATTTTATTTTAGTCAGAAACTAATCCAGGATTAATAAATAATAAGGTTTCACCACAAACATAAACTGCTCATATAGGTTTCACATAAACAAAACTCAAAGTGATTTCAAATCTGCATAGAGAGGGGGAGAAAGAGAGATTGATACATCATGGCTGTCACATTTTATTTGTTTGTAAAACTGGTGCCCACATAGGATTTTTGTTTGATATCACTTTTGTTTTGAATTGACTGCAGTTTTTGAGAAAAAATTAGTGAATTTGTTAAAATGTGGTGGGAGCATTTTCACTGATATAATTCAATCCCAAAACATTATGAAATTAAAGTGAGAAACAAGGCAAGAGGTTGTTTTTTGTCTTACAACTTTCCGTCATCAGTCTGAAATGAAATTATCTGGAAGTAAATAAAAAAGAAAAAAAAATTGCACAACAGGAGACATTTAAGAACGTAGAAATATGATTTTAGTAAAAAAAAAAAAACTTTCACCTAAATCTAACTAAGATGAAGGTAGCTGGAGAAAAAAAAAAACAAACCCTGTGACCGTCAACTTCTGGAATGCCATGAAAACGGAGAACGAAACTTTGCAAATGCTAAAAGGTATGGCTCTCGAAAGCATACACAAACACCTCTTTAATCTAACTGAAACAAAGCTATCTGGAAGTCCCAGGATAGGAAAATTTGTGATTCGTCAGCTTCAGAAATGCCACATAATATGCCCGTGAAAACGATGATCAAGCCATCTGAAAGCAAAAAAAAAAAAATTAACGTCAAGTTCCGGTATTCCTACGGCCGCAAAAACGGAAATGGGAACGTTGAAAATACTTAAATACTGCTTGTGTAAAAATAAATAAATAAATCTAACTAAAACGAAGCTATACTGCACCCCCTCCTCCCCCGATAAAGCGGCCATCAGCTTCCGGAATGCAGCGCAAAACGGACGTGGAGGAAATGGAGAAGCCATTTAAAAGTGCGCAAAAGTATGGTTTCCTAGCTTCGTTATAGAAAAAAACAATGTTTCGCCTACTCGAGTTATGTTTTTAAAACAAGGAAGAAAAAAATTAAAATAAGATAAAACAAAACAATTACCTACGGTTGTTATAAATTGAGGTCTGGAAGCGGGATCCAACGTTAAAAAAAGCATGCAGAAATTTCCCTTCCTTTGCTTCGAAATTGAAAGGAATGCCAGCAACAATGAATGTTAAAGAAATAATAATAATAAAAAAAAAAAAAAAAAGAACGGTCAGCACATTTTTTTTGAATATCTGTGAAGGTTGTCGCCATGTTATGTTGTTTCTGCTCCTGGGATTCAGTTGAGCAAACAGGTAAGGAAATTTCATTTTTTTTTAACATATGAAATAAATAAAATTTTTGAAACTTTCTGAAAGCAGTCTGCGGCGCACGCCGCCATTTTGCGCAGTTTCTGCCACTGGGTGGGAATGTATCAAAAATCGCTCCTGCAATCTTTCCAAGTAGGAATTATCCATCTTTATACTGCTTACTTTGTGGTGGGTTAACTGCAGCTGGCCTTTACTGAAGCAAAATAAGAGTCTGCCCATGATTTTCAGTAGCTGGCCACACTTTGCTAAAAGCATCATTTCTTCTTTTCAGGAAAATGGACAAAGCAGTGACTGTTATTTCACCTATTCTACAAAATGTCTGAAGAGAATCAATCTAACCTGCTTTTGGAGCACCCTTAAGAAGATCAGGTACACAACTTGGATCCTGCATTGCAAGAGAACATTTTGAGTGGTAATTCAGTGGGGCATTCTCCAATGAGAAACACCAGAATGTTGCTGAATGTCCTGGGTGAACGTGGTTAGTGAAGTGGCAGTTAAAAAAGGAAAATTAACATTTAACAAAATAGGATAAGATATGTGACACATGAACAGTGGGTGCAATCCTGAAACAGACTTTATTAATGTTAAAAATGTTAACGACACTGTCAGCACATGTGACATTCTTTCTTCAGGTGATATCATAGAGGCTATTGAGTTCTCAGAAACTGCTGATGCAAGTAAGAAAGCAAAGAGAACATTCAGCCACCGTCATATGCAATAGCCTAATTTTAAGGAAAACCTCCAATATTTTTTAAAGCAACAGAATGATTACCTTGTATACAGGACTCCATGGCTACTTAGTCACATTCTTATTAGGCAAACAATAAAACCATATTACACTGTATTTTAATCACCAAATAATACAATATAAAAACAGTACATTAATTTAAAACAAGTAAATACAAGGGTATAAATAAACAAATTTAAAACAAACCTGCATACAAAGGTGATTTTAGAATTGCCCTACTTGCGCATCTCCAGCTGCACCTTCGTCGTGGGCAACGTCACCAGCAGCCACATGGTCTAGCTGTTGCAACACTTGTTGTGGCATTAAATCCTCCTCATCTTCATCTTCATTTAGCGGATCTGGGTGATTGTTCACAGCTACAGGTCGATCTGCAGCTTGACTATAACGAAATTTAATTACATGGGTTTGATTAAAACTTTCTCAAAGCACAAAAAAGAAAAAAAAAACACAATTTATACAAATATATACGGTTAAAACTCGTTTATATGTTTTTCAAAGGACCAAGAAAAATTAACGATTAATTGAAAAAAAAACCAAACTGCATAAATGAAACATGAAAAATTATAATATTGAGGGCAATTCAGAATTTTGGGATCGGTGACATTTTATGTATAAATGAGAAACATAAAACGAGATCTACTGTATATGTAGAAATCCTCAAAAATGATGTTGGGAGGAAATAAAGGTGCATTTCCAGTCTTAATTTTCAAAATTAATCAATGGCCATTCAGCTATTTGTATGACACTTCATTTTCCAACATGCCCATTTTACATTTTATTTATATTGCATAGTGGTCTACACAGGGTCACAATCTAAAACATAAATAAATTATAATGCTATTATCGGCATATTTTCATTGCATTCCATGTAACCATTTCCTTCAGAAAACTTGAAAATTTTTATCGTCCTGGAGCGATGAAATTTTTTTATGCTAGTAATAGCATTACAGTGCCTAATAAAGAAGAAGAAATGGACTGTAGAATATCCAAATATACCTTCTGCTGTACGGCCTGTACCTCATTCTGAAGAACTCCAAATTCCCAAGCCTCCGACAAATTTTGTTATCGATTTAGATGAGGTCCAGGAAGACGATTTGTGTAACCCGAAAACGTCTAAGTCATGAATTATTGAAAGCGATGACGAATATGCATCTTCTGAGTCTATGTCACATAAAATTACATCAGAGGAACTGAACGACCTTGTTCGCGATTTGAATTTAACCAAAGTTAAACCAGACCTACTAGCGTCAAGGCTTCATCAATGGAATCTTCTAGAACAAAATGTTTGAGTGAGTTCGTTTCGTATTCGTCACCAACAATTTGAGCAATTCTTCCAAAAAGTGAAGGCTTTGTGTTCTGTTGCAATATTGACAGCCTAATGCAAGGACTAAGAATACAACATGTTACGCAAGAATGGCGTCTATTTATAGACCTCCAAGTTGAGTCTTAACATGGTTTTACTGCATAACGGGAATCAGCTACCGTCCATTCCAGTTGCACATGCGGTGCACATGAAAGAGACCTACAACAACCTTAAACAGCTGTTGGACAGACTTATTTACAAAAATTATGGTTGGCTTATCTGTGCTGAGCTGAAGGTAGTGTCTCTGTTGATGGGCCTTCAGCAGGGATACACAAAACACTGTTTTCTTTGTCACTGGGATAGCCGAGCTACATGTCTGCACTACATCGATAGAGACTGGCCTCCTAGGACATCTTTGACACCTGGACAAATGGATGTTCAGAACCCACCACTGTCAGATCCTCAGAAAATCATACTACTCCCTCTGCACATAAAACTCGGTCTTGTAAAGCAATTGGTTAAAGCCATGGACAAAACTAAACCAGCGTTCAAATACTTGAATGACAAATTTCCTCGACTGAGCGAAGCAAAAAATAAAAGAGGGAATTTTTGTGGGTCCGCAGATCAGACAGCTCTTTCGAGATTCGCAGTTTGAGGACATGCTTTCAGTGTGATGAAAGAGAAGTGTGGGATGCCTTTTGTCAAGTATTAACAAACCTTCCTGGGAAATTCCAGGGCTGAAAATTACGAAGATCTGATTACCAACCTGCTTGCTTGGTATCAAAAATTTGGCTGTAATATGTCTTTAAAACTCCACTTCCTGGATTCTCACCTGGATTTCTTCACGGATAACTGTGGCAAATTTAGTGATGAGCATGGTGAACGGTTTCATCAAGATATGGCTGTAATGGAGCAACGATAACAGGGAAAGTGGTCCACTTTGATACTCGCAGACTACGTTTGAACGCTCTTCAGAGATGCCCCTCTGGTGGAATACAACCGAAAGGTAAGAAGTAAAACGTCATGAACTGGTAACTGATTTCTATATATACATGAAAAACTCATGTACATATCTCAAAACTACATTTAATACAAATGTAAAAAAAAAAAAAAAAAGGAATTACACTATCTATTTTTAATTCTACTATAAAAAATTACACTTACTGTTTCGGAAGATTATTTACTTCAAAAGAAGTGTAATGTAACGCATGCAATATATCATCATCATCATCATCGTCAACCATTATCAATCCACTGCTGGACGAAGGTCTCCCCAACGGTCTGTCTTGTGCCAATCTCCTCCATGTCACTCCCGCATACTTTCGAATTTCATCCATCCATCTCCCATGTGGTCTTTTTCTGGGTCTTTTCCTGTCCCTTGGAATCCAATCTAAAATTTCGGCTGTCCATCGATGGTCTGTCCTTCTGGCAGTATGCCCAGCCCATTGCCATTTCAGGGATTTAACTCTGATCGTGATGTCTTTCACTCTTGTCATTTTTCGGATCCACGAGTTCCTCTTCTTATCTCTCCTGGTTATACCAAGCATGCACCTCTCTATGCATCTTTGAGTTGTCTGCAGCCTTTGTATGTCTCTTTTAGTTAAGGTCCACGTCTCTGCACCATACGTAAGCACTGGAAGGATGCATTGATCAAACACTTTTCTTTTAAGACATAATGGCATATTGCTCTTGAAAATTATGCTGTTTCTTCCAAAAGCTCTCCAGGCAAGTTTTGTACGCCGATTAATTTCTTCATCAATGTGACCCTCACTTGATATCTGCTGTCCAAGATAAACATACGTATCTGTTATCTCCAGTTTTTCTCCATCAATCGATAAATCTTCATTTCTTGTAAAAGCATTGAACATCACTTTTGTCTTCTGAAAGTTCATTTTTAATCCCACTTCTTTACTCTTGTCAGCAAGTTCCTGGATCATACTCTGCAGCTCTGATGGGGTAGTTGCAAAAATGACTACGTCATCAGCAAAACGAAGGTGGGTTAGATAATCTCCATTAATCTTTATCCCTTTGTTTTCCCAGTTCAGTGATTGAAAGACATTTTCCAATGTGGCATTAAAGAGCTTCGGAGATATGGTGTCACCTTGTCTCACTCCCTTTCCAATTTTTGTGTGTGTTGTATTTTCAAACAGCTGAATCTTTGCACTTGCATCTTCATAGATGTTATTAATAATATTAATGTATGCATCTTCAATACCGCAGGATTTCAGAGCCATTGTAACTGCTGATGGTTTCACCGAATCAAAGGCTTTTCATAATCGATAAAAGCCATGCACAATGGAAGTTCATATTCCCTCGCTCTTTCAATTAGTTCTCTCAGTACGTGGATATGATCTATAGTGCTGTAGCCACTCCTGAATCCAGCTTGTTCTCTCGGTTGAGCCATGTCCAGTGTTACCTTCAAACGGTGTGAAAGAACTTTAGTGAAGATTTTATAAACCACTGATAGGAGGCTGATAGGTCTGTAGTTTCCGAGATCCTCAATGTCACCTTTTTTATGTAGCAGGATCATTGTAGCGTTGTTCCAATCCTCAGGAATCTTCCCTTCATTAAGGCATTGAGTGAAAATTTGGGCGAGTACTGTTTCGATTTCTCCACTTGCTTCTTGTATGATGTCTACAGTAATTCCATCTTCTCCTGGAGCTTTTCCCCGCTTCATGTTCTTGATTGCATGTACAACTTCTGCTGGAAGGACCGGAAGAACTCTGGTATTGGTACCTTTCACGATGTCTGGAGTACATGTATCATCCCTTTCATATAATTTGGAGTAGAAATCTTTCACTCTTGTCAAAATTTCGCCTCTATTTCTTGTTACAGAACCATCTTCTTTTCTCAGTGCCATAATCTGTTTTCCTCCCTTGCTGAGATGTCCCTTTGCTATCTTTATGCTTTGGTTGTTTTCAATTCCTTTCCTCAATAGTTCACAGTTGAATTTCCTTACGTCTTCAGTGATACTTTTTCGTACTGTCTTGCATAGCTCTATATATTCCACTTTGGAAGTCACATCTCCTTTAGTTTTTTTTTTTTTTTTTTGATTGGAGGTTTAACGACCACCGTGAGCAACTCAATGGGCTATAAGCAGTCGCCCGTCCCTAATTTAGGGTCACTGGTTCCAGGGAAGGGAGAGAGCCAGTGCCGTAAGACAAACACAACATCCATGCCTCACCGGGATTCGAACCCGGACCCCTTACGGACAAATGATCAGAGGCCAACGCCTTAGACCACTGCGCCACCGGGGCGGCATCTCCTTTAGTTGTCCTCATCTCTCTTCTTTTTTGCATCAACATTTTGGTTTTTCCTGATAATTTGTTCACATGCAACTTGTTCTTAGACCCAGCTAATTTTGTTGCTGTTTCCATAAGAGCTTTGGTTACTTTTCTGTTAACTTCAGAAATATCCACTTCTTCCGATGTTAGGCCTTCTAAAGCAGAGAATCTGTTCTTCAGTTCCAACTTGAAGGTATTATGGTGTTTTTTAAGGTTGGTTATGTCAATATATTTTTTTTGTCTTATGAGCTTGCTACGTTCGAGTTTAGAGTTGAGGAGCATCTTACATCTCACCAATCTATGGTCACTACCTGTGTTGAACTTGTTTAGCACACTGCAGTCTTGGATGACGAATTTTTTGTTACACATAATAAAATCAATTTTACTTGTCGTCCCATTTGGATGTCTCCATGTCTATTTCCTGTGTGGCTTTTTCTTGAAAAAAAGTTCATGATGAAAAACCCTTCTGCCTCTCTGCAAACTCTACGAGCGTATTTCCATGCTTGTTTCTATTGCCGTGACCAAATTTACCTACTTAAGTTTCATTCTGTTGCCCTATTTTTGCATTGAAATCTCCCATAATTATTTTCAAGTGCTGCTTACCTTTATTATTTAGATGACGAATTTCCTCATAAAATTCTTCAATTTATTCTTTAGGATGACTTGTGGTGGGTGCATAAGTTTGAATAATCTGAGCCTGGTATCTTCTCGAGAGTTGGATGTATCATCATCATCATTGTCAACCATTATCAATCCACTGCTGGACGAAGGTCTCCCCAAGTTTCCTCCACAACGGTCTGCCTTGTGCCAGTCTCCTCCATGTCACTCCCGCATATTTACGAATTTCATCCACCCATCTCCCATGTGGTCTTTTTCTGGGTCTTTTCCTGTCCCTTGGAATCCAATCTAAAATTTCGGCTGTCCATCTATGGTCTGTCCTTCTGGCAGTATGTCCAGCCCATTGCCATTTCAGGGATTTAACTCTGATCATGATGTCTTCCACTCTCGTCATTTTTCGGATCCACGAGTTCCTCTTCTTATCTCTCCTGGTTATACCAAGCATGCACCTCTCTATGCATCTTTGAGTTGTCTGCAGCCTTTGTATGTCTCTTTTAGTTAAGGTCCACGTCTCTGCACCATACGTAAGCACTGGAAGGATGCATTGATCAAACACTTTTCTTTTAAGACATAATGGCATATTGCTCTTGAAAATTATGCTGTTTCTTCCAAAAGCTCTCCAGGCAAGTTTTGTACGCCGATTAATTTCTTCATCAATGTGACCCTCACTTGATATCTGCTGTCCAAGATAAACATACGTATCTGTTATCTCCAGTTTTTCTCCATCAATCGATAAATCTTCATTTCTTGTAAAAGCATTGAACATCACTTTTGTCTTCTGAAAGTTCATTTTTAATCCCACTTCTTTACTCTTGTCAGCAAGTTCCTGGATCATACTCTGCAGCTCTGATGGGGTAGTTGCAAAAATGACTACGTCATCAGCAAAACGAAGGTGGGTTAGATAATCTCCATTAATCTTTATCCCTTTGTTTTCCCAGTTCAGTGATTGAAAGACATTTTCCAATGTGGCATTAAAGAGCTTCGGAGATATGGTGTCACCTTGTCTCACTCCCTTTCCAATTTTTATGTGTGTTGTATTTTCAAACAGCCGAATCTTTGCACTTGCATTTTCATAGATGTTATTAATAATATTAATGTATGCATCTTCAATACCGCAGGATTTCAGAGCCGTGGTAACTGCTGATGGTTTCACCGAATCAAAGGCTTTTTCATAATCGATAAAAGCCATGCACAATGGAAGTTCATATTCCCTCGCTCTTTCAATTAGTTCTCTCAGTACGTGGATATGATCTATTGTGCTGTAGCCACTCCTGAATCCAGCTTGTTCTCTCGGTTGAGCCATGTCCAGTGTTAATTTCAAGCGGTGTGAAAGAACTTTAGTGAAGATTTTATAAACCACTGATAGGAGGCTGATAGGTCTGTAGTTCCTGAGATCTTCAATGTCACCTTTTTTATGTAGCAGGATCATTGTAGCATTGTTCCAATCCTCAGGAATCTTCCCTTCATTAAGGCATCGAGTGAAAATTTGGGCGAGTACTGTTTCAATTTCTCCACTTGCTTCTTGTATGATGTCTATAGTAATTCCATCTTCTCCTGGAGCTTTCCCCCGCTTCATGTTCTTGATTGCATGAGCAACTTCTGCTGGGAGGACTGGAAGAACTCTGGTACCTTTCATGATGTCTGGAGTACATGTATCATCCCTTTCATATAATTTGAAGTAGAAATCTTTCACTCTTGTCAAAATATCGCCTCTATTTCTTGTTATAGAACGATCTTCTTTTCTCAGAGCCATAATCTGTTTTCTTCCCTTACTGAGATGTCCCTTTGCTATCTTCAGGCTTTGGTTGTTTTCAATTGCTTTCCTCACTAGCTCACAGTTGAATTTCCTTACGTCTTCAGTGATACTTTTTCGTGTTGTCTTGCATAGCTCTATATATTCCACTTTGGAAGTCACATCTTCTTTAGTTGTCCTCATCTCTCTTCTTTTTTGCATCAACATTTTGGTTTTTCCTGATAATTTGTTCACATGCAACTTGTTCTTAGACCCAGCTAATTTTGTTGCTGTTTCCATTAGAGCTTTGGTTACTTTTCTGTTAACTTCCGAAATATCCACTTCTTCCGATGTTAGGCCTTCTAAAGCAGAGAATCTGTTCTTCAGTTCCAACTTGAAAGTATTATGGTGTTTTTTAAGGTTGGTTATGTCAATACATTTTGTTTGTCTTATGAGCTTGCCACGTTCCAGCTTAGTGTTGAGGTGCATCTTACATCTCACCAATCTATGGTCACTACCTGTGTTGAACTTGTTCAGCACACTGCAGTCTTCGATGACGAATTTTTTGTTACACATAATAAAATCAATTTCACTTGTCGTCCCAATTGGATGTCTCCATGTCCATTTCCTGTGAGGCTTTTTCTTGAAAAAGGAGTTCAAGATGAAAAATTCTTCTGCCTCTGCAAACTCAACGAGAGTATTTCCACGCTGGTTTCTGTTGCCGTGACCGAATTTACCTACTGAAGTTTCATTCTGTTGCCGTTGCCCTATTTTTGCATTGAAATCTCCCATAATTATCTTCAAGTGCTGCTTACCTTTATTATTTAGATGACGAATTTCCTCATAAAATTCTTCAATTTCTTCTTCAGGATGACTTGTGGTGGGTGCATAAGTTTGAATAATCTGAGCCTGGTATCTTCTCGATAGTTGGATAACGAGTCGTGCAGCTCTGTCAGAGGAACTTTCAACTTCTACCACTTTATCCTTCAGTTTCTTGTTTATTATAAATCCAACACCACTAGTTCTGCCAGTATCTGTCCCACGATAATAGAAGAGATGTCCACTTTTCAGTTCAATGAGATCTTCTCCTTTTCTCCTTACCTCACTTAGCCCGACGATGTCCCACTTGATCCTTTGTAGTTCCTCTTCCAATTCAAGTAGCCTTGAATCAGAAGATAGGGAGCGTCCGTTATAGGTAGCCAAGGTCAGCATCAAATGGCAGCCTAGTCCGGTCCTCCGGGGATTCTTAGCACCCTCTGCCTTCATGTCGCACTGGCCACTGCCTTGGCCAGGTACATTCCAGCTGCCGGAGACTGAGGGCCAAGATTTAAGTTGTAGAGTCATTTTGGAGGTGTTTGGCCATAACTCACCACGCTGGCCAAGCGGGTTGGTGAGTGTGGGATAGCATTTCCTCTGATCCCGATGGTATAGTTATACCGCTATTGGCGGTCATCAGAGCCCCTTTAGTGGGAACAGGATGCACCACGAGAAGGCGGGGTTGACATTTGTCAAGGAGAGGCTGTGATGTTACGCATCACCTGACCTTACATCCTATATATATATATATATATGAAGACGTACATAAACACTGGTTGCAATTGCTAAGGAACACTTGCATGCTATTTCAATGGGAGAGCTTTGGTATAAAGGTTGGCAGACTGAAATCAAAATGTCCTAAAAACTGATTTAGAATAATAAATTTCCCCATATACACATGGAAAATTTGTTGGAAACATATTTTGATTATGATTTTTGAATTTGTTAAGTGTTTGAAGCTCTTTAATTAGCAGCATAAACAGATATTTATAAAGGAAGCGCATCGAGAGTTGCAGGCAAATTATATGCTCCTCTCCCATTGAAATAGCATGCATGTGTTCCTGATCAATAGTCAACCAGTGTACCTGCATATTACAAACAAACCGTAGCCAATTCAACTTTTTTATGGTCATATTCTGTTTCAGCACAACAAATTCATTAAGAAATGGCTATTTTTATCTTGGAAGCATGAACTTTCTCAAAAAATGTTGTCCAGTGTAATGCATGGTTTTCCCATCAGGGGGCATAAAATCGCATCTTATTTTTTTCAATATCTCTGTTTCTAAAGAGTCCAATTTGAAAAATTCTTTCTGTGTTGGAGAGTGTTTCCAGTGAGAAATGTTTCTCATATAAATTCATGTTTTTCTTAACGCACAAATCTGCAACCAGAGGGCATAAGCTCACGATTCCATTTACAGCAATATCCGAGGGATTAAAAACCCAATTGAAAAACTTCTTTCTTCCATCAGATACTATTGTTTTCCATACCGGTTCCACTGACTTTGAATAGCTTTAATAAATTTAATTTGCGTCAGAACGGATTCAAAAGACGTGCTTATTACACTCAAAAATTCGGTGTCATCTTTCTTGTTTCTTTTCTTTCTTCGGACTTCCTGATGCTATTCTTTGATATCTTTGAATCCAGCAAATAATGAATTAAGGCTGAATTATGAAGTTAATTTTAACACTGCAAGGAACTAAAAGACAGGAATCTATTTCAAGAGAAGTGGTAGGGATGGTGAAGTCCAAACTCCATCCCCTACTGCTTGCTTAAGTAGCACATTCCCTTGAGTTTCCCCAATTGCCAATTTATTGTTGCTGTGTTGGGATAAGCTTTCTACCCCTTACCACCCTCTCCAAACTGGACAGCATTAGCCAAAAGTGTGAAGCTCTTGATTGAGTAACTTCTCATATCAAATTTATATCTCAAGACTTTTTGAAAAAATTTTTTAGATAGCAACTTTGTCCAATAAACTGCTGAGCAAACAAAAATGAATTCTGAGCAATAGTTCTGCAGCTTTCGGATCTAAACACTAGGGGCTATTTTTCGTACTGGAGGTAGCTGTTTCGTACCTTCAGTAGTGGTTACACTCTTAGGATGACTCTGAAAGAAACTGTGATGAGTAGCATCAGAAGATTTTATATGGAATTAATTTATGTTTTTTTTTAACAAAGATTATATTTACATTAGATGCATACATTAATATTAATAACATCTATGCTATTGCTAACATGATACTGAATAATTATGAGGATTAGGATTTGAACACTCATTTTAACATGAATGAGTATAATACAGAGTTAAAAGACATACCAATGTAAAGATGTCAAAAATTCAATGCTGAGTAACCAAAAGAGCACAGTTGAACTTACGGACACCAAATCAGATAATTTCAAATTCTCAATAATAAATCCAACACAAGCATAGTACATGCATAACACATTCTAATGCACAAGACAAACAAACAAAAACTTCTCACCAAAAATCACAAACACTATCAAAAATACAAAATAATTACAATAATACAGATCACTGGATGCAAAGACAATACAATAACAAAAGACTTGAAAACACATACACAAATTCAAAATCTAAAAAAAGCGAAAAATACAATGCAAACAAAGAAATAACAAATATATTGTAGGATTGTAAAGAAGTTCCTGGACAACTAAAAATAAATATCATTTCTCAGACTTGGTACATAGTACCCATCCTGGAAGGAAGGGGTGGAATCATCTTTTTTTATTTATAATAATAATAATATGCAAATTTTGAAGATGACAATCCGATTTTTGGCATAAATATGACAAGGATGGTAAGTCAGATAATATCCGAAAACTTGAAAATTTTCATCGTCCTGGGCTGCAATTGAGTGCTTGATCTGACACATTAGCCCTCCACCCACCCACAAAATGCTCAGGCTGCACCCCTGCACATAACACCTTAGAAATACTTCCAAAAACAGAAAAAAAAATTATGAAATATCTTTTCACCAAAAATTTTTGTATGTATTTTCACATACATCATTTTTGTGGCAGGAATTCCTACAAGAAGCAGTGCATCTCTCTGCATTACATTCAGTTTACTACTAAGGTAGTGAATTTCACCAGAGTGTCTCTGTAAATGGTGGAGAATGCAGAATTAAAATATGAAACAGGCTGAGCATAAACTGGAAAGTCAGACCCAGGACAGACTTTCCAAATAAAGGCCCTATGCAGACATCAAAATACTAGCCCACACCCATGATTCTACTACTACTATATCTGTCCTCAGAGATGCTAACCTGAGAAAGGAGTCATCAGTAAAAAAATCTGAAGTTTTCCGTAGTTTTCAGTAAAACCGCTTGAGCCTTCAGTAAGATTTTCAGTATATCAAAAATATTTAATTTAAAATCTCAGAATCATTTATAACACTTTTTAATAAAATGAATAAGTTCCAAAATGCAGTTTTATTTAAAAATGATATATATATATATATATATATATATATATATATATATATATATATATATATATTCTATAAAGAAGATACCTAAGCAAAAAAATACATATATAATTTTGACTCACACCAAGTACAACATAGAAAAGGTTATGTATCTACCTGTGTGAGTAAAAGGAGAAAAGATAAAAAAATAAAATAAAACAACTGAATGTAGAAGGTGTCGAGAATACTGAGCCTTGGCTTTATCAAGGACCAGCAAAAACTCTGCATTTTCTCACTTCCACAAAGACCTAGTTGGAAATGGGTTTCTGCAAGGCCATAGATGCAAGTAACATTCCCACCTAAAATAGTTTAAAAAATATATATATAAGTCATGTCCTCCGTAGAGTAGCATGACCTAGCACTAGTTAACAATTTCGCTTGCATCTATGGCCTACTTGCATCTATGGCCTTGCAGAAACCCATTTCCAACTAGGTCTTTGTGGAAGTGAGAAAATGCAGAGTTTTTGCTGGTCCTTGATAAAGCCAAGGCTCAGTATTCTCGACACCTTCTACATTCAGTTGTTTTATTTTATTTTTTTATCTTTTCTCCTTTTACTCACACAGGTAGATACATAACCTTTTCTATGTTGTACTAGGTGTGAGTCAAAATTATATATGTATTTTTTTGCTTAGGTATCTTCTTTATAGAATGTGAATTCTGAATTTTCAAAACTGCTGCGTTGCGCGTTTTGATTTTCAGGTTATTTTGCACCCTTCGTTTTAAATTCTAAAATTTTTTCCTTAGTCTTCAGTTTTGCTCTTAAGTATATATATATATATATATATATATATATATATATATATTTCTGCAGTAGAGGCCACAACTTAGCAGTGAAAGTTCAGCTTTGGCTCATCAGCCCCGACATACTACGAGCTATACAGGCGACATCATCGGCGTCTCGGGTGACACCCGAGCTATTCGGCGAAAAAGAAATTCCTCACGAGTGCCAACATGCGAGCTATAGATGCATCATCGGCATGGTAGGTTACATCCAACACAGTAATGACATTTCTTTTTATCTATTCAGTGAAAAAGAAATGTCTCGCGAGCCCCGACATACGAGCTGTAGAGGCATCATCGGCGGGGCGGGTGACACCCGAACTATTCGGTGAAAAAAAAATGTCTCGCAAGCTTCGACATACGGGCTATAGAGGCGCCATCGACGTGGCAGATGACACCTGACACTCGAGCTATACGGCGAAAAAGAAATTCCTCACGAAAGCCGACGTGCGGGCTATAGAGGTGTCATCGGCATAGTGGGCGACACTGTGAAAAAGAAATGTCTTGCAAGCCCCGACATACGAGCTATAGAGCCATCATCGGCGTGTCGGGCGATACCCAACCTATTAGGTGAAAAGGAAATGTCTCGCAAGTGCCAACATGCAAGCTATAGAGGCATCATCGCCGTGGGTTACCCGCCAAGAGAGCTAGCTATTTGGCGATTTCGTAATGTCGGGTGTCACCTGACAGTAGAGCGGAAAGGGTTAAAACGTTTGCACTGGAATTTTCACAAGCACAAAGCCACATATAATCAATGTAAAAATTAGCAAAAGGCACTGAGCTCAGGTCCCTCTAGGTTATTGATATATATTCACCATTTCCCTCTAGGTTTTTGTGCACGGCATTCTGAAATGGCTATACAGGGAATCATGTGACAGACAGCGTGCGAGCAGATGCTCCACTTTCGTTGGCGGTGGAAGTCAGAACATCAAAGGCATATAGGGACTACCTGTAATGTGCATTTTTTCGACCAAAGGACGATAAAAAATAGAAAATTAGGTGAATGGGCTTTTCCGTAGTTTTTTGGGTGACTTCTGTAAAACCATAAGATGGAGTGAAAATCCGTAAAAGTTAGTATCTCTGTGTCCTGTTCATTGGTATCCCTAGCTTCAAACGTATTACCACAGTCTCTTCACAATCCATTCCCTTCATAATGGATAAAATTTCAAGAACATGCCACATTATATGCTCACAAAATTATGTACGTGACAATACATACACAAGGGCAATTTATACCCCTATGGGGGTTCAAACAAAAGTTCTGCACACTGTTCATTTTTGAGAAAAGTGTGAAGTAACAGAGAAAACTTACCTTATTGCCGTTCATTGTACTCCCCTCCACTGCTAATGACAGCTTGCCAGCAACAAGGTAGGTCCTGGATGCCCCGTAGTATGCCATCTTTGTTCAGCTGTCATATTACTTGGTTTACGTCCAATGACAGTTCGTCCAGCAATTCAAAGAGGATGCCACGGAGCCTATTTTTTTAACTTTGGGAAAAGATCAAAGTCGGGTGGACAGAGATCAGGGTTGTATGGTGGGTGGGATACAGTTTCCCAGCCATATTTTGACAAAAGTCCCGATACCGACGCTGCACCATGACATGATGCACTGCCATGCAGCAAGATCACTCCTGCTTGTTAGATTGATTTTGATGAATTTTTGGTCTCAACTTTGTCCTCAGAAAGTCACGATAATAATAAAAAAATTATTGAAATCGTCATCACACACGTAAGTTACGTTGAAAAATTATGAGCGGGACGTTTCGGTAGCGACTTCTACCTTCATCAGCCATTGAATGAGAAACGTGGTAAAAGCGTCAGTTGTTGCCAGATTTCAAAATTGCTTTCAAAATAATAGGGATGTTAAGAGGTGTGTCAGTATTGCAGGTGTTAGGAGTAAGGCAGATTTCAATGCTTTCGTGGTATCTGAGGGCATGCCGATTGCTGAATGGGGCGATTCGCTTAACATTGTGCCAATCGGGAGCTGTGGACGTATCGCTGATGGTTAAAATTGAAAGGGAGGTGGAAGGGCTACCTTTCTGAACATCAGCGATATGCTCCATCAAACACCGGTTTATGCTGCGGTAAGTACTATCAATATAGTGGGTAACGCCTGTGGAAGTGTTGATAGGGATAGAGTAGACACCTTGTAAATCTAGGGGTTTATTGAGATCTCTGTCCTTAAGGATGAGTTTGAGAAGATGTGGAGGTGGTTTGACTGCAGCATAAACCAGCGTTTGATGGAGCATATCGCTGATGCTAAGAAAGGTAGCCCTTCCACCTCCCTTTCAATTTTAACTATCAGCGATACGTCTGCGGCTCTTGATTGGCACAATGTTAAGCGGATCACCCCGTTCAGCAATCGGCATGCCTTCAGATACCGCGAAAGCATTGAAATCTACCTTACCCCTAACACCTGCAATATTGATGCACCTTTTAACATCCCTATTATTTGGAAAGTGATTTTGAAATCTGGCAACAACTGACGCTTTTACCACGTGTCTCATTCCATGGCTGATGAAAGTAGAAGTCGCTACCGAAACGTCCCGCTCATAATTTTTGCAACGTAACTTGCGCGTTTGATGACGATTTCAAGAATTCTTTTAATGTTTTGTGTGTTACGTTTTTCCTGCCACTTCTTCTCATCACGATAATATTGTGCATTAACATTTTGCCCTACCGCACATGATCAGAGACCAGAATACCCTGGGCATCGTACGCAAAAATCATCATTTGCTTCACTTTGGATTGTTGCCAACAACACTTTGAGGGGCGTAGGGAACTTGGATGCCTCCATTCCGCTGAATGCGGCTTCAGTTCCATCTCGGAATCACGGGTCCAAGTCTCAGCAATTGCGACAATTCTGTTCAGGAAGGCGTCGCCCTCCCTTTTGAACCTGTGCAGGTGATCCTGCGTGATGCTCACTCTGGCCGCCTTCTGCTGGGGGATGAGTTGATGGGGCACCCAGCGCGCGGTGATTTTTCTGTTTCTCAGTGAGTCGGTCAAAATCCGGTGAACAGACATGGTGAACAAATTTGCCTGATGAGCAATCTCCTCAACTGTCAAATGATGATTCTCTTCAAGAAGTGTTGCAACAACGGTGACAGGTGTTTTGTCTATTGCCGTTTGAGGTCAGCCCGAGGGGTGATCATCTTCGATGCTGCTTCTGTTCTCCCAAAAGCAAGATGTCCAGCGAGAAATTGTGCTTCGATCAAGAGTTCCTTCTCCACAAACACCTTGCAAGGCATTGTGGATCTGTGTCGAAGTTTTCCCCCTAAAAGTTTCTATTTTCACGTACGAGCGCTGGCCTAGCGCCGTGACTGATAGCATGTTGCTCTGACACCACTGTGTTGCTGAGAATCTGACCTTGACATGGTGCAATCATTCTCCCCGATTGCATTCATCCGCTTCCATTTTAGATTAACTTGTGCAGAACTTTTGTTATGATCTTCGTATTACATCATGGGAAAAGAAATATAGCTATAGAAAAAACAAATATACTTACAATTTATGTAATGTAAATATCCAAGTGAAGATAAAGGCTGGTATACAAATAGCCACCATGACGGAAAACTGCAGTGACGTAAATAAAGATACTTCGTAGTGGTTTTCAAGGAAAGTCAGTTTTGGGCAAGCAGATAGTCTCAATCCAAACAGAATCTAAAAATATATATAATTAAACAATATATATATACATAAGCATACAAAATACAGGCAGAACACACACACACACACACACACACACACACACACACACACACAGTAAAATGGTAAAACACTGTAGGCAAGGAAAACTTTCCAAGCCTAGTTTATTGCAATAACAAAGGTATGCTACAAACACAAATATAAACATTAAAAGTAATTAAACAGTTCCAACACATTCATATATGCAAAATTAAGTGGGAAAAAAAGAATCTCAGTTCACAAGAATGGGTGTACATGGTTTACTGTACAAAAACAATAATGAAAACCATTAAAAGTGCAAGTAACTGGAATTACAATTCCATGCCAGAAAAAGAACACAAATCTGTTCCATAATGGCAAAACACAGCGATAATTACATATTAAGCCCAAAATTTTGGAAACTGCAACACAATAAGAATAGGTGAGGCATTCACAATGCAACATTAGAAACATCAAGTGAGTATTGTAACACAGCACAAATAGATTTATTGCAAGTGAGAAACGGGAACATTAGCAACACCATCACATACTTGACACACGTATTTACAAAGAGTATACATCCGTTATACATCTGCGAAACATATATATATATATATATATATACACTGAAGAACTGTGCGGTGACACTAAAAAAAACACAATTTTCCTAAACCACAATACAGTTCGTTAAGTGAAGGAGTAGTACTCAAACAAAAACTAAAACACTGCAAGCCCCCCCCTCCTGACCCTAGACGGCAAGCATGAGTGACGTGGAATCTGAAGAGAACCAAGGAGTTCCAGGGGACCAGATTCTATTGAACAATGCCAGGGTCCCCCGACGGGTGGCAGAGGACCGCACACTGGCCAGGTGATCGACAATTGCATCCCTGAACCGGGTCTCAAGCCTGGGAAAGTGTTGGTACAGGATTAACGTCCTGGAGTGACAGCCAAAAACTATAAATGACAAATTTCGAGAAAACAAACAGAAAAGAACAAATGGATGGGTTGTGCGGCGAAAGTCGGTTCGAAGGAATGAGAAAATTAAAATCGTGAAGCGGATGGGCAACTGAACACACATGTGAAAGAATCGCAGACACAAGAGAAAAAAGTGGAGCGAGAATCTGACAAATACACTGACGGAAAAAAAATCCTAACACCAAGAAGGGGTTGTGTTAGATAAACGACAGTTGGTAGGCGGTGAAAGTACATCTGTAAGATGACGTCTATGCAAATTTCGCGCTCGGCGCATACGTGTGGCGCTGGTAGCGCCTCGGAACATGCAAAGCAGGTTTGCTGTAAATACGCGCTGTAACATTCGTGAGCGTTAGTTATCGTTGAGATTCAACGTAGTGTGTTGATGTTAGGCAAGAATGCCTTTAAGAAGACGAAAAAGCCATTATCAACAGCTCACAGAGTTTGAACGAGGTCGTGTAATAGGGCAACGAGAAGGTGGATTTTCTTTCCGCAATATTGCAGAACGACTTGGCAGGAATGTAGCCACTGTGCACGATTGTTGGCAGTGGTGGTCAAGGGAAGGAACTGCCTCAAGAAGACCGGGTTCCGGCAGGCCACGTGGCACTACTGAGAGGGAAGACCGCCGTGTACATTGTATGGCCATGGCACATCGTACTGCGTCTGCGACAGCAATTCGAGCTGCCGTGGCCACCGCAGCGACACAACGAACTGTTACAAATCGGTTACTTGAAGGACAGCTCCGAGCCAGATGCCCTGTAGCGTGCATTCCACTTACTCCAAACCACTGCCGTTTGCGACGTCAGTGGTGTCAAGCTAGAGCTCATTGGAGGACGGAGTGGAGATCTGTTGTGTTTTCTGATAAAAGCCGGTTCTGCCTGGGTGCCAGTGATGGCCGTGTGTTGGTTAGAAGGAGGCCAGGTGAGCGCCTGCAACCAACCTGTCTGCGGCCGAGACACACTGGACCTACACCTGTAGTTATGGTCTGGGGAGCAATTTCTTATGACAGCAGGAGCACTCTCGTGGTTATCCCACGCACCCTGACGGCACAGTTGTACGTCGGTCTGGTGATTCAACCTGTTGTGCTGCCATTCATGAACAGCATTCCAGTGGGTGTTTTCCAACAGGATAACTCTCGCTCGCATACCGCTGTTGTAACCCAACATGCTCTACAGAGTGTCGACATGTTGCCGTGGCTTGCTAGATCACCAGATCTTTCACCAATCGAGCACGTATGGGACATCATTGGACGACAACTCCAGCGTCACCCCCAACCAGCATTAACCGTCCCTGTATTGACCGACCAAGTGCAACAGGCATGGAACTCCATCCCACAAACTGACATCCAGCACCTGTACGACACAATGCATGAACGTTTGCATGCTTGCATTCAACATTCTGGCGGTTACACCGGTTATTAATGTACCAGCATTTCACATTTAAAATGGCTCTTCTCGCGCTTACATTACGCTGTGATCTTGAAACCTTAATCGATTATATATGTTACCTATACAAATGTATTTCCGCCATTTGATTCCTCTACAACTATTTTTTCGTGGTGTTGGGATTTTTTTTTTCCGTCAGTGTATGTAAGATCATTGCTTTAGAAGCATCAATAATGGAATTAAAGTACCTTCAACAAAGAAAAGATTTTAACAAGTTTCTATTACTTGAATACATAGCGACATAGGCAAATATGTTAACAGTTACGTTCTTATGACGTTTCGTACCTTTTCATTTGAACACCCCTAGTAGTGCATTCTTTATACATCAATCAATGAAACAAGCTTTTTTTGCTTTTTAATAATGCAAAATTTAAACAGAAAATTGTTATTTTTTCAGTCTTTACTAAAAATTGCACTATTTCCTTGACCAGTACAGTTGTTTTCATGGCAGAGTGTGAATCAGCATTACCGCTTTTTAAACTTTAATTAGGCTAAAAATGCATGGTTTTTCATTACTTTTTGCTATACCTAGAAACAAAAAGAGCATTTTTCTTTTGTTTAAAAAGAAATTCAAGTTCAAAATTGGAACTTGAACTTTTCATCACCAACATTCATTCCCCATAAAATTGTTTTCTCTGCAGAATGAGCAAGTAGTAATGTTTTTGAACTTTAACATACTTGTTCCATCCACTGATCTAGCAAGAAGTGTCTAAAAAAATTGGGAAAGCAAACATTTTAAGGGAAATTAAATGCAGAAAATCAGTACTGCATTGTTCACTCTCCCAGGAACAATTTTACCAGTCATGGGAATGACACAGATTCCACCACAGACAAAGTACCAGTTTTGAAATTTAATTTTACTTAAAAGGAGAACTGGAGCAAAAGTGCTTGTTCTCTGCTGATTGGTTTTTAGAAGATACTATGAGGAACAGGAAAACACGCAGTTCATTAAAGTAAAAATAAAAAAAAACAAAAACAAAAAAAAAACCCACGAAATTTGATCAGAAAAATTCCAAAATGCAGAAACAGAAAATTACAGAACATTTTAATCACTGCTAAAGCAGTCATTTCCAGCAGTACTTTACCCAGTTTTTTCAACTGCTAGCTACCCTATCTTAATTTTTCGACCTTTTTTTCATTGCAGGAAAGAATTATAAGTACTACTAAAAAAAAAAAAAAAAAAAAAAAAAAAAAAAATTAAGGATTTTTCGTGATCTGGAAAGAGAAATAAAATTTCAAGACGTTTATGGGACTTCATGGGCCGTGATAACTCTATCATGTGATAATAAATGCTTAAGATGTTGTATCTACAACATAGTGGAAAAACATCCATGAAATGTCACGATACTGAAACATCCAAAAAACACTTCAAAATGTTTAATGAATATTGCAACCTTGAAAGCACAGAAATAAATTGTACACACATAATTAAAAAAATAATTTCAGTAAGATTTTAGATTTCCATAGCATATTCGAGGCTTTCTGTGATCCACAGCAGACTGAAGATTTCAGCAGTGACTACTGAAAATCCATAGTTGGCGTCTCTGTAGGAAACTATTTCAGAAAAGCACCATAAATCACTCTTACACGTGTTCTATAGCCAGTATACATAGATTTTGTACGTTCAAGCAGATTCTCAGTTGTACCATAACTATTCTTAATGAAACGTGAAAAGCAGAAATTTTGTTTCCTTAAAATAAACAGTATGGTCCAGAATAAAGTGCGCTGAAGTGTGAAGTGGAACATTAAAGCATGTGCAGGTCAGGGAACATTCTATTAATTATACAGTTTAATCTTGGGCTTCAAACAGGAAGTTTCAGTGACCAGCCAAGTCATAATGATGTTCCCTATTCGACAAAAAAGCCTACGTAATGGAGCATCAGTGTTCACATTCGTATATTAATGAAAAAATCGCTAATTAAAGTTCGCAAGCGGTTTTAAAAAAAATTCCAGAGCAGCGACCCAAACCACACTGTGAGGAATTGTTCCATTTCCTTTTGTTCTTGCATTTTCTCACCATAGCATACATTTTTGTAAATTCTTCGAATAACTACTCTTTCTACAGTAACCTGTTTTAATATATATTATCATTAATATGATAACTAAATGCATGAGGCACATTATTTTTGGTACCATAATTCCATGACTTTTTATGAGCTTGAGTGGTATACTGCCAGCTTAGAATTTGCTAATATATTTCTATAGAAACATTTCATATAGAAGAAAATATTTGTCACTTGATGAGTTTTATTCTTTTTTTTTTTTTACAGCACAATGCAACTAAGCTTAATGAATAAATGTATTCCTGTTCAGAGAAACGTATTGTGAGGGAACCAATTAACTTTATGTATTGGTTTGTTGGCAATGATGATGTTACATGAAAAAGGTGGCACTGAGAATCTCAGGAACCACAGGCCCATCAGCCACCTATCAGTGGTTTATAAAATCTTCACCAGGGTTATTTCACATTTCTTGAAGATAACACTGGACATAGTTAAACCAAGAAAACAAGCTGGATTCAGGAATGGCTATACAGCCCTATAGATCGTATCCATGTACTGAGAGAACTAATTGAAAGAACGAGGGAATATGAACTTTTATTATGCATGGCTTTTATAGATTATGAAAAGGCTTTTGATTCTGTGAAGCTATCAGCAGTTACAATAGCATTGAAATCCTGCAGTATTGAAGATGCTTACATTAGCATTATTAATAACATCTATGAAAATGTAAAGGTTCGGCTATTTGAGGATACAGCACCAATAAAAACTGAAAAGGGAGTGAGACAAGGTGACACCTTATCTCCCAAACTTTTCAATGCCAAATTGCAAAATGTCTTTCAATCATTGAACTGGGAAAAGAAGAGGATAAAGATCAATGGAGATTATTTAATTCGCTTTCATTTTGCTGGTGACATAGTAATTTTGCCCCTTCAGAGCTGCAGAGTATGATCTAGAAACTTGCTGACAAGAGTAAAGTGGGATTAAAAATAAGTTTTCAGAAAATAAAACTGATGTACAAAGCTTTTGCAAGAAATGAAGATTTATCAAGTGATGAGGAAAAGCTGGAGTTAACGGATACCTATATTTACCTTGGACAACAGACATCAAGTAAGGGTCACGTTGATGAAGAAATTAATGAGCATTTAAAACTTAGTTAAAGAGCTTTTGGAAGGAACAATACAATCAATTTTCAAGAGTAATATATGCCCAGGGGTCGAAAAATACGGTCACCTGGTCGACCAAAAAATGTGTCCGGGGCACCACGGAAAACATCACTGATCAACATGTACCATAATTTTCGTCGTATAATTCGCGGATAAACACAAAACATTTTTGTGGCCATTTGATTAAAAAAAAATTTGCAGGGTAATTGTGCAGGAGAGGAGGTCTAATTGGAAAAAGGAACTTCCTCGGAAAAATTCTCCTCAGTTCAGGAGTTTGTACAGGCGGATAGGAAGGGGGAAGTCGTGTCATAATGAAAAACCACGAAAGTATTAGGGAGGGACCGCGGGAGTTATTTTGTCTTTGTATTGTTGGGAAAGACAAAATGCTTGCTTGTGTCCTCCTTCCTCAATCGGCCACTAAAAATTTACGCACAGCGCTCGCTTCACGAGCCTACACATGCATGCTTCATTTCAAAGTTCCATATTCTGGATCTCGTGTGCACTGTGTCTTATATTTTAGTTTGTTCTTCACCCTTTTGACCAAAGTCTTTGCTGCTGATATTTTCCTTCATTGCTATTTATGATGTCTTCAAAAAGGAAACATTTCAGTTACACTGCTGAATTCAAACTTAAATCGTGGGCACAGCTGAATTTAAACTTAAATCGTGGGCACAGCTGAGGATATGATTGTGTCACTATGCGATAGTTTTCAAAAGGTCAGAAAACTAGGGCGCAGTGATACGCGAAAAACCATGGTCTAAAACGTAAACACACCTATCCGTGGGAGAATTCACAGAAGTCCAGCCCCCCTTTTTCTTTTTCTTTTTTTAACCTGTGTGTAAGCCGACTCCCCTACTTTAAAAGCAGGATTTCTTCCAAAAACTTTTGACTTACACGCAAGTATATACGGTATTTCTATGAATTGTTCTGTATCAGCGTTTCATCATTGGCAATGTATAATGCAATTGGAGCTACTGCATCGGCGTGATTAAATTTTGTGCTCTATGGATGCCACACCGCTAAGCTTTTGTGTTCGAAGATAAAAATATATTTAAAAAAGGTTTTCTTTAAAAATGAATTTTTTTATTTCATAAGAACATTTTTTTTTTATTTCTTCGGACTCAAGAGTCTTTATGTGACAGACTTATCTGTCGAAAATTCCGCTTTTGGATCAGCATTTGAGATGTGCGGATTATACGGCAATTTTTTTTTTCTGAATGTCACAATGTGTGAATTATACGCCGGTGCAGGTTATATGAAGGTAGAAAAAAAATTGTGCGAATTCCAGGGTCTGGGGATAAACGACGAAAATTACGGAAATTCAAGAATTTGCATTGTGAGCCCTAAACAAAAAAAGAGTATCTTTTTTTTTTTTTTTTTTTTTTTTAATTATTTGCCAGGGAGAGATAAGCTGAGGGTAGAACGTTTTTTTGAACAGAAGTGTGCATGACTTTGATATATATATACCCCCCCCCGGTCCAGTGTCTGGCCACTAAAAAATTTAGCTGGCGACCAAATTTCAGAATATTTTTCTACCCCTGAATATGCCATTATATCTTAAAAGAAATTTAATCAACGCTAACATACCAAGACCTGGACTTTAACTAGGAAAGGCATACAAAGGTTGCAGACAACTATAAGACGCATGGAAAGATGCATGCTTGGTGTAGCCTGGAAAGATAAGAGGAACTTGCGGTTAAGGAAAATGACACGAGTGGGAGATATCGTGATTAGAGTAAAATCCCTGAAATGGCAATGGGCTAGACATATTGTCAGAACAGACAACCAGTGGAAAACAGAAATTTTAGACTGGATACCAAGGAGCAGAAAAAGACCCAGAAGACCACATGGGAGGAAAATGGATGATATTCGAAAGCACTAGAGTGACATGGAAGAGATTTATATTGGAGGTACTGCATGAAAGCAAAACTTACCTGTGCTTAGCTATTCTTGAGAGAACAAAAGAAGTAATACAGACAATAGTTACTAAAGCACTGATGGCCGATTTGGAACTGCTTATTAAAGAAATCTCAATATTTCCTGAATTATAATAGTGAAACCAATCGGTCCTCAATTCATAGGTCAAAAGGAAGGCTGACATCTAGAAAAAAAAAATGTATAACTACAAACTAAGAAGACTTCTGACTTGTAGATACAGAATTTGAAAATTTTCAAACAAATGCAATTACAGTAAATTTAAAATTAGTAGAACAATTAATTTGCTCCACACAGTAATAAAATGGTCCCAAAATATTATTGAATAGCCAATGTGAAGAAAAGGAGTAAAAACATGCTTAAGCTACATAAAAGTTTTATTTTATATGGAAGCTTTCGAATCACATCTTTAGTTTTTCATTCTTGATGTTGAGTCTGTTTCCTTCAGTTCCATGCTTTGATGCATATATGTTCCTTGTCAAGAAAATTCTTAAGAAAGTTGAACTTCCAGGTGTTTTAATAAAAAACTTCTATGACTCCTTCATCAAAATTTAGAAACATAGATGCCTTGTCTAAAATAAGACATACTATAAACAAACAACTGGTCTGCCAGTGGGCTCATCATTGCTCCCTTCCTTGCTGAAACATATTTGTAACATATTAAAGAAACCATGCTTCCTAGCCTTCCATTTCAACCTATTTCCAGGCTCCACTATGTGGATCATGTGTTTGTCATCTGGCCTCATCATGAAAAAAATTTAATATCCTTAACTAATTCAATCTCTGAAAAATCCCCAACCATGAAATTCACTAACAACAAGAAAGAAGACAGCAGCATAAATTTCTTGGGTGTTTCCCTTAAAAGAAATACAGATTTATCCATTTCTAGAAGAGTTTTCTATAAAATCATGGGCATCGCTGGTGGGGGGGGGGAGAAATGTCTCCTTCAATATTTCTGACTGCAACCCTTTGTGTTTTGAATTTTTTCATTCAATTAATGCTTGCGTCCCCCTCAATTCCTATTTGCCAGCGACACCCAAGTGTAAACCATTGGCATATACCAATATTATTCCTTTCCAATCTGTTACTTAATAAAAGCTCTTCACAGAAGCACAGAAATTCTACAATTCACAGGCTTCATATTCCTTTCCATCCAAATTCCTCTTACAAATTAAAAAAGTTTCCAAAAAGTTTAGTTACAATCTTCCAATTAGTTCCAAACCCACAATTCTAAAGCTTTTATTTAATAACAGAGATAAAACAGACCCACTTGATCTTGGAAGGCTATTCTATTCCAATAAGAATTTCATCTGCACAAACTTTCTACACTGGAAGTTCCTATTACAGCATAAGTAATATACTGAAAGAACACCAAAAAGATGTAAAGATGGGAACTCTAATACTGCCTTAGCCTTCTTCACTTTGTAAAACATATCAGTCAAATCTTGTTGGAAGGATTCAAAGTGGATGGGTTCCATTTCAACTCAGGCAGGGTCGTACACATCATGGTCTCAGATTTCTCTAAAAAAATTAAGGGGTGTTCCTTGACTAAAATAAGGAGACCCATATTTTTCTTTCGGCAAGAAAATTTTCCCTTCGAGATAAAGGGTTTCAAATCTTGCACCGTCAAACAAGCCTCTAGAAAACGGTTATTTTTCCTAACTTCAGCGAGTCATTGCAGCAGAGTTAAAAAAGATATCGTGTTCTTCTATTTTTTTACATTGTGTGTATAACATATAATAATATATGGTGCTAATATTTGCTACACATCGTATGATTAAAATTTTAAAAATCGCAAACTTTGTGATTTTTAAAAAAATTGCAATTTTTTAAGTTTTTTTTAAACAGGTTTAGATGGAGTTTTTTCTATATTCGTTTTTTCGTTAAAGACATACAAATGTGCACTTTATTTGTAATTTTTTGTGTGTTTGTGAAACTGCTAGTTTCCGCGTTTCGGCAGCGTTAAAAAAAGCTGATTTTGAAAATCTCTAACTTTACGATTTTCTCAAAAAGGCCATTTTTTAAAATTCTGAAAAATTAAACTCCTGTTTGATTATCAACAGGAGAATATCTGTGTAAATTTTCACGGACCTAAAAACGCTCGTTTCCGAGTTAGACGCGTTTGAATTCGGTTTGAAAGCCTACGATTTCCCGTGTTCTAATGGCGCCATTTTGGAAAAATCTCAGGCGCAAAGTACGTACGTTATCTCTTACCTGAATCAAAGCGTTAGATATTCTTTGCCCGAATGATGGAATGAAAGCATTGGGTCAGCTGGCCTTGGTTGAATACATCCACCTCACCTTCCCCGAGTGATGACATGCCTATAAAACTGTCGGGGGGGGGTAACCAATACATAAAGAAATTCTGTTGCTCCACTAACAAAGTTGAGTTGCGAAAGACAGCAGCAGCAGTTGTTTGTTTGTTTGTTTACGTATATACTTAAACATCGCATAAGAAAAGACTATGAAAGAGTAGAAAACTGTTGTGAAATAATTTTAAGAAAAAGAGTGCAGGGCACGTGTACCGTAAGTTAATTTTCGATGGCTAAACAACCTCGAGTTTTTTCTGGGAGTTGCTAATTGTAGGCTACTGTCAGAAGAGCAGTTGCTGTTTTGTTATAGTTGCTAAAGTTAACCTCAGTTTTTCGTAATAGTAAAATATTCGCTCAGGAGATTTTGTCCTCTCGCGAACGGGGGAGAAGGTGCAATGCTTTGACCTCGCTGCTGGGTTGATAGCGCTGGTCGCTACCGAAACTCTGCTTACCTCTCCAAAACGTAATGGCAATTGTCTAATCTACTAAATAAATAACAATTAACACATACGCGTGCATGCTTATTCATAAAATGTGTTGAGTATATTTCCTGTTCAATCAGCTGATTTTACAAGTAAAATTCCATGTACAAAATATGCGCTTATAATGGTATAAAGATTTTTATCTATTTAAAACATATTCAAAGATTTCAATTTTTTAAAGGGGGGGGGGATTGTGTTCGCAGTGATCTCCACCTGGGCCACGATAAACCATGCACTGCCCATGGCTTCTGTTCCCTTAGAAGATAATCCTAGATCGATGGGAGACCAGCGGAGTTTTTGACACCCCCCCCTCACGTGTTGGTGAGGTGTCTCAAAGCAGGTAGCTTTCAGAAATGTTTCAACTTAGTTGGCTGGTAATAAGAAAGGGATTCCATTTCAATTTGGCAGGGTCGTACCATCACGGTCTCAGATTTCTCTAAAAAAATTAAGGGGGTGTTCCTTGATTAAAATAAGGGTACCCATATCTTTCCTTTCGGCAAGAAAAAAAAAATTTCCCTTCGAGACAGAGGGTTTCAAATCTTCCACCGTCAAACAAGCTCACTAAAAAACCGGTTATGTTTCCTAATCTCAGTGAGTCATTGCAGCAGAATTAAAAAAGATCTTTTGTTCTGGTATTTTTAATTACATTGTGTGTATAACGTATAATAATATTTGATGCTAATATTTTTTACACATCGTATGATTAAAATTTAAAAAAAATCGTAAACTTTGATTTTTAAAAAAAAATTGAAATTTTTAAGATTTTTTTTTAACTGGTTCAAATGGAGTTTTTTTTTTCTATACTCGTTTTTTTGTTAAAGGCATATAAATGTGCACTTTATTTGCAATTTTTTATGTGTCTGTGAAACTGCTAGTTTCTGCAGGTTAAAAACAGCCGATTTTGAAAACTTCCAACTTTGCCAACGATTTTCTCAAAACAGCCCTTTTTTAAAATTCTGAAAATTAAAATCCCTGTTTCATTATCAACAGGAGAATATCTGTGTAAATTTTCACGGACCTAAAAACGTCCGTTTCCGAGTTAGACACGTTTGAATTTGATTTGAAAACCTACGATTTCTCCGTGTTCTAAAGGGGCAATTTTGGAAATATCTCAGGCGCAAAGTATGTATTCTCTTACCCGAATGAGAGCGTTGGATCCGTCCACCTGACCCTACCCTGGGCGATAACACGCCTAAAAAACGGTCTTGGAAAAAAAAAAATAACAAATCTCTATATATAGATTTGAATGTATGTCTGCTAAACAAATTTACAGTTTTCAATTTAAAACCACCAAACTTGGTATACTATCTCATGGTACCCTAACTTAAACCGTAGACGGTTTTTGGAAGGGGTCGGAGCCCGGGGTCAAGGGGCTCCACACAAAACTTCCATAAAATCTAGTTTTCAATTTAGAACCACCTAATTTGCAATACTATAGCATGGTACCCTAACTTAGACCGCAGACTGTTTTTGGAAGGGGTCGGAGCCCTGGGTCAAAGGGCCCCCACACAAAATTTCCGTAAAATATACTTGTAAACTATAGTGCCCTAACTGAGACCGTAGATGGTTTTTGGAAGGGGAGGGGGGTTAAGCGTTGGGTGGGTGGGAGCCCGTGGTCAAAGAGCCCCACGCAAAATTTCCGTAAAATCTAGTTTTCAATTTAGAACCATCAAACTTGGTATACTTTTTCTTGGCACCCTAACTTTGTAAAATATTTTACGAAAATTTTGTAGGGGGTGGGGGGCTTGACCCCGGGTTCCGACCCCTTCCCAAAACCGTCTAGTCAAAGTTAGGGTGCCAAGAAAAAGTATACCAAATTTGATGGTTCTAAATTGAAAACTAGATTTTACGGAAATTTTGCGTGGGGCCCTTTGACCCGCTCCCCTCTTCCAAAAACCATCTACGATCTAAGTTAGGGTACCATGAGATAGTATACCAAGTTTGATGGTTTTAAATTGACATACATTCAATTCTCTATATATAGAGATTTGTTTTTTTCCCCAAGACCGTTTCTTAGGCATGTTATCGCTCAGGGTAGGGTGAGGTGGACGGATCCAGCACTCTCATTCGAGTAAGAGAAAACGTACTTTTGCGCCTTAGATTTTTCCAAAATGGCGCCTTTAGAACACGGAAAAATCGTAGGTTTTCAAACCAAATTCAAACGCGTCTAACTCGGAAACGGGCGTTTTTAGGTCTGTGAAAATTTACACAAATATTCTCCTGTTGATAATAAAACAGTGATTTAATTTTCAGAATTTTAAAAAGGGCTTTTTGAGAAAATCGTTGGCAAAGTTGGAGATTTTTCAAAATCGGCTATTTTTAACGCTGCGCAAACTAGCAGTTTCACAGACACATAAAAAATTGCAAATAAAGTGCACATTTGTATGTCTTTAACAAAAAAACGAGTATAGAAAAAAAAACTCCATCTGAACCAGTTAAAAAAAATCTTAAAAATTTCAATTTTTTTAAAATCGAAGTTTACGATTTTTTAAAATTTTAATCATACGATGTGTAAAAAATATTAGCATCACATATTATTATACATTATACACACAATGTAATAAAAAATACCAGAACAAAATATCTTTAATTCTGCTGCAATGACTCGCTGAAGTTAGGAAAAAATAACCGTTTTTTAGAGAGATTGTTTGACGGTGGAAGATTTGAAACCCTCTGTCTCGAAGGGAAAATTTTTTCTTGCCGAAAGAAAAGATATGGGTCTCCTTATTTTAATCAAGGAACACCCCCTTAATTTTTTTAGAGAAATCTGAGACCGTGATGGTACGACCCTGCCAGAGTTGAAATGGAATCCCTCTCTTGTTACCAGCCAACTAAGTTAAAACATTTTTTGAAAGCTACCTAGCTTTTGAGACACCTCACCAACACGTGAGGGGAGGGGGTCAAAACTCCGCTGGTCTCCCATCGATCTAGGATTATCTTCTAAGGGAACAGAAGCCATGGGCAGTGCATGGTTTATCGTGGCCCAGGTGGAAATCACTAAGAACACAATCACCCCCCCCCCCTCTTTAAAAAAATTGAAATCTATGAATATGTTTTAAATAGATAAAAATCTTTACACCATTATAAGTGCATAAGTTGTATATGTATTCTACTTGTAAAATCAGTTGATTGAACAGGAAATATACTCAACTTACATTTTATGAATAAGCATGCACGCGTATGTGTTAATTGTTATTTATTTAGTAGATTAGACAATTGCCATTACGTTTTGGAGAGGAGGTAAGCAGAGTTTCGGTAGCGACCAGCGCTATCAACCCAGCAGCGAGGTCAAGAGCATTGCACCTTCTCCCCCGTTCGCAGAGGACAAAATTCTCCTGAGCGAATATTTTACTATTACGAAAAACTGAGGTTAACTTTAGCAACTATAACAAAACAGCAACTGCTCTTCTGACAGTAGCCTACAATTAGCAACTCCCAGAAAAACTCGAGGTTGTTTAGCCATCGAAAATTAACTTATGGTACACGTGCCTGCACTCTTTTTCTTAAAATTATTTCACAACAGTTTTCTACTCTTTCATAGTCTTTTCTTATGCGATGTTTAACTATATACGTAAACAAACAAACAACTGCTGTTGCTGTCTTTCGCAACTCAACTTTGTTAGTGGAGCAGCAAGAATTTTCTTTATGTATTGGTTACCCCCCCCCCCCCCCCGACAGTTTTATAGGCATGTCATCACTCGGGGAAGGGTGAGGTGGATGTATTCAACCAAGGCCAGCTGACCCAATGCTTTCATTCCATCATTCGGGCAAAGAATATCTAACGCTTTGATTCGGGTAAGAGATAACGTACGTACTTTGCGCCTTGAGATTTTTCCAAAATGGCGCCATATAGAACACGGGAAATCGTAGGCTTTCAAACCGAATTCAAACGCGTCTAACTCGGAAACGAGCGTTTTTAGGTCCGTGAAAATTTACACAGATATTCTCCTGTTGATAATCAAACAGGATTTAATTTTCAGAATTTTAAAAAATGGCCTTTTTGAGAAAATCGTTGGCATAAAGTTAGAGATTTTTCAAAATCGGCTTTTTTTAACGCTGCCGAAACGCGGAAACTAGCAGTTTCACAGACACACAAAAAATTACAAATAAAGTGCACATTTGTATGTCTTTAACGAAAAAAACGAATATAGAAAAAACTCCATCCAAACCTGTTTAAAAAAAAACTTAAAACATTGAAATTTTTTAAAAATCACAAAGTTTGCGATTTTTTTAAATTTTAATCATACGATGTGTAGCAAATATTAGCACCATATATTATTATATGTTATATACACAATGTAAAAAAAATACAAGAACACGGTATCATTTTTAACTCTGCTGCAATGACTCGCTGAAGTTAGGAAAAATAACCGTTTTCTAGAGAGCTTGTTTGACGGTGCAAGATTTGAAACCCTTTTATCTCGAAGGGAAAAATTTTTCTTGCCGAAAGAAAAAATATGTCTCCTTATTTTAGTCAAGGAACACCCCTTAATTTTTTTAGAGAAATCTGAGACCATGATGGTACGACCCTGCCTGAGTTGAAATGGAACCCATCAGTGAATTGAGCCATTTTCCGGTTCCTATGCTCTTCGCTACTGGGAAAGCTTGGAAATTTATCTTTCTTTCAACAACTGCAACTTGGAATTTCCTTATATCATTCCCATGAACAGAAAATTCATACTCTTTCAAAATAAACTCACTAATCATGAAGCTGGTAACCATTACAAGAACTAAATGATTAAGATCTGGCAATGATGTAGTCAATTTCCACTCAAGCTCTGGCTGAAGAAGAACTAAAGAAAGAAATAGTTCAAAAGCTCTCATGTAAAATATAACTTTTACATAACTTATGTGTTTTCCTCCTTTTCTTCGTCCAATGTAACCCAAAGAAATATTTGAGTTATATAAACATACTTAGACAATAAAATTTGTCGAAATACGAGTCATTTGTGCAATAATGACCTTTCGTTACCTTTAAACTTTTTACTTTTTGCATGTTATCTTCCTAGTAAGCTCCATTTGACAAATCATGGAATGACACCCGATTTCCTGATAACACTTTCTTTGACTATTGCAAGGCTTAAAAAAATATAGTTAAAATATTATTAAATTATTGTAATTTCCTTTATCTAGAAATTCATATTTCTTACATACCCCTCACATGGGAATCAAGTAGTCATGCTGTCTTCTTTTGCGTGATATATATCGTAAGTTTTACATGTAAGGTTCGTATTTTTGAAGAAATCTTGGAGAGTATCCTTGCGTCCAATTAAAATATTCTTATGATCTAATCCAAAAAATCTAAACTATACCAAGTACTGATCCTTTTATAATGGCCAGTTTAGATGTAGTCTCTTTATTTCCTAATACCCCGGTCATTGAAACAACAGACCTCATATCAGAAAGGTTGTATAGAGAAAACATATTTCAAAAAATATAAATTCATGAAATAACAGAATTACTGAAATATATCTATAATAATAACTACTTTCAATATGATAATATTATGTATAAACAAAAGTTTGGTGCACCAATGGGTTCACCGTTATCTTCCCTTTTTGCAGAAGTGATATTACAAAACTTTGAAGAAAATATAATAGACAAATTTAAAGAAAATATTTTATTATATGGAAAATATGTGGACGACACATTGTTTTCTGGAAATCCAATGTTCAAGAACTTGAAAATCTGAAAGAAAAATTAGGGGAAATATATCTCACTGTAAACTTCACAATGGAACACTTGAGTCTAAAAATAAACTTCATTTTTTGGACATCACAATAGAAAACAACAATCAACATCTGCAATATTATGTATATAGAAAACCTACCTCTGTTCCGATTTTCATTCCAGCAGATTCTAACCACCCATAGAACTATGAAATATCAGCAATCCAAACACTACTTCAAAGGGCATTGCCATTTACTCATTCCAGTAAAATGCTTTTCAGAGAATTTGAGATAAAATGGATCATAGAAACTACTAAACAATTTTGATATAGCCCTAAATTAATTCAGAAATTAATATACCAGTATAAACATCCAAGGCAAAAGAAAAATATCAAGAAGACAAAGTTTTGTGGAAAACTACCATATATTAACCAGTTAACAAAACTAGTTAAAAAAGAATGTCAAAAACATAACCAAGACATTGGAATAACAATAACAAATCATAAAACCATGATTTTGAAAAATACAGATAAAATATATTTACTAGAAACAGTAGGAGTAATAGCATCCCCATCTATAACAGAAATTGCAATATTAAAAATAAAAACTTATCGTACATAGGAAGTACCAAAAATGCTTTAAAGAAACGGCTCAATCAACATATAACTAACTGGAAAAATGGGGAAGAAAAGACAGCACTAATACAATATTGCTTAAAAAATAAAAGTACACCCGTTTTTGAAGAAATAAGTATAGTTTGCCAACAACCCACTGAAAAAATGAGTTGTTTTGCTGATGCTATTGTTATAGAAAAAACAAAAAATAACAACTGCAACGTAAATTCTGGAATGGACCTACCAATACCCTGGAAAATACTAATCCAAGATGAGCAAAAAAATAAGACAAACAGAGCAAGAAGGTTGGAAGCAATGGTACCGAATACAACAGTAGACAGAATAACATTGACTCAAGAAATTTTACAAGCAGAAGAACAGGCAATGGCAACACCTCGAGAGAATGACGTCATATTTTTCGACAGTGATGAGATTGCCAGTTCCATGTACATGGCAGATCCTACATGACCACAAGGGAACACAGCCACTGTTTTTCTGCCTGAGGATGGTAGCAAAATGCATAGGATGTTTTCGAAGGTCAGCATTTCCTTCATTAGTGGCAAATGGACACATTTGTGGAGTGGATAGCTTGTTTTCCTGGTTTGTTTCATTCATTAAGATTATGCCTTTACATTCCTTAAAGAAGTACTAGTTTACTTGATTTTTCAATACATTGTTTCTATGTAGTTCCTGGCATCCCATTACTAGTCATGTACACAATTCCCGTTGTTTTTAACCTTTTTGCAAATACGATTTTTATTGGACACAAGGATACTCTCTTCAAGATTTCTTCAAAAATATGAACCTTACATGTAAAACTTACGATATATATCATGCAAAAGAAGACAGCATGACTACTTGGTTTCCATATGAAAGGTATGTAAGAAATATGAATTTCTAGATAAAGGAAATTACAATAATTTAATAATATTTTAACTTTATATATATTTTTAAGCCTTGCAATAGTCAAAGAAAGTGTTATCAGGAAATCGGCAGTCCTTTCATGATTTGTCAAATGGAGCTTACTAGGAAGATAACATGCAAAAAGTTTAAAGGTAACAAAAGGTCATTACACAAATGACTCGTATTTTGACAAATCCTTTTCTTCATATTGTTTATCTCAGTTACATGTCACTGCCTAATTTCTCTCAATATAGAATAGTCACCAAATATCTACCAAAATTCCACTCAACCTGCATAGAGCAAAGAATAATATAACTAGCATGTACAGAAGTGGTAATGAGTTACAGGGTTCTCCCTTCCTCAAATAAGAACTTTAAAGACTTTTTAAGCATCATTCAAAAATTTTTAAGGAACTTACCAACTGCATACACAGCAATGATGAGCACAAATATAAACTCAAGTGCCAATGAATTAGAAATGCTTTGGGCCACCATCTTGTATCTTGTTCTAATGACAGTGGCCATGCAATGAGACATGGATTCCATAAACTTATGAAAATGTTCTTGAAGTAATACCCATCATGCTACCTCTAAAACTGTCCATAATTTGCTAAGGCTCATAGCCAATGGAACATGTGCCTGAATGGTTTATTTTACAGTATCCCAAAAATACGTGATAGGGTTTAAATCTGGGTTTCTAGGTGGCCACTGCAGCATTTCAAATTAATAACAAATTTCTAGTAACAAATTTATAATTACTCTATGTCAGCATTGACTAGACGTAATGCCGAAAATGTCTAGTCAATGCTGACAGAGTATTCATTATAGCACGTTGTTCATATACTGTATATGCTTATATATAACTTAAATTTATAATTATGTTCCTGGCAATTATTAATAACAAATTTACAATTAGCATTATGTTTCCTATTGCATTCTTTCAACTATAAGAAACATAATACTAATTATAAATTTCAAAGACTTAAATATGAAAGAAAACAATTATTAGACCTCAGACAAGACCCCTCTTTAAAAATCTGTGAAGCAGATAAATCAAATCATTTAGTAATCTTGAACTGTAAGGATTATAAATCCAAAGTCGAAATAGCTTTCAAAGAATTAAATTGTGAAATAGTTAAAAAGATCCAAAAGATTCACAAATAAGATTTCTAGCTACTATTAGAAACCATTGTGTATTACCTATTGAACTCAAGCAGGTAAGGCCACCAATTGGAGCAACTACATTTGGCATTCTACCAAGATAAAAACTCTTAAGAAAAATTTACCGGTAAGAATTATAGTATTTGAGTCAATTTCTCCTTTAATAAATTTAGAAAAAAATTTGTTTACCTTTTTATCACCCATCTTTATGAACAATCAATTTTCTCTAAAAGACAGCTTAACTTTTGTTAAGAAACTAAAGTCAATAAAACAGGACTAATCTAGTTTTCAAATGGTGAGTTTCGATGTGAAATCTTTGTTTCCTTCAACCCCTGTTCTAGAAACAATCAAAATCATTACAAAATTATCTGACATTCAGAATTTAAACCCCCAACAGCCACTATCACTACATGATGTATTAATATGTATTTATAAAAATAATTTGTTTACTTACCAAAGATTAACCTACAGACAAAAAACAGGAGGCCCTATAGGATCACCGTTGTCCATTATTTTTGCAGAAGTGATATAATGAATGAAATAGAACAAAATACAATAAACAGACTACCTAATAAACCTCTTCTATATTGTAGATGACATTCACTCTTGCCAATTATGAACCAACTGCTTTCAAAAACCTCTGAAAACAAATGCCTGAACAACATAAATAAATAACCTTAACTATTGAAAATGAAAAGCATAATACCTTACCTTTCCTAGACCTATTAGTGATTAAAATGCTGATTTCTTAAATAAGATATACAGAAAACCATCTTCTGTACCATGTAATAATTCCTTTAGATTTAGCTCATCCTGTTAGATAAATAGCTTGCAAACTTGGGTTAAACATGCCTTCACTCATTCTTCCAAAAAAAAGGTAATGAGACGAAGAGTTAGATTGTATTAAATTCATGGCAAAAACTTTTGGATATGGTAAAAAAAGTGGTAAATAAACTGATTTGTGAAGTTAAAAATAAAAAAGAGTAGTAATAAATTATTTTGTGAAATTAAGTTTTTAAAAATAAATGAGAAACTCATAATCATCCATTAGATCTAAAATTAAATTAATTTCCATTTGTTATTGAGTATTAACAGTCCTTTAAAATTAAAGTTAAATAAATATCCAACCAGTATCATACAATAAAAATTCGTTAAAGTTAAATTAAATTAATTTTCTGATTGATATTAAACCCAATAGATGACACTCGATGTGAAATCCCTCGTACAGGCAAACTAACAACAGCTCATGTGCGCCTACACATCGATATTGCCAGTAAAATCAAGATGAGGACAAATATTCACCATTCACAATTCCTTGATGTGTGTGTGAGCATATGGGAACAACGCTGAAGATGGTGTCAAGAGAAGGACCGAAAATCCAGGTTACACAATATGAGATTATAAGCTGCATTTGCAACTGAACTTACTGTGTACATCATCTACCTATATTTTAGGTTAAAATTTATCAAAAAAATGAAAAAAATAGAAAAGAGTATGTAAGAGTAAAAAAAAAGTCTTTGAGCTCAATAACCAAGAATCCAAAACCAAGTGGTTTTAGGGTAAGTTAAATTTAAATTTTAATAGTAACAGTATTTTCCTTAAACCAAATATTATTTTGATTACATTATAATAAAATATTACCATTTGATCAATCTAAATATTTATTTTTTGATATTAAAAACAAAGACAAAGTACACGTGGTTCATATAGCGAATCGGCAAAACAAAAAATATGCTATTAAAATAGTGTTAGTCCTACAATGATTGTAGTGTGAGTATATGCGTATTTCACACATTAACTTACTTGCAAATATCAAATTCCCTTTCAGCACATAATAATTGCCTGAAAAACTGCTTTTAGGTGTCTTTGTTTTTTGGGGTTTTTTTTTTATTGGAGGTTTAACGACCACAGTGAGCAACTCAATGGGCTATAAGCAGTCGCCCGTCCCTAATTTAGGGTCACTGGTTCCAGGGAAGGGAGAGAGCCAGTGCCGTAAGACAAACACAACATCCATGCCTCACCGGGATTCGAATCCGGACCCCGTACGGACGAATGATCAGAGGCCATCGCTTAGACCACTGCGCCACCGGGGCGGCTTAGGTGTCTGACTTTGTATCATCGAGTCAAAGACAACGGTAACAAACTTCTTGGAATACACATTTTTCAGCCATATTCCAACAGAAGGAATAAAACAAACAACAGAAAACAACCTCGTTGTTAAATGAACAACGTAACAAAAGCGAGTGACGGAATGGGAAACATAAACAAACAGATGAGCATAAAAAAAAAAAAAAAAAAAGGAGCTCAAGTAAAGACAGAAAAAACGTACCTAAAGACTAGTGTAGCCCTCGAGCATTCTTTAGAACACGTGGCACAATGCGTGGTGGGCAGGGATTGGTTATTGAGCCGAGCCAGACAGCCACTTCAGTGGTGGAAACTGATATCACCACTTTCTCTTCAAGGCCAATTGCATCGTGGCAGATGTGGTGATTTTGGCGTGACAGGCCAGGATGGCAGCTATGGGACCTTTCATCACCCATCTTGCGACACAAAGAGAAGGAAGCCACAATGACAGGAGTCAAATATAAAGTTTTACAGAAAAACAACAAAATCCACATTTCAAAATAAAGTCTCCCAGTAATTTCACGGACTTTATGCACAAAAATACAATTTTTGAGGACTTCATAAGAGAAAATCTACCTTTTTCAAGGATTTCCAGGTCCTGTGCAAACCCTGATTAGACACTCTTCAACGTGATACAGCTACAATTGCTGATGCATGTTGTTTTTGGATTAATCTTCTGAAAGAAAACTCACTTTAGCCACATATTGAAACAATGTGTAAGGGAATGGACCAAATCCTGAAGCCATTCCATTATGGATCAAATCCTGAAGCCATTCCATTATGGATCAAATCCTGAAGCCATTCCATTATGGATCAAATCCTGAAGCCATTCCATTATGGATCAAATCCTGTAGCCATTTCATTATGGATCAAACCCTGAGGCCATTCCATTATTTAGAAAGCCTTCAGGATTTGGTCTATTCCCATCCTGAAGCCATTCCATTATGGATCCAATTCTGAAGCCATTCCATTATTTTGAATACCTTCAGGATTTGATCTATTCCCATCCTGAAATCATTCCATTATTTGCAATGGCTTCAGGATTTGATCCACTCCCATCCTGAAGCTAAATCCTGAAGCCATTCCATTATTTTTCGCTTCAAACAAAAAAGGTGAAGAGTTGACTGATGTGCAAAATGATTTGGCTCAAACATGGGCTACAGAGAAAATTACGAGGTTTTTACCTGTGTTGATTACATAACATCATCAACAACCACCATTAACAATCCACTGCTAGATGAAGGTCTCCAAGTTTTTTCCACAATGGTCTATCTTGCACCAGTCACCTCCATGTCATTCATGCATGCTTTCAAATTTCATCCACCCACATACCATGTGATTTTTTTTTTCTGGGTCTTTTCCTGTCCCTTGGAATTCAGTCTAGAATTTCAGTTGCCCATCGATGGTCTGTTATTCTGGCAACATGTCCACCCCATTACCATTTCAGGGATTTTACTCTGATCATGCTGTCTTCCTACCAGATAAATGTTTAACTGATTATTTACTTACTGTTGCCGTATCAAACTTCCCTATTCACAGCGATCTTGACACACAACTTGGACTTCACTGACATCCATCATACAACATACACAAGACCTCTATCCTTTATACTCATAATCTTTTTTTTTCATGCAGACACTCCTGAATCTGATCCTCCCACGATTTCCTTGGCCTGCCTCTGCCTTTCCTTCCTGCCACTAGGGCTAAACAAATTTTCTTAATAAGCATCTCATCACTCATTCTTTCAACATGGCCAAACCACAGAAGCACATCAGTCTCCACCTTGCTACCAACATTTTGCTTCACATTACACAACTGCAACATATCTTCATTCCTCACATGATCAGAACGTGTCTTGCCACAAACGCATTTCTAATGCATTGCTCCAGCACACAAACAACTCTTATGTTGAAAATCTTCCAAAAATGTGGAGACAACGTAAATAGACAAAGTCATAGTTCTTTCCACATTTTTCTTTAACACACAACAACCGAGAAATTGTATTTCATCACCAACGTGGATTATTGGCAGTGTTGTGCAAAGCGAATGCACTCTGCTAGTTATTGAGAGATCTGGAGTTTGATCCCAGTGTTGAAAAAAAAAAAACTTTTTTGGTTGCTGTCTGTTAATTAAAGAAAAATTTGCAAACACTGATGACTTTGTCTATTTACACTGCCTCCATGTATTTGGAAGATTTTCACCATTTCTCTTGCCCTTCGGTTTATTTAGCTTTAGCTATGGCACAAGTTATTTAAAGCTATTAAATAACTCGTGCCGTTAAGCCCCATTACATGGAGATGTCTCAGTTGCTGAGCCCATCACTATGGATTTGTAAAGTCAGATGCTGACAGATAAACACACATAGCGCCATGGATTGTTGGCACCGTAACACAAAGCAAACACACTCTGCTAGTTGTCAACAGATCTGGGATTTGACCCCAGTGGTGACGAAATACACTCGCAGATAATGAAATTTGCGCACCACGAAGGAAGCATCGATTTCAACTGAAATTTTATGGACGTAATGATACAGATGAATGATGCACATGATAGCAAAAACAGAGCTGCAAAACAATTACAGAGGGATCTGTGGTATGCACTCCTGTCATCTTCAATGGCGCGTCGCACCGCATTGGGCGACGATACATGCTGCAATACGGCCTAGCATGGGGGCGAACAGACGCTTGATGTTGTCCTGCGGCAGACTGGCCTACACGTGTTGGATGATGTGCTCCAAATCCCGGATAGTGCGGCACGGTGGCAGCCGGCGTTTCAACTGGTCCCACACATACTCGATAGGGTACACGTCCGGGGAGCGGGCACACCATGGAAGTGTCTGCACACGAGGTAGGTAGTCCTGGAAAACCCGAGTGGTGTGCGGGCGGGCATTATCCTGCTAGTATAGTGCACCTGGAATCCCAGACAGGAATGGGAGCGCATGGGGCCATAGGATCTCATCCACATACCACTACTAGAGCTGATCGGCTATCGTAGGTAATAGCTCCCCAGACCATAATGCTTGCAGTGGGGAAGGTATGGCACTCGATAGCGAAGTTGGAATTCTGCCATTAACCCGGGGGTATCCACACCCAGACACGATGATCATCTGTCCCCAAAACGAAGCGGCACTCAACACTAAACACCACAGGTCGCCAGTCTGTAGCGTTTCACGTTGCTCTGGCCTGGCACCACTGCACACGGAGCCGGCAATGTTCTGGTGTTAATGACAGCACATGTAAGGGGCACTGGGATCGCAGATTCGCTTTCGCGAGGCATCTGGAAATGGTTCAGGGGCACACAGGAGCTGCTACATCTGCTTGTATAGTGGGCCATGTCCTTGTGGGATCTGTTCGTGCCTGGCGCATGATGCGTCGATCCTCTCTATTGGTGGTCCTCCTGGTCCTTCCGGAGCTGCTCGGCCATGTGGCAGTGCAGTGACATCACATGTCCACTACTCCCAGGACAGTTGGACAGTATGGTCAGAACGATCCACGTGGTGAGCTATATGGCACTCCGGCCACCCTGTGGTTTTCAGCCCGATGATCAGACCTCTCTTAAAGTCCGTAAGTTGTGTAAATCGACGTCTCTGGTGCCTACCTGGCATTCTTGTCAATTTGTACTCTTGCCTGCATCTGCCAGTGCTTTTTGATTTCATGGGGCAGAATACACGCTGGTTTATAAGGTTGCTGGTTCATGCTTGCAGTGCCACCACAGGGTGTGGAGTCATGCACACTTGCACCAAACGTGGATCATTTGCATACCAGCATGCATTCCAGCTATTTGCACAGTTTCGTGGTTGTAGCATGTTTTCTTTTTGGTGCACAAGTTTCATTGTCTGCGAGTGTACAATTTTACTGTTGCTGTGTGTTAATTAAAGAAAAACGTGGAAAGAGTGATGACTTTGTCTATTTACATTGTCTCCACATATATGGAAGCTTTTCACCATTTCTCTCGCCCTTTGGATTTATCAGCTATAATTAAATAGCTTGTGCCGTTAAGCCCTACCAGATGGAGACATCTCAGTTGCTGAGCCCATTACTACGGATTTGTGAAGTCAGATGCTGACAGATCAACACACACATAGTGCTGTGGATTGTTGGCACCATAAGATCTGGGGTTCTATCCCAGCAGTGACGAAATACAATTTTTTGGTTGCTGTGTGTTAATTAAAGAAAAACATGGAAAGAGCGATGACTGTGACTCCTATGTTTCTTCTGTAGTACCCATGTTTCACTGCCATACATCATAGTATGAACAATTACACTTTAATACACAGCCCTGAGGGACCCCTTTTTTTTTTTTTTTTTTTGATTGGAGGTTTAACGACCACCGTGAGCAACTCAATGGGCTATAAGCAGTCGCCCGTCCCTAATTTAGGGTCACTGGTTCCAGGGAAGGGAGAGAGCCAGTGCCGTAAGACAAACACAACATCCATGCCTGACCGGGATTCAAACCCGGACCCCTTACGGACGAATGATCAGAGGCCAGCGCCTTAGACCACTGCGCCACCAGGGCGGCCCTGCAGGACTCTCTTAAGAATTCATCATTCCTGTGAAAACCTCCCAAAGCAGCTATGAATTTCAATGAAGAATTCACCGGCCTACTAATCTCACCATCCAATTTGCTCTCTCTGTCAAACATGCTTCCTAAATACACAAACACACTCACCTAGCCAATCACAGTGCCATTTGGATTGCTAACAGTTCCTCGCTCAAAAACCATGACTTTGGTTTTTCCCTTACTTATTCTGAGTTTTAATTTCATGCAAATGTCGTACATCCGGGACAACATACTTTGCAACTCACTTTTGCTCTCTGCCAACAGGACTGTGTCATCAGCATACAGCAATCTGCACACACGGATGTTACCAAGATATAAGCCAGTATTGTCCATCTTGGCATCACACATGCAGTCATTCATGAATATATATAGTAGCCATGGTGACATTATACAACCTTGTCTGACCCCTGCACCAATAGAAAACCATTCTGATAAAACATCATTCACTCCTACACAAGCTCTACTGCCAGCATACAGGGCTTTTACATTATTAAGCAAGATTCCCAGTACCACCAAATTTATTCAATACTTTCCACATAAGTGTCCTATTTACTCGGCTGTAAGTTTTCTCTAAATCTATGAAGACACCAAAAACTTTCTTACCAACAGCCAGATACTTTTCAGTCATCATGCGTAATACAAAAATTTGGTTAGTACAGCCTTTACCAGGCATAAAACCACTCTGAACATCCTACGCTTTCTCTGATGTAAGACCCCGTACTTTTTCAATAACGACCTTACCAAACACTTTCCCTGGCACACTCAGTAGACTAACACCACAAACAAATTGCTAGTTATAGCCGTTACTCGTATAATCCGGGAAAGACCCAAAATATCAAGGAAATCATTCAAAAAATAAATTTCGTTATCAAATATAGTACATACAATGTTTAATGTTGAGAAATACATAGTACTTACGTTTAGTTGAAATTACCGTACAATATTTCGGTTAGTTGTGGAATTCTTGAAAAATGCGTACGTACAGTACCACAGTACATACACATAGAACTATACATACCATTATACATACTGTAGTACATACATACATACATACATACATACATACATACATAAGTACGTACAATGTGATGCAGATTAAGTTGAAATTCTTGAATAACGGACATGTAAACTACATACCTACTGTATGAAATACAATATGTGCTATACAGTATTGTAATTTTTTTACCGTACTATGCTAGGTAAAATTAAGCACAGGTACAGTACTATCTGCCCAAAGCACATATTCTTTTTATTTCGTTCGAAAAAATTTGGTTAATTTTAGCTGCATTGTCCTTGACTTCAACCGAAAATTCATCACATTACGCTTAACAACTGATAATGCACTGAACACACACTCATTGCCAGAATTAGTTTCATAAAATCTAGTCAAAACATCCAAGGCATCTTGTGTTTGATTGTAAGTCACAACTTCTTGCGTCTCTGTAATGTTTTCGCCTTCACTGTCGGTGTCAGTTTCTTCATTCACCGCAATTGACTTCTTGCACAATTTGTTCCTCCGTTAAAATTCCAATTGTAAGGACTGCAGCGTCAATGTCGATAAAATCATCAAGAGAATAGCAATTGTTAAAGGTGCTTAAATCTCTACTATTTAACCATTCTGATAAGGGGAGATCATTGTCATCAATCACTTCAGTGCTTTCTACTAAAGTCTCCTTTAGAAGACCAGCCTTCCTATAACAATTTTTAATGGTTGTCAGAGTGACACTATCCCAACCTTCTCTCATAAGGCGAACAACATCCAAAACAGAAATCTTAATTTCTAGCTTCTCCATTTTCTGGATTAATTGTACAATTAGAAATCGCCGAAAATGGCACTTAAAGCTCCTAATAATCCCTTGGTCCATAGGCTGTAGAACAGATGTTGTGTTTGGTGGTAGAAACACAAGTTTGATATTTGCCAAGTTTTCTACTTTGGGATGTGCTGGGAAGTTGTCTATTAACAGCAAAATGTTTCTGTTTTTCTTTCGTAGTTCACGATCCCATTTATGAAGTTCTCCCGTAAAGATATCTGATGTCATCCACACCTTTCTGTTTGCTTTATAATCAACCAGGAGATGCTGAACATTATTAAAACATAAAGGCTTTAACGATTTGCCAATCACCAATAATTTTCTTTTTTCATTCCCTGCCATGTTCGCACAAATTAGAACGGTTAGCCGATCCTTTGCCAATTTACCTCCAATGCATTTCTCGCCTTTAAAAGTTAAAGTCATGTCAGGGGTTACCTTGTAAAAAATGCCCGTTTCATCAGCATTGAATATGTTCTGCTCACTGAATTGAGAAATGAAGCTGGGCCAAACGCTTTTTAGCCATTGACTTACAGATTCCGTATCCGCAGACATTGATTCCCCTGACATTTTTGCGTAAACAATATCATGTCTGTTCTTGAAGTGATCAAGCCACCCATTACTGCATATAAAATTCTCATGACCGAACTGTACTACAAATTTTTCCGCTTGCACTTTTAAAATCGGTCCATTGATACGAAAACCAGCATCACATTGAACTTTAAACCAACAAAGTATAGCTTCATCAATATCATTTTTTTCACATTTTTTCATTTTTTTGCAATCTGTAAGATTGTTTTCAAATGCTGACAAAACTTCATCTTTGTTCTTCCACAATGTCGATACAGTAGATGATGAAAGCCCATACTTTTTGCAAACAGCTGAATTTTTCTCGCCGACTTGCAGTTCCTGAATAATATCCATTTTCTCTCTGGTGGAGAGAGCTTTTCTTTTAACACCAACCATTTTGCTCACAATATCACACTTAGTAAAAAAGGGGGAGGGAAAGCATAAGCGATGTCGTAAGAGTAGGGCTGCGTGCGACTTTCTGATTAAAAAAAGGTTACGATATGTTCCGTGCGAAGTTGAAATACTGAATGCACTAAGAAAACGTGTGGGGTTAGACCATAGCAGCCAATGAGAGAAAGCGAATTCCAATAACCCTCTCGTAGAACAGAGGCAAAGGAAAGGCTGGAAAGCTTTCCCCCACAAAATGCCACCCCCACCTACCCTTGGGCTGAAATGCAAAATGTCATAAAACACTCCCCACTTTTCTCTCAGAGCAGGTGACACACCGACAGTCTTTTTGAGTGGCAGGTGGCTAATTGACGCCACCTTTCAATGCTGCGCTATCTTTACTGGTTGTAAAAAAATAAATAAATCAGTCTTGCAAATTTGCTCGCTATAACAGAGTTGATACTCGTAACAAGCGGGATAATTTAACACTAATTGCATACGAAACCAAACTTCTGCATTTACTCGCTATAGCCAGGACCTCGTTATACTCAAGCTCGTCTTAACCAAGTTCGACTGTATTCACAACATCTGTCATTTAACTCATAAGGCTCTCATATCATTTCCCAGATCCTATTCTTCACACAACTTACAACTTGGCTTCCTGAGTCTCAGGTACTTTCAGAAAGTTTTTCTATCTTTCCAAAAAGCCAATTCATGGCTTTCCACCTTCTCCATATTTTTTTCCCTTACTCTGGCAAACTAGCTTAGCTGCTTCACGCTTCTTACCGCAATATTCATCCACAGAAACTCTACCTTGCGACATCCCCAAATATGCTTCCTTCTTTCCCTTAACTGCTTCTTTAATCTCACTGTTCCACCAAGCATCCCCTCTGTTACCCACCATTGCAGTACCACAGACTGCTTCAGCAGCAGTGACAACAGAGTTCTTAAAGCATTCCCACTTCTTTTCTACAACTCTCTCACATGACCTCCTCAGCTCCTTCAGTTGTTCTCTGAGTAAGTCAGAGTAACGCTGATGATCTTCGGGGAGCCTTTCAACCTTCATTCTTTCCATCCTAGGCTTCTTCTTATTCCTTTTCCTCCACCCAACATACAGTTTCATTTGTGACACTACCAAGTAATGATCAGACAACATCTGCACCTCTCTTGCCATTTTCCTTAACCATGAGTTCCTCTTCTTATTTCTCCTGGCAACACCAAGCATGCATCTCTCCAGGCTTCTTTCAGTTGTCTGCAGCCTTTTTAATTATTAGTTAAGCTCGACATCTCTGCTCTGTATGTAAGCGTGGGAAGGATGCACTGATCAAAACGCTTTTCTTTTAAGATATAATGGCATATTGCTCTTAAAAATTGTACTGCTTCTTCCAAATCAAAAACTCTCCAATCAAGTTTTATATACCGATTAATTTCTTAATTAATGTGACCTTTGCTAGGTATCTGCTGTCCAAAGTAAATGCAGGAATCTGTTATCTTCAGCCTTTCTCCATCAATCAATATATCTTTATTTTTTGTAAAAGCATTATACATCAGTTGTGTCTTCTGAAAGTTCATTTTTAATACCACTTCTTTACTCTTGTCAGCAAGTTCCAGGATCATACTCTGCAGTTTTAAAGGAGCAGTTGCAAAAATGACAGTCATCTGCAAAGCAAATGTGAGTTAAATAATCTTCATTAATCTTTATCCCTTTGTTTTCCCAGTTCAGTGATTGAAAGACATTTTCCAATGTGGCATTAAAGAGCTTCGGAGATATGGGGTCACCTTGTCTCACTCCTTTTCCAATTTTTATGTGTGTTGTATTTTCAAACAGCCGAATCTTTGCACTTGCATTTTCATAGATGTTATTAATAATATTAATGTATACATATTCAATACCGCAGGATTTCAGAGCCATTGTAACTGCAGATTGGTTTCACCGAATCAAAGGCTTTTTCATAATCGATAAAAGCCATGCACAATGGAAGTTCATATTTTTTCGCTCTTTCAATTAGTTCTCTCAGTACGTGGATATGATCTATTGAGCTGTAGCCACTCCTGAATCCAGCTTGTTCTTTCAGTTGAGCCATGCCCAGAGTTACCTTCAAGCGGTGTGAAAGAACTTTAGTGAAGATTTTATAAACCACTGATAGGAGGTTGATAGGTCTATTGTTCCTGAGATCCTCAACGTCACCTTTTTTATGTAGCAAGATCCTTGTAGCGTTGTTCCAATCCTCAGGAATTTTCCCTTCATTAAGTCATCGAGTGAAAATTTGGGCGAGTACTGTTTCGATTTCTCCACTTGCTTCTTGTATGATGTCTACAGTAATTCCATCTTCTCCTGGAGCTTTTCCCCGCTTCATGTTCTTGATTGCATGTGCAACTTCTGCTGGGAGGACTGAAAGAACTCTGGTACCTTTCATGATGTCTGGAGTACATGTATCATCCTTTTAATATAATTTGGAGTAGAAATCTTTCACTCTTGTCAAAATTTTGCCTCTATTTCTTGTTACAGAACCATCTTCTTTTCTCAGTGCCATAATCTGTTTTCTTCCCTTGCTGAGATGTCCCTTTGCTATCTTTAGGCTTTGGTTATTTTCAATTGCTTTCCTCACTAGTTCACAGTTGAATTTCCTTACGTCTTCAGTGATACTTTTTCGTACTGTCTTGCATAGCTCTATATATTCCACTTTGGAAGTCACATCATCTTTAGTTATCCTCATCTCTCTTCTTTTTTGCATCAACATTTTGGTTTTCCTGATAATTTCTTCACATGCAACTTGTTCTTAGACCCAGCTAATTTTGTTGCTGTTTCCATAAGAGCTTTGGTTACTTTTCTGTTAACTTCAGAAATATACACTTCTTCCGATGTTAGGCCTTCTAAAGCAGAGAATCTATTCTTCAGTTCCAACTTGAAGGTATTATGGTGTTTTTTAAGGTTGGTTATGTCAATACATTTTGTTTGTCTTTATATATATATATATATATATGTTTTCTAATACAATGCTTGTGTTAATTTAGGATATACTGTACGTACTGTGAATTGCCTCTCATTTTCACCTCTGCTCTTCACAAACATGCGAACACTGCAGTATCTGTTGGTGGTTAATTGACACAGCTTTGTTTGTTGGGGACATTAATATCTTCTGCTACTTATAATTTTTCACCCTTTCATTTATGCCATCACATGTGTGAAAGACGATGCACTGTAGTGATTTTTCAAACAGTGCAGCTCAGCAGCATTTGGGCATGGGAGAGAGGTGGTCGTGGGCTTGTTTAGGTTTCAGTGCGTTAAAGAACTGCGGACTTTGCACTCTGTTTGGGGATGCCATTCTCTTTGTCTCAGTACCAGCCAACCGCATGTTTCTGTCTCTCAGTGAGTGGTGTATCTTGCATGTCTCACAACCTTCTGCATCTTTACAGTGTAATAAAAACTATCACCTGGGTCCACAGCATAGTGCTTCTGAAAGTGCTCCCAAGAGACAGAAGAAAGTGAAGACCTTACAAAAAAAGGTTGAATTATTAGATATGCTTCATAGAGCAAAGTCAGCTACTATGGTTATCTGCTATTATGGCATCAAAGAGTTGGCCGTGCAGTATATCAAGAAAAAAGAAAGGAAAATTCATGAAGCCATTGCTGCGTGAAGACTATATGAAGTGCAAAATCTATATATCTCTCGCGTAGAGAGTGTTACTTTTATGTGGGTGCATGATTGCTATAAAAAGGGCATTTCTATAAATTCAGATATGATAACAGGAAAGGAAAAGTTCTTATATGTTTCTATAAAGTAAAGGTAAGGCAAAGAGTCTAGCTCTATATTTTCATGCTAGTTAAGGCTGGTTTGATAATTTTAGGAAAAGGTTTGGCCTACATAATGTGAAAATTACAGGATAACAGGCCTCTGCCCACAAAGAGAGAGCTAGTGAATTTCCTCACATCTTAAGGGAACTTGTTGAAGAGAAGGGATATGAGCCAGAGCAGGTATTCTATGCCATTGATACCACTTTCTTTTTTGAAGAATATGTCACAGAGGACATTCATTAGCAAAGAACAGAAAGGAGCACAAGGCCTTAAGGCAAAAAGGAATAGGATAATCATGCTGTTTTGTGCAAATGCAGCTGTACAGATAAAGACTGTCCCAAATTTATAAAGCCGCTACCCCCTCCAAGCCTTGACAGGCAGGGTTTGCCAGGGTGGGGCCAGTTCGAAAAAACTATCAAAAACCCCACCTGGTTTTTTTTTTTCAAAATTAGATTCCCTTTTTTCTTCTACAATATTCCAAATTTAATCAGCACCCAATAAAATATTATTTTCTTTTACAATTAATAACAATAGGAATGACTAGATTCTCTTTCTTGCCTTCTCAAAGGTGATAGTTGACAGATTTTATTATTTAGCAATACAAAACAATCCTTTCAAATCAGCTGACAAAGCAACTGATTTGAAATAAAAAAATTAAACAATAATCCTGAAGATAATAAATGGTTGCATATAAATAACTTCCCACCTATAAAGAATAACTATAGAATAGACCAACATTATCTATTCATACTACAGAAAAAAATAATAGAGAAACAGAATATAACATACTTAGCTTGTAACTAAAATATTATCTTTAAATAAAATTTGCCTGAGATATTATTTGTGTGTGGCATGTAAACTGCAATGGATTTTGACTATTTACAACCACCTAAAAATTAAACAATGGATAATAAAGTATTTTTGCTTTGTGTTTCACTAGAACCTCAAAAGCAGTCTGAAATTATCATAATTTTGTGACCCACACAATTTTCAAATATTTTCAAACCTCTTGAGTTTTTCTGTAAAACAGCCACATTTAAATAATTAATGTAATCTCAGGAGTTTTAGTCAGAAAAAAAAAAACTTACTAATCTACAGGAAATTTTGATCCGAAAAGGTATAAACTGAACAAGTTTTGTGGCTTTCTCTATCTCAAGCCTATTTCATAACTTATTCCAAACTAGTTGAAACACTGAGAAAATTCCCTCAATGGAGGCAGATGAAGCTGGTGCTGAATGTGGCACATAAAGTTAGAAAATCCTGCTGGCAATTTTGAATTTGAACCCTTTTCAGACTTTTTTGCCATGACTTGCCATCCCTTTATGGAAGAAAACTGGCTGATGACACTTTCTTTCATCATTGATGTTAGGTAACAGTCTTGTGTCATTAATTTTGAAAGCCATTACACGGTCATTTCAGAATAATATGACCACCAACCAGAGGGAAAAAATAAGCGGTATCGCATCGCAGTTTGCAATTCAAAAATAGAAGTTTGCGATGCAAACTCATATTTGAATTGCAAAACCACAATTCAAAGTTTAAAAATGAAATTTCCATTAAAATGTTCAATCCGTAGAGCAAGTAGTTTATCGAAAATGCGATTTTGCTTACGCTTGAAAAAAAAGTCATGTATTCATGACTTTATGAATACTTTATGTTTGCTTTCAGCTGGTAAAAGCTCCCTCGAGTAGCTCTAGCTGTGCAGTGATGAGGTAGTTATCGTCAGACCACAGAGCGTCAATGATTGGTTCCACACTTCTGCCTGTCTGTGCTACGAGTCATTTAACGACAGATGCTCTTATCGCTGTTTTGGTTTGGGTTTGGGCGCCACTTAATTTTAGGGGAATGCAAGTTTTGTTGATTTCTTCTGTTATTTGAAATCATGGCTACCAAAGTGAAAATATCAACCATGAAAAGGTGCATGGAGGAATTAGTTCCAAAAGATAGTTGGTTACGCTATGATGTTGACGCCGATAAAATCTTCATCTCTTCTGCCTATTGCATACTTTGTCAGAAGAATGTTGACAAGCATAAAAAATTTTGGAAATTTCTATTCTTATATTGATGGAGTTTCTGGACTCATTATTAAAAAGGACAATGTGGTAAAGCACATCAAATCGGAAATTCGCCTTGCCAGTGCCTCCAAGGCAAAACATAAAGGAAAATCGCTAGCTGATTTTTATCAAAGAACATCTTTTGCTAAGTAAATGATTGTTGCTTCCAATGCACCTAAAAACTTGAATTGGAAAATTAATTGATATAGCATATATGATTGCCAAAGAGAAAATTCCATTTGCAAAATTTCCTAAAATTATTGAGTTACAGAAACGCCATGGTGTTGATGTAGGGCAAACTTACTATTCGTTCGTTATGTGTGCTCAGTTCATGGAGTACATTGCTAATGTTTTCGAAACTTATTTGCTCAATGACTTAAGAAAGACAGACTATTTTACCTTATTTATTGATAGTACAGATACAGTATGTTAGTGTATCTGAAAATGAAATTATTTGTATCATGTATGTCAATGAAGTAGGAGATACCAAATTATTATTCCTGGCATTAAAAAAAACTGACAAATGCTGATGCTAACGGTATCAAAAAGGCAATTGTAGAGTCCATTGCAGAATTTGGAATAGTAAATTTTGAAAATAAATTGATTGGATTTTTAGCTGACAGAGCAAATGTTAACATGGGACGGAAACAGGGTGTTGTAGCTCTTTTGAAGAAAAACTGCCCTTGTTTAGTGTCAGCACACTGTTTATGTCATCACTTAGAGCTAGCTCTAAAAGATATTATGCTGTCAACATATTTTCAAGAGGTACATAAGTTGTTGGAAGACATTGATATTTTTTTATGAAAAAAGTGCCAAATGAATTAGACTTTCGTGAGTTCTTAACAATACTTGATGAAGATGTATCTGATACACCAGCTTTGTGAGCCCATGGTACCTGATGGGTTTCAACGTATGCACAGAGCCAATGGCACACTGATTAAAAATTATTTTGTTACTGTACAGCAACTAGAAAATATGGTTGCGGATCTATCAAGCAACGGAGAAAAAGCCCGGATTACAGGCATGTTGAGAAAAATTAAGTCCATGAAATTTATAACTTGGCTGCTGTTGCTTTGCAACATTTTATATTTTTTGTCAAAAGTATCTCCGTCTCTCCAGTTGGATGATGTGGATGTACCTTACATTTTGAACGCATTAGAAAATTTTTATGATTCTATCAAAATTATGAAGAAAAGAAAGTTTTCGGCCCACCTGTCCAAAATTTTACGAGACTCAGCAAACGTATCAGCTTGTGATTCAGTGAAAACTAGAATTTCGTGGCATTGAACTGAGCTGTAATTTGACAGTAGATGTATTCTATGAAAATTGTGAATATCTTTTAAATTATATTCATCAGTGCATGCATACTCGGCTCGGTGACTGGCACGATAATCAAGTTTTTAACGCTGTCAAGCTGTTAGAACCTGAGCTTTGTCCAACAGACAAATCTACTCTTGCAAATTTTGGTGATGATAAAATTACTGTATTAACTGAACATTTCAGTGAGTTGTTGACTACCAACAACATTGACAATGATAAAATTCAAGAAGACTGGAATTGTTTCAAAACCTTTTTGGTTAACAAATGTGCAACACCTGTCAAAGCAACAATTATGAAAATGTTTGAAAGAAAAGTATGCGAATAAATTCTCAAATCTTAACCACATGATAAATATCATGAGATTATTGCCCGTATCCAATGCTAAGGTCGAAAGAGCCTTTTGTGCGATGAAAAGAATCAAGACAGATTTCCGTAATAGGATGAATTCTGATGCTTTGAACCATCTATTGCAGATAATGCTGGAAGGACCGGAACTATGCGAATTTCACCCTGAACAAGCAGTGGAGGTATTTTTTCAAAAGAAGTCCCAATGCACAAGTGTGAAGCCATACGGAAAAAGAAAGAACAAACGCAGAACCTGAAACTACCACAAATTCAGGAGTACTCTCACTGCCAAGTGACAGTAAGTAGCTGCTGCAATGTGTGACCAGGTAACATTTCACCATATATCCATAGAAAGAAAATTTGTACTTTTTACATATCTACTAAAATATTTTTAAAGTTTACTTTTCATTATTGATTTGAATATTTTCGATAGATATTGAAAGGTGCTAGAAATAGGTTTATTCGATAATAAATTATTAGTCACTTAAATAAAAACAAAATTTAGTCTCAAAAGTGCTCCACATAATTACCCAATTGCTCTGCAATGATAAATTTGAGGAGCAAAATTGCTCCACAAAATATTTCAGTTATTTTTCACCCTGCTACCTACCTAATAATGGGATAGCAGCAGTGAGATGTCGTAGTATGGACTCACTGAGGCCTTGGAAGGTTGCCCAAGGCACATGTGCCCATTCGGACCACAGCAGAGCATGGAGGTCCTGGAGATGACGTGGTTGTGAGTCGGCATGCCAAACTTGTCAATCTAAATAGTCCCATAAGTTTTCTAGAAGATTGAGGCCGGGCGATTTCGCCGGCAAAGGGAAAACGGAGACATCGCTGTCGTGTTCCTGGAACCAGTCATGAACTGCCTTAGCGACGTGACAGGGTGCATTGTCCTTTTAAGAACCATCACCACCAGAGTAAATGTCCAGTGTGAAAAGATGCACGTGGTCTGCAAGAAAAGACAGGTAGCCATTGGCATTTAGGGACCCATCCAGTGGTTCCAACGGTCCCACAGCATACAAGGAAAACATCCCCCAGACATGCACACTGCCGCCACTGGCCTGTACTTGACCAACAAGCGTGTGAGGGTGTTTGTTCTCATGTGTCTGATGCCGTGTCCACCACCGTCCCTTCTGTGAAATAGAAACCTTGATTCATCGGTGAAGGCAATTTTTTTCCCACTGTCCAATGATGGTAATCCCATGTGAACTGCAGACATCATTGCCGATGGCCCTGGGTTGACATGGGTGCCTTGACGCAGCATCAGCTCCGGAGACCCATGCATAACAGGGTTCGCTCTACTGTTATCTGGGGCACGTACATGGGTACCCCAGCATTCATTTGAGTGGTCAATTGCTGCGCTGTTGCGTGTAAATTGCCCTTCACAAGTTGACAGAGGTGACATTCTCCTCTGGGGTTGATGGCCTTTGGAGCTCTACAGTTATGATGGCAGGAGGTACTGGGTGTACTGGCGGTCCAATCTTGGTACACTCTTACTACAGCACCTCGCAAACAGCCCCCAAAGTCTGCTGTTTCTGAAATGCTTCCACCCTTGGCGTGGTAACCAATGATCATTCCATTCTTCTTTGAACATCCATCAAATCATTACATCTGCCCATTGTGCTCACGTAACACACTATGGCTCATCTGTACTGGCTAGCCGCTTATATCTCTATGTGGTTGACATTGTCACATGCACTCTGTGACACACCCAGTACACAGTGATTCTGGGGGTGGTCATATAATTCGATTGTGTAATCAGGGGGAAATTTGGATATCCACTCTTCTGCAATACTCTACTGTTCTTGGTTCAGTTTCTGACCTTTGTTTTTGGATCCATGAGGTTTGCTAGAAAATGTTGTGCAATAATTGCTTAACATATACCTTTTTAAATCCAGATGGTTGGGCTGCAAGATTTCTTCTTGTATTAAATCCAGCTGTATTTCAACAGCAACTAAAATGGACGCTGTGTCTCTCTCTGAAGTGTGTCCAGTGTGCTAGCAACAATGGATAAATGTTTTTCCAAATTCATAGCTTCACTGTAAATGGCCATTTTTTCCAAGATTTTTTAAATAGATTGATCAAATTCCTCAATGTGCTCTTAAGATATTTATCTGTATTTGTGATAATTGGCCACAAATGTTTTACACCTTGTTTCGTTAGGTAGTTGTGGCATTAAGCCAGGCTTTTCTTTGAACCAACCATGTGGTTGATGTAGACCTACATTACGAAAATATTTTTGCACCGCCGCAACTGCTTTAAAACAGTCTTTGGGGAAAAAAAATTTTCTAACAAATCCAACAGATGTGCTGAGAGCATCCATATTTTATGAGAGTTGGATATCTTTCATTTAAAATTTTCCACATTTTTATCATTTTGTTTTTGTTCTCAGTAACTACAGGCAAAACTGGTTATTTTTTTCTTCACACTCCTTTATGGTCGCCTCTAATTTAGAAGCACAATGTTTTGCTGTTTTCTTTTCTGATCCAGTATCATCAGCATACAGCAAAACACTTTCTGTTCCGGTATAGACACTAATAGCTTGGACTGGCTCATTCTTCACACTGCACCAACAATCTATGGTGAAAGTAAACTGCCTACTTTTATTTTTCTGAAAGCTGAGATTCAGTTTCTTCAACTGCAGTATCAAACAGTTTTCCACCAACGGCTTTTGTTGAGGGTGGTTGGTGTCCACGTCTCAGTGTTTCAATCATAATTTTAAACTGATCCAATTCTGCTGTATTGAATGGTATGTTAGCAGCGTAAAAAGAAAAAAATAGCCACTGTTTTATTAAGAGATTTCCTTTAAAGGCTTTTTTGTGCTTTTAAGACAGAATTTACTCATTGTCGCTTCTTCATTTTTTTACAACAGTACTCGAAAAAAGCCCAATAAACCCCTGAAAAAGCCCGATAACCCCCCCCAAAAAAAAAAAACCCAAGTGGGCTGGATTTTTTAAACCCTGTTGACGGGAAAGGATAAGTTCCAGCTACCAGTTTTCTGGATGGATAATAAGAAGTCTCGGACAATATGAACACTTTTCCTGGAGTGATTTCATCTATGTTTTGTGCTGGAGGTCAGAAAATACCTTGCTGGTAAGGGAAATTCTTTTATGGTTCTATGATTACTAAATAATGCTCCCAGGCACCCAGAACACCACGAGTGCAAAGCTAAAAGCGCTGAAGTTGTCTACATACTTCCCAACAAAACGTCTCTTATCCAGCCTCTCGATCAGGAAATAATAAGGACGTTTAAGGCACACTACACATTACTTGTTGGAAAAGATTGGGCGGTCTGTGGAATAAGATCTAAATATAGAGAACATAATGAAAATGTGGAAGGAGTACACCATCGCTAATGCTATAAATGTCATTAAAAGAGGCATGAAAGTTATCAAGTCAGAGACAATCAACTCATGCTAAAAGAATCTTTGGCTAGAATGTGTGAATGAGTTCACTGGTTTCCCTACAGAACCAATCAAAGAGATTGTGAAAAATATTGTAGAGTTGCCAAAGAAGGTGGTCGGGGAAGGGTTTAAGGATATGGATCTTGGAGAAATTCAGAATTAATTGATACCAGCCCCAATGAGGTAATAGAGGATGACCTAATAGAACTGACTGTTCCCGAAACAGATACAATACCAGACGAAAAAGAAGTGCACAACGACAAGTTTATGTTGGACAATTGGAGTCTATGTAAGTTTAGGGCCGTGATGGACTATTTTTATGACACTGAGTTGTCTACAATCATCATCATCATCATCATCATTGTCAACCATTATCAATCCACTGCTGGACGAAGGTCTCCCCAAGTTTCCTCCACAACGGTCTGTCTTGTGCCAGTCTCCTCCATGTCACCCCTGCATGCTTTCGAATTTCATCCACCCATCTCCCATGTGGTCTTCTTCTGGGTCTTTTCCTGTCCCTTGGAATCCAATCTAAAATTTCGGCTGTCCATCGATGATCTGTCCTTCTGGCAGTATGTCCAGCCCATTGCCATTTCAGGGATTTAACTCTGATCATGATGTCTTCCACTCTTGTCATTTTTCGGATCCCATGAGGTTCCTCTTCTTATCTCTCCTCCATGTTCCTTGAATTTGAAGTAACTGGTAGAAGAGGCACTGTCTATGTATACCAACATTGTTAAAGAAATGAAGAGGTGAAAAAGCCAAACTAAAATCAGAAAGTTTTTCAAGAAGATGACACTGAATATCCCTACCTCTCCTTCCACCTGTGCTGCCCCTAAGGCACCCCGTTCTCCTCCTTCGCATATGAAACATGTAGAAAACAAGGATAAAGACCCTGATCATCCACTTCTGGAATTGATGACAAGAATGTTGAACAGTTACAATAAAGATTGGTTGAATGTGTGTGTCTTGTACACTTCAGTCTCATAACTGTACAGCAAGAACTGTGTGTCAGAGGTATTTGTGTTTCATCATCTGCACATAGTCATCGTATGAAAGTAGATACTGTATTAGCCTATCCTCATATAGGCATAAAAAAGTGAGTGGTATTTTTTAATTTCAGTATGTAACTGATAGGTGTATATATCAAAAATGGAGAGAGAGAGAGATATAGATATAGATATATACTATAAAGAAGATACCTAAGCAAAAAAATACATATATAATTTTGACTCACACCAAGTACAACATAGAAAAGGTTATGTATCTACCTGTGTGAGTAAAAGGAAAAAAGATAAAAAAATAAAATAAAACAACTGAATGTAGAAGGTGTCGAGAATACTGAGCCTTGGCTTTATCAAGGACCAGCAAAAACTCTGCATTTTCTCACTTCCACAAAGACCTAGTTGGAAATGGGTTTCTGCAAGGCCATAGATGCAAGTAACATTCCCACCTAAAATAGTTTAAAAAATATATATATAAGTCATGTCCTCCGTAGAGTAGCATGACCTAGCACTAGTTAACAATTTCGCTTGCATCCATTAACCTTCATGGCCCGACCCATGCTCTTCATCTGTTACTATTAAACAGAGAGAAGAAGATTAAAGAGAACTCAAGCTGTGAGAGTGACATAATAAATAGAAATGATTTTCAGCTATAACGAAATTCCAAGTTCGTTTGAGAGAGAATTTAAACCTGAAAAACAATGCAAAAGAAATCCAAATTTTACATTGCAATTAAAAAAGGAAATGTTAATTTATAACGAACAGATTTTTGAAAGAAAACTTGAGTCTAAAACCCCTACTCTACAACTTATGACAGCACGAAAACGAGAATAAGTACCCTTCGTTTTAAATTCTAAAATTTTTTCCTTAGTCTTCAGTTTTGCTCTTAAGTATATATATATATATATATATAATTCTGCTCTTTCTGATCATTCAGATCCACAGTCTTAAGTTTATATATTTTTTTCACTGGTTAAAATCTCCGCGCGTTGGTTTCTTGCTGTATGAGGAGGCCATCAGCCCCACCCTCACTGCCCCCCAGCGTCTAGGGAGTGGCGGAAGAGGTCAGCCATGTTCTTCTCTTGTGAGGAGAAAAGTTTTTGTCACACAAGAGGTAAGCTCTCTTCCTTGTTTTTGGGTTCTAGGTTTTATAAGTTCAATGTTTGTACTTCATGTACCCTTTCCTCTGTCGTTTTTTAGCTTTTCAGCTTTTAAGCATTGGTTTGTCTGTTAACATTTTTGCGGGTTTTAACTCTTACTTTTCTTTGTAACTTTGAGCGTCTTTTGGGGTACCTAGGAACAGAAGATGGCTAAGCTTGTTCCTTTTCTATGCGCTGTCTATGCGCTGTTTTTTCAAAGTAGTTAAGTTCTTAATAACTAATTAATTATGCACTTAAAGCACTGCTGAAATACTTTGTACATATTGCAACTAACTGTTTAAGGTATATAACTTTCACAAAGTTTTCTTTAGTTAATTATTATCTTTAACTTATTCTCGTTTTCGTGCTGTCATAAGTTGTACAGTAGGGGGTTTTAGACTCAAGTTTTCTTTCAAAAATCTGTTCGTTATAAATTAACATTTCCTTTTTTAATTGCAATGTAAAATTTGGATTTCTTTTGCATTGTTTTTCAGGTTTAAATTCTCTCTCAAACGAACTTGGAATTTCGTTATAGCTGAAAATCATTTCTAATTATTATGTCACTCTCACAGCTTGAGTTCTCTTTAATCTTCTTCTCTCTGTTTAATAGTAACAGATGAAGAGCATGGGTCGGGCCATGAAGGTTAATGGATGCAAGCGAAATTGTTAACTAGTGCTAGGTCATGCTACTCTACGGAGGACATGACTTATATATATATTTTTTAAACTATTTTAGGTGGGAATGTTACTTGCATCTATGGCCTTGCAGAAACCCATTTCCAACTAGGTCTTTGCGGAAGTGAGAAAATGCAGAGTTTTTGCTGGTCCTTGATAAAGCCAAGGCTCAGTATTCTCGACACCTTCTACATTCAGTTGTTTTATTTTATTTTTTTATCTTTTCTCCTTTTACTCACACAGGTAGATACATAACCTTTTCTATGTTGTACTAGGTGTGAGTCAAAATTATATATGTATTTTTTTGCTTAGGTATCTTCTTTATAGAATATATATATATCATCATCATCATCATCATTGTCAACCATTATCAATCCACTGCTGGATGAAGGTCTCCCCAAGTTTCCTCCACAACGGTCTGTCTTGTGCCAGTCTCCTCCATGTCACTCCCGCATATTTACGAATTTCATCCACCCATCTCCCATGTGGTCTTTTTCTGGGTCTTTTCCTGTCCCTTGGAATCCAATCTAAAATTTCGGCTGTCCATCTATGGTCTGTCCTTCTGGCAGTATGTCCAGCCCATTGCCATTTCAGGGATTTAACTCTGATCATGATGTCTTCCACTCTCGTCATTTTTCGGATCCACGAGTTCCTCTTCTTATCTCTCCTGGTTATACCAAGCATGCACCTCTCCATGCTTCTTTGAGTTGTCTGCAGCCTTTGTATGTCTCTTTTAGTTAAGGTCCACGTCTCTGCACCATACGTAAGCACTGGAAGGATGCATTGATCAAACACTTTTCTTTTAAGACATAATGGCATATTGCTCTTGAAAATTATGCTGTTTCTTCCAAAAGCTCTCCAGGCAAGTTTTGTACGCCGATTAATTTCTTCATCAATGTGACCCTCACTTGATATCTGCTGTCCAAGATAAACATACGTATCTGTTATCTCCAGTTTTTCTCCATCAATCGATAAATCTTCATTTCTTGTAAAAGCATTGAACATCACTTTTGTCTTCTGAAAGTTCATTTTTAATCCCACTTCTTTACTCTTGTCAGCAAGTTCCTGGATCATACTCTGCAGCTCTGATGGGGTAGTTGCAAAAATGACTACGTCATCAGCAAAACGAAGGTGGGTTAGATAATCTCCATTAATCTTTATCCCTTTGTTTTCCCAGTTCAGTGATTGAAAGACATTTTCCAATGTGGCATTAAAAAGCTTCGGAGATATGGTGTCACCTTGTCTCACTCCCTTTCCAATTTTTATGTGTGTTGTATTTTCAAACAGCCGAATCTTTGCACTTGCATTTTCATAGATGTTATTAATAATATTAATGTATGCATCTTCAATACCGCAGGATTTCAGAGCCGTGGTAACTGCTGATGGTTTCACCGAATCAAAGGCTTTTTCATAATCGATAAAAGCCATGCACAATGGAAGTTCATATTCCCTCGCTCTTTCAATTAGTTCTCTCAGTACATGGATATGATCTATTGTGCTGTAGCCACTCCTGAATCCAGCTTGTTCTCTCGGTTGAGCCATGTCCAGTGTTACCTTCAAGCGGTGTGAAAGAACTTTAGTGAAGATTTTATAAACCACTGATAGGATGCTGATAGGTCTGTAGTTCCTGAGATCCTCAATGTCACCTTTTTTACGTAGCAGGATCATTGTAGCATTGTTCCAATCCTCAGGAATCTTCCCTTCATTAAGGCATCGAGTGAAAATTTGGGCGAGTACTGTTTCAATTTCTCCACTTGCTTCTTGTATGATGTCTACAGTAATTCCATCTTCTCCTGGAGCTTTTCCCCGCTTCATGTTCTTGATTGCATGAGCAACTTCTGCTGGGAGGACTGGAAGAACTCTGGTACCTTTCATGATGTCTGGAGTACATGTATCATCCCTTTCATATAATTTGGAGTAGAAATCCTTCACTCTTGTCAAAATTTCGCCTCTATTTCTTGTTATAGAACCATCTTCTTTTCTCAGAGCCATAATCTGTTTTCTTCCCTTACTGAGATGTCCCTTTGCTATCTTTAGGCTTTGGTTGTTTTCAATTGCTTTCCTCACTAGCTCACAGTTGAATTTCCTTACGTCTTCAGTGATACTTTTTCGTACTGTCTTGCATAGCTCTATATATTCCACTTTGGAAGTCACATCTTCTTTAGTTGTCCTCATCTCTCTTCTTTTTTGCATCAACATTTTCGTTTTTCCTGATAATTTATTTACATGCAACTTGTTCTTAGACCCAGCTAATTTTGTTGCTGTTTCCATAAGAGCTTTGGTTACTTTTCTGTTAACTTCCGAAATATCCACTTCTTCCGATGTTAGGCCTTCTAAAGCAGAGAATCTGTTCTTCAGTTCCAACTTGAAAGTATTATGGTGTTTTTTAAGGTTGGTTATGTCAATACATTTTGTTTGTCTTATGAGCTTGCCACGTTCCAGTTTAGTGTTGAGGTGTATCTTACATCTCACCAATCTATGGTCACTACCTGTGTTGAACTTGTTTAGCACACTGCAGTCTTCGATGACGAATTTTTTGTTACACATAATAAAATCAATTTCACTTGTCGTCCCAATTGGATGTCTCCATGTCCATTTCCTGTGTGGCTTTTTCTTGAAAAAGGAATTCAAGATGAAAAATCCTTCTGCCTCTGCAAACTCAACGAGAGTATTTCCACGCTGGTTTCTGTTGCCGTGACCGAATTTACCTACTGAAGTTTCATTCTGTTGCCGGTGCCCTATTTTTGCATTGAAATCTCCCATAATTATCTTCAAGTGCTGCTTACCTTTATTATTTAGATGACGAATTTCCTCATAAAATTCTTCAATTTCTTCTTCAGGATGACTTGTGGTGGGTGCATAAGTTTGAATAATCTGAGCCTGGTATCTTCTCGATAGTTGGATAACGAGTCGTGCAGCTCTGTCAGAGGAACTTTCAACTTCTACCACTTTATCCTTCAGTTTCTTGTTTATTATAAATCCAACACCACTAGTTCTGCCAGTATCTGTCCCACGATAATAGAAGAGATGTCCACTTTTCAGTTCAATGAGATCTTCTCCTTTTCTTCTTACCTCACTTAGCCCGACGATGTCCCACTTGATCCTTTGTAGTTCCTCTTCCAATTCAAGAAGCCTTGAATCAGAAGATAGGGAGCGTCCGTTGTAGGTAGCCAAGGTCAGCATCAAATGGCAGCCTAGTCCGGTCCTCCGGGGATTCTTAGCACCCTCTGCCTTCATGTCGCACTGGCCGCTGCCGGAGACTGAGGGCCAAGATTTAAGTTGTAGAGTCATTTTGGAGGTGTTTGGCCATAACTCACCACGCTGGCCAAGCGGGTTGGTGAGTGTGGGATAGCATTTCCTCTGATCCCGATGGTATAGTTATACCGCTATTTGCGGTCGTCAGAGCCCCTTTAGTGGGAACAGGATGCACCACGAGAAGGCGGGGTTGACATTTGTCAAGGAGAGGCTGTGATGTTACGCATCACCTGACCTTACATCCCATATATATATATATATATATATATATAATTAAACTGATCTCTCAGATTCAGAAGTAGCTCCTCAAAGAAAGACCATCTGCCAAGTGAACATTTAAGTGATGGAACTAGAATTTACTTACTGCTGGTGTATCAAATGTCTCCATTTACAATGATCTCTACACGTAGCTCGAGCTTCATTGACATCCATCACACGCCACATACCAGACCTTTTGTACTTTATTAGTCACCAGTTTACTAAAAACATTTTGCTTCACATTACACATCTGCAACAGGTCTTCATTCCTCACACAATCAGAATGTGTCTCCCCCTCCCCCATAAATAACGCATTTCTCCAGCACACAACCGACTCCTATGTTCCTTCTGTTGTACCCAGGTTTCACTGCCGTACATCAGAGTAGGAACATTACACTTTCATACACAGCCATTCAGGACTTACTTGAGAACCCATCATTCCTGTGAAAACCTCCAAAAGCAGCCATGACTTTCAATGAAGAATTCACTTGCCTACTAATTTTACCATCCAATTTGTTCTCTCCATCAAAAATGCTTCCTAAATACACAAACTCACTAACATGGTCTATCTCTGTGGTATTTAGACTTACATTACATTCAGTACTACCAGTTCTTTGCTCAAAAACCATAACTTTGGGTTTTCCCTTATTAATACTCAGTTTGAAATTCATTCAAACTTTGTACATCCGGGACAACATACTCTGCAACTCACTTTTGCTCTCTGCCAATGGGAGTGTCATCAGCATAAAGCAATCTGCACACACTGATATTACCAAAACATAAACCAGTATTCAAGATAATACAACTGCACTAGTGATCTGTTGGTGTAGAATAGAAATAAAAGTTTCCAAGTTTTCGCACATCAAGCAGATGGCTATTTCAAGGAAAGTAGACAGCAAACTGAATGATAGAACACTTTAACAATTGGAATGTGGTGGCTTGACTTGACAATATACGAACACATGCAAATTTAATTATTCATTCAAAGACACAAGGCGTCATGTTCGTTTAGCACGCGGGATCATGGTAGGAAAACATAGGCATTCACTATTCGAAGAACTGGTTCCAAATTTGTGGCAACTTCATCGAGATGCTATCATTGCAGGACTCACCGTTGGTAATACACAGTGTGGCAAAGAATTTTTAAGACTGGGTCTGTAAAATGAAATAGAAACAAGAAATTATAATTTGTTTTGGTTTGTTATTCAAAATAAGTCCCTCTGGCGTCAATACACTTGTTACAGCGATTTAATAATGATTCAAATGCCTATTCCAGTTCACTTTGCGGAATTGCCTCCAAAGCACGCGTCGAAGCTGTTTGTATGGTCGAAATATCATCAAAATAACACCCTTTTAACGTCATTTTAAGTTTTGGGAATAAAGAAAAGTCGCAGAGTGCTAAATCAGGCAAATACGGTGGATGATTCAACACACAGACGTTATTTTTCGCTAAACATTTTTCGCTAAACACAGACGTTATTTTTCACCAAGTGTTTTCATCCCGATATTCTGGATGAATGCGACGAATTCTGCCCATCAAACGCCTCAAAACATTTCAATAAAACTCACCAGTAATTGTTTGTCCACATGGAACAAATTCTTTGTGGATAATACCCTTACCATCAAAGAATGTAATGAGCATTGTTTTGATTTTCGATGGAACTTTTCTTGTTTTTTTTTTGGCTTGTGGTGAGTTTTTTGACTTCCATTCCGCACTTTGTCGCTTTGTTTTAGGATCATAATGAAAACACCATGTTTCATCACCTGTAACAATCGATTTTAAGAAGTTTGGATCATTTTCAGCGGCTGAAATGATATCTCTGCAATGTGCACTTCTCCTTGATTTTTGTTCATTAGTTAACGTGTGTGGAACAAATTTAGCACAGACTTTTGTTTTGCCCAAATCTTCATGCAGGATGGTTCGAATCGTTTCTTTGTTGATGTTTAAAGACTCTTCCATTATTCTTAGTGACGCACATCGATTGTTTGCCACGAAATCACACACTTTTTCAATAATCTCAGGTGTCCTAGATGAACTTGGTCTTCCGGTATGCTTATCATTTTCTAGCGTATCTATTCCGTCCAAAAAACGTTTGTGCCACAGGAAAACATTCGATCTACTTAAACAAAACTCACCGTAAACTTGTTTCATCATTTGGTACGTTTCCGAGGCACTTTTACCAAGTTTTGCGTTAAATTTAATAACAGCCCTTTGTTCCATCTTAATAATTCAACATGAAAAAATTTTACTTCTCTAATGAACGGCCGTTTCGTTTGAGTTACTTTAACAACTGCGCAGTACTTTTGGCAAAAAGCAAGCAGATGGTTACGGTTTATAAAGCATTTGCGATTACACTGGTGGCGCCAACGTAGACTGAAATCTAGCGCCAGTCTTAAAAATTCTTTGACGCACTGTGTATCTCCAAAGTCTTGCGAATGGCAGTAGATTTAGGGTTGGAGCAAGAAGCTAATATTTACGTCATCACACATAGGAATTGCGGACCTGAATTTTACTTCTACTCTACACCAAGAAATCCGGATCACTAGTGCAGCTGTACTATTTTAAGTGTGGTTGGTGTATAGTTCCTTGTTATTATAAACTAGTATTATCCACTTTGGTATCACGCAACTGAGCTCTGATTAATCAGTGTCAGTAGTGACTTATTATATCTGTAACGAGCCATACCACAAGATTTTTAAATTACACCTACCCAAATGGATCACCCTGTAGATCATGAATCTACAATCTTTGAAGTATTAAACATAGATTTCATTATGCAAAATTCACATTATTATATGAAACACATACTTTAACATCACTTCAAGAAGATATTTAGCTTCATACTTACATCCTTTGCAACTAATAGGATATGGTCCAAAAAAGATGCAGGGGTAAACTGTAGAGCTTGTGAAAAAATGGTGGAAATTAATAGGCGGCATAGAAGTGACATAAAATGGGTAGAGTGTCTGGGATCCACTGTAACTGGTGCTATGTTATTTATGATCGAGCACTTGTTAAATGGTGGATGGTCCACATATGGAGCATTTGATCTCAGACTACCAGCATATGCGTTGAGGTCTTCCAGTCCAAAGTTACCATTCAAAACTATGCTCATCAGCAGAAAAATTCTGCCATATTTCTTTACAAATGACAGAGCCAGGAGTAAGAAATCTGAAATTAGCATACTGTTAAAAACAAATTGATATATGATGCACAAGGTATTACAGAATGATAAGATATTAGATATTAGACATTTTTACAATGTTTGTCGGTTAAAAATAAAATAATTCATATTCACTAACACTGTATACTATATTATCTTATTATAGCTCTGTGGCACTAGACTATTTGCAATCATGCAGCAAGCCGCCCCAGTGGCGCAGTGCTGTAAGCGATGGCCTCTGATAATTCGTCCAAAAGGGGTCCGGGTTCAAATCCCGGTGAGGCATGGGTGTTGTGTTTGTCTTACGGCACTGCCTCTCTCCCTTCCCTGGAACCAGTGACCCTAAATTAGGGACAGGCGACTGCTTATAACCCATTGAGTTGCTCATGGTGGTCGTTAAACATCCAATCAAAAAAAAAAAAAAAAAGATCATGCAGCACGGTGTTGGCTTCTGTAGCCCAGGGTATGCAATGTGTGTCATACTGTTTGCTCACTGACATGCTTGGGCCTCCAACATTTAATGTGGATGTGATTCACGCCACTGTAGCCAAGCACTCAGTCTGCATGAGCCTGGATAGTCTACACCAGGGGTGGCAAACCTTTTTTGAAATTGGGCCAGTAAACTCTTAGGAATCATTAGAAGGGCCATTGTAACCAACTTAAATATTTATAACTATTATCAGCTACAAATAGGGTTATTTTATATGTTTTTGTAAAGCTTGAAACCCATATACATTTTTAAACATTCATTTTATTAAACCATTCACATTATATTATTATTATTATGCAAAAAATAAACTGAATTGTTATAATGAAACCTTTTTTACTAGAAATTTATAAACAAAATTAATTAAAAAATTAAAGTTCCTATGAACTTTACACACCTGCAACACTAATGTGATTTTTAAACATGCTTTTCATGTAACAATTTGTCAATGTTGGATGTAATTCTTGATGTACTTAAAAGAAGCATAACACCAAGGTGTGCATCTGTGATACATACATACATACATACATACATACATACATATCACTAAGCTGTTCTCTGAGATTCAGAGGTTAGCTCCAAAAAGAATACAAACTACCAGATATTTTAACTTACTGTTGTTGTATCAAACTTCTTCATTTATAGCAATCTTGACATACAACTCGGGCTTCACTGATATCCATCACACACCATACACAAAATCTTTTATACTTCACACTCATAATCTTTTTCTCATGCAGACACTCCTGAATCTGATCCACCCATGTCTTCCTTGGCCTTCCTCTGCCTTTCCTTCATGCCACTTGGGCTAAAAAGATTTTCTTAGTAAGCATCTCATCACTCATTCTTTCAACATGGCCAAACCACCGAAGCATATTGGTCTCCACACTGCTAACAACATTTTGCTTCACATTACACAACTGCAATACATCTTCATTCCTCACACAATCAGACCGTGTCTTGCCACAAACAAACCCCCGGTAAGTAACATTTATCCAGCACACAAACGACTTCAATGTCTCTTCTGTAGTACCCAGGTTTCACTGCCATACATCAGAGTAGGATCGATTACACTTCCATACACAGCCATGCGGGATTCTCTAGAGAACCCATCATTCCTGTGAAAACCTCCCAAAGCAGCTATGACTTTCAATGAAGAATTCACTCGCTTACTAATTTCACCATCCAATGTGTTTGTTCTCTCTGTCAAACATGCTTCTAAATACACAAACTCACTCACCTGGCCAATCACAGTGCCATTTATACTTACATTACATCCAGTGCTACCGGTTCTTTGCTCAAAAACCATAACTTTGGTTTTTCCCTTATTAATACTCAGTTTGAAATTCATGCAAACTTCGTATATCCGGGACAACATATTCTGCAACTCACTTTTGCTCTCTGCCAACAGGACAGTATCATCAGCATACAGCAATCTGCACACACGGATATCACCAAGGCATAAACCAGTATTATCTATTTTGGCACCACGCATCCATAAATATATTAAACAGTCATGGTTACATTACACAACCCTGTCTGACTCCTGCACCAATAGGAAACCATTTTGATGAAACACCATTCACTCATACAAAAGCTCTACTACCAGCCTACATGGCATTTACACTATTAAGTAGATTCCCAGTAACACCATATTCATTCAATACCTTCCACAAAAGTGTCCTATTCACTCGGTCGTAAGCTTTCTCTAAATCTATGAAGGCAGTAAAAACTTTCTTTCCAACAGCGAGATACTTTTCAATCATCATGTGTAATGCAAAAATTTGGTTGGTGCAGCCTTTATCAGGCATAAAACAACTCTGAACATCCCACACTTTCAATGATGTAAGACCCCGTACTTTTTCAATAACAAACTTACCAAACACTTTCTCTGACACACTTAGTAGGCTAATACCACAATAGTTCTTGCATTCAGTCTGATCACTTTTTGCCTTATACAAGGGAACAATAATAGCATCCTTCCAATTCTGATGGACCATTCCTAACTCCCAGCACAACTGGCAAATTTCAGTTAACCAGTCAATTACAGAGTCACCACCATATTTCAACATCTCAGCAGTTCTGCCATCAACTCCTGGAGCCTTACCATTCTGAAGAGATTTTAGAGCTTTACACACTTCTTCTCTTGAGATCCCTCCTGTGCTTCCATCCCTCACTGTGACATCATCTGCATCTGTCTCAGAATCATTTTTGCTTTCCTGATCTAATAACTCACAAAAGTATTCACCCCATCTTTCACTTAACTCATTAGGCTCCCATATCATTCCCCTGATCTTATTCTTCACACAACTTACAACTTTGTTTCCCCTATTTTTCCTGAGTCTCATGTACTTCCAGAAATACTTCCTATCTTTCCAAAAAGCCAATTCATGCCTTTCCACCTTCTCCTTCCTATCTTTTGAACCAGCTTAGTAAGCTTCACGCATCTTACATCGATATTCATCCGCAGAAACTATACCTTGCAACATCCCCAAATAGGCTTCTTTTTTTCGCTTTCCAACCGTAGGTTGAAGAAGCGTATATGCTTCAGCTTTGTCTGTCCGTCCGTCCGCACGATAATTGGCGTAAAAATGGTTCGATTTCGATGAAATTTTAGTATGTGGTAGAGAACCACGTGGGGACGAACCCTATTGAAAATGGCACAAATGGGGTCAAAGGTCACGGCGTAGGAGCGGGATCCTTCCATTGCCCTTATGAGTCATAACTTGCGTGAATATGGTTCGATTTCAATAAAATTTTACTATGTGGTAGGGGACCGCCTGGGGATGAATCTTATTCAAAATGGGTGAAGTGGGATCAAAGGTCAGGACATAAGAGCGGGATGCATTCCATTGCCCTTATGCGTCATAGTGTGCGTGAAAATGGTTCGACTTCGATAAAATTTCATTATGTGGTAGGGGACCACTTAAGGACGAACCCTATTGAATGTGGACGAAATGGGGTCAAAGGTCAGGACATAGGATTGCGATCTATTTCATTGCTCTTATCCCATGTTATTAAGGTGGACGTCAAAGTAATTTTGCTCCCTATACTTCCAATGGAAAAACTTTTGTACACATTTCCTTCACAATTAATGTGTTCCCAAGGATGAAAATTTGAACATCGATTAAAATAACTTTATTATAGCTTGGAATACTTAATATTTTCTAAAACATAACCATAATTACATTAAAAATCAATAACTTTTCCTTTGGTGGTGTTGAAACCAGAAAAAGGATGGCGCGACCTGTACTTTGATGACTTCAGTAGACAAACAAATGTTGGATTGCATAATTATGGTTATGTTTTCGAAAATATTAAGTATTCCAAGTTATAAAATGAAGCTATTTTAATCGATGTTCAAATTTTCATCCTTGTGAACGCATTATTTGTCCAGAAAAAAGATGGTGCGACCTGTATTTTCATGACGTCAGCAGACAAAAAAATGTTGGATTGCATAATTATGGTTATGTTTTAGAAAATATTAAGTATTCCAAGTTATAAAATGAAGATATGTTAATCGTTGTTAAAATTTTCATCCTTGGGAATGCATTAATTGGGAAGAAAATGTGTACAGAAATTTTTCCATTCGAAGTACAGGGAGCAAAATTACTTGATGTTCACCTTGAAGGAGCAATTCTTGTATGTACGTAAATTTTATTAAAATTCTTGATTAATTTTTTTTTTTATTTTCTTATTTTTGCAATATTATTGCAGACAATGGTTAACTTCTTTGAAATATTTATAACATTTTCGTTTGCAGTGCTGAGCATCATTTGAGCCACTTTTATGCCAATCAGATCATTTTGTGAAATGGCTAGCTGTAATTTTTCATTGGCATCATTTAGTAAACGATGAGCTGCATTTTCGTCTTGTAGTGTGTTGGTTTCAATCTTGGTCAGCTCAATAAGCTTTTCATTCTGTTCAGCCCTCTTTTTCTGTTTTTGCACCTCTTCCTGCTCTCTCTCTTTGTATCCATATTGCACTTTACTTGTTGTTTGTTCTTTTCTTCTTTAAAGAGTTGTTGTGAATGTGCAGCATATGCACTATGCGATTTCTCAACAATTTGAATGAGCTCCTTAGTTATTGGGATTTCAGCAACATTTTTAAAACTTGTTAATATAATCTTTGCATATTCGCAAGGAACATAGTTCAGAAATAGAAGCTCTGTTTGATGTCACTATGGTGTTGTTGATAGAAAATCCACGTTCTGGTATGGAATTTCCATGCGAGAGTGTTAAGCAGGCTTTAACAAATGTACACAGATTAGGATATTTTAGAATTCCAGCAGAATCTTTAATTTTTGAAATTTCTGCCCAGTACTTGCATATATTCTGATCTTCAGAATACATATTTTGTAAGTCTTCACATGCATACATGCACCACTCTGTGTTTATTGCATCAGATATGGTGTTTGTTTTTGAAACCTTCATCATATGATGTGTAAGACGTTGCAAAGCAAGTTTTGAACTTTCTTTATGACGTAGATTAGGATAAAGGCATTGTATATCCTTAAGGATAACATTCGACAGTGGCAATTTTTTCTGCAAGAATTCACAAGTTTCCATGAAACAACTCCTTACGCTTAAAAGGAATCTTTTATGCTCAGGCTTTTCAAAATCACCATCAAGCAAACTACTGGCACCAGATCCTATATTCATTTGCTTTCTTGTCACCCAAAATTTGGAATAGCGACAATCAAATACTTGCCAATGATAGGCCTTCTTTTTGCTTACAACATCACTTTTCATAAACTTATACATTATATTTCTTAAGAGTTCATTCAATTTAGGGTACAGTATATGAATTAAGGGAGTATCTTTTTGAAGCAAAGAGGATGAAGCATGAAGCAAAAAAACTTGTAAAATGTAAATACATAAGTAAGTGTATCTTTAAGAAACATTGATATGCTAAGATATTTTTCACCGAGTTTAGCTGAGCTGTTTTTTTGGAAGAAATTCCAAAAAATATTCAGTTGGGGCTGGATACTGTTCAATTATCCTCTCACAGACAGGTGATAAAGTAAGCCATCTACTGCTCACATGTTTTAAAATCATGTGGTCAGCTTGTTCATTCCATCAAAACATCCATCTGGATATTGTGGAAATCTTCTTTCCTAGCAGCAGACATCTTAAAAAACTGAAAAATATCAAACACCAAAGTTTCCACATCACAATCTAACTTGCACAGGCCTTTTTTCATTACATTGTGAAAAATATGTAAGGAGCAAGTTCCGATATCGATGACATCAAGGAGGTTAGAATACAACAGGAGACGCCCTACGCAGTTTCCCGTGAAGCCAATTAGCAGCGACCCCCACCCACACAGTGGCCATCTTGTTTGGTACAAAACAATCTATTCTGCTGCGTGTGTGAGAGCCTGTTGACTCGTGCTTTTACATGTTTCAGTTATTTCAGGATCGAATAAAAGTTTTATTTACAAAAAGCAAAGTTGTGGGGTTATCGACTGCAATAACACATAATCTGGGGAATTAAATTTAGGACATTCTGATATCAGGATAATTCTCAGGATCACGTTATAGTGGCTTATCCGCAAAATGCCGGGATGTGTTGCTATAGGCTGCACTAATCGATCCTCCAAAAAAATGCCAGGGATTACCTTTCACATGTAAGTACTTGTATTTTTTATATTGGACTAAAATATGGTATGGATGTTTGATTAAGAAATACAGTATGGATGTTTGGCAGTGGTGGAAATTTGGAAATGCATTTTTCATAATAAATTCGGGTGTGTCCTCACGTGGATCTAATTTGAAGTTAATGCAAAATCAATCGACTGCACAAAATTCTGTTTTGCTGCAGTACACCAAAGATCGTCAGAGTCCATTTAGCGAGGGGGGAGGGGATGCAGCCCCGGGCCCCACATTTTCAAGGGGCCCCAAAAATATGCAGGATGCTTGAAGAATTGACAGAGTTCTGCAGGTTTTTTTGGTTTTCCCTTGTGAAAAAAAAATTCTTTTTCTTTCCGCTTTTTTAAGAAGAGTCCGCAAAAAATATAGTCGCCCCCAGTTCATCCCAAATCTTTGGAAAGCATTACAGATTTTTTTTTTTTTACACATCTGCAATTGGGAGAAATTTTCATACATTAAGAATTCGTTTGAATCATGATATTTGGATCATATTCTTTGCCCACTACTTCGATATAATTTCAACAAGGTGAACCTAATACTGGGAGAAGAGGGGGGGGGGTTAAAGCAGAACTGAACTGGTATCCATTTTTCAAATGTGCATTTTTACATTTTCTTGCTACCACTGATTCAACCATGAATCATGGGAATATGATGGGGATATTTTTACCGCTTCCTCATAATATTTTGGGAATGTTTTCTCCTGGGTATTTTTATTCTGCTGCCCAATGTGAAATCCTAGATGTGTCACTAATACTGGGGCTCCACAATACTGCCCAGTCGCTGGGCCCTCATCTCCTTAAATGTGCTCTCTGGGTATCATCTTACCATATTGCAGCTAAAAGCAACCTTTTTCATTTTTGAATTTTCCTGAACGTGAAATTACGGCAAGGGCCCTGCTCGATTTACCAGCTTCCTTATTCTTTGTACTGCCTTAGTAACAGAACAGTAAAAATAATGCAATTATTTTTTGCATTGATTGAATTTTTGGGGGGATAGTAAGTTGTTTGTTTATACGGTTTAAAATATGTGATTTCTCTTGTGAAACCAAAGACTTATTTTGTGCAAATATATTATGGATGTTTTTATTTACAGTGCATCTGAACCTTATATATGCTTTGCCTGAAGACTACAAGTTTGTTGCCACAAGCCTCCTGCTTTAATTCAGACTATTTGAGATAGAATGTTGTGGTGCAGAGATGTTCTTATGAATACTGCACTCATATTTCTATTTCTAATTGTTGTAGTGTTCTCCCTAGAGCCTTTTTACTGGGTGGCCCATCCAGCCAATTTTCTCTGCCACCCAGCTAAATTTCCTTTAATGAATGTTTTCATACTGCACATAACAGTCAGAGTGGAAAACTCATTACCACATACACTATAAATATCGATGAAAACTGGCTGAAATCTGTGTCGAATATGGTTTCTTAATAAGTACTCATTTTTTTATCATTTATGCACAATTTTTTAATGTTGTTTCCCATGTAATGTTGCATTAATGCCTACACACACCGCTAAATATGTTTAATAAGTATAATAATGTTAAGCAAATCAGCATCCTCTTTTTCGATTGGGGAAGGGGTCATTAAAAGTACCACCCAGTTAAAATCTCTTGCCACCCAGCTGTAAAAATAATCTAGGAAGAACACTATTGTTGTAAGGATTCATTTTGTAAAACATCAATGATCAAAAGAGATAGGATTTATTAGGAACAAAAACCTGCAGTATCAAAGATTTAATGGTAAGTTGATTGTTTATAGTTGCATTTTTTAAGGGATTTTCAAGGTCTTAGAAGTATGTATTGCATGAAAATACAGTTTGTTTGTTAGTCTACTCCTATTTTAAACGTTACATTGGATGATGTGTTTAGTGTTTGCACCACGACCATCAGCTACACCCAAAGGGTTGTGGCACATGAGCTTACGAGTTATCGGGTCCAGGGAAACCATGCGTATGTGTCAAAATGAAGAACAGAAAGTCCCTCATTCTTGTTAACATGTAGGCGAAATAGCTTGCAGAGGATAATAACACAATCCCAGAATTCCTTGTGGTAATTAGCATGCGCCTTTTTTTTTTTTTTTTTTTTTTTTTTTTTGTTATTGAAGGTTTAGCGAACACCGTGAGCAACTCAATGCGCTATAAGCAGTCACCCGTCCCTAATTTAGGGTCACTGATTTCAGGGAAGGGTGAGGACCAGTACCGTTTGGACTTTCACAGCAACTTGTTATACATAGTTTCATTTGTGTGTGTACAGTAGTTTGCTTTCTTTAACATTAGGAAGAAAACAACAGTTTTCAATCAATAACAGATCTTCACTCCACCCTTATGTGTTCAGTGAGAAAAGTAATTTCTAGGAACTCTCAAGCCAATTTTTATTTATTTATGCAAGAAATTCCACCTGTAAGTTCACAAGCACCATGTGCCCTTCTGTGAATCTCAAATTTTGGAATGAACAGAGAGAGGAAGAATAACATCTAAGATATGACTGTGCACAAAAGTGCTTTTGTTATTTTTGGCTGTTCGAGGGCAAAATTGATGCGCCAATGTATGAATATATCTTTTCTTTAAAAGTTATCTTCCGCAGCAAGCTGACTTCTTATTTATCAGCTTTCTACAAAGTGAACTTGTGTGTGCTCTTGTAGCCCCTAGCTTTTTTTTTTTTTTTTTTTTTCCCCAGAATTTTTATTTCCTGCTTCTCTAAATTCATAAGTACTAGCATTAAGAAGATGGACCCAGGGTAGAGATTCTTACTTATAAACAAGCTTTACCCCCATAAATAGAGCTCAGTGAGAGCTACTAACCAACTAATCCCCCCTAATATCTTTTTTTTTTTCAGTTAGAAAGACAAAAATTTGTAAATTGTTGAAACTACATAAAAAAAACTTCAAAAAATTTAATTTGGGAAAGAAAAAGTTTTTTTTTCTCCTCTATCACAGAAGAAAATGTAAAATCTAGTAAATGTAGGAAATACTAGATTTTATAGATTGGAATGGGGGGGGGGAGTAAAAACTGAATTCAGTTTAACAGTTTTCTTTGCCGAGATATGAAGTCCAATTTTGATTGATGGCCAGTGATTTGGGGAAGATCCACTAATTTTCAGTTTAATAGGTTGAAACGTGTAAAAAATATAAAAAATATATATAAATTGTACATGTTCATAGGTTTGTTTCTATTTTCATGTTTGTTACGCTAGATTGGTGTTTTGGTTAGCTACCTTAAAAATCGGGGTAAAAATCTACGGAGCTGTAACATATACCGGAAGAAACTTTAGTTCATGATCTTTAAATAACTGTTTGCAGAATTTAAATCGACCCAGTAGTTTGGATTTTATAAGCCACTATATTTGTAAACAAACCCGTTTCTTCGCGTTTTCGCTTACACTGCAGGCTTTAATATGCATCTCATTTAAATTCTAAACAACTGGAAACTTTCTGGCTGGATGGTATACATAAATACAAGTGAAGCTAAACACCATACCGCTTTAATGCTTTAATAAAATACGTGCAGATATTTATTGACGTTGCAACCCCAGCTAGAAATGAGCCAAGCAAGCGTTGAATAGCACGCAAAGAGTCTGTTCTTGTACCAATGCAAATGGCCGCCATCGACTGGCAGCTGATGGAGGGGGGAGGAAGTGGCTTCATCAACTTTACGTTGCGCAGAAAGACCAGGGTGTCTCCTGTTATATTCTAACCTCCTTGGATGACATTTACAAAATTCAGCGAATCTAAACGAGAATTAAATTTTCTCAAAAATGACAAGTTAGCATTGGGACCGTCCATAGAGCATTGTAAACATTTATCAATGTTTAGGCCATTATTTGTAATAAAATTTAAAATAATTTGAAAAATTTTGTCAAATTCTACATGGCCAATGAATTCTGATTTACAACAGTATGATGTCACAATTTTTTTAAAATTTCTCCGACCAATATGAAATATGTATGTCCAGCTGTTTCTTAACTTGCTTCGTTGTGGTCTCATCAAAATAAAGGGTGAAAAATGACTTGCCAATATCTTGAAAGATTTTTTTCCGAAAATGTGGTGCAAGTCCAAATTTTGTGGTGTAACGTGCTTTCGCATCCGAAAGTGCAACATTCTTTGCTATTGTTGTCAAATCTTCAAATGCAGCTGCACTAATTTCAACCAATCTTCCCAAATTAGAAAATGGATAATTGCACTTAATTGACTGTAACAGCAAAAAAATTTCAGCTTTTACTGCTTTTTCTTTAGAATTGGATGGTAGCCATGTTGTTCCCTTTGGAACCAATAGTGTCAAGCATTTTGAAGATTCACCTTCACTTTCAATGTTATTTTGCGTTACAAGAGTACACTGATTCACTCTCTTATTCATGTTTTCCTTATGTTTAACACTATTAGCATGCGAAATAAGTTGAGAAAATCCCATGTTAGAAACGCTGATCGTTTTGTTGCAAGCAACACAAAATGCAAAATGTGGATCATATTCACATGGCGTACACCAGGTATTCAAATTGCTCCCACTCTTATCTCGTTGACTATCACAAAGCCACGATGCTGAGAATTTCGTTTTTCGGGGCATGATCACGAAAATACTTCCAGTGAAATCACGAGAAACTGACGAACCGAGTAATTTACTTGCCAATTGCCATGCATTTATACATGTACACGACTGAAACATGTGGTTGGGAAATTATGTAATTCTAAAGTAAATATACGCAGCGGACACAACCTGTACTACGACGAACGCAGCACAAGGTGAAACTCTGCTGGCGTCATGAAGTCTACTTCAGTGCCTTAACAACCTGCAGCAGAATTAGCCATTGATTGACAGCAGGAGTTTCCTGGGACCCACATGACTGCTTCCATACCGATTTTGGAACTCCTAGACCAAAGACGAAGATTTACTGTGCTATCATTTTTCAGTTTAACATCCCAATAAGTGGAATATACGTCGTAATAAGTGGAGCATCCTTACAAGTAGAAGCAGGTTTGAGAAGATACTGAAAATTAGTGCGATTCTAAATATATATATAGGTTATACACGATCGGATTCTCAAGGATTATGGAAGTGGGAGTTTTTTTTGTTTTTTGTTTTTTTTTATTGGAGGTTTAACGACCACCGTGAGCAACTCAATGGGCTATAAGCAGTCGCCCGTTCCTAATTTAGGGTCACTGGTTCCAGGGAAGGGTAAGAGCCAGTGCCGTAAGATAAACACAACATCCATGCCTCACCGGAATTCGAACCCGGACCCCTTTCGGACGAATGATCAGAGGCCAACGCTTAGACCACTGCGCCACCGGGGCGGCAAATGGGAGTTCAGTTCGCTTGGCTTCTGCCAGGCTTCAATTGGAGACGGGAGTTGAGGACAAAGGCCGTGGGGAGAAAGAAGGAATGGTGCGGAGCTGCTGAACCCCATGCGCCAGGGCTGGGTTGCTATTAGGAACTTTTGCCGACATCACGGGGTCTGGTCACATTTTGCTTCTGCTGCAGGTGGCTTGGGGCATCACATTCTATGGGAGGAGTTTCAACAGGCTTCTATGCCTGATTCCACTTTATGCGGTAACCCAACCCAACCCAACCCACCCTCTTTTCTTTAATACGCACCAAACCAGTCACAGCCAATGAAGTTGCGCAAACCAGTGCCGTGACATCATTACAGCATATGGTGGGCAGAAAAGTCGCCGACAGCAGGAGTGGTGCCAGCATTATCGCTGTCCTGTATGTTAGTCAATGTAAGGATCTTTGGATGATTGCCACATTTGGCGAAAATCAATTGAAATTTCGGAAAATTATTACGAAAAGTCGCAAATCCAAATCTGAAAAATTTTCGGCAATAATTTTTAGAAATAAATGAAATTTTATTTTAGAACTTTTCGTAGCTTCTGAAAATATCTTAAATTTTTGGTAACTACTAAAACATTTCAGGAATTTCAATCAAATTAGCAAAAATTAAGGACATTTCAGGACAAACAAAATTTTTTCAGGAATTTCAGGAATACTACGACCCCTGCACATGGGAGATGGGTGGATGAAATTCAAAAGTATGCGAGAGTAACATGGAGGAGACTGGCACAAGATAGACTGCTGTGGAAGAAACTTGGGTAGACCTTCGTCCAGCAGTGGATTGATAATGGTTGATGATACACTACATTATTGAGAACCGCCTATTGGCTTTATTCTTATACTATTAGTAAAATCCAAGCAATTATCAACGCTCTATGTTTCATACAGAAACACACATTCTTCCGGTATGAAGGAACCATTTACTGCCAGATTGGAGGTGTGTCGATGGGTTCCCCACTTTCAGGGGAACTCGCTGAATTGTTAATGCAAGACCTAGAAAACAAGATTTTACAATATTTTTAACTCAAACCTGATCTCTACATTAGATATGTAGACAACATACTTATTTTCTGGCAGCATCATAAAGACATAATTGAAGAGTTTGCTAAAGAGCTCTCAAAACATTACAGTTCCATAAATTTTACCATTGAGCATGAACATGATAATACGCTTCCATTCTTGGACATCTTACTAAAAAGGCACCCCGATACCAATTGTTTATCCTATACAGTGTACCGAAAGCTTACAACACAATCTGCTATTATTCCGCATAATTCATCGCACCCAAGAAAACAAAAACTAGCAGCTATAGAGTACATGGTCCGAAGAGTGTTCACCTACTCCTCCAATATTGAGGCTAGAAGAAATGAGTTAAATCACATCCAGATGATTATGATGGTGCATGGCTACCATAAAGCGATCGTTGAAAAAATTGCTCGATCAGTGAAATGTCTAGTCAAAAGTACCTTACAAAGGAAAACCAGAGTTACAAAATATGTTGGCACTGTGGAGTACTGTATATATACGTAAACAAACAAACAACTGCTGCTGTCTTTCGCAACTCAACTTTGTTAATGGAGCAGCAAGAATTTTCTTTATGTATTGGTAATCCCCCCCCCCCCCCCGACAGTTTTATAGGCATGTCATCACTCGGGGAAGGGTGAGGTGGATGTATCCAACCAGGGCCAGCTGACCCAATGCTCTCATTCCATCATTCGGGCAAAGAATATCTAACGCTTTGATTCGGGTAAGAAATAACGTGCGTACTTAGCGCCCGAGATTTTTCCAAAATGGCGCCTTTAGAACACGGGAAATCGTAGGCTTTCAAACCGAATTCAAACGCGTCTAACTCGGAAACGGGCGTTTTTAGGTCCGTGAAAATTTACACAGATATTCTCCTGTTGATAATAAAACAGGGATTTAATTTTCAGAATTTTAAAAAATGGCCTTTTTGAGAAAATCGTTGGCAAAGTTAGATATTTTTCAAAATCGGCTGTTTTTAACGCTGCCGAAACGCGGAAACTAGCAGTTTCACAGACACACAAAAAATTACAAATAAAGTGCACATTTGTATGTCTTTAACGAAAAAAACTAATATAGAAAAAACTCCATCCAAACCTGTTTAAAAAAAACTTAAAAAAATCAATTTTTTTTTAAATAACAAAGTTTACGATTTTTTTTAAAATTTTAATCACATGATGTGTAGTAAATATTAGCACCATATATTATTATATGTTATACACACAATGTAAAAAAAAATACAAGAACACGATATCTTTTTTAACTCTGCTGCAATGACTCACTGAAGTTAGGAAAAATAATCGTTTTCTAGAGAGCTTGTTTGATGGTGCAAGATTTGAAACAATCTATCTCGAAGGGAAAAATTTTTCTTGCCGAAAGAAAAATATAGGTCTCCTTATTTTAGTCAAGGAACACCCCTTAATTTTTTTAGAGAAATCTGAGACCATGATGGTACGACCCTGCCTGAGTTGAAATGGAACCCATCTCCTTTATCTTCATCTTTCCACAGATTAAATGGAGTTTGCAATAAATTACAATGTCATCCACAGGATGCATACCAAAAACTATAACTATCAGTTAAATTGAACACAAACCTAAAATATCAGTTAAAGCTTTCAACAAATAATCAAAATGCACGAAATTCTTTTCGGAAAATAATGTACCACAGCACCACAAGGAAAAAGCCCTAGTAAAATGCAAGGTACCCTTGGTAGTCCGCCCGCTCCACCGTGATCTGTCACGACTTTATGCTAAAAAAACTGAGAGATGCAGAGGTAAGGCGCCCGAAGCTGAAACACTTCACTTGAGCGAGCAGATTGGGGAGGGTGGCATCACGGTTACCATGACAACTCGGCCGAAAACTGCAGACTTCCAAGCATTCTCATTTCGACTCTTCACTTGCACTGTTTTGCGTATAAGGATTTGTTTTCCGTATTGAGCGCGCCATGTGAATAAATATCTATTCAAAAATTTTGAGTATTTTGGAACTGAATAAAGGCAAAAAAGAATATATTATAAAAAAAATACTGAATAAAACTTTATTTTGAGTAAAACAGGTGAAGAGGCACTTCACCTGAAAAGCCACCACTGGAAACTTTACAAATTGCACATGCAAAAATAACATATACACAAATATACTTTTACATATGACTTAACTACAAATTAGTCTGTTGATGAAACTAGCAATACTGTTACATATAATTCAAGTTTGTGGATGTACTAAATTAGAATTTAAGCAATTTAAAAGTCAGTTCTTCTAGTCAAATCAGTTTTCATATGAGAGAAAATCACATGTATGTAACAAAAAGAATGTTAATCATGAAACTGTAGTTAAAGTTACAATATCTAGATTTGGATGTCGCATATAATTAGTTTATTTCATGGCTTGAATTGTAAAACCAATCTAAAGTTTGCCACGAGTCACTGACAATAGCTCTGTCCTGCTTCATTGCCCTTCCATGGGCTTTTTTTGTTAAGGTCACATGGCATCATCAACATAGCCAACCAGCAGTTGAAGTTCTAAACATTGTAACTTTGGCATATCATGCCATGCAGTTAGGAATAAAAAAAATAAGTACTTTTCAATCACTTTGGAAATTTTCTGGCAAAAACTAAGGACTTTTAAGCACCCTAAAAAAATTTTGAGCACTTTTTAAGAACTTATAAGGGCCATGGAAACTCTAGAAAAGGCTCATGATTTAAGCGACTTTGAAAGAGACATGATAGTGAGTGCTAGGCAGGCAGGAGCAAGCATCTCAGAAACTGCAGCCCTTCTTGGCTATGTAAGAACACGTGTATACAGGAGCAGGCAAATTCATCAAAAACTAACTTATGAAACAAACAATTTACTGAAAGACAACTTTTTCAAAAAAAGTGAAACAAATTCATCGAAAACAAATTTGTCAAACAAGCAGCTTACCGAAAGAAAACTTTTTCGAAAAAAAAAAAAAATGAAACCAATTCACCGAAATGGCCACAGGACAAGTGCAGATACCCACTTTAGGGGCCATATAAAAATTGCCGTTTCTTGGTTTCAGACATGCACAAAGAAAAGCCTAAGTTTTAATATTTAATGTCTTAGTAAAAGGGCAATAGTACCAGTCTTTGCATCTCAACCTTATGGATCTGAGCACAACACAATATATGCATAAAATGTACATAATAAATCAAGCTAATAATGCTGCTCTTTTACTTAAACATCAAATGTTAACATTTAAACAGGCTTAGGCATATTAATTTATTTTTAGTGCCAAAGAAAAAGTGTGATATTACTAACCTGTCTGGGTGTCCAAACCTTATAAATATGATCATGTTAGAATAAAAACTATTGAAAGGGCCACTGCCTAGGCTGTATCTTTAGAGGTGGTCTACAGGAAAAGTAGACCCGATGAAATGGTTATGTGGTCACCCTACATGAAAGTGTAATCTAAGAAATAAAAAATGCAATTTTTATACGTTTCCCAAACACTTTTGTGACCATTTAGCCATATTCCAACTATAGTCAAAGTTTTCAACAAAAGCTTACACTATGATATTGTATCTTTCGGTGATTTCGCTTTCAATGAACTCATTTCTGATTAATTCACTTGAAGCCCTAATTTTCGAAGAATTTGCTTTTCAATGAATTCATTTGGAGCCATGTGTACAATGAGTGGTGCACAACCAACAAAACACGAAGTCAATGGCAGTCTGCCTGTGGGCAGGAACCAGTTGATCTGGATGGGCAAAGGCAAATGGAGAATACTGCATTAAGGCTCTACGAGAGCCGTCATTTTGTATTGTGCCTTCTCTTGCTAACCAACAAGCAAGCGTATTTCACAAATTGCTCGGGCAATTTTGCACAGTTTGAAACACCGTTTGTGGCTAATGCAAGATATATGATAAATAAAGAGTTCTCTGGTTTCAGATTTTCCTTTTGGACTCTAAGTATTTTTTATTAATTAATAAAACTATGGAAGACGCCTTGGTACGACTTTCACTGCAGATAAAAAATGAAGGGAAAGGTCAATGAAAATTCTGAAACCAGGGAACTCTTTATTTATCATATATCTTGCGTTAGCCACAAACGGTGTTCCAAAATGTGCAAAATTGCCCAAGCAATTTGTGAAATAAGCTTGCCCGTTGGTTAATGAGAGAAGGCAGCAATACAAGATGGCGGGTCTCGTAGAGCCTTAAATACCAGATGAGCTCCACTGTGTCAAGTAACTCTGTGGTGCAATAACAGTATCAATCCATAGGTTACCGAGATTGTGAATAAATTTTGCACTCTTGCTTTCCTAGATAGTTTGCTGTCACCATTCTATCACTAATGCTACTTGCCCTGACAGATGAAAAACAAAAAGGAAATACTTATGATCGAAAAACTAATCAAAATAACCAATGTACAACTGTTGTGTCCTAAATAAATTCTGGAAAAAATCTTAATTTGGACAGCTAAAACCCCTATCTGCGATAAGCCCAGGGCTACAGCAGCACCTCTCATGACATCGGTTGATTTTGCAGTAGTTTCTAATAATTAGCGTTGCATTAAAAAAAAAAAGAAAGGGATTAGTTATGTTCGAAATGTTGACGGGTTTTTTTGGAATGGCCCATTTGATGAATACTCGCAGATCTAAGGAAATTACTCACCTGTCTGGAACAGAGCCTACACTAAATACTCAAAGTTGTACCTATTCTGCTTCGGTTAAGAATACTTTCTACACACTTGCAGCAGACTGCAGCAGAAGTAACCTCCGTGCCCAACCACATACAGTAGAACAGTACACAACTTCGGTTTTTTCACTTCAAATTTTGGTGGTTCTTCTCAATCACGTTGCCAGATTATTATTATTTTTTTTTTTTTTGAAGAAGAAGATGAGGCTTATAGACTAAGGTTTATGCCTCATATCAACTACTAGTAGGCCGAACTGTCATAGCGAAAATTTCTGGCGCACACGATGAAACACTAAGACAAGCTTTGCACTAAGAAGCCCGAACAACACGTCAAGCCACTGCAGTATCACTAAAGTCCATAATGGCAGATGCTCATAAGTAGCGGAAAGTTAGAAATGGTTTTCATAATGAGAAACGTCTGATCAACCAAGGCAAGGCCATCTTAAAACCTTACCAGGCCTGGAACAAGGTCACGTGATTTGGTCGTGACGTCACAATCGTAGGGCTACTCTTTTTTTTTTTTTTTTTTTTGAATGGAGGTTTAACGACCACCGTGAGCAACTCAATGGGCTATAAGCAGTCACCCGTCCCTAATTTTGGGTCACTGGTTCCAGGGAAGGGAAAGAGCCAGTGTCGTAAGACAAACACAACATCCATGCCTCACCGGGATTCGAACCCGGACCCCTTACGGACGAATGATCAGAGGCCATCGTCCAGATCACAGCGCCACCGGGGCGGCCTACTCTTTTTCCAGTAGACCTACGAATTTGACTCGTTTCGTAGTTGTGTTATGTCCGTTCTTGTTGGCGAGTTCTGTTATGTCCGTTCTTGTTGGCGAGTTGTGTTGTTCCAGTGAATGTTGTGTGGATATTTACTGCATGTTTTAAGTTTTTTGTGAAAATCCTGCTCGATTACAAAAGATATTTTCAGCGGTAAGGAATGTTTCTTTTCTTTTATTAGTATTCAGTACTGAAATTTTATAAATACGAGTTGTTGATTGAACGTTAGTTAGTCCTTCATGAAGTGCGGGTTTTACGTTTTATAAATGTTCTTATTGCTACGGAATAAAGTGGGATGTAATGTTATACGTTTTGTTATATGCATTATGTGCATGCTTCAAATCACAGAGAAGAGAGGTACAGAGTGTGCACTCTAGAAGATCGTAAAGGAAATTCTCCACTTTGTCCGATGGCAACAGCATAATGTTAAACTCACATAGACGTTGGCGGCCCCACGGCCTGTTAATGAGAACTAAAAGTGACGTCACAACTACGCTCCTCCCACTTGTTTACAAATGTCTCTCTCGACTTTCCTTCCCTGCGAGAGCCGCCATTTTCCTTACTTCCCGAGTTGGTAAGGTTCACTGTAGTGTGATTGACCGAGGAATTTTGCGGTAGGTGTAACGGAATTAGGCGTATATTCTTAATCGTAAGAACAGTACTTTGCAGTCGGGAATTATACTGAGAAATAAAGTACTAACTCTGACTTAAAAGAAACTAATAAATCTTTAGCAGCTTTCGTTCTCAAAATGCAGACCTTCGTCAACGCAACATACTACTGCCGGAATTTGAAAATAAACAACGGAAAAATATCAAAGCAATGGCAAATAAAAAGTAACAAACAGACATAATTGTATCACGAATCAAACATCTGTAAACATCTGCCCGAAGGATCAAATGGAATTACGAAAAACAAAATACAGTAAGGGCTCTACTCTGCTATAAATTTTACTTATATCGATTTTTAGCAGTTAAAAAATAGACAAAGATTTCCTACATATAAAAGATGAAATAATTATCCGCCGAAAATAACTTCTACGAAATAACGAAAAGCGTTGTTATAATCACAGAATCACACAGTGGTAACGGTAGTAATAACAAGCAAAGTAACCAATTTCGAATTATGAGCGTTACAGTAGGGACGTTACGTCAGATAGCACGTGGGGTTTAGTTCCATAAAGCGCCGACGGTGCTCTGCTATCGTTCTTTTTCCCCGCCCACCAATTTCCACAACTCTGGCTTGTGCACGCTCTGTCTCTCCATTCCCTGTGCTTCAAATGGCATAAAAAGCCGCCCCGGTGGCGCAGTGGTCTAAGGCGCTGGCCTCTGATCATTCGTGCGTAAGGGGTCCGGGTTTGAATCCCGGTCAGGCATGGATGTTGTGTTTGTCTTACGGCACTGGCTCTCTCCCTTCCCTGGAACCAGTGACCCTAAATTAGGGACGGGCGACTGCTTATAGCCCATTGAGTTGCTCACGGTCGTCGTTAAACCTCCAATAAAAAAAAATGGTACAAGGTGAAATTGTGATCTAAGAAATGGATACATGATTCTGAAGTTGTCATATGAAAAATCATTTCTTTATTCTGTAAAAGTTTAGAATAATGTTAGAATTACAGGAAATTACCAAATTTTCGTTTTGAATAACATGTTTAATGGTTGTTCAATGAATTTAAAACTGATAGCTTGGAATTTCAATACATATCTTCTATTGTATGCCACCAGTAATTCTGTATATAACCCTACACACGTAGCTTTAATTTTTGTGTCCTGGGGCTTATTGTGGATACATTTTCGTCTTTTGAAAATTGTGGAGACTTGTTATGCTGAAAATTCATTTCTTCCTCTTTTATATTTATTTTCCCTCCGAGAACTGCGAAAGCGTATTTATGTGACTAGGGACAAGCCACCAACGGTACCTAATAACTAGGGTACAGTTGGAAAATTTTGAGCGAAGCTATTGCAAAATCTAAGCTCATTAAAGCGTCTATCATAACACGTTCTAAAAAATGAACGCATAAAATTTATGACTTCCAGAACAAAAGTAAGAAACATTATAAAAAAGAAATGCCTAAAATTTATTATGAACTACTTTCCTTCACTCCTTTACGTTGGTTGTGATCAGGTTGAATGTAAACAAAGCGGAAAGACACACTCAGATCGGGAACCACGTTTTTCATTTTGTATCGCGAAAGACAGACATACATACACAAACTTCCTTTTTTACGCTTTCCAACCGTAGGTTGCAGAAGCGTATCATCCAGCTTTGTCCGTCCGTTCGCACGATAACTCCCGTAAAAACGGTTCAATTTCGATGAAATTTTAGTATGTGGTAGGGGACTACTGAGGACGAACCCTATTGAAAATGGGAGGGGGGGAATGGGGTCAAAGGTCATGACATAGGAGCGGAATTCATTTGTCATATGCGTCATAACCCAGCAAAAACACAAGTGCTGGGAAACTGCTGGCCACCAGCTGGCAGTGATGGGTCACTGTTGGCTGAAATCTGCCGCTCACGGCCCGGTAGTGGTCCGTTGGTGGCAGCGCTATCAGTTGGCGAGCCATTGATGGCCCTGCAGCATCGCCGTGAATTGTGGGCCTCCAAGCAAGTGCCACTAGTGGCCCGTTGCTGGCAACCAATGCAACCCCCCAACAGCAGGTGGAAGCATCGAGACTGCGCATGCGCAGAAGCAACACTTGCTGTGTCTCTCATGGTACCAGTTAGTTGAAGACGACGCTATCGCCATCGTATTATTTTAGTGGATGTTAAGAAAAAAATCCATATGTGGAGAGGCGAATTAATTTCCTAATGAAATTTTACGTCGACGAAGATATCAGATTAAGCCGTGAAATACTAGATTACAGCCATGAAATACACCCACTCCATTCCCATGAATAACAATTCATGGAATGGAGTGGATGAATAACAAGAAAAAATTTGAAACCGCTTGAAACACATATCCTGGAAAACCATTAAAATAGCGTTTGTTGGAAAAAAAAAAAAAAGAATTATACGCTTACAAAATTTATTAATTATTTGAAAGAAAAAAAAAGCAACGCTATGTGGTGTACTCATCCATGGGTTGAATACACAAGACTGGGAGGAATTCGCTTCTAAAGATAACGAGAAGTAAAATAAAATATCTTTTACTCTTTAAAACAAATGTAGCTTCGGACAACGGAAAGGAAAGACACAACGTTAAAAATGTAACAGAATGTGACATGAACCCGGGTAAATATATATTTATTCAACAATCTCTTTTCAAGACGGCAAGGACAGTACAAAACTTTGGAAAGCGACTCTAAGTATGTACACGCCTTGAAAATGAGTGAAGTTCCCTTAAGGTAAAAAAAAAATATCGTTACGTTGAAAAAATTAATTTATCAATTATATGAAACTGACTTTTATGAAAAATACCTCGCAATATTATAAAATGAAAGAGGGAAGCATTCGTTTACAAATTGCATACCAAATAGATAGCTTCCAGCAAGTAGATGAGCGTTGTGAATTAGTCCGGTCGGTAGCGGGCGCGGCTTCCACGTACACGGCCCAGGATCGAATCTAGTCAGATGCAAACGGCGTTTTTCCGGTCTGTCGAGAAAATTAGGAAGCTTGTGAATTAACGGAAATTCACAAGCTTCGTAAGGGTAGAAAAAAAAATTGTAGCTTCAGGAAACTGCGGTTATCCTTGCTTTTTTTTTAAATTATTATTGCTACTACTGGGAAATTGGCGGACAAGATTCGGCAAGCCACCAGTTACGTCACGTGGTTGCTGGCTGCCACTAGCGGACCACATTAGGCTAGCCATCATTTCTGGCAAGTACTTGCAGGGCCACTTGTGGCAGCTACTGCCTGTGATGGACCACTGATGGCCCTGTTCTGGCATATGACAACTGATGGGTGCCAACTGTTGGCCTGAACTGCTGGCCCTTCTGTTGGCCGCCCGGACATTTTATTGACGGTTCGGCAGCGGCAACATAGTGCTGGGCCATTGATGGCAGTGCTGGCTGCCAGCAATGGCCCACTGCTGGCCCAGTAATACTGTTTTTGCTGGGAACCTGCGTAAAAATGGTTTGATTTCGATTAAATTTAAGTATGTGGTAAGGGACCACCTGGGGACGAATCCTATTGAAAATGGGTGAAATGGAGTCAAAGGTCACGACATAGGAGCGGGATTCCTTCCACCACCCTTATGCGTCATAACTTGCGTAAAAATGTTTCGAGTTCGATGAAATTTTAGTATGCAGTAAGGCACCAACTGGGGACGAACCCTATTGAAAATGTGCGAAATGGGGTCAAAGGTCAGGACATAGGAGCGGGACCCATTCGTCATATGCGTCATAACTTTCGTAAAAATGGTTCGATTTCAATTAAATTTTAGTATGTGGTAAGGGACCACCTGGGGAGGAATTCTGTCCAAAATGGGCGAAATGGGGTCAAAGATCAGGACATAGGAGCGGGATCCATTCTATTGCCTTTATGCGTCATAACTTGCGTAAAAATGGTTTGATTTCGATGAAATTTTATTATGTGGTAAGGGACCATCTGGAGACAAATCCTATTAAAAATGGGCGAAATGGAGTCAAAGGTCAGGACATAGGAGCGGGATTCATTCCACCACCCTTATGGTAAAAATGCTTCGATTGCGACAAAACTTTAGCAGGTTGTTCCTGAGGTATACTGAACCGGTTCTGTTGAATTTCATCCAAATGGGGTCAAAGGTCAGGGCACAGGAGCGAGATTTATTCCACAAACATTATCATCATGCACGCGCAGTGAGGCTGTCAGAGGGGAAAAATACTTCCATAATGCTTTTGTGGTTATTTTCAGCGAGCATCGCCTCAGTTGCACGTAACATAATCACCGCCGGTAGTGATGAGGCAGTGATTGATAGGCATTTGTCAGACAGTTTTACTAAAAACAGTACTAACGGGGGAAAAAACCATGGGTCGCATGTGGCCTAGTGGCCAACGCTCGTGACTGCCACGGAGGAATCTCAGGTTCGATCCCAGGTATCTGCGAACTCTCGACCCATTAAATATCCGCCGTGCGTCGGATGAACAGGTTAACTTGTCGGACCCCGGGTACTAGCCCCCGGTAATAAATAAGGGTGTCTTCCTCCCCATTTCTACCTCGCTTCTTTGTCACTTTCCTATCAGGCACTCTAGCCCAAATCTTCTAGCTTCCTGTTCCTAAGGTTTGTTTAAGACCTGGGGTTAGACACTCCTTCCTTCCTAAAGTACTCTACATATGTGTACTTTTAGGGGGGGGCGGTAAAAATCCTTACCTTCTTCAAGGCTGTCAAACATTTTAGTAAATTTACAAGATACTAAAATACAACAAAAATAAAGAAGTTCGATAATTACAATCAATCATTAATATCTAATTATTTTTAAAAATGCTTTAAAAAATGGTTTAGTCTATTTTAGTGTTTTAAATTTATCAAAAATTTAGCTATACTGTCCCCCCTTCCTGCCCCCCTTATGGGGCGCCCTTGCATATGATCAGACCTGAAAAAATATCCACACATTGGTTAAATACAACAATATTCAAGATGCCTCTAACACTGAAATATTTTCTTAATATAAAATTTTACTGAATGTGATGATACCCTCACAGTTTGAAGTATTTTTGTGAACATCCCACCCAACGATATCAAATGCCGCCTGGATAGACCTCTGGTATGGGAATATAAATAAGAAATCCAGATGCCTGGCTGGGTATGTAAATAAACAAATAAAAAATTCCAATTGCCCTGTTTTGCTTTCACAGCAAAATAAAGTCTGAATCCCCCCAATAGTTAACCACGATAATATTAATATTCAAGATTCCTCTTATGACAAAAATGTTTTTGTTGAAATAAAATTTTATTTAAAATATTTTGTGAAGATACCATTACAGTTCAAATTATTTTTGTGAAGATACCTTTTCAGCTGCAATAATTTTTGCAAAGCTACTCCCAACAGCATTAAATGTTACCTGGATCAATGTTACCTGGATCGACTACATGTTATAAATATATATATAAATACAGGGTGAGTCAAAAGTCACTGTGCACCTGGCAAGACAATACACATACAACAACTACAAACATACTTGCTACAATAAATGCTGGAAATGGCCCCTTCCTGTGTGTAGATATGCATCCACACGTCTGAAAATTTTCTCAAAGACACGTTACAGGTCCAATGGAGAAATGTTGCTGAATACTGTGGTGATGGCTTCCTGTAGTTCCGGCAGGGAACTGGGATTGTTCTTGTAAACAGAATTTTTCAGTAAACCCCACAATTTTTTAACCAATTTTTTTTTTGACTTTTAATGATGGAAATGGAAATATTCTCCACCATTTCATCTGTTAACACTCGCGGCCTACCGCTTCTCGGAGCATCTCTCACTGATCAGGTTTTTTTCAACTGGCCACTGTGATGCCTCACTACTGACTGATTCAGTCATGGCCAGATGCCGGAAATACTGGCTGCATCATTCAAGGTCAGACGGCAGGATGAGCGTACCCCACCCCAACATTCTCCATTCACAATATTGCAATTACATGCACAGCAACTATACTTCATAGATTTATCATTTCTTATCACAGCATGTCAAGTGCACAGGAACTTTTGGCGCGCCCTGTATATGTACTTCCATTATAGCATTTTTAGTTCTTTAATAATAAGTTATATTCTTACAGATGCCACGGATGTGCTGTGTTCCAGGCTGTCGTGCGAATTATAAGTCAGAAAAAACAGAGACAATAACAACATTCAAATTTCCTAAGGATCCTGAATAGCAAGAAATGTGGGTTAAGGCTATCCACAGAGAAGAATTCATACCTAATCCAAGATTTGTCCTTCGCCATTTTGACCAACGTCTTTGCTGCAGATATTTTCCTTCATTGCTATTCATGATGTCTTTAAAAAAAAACGTTTCAGTTACACTGCCGATTTTAAACTTATAGTGGGGTGCACAGTAGTGGGTATCATGTCCCTGCACAATAGTTTTCAGAAAGTCAGAAAACAACCATGCAGTTAATGGTGGAAAGCAGCTGTGCCATTGTCTAAAACGCAAGCAAATCTGTCAGTAAATTCTACGGAAGAATTCACAGAAGTCTAGCCCTATTTTTTACTGACCCATGTCTCAGCCAATCATCTAACTCTGACAGCAAGATTTCTTCCAAAACTTTCAACTAATATACAATGCAAGTAATATTTCACCGAAAAAAAAAAAAAAACAATTCCAAACAGACAAAGGTCTAAAAGAAATATGTACACTTCAAAATGTAAAACTTCCAGAAGAAAAGAAAAAGAAGCTTACCTACGGTATTTGCAGCCTAAACTTCAGATCTGCTTACTCTTGCCATTTAGACCATGAAAAGCAAATTTTTGCAGTGGAATGTTTTTTACATAAATCCACTGCAAAACACTTATTTCAGATAGTCAATGTCCAGGTGACTACATCGTTCGTTAGCTGCTGCAAAATGCTTTCCATGGCATGCATTGCAATGTGCTCTAATCTAACGAGAAGACAAGAAACAAAAATTGCATATGTGTGTGGGGAGGAGGAGGTGCATGGATACATAACAAGGAGTACAGATATAAAATTTGGTACAGACATATAAGAAACACAAAAGCTATAAAATTTACCAAACTATTAAATACAAGAGATTTACACTGAAGTGCAGAATGACGCAAATTACCAGCCAGTCACATTGTAAGCTGTGGAAAAAATCCATTAAAAGAACTATCACAACTTAATGAGGATTCATATGTATCATAACTATCATTACTTACACAAGACAAATGAAAGTAAATGCGCTAGTTAAAACGTGACAAAATTGAGTAATTAAACCAAAGTGAATATATTAACAAATTCTTTAGCTACCACAAATACCTTGGCTTTACCAATCACAACCTGTTAAAGAAATGGCAACAGGCTTGATAGCTGCATTACACGCCACACCAGTTCCTCAAGCAATGACCTTTTACCTATCGGCGGTGGTCATAATGTCGAAAGTCAAAATGTTGACAGAGTCCAAAAATGTTCACAGTCACAATAGTCCTTACATTTTTGTTTCATTTTTTTACTTCAGATCACTGTGCGTTGGATTATTTCAGCAATTGGGAACCTCAACGAACTATAGGGGCGCTGCGCAAACGTAAACAAACTTCTCTAGTACGGGCAAATAAGAAGGTAAGGCTCAGCGAGACGTAACTAGCGCCACTAAATTATGCGGCAAAGAATTACTACACAGAAGCCAACATTACAGGCTGATGCCGCAGGATGCCGCGCAGACTGAGTTAGACTGAGCATGCGTGTTTGTGTTCAAAGAATATAAACCCTTGTTTGTGTTGGCGTTTTGTTCAAAGGTTTTGTTGTTCTCATCTAGATCTGCGTTTATATTACAGCCATGAAATACACCCACTCCATTCCGATGAATAACAATTCATGGAATGGAGTGGATGAATAACAAGAACAAATTTGAAACCGTTTGAAACAAATATCCTGGAAAACCATTAAAACAACGTTTGCTGAAAAAAAAAGCTATCGTTACGTTGAAAAAATTAATTTATCAATTATATGAAACTGACTTTTATGAAAAATACCTCGTAATATTGTAAAATGAAAGAGGGAAGCATTCGATTAAACAATGCATACCAAACAGACAGCTTTAAGCATACATTCAATCGTGGCGAGTTAGTCCGGTCGGTAGAGAGCTCAGCTATCACGCCAGCGGCCCAGGTTCGAACCTACTCAGATACGAACGGATGTTTTTCCGATCTGTTGAGAAAATTTCTCCAGCGCAGTGCGTTTAATTTACAAACTTCGGAAGGGTAGAAAAAAAAATTGTAGCTTTGGGAAACTGCGGTTGTCTTTGTTTTTTTTTCTTTTTTTTATTATGGCTGCTACTGGGAAACCAGCCTCAGCATTTTTGACATTTAAGGTATATTGTAAATATGAAATTCATGCCAAGCAACCTGGTATTACTACGGTGCTTAAAGTGAGAATAAAACTGCTAAAATTTCCTTAAAATAATATTAATTGCTAATGTATATATTTGTTTCACCAAAAGAAGGGACAGGAGGGATACTCAGAAAAGAACAACAAAAAAAAAATGCTTTAGTAGACCCAATGAGACCGAAGGAAACAGTCGCAGCTCAAAGCTTAGCTTCCTTTCCGTGAAATAGGCTTCCCGTCCCGTGTCTCCTACGCTTTTTGCGCCTGAATGTTAACTTTCCCGCAGAGCATCTGCTGCCGCATTACATGGTGGCGCTGCTGTCGCCTGTTTTACATTATCTCTACGAGAGTTGAGTTTCTTCACGCGAAGCGTTTATATTCTTTGGTACGGGTAACGTCGCACGTGTTTCCATAAAGTCGAATGTTAGAATGGCTGGTTTGTCGCTTTCAATCCTTGAAATAATGAAATTTGCGGACGCTTCCAAAAATTCAAGATGCCTTAAAGAAGGGGAAGTGATTGTTAATGTAGGCCATATAATTTCTTGTGGAATTAAGATGGTAGAGAAATTCTCATAGTTTTGCACTGCATTCAGTCCACGGCAATAACGTCGTCGCCTCACTCCATCAACGGTGTTTTAGATACAAGTAACACTGAAATTTCTATAAAGTCATTTGAGTGCTCTTGTAAAGCGGGCAGAAGTGGAACGTGTAAGCACTGCGTAGCAGTAATGCTTTACTGTAACAGGTAATTTTTATTTTTACATTTTCAGGCAAGTGATATAGTAATACCGAAAGGGGTGTTCTAATCCGGATTACTATTAAAAGCTGACATTTCGTTTCACTTGACGTTTCCCAGGACCCATTTTCAATACTGTCAACAATAACATTTGTAATTTTTGAACATTCTGTTCCTAAAAGTGTTTGTGAATTGGTAATTGTTGATCATCATTGGGTTCTGCGTTTTTGAACTGATGACTGTTGACAGAACATTGCAAATCTTGTTTCATAATGAAGTTTAAATTTATACGGATAACAGCAATTATTTGTTTTCAAGATTATGTAGAAATGCGGATTTTTTAATTACTACTATGCAATAAAAACATGCTGCCTTGTTTATTATTCATTCAAAGACGTTACTAGGTTAGTAGCATTTCACTGGAAGGATTTCAAACGCAAGGCACAAACGTTTATACGGTGGCGCAGTGGTCTAAGCGATGGCCTCTGATCATTCGTCCAGAAGGGGTCCGAGTTCGAATCCCGGGGAGGCATGGATGTTGTGTTTGTCTTACGGCACTGGCTCTGTCCCTTCCCTGGAACCATTGACCCTAAATTAGGGACGGGCGACTGCTTATAGCCCATTGAGTTGCTCACGGTGGTCGTTAAACCTCCAACCCAAAAAAAAAAAAAAAAAAAAAAAAACGTTTATACTAACTTGTGAAAAACATAGCCGAAACCTTGGGAACGACATTGCGACACACAGCAATATGATTTGTTCTTCTTCACGGAATTCTCCATTATACAACTCTCCAATTCCAGAATGAATGCAAAAATACACCAAACTACGACAACTGAACGTAATGAGCGATCTACCAACAGCCAAGCATTGAGCCGAAAACGTTACCCGTACTACAGTAATTCTTCCTTTTGCCGCTAGAGGGAGAGCGGACCGCTGAGATTGCCAGTTAGTAAGGTTTATGGTTTATATAGGAACTAAAGATAATGTCACATTTTTACGCAGGTGCAAAACATTAATGATAATGCCCTTATGCCTGGGCCTTTTTAGCAGTTTTCAATCTGCTGTGCTAATTTTCATAAGGTTTGCACAACAAGTCAAGGTTTTAGCAATGCACTTTACCGAGGAAGAAACGATTAAGCAGGCCTTAGGCCAAAGCCTTTTTAACAGTTTTCAGTCCGCCAAGTTGATATTCATAGAAAGTCAAATTAATTGTGTTGAACTTTTACTCAAGCACAAAACATTAATTGATATACCCAAGGCCTAAGCATAAGAATGTTTAGTAATTTTTTATACTGCAATGATCACAATCATAAGGTTTGTGTGACAAGTCAAGTTAAGAGCGTTACACTTATTGAAAAATTCTTAAAACACCTAGAGAGACTAATCTGGCAACTAAGTGAAAGAACATTATAAACTTAACTCGTAATTTTTTTTTTTGAGGTTTAACGACCACCGTGAGCAACTCAATGGGCTATAAGCAGTCGCCCGTCCCTAATTTAGGGTCACTGGTTCCAGGGAAGGGAGAGAGCCAGTGCCGTAAGACAAACACAACATCCATGCCTCACCGGGATTCGAACCCGGACCCCTTCCGACGAATGATCAGAGGCCAACGCCTTAGACCACTGCGCCACCGGGGCGGCTAACTCGTAATGCAAACCTCATAAATGTGTGCACGGCGATTAAAAACTTCTAGCCTAAGACTTTGTAATTAATATTTTGTGACCCAATACAAGTGCAAAATTATTATCTTAGCTTGTTATGTGACCCTTATGAATATGAGATGTGTTAAGAAATGTTGACAGGGTCAAATGTAGAGTTAAAATGTCAACAGGCTCTCAAAATGTTCAAAGTAACAGTGAAATGTGGAATTTTTCTTTTTTCACTTTTATTTTATTTCAGTTTTGACATTTTTATTAAGTTTTGAAAAATGTATACTCTGACAGCAGGTTTTTTTTTTGTTTTGTTTTTTCCCATCTTTATTGTGTTTTTGGCAGTATTTACTGTATTGTGGCAGTTTTTTGTGTTGATAACATCTTACATAACGTTTTATAATTTTGTCATATTTTGGGCAATTTACTTTCGATGCCTACTCGCATTTTTTTTCTTCGAATATTTGGTTTTCGTTTTAGTTCTAGATTACTTCGGTTTTTAGATGAGTTTCGTATGTACGAAATAATTTGTTAACTTCGGCATGCCACTGTCATTCAACGAATCTTCACAAAATTTTACACATCTGCTTGAAAAGATTTTCACAAAAATTAATATTTTGGTTCAACTCGTAATTTTGGAACCAAAACGGCAGAATTGGGCCATGTATCTACACTGGGGAATGATGTAGGGGAGGTTAAAACATATAGGGAGCAATGCTTTAGAAAGCCTGTTGTTTACAGTTCTTCACAAAATTTAATACTGTATCAGTGTTGCACATTGAAAGGGTAAGTGCTGGGTTATTCAATAGCTCAGGAATTAAGTAAGGTGCAAGGACACCAAGTTTCAATGACACTCCTTAATTTCATTGACATATTTAGAAAAATGCGAATTTGCTGCTACCAAGTATCAAGACATCTGCCCGAGACCAACAATGATGATTTAAAGGGCCACAAAAGGTAATCCTAGTGATCCTCAGATACGATGGATGTTAAGGGGAGAGAGCAAATTTCTTATCTGTTTGTTTAAGAAGCAACAAATTTCAACAGCTGCATTCTAATTAACAACAGCAAAAATATATACACATATTTAGACCCTGTCGACATTTCGACCTTGTTAGCATTTTAACTGTAGACATTTTGTACCAATCGCATCTACCTATGCCTTACTGATTTCTCCATAGCAGTAAGAACTTTAGAGATATGATGTTTGTAAAAAGAGTAACAAGAATTATTATCAATAAGAACAGGAAATGAAAACTTAAAGCATATATATATGTCAGTGCATTAATATGGATACAAATACTTCAAGCACAAAATATTTTCTATTTCTTTTTAACAGCAATAATTTTTATTTCCTGTCAATTACTTTACTTTCTTATACAACTGCCAAGTTATAAAATTAATTTGTCATATTTTAAGCTTCATTATTTTCCTTTCCATGTTTCAAGATCATACTTATTTTATGCAACTGACTTTTGCCACGTTTAAGTATTATGGCAGATAACCTGTCACTTATGGTATGGGGGGGATATGTACATGGTAATTTGCTTTCATGCACTACAGAATTTTCCTGATTTAATTGTTTCCCTTTTATTGGGTGGGTATCATTTAGACTCATAAAGAAGGCAGAGGAATTCATAAGGAAACATATAATTTAACAGAAAAAATTGGAGAGTAAAATGGATACAAAGAACATAGATTTTCTTGGAGAAAAGAAGAAAATCTTATCATTATGATTACAAGGCTTACACTTATTTATTTTTGTACCAACATATACAGGACTGAATAACTGAAAATGCATGTCTTCACTCGGATAAAGACTACATTATGAGCAGATCATGCATAAAAAATGTAGTTCTTGAAACAGTTTTTCAAAAATATAACACTGATTGCAACCAAAAAAGGAAAAATTTACCCAAAAAATTTCACTCTCCAGGTACAGCAATCCACCCAGGTAAAGAAATGAATGGAAGTCATTGTATGCATCAGAAAAAAGCAGATTATTTAGAAGACAGTCAAAATGCATGGTAAAATATTTAGTCTTATTTTTTTTTGATTGGAGGTTTAACGACCACCGTGAGCAACTCAATGGGCTATAAAGCAGTCGCCCGTCCCTAATTTAGGGTCACTGGCTCCAGGGAAGGGAGAGAACCAGTGCCGTAAGACAAACACAACATCCATGCCTCACCGGGATTCGAACCCGGACCCCTTACGGACGAATGATCAGAGGCTAGCGCCTTAGACCACTGCGCCACCGGGCGGCCTGTTTAGTCTTAAAATATATACATATACTGTATTAGAGAGGACTGAGCAAGAAGCAACTAAATCAGGCAAAAAAAAAAAAAAAACATGATTCCAAAAGTGAATGTATTAGGCTTATAGCTTATTTCTGACATATCAAAATAACTAATGTTCCTGAAATGCTTACTGCTTTGTAAATAAGAGAGCGTGTAATTTTAGAATACCAAACAATGCGATGACTGGATACGAGGATGTGTTGGTCATTTTTTACTATTATGAAAATAGATTGCTTTTACCAGAAAAAATTACTTTTAGTGATACCCACAGCATAGCTGTGAAATGAGTGTATTCACGAGTACATGAGTTTTTACTACACATACACGCACAAAAACATGATTGCTACACATTCATGAATTGAGTGAAGCTGCTGCAAAATCTACTGAAGAATCTCTACGGCTTGCGTATCCATCAAAAAATTAGGCACACAAGTGATAGTCAACGTCTCTATTTCTGCTGTATTAACCACGTACATCACGATCATGTATAATTAAACAGCACGCTTTTCGTTTTCTGTAAAAATAATATTTTTAATATGCACGTATAGTAATAAATACAGTAATATTTCAGTCTGATTGTGACTTCTATTTTCGAAACATGAATGATGACATGTTAGCAACCCCTTTTCATCCACATGCTGTCTCCTAATCGCGATGTAAATTTAATTTTTCAGGTGATACTTGAACAAATACTATACACACAAAAGTATTAAGAGTACTACTTACCTTGCTGAAAAAATTCCGTTCCGAAGTACGTAGTTCCCAGAAGTACCCGATGACGAGATCCATAACGCATGGCCTACAGATGGGTCGAAAATCACGTCACTGATATTTTGTCACTAATACGAGTATGTCACCGTCGCCAGCTGTGACTCGTTTGCTGAAATATCAGTGACAGAATCACTGTGTGTAGGACGCATCCCTAAAAAACTAGCGTCTGCCGAGAGAGATATGATCAGCTCACGAACACTTATTCCGTTATCTCATTGGTGGGTGCCATCACGGCACCCAGACGGCACCGAGATGGCACCCACCAATTGGAGACTGCGATGTGCGGTCATTGTGTTGTGTTGTGTTGATGTTTTGAACTTTTGATATGGGGATAATCGTGGCGGTAAACGGTAAAAATACCCCCGGAGAAAATACCCCCGAAAACTGAAAAGCGGAAAAAATACCCTCGGAAGAAATACCTCCAGAACAAGCGGTTCAATGTAACAGGAACACTGATGTGTGGCAGTGTTCCGGTGTGGCAATTTACCGGCAATCGTGCCACATATCTTTCAGCAACTTGGCCACTAAAGTTCAAAGATGGGGGGGGGGGGTATAAAGATTGTCGTTTCTGAGCCTGTATTGAGAACTGAATTGGGAACTTCAAACGAATTTCGCGAAAACGTTCCATGTAAGCCAAGCGAGAATTGTACTTTAATTTGAAGAAATAAATTGCAGAGGATCCGATATACACTTGGAGGGGGGGCTCAACCCCCAACTTCCGTAATATTAGATTCTGGGCCGCTGAAGCCTTCAGTGTATCCAGGCTGTTCCCCTTCAAGCGCCCGCGAGGTCCGTGAGCTTTGGGAGGGGGATTCCCCCAAAATGTTAAAATGGACGTAGAGCTGTAAACATTAGAACCGTGCTTTACATAATGATTCTGTACACGACCACGAATTTTCAGGAGGGTGGAGTGAATTCACCCTCCCCAAGTTTCTAAGAGCGCAGACAAGTGTTCAAGGTAAAGGATTTGCTCGCAATTTCTACGCTTCATGTTGTGTTTAGTGGCAAACTATGTATGCCCTTCCCCCTCCCCCAGAAATTTGGCGAAGCCTATGAAAGGGATACGAGGTGCTTAGTTTGGAGGGCTCTACCCCCAACTTCCGTAATTTTATATTCTGGACCTCTACAGTCGGTCAGTGTATCCTCGATGTTACCCCTGAATAGCTCTTAGAAACTAGGGGAGGGTTACCCCACCCTCCTGAAAATTTGTGGTCGTGTACAGAATCATTATATAAAGCATGTTACTAATGTTTACAGCTCTACGTCCATTTTAACATTTGGGGAAACCCCCCGCAAGTTCATGGACCTCGCGGAGACTTCAAGAGGAACTTCCTGGATACACTGGCAGACTCCAGCGGCCCAGAATATAATATTACGGAAGTTCGGTGTAGAACCCCCCCCAACCAAGTGTACCTCGGATCCTCGGCAATTTATTTCTTCAAATTAAAGTACAATTCTCGCTTGGCTTACATGGACCGTTTTCTCAAAATTCGTTTGGAGTTCCCAATTCAGTTCTCAATATAGGCCAAGAAACGGCTATCTTTATACCCCCCATTGAACTTTTGCAGCCAAGTTGCTGAAGATGTGGGGCACGGTTGCCGGTAAATTGCTACATCTGAACACTTGCCACACATCTGTGTTCCTGTGTGGCAGTTTACAGTGAACCGTTTGTTCTGGGGATATTTCTTCCGGGGGCATTTTTTCCGCTTTTCAGTTTTCGGGGTATTTTTACCTACATCCAATCATGGCTGCTTCGAAGAGATAAGATATTATCTCGTGCTTTTTTTGAAAATCTGCAGAATACACATTACACAATCGCATTTCTTTTTTGCTTTCACATCGGAACAGTGGAGGACTAAGCCTTTTGAAGGAATAAACGTGTATTTGTGGAGCAAATACACGTTTATTCCTGCATTCGGTTTGTATCGTGATCGTCATTTCGTGCTGTCTCGATTTTTCCCCCTTCCCATCGAAACAGTGGAGGATTAAGCCTTTTGAAAGAATACAAGAATAAACCTATGTATTTCTGGGCCGTATTGCATGGGGTCCACAGTCGAAATTTTTATATGATGTTTGTATATGCCATTCGTAGTTACAATTTCAGTTTGCCCCTTCGTGAAAACTAAACAATCGCCACCCTGTTTGTGGTCAAAAGTATCGGAAGGTAAAAAATAATGTTTTGAATTGGGTGTTTTCAAACAGAAATAAAAAAAAATTTACAGCACTGGCAGTCCTTTATGAACTGGAGATTGACTAATGTTATACAAAATCGTTAGTAACAGGTATTGGTAGAACTAGCCGAAACCCGTCGGAATCGATGGGTTAGTTTTTTTGTTTTTGAAAAGAATGAACTTATATGAAACAACAAATGTGAACTTTATTTGATTTACAAATTCATTCAACCAATTCAGTACAGACAATTAACCCTGGTTCGGAATTTTTTCTTTTTGAAAATAATAAACTAATGTGAAACAACAAATGTAAACTTTATTTGATTGACAAATTCATTCAACCAATTTAGTTGAGACAATAGCCCAGGGTCGTGATTTTTTTTTTGTGACTGAAGATTTAAGGACCACCATCATGAGCAACTCGATGGGCTATAAGCAGTCGACTGTCCCTAATTTAGGGTCACTGGTTCCAGGGAAGGTGCCGTAAGACAAACACTACGTCCATGCCTCACCGGGATTCAAACCCAGTAGACTAAATCCGTTAAATTCCAGGATTAGTTTTTTTTTTGTAAAAAATAAACTCAAATGATACGTTTATTTACATAATGGGAAACGTCTTACCTACGTGAATAAACTGGATCAAATGAATGTTAAATTGTATGTATACATCACACAGCACAATGCAATCAGGTATTCGCTGTTCCGTTAAGAACTTTCATATAAATTCCTGCTAGCATTGCTTTGCATAACGGTTCGCTGAGAATAGAGACTGGACTGTCTCAGTCCCTCCATGCATTTGCCTTCAACAGCGCGTGAGTCAACCGCAGGTGATCAGATGTTGGGAAATTTGCCAGCCCACAATGCCCGGACCGTTGCCCCAATCTCATTTTTCTCTTCGACTGGCACATCTACATGGTAAGACCTTTATTTTGATACCTCAACCATATTTTTACGTTCAGCTGTTCCATTACAACTGGTTTTACAGTAAAAAACCTTATAGAATTAATATATAGATGATTCAACAACACCCATCCCCCTTCTAGAATTCAGAGTTTTGTTGCTGAATTCAGAGCTGGTGTGACATCGTGCCTCAAGGTCAATGTTACCGGGATATCCTGGATGGCCATTTGCTCCAGTTTGTGCATCTTCAACATCCCACAGAGGACCTCATCCTGCAACAAGACAATGCACCATGCCATCGCTCCCGAATTGTATCCGAATGGTTGGGTGAACAGTCCACCGAGGTGACCTCGCTTCCTTGGCCAGCTAGGTCACCTGACCTCAATCCCATTGAGCACATCTGGGATGCCATCGAGAGTGATTCGGGGCTCTGATCCCCCTCCATGAAGAAATCTTCGTGAACTGTGGGAACTTGTTCAGGGGTCGTGGATCCGTTTGGCTTCCCAACGCTTACGGTATCTTGTCGAGTCCATGCCGAAACGAATCGCCATCGTCATCAGGGTGAAAGGTGGTGCTACACGTTACTAGACAGGTATCTCTAATTCAATTGCTCTTCAGTGTATATACAGAGAGAGAGAGCTTTTAAAACTGGTCATGAAATTTCCCAAATTTGGTAAGACACCTTGTAAATCGTAAACAAGCCTCTGGTAATGTATACATAGGTTAATGATGCGTGCAAAGCCATAATAGTCCCAAACATGAACGATGTGATTAATAAGTCTCATTTAAAATAAAAGTGCTATATAGCGGCTAAAGATATCCGAGAGAATAATCCGCAGCGAGCCAGGGGTCCCGTTTCAGTCAACGTAAACAGTCCCCAGACGAGAATGCCACCTCACCAGCTTGAAGAGTACCCTGCTGGCAAGAAGGATCCATCGCTTCCTGTGGTTTGCGCCATACTCGTATCCTGCCATCCGCATGTACCAATGTGAATCTCGACTCATCAGTCCAGGCAACATTTTCCCACATGTCTAGGGTCCAGTGGCAATGTTCCCGCGCCTATGCTAATCTTTGCACCCTGTGATGTGCAGTCAGCAGCGGTATCCTCCTGAGACGATGGCTTCTGTACCCCATAGCGGGGAGATAGTTCTGGATGGGTGGCTGCTTACACGTTTTTGTGCACCAGCGTTAAATTGCCGAGTGATTTCTTGCACTGTGGCCCGTCTATCCGCTGTTACAACGCGAGCTAGCCGACGATGACCCCGCTCATCCACAAGCTGTTGTCCATGGTAGTTGGCCCTTGCAGGGATGGTTTTACCGGATTTGATGTACTCACGGTGCACCCGTGACACAGTGGCTCGTGAAAATCCTAGTGTCTGCATGACTTCCGAGATAGAGTGACCCATTCGTCGGGTCCCGACAATTTGCTCACGATCAAATGCGCTTAGATCCTTTGCTTTACCCATACTGCGTGCGACTGTTACTGATTCCCATCGCATCACTGCATACGTCATATCGTTTCCGTTTACAGGGCCGCCCACAGCGCCACATTTGCATAATGCCAGCTGTCTCTAATTCAATTGCTCTTTAGTGTATATATATATATATCCCTATCTGAGGCAGCGGTATGCATGTGCTCATGTAACAGAAGGGAAAGCCACCCCTGCTAGTAAAAAAAACTGACTCATTATAATTTGACCATGCTTAAAGTAAGGCATAGTCGAAGGATATGTAATGAAATCGTGTAGCACTATTGCACTACATGCTTTCATTACAATCTTTCTTTAGCATTTATATGTAAAAAATGTTATGACTTCCTGAGGAACGTAATTTTAAATTGCTAGATTGGTCTTGAAATTTTGTACATATACACTGAATTATGACCATAGGTCATCCTTTCGCCCTCAGTACAGCAGCTATCCGACATGGCATAAATTCAATAACATGTTGGTAGCAGTTGGGAGGTATGGCTAACAAAAGTGGGTGTAATGCAGTCATTTAATGCTGTTACGGAGGTATAATTGGTGTATTGAGATGCCTGAAAGGCCGTTCTATAATGCCCCACAAGTGTTCTATGCGATTGATATTGGTGGAGTTGTAACGTACCAGGAGATGTGACGTACCTGCCAGAAGGACGCACACGACATAAAGGCAGATAGCAATTAGAATAATCGTCCGCGTAGCTTAATTGGTAGAGCAACTTATTCCGGAATGAGTGGACCCGGGTTCGAACCCCGGCGCGGATAAAAATGACGGAGAAATTCACTTCGTTATAGAGTTTGAAGACCAATTTATATGCTGGAAGTCTAAACCAGTGTTTAAGCTAAGGTCACTATTTCCGCGAAATGCGATGAATTAATCTAAAATGCAAGAAAAAAATTAGTGTCTGTCGCAAAATTGCACGCACCCGCTGTTTAAATATTAACCCAACAGCAAATTCTACTCCGGCTATTCTGTTTATGGAAACTACTTTTCGAAATTCCGGCAAAAATTTGTGCTCCGTTGTTATTTTCTTACTCCTTAAGGTATAATAGGTTCCTACCATGTCTCTACAGCACCTGTTGAATCACTTCCCAACCGCTACATACACTCTAGAGCACTCCATAAAGGGTGTAGGCTGGCAGGCTAAGATAGAGATACACTCTAGAGCACTCCATAAAGGGTGTAGGCTAGCAAGCTAAGATAGAGGCTAGAGGGATTAGACCCCTTCCCCCATTCAAGTCAACTGCGATGTCTATGGCTTCATTCCCACCCCCAAGGTCATAAACAACCCCTGCATTTGTGACCGGAGTGACCTTTCAAACTTCTACAGAGAAAGAACACATATTAGGAAAGATAAGTGCAAACTAGGGGTTGCTTTTACCACTCAAGTTGCGTCCATCATACAACGTGCCGCATTTCAATGGATAACTTCATTATTAAGAAACGCAAATATTGTGAAGACAGTGCCGATAAAAACAACTGAAAAAGAATGTGAGTTTAAAAAAAAAAGTAAAACTGCTACTGAGTCTAATATACCTTCGAGCAACTTATGTGAAAATTGTGCTCCCTTTACAAATGGGTGCAAGTTAACTGGAGGGATAAAAAAATACCATATTTGAACTGCGAACTGTGTGTTGCAGCAAGAAAAAGCAATGTCCTGCCAAGTGATAAAGTAAGTGAAAATTCCCAACTTTCAATTATTTTCATATATTTGTTTTTGCACATGGCTGCTAACTAATAAAAAAAATTTCCTACGCTGAAGGAGTTCGATTGAAGCATCAAACATTTAGGGCGATTAAAACATCAATCAATTTAATTTGATTGAAACATCAAAACAATAATATGTGTCAACTTTCCATCGTGCATGACAGAGATAACATAACGCGTATGCGTAACTACAGAAAAAAAAAAAAGGTTTTAATTTCAGTTGTTGCCGAAACCACGGCTTCCCAGCTGAAGAAAAAACCTCAGGAAATAGTTGCTTGTAAACAAAGGGCACGCTCTCCACCTTAAGATTCTGGAAGTGGAAACACGCAAGACCGAAAAAAGAAAATTTAAAGAATGAAGAATCCCCAGAAAATGTAAACACACACAACAGTCTGTCAGGCAAGTAAAGTTTCACCACGTGGTTTGTCATCACATATTTCACAAGGTAGAAGGGGATGGATTACAAGGATGGGGGGGGGGGGGGGGTTTACCAAAAACGGTTGTCAGGTATAATTAAAAATTGCAAGGGGTAGGAGGTCATTTTCTTTTTTCTGGTTCTCTTTTTCTGGCAGTACTGAAAACGCTAATGCTATATTTTTTAAATATTTATTTTTATCTATTGTAATTAATCTTGAGTGTTAGCAATTTAAAAATTCCCTATTCGAAAAATATTTAACACTGCTATGTTAAAGATTCAAAACAGACAGTTCTGTCTTCTGCAAAAATGGAATGAATTCCATGAAAGCTGAAGGACCAATTGCGAAACAAGTTCTTTCTTGCCCGCGATCGGCAGAAATGACGTGGAAGAGGTAGGAACGTGGGCAGGGAGGTCCCAGAGCAAAACAACGAGGAAGCACATTCAAAATCACACGTCCGGTGAAGTAGCCGTTACCCTCCGTACTTTTGCCCACCCCTCTTCTATAAGTGAGGAAGTGCGAACGCAGAGGAATGTTTTCACCACAAGCTTCTTTTTTTTAATATTTGCTAGTACCTGTAAATTAATGTGTGAAACACACATACTCACACTACAATAATTGTAGGACTATTACTATTTTCATATCACATTTTTTTGTTTTGCCGATTCGCAATATGAACCATGTGTACTTCGTCTCTGTTTGATATCAAAAAATAAATATGTAGAAGGTTCAAATGGTAATATTTTATTTTATTCTAATTAAAATAATAGTTGGTTTGAGGAATATACTATTGCTATTAATAAAAATTTAAATTTAACTTGTTTCAGAAATACTTGGATTGAGTAGGGTTATTGATGCTGAAAGACTTTTTTTTATTTATTTACACTTATATAACTTTTTTCATATACACTGACGGAAAAAAAATCCCAACACCACGAAAAAATAGTTGTAGAGGAATGAAATGGCGGCAATACATTTGTGTAGGTAACATATTTAATCGATTAAGGTTTCAAGATCACAGCTTAATGTAAGCGTGAGAAGAGCCACCATTTTAAATGTGAAATGCTGGTACATTAATAACCGGTGTAACCACCAGAATGTTGAATGCAAGCACGCAAATGTTCATGCATTGTGTCGTACAGGTGCTGGATGTCAGTTTGTGGGATGGAGTTCCATGCTTGTTGCACTTGGTTGGTCAATACAGGGACGGTTAATGCTGGTTGGGGTGACGCTGGAGTTGTCGTCCAATGATGTCCCATACGTGCTCGATTGGTGAAAGATCTGGTGATCTAGCAGGCCACGGCAACATGTCGACACTCTGTAGAGCATGTTGGGTTACAACAGCTGTACGCGGGCGAGCGTTATCCTGTTGCAAACACCATCTGGAATGCTGTACATGAATGGCAGTACAACAAGTTGAATCACCGGACCAACATACAACTGTGCCGTCAGGGTGCGTGGGATAACCACGAGAGTGCTCCTGCTGTCATAGGAAATTGCTCCCCAGACCATAACTCCAGGTGTAGGACCAGTGTGTCTCGGCCGCAGACAGGTTGGTTGCAGGCGCTCACCGGGTCTCCTTCTAACCAACACACAGCCATCACTGGCACCCAGGTAAAACCGGCTTTCATCAGAAAACACAACAGATCTCCACTCCGTCCTCCAATGAGCTCTAGCTTGACACCACTGACGTCGCAAACGGCAGTGGTTTGGAGTAAGTGGAATGCACGCTACAGGGCGTCTGGCTCGGAGCTGTCCTTCAAGTAACCGATTTGTAACAGTTCGTTGTGTCACTGTAGTGGCAACTGCAGCTCGAATTGCTGCCGCAGACGCGGTACGATGTGCCATGGCCATACGCCATACACGGCGGTCTTCCCTCTGAGTAGTGCCATGTGGCCGGCCGGAACCCGGTCTTCTTGAGGCAGTACCTTCCCTTGACCACTGCTGCCAACAATCATGCACAGTGGCTACATTCCTGCCAAGTTGTTCTGCAATATTGCGGAAAGAAAATCCACCTTCTCGTAGCATTATTACACGACCTCGTTCGAACTCTGTGAGCTGTTGATAATGGCTTCTTCGTCTTCTTAAAGGCATTCTTTACTAACATCAACACACTACGTCGAATCTCAACCATAACTAACGCTCACAAACGTTACAGCACGTATTTACAGCAAACCTGCTTTGCATGTTCCGAGGGGCGCTACTAGCGCCACACGTATGCGCCGAGCGCCAAATTTGCATAGACGTCAATCACGTCATCTTACAGATGTACTCTCACCGCCTACCAACTGTCGTTTATCTAACACAACCCCTTCTTGGTGTTGGGATTTTTTTCCCGTCAGTGTATATTACTAATTTTTTACGCTTTCCAACCGTAGGTTGAAGAAGCGTATATGCTCCAGCTTTGTCCGTCTGCGCAATAACTCACATAAAAATGGTTCGATTTTGATGAAATTATAGTATGTGGTAGGGGATCACCTGGGGACGAACCCTATTGAAAATGGACGAAATGGGGTCAAAGGTCAGGACATAGGAGCGGGATCCATTCCATTTCCCTTAGGTGTCATAACTTACGTAAAAGTGCTTCGATTGTGACAACACTTTAGTATGTTGTTCCGGAAGTATACTGAACCGATTTTGATGAATATAATCGAAATGGGGTCAAAAGGTCAGGACACGGGAGCCAGATACATTCCACAGCCATTAGCCTCATAACTTGACTAATAATGTTTCTATCGTGACAAAACTTTAGTATGTTGTTCTGGAGGTATACTGAACCAATTATGTTTAATATAATCGAAATGGGATCAAAGGTCAGGACACAGGAGCGAGATTTATTCCACAGCCATTATCCTCCTAACGTCGGTAATAACTTGAGTAATGATTTCTGGTATGTTCGAAAGCGTATCATAATCAATGCATTGTATGACTTTACTAACTTGTTTAATAAAGTTTAACTTAAAATACGGGTAGATGGGGTACACAATAAGTTCAATCGCGAAAGCAGCTTATAATGTCATAACCCGGGTTTTCAGTGCGTCTCTTGACAGCAATTAAATTCTTTGAATAAAGCTCATGTTGAGAAATGGCTTCCTAGTTTCTTAATTCAATTACTAATCTAAAGCAAATATTATGGGAATTTTACTATAGGAAATTTTTTCATTAATAGCAAATTTTCGAAGAAAACTCTTCTCCTTCTTCAAGCTGTCTTGTTGTTGTCACTTTTTTTGCCACTATCACGGTTACGGTTAACCTTGACGGTTTAGGTTATTTTTCAACAAATCCTGCCAGATGTTAGGCAGGGAAAATCCTTTGCAGTCATTGATGATGGAATTTTGATTTTTCTCAATCTCTATTCCTTCTTTCAGCTTTCTTTTTGAAAATTGCTTTGGAAACTGATGACTTTAAGGGAATTCCAATCCATGCTGTGCCCAGTTTCTCTAACATGCCTATCTAATCCAGTCTTGTTGGAGCAATTTTTTATAGCTGCTTTATGCTCAGCTATACGAGTTTCTAGTCTGCGACCTGTTTCACCTATATAAGATAGTCCACAACTACAATTTACTTCATAGACTACTCCTTGCATTTTTAAAATATCTTCTTCTCTTTGAACTATTTTAGGGAAAATTTTCTTAACTTTGTTCTCTAAACTTGGAGCTAGCCTAATATTGTACTTCTTACTAATTCTCTTTAAAGACTCAAATAAACCTTTGTGATAAGAAATTTTTTTAGTGGATTTTACTTGTTGCTTTTGTGGGTTCTTCGTACCATTAAAATTCAGAAGCTTCTCAATTTCTTCTTTAGGATAGTTATTCTCTGTAAGTATGACTTTAAGCTCTTCTTTATGGGCTTCTTTTTTATCTGCAGTAGAAACTATTTTATTAATTTTTTCTAAAAACTGACTTGGTACATTTTTCTTAATAGAAGCTGGATGATAGGAATTGAAATCCAGTAGTCTTTTAGTATTCATTGGGTTTTTTTATACCAACTAGTGAGGAATTTTTTCATCTTCATAATAGATAGTAATATCTAAGAAGTTTATTCTTCTTTCTTTTTGAAGTTCAATAGTGAACTTAAAGGAATCATCTAATTCATTGAATGAGTTATAACGAAGTAAATTTCTCCGTCATTTTTGGTCTACGCCGGGATTCAAACCCGGGTCCACTCATTCCGGAATAAGTTGCTCTACCAATTGAGCTACGCGGACATTTTATTCTGATTCCTATCTGCCTTTACGTCGTGTGCGTCCTTCTGGCAGGTACGTCACATCTCCTGGTACGTTACAGAGTCTAGAATTCTTTCTGGAACAATTTCTGAGCTATCTATTATAAATAAGATGTCATCCATGTATCTGCTATATAAGCAGAAGTATGTGGGTTGTACTAGTATCTTTTCTTCTAGTTTTCCCACATAATAGTTAGCTAAGAGTGGGGAGAGTGGGGAGCCCATAGCTTAGCCCCGATTTTTGAATGAAAAAAGCTTTCCCAAATTGAAAGTAGTTGTTCTGCAAAGAGAAAGTAAGCATTTCAAAAATTCCAACTATGTTTTTTTCTTTGTTGTGAAAAACTATTAGGTCTGCCAAGTCTTCCGCTATAAAGTCTATAAGTTGATCTATATTAATGTGAGTATACATAGACACTATGTCTAAATTACCCATAATAGGATAATCTAATTTAGGAAGAAGTTCTAGTTTTTCTTTTAGCTGCATTGAGTTTTTAATCATGTTAGGTGGCTCTTTTAAAAGATTCTGAAGGTGTGACTTTAAAAAATAGTTTAGATTTGAAAGAATAGAGTTTTTTGAGTCTATTATTGGTCTAATTGGTTGGTGTTCTTTATGCAGTTTGACTATTCCATATATTTGAGGTAATCTGAACTGTAATTTTGAGAATTGTTTATAGTTTTCTGGAAGCTGGTTTTTCTTTTTTTGAAGTGAAATAAGCTTAGAGGCTTTTTTAATCAATTCTGGTAGTGGGTTTTTTTTACTTCTTCATACATAGGTTTTTTAGTTCTTCTTCCATCTTTTCTAGATAATCTTTCTTATCCATAATAGTAATCAACTTACTTTTGTCTGTTTTCACAGCAACTACACTTTCATTTTTTCTGAAATCTTTAAGAGCTTTTAATTGACTATTATCTAAATTTTTTTAGGTTTCCTTATACTTGCTTCTGGAATTTTGTAAGGCTATTGTAGTAATCTTTTCTGAGGAGGTCTGCTTTAATTTGGTCCTCTTTTTCTAAAGTGCTGCAGACGCTTTCCAATTCAATTACCAATTTTTCTGTATTTTTTTTGTTTGGATAGATTGAAATTACTTCCTTTATTTATCACTTGTAATAATTCTTGGCTAACTCCAGTAGCAGTGTTGTCCTTTACATGACTAAGAACTGCAGTTTCTTTGTTTTTACTGGAATAGTTTTTCTTCAAAAATTTCTTTTCTTTAAGGTTCAGCTTTTTAACAAATTTCTTATTTTTGTTTCCTACTCCAATTTTTAGCCAGTCATCCAATTCTGCTTTTACTGTATCCCTTAAGATTCCAGAAAATTTCTTTTCATTTTCTACTTTTACTTTTTTAACATGAGCTTTATTCAAAGAATTAGAACAGAGTATGGGTCAGATACTTGGCAAGCAATCAAGAAAGTTCAACATGCTACATTGAAGATGGAAAGATCCATAGCTCAAATCAAGTTCCTGAAAAAGTGCAAGGTAAATAACTTTATTCCAAATTCATTTAGACTTAGAAAACCATTTAAAGATTTACTTTCAGCGAACTTCGTAAGAAAAATAGAGAAAAAAACGTTAAAAAGAAGTCAGGTAAAAACTGTGTTTCGCACGAAAGGAACATGTAAGTCGTAAAAGCTGTCTACGTACGATTAAAAAATGTATCCCTGCATGATTCCATTTTCGTCCTTTAACCCTATTTGTCATAAATCTACCTCCTTCTACTTCCATATTAAACGAGCTTATTCTCATTCGTCGTCACCCGGGGCCCTGGACAATGAACTTAAGTACATTCGGACTATGGCCCGATCTTTTGGGTACCCGGATTCGTACTTCGGACGCTTCATGAATATAGTTCAACGAACTCGATCCACTACCCTAACTACCCCCAAAACAACTTTACGGTATATAGGCAAGACTGAGTTTTCTCAACCACTTGTGACAATCCTTAGAAAAACGTGCAAGAAAAATGGACTTGGTTTTGGAGTCTCGACTCGTAACATCTTTTCTATTATCAGAACTGATCGTGACGTGATTCCCGATCTATCTAGACCCGGTGTATACCGCATACCTTTAGTCAACCCTAATAATCCAGAGGATGTGAAATATTATATAGGTTCGACACTCAGGACCTTAAAAGTACGATTATCGGAACACCAATATTACTTGAGGTCAGGCTCCACCAACACAGCACTAACTGAAACTGTGGACCAAGAGGGGAAAATACCTGACTCGAAGAACGCCGTGGTTTTGAACTCTAAAGTAACAAGGGGAAATGTTTTCCTCTCCGAGAGCCTATATATCTATTCATATGGGCCTTTATGCTGTAACTCAGAACTTCCTACATGCAGCACAAGTGCCTCTAAAACCTCTTCAAAGTCAACGATTTCTCCATAGAAAAGTACAGAAGCATCCCAAGTTGGGCATACTAGGCATACACCAAGGTTAGTAGACTTGGGCATACACAACTGATACGAAGTAGAGCCCACGGGAAACGCAGGGCGTGCGGCTGATGCCATGTCCTCTCCCCTTCTAACCTCCTACTTTTAGTCAGAAATCATTTGAAGAAAAAATTATTGGCATTTTTAATATTGGTAAAAAAACCCCTTAAAATAAATGTTACATGTTTTTGTTACTATCATAAGACAATTGAGGTGGAAATTCCCACAGTATCTGTGTATTGTATATAATAATGTCGCGCCTACAAAAGAAAATAAATGAAATAAATAATTATCTAGGGGGAAAAAATTCTGTAATTAACTATAATTTGCTTCAGTTTAGTATTTCAGGCGTCTTATTGTGCCAGATTATCTGACAGAATGAAATTTAAATTATACTTAAATACTTTGAAAAATGCATGGGTAATTCGATTAAAAATTTCCGGAACCCCCAATAAATTTTCAAGTCGGCGCCTATGGGTGAGGCATAGCTGGCCATTGAGTTAAACCCATTGAAATGGCTATGCTTTATGTGTTTTTTATATGATGTTTTACTGAAATCGAATATAGAATAAAATATATTTTATTTTATTATTATTTTTTTTTATTATTATATAGAAGGATTTAGGGATGTCTTTTATTTTAATTTATTTATCATTGTTATTTTTATTTGGAGTGCCTTTGGAAGGAAATTAAAACACAATAGCGACGCCATTGATAATGCGCCTGAGCATTAAGAAACCAAAATAAATTAAACCAATTTAGAAAAATTGCGACAAAAAACAAAAAATGTTTCTAAATAAAAATAACAGCAAAGAAGAATTTTACAAGAAAATTCAAAATGTGACATTTTCATATATGGGGGGGGGGGGGGTTATGGCCATTTGCAGTAAACATGGCAGGGATAATTAATTTATTCTACAAATAGGATTACAATTTTTTTTTATTTTACATTAGTTAAATTTATTTGAACAATATTTCTAAAAGTGAAAGTTTTTCAAATATTTTATAGCTAAATATGAAAAGATTGTGATGAACCCTTGATATTTACTACATTGGATTTTGCATTAGTAAAGAAGTAGCCTGTGTTAGTTCACACGCGTCCTCGAGAGATGCCTTAAAGCATAGCCTACGTAAATGAAGGATGCCTGTCGTTTTTCGCAAAACTTGTCTGACAGCAAAGTTTCTGATTTTCTCACCACGTCACGTAAGTGTTTGACGAACAGAAAGGTACGCAACACAGCACCATTGTTACGTAGCGTAGCCAACGAACTTAGCTACTGACAGTCAAACAAATGGGGGAGGCCAAATACTTAATTGAAGTAAAACACAAGCAGAAATAATTTGAAACTCGTGAGTTTAATCCAAGTGCAACAAAACGAGCACAAAGCATGGCAAAATACATGAAGCAACGGCGTGAAATGACTTGCGAGCTGTTTGTACGTAGGCTACGGCAAAGAATTTGGCTACGGTTTGTACGGATCGCTAGCGCCACTCGTGGCCAAAATCAGAAACTTTGCTATCAGACAAGTTTTTCGAAAAACGACAGGCATCCTTTTATTACGTAGCCTACGTCTGGAGCTAATGCATATATATATATATATATATATATATATATATATATATATATATATATATATATATATATATAGTTTTAGCGATTATTTATCACAAATATTGGCGATTACCTTTTTGTACTGTTCTAAAACTTTGGAGAAAAAAAAATGAATTTGCGAGTGAGTTGGAGAAAACTTTAAAAAAGCCAGAACAACCGCTGTAGCGGGTAGATCATAAAATCAAAGGAGAGTAGTCAGCCCTGACGTGCTGCCATCTCTCGGCCCTACGAGAATAAGGTTGAGTGGGTCTACTTTGGAAGACCACGTCAAGATACATGACCTTAATGTGAGAACTCCAAGGTCCGCTACCCATAAAATACTATTTCTATTTACCTTCTTTCTCATTCCCACTGTTCGCGTTGAACAAGTAAAAGTAATCAATGCTGCAAAGAAAACACCGAAACATTAAATGACTTACGATACTACAGTAATATGTACATGTTCCAATCGCGTGACTCTCCTATTCGCAATCTCCAAAACAGCTCCAAGCCTATTCTCAATCTTCAAAACAGCTCCAAACCAATCGCATCTCTGAAATGGCCTTAGCCGCCCCGGTGGCGCAGTGGTCTAAGGCGTTGGCCTCTGATCATTCGTCCGTAAGGGGTCCGGGTTCGAATCCCGGTCAGGCATGGGTGTTGTGTTGATCCCGGTCAGGCATGGGTGTTGTGTTAGCGCCACTCGTGGCCAAAATCAGAAACTTTGCTATCAGACAAGTTTTTCGAAAAACGACAGGCATCCTTTTATTACGTAGCCTACGTCTGGAGCTAATTCATATATATATATATATATATATATGGTGTTGGATTTATAATAAACAAGAAACTGAAGGATAAAGTTGTAGAAGTTGAAAGTTCCTCTGACAGAGCTGCACGACTTGTTATCCAACTCTCGAAAAGATACCAGGCTCAGATTATTCAAACTTATGCACCCACCACAAGTCATCCTGAAGAAGAAATTGAAGAATTTTATGAGGAAATTTGTCATCTAAATAATAAAGGTAAGCAGCACTTGAAAATAATTATGGGAGATTTCAATGCAAAAATAGGGCAACGGCTACAGAATGAAACTTCAGTAGGTAAATTCGGTCATGGCAACAGAAACCAGCGTGGAAATACTCTCGTTGAGTTTGCAGAGGCAGAAGGGTTTTTCATCTTGAACTCCTTCTTCAAGAAAAAGCCACACAGGAAATGGACATGGAGACATCCAAATGGGACGACAAGTGAAATTGATTTTATTATGTGTAACAAAAAATTCGTCATAGAAGACTGCAGTGTGCTAAACAAGTTCAACACAGGTAGTGACCATAGATTGGTGAGATGTAAGATGCACCTCAACACTAAACTTGAACGTGGCAAGCTCATAAGACAAACAAAATCTATTGACATAACCAACCTTAAAAAACACCATAATACCTTCAAGTTAGAACTGAAGAACAGGTTCTCTGCTTTAGAAGGCCTAACATCGGAAGAAGTGGACATCTCTGAAGTTAACAGAAAAGTAACCAAAGCTCTTATGGAAACAGCAACAAAATTAGCTGGGTCTAAGAACAAGTTGCATGTGAACAAATTATCAGGAAAAACCAAAATGTTGATGCAAAAAAGAAGAGAGATGAGGACAACTAAAGAAGATGTGACTTCCAAAGTGGAATATATAGAGCTATGCAAGACAGTACGAAAAAGTATCACTGAAGACGTAAGAAAATTCAACTGTGAACTAGTGAGGAAAGCAATTGAAAACAACCAAAGCCTAAAGATAGCAAAGGGACATCTCAGTAAGGGAAGAAAACAGATTATGGCACTGAGAAAAGAAGATGGTTCTGTAACAAGAAATAGAGGTGAAATTTTGACAAGAGTGAAAGATTTCTACTCCAAATTATATTAAAAGGATGATACATGTACTCCAGACATCGTGAAAGGTACCAGAGTTCTTTCAGTCCTCCCGGCAGAAGTTGCACATGCAATCAAGAGCATGAAGCGGGGAAAAGCTCCAGGAGAAGATGGAATTACTGTAGACATCATACAAGAAGCAAGTGGAGAAATCGAAACAGTACTCGCCCAAATTTTCACTCGATGCCTTAATGAAGGAAAGATTCCTGAGGATTGGAACACCGCTACAATGATCCTGCTACATAAGAAAGGTGACATTGAGGATCTCGGAAACTACAGACCTATCAGCCTCCTATCAGTAGTTTATAAAATCTTCACTAAAGTTCTTTCACACCGCTTGAAGGTAACACTGGACATGGCTCAACCGAGAGAACAAGCTGGATTCAGGAGTGGCTACAGCACAATAGATCATATCCACGTGCTGAGAGAACTAATTGAAAGAGCGAGGGAATATGAACTTCCATTGTGCATGGCTTTTATCGATTATGAAAAAGCCTTTGATTCGGTGAAACCATCAGCAGTTACAATGGCTCTGAAAACCTGCGGTATTGAAGATGCATACATTAATATTATTAATAACATCTATGAAAATGCAAGTGCAAAGATTAGGCTGTTTGAAAATACAACACACGTAAAAATTGGAAAGGGAGTGAGACAAGGTGACACCATATCTCCGAAGCTCTTTAATGCAACATTGGAGGGTGTTTTTCAGTCGCTGAGCTGGGAAAACACGGGGATAAAGATTAATGGAGATTATCTAACCCACCTTCGTTTTGCTGATGACGTAGTCATTTTTGCAACTACCCCATCAGAGCTGCAGAGTATGATCCAGGAACTTGCTGACAAGAGTAAAGAAGTGGGATTAAAAATGAACTTTCAGAAGACAAAAGTGATGTTCAATGCTTTTACAAGAAATGAAGATTTATCGATTGATGGAGAAAAGCTGGAGATAACAGACACGTACGTTTATCTTGGACAGCAGATATCAAGTGAGGGTCACATTGATGAAGAAATTAATCGGCGTACAAAACTTGCCTGGAGAGCTTTGGAAGAAACAGCATAATTTTCAAGAGCAATATGCCATTATGTCTTAAAAGAAAAGTGTTTGATCAATGCATCCTTCCAGTGCTTACGTATGGTGCAGAGACGTGGACCTTAACTAAAAGAGACATACAAAGGCTGCAGACAACTCAAAGAAGCATGGGCATGTGCATGCTTGGTGTAACCAGGAGAGATAAGAAGAGGAACTCGTGGATCCGAAAAATGACAAGAGTGGGAGACATCATGATCAGAGTGAAATCCCTGAAATGGCAATGGGCTGGACATACTGCCAGAAGGACAGATCATCGATGGACAGCCGAAATTTTAGATTGGATTCCACGGGACAGGAAAAGACCCAGAAGAAGACCACATGGGAGATGGGTGGATGAAATTCGAAAGTATGCAGGGGTGACATGGAGGAGACTGGCACAAGACAGACCGTTGTGGAGGAAACTTGGGGAGACCTTCGTCCAGCAGTGGATTGATAATGGTTGACAATGATGATGATGATGATATAGTTTTAGCGATTATTTATCAAAAATATTGGCGATTACCTTTTTGTACTGTTCTAAAACTTTGGAGAAAAAAAAATGAATTTGCGAGTGAGTTGGAGAAAACTTTAAAAAAGCCAGAACAACCGCTGTAGCGGGTAGATCATAAAATCAAAGGAGAGTAGTCAGCCCTGACGTGCTGCCATCTCTCGGCCCTACGAGAATAAGGTTGAGTGGGTCTACTTTGGAAGACCACGTCAAGATACATGACCTTAATGTGAGAACTCCAAGGTCCGCTACCCATAAAATACTATTTCTATTTACCTTCTTTCTCATTCCCACTGTTCGCGTTGAACAAGTAAAAGTAATCAATGCTGCAAAGAAAACACCGAAGCATTAAATGACTTACGATACTACAGTAATATGTACATGTTCCAATCGCGTGACTCTCCTATTCGCAATCTCCAAAACAGCTCCAAGCCTATTCTCAATCTTCAAAACAGCTCCAAACCAATCGCATCTCTGAAATGGCCTTAGCCGCCCCGGTGGCGCAGTGGTCTAAGGCGTTGGCCTCTGATCATTCGTCCGTAAGGGGTCCGGGTCGAATCCCGGTCAGGCATGGGTGTTGTGTTGATCCCGGTCAGGCATGGGTGTTGTGTTAGCGCCACTCGTGGCCAAAATCAGAAACTTTGCTATCAGACAAGTTTTTCGAAAAACGACAGGCATCCTTTTATTACGTAGCCTACGTCTGGAGCTAATGCATATATATATATATAGTTTTAGCGATTATTTATCAAAAATATTGGCGATTACCTTTTTGTACTGTTCTAAAACTTTGGAGAAAAAAAAATGAATTTGCGAGTGAGTTGGAGAAAACTTTAAAAAAGCCAGAACAACCGCTGTAGCGGGTAGATCATAAAATCAAAGGAGAGTAGTCAGCCCTGACGTGCTGCCATCTCTCGGCCCTACGAGAATAAGGTTGAGTGGGTCTACTTTGGAAGACCACGTCAAGATACATGACCTTAATGTGAGAACTCCAAGGTCCGCTACCCATAAAATACTATTTCTATTTACCTTCTTTCTCATTCCCACTGTTCGCGTTGAACAAGTAAAAGTAATCAATGCTGCAAAGAAAACACCGAAGCATTAAATGACTTACGATACTACAGTAATATGTACATGTTCCAATCGCGTGACTCTCCTATTCGCAATCTCCAAAACAGCTCCAAGCCTATTCTCAATCTTCAAAACAGCTCCAAACCAATCGCATCTCTGAAATGGCCTTAGCCGCCCCGGTGGCGCAGTGGTCTAAGGCGTTGGCCTCTGATCATTCGTCCGTAAGGGGTCCGGGTTCGAATCCCGGTCAGGCATGGGTGTTGTGTTTGTCTTACGGCACTGGGTCTCTCCCTTCCCTGGAACCAGTGACCCTAAATTAGGGACGGGCGACTGCTTATAGCCCATTGAGTTGCTCACGGTGGTCGTTAAACCTCCAATCAAAAAAAAAATGGCCTTAATCGCGATTTCGTATATACACTTATGAAACACAACACCAGATGCGGTCCATGTGTATTGGTACGGGAAATATAATATTGACAGTAAGAAAAAATATAAAACATAAGTCATAACTTTGTCCTATGAGATTCGTTCCAAAATTTTGTATACATAACATGTGTATATGACGAACAAACTGTAGGTATGCCTCAGTAGCTTATCAGCGGAGGAAGACTATCGGAACGGAACACCACCCCGGCAGCACAGTGGCGTAAGCGCTGGCTTACGACCATTCGTCCGAGAAGGGTTCAGGTTCGAATCCTGGTGGGGCATGGATGTTGTGTTTGTCTTACGGCACTGAATCTCTCAATTCCCTGGAACCAGTGGCTTTAAATTAGGGGCGGACGACTGCTTATAGCCCATTGAGCTGCTTACGGTGTTCGTTAAAATTTAACTAAACAAGAAGAAGCATCGAAACAGGTGTCCTGAAGATGGGTGAAAACTGTGATGCATCCGTTGTTGGCAATCAAGATAGAAAACAGGGTGTGCCTAAGGCGCCTCACATGGAGCGTAATTAAGCGAGCGAAACGAGATTTTGGGGCAGTATGGGAAAAGATGTTATTTCCACCAACGGTTGGAAGTAAAAGTAGTCACAGCCAGGCGGGCGGAGAACAGAAAACTGTTTCACCAAGAAAAGTAGAAGCAGCGGTAGGCTGGAAACGGTTGAGGTGCACACGGTGCAGAAAACCAGGAGGTAAAGCCTTAATGGTGAAAGGGGTCAATGTAAGTACAGATGATCCGGAAATCGGGCATTTTTTGAAAGAGTGGAGTGTTCTTGTAGGTGGAACGATAAGAGAGGAGTGTAACTTATCTAGTGGTGACAGTTGACAGAGGTTGATGAATGCGGAGAACGCAGAAAGTAAGACGAAAGGCTGGATCTTATAGTTAATTGAGATGAATGCCTCTCTTTCATGGCTCAGCAGCAACGAGAGTTGTGGCGGATACTCCGTAAACCGAATTCCAGATGTAGTGAACGAATATCCGCTGGATGATACGCATAAAATTAGGGCTGGATATAACACTTCGTACAGATGTCACAGCATAGGGGTGATACGATGGCTGACGATGATCATGCGGTCGCACACAAAAAGGATGGAGAGGATAAGTTGCCAAACCCGAAGCCTGGACTCAAGGCGTTGTTGACGTGGTACAGGCCCGTAGCCATACAAACAAGTTCGGAGGGGCAGCTGATGATTGAGATCGGGCGAAAGATATAAAGTGGTCGGGCAAAAGATGTAAAAGAAGTCGGGCACTATACTGTTGTGTGAGTCGCCATGACGGGCAAAAGGAAACACAGGTCAGGCTCAGCCCGGCCTGGCCCTCCCCTGGCTACGGCAGTGACGTAGTATACAGTTCAGGGAACGCAGGAAGGAAGTATCGGCGTGAAGGACGCTCAGAAACTGTCGACTATTGAAGGACCACGATGCAGCCAGGGGAGTCGGAACGACACCTCCAAAGTTCAGTGTACTTCGTTTTTCTGAGACATGGGGATGAAACAGATGAGTAGAGCGCAGATGCTTGTTCAACGGACACAAACTTAGTATCATTCCGGGGAAAAGGTTTTTACAAATTCAGAAATATATCTAGAAAATTTGTAGCGGACTAAAATGAAGAGATACGTACACATATGTTTCGGTCGCCCCGGTGGCGCAGTGGTCTAACAACTGGCTTATGATCATTCGTCTGAGATGGGTCCGTGTTCGAATCCCGGTGTGGCATGGATGTTGTATTTGTCTTACGTCACTGGTTCTCTCCGTTCCCTGGAACCAGTGGTCCTAAATTAGGAACGAACGACTGCTTATAGCCAGAGCCGGATGGAGCTTTTGCGGAGCCCGGGGCAAGGTTTCATTGCTGGGCCCCGGAGCAAAATTTCATTGAAGGAACTAGGAAATAAATCATATTTTAATAAAGTCGTTACGTGAAAAATGTTCGTAAAGAATACATACACGATGTGAAATTCACAAATTTGACGGTGACGAACCCTCATCCCTCTACTCTGGAGCCTAAAGCTTTACCAATTAAGCTACACCGACGGAATTTATCGCTACAACTTTTCCGTCTCCACATGTACGTCACCTCTGTAGTACGTCATAATGAAAGCCATCATAAAGATAAAATGACTACCTCAAAAAAAAAATACCGTACTTTTTCCGCGTATGTTTTTTTTTCCAAAATTTTAAACCGAAAATTGGAGATCGTCTTATACACGGGGGAGGGGTAGGGGTAACCGATTGAGAGAGCTCTGCGGTTACCGCGGCGAAACTGCCAGTACCTCTTATCACCTCTCCCCACTACGACTTACAAGCAGTTGTTCCTGTTGGACTTACAGGCCAGCTACAGCCTCTGGATGTTTCCATCAACAAGCTCTTCAACACCATCTAGCGGAAAATCTATGCGTAATTTGAAAACGTAACTATATCTAAAATACTCTTCGACATAAATGGAATCGAAAGATATAATTTTTTTTTTCAATCGGATATTTAGAAGCAAATATGTGGAATAAAACGTATTTTTGAATTCGACATCATCTGCATTTACGCCCTCTACCGGCGAAATTGTACATCGTAAAAAAAAACACGAAATAAATGATCATCATTTGCATATTTCAAGCTTCCCAACGCAAACAATTTTTTCAAATCGGACTAATAGTTGCTGAGATATCGTGGGTACAGACGGACGGACGGACGGACAAGCCGATAACAGAAGCACGATCTTTTTACAAAACACGTGCTAAAATGGAACAAGAAAAGCTCCAGACTGCAGGATATGCATTCCCAGATGATGTAGCTCCAGCGAAACGGAATCGTTGCATACACTCTGTGTTGTAAGTGTTTCGTGTTTCTACAGTCTCTCTGACAGAAATCTCAATGTTGGTGGCACGCAAAGCTGAGCACTTATATCTTTTCGGTCCCGGATGATTCGTCCAGTGACGATGGATCCAAAACAGACAACTGATCCAATACAATTTGGTACAATGGATTATTCGTCCAGTGGTACGATTAGTCCGATGCCGATTCGTCCAATAATATCATCCTACGAAGGCCACTTTTTTTTTTTTAATTTTTAAGAAAAGAATAACAAGATACGTTGGTCAATAAATTTCGACTGTATTTTGGTTATGGTTATCAAGTTATTATTTCTTTGTGCATTTGGGGCCGCAGATCCTGAAAATGATTAAATTGCTCTTATTTTTGAAAAACAATGCACTTTTCTATATTCAAATAAGATATCTGTTATTTACATGACATTAAAACATACAGTATATACAAATTTATCTATCTTAAATACGGCTTCCTTTTGACTTTTGCTTGTATTCAGTTTCCCGCGATTCCCTTTTTAACATCTAACAATAATCAGTGGCGTAACTAGCACAACGTGTGCCCCCTAAAAGGATTACGTTAGAACCACTCTGCACAGTAAGTTTTCCAGGATTTTAAACAGGAGGGAGGGTGTGTTTTTTTCGATGTATATACGTGTGGTGGAGGAGAGGGGTGGAAATCAGAGACTGTCTGGAAAAGTAAGGTGGTATCCAGAGCCCTGTAGTTCTAGTAACTTTTTAAATGATAGATTTAGCAATACGCGTAATTGTTTTGTCCCAAACTAAAATAAATCACCCTCTTATACATGGCAGATATATGCCTGATGAGAATATGTGTTGGCCCTTTTCGTGTACATAATCCTAGGTAGCTGACTGTTTTCCCACATCATTCACGGATAATCCCCATGTGGCTTCACACTTTTCCTAGCCAGCGCAGAGAGAGAGAGGACGATTGTAGAGCGATCGTACTATTCACAACCCATTGCAGAGTGTTCGTATTACAACCCGGAGCCAAAGGGCCCAATAGCTTCAATCTGTAGGACATCAGTGTTTTAAAAGTGAAACTTGACATCTATTTAGGCTAAGCTAAATACACTATATCTTAATGGAAAATATGAATCTTTGGATTAATTATTTGTTTGTTTTTGTACGTGTTTGGATTTTTTCATGAAACTATAACTGGCAGCTGCGGTACGCCCCTTTGTTACCTGCGCCCCCACCAACCCCGAAACTGCGGGGGTAGTAGTTACGCCACTGTCAATAATCAGCTAACATGGCGGAACTCCATTAACAATTATACCTCAGCTCCATCGACGAGATGCCCTGATGAAAGCGCTCACCGTGTTCGTCACCAGGGGCCCGGAGCAGAATTTCTATTTGTGGGCTCCAGAAAATAAATCTCATATTTTAATAGCGTCGTTACGTGAAAAATTTCGACCGTAAAGAGCACACACGAAAACTGTTATAAAGAAAAAAATATCATTTCAAAGAAGTATTTGCTGTAAGCGTGAGAGAAAACGCTAATATGAATTGAAAGTTCAGAGACACACACATACAGAGAGAGAGAGAGAAATAAAACGTGTTATATAAGTGTCTCATAAACATTTCCACAAAATGATAACAAGTTAGTAAAATCATGCAATGCATTGATTATGATACGCTTTCCAACATACCAGAAATCATTACTCAAGTTATGAGGATAATGGCGGTGGAATAAATCTCGGTCCTGTGCCCTGATCTTTCATCCCATTTCGATAATATTCAACAGAACCGGTTCAGTGTACCGCCGAAATAACATGATAAAGTTTTGTCGCAATCGAAGCATCTTTACGTAAGTTATGATTCATAAGGGCTATGGAATAGATCCCGCTCCTGTGTCCTAACCTTTTACCCCGTTTCGCCTATTTTCAATAGAATTTGTTCCCATGCAGGCCCCTACAGCATACTAACATTTCATCTAAATCGAAGCATTTTTATGTACGTTATGACGCATAATGGCGATGGAAGTGATTCCGCTCCTATGTCCTGACCTTTGACCCCATTTCGTCCATTTTCAATAGGGTTTGTCCCCAGTTTGTCCCCTACCACATACTAAAATTTCATCGAAATCGAACTTTTTTACGTTAGTTATGACGCATAAGAGCAGGTCAGGACATAGGAGCGGGATCCATTCCATCACCCTTATGCGTCATAACTTAAGTACAAATGCTTCGATTGTGACAAAAGTTCATCATGTTGTTTTGGATATATACTGAACACGTTCTGTTGAATATCATCGAAATGGGGTCAAAGGTCAGGGCACAGGAGCGGGATCTATTCCATAGCCCTTATGCATCATAACTTACGTAAAAATGCTTCAATTGCAACAAAACTTTATCATGTTATTTCGGAGGTATACTGAACCGGTTCTGTTGAATATTATCGAAATGGGATCTCAGGACAGAGATTTATTCCACGGCCATTATCCTCATAACTTGAGTAGTGATTTCCGGTATGTTGGAAAGCGTATCATAATCAATGCATTGCATGATTTTACTAACTTGTTAAACTTTTATACGCACTCATATGTGAATAATGTTTTTAAAAAAATTCTGGTAATGTTTTTTACGCTTTCCAACCGTAAGTTGAAGAAGCGTATACGCTCCAGCTTTGTCCGTCTGTCTGTCTGTCTGTCTGGCCACACGATAACTCGGGTAAAAATGTTTCAATTTCGATGAAATTTTAGTATGTGGTAGGGGACAACCTGGGGATGAAACCTATTGAAAACGCACGAAATGGAGTCAAAGGTCAGGACATAGGAGCGGGATCCATTCCATTGCCCTTATGGGTCATAACTTACATAAAAATGCTTCTATTGCGACAAAACTTTAGTATGTTGTTCCGCAGGTATAGTGAACCAATTCTGTTGAAAATCATTGAAATGGGGTGAAGGGTCAGGGCCCAGGAGCGAGATTTATTCCACAGCCATTATCCTCATAACTTGAAAGTAATAACTTGCGTAAAAATGCTTCGATTGCGACGAAATACAATACGTTGTTCCGTAACGACTTTGGAAGCAGTTCCGCCAAAAATGTGTTTTTGTCAGCAATTGTGGGCAGTGCGCATGCGTGAGATTCGTTAGCCATTATTTTCGCACGATAACTTCCGTAAAAATTGTCCGATTTAAATGGGATTTTTAATTATAAAACGTCTTATGTGTGGTAGCTCTTGATAATAGAAATAGGTAACACGGGTACAAGAGATTCAATTTTGATACATGTGAACCTCAAACGTTATACCATAGTTTAGTTCCCACAAAACCAAGGCATTTGCCTATTATTTCTGGTATGGTGGAAAGCGTATCATAATCAATGCATTGCATGATTTCACTAACTTGTTTAAAGTCACTGAAGGTAGCTCCGGTGGTGCAGTGGTCTAAGCACTGGCTTCTGACCATTCGTCCGAGATGGGTCTGGGTTCCAATTCCGGTGAGGCATAGATTGTGCTTGTCTTACGGCAATGGTTCTCTCCCTTCGCTGGAACCAGTGGCCCAGAAATAGTTGACGGGAGACTGCTTCTAGCCCATTGAGTTGCTCACGGTACTCGCTAAACAAAACAATAATAATAACAACAATAAATCACCGAGAGAATAATTGCCCTCCATATGTAGCCCCAAAACAACTTTGATGCAATTCTTTTTATTCTTTTAAATTTAAGCATCTGGTTTACACTCAAACTGTTGAATATATAAAAGTAGGGGCTACAAAATAATGAAATTTCCCTTGCTGTTATCTGAATACGGAAAGTATTAAGGTAGTTACAATAATCATTTGAAATTTGGAAATTTTATTATCTGTACGGCGAAGGGCGATAACCAATTCTAAAGTATGGGGAAGAGGGTTACTAGAAACTTAAAAAAACAAACATTTTTAAGGTCCTATCGCCCTAAAACTTGCAAAATAATAATAATAATAATAATAAATAAATATAATTTGTTTTACCGAAAATGATTTTTCTCTTATTTCCTAAACTGAGGGACCCAGGGCGACTGTCCCGGTTGCCCCTTTGGTTCAGCCGGTCCCTGCGTGTGCAGAGGGTGCCTGCTGGAATGTGAGATCATATGATAAGACCTTTGTGCAACTAAAGCTGCAGTTTGCTTTACTTTTCTCGAAAGGTGTAACCAATAATGTTAAACATTCATAAATCAATAGCACAGGTGTAATTTTAAAACGGGAGCCAACCGACAATCTTAAATGTCATTTTCATATTCAGCACCCAAAAATTAGCTAAGATTGGGTAGTTGTGAGTTTATTACGCTTTCATGTTGACCAGTGATTCTCCTTATTATATCCTTTCCAAAAATGATTTATTCCCCAAACTTTATGTTTTCTCCAGACTTTACGGTATATAAATTTTAATTTAGTAAATATTCAAGGTTCGAAGTCTGCACTGTTTCATTTCATTTCATTTCGTTTCATTTCATTTCATTTCGTTTCATTTATTTCATTTTAGTTGTCGCATACAAATTACATAGATTAAGTGAAGGTGATTATAGAGCAGATAAGCAACAACAGGGATGAAAAGAGGGAAAAGGCCAGATGGGCCTAACTAGCACTCTTCTCCCAAAACAATAATCCTTGAAACAAACATCAAGTCAAGCAGACATACTAGTGATTGGTCAAGACAAGCAGACATACTAGTGATTGGTCAAGTCAAGCAGACATACTAATGATTGGTCAAGTCAAGCAGACATACTAGTTATTGGTCAAGTCAAGCAGACATACTAGTGATTGGTCAAGTCAAGCAGACATACTAGTGATTATTTCAAATTAACTGCCGAAGCGGCTCCATCCGATATCTTTTTATCTATATTAAAGATGTAAATTGAACAATACCGCTTAAGGTTTTACCAGATTAGTAAAAAGTCCAAGGCACAGAAAATGAAGGAAGTTAGAGCGAATCTATACATCACACGAAGTGAGTGATTTTTTGTTACTTTTACTGTCACAACAATAAATTTTGCGTGTAAACTTTTGGATTTAACTGTACGAAATCAATATAATGGATGTGGAAAGTAGTTGTTGCAGTGTATCAACGTGAAATACTGACATTATTACTTCTTTGTTAGTAGTTCCTTTCTCAAGAAGAAATGACATTGAAAGACATGCGATTATAAAGCAAATAAGACCTCTTCCCAAGTTCTTTATTATGCAAAAAAAGACAAAGGCAAAAACAGAACATTCCAATCGTCATGGTACAATTAACGTAAATGGTTATGCAGAAGGATAATGAAGGCGCAGTTATTCTGGTGGCCTTGTCTGCTCTTTAGCTCGAATAAAAGTGTGTGGTCTTCTGAAGGATACGACGACTTAAAAGACTAATCTAGGGCAGTGGTTAGACACGCATCTAGTAAAGATCATTTGAATTCGTACGTGTCATTTAAGTGCCTATCCAAGCAAGTACACAATATCTCAGAATTATTAGACAAACAAAATAAATTGTTAAAAACTAAATACAACGAAGTGAAAAAGAATAGAGATATTTAAAATTGTAATTGATGTTATATGAGTCTTATGCAAGCAGGAGCGTGCATTCAGAGGCCACGAAGAATCAGAGGAGTCACTAAATCCTGGGAATTTCAAAGCTATATTCCAGCTTATATTAAGCAGAAACTAAGAATTAAAAGAACATTGGGGAAAATATGATACTTTAGAGGTTTATCCGAAACTATTCAAAATGAACTCTTGGAAAGCATTGAAGAAGATATTCAGAAGTTAATTGCAAATAGCATAAATGAAGCCTCTTTTTATGCTTGCATTGTTAATGAAACCACCGATGTGGCTGAAAAATCTCGGTGTTCGATAATTGTGAGGCTAATGGGCTCTGCTGGTGAAATTCAAGAATACTTCCTTGGATTTTATGATGCTAGTGAAAACAGAAGTGCCGAAGGTCTATGCAGTATTTTGCGCAGGGTATTCTTTTTTTTTTTTTTTGATTGAAGGTTGAACGACCACAGTGAGCAACTCAATGGGCTATAAGCAGTCGCCCGTCCCTAATTTAGGGCCACTGGTTCCAGGGAAGGGAGAGAGCCAGTGCCGTAAGATAAACACAACATCCATGCCTCACCGGGATTCGAACCCGGACCCCTTTCGGACGAATGATCAGAGGCCATCGCGCAGACCACTGCGCCACCGGGGCGGCACGCGCAGGGTATTCGAAAAGTACTGTGCACAGAATAAACTAGTTGCTCCAACGTATTATGGCGCTAGAGTTATGGCATGAGATTTGAATGGCTTAAAAGCGAAAGTTCATGAATTTCCCCCTCAAGCTCTTTTTCTCTTTGTTTTGCACACCGTTTGAATTTAGTTTTGCAACAGTTGTTCTGGAATAAAGTCCGTGAAAATATTTTTTTCTGCTCTTCAGGGTATGCCATCTTTTTTTCATCGGTCTTCAAAACGTACTTCTGTTCTTGACAGAATTGTGGAGCAAGGTATGCCCACAAACAGTGAGGTTGAATTCTAAAGCCAAGATCACTGCAGAATATACGTACAAACAGGGTAAAATTAATACAGGCGTTCAATAAAATTATGAGTTATCCAGATTCAAATGCTGTGACAGAGGCACAAGGTTATAAAAACAGCCTCCTGAACTTCAATTTTATACTGTATTTCCACTCGCAGTTTTTCAAGAAATCTTTCGAAAAACTGATTTACTTTACGATGCGATTCAGAAAAAAGACAAATCATGTTCGGTTCTTTTTTTTAATTGATTGGAGGTTTAACGACCACCGTGAGCAACTCAATGCGCTATAAGCAGTCGCCCGTCCCTAATTTAGGGTCACTGGTTCCAGGGAAGGGAGAGAACCAGCGCCGTAAGACAAACACAACATCCATGCCTCACCAGATGTTCGGTTCTGCATCACTTCAGTTTCAGAATGTATTTCATTCATGAGAAACCTGAGGAGTGAAGAACAGTACGATAAATTTATGGTTTTTGCCGAAAGTGCAACTGGGTCAACGTCGTTTACTTCTCTGAAACGCCAGGAACGACGAGACTAACATGTTGCTGCTTCCAAGTACAATACAAACAGGTGTATTACGAAATTTTGGACATTTTAACGGAAGTAAGATTTTTACACTGAGAAATTCAAATTTCTTAAATTAGGCGACACGACACAGTTCTCGACCTATAACGAACATTTTCCTGTGGGTGCTTTGGTTTCAATAATGGAAAATTATGGGTAATTGTTCAACACAGAAAAATTACGCACTGAACTTGAAACGGTTTTCTCCCCACTGCATAAAGAAACATTTCATAATTTGTGTTTGGGCAAATTAATAAAAAAAATGATTGAAAACGAGAGTAATGAAAATGTTTTTACAGAGACCTTTAAGTTATTCTGTTCAATGGCGACCATCTCTGCTACAAGTGCTTCCGCAAAAAGAAGTTTTTCATGCCTGAAGCATTATACGACTCAAGATCGTCTTTGAATTGAAAAGGGAGTCCTTAGCAAACTTCAGAAACGATGTATATGGCATGATGAAGTTATAGAACGATTTGCGAGGAACAAAGATCGTCGAGTTAATTTACTGTATAAGTAATATCCATTAGAATCAAAACGATATGTTACACCGATTTTGGTTGCAACGAACAAAAACTGTGTTTTAAAACAATATTCGAAAGATACTCTGTGGATCTGCATAAAATTCCATATTTTGGGGCTTACGAAACAAATGCGGCGAAACAAACCTTGAGTGAAACAATGAACGGGATATATTCGTAGTGCATTAATGAACGTCGTGCGTAGGTATGAAAAAATTATGTGAAGGACCCTTTTTTTTTTTTTGTGGCTACCGACAAATTATTGTTCTCGCTTCCTTAGAGTTTTAACCCACTGGACGCCGGAGAGGGATATCACATCGGAGACCAAAAGTGTTCCTAGTTGGCATTTGCCAGTCTTTTCATTGCCTCGAATCATCATTGCTCATCGTTTCAACTAACAATTCTCCAAGGGCATTTTCCTATTATTATACGAATATACAACATCCCCCCCCCATTTCACACACACACACACAAAAAGTTCAGCTCGGCGTCCCCCTGAGCTTGGCGCTCTGTGCGGCGGTACCGCACTAAAGCCGGCGCTGCAGAAAAACTCAATTTCTTTTTGTTTTTTATTTATCATTTTTTTTTACTTTATACGAGATCCGATCAAAAAGTTCCGACACTAGGCCGATATACAACAAAGTTCTTACGTTACTTAAATCTGGCTATTATCTCCCTCAAAGTAGTTTCCTTGGGCAGCGATACACCGCTGTCAGCGTTTTTGCCACTGTTAGAACGCTCCCTGGAAGTCCTGTTCGCGAATCGTGTCAAGCACCGTCTGCGATTCGCGCTGGATCTCGTGCACGGTTTCAAAACGGCAACCCCTGAGTTTCAGCTTCATCATCGGGAACGGAAAGAAGTCGCAGGGGGCCAAATCCGGCGAGTAAGGCGGATGACAAAGGGTAGTCATGCTGTTGCGGCTGCAAAACTGGCTTGTTGGTAACTCTCTGTGAGCTGCTGTATTGTCGTGATGGAGCTGGAAATCGCCCCTGTGCCACATTTCAGGTCATTTGCGGCGAATATCCTCCCTAAGATTACGCAGAACATCGCAGTAAAAAAGGGCGGTAACGGTGTGACCCTGGGGGACGAATTCACAGTGCACAACCCCACGAATGTCGAAGAATACGATTAGCATGTTTTCGGTTGCGCTCCGGATCTGTCTGGCCTTCTTCGGTAGTAGAGATGCCGGGCTCTTCCATTGTGACGACTGTTGTTTGGTCTCCGGGTCGTAACCGTAGACCCAAGTCACGTCCCCAATGATGACCTGCGACAGGAACGTTGGTTCATTCACCACCTGCTGACAGAGATCTTGACACAGTTCGACACGGAGTGCCTTCTGTTCGGGGTTCAGAATCTTTGGCACAAACTTTGAAAACCAACGTCAGAATTCCTTGCACTGTTCAGTATGACACATTGACGATGGTAGCAATGTCTTGAATGGCTCTCCGACGATCCTCATGCACCAATTCCCTAATTTTGTCCACATTTTCGGGGGAGGGGGCTCGTGGTGGATCGCCGTGACCTCTCGTCGTTTTCCAATGTCGTTCTGCCGCTCTTGAATTGCGAGTGCCACTCAAAACACCTCACATGACTCATTGTTATATTGCCATAAACTTGCCGCAACATTTCATGCGTCTGCGTTCCCGATTTGCCGAGTTTGATGTTCGCTCGCTGCTCTAGTTTGCAGACCATACCGAAATCGGAGCTGTGTTCTTCACGTGGTCACCAAATATCGTGTAGCACAGCTCCCGATGTTTGCAGAACGATGCCACTCGGCACAATGACTTATGAAGGTCACTGCCCTCGACCGCTACTCGCGCATCAGCGTACTGCCATCAGTTGGCGCGCGACGTCTCTAGTCTCGGAACTTTTTGATCGCACTACGTATTCACCTTAATAATTTTAACCATACCATTTCATAAAATATATTATTTACCATTTTCTTTTCAGTTGACTTAACACTGTGTAATAATAGATTTGCTGAACCCGTAGCTCAAACCCAGAAATACTCAATATAATATACTATATTCATTCTCAGCTCCTGGGCCTGAGCCCCATTCGGAGCTCTCCTGAGCTCCGACTCCTGTGCCTCAGTTCCTGGTCCTGAGCCTCAGCTCGGGAGCTCAGGCCCAGAAATACTCAATATAATCTATATTCATTCTCAACTCCTGGGTCTGAGCTCCGGCTGGGGCTCAGGCTCAGGCTCAGGCTCAGGCCCAGCGTAGATGATTGTCTAGAATCCATGACCGTTGACTGATAATGAATATAGTATATTATATTGTAATAGGTTATAATTTTTCGACGACTCTCACTGTGAAGGGGGGGCTTGAAGTCCATCCCCACCCGAAGTTTAGAAGCCAAACTTTTTAATAACGATATAACGTAGAAAGTCTCTAAATATTATAACCCCTCAGTCTTCCTTGACTTCGCTTAGCTTTGTCTTTCTCCTATTCATGTCTCGAAGCGTCACTGCATCATCAAAGCGAGCGTTTCCCGATATTGCACTGAAAGAGACGCCTGCCATTTATCCCCAGCATTGTGTGACGCGCATGTTCACAAAACCTGCAAAGAAACTCTTCGGAGATGATAAGATGCTAGCTGTTTGGCAGAAAATCTGTGACGTAGTTCCAGTGGCGGCTCGTGATAAGCTGAGATGGGAGGGCTGGGGGCTTCATCTCAATTTTGTAGATATCACTTCGAATAAACTAAGTTACTGAGCCTGCGCTGATGCTATCCATTTAATAATAATAATAATAATAATAATAATATATATATATATATACACACACTACTGGCCACCCAAAATGCAACACCAAGAAGGACACGAGATAGCAAAGCCAGATTTACTGGACACATAACAACAGATACAAAGAGGAAACGATTGAACTTACAGGCCGTGCAACTTGCGGAACACGCAGACATTAATAGTTCGTGTGGCCCCCCATGGCTGGCAATAACGGCCGCTACACGCCGCGGCATCGAACGAAAGAGGCTTTGAATGTGGGCTTAGGGTATGTCGGTCCAGGCTGCTTCCACACGTTACCACAGTTCATCAGGCATAGCCGCGGGTTGTGCTTGCAGGGCCACTCGGTTGCGGATCAACGACCAGACGTGTTAGATGGGCGACATATCGGGAGAACAGGCGGGCAACTGCAGCAGTGACAACTGGTGGGCCGTGAAGAATTGTTGCACGATGCGTGCCACGTGCGGACGCGCATTGTCCTGTTGAAACGTGGCCGCTGGCAGGTCCTGCAGGTAAGGGAGGACTACAGGCTCCAAAACGTCGGGGATGAAGCGGTGGCTGTTGAGTGTACCGACGATGCATACCAGAGGGGTGCGGGTGTCATATCTGATTGCGCCCCAAACCATAACGCCAGGCGACGGACTGGTATGGCGATGCGTAATGCAGACGTCATACAGTCTCTCGCCGCAGTCTCACGCGGATCCGACCATCGTGGTGTTGCAGGCAGAAGCGGGATTCGTCAGAGAAGACAATGCCGTGCCATTCCGTAGTCCAGGTGTGACGTTCAACGGCCCACTGCCGCCGCACTCGCCGGTGGTGTAACGTCAATGGTAATCGGAGCAATGGGCCAAGTGCCCACTCCTGCAGATGACGTCGAACGGTACGTGCTGACACAGGTTGTTGCGCAACACACCCTAATTCCTACGCTAACGTTCGTGATGTGGAGCTGCGAGCTGTCAATGACCGCCGCACAACATGCCGGTCCTCTCGTTAGGTGGTGTGCCGCGGCTGCGGCAATCGCTCACGTCGGTCGGTTCGTCCCTCCTGCACCCACCGAATCCATACTCACCTCACTGTGGCTGGATGTCGTCCCACACGGGCGCCGATGTCTCGCTATGATAAACCGCTGTCGCGATAAGCCACTATTCGTCCTCTGTCGAACTGCGAAACGTGCTGGAATGACTGCCGTATTCGGCGACGAGGCATCAGGATGCTTCCCACGCACAGGTCCGGCAGTACAACATACTTCCACTACTTACACCCCGCCTTCTGTGCACCCTTCTTATAGTGCTTCTCAGTGGCGTGCCGGGCGCACATGATTTGCATATGCCCTGCAATGCTAATCGTTTGCACATCCACTTGCGGGCGACGCTTGCTGCGAATTTCAGGCCAATAGGATGCTTCCTTCTTGGTGTTGCATTTTGGGTGGCCAGCAGTGTATATATATATTGAACGAAAAGTGCTTTTTTTTTTTTTACAAGAAATGAATATTTAGATTTTATATTTAGCGATTGATATGGAAAATGTAGAGGTACCGATACCTAAATTAGGCAACAGATATTAAGCGATGGCCACATTGCCACATTTATGAAGAAAATAATCGAACTATAAAACTTGGTCAGATGCATTATTTCTTAAAAAGAAACTGATTAATCAGTGCATCCTTCCAGTTCTTACGCATGGAGCACAGACATGGACCTCAACTAAAAGAGACATACAGATGTTGCAGACAACTGAAAGAAGCTTGCAGTGATTCATGTTTGATGTTACCATTAAAGATAGAAATAGAAACTCGTGGATCGGGAAAATGACAAGAGTGGAAGACATTATATGATCAGAATTCGTGAAATTGCAATGAGATGGACATATTGCTAGAAGAAAGAGCCACTGACGGAGAGTTGAAATATTGAACTGGATAGCGAGGGGAAAAACAATACCCAGAAGGTGACGAGAGGAAGACTGGTGCAAGGAATTCGAAAGCATGAAAGAAACTGGCTCAAGGCAGGCTGTTGTGAAAGAAGAAACTTGGAGACTCTCATCCAGCAGTGGATTGCTAGTGGTTGCAAATTTTATATACATGCATATACGTATATATACATATATACAAGTACATAAGGACAAAAAATGTAAAAAAATTAATGCGTGTGGCAGTGGCAGCGGAGACACACACACTCAAGGTCATGTACGCGTTCTCAAGTGTCTCATTGTGACCTCTAGAAATATGACAATAAACATTTTTCCTTCTGATACACTCCCTTTGAAACTTCGTCTTGATACCGACCACTGCATCTTGGACGGCGATGAAAAACATTTTGTAGAATTTTGAAGGGTCTGCCAGAATTTCGCGATGAGTCATTAACTAAAAGTTGTTATTGTGATACTCACACACCGGCATTCTCTTTAATAAAAACGGATTGGAAACATATTCAGTCCAGTTTTAATTTTGAAGCCATGATAACAATTTAGTGTAGAAAAATTTGTTTTCTAAAATTTACCAACTTCGTAAATTTTCTAAACAATGATATCTGATTGAATGTTCTTTTCAAAGTAATTAAGTATAATGCACTACCTCAATTGAAATGCGCAGCTTATTTTTGGGAGGGAGGAGGGATGCAGCTGAAAAAAAATTGTACCCAGTGGAGTGACTTCAATGATTTTTGGTGAATAAAAATTTACGTGAGTTCGAAAATTTCGTTGTGCTTGGTAAGTGAAAAAATCAATTTGTGCAAGTATTTCGCTGCAGAAATTAATCTCTCTCTCTCTCTCTCTCTCTCTCTCTTTTTTTCAATTTATCCAATACTGAATTCTATTTTTAATCGCAATTCGTTCACATGCTCATTTTGACCAGAAGAGAAAATATAGGTAAAACGTTTTTGCAAAAGTACCCGGCAACTGAGTATTTGTCATTAGCAAACACAAATATTCTACAGTTCGATGGTGTTAGAATTATTACGTTGAATAAAAGCAGGAACAAACCAAAAATTGGAAGGAAAAACAAAACAAAACAAAACAGGTTGAGTAATACATTCAAACATACCATATTTAATACTTTATTTCAACATTCGTCATTATTTTGATTCATTCCCCTATTTTATTTCTTATTCGGAAGCACAAGAACCGTATTAATCAACAAAGCACACAGGCCCTGCGATGCATTTCTACCCAACGAGAGACTGCATTCGCGAGTAACCCGTGCTAGCGAGACTGCCATCAATGCAGTCCCCAGGGAAGTTTTATTCAAAGGAAACGAATTGATGTGGGAATAGGCAGAGTTTCCCACAAGAGTTGGTTTCAATAGTCGTCAGGGCTGCAAGAAGCGCAGTCCGCCAACGTTCCTTGCGCTCCCAGTGGTGTTGTGCAGGGAAAACTTCCAGTTGAGTTCAGAAAACTTCTCTCTTGGTACGGCATGAAAATAAAACTGCTTTGGGTAGAGGTGGGGGTGGTGGCTGCAACCCCACAGCCCCACCCCCTAGTATGTTCATCTTTCTCGCTGCTGTTCCGCCCCTGGTATGTTCATCTTTCTCGCTGCTGTTCCGCCCCTGGTATGTTCATCTTTCTCGCTGCTGTTCAGGTCGGTCGTAAACATCAAAGATCACAGCGACAGCACTTCCATTTTACGTACAGTGAAATGTACGGTAACGCAAAAAAAAAAACCAAAAAAAACTTGAATTTTCAAGTCTAACTCTTTTTTAACTAACCAATTTTCATGGTTATTTCATGATTTATTTAATGGAGATTTCAAAAATACTTTGGTTTTCCTTGTAACTACTTCTGTTTTTAAAATATGACATAAAATATGGGGTTACACAATCATTAAAATTCACGTTAGTTGCATGTCAATTGTTACAGCCCAACATGACATTCTTTTACCTGATTGGTTGCTTCCTAATGCTATCCTAATCATACTATAGTCTTCATAAGGGTTGACGCAGAACTACTAGAGCATTGTAGTGGTTGCTTCGTTATCAGGGTATAATTTGTGTACTTTCTCAATAATGGTTAAAACTGCGAAATTGTTCATAGCGGACAGAGTAAAAATAGTTATTCTGCATGAAGAGGGATATTCTTCAAGGCAAATTGCTGCACGAGTGGACTGCAATCAAACTACAGTTATCAGGCTACTGAAGAAAGTAAAAGACACTGGTGATATTAAAAATATCCGTCGCAGTGGAAGGCCCAGATCTACTACAACCAGGCAAGACAGAGTGCTCAGAAAGTTAGGTTTGGCAGACAGGAGGCTCAATTCACCTAAATTGCTTCAAAAATGGTCTGAAGTGCCAGAAAAACTGGCACAGACGAGCTTATGCAAAATACACCGCAACGTCACCTATGCGCGTACTCTGTTGCGTCCGCCAGTGCGTATATACAGCGATAGACATCCTTGCCAGCTGTCAGAGCTATTTTCGGCATGGGAATGACAAGTAATAACGATTTAAGCGATTTTCAAAGCGATGTCATAGTTGGCGCTCGTGAGATGGTCCCATAGTATTTCGGAGGTAGAAACGAAGTTCGGATTTTCACGGACGACCATTGCAAGGGTGTATCATGACAAGAATTTCGGCAAAACCTCCAATCTACGATACCAGTGTGGCCGTAAAAAGATATTGGGTGAACGTGACCATCGTCGGCTGTCAAGAATCGTTTCACGCGATAGGCGTGCAACACTCTCGCAGGTATAATCGGAATTCAATGCTGGAGCCTCAACAAGCATATCAGCGTCCGGACTGTGCAACGTACCCTGCACGAATTTCAGGCTAATCGGATGTTTCCATCTTGGTGTTGCATTTTGGGTGGCCAGCAGTGTATATATATATATATATATATATATATATATATATATATATATATATATATATATATAAACACACTAAAATATATATATATATATATTATGGAACCGAAGGGTGAGGAAAAGCTGTTTTTACACTGAAGAGCAATTGAATTAGAGTTACCTGTCTAGCAACGTGCAGCACCACTTTTAGCCCTGATGAAGGCGGCGATTCGTCACGGCATGGACTCGACAAGACACCGGAAGCGTTGGGAAGCCATACGGATCCACGACCTCTGAACAAGCTCCCACAGTTCACGAAGATTTGATGGAAGGGGATCAGAGCCTCGAACATCTCTCTCGATGGCATCCCAGATGTGCTCGATGGGATTGAGGTCAGGTGACCTAGCTGGCCAAGGAAGCGAGGTCACATCGGTGGAGTGTTCATCCAACCATTCGGATACAATTTGGGAGCGATGGCACGGTGCATTGTCTTGTTGCAGGATGAGGTCCCCAGTGAGATGTTGAAGACGCACAAACGGGAGCAAATGGTCGTCCAGATTATTATTATTTTTTTTTTTTTTGATTGGAGGTTTAACGACCACCGTGAGCAACTCAATGGGCTATAAGCAGTCGCCCGTCCCTAATTTAGGGTCACTGGTTCCAGGGAAGGGAGAGAGCCAGTGCCGTAAGACAAACACAACATCCATGCCTGACCGGGATTCGAACCCGGACCTCTTACGGACGAATGATCAGAGGCCAGCGCCTTAGACCACTGCGCCACCGGGGCGGCGTCCAGATTATTCCGGTAACGTTGACCTGTGAGGGACGATGTCACACGTACCAAGGGTCCCATTTCAGTCCACGTAAACAGTCCCCAGACGAGAATGCCACCCCCACCAGCTTGAAAAGTACCCTGCTGGCAAGAAGGATCCATCGCTTCATGTGGTTTGCGCCGTACTCGTATCTCGCCATTTTCATGTACCAACATGAATCTAGACTCATCAGTCCACGCAACATTTTCCCACACGTCTAGGGTCGTGGCGATGTTCCTGCGCCCATGCTAATCTTCGCACCCTGTGATGTGCGGTACCCTCGTGGGACGATGGCTTCTGTAGTACTCCATAGCGAGGAGATAGTTCTGGATGGTGTGGCTGCTTACACGTTTTTATGCACCAGCGTTAAATTGCCGAGTGATTTCTTGCACTGTGGCCCGTCTATCCGCTGTTACAATGCGAGCTAGCCGACGATGACCCCGCTCATCCACACGCTCTTGTCCACGGCAGTTGGCCCTTGCAGGGATGGTTTTACCAGATTCGATGTACTCACGGTGCACCCGTGACACAGTGGCGCGTGAAAATCCCAGTACCTGCACGACTTCCGAGATGGAGTGACCCATTCGTCGGGCCCCAACAATTTGCCCACGATCAAATGCGCTTAGATGCTTCGTTTCCGTCCGACTCTTACTGATTCCCGTCGCATCACTCCTTATATTGTCGGATCGCTGCATACGTCATGTCGTTTCCATTTACAGGGCCGCCCTCAGCGCCACATTTGCATAACGCCAGCTGTCTCTAATTCAGTTGCTCTTCAGTGTATACACTGAGCCCTAAATTTTCTCAGTGCACTGAAAACTGACTGAGATAAAATGTTAAAGTTGAAAAAGCAATTTTTCTGTCGTTGAGTTCGACAGTACTTTCATTCAGGCCTGTATTTTTATTGATATTTTTAATTCAAAGCTCACCTTTCTGTGGATTCTTGGAAGAAAAAGACTTTTTCTGCTCTTCTACGATAGTAAATCAACCTTATTTCTGTTACAGTCATTTAGATCCATGCTTCAATAGTGGCAATAAAATCCGGCTAAGTGATTTCCATACAGAAGTCCACACCGTGTTTAGCGCCAGCCACGTACCTATAGGCAAAAGGCGGTTAAAACTGTTTTTTGGGTTTTCTCAGATTCAAATCGTTGTTTATTACTTTGTTTACAGTTGAGAGATATTTAACGTCTTAGCGATCGCTCTTTGAATCTGTGGATTTAAGACAAGAAACGTTACTTTTGAAATGGTCGTAAAAGTACGCACTGTTCTCTTTCCTGTAAAACACAATGTCTAACGATTTTCCCCTCTATTATTAATAGCATTGCTTATTTACATTCAGAAATGCTATTTTCAGTTTTTTAATTACAGAATACGAATTATTCTCTTTGTAAAGAGCAAAAACATAATCTTCTACCATTTTCTTAGCAGGCGATATTTTATTGCAGCAGATGCTTCTTTTGTGTTCGTCTAGCACGCTGTTGCCAGTTTCAATTCTTTGAACTTCTATTATTTTCTGTAATTTCTTATGAAACACGTCCTAAAAATGGGTGAACATCCTCTGTATATATAAATACAGTAATACTTCTTTGAGACAGAACCTGCCTAAAATGAAACTTGTCTCGAAATGAAAAATAGGAAATCGCGTTCTAATTAACCTGTGAAAAAACGAAACCTGCCCAATTCGAAAATGGAAAGAATAAATGAGCCTTGTAACAATAGAAAGTTCCCAGATGTACCTGTGCCATCAAGTAATTTAACTGAATACAAAACATTATACGATGCAGTGCAATTATGAATTTATATGAAACAAATTATACATGAGACCAACAAAGTAAAAAAAAAAAAAAAGAAAAAGCTGAACTTTTTGAAAAATCAGTGAAAAATCGAAACGCGCTACGACCAACTAAGAAAAATCAGCGGCCATACTGAGAAAAAAAGAAAGGACATTGAACAACAATACTAGGCAGAAGAAACATCGAGAGAGAGAGAGAGAGAGAGAGAGAGAAGACTGCTTACGGGGGAAATCTCTACTCAAACTACCTTCCGTTTGTGGAAGTTTCGATAGACGGAATTCCGCCCTCAAACGGAGAACGACTCCCCAAGTGCAACAAAGTCCCTCAAAATTATGTTCAGTTGTGCATCGATCTCGAGCATGACTCAAACGATAAGGAAAACGTGTAATTTCTCGAATCCACGGAAGACTCTCCCCTTCCTTAAGTTTACGGAGAAATCTTTGCGACATCTTAACTTTCGTTTTCGGAAATTGTTGCCTCCAGTTTCATGCTTAAATACAAACATTTATGCAATAAACTGATATCTAACAACAATACTGGTCGTGGTCGGACGCAACATTGCAAGAGTAAACAAATTGCGATTACGGGAAAAACCTTCACTCTGTGTCTTTAAGACTTGAAAGACGAAATACCGTTCCCAGACGGAAAACGACTCCGCTCTACCCCCACCAATCACCAAAAAACTTATCTTCAGTTTTGCATCGATCTCGAGAATAACCCAAATGACGACGAAAAAATCGGAATTCTACGAATCCACGAAAGAATTTTACGAATGAACAAATCTGCTTGCGGTTGAAGATAGCATAATTAAAAAAAGAGAGAGAGAGAGAGGTTACTTTTGAGTTATTTACACAAACAAGTATTACAGCACATACACTGTTTGGCTTCTCCGTAAACAAGTAGCGTGATTCAGGTTTAGGTCATGTGACCAACATCCCTCTCTTTGCTGAATGCAAAAGTCCAAAGTCTTCGCAGCTGGCTGTTTAGTACGGATTTCAACGAGACGCTCCAATTTAATTCTCTAATATTTACTCATTGACAATTATCCTTTGCTTGTTGTGAGATGCGTTCGTTCGTTTGACTCTTGCCATGGCGCCAAAGAATGTTATCCATTTGGATACAAAAGTTAGTTATTCAAAGCACAAAAAAAAAAAAAAAAAAAAAAGGAACGCGTGAGTGTCATGTACAATCTGTTATTATCATGGCAAAAATTCAAATGTTTACATTCCAATGGCTTCCATTGATGCACCTGTCTAAGACGGAAGATTGTTCCAGTCATTTAGATTCCGTCTTAGGCAGGTTTCACTGTATAAAGATGATCCTCAAAATGTATGTTTAACTCAAACCAAAATTTCAAAAATCAGGAAAAGTAGACTTAACTAGCTACTTCCAAAATAAAAAAAAAAAAAAAAAAAAAGGAGAGAGAGAGAGAGAGAGAGAGAGAGAGAGAAAGAAAAGAAAGAAAATGTAGCAGGAGTGAACTACTTTTTCAAGAAAGTACAGTAAAACCTCGAAAATCCGATAAACTTCAGAAATTCGGCACTTTACTGACTTCGTTTTCGTCAGAATATCCGATGTTTCCCCAATAACCATGGAAATCTCGCGATATACCGTTTCAACAGCACATCGCGAGATCCGATCTCAGCGTGCGAATCGCCAATAGCCGCGTACGTGTAACATCGGGTTTCTCGAATTCGTCATCTCATTGGGCCGCGTCACTTGGACCAATGAGGCGACGAATCGGTGTGTACGTTTAAATGCGTGTCAAACGTGTGATGATGATCTGTGCTTGGTGGTGGCAGTATGTGGATTCGATCGTGTAATGACATCTACATCGGCCTTCATAATGCATCGCGGTAATCGCATTCGCAATGTATCGTAGTTTCGTCAGTCGAAAAACCGTAACATCGATGTAAAATTCACATCGGGTTTTCGCGATGTAAACATGATGTGAATTTTACATCGATGTTACGGTTTTCGACTGACGAATGGATAGGCTTGAAAAAGGACAGACCAACCCAGCCCTAGTGGTTGGTCTAGCTTTTTTTAAGCCTAACCATTCGCCAAATTCAATTTTTTTCGACAGTTTTATAATAAATAGTATAAAAAGGTAATCGCCAATATTTTCGCCAAAACGGGGGGGGGTCGCAAATTGCGAAGAATGCGACCGGCAAACAGCGCAACCCCTGCGTATTTGTAAGGCGTAAACGCGCAAATTTTCGTTAAAGTGACCTGTTACGTGTAAGTACGTGCTTTACGTAATGCCCGTTACAGAGTTTTTGGATAGCTTCATAAATCTGGCACTCGTCTGGTCCCGTCGATGCCGGATTTTCGAGGTTTTACTGTAGTTGCAGTAGTAGCTACCTACTTTTAAAAACGTAGCTTTCTATTCACTGGAAAAAGGTCAGATGATGCAAAATATATTACAACTAAGACAAAAATAACCAGGAATGGAATACAATGATAAAAGAAATATGTCAGAGCTTTGCAGTTCCACATGCAGAGAAGGGATGACACACTCTTTTTCAGACTCCAGTGAATCATCATACACAACCCTTACATGTGACACTGCATAGCTAACAATGACTATTCAAGAATAAGAATGCCAACATTTGAACCATCTGCCACAGCACTAATTTGGCATCTAGAAACTTCCATTTATTCCTGGCATAAAAGATGTTAGAAGGTTAGCATTTCCAGTGCAATACAGAGGTACAAACAGCTGCTATGGGGTTCCTTTATGGAGAACAACCTTACTTTGCAGTGGTTAAAAATTATACTACAGCGGGACAAATACCTAAATGTCAGTTATTATGTTGTGGAAAACAGAGGAAGGATGTAGCATTTACTGTATAACGTATTTTTATAAATAAATATCTATTTACCTGACTCAGGAAATATTTATTTATTGAACATCATTCAGCAACAAAACTCTAATTAACGGAAATTATAGAACATAAATTTTCAGGTGTATATTCCTCTCAAATTTCCAATCTATACACTAGATCATCGTCAGGAGTTCCTGTGTCCTACTTCCTTCACAGGTCTGACAACCAGGCTTGGTGGATTTGTCATCCAGCATGGTCAATGATGTTGCCACCTTGTGTCCAATAAATTTTCAGGGATTCTAATTTTCAGACAATTGAATGGGATTGATGCTTAATAACTTTTAAGGAATACCAGTCCATCTTGTGGCCACTATGTTGTATGTGCCTATCCAATCATGTTTTATTGGAAATGTTTTTTATTGCTACTTTGTGTTCATTGATTCTGGTGGTTAATCTTCGTCCTGTTTCTCCAATGGATGGTAAACCACACAAACAGTTTATTTTATAAATGACTCATTCCTAGAGTATTTTCTTTTTGTTTTAGGGATGGTAATTTTTTTTTCTTTTTTTTTTTTTTTCGTTTAAACCTGAAGCTAACCTATTTTTATAGCTATTGCTGATTTTCTTTAGTTTCTCAAAAAACTCTTTGTGGTACATAACATAGCTCCAGGTTTAAATAACAAAATTAAGAATTATTTACCATCCCTAAAACAAAAAGAAAATACTTTACTCTAGGGAGGAGTCATTTATAAAATAAACTGTACATATGGTTTAACTTGCATAGGAGAAACAGGATGAAGATTAACCACCACAATCAATGAACACAAAGCAGCAATAAGGAACATTTCCAATAAAACAGGATTAGATAGGCACATACAATGAACTGGCCACACGGTGGACTGCATCTCTTTAAAAGTTATCATATATCAATCCCTATCAATTATCTAAAAATTAGATGAATCACTGGAAATTTACTAGGCATTAGGTTGCAACATTAATGACCATGTTGGATGGCAAATCCACCAGGCTTGATTGCCAGACCTATGGAAGAAGTAAAACACAGGAACTCCTGACGATGATCTAGTGTAAGATCGAAAATTTGAGAGGTAATGAACAGTACCTAAAAATTTTGTCTTGTATAATTCCTGTGAATAAAAGTTTCATTACTGAAAGTAATTAGAAATGAAGTTCGTATGAAAATCAAACTAAGTACAAATAAGGGAAAAACCAAAGTTATGGTTTTTGACCAAAGAACTGTTAGTACTGAATGCAGGGTAAGTCTAAATGGCACAATGATTGACCAAGTAAATGAGTTTGTATATTTGGGAAGCTTGTTTTGACAGAGAGAACAGATTAGATGGCAAAATTAGTAGGCAAGTGAATTCTTCATTGAAAGTCATAGCTGCTTTGGGAGGTCTTCACAGGAATGATGGTTTCTCAAAGGAGTTCATGAATGGCTGTGTATGAGAGTGTAATTGTTCCTACTCTGATATATGGCAGTGAAACCTGGGTACTACAGAAGAGACATAGGAGTCCCAAATGGCTGTGTATGAAAGTGTAATTGTTCCTACTCTGATGTATGGCAATAAAACCTGAGTACTACAGAAGAGACATAGGAGTCCTTTGTGTGCCAGAGAAATGCATTACTTACAGGGAGTTTGTGGGAAGACACATTCTGATCATGTGAGGAATGAAGACGTGTTGCAGTTGTGTAATGTGAAGCAAAATGTAGTTAGCAAGGTGGAGACTAATATTCTTAGGTGGTTTGGCCATGTTGAAAGAATGAGTGACGAGATGCTTACTAAGAAATTTTTTTGGCCCAAGTGGCAGGAAAGAAAGGCAGAGGAAGGACAAGGAAGTCATGGGATTATCAGATTCAGGAGTGTTATTATTATTATATTTTTTTTTTTTTGATAGGCAGTTTAACAACCACCATGAGCAACTCAATGGGCTATAAGCGGTCACCCATCCCTAATTTAGGGTCACTGGCTCCAGTGAAGGGAGAGAACCAGTGCCATAAGACAAATACAACATCCATGCCTCACCGGTATTCCAACCCAGACCCCTTTCGGACGAATGCTCAGAGGCCATCGCTTAGACCACTGCGCCATTGGGGTTGCCAGGAGTGTCTGCATGAGAAAAAGGTTACGAGTATAAAGTATAGAAGGTCTAGTGTACGTCATTTGATGGATGTCACTGAAGCCCGTTATGTGTCAAGATTGCTGCACATGGAGAAATTTGATACAGCAACAGTAAGTAAATAATCAGTTAAAAATGCATCTGGTGGTTTGCATTTCTTTGTGGAGCTAATCTCAGAGAACACCTTAGGGATATGTATTATCAATTAAATGTTTATTTGTCAGATGGTCTTTCTTTGAGGACTTAACCTCTGAAAATCAGAGAACAGCTTAATGATATGTATGTATGTAAGTAATTATAAACCACAAAGTCATTAATTACTAGAACATCTTTTGTATGTTGATAAGGTATCACCGTTAAACACAAAAGGAACATATATAAATATGAGTATGACAATCAATAAGGCACAAAGTCAAACTTTTGATGAAAAACACTTTTACTTATTACTAAGAGTCAGATAATTTGATTATCTTAAGATCATCCAAAAAGAAATTGCATATTCACAGAAATTTCTAATAATACTTTTAGTTAAAAAACTTCCTGCCCTGCTACGTGGGCATGAGCTGCACCAGGTACAGGAAAAAGACCAATACATATAGGTGGAGTATCGAATTACTAATCTCCAGAAGATGGCAATTTCTGATGTCTCACAAAAGAGAAACTGGGGCAAATGTAGGACATCGGTCACAACCTCATCAGCTCTTTGTGAATTTATACAACTATGGAAGAATCATGAATTCTGTGTCGCACAATAGCAATTCCATACCTCACATTTGATTGAAACAAAGAAACTGATTTATATGAGGAGCAATTCTCTCCGGGTTATTTAAATGAACAAAATGATTTCCTTCAACTTCAATAAGCTGAAATTTCTTACAATATTGCTTGTAAATCTCCAGAAATTCGGGTATAACTTCAGGAGTTTTGCTTTTGTATTCCGGATGAGTATTTTTTGATATGATCATCAGCATTTCGCATTTTAACTGTCTCATAAAAGCTTTCGCAGCCTCATGGCTAGGTTTTTGATATGCTTCAGTTGTTCGAGCTCGCAGGTCCCTGGTAAAAATCACACCACTTCCGCAATCAGATGGACGAGTCCCTCTCTCCAGCAATATTCTTACAGATTCTTCGGTTACTTCATTATGCATTCCTTGCCTTAATCTCTTGGCAGCAGCTTCTTGAGTATACAATGGAGGCACACCACAACACTTTTTTTCAAGCCTAAGATTTTCAACGATAACCTTTGGAGCAATCTCATGTAGCTCTTCAAAAGATCGTGATGTCACCTTATATATGTCGAGGATAATGATTTTTTCAAGACCTTCGGGAAATAAACTTGCATACAACTGAGCAAATGTTCCTCCCAAACTATGACCAATAATGTTAAGTTTTTTAAACTGGAAAAAATCAACAACTCTTTTGAAGTCTATCATAGTATCCATAAGGCTGTAAAAAGCTCCTGGTGGGCGATGAGATGATAAACCATGTCCAGGTGCGTCAAATGCAACAACAAACAAATTTGGTGAAAGAAGAGGAATTAACTTATCAAAAGTTCCTGCATTATCCAACCACCCATGAAATGCCAGAACCGGAATGCCACTCTCATTACCCCAAGCCTTAGCGGCGATATGGCCATAAGGAATTGGTATTTTAATTTCCTTAAATGTCCCTTCTTTGAAATGGCTATGACTCGTCACAAAATTCTTCTGCAGGAACAATAAACCTGGGTACTTCTTGATCATCCAAGGGTTCCATGCATAGCTGTATGACCTGCAAAGGAAATGAACTCCTACAAATTTGATTTGAATGTCCTGGAAGTGGAATAACTGCATAGTAAACAGGCACAAAGCATATTATATCTTTTCAGGTAGGAAAATACATATATACATATCACTAAGCTGTTTTCTGAGATTCAGAGATTAGCTCCCCAAAGAAAGCTCATCTGCCACGTTAAAGTTTAAAACTGATGAAACTAGATTTTACTTAGGTGGGAGATCATAGTGAAAAATGGATTTGCCTTCATGAATCTGACCCAAAATTAAGCTGTGGTATAAATATTGTTGAGGTCTGAATGAAACTAGCCAAAAGACTCCAACTCGGTTTTGTTCCAGAACCCTTAGGTGGAAAGACCAACTGGAGCCCAATCATTAACACAGCAATCAGACATCTATGAATTGCCAGTATTTACTGTTTCTCACGTAATTATTAATCATAACAGAAAACTTGAAAATTACGTCGTCTAGGAGCGGGAAAATTTTCAAGTTTTTTGTTGTGATTATATTATGTGAGAAACAGTAAATACAGGGAGTTCAGAGATGTCTGATTGCTGCGTTCATAATTGTGACGTATTTCCAGATATTATGTGAAGAATATTTCTTCCACACAATCAATCCAACCAGAACTGTTGGCTGTGAGCTGATCACCCATATGGATGTACTTTAATGATTTTCAAGAATCAAAGAAGGAACTTAAAGGACTTAAGTGAAGGATATGATGGACCTACCACACTTGAGACAGCTTGTCCACCATGGAATTGACCAGCAGGAAAATGTTATATTTAATTTTGATAGATTCACTGGAAATATGGTTTCACTATCATACACAGTACAAGGTCTATTATCCTGTAACTTGAAATCTGGAGTGACAAAAAAAATATTCTATATATTAATTCTATAAGGTTTTTTACTGTGAGTCCTATTTTGAAAGAACGGCTGAACGTAAAGATATGGTTGAGATAGCAAAATAAAGGTCTTACCATGTAGATGTGCCTGTTGAAGAGAAAATTGAGATTGGGGCAATGGTTCGGGTACTGTGGGGCGGCAAGGTTCCCATGTAAAGTCTATAGGAGAAGTGTGCAGTTGACTCATGCGCTGTTGAAGGCGGAAGCATGGGGGGACTGAGATAGTTCAAAGTCTCATATTTTCTGAGCGAACCATTGCGCAAAGCAACACTAGCAGGCATTCCTATCATATTTCTTCTCATCAAAACAGCAAACACTCTTGAAGACCTGACTGCATTATGCCATTGGATTGTGTGATGTAATATACAATTTAATATTCATTCGACCCAGTTTATTCACGTAGGTAAGACGTTTCTCCCATTATGTAAAGATATAAATAAACATTACATTGACCATTGTTAGTGAAAATATTATGGACGACTGCTCATAGCCCATTGAGTTGCTCACAGTGGTCATTAACCCTTTAAGTGGCCACTGAGTCTGAACTAAATGTTGACCAAAAGTCTCCACGCTTACCAAACAGAAATATTCACATAGCGTTCATCATGCGCGGATTTTACGAATGCTGCCGCACAATTTCTTTTCCCTTCTCACCTGATCAACAACTGACCACGAACCTGTCGCTGTTGATAGGCATCCCACTAGTCTATAGTGATATTTATCCCAATACTACTTGGTGATAGTCCTTGGAGATTGGTATCCCACCAGTCCTTTCTTGGAGACAGGCGTTTAAAGTTCTTTATTCTCTGCTCCATAACCCAAGACATGACCGGGATATCATACCACGGGACTTAAACGGTGACTTGAACATTTTCTCTCTCCTTTCTTAGGTTCTTTGTCATTATTACAGTCCCTTTAAAGGGTAATCAGTCAGAAAGGATTAGTGTCAATCCTCCTCCTAAATGATCACTTTGAATGACATGGGGAAGCAAATCTTTCTCATGCGCAAGTTGACTCGTTCCAACAACTTTCGGTCCACTTCTTAGACAGTTAATATCTCTGTGCGAGCTAATTTCACCCCATTTTCCTAACCACGAGTTAATTCATTCCAGTCGCTTAAAGGGTTAAACCTTCAGTCAAAAAAAATACAACATAAAACGTGAACCTGCCTTTACTGAAGTGGTTGAATGAATTTGTCAATCAAATAAAGTTTTAATTTGTTGTTTCATATGAGTTTATTCTTTACACAAAAAAATAAAATAAGTAACTGTTGATTCTGACGGGTGAAGAGTATTTGAAACGTGCATCTCACTCCAACAACAATTACAAACACTGTTGTGACTGAAAATGAGAGTGAAACAGTGCGCTATCCAGTTAAATATTTGTACACGATCGAGATGAGTGGCTTTCCGCCTCACATTTTACAACTGAAAAAGGGTGCAGTCGTGATGCTCATCACGAACCTGGCCGCCCCGGTGGCGCAGTAGTCTAAGCGCTGGCTTATGATGATTCGTTCATGAAGGGTTCAGGTTCAAATCCCAGTGAGGCAAGGATGTTGTGTTTGTCTTATGGCACTGGCTCTCTCCCTTCCCTGGAACCACTGACCCTAAATTAGGGACGGGAGACTGCTTATATCCCATTGAGTTGCTCACAGTGGTCATCAAACCTTCAGTCAAAAAAAGGAAAAAAAAATTCACGAACCTGGGCTATTGTCTTTACTGAAGTGGTTGAATGAATTTGTCAATCAAATAAAGTTCACTATAAAATATTCACCGATGCTGTCGCACGTACAGTCATTCACAAACATCATTTCCAAATTGCAAGTCAAGATTAAAACACTTTATTTACAATTAAAAATTAATATTTACACGCGAGATCTTTCGGGGCTGAACATAGCACCCATCATCAGGCTCCAAGCGCCACGAAACACAAGAGCAGACATTATATACTGTCAAACACGACCCACAATTCACTCGGTTTCCTCAATCATCGGTGATGCCATCAACAAATTGTTAAAGTCCAAAAATCAATTCTTAATTTCTTATCAGATATCTGATAGTCCGATGAGATATTTGTGTAGTCAGATGAGTTCCACTTTCAGCTGTGCCACGCTGATGGGAGGGTGCAGGTGTGGCCTTGATAGCACAAGGCCATGGCCCTGTTGTGCTAGGTCGGCTCTGTTGAAGGCAGTGGTGGACCTGTGATGGTTTGAGGAGTCTTTTCATGAGATACATTAGGTCCCCTTAGTGTGTCTGGAGAGGTTCTTAATCACTGCGCATTGCCATCATGTGCTGGTTGATCACCTCAGGGCTTGAAAAATATCTGAAAAGTTACATACCCAGCTGGGCATGTGTAGAAATTATTTACCTGCCCAGGAAAATTTATTCTTTAAGATAACAAATCAGAACCCTCATTTCTTTTAAGTTCAGAATATAATGAGCTTTTTTTTAGATGTTTTGCATTTCTGTTTTAAAGTTTTGTATTCAAAATTTTCAATGCACAAAAGTGTGTACCTCAAGTTTGAAGATGATAAAATTGGTATGAAATGATATGATGAAATTGGGATTTGAGATATTGAATGCAGTGTCAGAATTAGAAATAAATCTTCTACTGGCCCAGTGGACCACTAGAATATGCAAGCCACTGGTCCACCAAAAATGCCCACTGTTTCACAAAAAAAATAAAAAAAAATATTTTTTTTTTTATGGCATTTACAACAATATATGTAGAAAATAACGTATCATTTCAATGGTATTATCTCCATGTTTTTAAAACATCTAATTTGAAAGTACAACTGAGAGGGCACAGAATGTTTCCAGAATAAGATTCCGATCGATTGGTGATATAACAGAGTAAGAGCGCATTCCCGATCTGTTTTTAAGTAAGAAGGAACAACGAGACTCCCAGGGTACAAAACAATTCTTATACATCAGTAGCCTTTTTTATGTTTTATTGTTTAGGGTTTAGCTTCCTTTTCCTTATTTTTAGTCTTATTGCACATCCCTCCTACTTTTCTATGAAGTTAGTTTTAGTCCCCTATTAAGGCTGTCTTTGAATGAGTGTTAGGCTTCATCTTCTGGGATAGATGGCGCAAAATATCCCTCCTTGGGCGTAGCTTTTACGTTTTGAGGGATTTTCCCAGAAGTTGGTGTCAGCGAATGAATGATGACCTTACCATATTCAGAATGGAAGCGGTCTCTCATTGGCTCCACAATGAAAAGACAAAATACGCGCTGTTACATTTTAACCAATGACATTGTTTGTGGGTGGCGCTTAGTAGGTAGGCGTAGTTTCTGTCTCAAATTCAAGTGTTTTCTGGTAACGTACGCATTTTCTCCTCAAAAAATGAACGTACTGTAGAATTTAAGATGATCTATAGAAGACAAGATTCCAATCTCACTCCAGTGCCCATTCTTTGATTTCTATTTGGCCTAGATAATTAAAAAAATCAGACAGAAATGAGAGATTTCATTTCTTCCATACATAAACATTGCAAAACTAACTTATGGCGCCATCTAGCGCTAAATTGGAATACTTTCGAGTCAGATAAATTGAATTTTAAAAAACATTCTAACAATTTTTTTGGAAAAATAACTGCGACGCGTTAGCTATGGGTTGTTTTTATTTGTGCTCAAAATTTCAAACTCTACAAAGTAATAGTTTTCGAGAAAATGTGTACAAAAGAATTTGCATTACAGATATAGGACAGAATTTCTGTTACACTCATTCAAAGACAGCCTTAAACACTGTTGCAAAAATTACTTTCACACATCCAATTGACCTCCTCTGCTAGTGGTTTTTTGGGCCAAAAACAAAAGCTGGCTTGTGTCTGGTGTCAGTACCTGCTGCATTCACTAGAGTGGGTGAAGATAAAAACAAAACAAAAAACAGCTGTTGTCGTTACAAGACAAGGACTGGGAAACTGCCTTTCTGTATTTATTTGTTGTTTCTTCCACTCGTTACAAATCATGAGGAATAAAAAAATAGCTGTTGTCCTATAATTCATGAAACTATCACTAGTTCGCAGCCTGAAAAGAAAACCGTAGAGCAAGGTAAGAGAAATCGAAATTCATTTTTTTAACTTGCGACAACTTAAAAAAAAAACTTACTGGCCATCTGAGCCAGTAAAATGAATAGTTCAGTACGTCCGACAAGTTTTACTGGCCAATGGCCAGCGGACCACTGGGTAATTCGAACGTTGGAATGATTCTGCCATGTTCCTTTCATTGAAGTTTTCGCCCTTCGTCACTAAACACCTCAGGCTACTTCCATCAGAGGCATGCATCCCGTCATTGACTATAAACAACATTCAGAGCAAAACTGCATAGGGTTCCAATTTCTAGACCTAGAGCAGAATATAATCAAAGAAGTGATATTCTTCTATCCTTAGCACTCCGTAGCAATAACACAACTTCTCGTGATCAGCAGTGAAATGAAACAAGACATGCAACAACTGTCTTTTTTCTTGCAGTATAGGACATTCTTATTCCAAACTTTATTTTTAAATATAGTTACCCGATCTGAGAAACTAGATTTTTATTAACTTTCCAGGCCAATAATTTACATGCCCCGGACGTTATTTTTTAAGCCCTGCACCTACACGCTTTCATAGCCTTTGAGCATCCTGCCACCAAGAGTCTGTTTCAGAAGGACAATGCGCTGCACCACCAGGATGCAACCACCTAGGCATAGCTCGAGGAACACCCATCTGAGTTTGACACCATCCAGTGGTGCATAAGGTCTCCAAGACTAAACTTTCTGAGGTACCACGGAGCAGAACATCAGATCCATGGATCCTGGACCAACATCTTGGGCAGTGTTGTGGCCAATGCTACAACAGGCATGGTTGGCATTACCTCGAGCATCTGGTGGAGTCAATGCGTAGGCATGCACAAGCTGTTATTAGAACTATAGGAAGACTAACATGCTGTTAGGTAGGTATCTCTAATATTTTGTCCATTGAGTGTACTTTTAATACCATATCATGCTTTCTTATCTCTCAGTATTTACTTCATTATACACTGGTGTGCAAAAATTAAGAACAAAGAGAAGAAATTAGCATAACAGCGGAACGGACCGAAAGACCACTCAGGAGATAGACTAGGGTCCGGTACAGTATGCAGCATGACGGGGAGTGGGGGGTGGAAGGGTATAAAGCACACGGGCGGTGTACGATCAGCAGTTCAGTGAAAGCTATTGCACGGTGTACATCGGTTTGAACGACGTCGAGTTGCTGCCACCGTGTGATATGGCCAACAGGCAATCCAGTAGACAACATCTCGATGACTTTACCCGAGGTGCGTCATTGGGAAGTTAGAAGAAAAACGAAGTGTGACTAGTGTGGCCGAGGAGTTCGGGATCGCTCACAGCATCGTTTCATGAGCTTGGAGAGCATTTCAAATAACAGGAACAGCTGTCCGAGAGTTTAGCAGTGGTCGTCCACGAGCAACCACAGCGGCGGACGACCGGTATATTGTCCTACAGGCGAGAAGAGACAGACAGCGGGAGAAATCGCAAGGCAAATGCAACAGACAACTGGACATCCGTTATTGCGTTTTACCATGGCCAGGAGGCTGCACAAAGGTGGTCTATTTGCACGACGACCAGTACGGTGTGTGCCATTAACGCCTGCTCATCGAAGATGCCGGTTTCTGTGGTGCCAGGAACACAAGAACCGGACACATCAGCAATGGGGTCGAGTTCTCATTACGGATGAGAGCCGATTTAGTCTGACGAGCGATTCTGGACGTATACACATCTGGAGAGAGCAGGGAACACACAATCACACCTCCAACATCATCGAAAGGGACCGGTTTGGAGGTGGTGGAGTTCTCGTTTGGGGCGGTATCATGCTTGGTAGCCGTACTGACTACTTCTTCCAAGGAGGTTCAGTCACTGGTGTCCACTATTGTACCGAGGTTCTCCTGCCTCACGTGCGTCTGTTTAGAGGTGCTGTGTGTCCTGAGTTCCTCTTCATGGATGACAACGATACACCTCATCGTACAGTGGCTGTTGCAGAGCTGTTGGAGAGCGACGCTTGGCAGCACGTCACCAGCCACCAGCAACGATTCCGCAGCTGCGATTGGCGCTACAAGAGGAATGAGCCGCGATGCCTCAACAGCTCCTTGACAACCTCGTCCTCAGCATGGACAGACATTGTAAATCCTGCAACGCAGTCAGGGGTGATCATATCCCCTACTAAGGACTGGATTTTTCTTGGCAGCCGCCTGTCACATGGACGTATCTGTCTTCTGCCCAGTTGTGCTCGAAGCTACCTTTTCAATAAAGTGCCTTTGTATCCTTTGGATTCTTTCTTTGGACAGTTTTGCCCACTTGTTCCATATTCTTACATCTTGGGGATCTTATGGTATGATTTGAGTCAATGTGGAGCACTTCTGCATGACGTTACATTCAAAAAACCGTCTCGTCCTTAAATTTTGCACGCCAGTGTAAATAAGAGAGCATGATGAAGACTCCCTCTGCTTAGTCAAGATGGTTTAAGTTCTTTAACATTTTATTAGATGGCGTAAGTCCAGAACACATTAAAATCATTAAGTTGAACTAAGAAAATAAAAAGGACTACTTGTGCGTGTGTTTTTTTTGTTTGTTTTTTTCTAGTATCACACCACAAAATATTCTAAAGTGCCGCCTCGCAGTTTGACATTAATGAAAAAGTTGCATTTATTATACGAAGAAAAACAGGATACTACGAATAAATACATATGAAATATGACTTCCACAAATTGTGTTTTAATAAAATCAAAATCTAAAATTTTAATTTTTAGAGAACAGCAACTGTTTGGGATAACGGGAAAAGAAAATCCTGGAGCAAAGGAACTTTATTTTGCAGTAAGCAGTTTCGGTAAAAAGAAGAATTTGACAACAAATATATTTTATCACTGCTTGTTCCAGCATCACCACAGATTATGTTCATGCATTATTCTTTGAAATTTGATTTCATTTCACCTGCCTCTTAAATTTTGGTAGCTGGCTTCTATGTCCAGAAAATATTTGTGGGGCCCTGGGATGACATCAACATTCGAATTAAAACCCCTTAAGTGTCTCAGGCAGCAATGGGCTGGACATATTGCTAGAAGAACTGGCCCTTACTGGAAAACTCAAATACTAGACTAGATATCAAGGGACAGGAAAAGACCCAAAGGAAGATTACATGGAAGACAGACGGATGAAATTCAAAAACATACAGGAGTGAAATTAAAGAGATTTGCTCAGGAAAAAACTTTGGTAGATTTTTATGCAGTAGGGGACTGACAATGGTTGTTGTTGATGATGATATATATATAAGACCCATGCAGTAAGATCGATATACATATAATTTTTTAAAAGTAGCTGGCTACTGCTAAAACTGCATTCTTGAAGAAGTAGCTTGCTACAGGTGCAACTACATTAGAATAATTCTTGATGTCGACATATCACGCATAAGTTACGTAAAATTTACTAGTGGTGGGATGTTTTGATAGACTTCTACCTTCATCAGCCATGGAATTAAACACGTGGTGTAAGCATCAGTTGTTGCCAGATTTCAAAATAGCTTTCCAAATGATAGGTATGTTAAAAGGTGCATCTGGTATTGCAGGTGTTAGGAGTAAGGAAGATTTTAATGCTTTCGCGGTACCCGAGGGCTTTCAGATTGCTGAACGGAGTGATACATTTAGCATTTTTTCATATTGGGAATCGAGGACATATTGCTTATGGTTAAAACTGAAAGGGAGGTGGAAGGGTTGCCTTTCTTAACATCAGCAATATGTTCCAGCAATCGCTGATTGATGCTTCGGTAAGTACTACCAATATAGTGGGTAATGCCTGTGGAAGTGTTGACAGGGATAGAGTAGACACCTTGCAAATATAGGAGTTTATTGGGGTCTCTGTTTTTATGAATAAGGTTAAGAAGATATGGAGGTGGTTCCCAATCCTGTAGCCCTATGTAGCAACCAGGAGGAGGAGGAAAAGGCCTTACGGCCTTTTCCCTCCTCCTCCTGGTTGCTACATTTTTTGTAATTTGTTATATTGTTTGTATTTTGAACTGTAATATGTGGCAACTGAAAAATGAATAAATGAAATGAAAATGAAGTGAAGGCCAGGCTAAAGGGCAAAGTGCCAACAAATTGACGAGAGGTGGAAAGTTTTATCCCTGTCAACACTTCCACAGGTGTTACCCACTATATTGGTAGTACTTACCGAAGCATCAACCAGCGACTGGTGGAACATATCACTGATGTTAAGAAAGGCAACCCTTCCACCTCCCTTTCAATTTTACCCACCAGTGATACGTCCGCGATTCCCGAACAGAGCGATACGTGCAACATTCTGCCAATCGGAAAGCCCTCAGGTACAGCAAAACATTGAAATCTTCCTTACTCTTTTAACACCTGCAATACAGATGCACCTTTTAACATACCTATCATTTGGAAAGCTATTTTGAAATTTGGCAACAACTGATGCTTATACCACGTGTTTCAACTCCATGGCTGATGAAGGTAGAAGTCACTACTGAAACATCCCCCACCACTTGTCATTTTTACGTAACTTATGTGTGATATGTTGACATCAATAATTTTTCTAATGTTTTGTGTATTACGTGTTTCACTGCCAATTATTCTCACTATGGGACAACTACTTTTCCTGAAAATTAGCTAGCTACACTACTTTTGCTACTTTTCAGAGCTCTACTTTTAAGTTTAAGTAAAAAGCACAAATTCTGGAGATGAACTTAATATGTACAATTTTACATATCGCATTAAGAGAATACCAAGGTAAATTACACAGATAAATTAACTTTGTATTTACAGGGTGGTCGAAAAGACCACTAGAGGTTTTGATTGACAACTGTACAAAAACGAACAGATCTACAGCAATGTGGTTTGTGGCATTTGAAAGAGTAAATACTAGAGCTTTTAACGACATCTCTTTCCATCCAACACATGACGTTACGTGCTCAGAAATACTGATGCCAACTGCAAAACAACTGAAAATATTGTCGCCGCATAAGAAAGCAATGTGTGTGCGTTGGTTTTTTGTGACGAAGTCTGTGATTAGCGTACAAAGAAATTACCGTCGGACATATGGGAAAGATCCACCGAGTGATTTCAGTATCAGAGCGTGGCAGTAGAAATTAATGGATACTGGTAGCATCCTGGATTGGCAAAGAAGCGGCAGACTGCCTGCCAGTGAAGGAACTGTGCAGAGCATACAGGAGGTTTTTGCTCGCAGTCCTAGCAAGTCCACGTGAAGGGCCTGATGTACAACTGAAGTTCCACGATCCACATTGTGCGAGTGCTTCACAAATGCCTGAAACTAATCGCATACAAAGTGCAACTCCTACACCAGATTAAACCGAATAATGAACCTCTGCTCTCAGCATTTGCTCAGGATATGTTGGAGAGGCTGGAATTTGATTAAACTTTCCAACGTTGTATAATGTTCTCGGATGAGGCAACCTTTTTACAGGCATGGAAAAGTTAACACTCAGAATGTTCATATAGGGGGTAGTGAAACCCACATTCAGTCAGGGAGCACATCGTGCACAGTCCAAAGGTGAATGTTTGGTGTGGGCACATGCATTATCGTGTAATTGGGCCATTCTTCTTCTCAGAGCCCACAACGCAAATGAATAATTACCTGGACATGCTTCAGAACTTTGCGGTTCCTTAACTACAGGGTTTGCAACTAAACGTCATACTGCAATGAGATGACACTCCCCCACATTGGGGGCTTGACGTTCGTGAATACCTGAACCGTGAGTTTCCTGACAGATGGATTGGAAGATATGGTCCCCATTCCTTGGCCAGAGGAAGTTGAAATGGGAATAGCATAAACTCCAGGGATGTCCTGGGGTGAGACAGGATCCCTGTTTTTTAAGCAGGTACTTTATTGCAGAAGGGACACCCCTGGAGTTCATGCTATTCCCACTTAAACTTCCTCTGGTCTGTCAGTGCATATTGGAAGCACATACCGAAGCATCAATACAAGACTTGGTGAACATAAAAAAGATGTTTCCAATGGTCTTCCAAAAACAGCATTATCTGCACCAACCCTTGAAGACACCTCTGCAGTTCCCCCTTTGGAAAGAAACAAAAAAAGCTACACCACTCATCAACAAAGCAATTCTGCATTTCCAAGAAAGCATTGAAATTTTGTTCACCAAAAACTGCAATTCAGAGACCCCCTCACCAAATCCCATTTATTTGGATCTCTCTACTAAAATCTAGCAACAGTTCCAGCACCCCAAAATTTCAAATTGTAGTTCTGGCAACCTCAATTGCGGGTGATCGAGGTCGTAGGATGACTGAAAGCTACCGCTAAATGAACCTTTTTAACATGTGCGACTCTGTGTGTTTTCACTCAATTTCTATGTTTATGCAGTCTTAAATATTTGCCTAGATCACACGGTGAAACACATGATCACGTTTGTACAAATACACTGCATAAGTGATAGTTATTACATCTGCATACAGGTTGCTAATTCAGTGGCTGGTGTGTGCAGAGTAGCCATGTAATCCATCATTACTGATAACATGAAGCAATACAGTAACAAGGAAATCATTACTAAAAGTCTAAATGGCAAAGTATATAAATTTTTGATCTCATTATACATATACTAAGTGTAATACTGAAAGTCCACTTACATTTAACCTGGACGAAGAAACCAATTTATATGACATGCAGTCTGTTCAGGGTGGTTTAAATGAAAATAGTGATTTCCCTCCACCTCTAGGAAAATAAATTTCTTGCAGTGTTTTTTATAAATGTCCAAGAATTCAGGTAACACTTCAGGAGGCTGAAATCTATACTCTGGATGTGCATCTTTTGCAATAATCATCAGCATTTCACATTTTAATTGCATCAAGAAAGCTTTTAAGGCCTCATCACTAAGTTTGTGAAACTTGGGTGTTGTCTGAACTCGCAGATCCCTAGAAAATATTACACCATCACCACAGTCTACTGAATGAGACCCTCTCTTTAGCAGTAGTTTTGCCAATTCTTCTGTGATCTCATTATATGTTCCTTGCCTTAGCTGTTTTACTGCAGTTACAGCAGTATATAATGGAGCTGGGTCGCTACATTTTTTTTCTAATTTAAAAATCTCATCAATTGTTTTTCTGGCAGCTTCAGGTAACTTTTTAGAAGGCAGGGAACTTGCCTTGTATATTTCAAGAGCTACAATTTTTTCCACTTCTTTGGGAAACAAACTTGCATATAACAGAGATAATGCTCCTCCCATGCTATGGCCAATAAAGTTAAATTTTTTGAAGTGAAAAAAATCAACGACTCTTCTGAAATCCATCATCATGTTCGGGTAACTGTAAAATGATCCTGGAGGGTAGTGGGAAGACAAGCCATGTCCAGGTGCATCAAAAGCAACAACAAATAAATCTGGTGAAAGCAATGGAATTAACTTATCAAAAGTTCCTGCATTGTCCAACCACCCATGACATGCTAGGACAGGAGTGCCCGACTTGACACCCCATGTCTTAGCAGCAATATGACCATATGGGGTCGGTATTTTAATTTCTTCGATTGGTTGCTTTAGATGGCTGTAACTCATCACAAAATTTTTCTTTGTGAAGAATGGAGCTGAGTAGTTCTTGATGCTCCAGGATTTACATAAAGGATCATATGTCCTGTAAGAAATATGAAGTCCTGAAAATCTGATTTCAACAAAATTAAAAACAAAAAAGCATTGTATACATTTAAAACTTACCTATTGGGACCCAAAAACAAAATGGGGCTGGGAACAAAATTGTACACTAAACTCAAGTAACAAAATAAAACTGCCATGTTAGGCTTAATGACGGGATTCCTGACATTGAAAAAGGAACTTTTATTTTGTTTGTGCTCCGAGTTAGGATAATTTCCTTTCAGGCAACTGTCACTCACTTTTAATTGAAATTTTTGAGCTTAAAATGTTCTAGATATCAGGTCTTAGTAGTATTCCGGCTTCAGACCAAATATTAATTACTACAAAATGCTCCTAGCTCTCATAAATAAAAATACAATAATAAAGATCTGTATGAGCATCAGTTGGGAAAGTCTGGCTGAATGAATGGGGCTGGGCCAGTAGTAGAGATGGCAAAAGTAATTCTTTCTTGGGAGTTCATTCATGAATGATTATTCAAATTAATGGGAGTTCAATTTCCAGGTTGTCACTATGGGATGCTCACTAACAAAGAATTTGTTGCAGGGATCCATGTTTATAACCAAAGAGCTTTCAAAGCCACAGCTTTTTTTGGCAAACTACCTAAAAGAGTGAGAACTCCCTACCATTCATAGTGAATGATTTGTCATGAGTTGGTGCGAAGCTAACAATTTGGGCACACCATTCCAATGAATGGCATTCACATAATTTTCCCATAGTTTCAGCATATTCCTATATGATTTGCTGATTTACATAATGACTAAGATATATTCAGTGCTATAAAATGGAAATTTTTAAGTGCCAGTATGCTCATATTTAGCTAGAAATCATAAATATATATATATATATATATATTCACCAGAAAATCTCAAAAGTAAAAAAAAAAACTCCCTTGTTTCAAAATGTAATTGACAGTTCCGTCGAATACTACAGCACCATAAGTCAGAAACGATGGCTGTTGATTTTAGTTGGTTGGTTTGTGGATCCAGCAGGCACTACTTATGCTACACCAAGGACAGGAGGTAGTCTTGTTTATAATGAGGAGTCTCTACTCTGGGACCAATGGATTAACAAGACTTCCAAACCTCAGCTAATCATTAGTGATTCAGCAGGACTTGAACCCAGAACTTTAAGGGTCTGAGCTGAGAAGGCAGCCCTCTTACAATAGGGACTTTCATGAAGTCCCTATTGTAAGAGGACTTCATAAAAGTCCTGTTATACGAGGGCAATTAGAATGAATATTCAGTCTTAAATAAATAGCAATCTCACCACCCTAAAAAAAAAAAAAGTCTGAAGTGGAAAAAAGTTTATACATATTGCTGCAAAATCAAAATTTGTGTTTAATCTACATATTACTCCCAATTCTTTGTTCTATGAAAAAGCTCTTCAAATCGAATACATTAATGTTAGTAAAAATTACAGACATCTTTAGTGGGGTGATCTGGGGCTTGGGCAAGATGTACCGGTATGCCATACAGGTATATACCAGCCCATTTCGAGCACTGGATATACGATCGAACCCACTTAATGGAATAGCCTATTTGTCATAAAAAAATATTCCAATAAGCGGGATATTCCATTATCCAGGATCTCTCCAAATAATGAATATTCAGTCTTAAATAAACAGCAATCTCACCCCCCCCCCAAAAAAAAAAGTCTGAAGTGGAAGAAGTTTATACATACTGCTGCAAAACTAAAAATTGTGTTTAATCTACATATTATTCCCAATTCTTTGTTCTATGAAGAAGCTCTACAAATCGAATACATCAATGCTAGTAAAAACTGCAGACATCTTTAATGGGATGATCTAGGGCTTGAGCAAGATGTGATCATGTGCTATGGGTAGCTTCATTTCCATTCTTTGAAGGAGTGAACTTTTAAGCTCATGTGTACACCACTCTCCTACCCTTTATGGCAGCAGGGCTTGAAATACCCGGTTGCACAGGTGTACTGTGCATGTAAAAATTAAATTGTGCACTCAAAAAATTTCTGCTAGGTGCACACAGTGCACCTAACTTAAGAAATATATCTATATTTAGTGTTTTATGCTATTTTGATGTTTGAACAAAATGTCGTGGGCCCATATCGCGTGAATGTAGGAAGAAGGCTTATTACGACACACTCGCCTGAACCGTGGCCAACGAGAGCGTGCCCAAACTTATTGATGATCAAAACAATTCCGAGAGCAAAAGCTGTGCCAAAGCGTCAAAGTGATCAACTCCGGAGAAAGGAGAATTTAGATCACGTGAGAACCTGGCAATGACAGTGATGGCGCACATGTACCACCACTCTCATCAGATGCATAGGTTCCTGTAATCATCATCATCATCATCATTGTCAACCATTGTCAATCCACTGCTGATCGAAGGTCTCCCCAAGTTTCCTCCACAACGGTCTGTCTTGTGCCAGTCTCCTCCATGTCACTCCCGCATATTTACGAATTTCATCCACCCATCTCCCATGTGGTCTTTTTCTGGGTCTTTTCCTGTCCCTTGGAATCCAATCTAAAATTTCGGCTGTCCATCTATGGTCTGTCCTTCTGGCAGTATGTCCAGCCCATTGCCATTTCAGGGATTTAACTCTGATCATGATGTCTTCCACTCTCGTCATTTTTCGGATCCACGAATTCCTCTTCTTATCTCTCCTGGTTATACCAAGCATGCACCTCTCCATGCTTCTTTGAGTTGTCTGCAGCCTTTGTATGTCTCTTTTAGTTAAGGTCCACGTCTCTGCACCATACGTAAGCACTGGAAGGATGCATTGATCAAACACTTTTCTTTTAAGACATAATGGCATATTGCTCTTGAAAATTATGCTGTTTCTTCCAAAAGCTCTCCAGGCAAGTTTTGTACGCCGATTAATTTCTTCATCAATGTGACCCTCACTTGATATCTGCTGTCCAAGATAAACATACGTATCTGTTATCTCCAGTTTTTCTCCATCAATCGATAAATCTTCATTTCTTGTAAAAGCATTGAACATCACTTTTGTCTTCTGAAAGTTCATTTTTAATCCCACTTCTTTACTCTTGTCAGCAAGTTCCTGGATCATACTCTGCAGCTCTGATGGGGTAGTTGCAAAAATGACTACGTCATCAGCAAAACGAAGGTGGGTTATATAATCTCCATTAATCTTTATCCCTTTGTTTTCCCAGTTCAGTGATTGAAAGACATTTTCCAATGTGGCATTAAAGAGCTTCGGAGATATGGTGTCACCTTGTCTCACTCCCTTTCCAATTTTTATGTGTGTTGTATTTTCAAACAGCCGAATCTTTGCACTTGCATTTTCATAGATGTTATTAATAATATTAATGTATGCATCTTCAATACCGCAGGATTTCAGAGCCGTGGTAACTGCTGATGGTTTCACCGAATCAAAGGCTTTTTCATAATCGATAAAAGCCAGGCACAATGGAAGTTCATATTCCCTCGCTCTTTCAATTAGTTCTCTCAGTATGTGGATATGATCTATTGTGCTGTAGCCACTCCTGAATCCAGCTTGTTCTCTCGGTTGAGCCATGTCCAGTGTTACCTTCAAGCGGTGTGAAAGAACTTTAGTGAAGATTTTATAAACCACTGATAGGAGGCTGATAGGTCTGTAGTTCCTGAGATCCCCAATGTCACCTTTTTTATGTAGCAGGATCATTGTAGCATTGTTCCAATCCTCAGGAATCTTCCCTTCATTAAGGCATCGAGTGAAAATTTGGGTGAGTACTGTTTCAATTTCTCCACTTGCTTCTTGTATGATGTCTATAGTAATTCCATCTTCTCCTGGAGCTTTCCCCCGCTTCATGTTCTTGATTGCATGAGCAACTTCTGCTGGGAGGACTGGAAGAACTCTGGTACCTTTCATGATGTCTGGAGTACATGTATCATCCCTTTCATATAATTTGGAGTAGAAATCTTTCACTCTTGTCAAAATTTCGCCTCTATTTCTTGTTATAGAACCATCTTCTTTCTCAGAGCCATAATCTGTTTTCTTCCCTTACTGAGATGTCCCTTTGCTATCTTTAGGCTTTGGTTGTTTTCAATTGCTTTCCTCACTAGCTCACAGTTGAATTTCCTTACGTCTTCAGTGATACTTTTTCGTGCTGTCTTGCATAGCTCTATATATTCCACTTTGGAAGTCACATCTTCTTTAGTTGTCCTCATGTCTCTTCTTTTTGCATCAACATTTTGGTTTTTCCTGATAATTTGTTTACATGCAACTTGTTCTTAGACCCAGCTAATTTTGTTGCTGTTTCCATAAGAGCTTTGGTTACTTTTCTGTTAACTTCCGAAATATCCACTTCTTCCGATGTTAGGCCTTCTAAAGCAGAGAATCTGTTCTTCAGTTCCAACTTGAAAGTATTATGGTGTTTTTTAAGGTTGGTTATGCCAATACATTTTGTTTGTCTTATGAGCTTGCCACGTTCCAGTTTAGTGTTGAGGTGCATCTTACATCTCACCAATCTATGGTCACTACCTGTGTTGAACTTGTTCAGCACACTGCAGTCTTCGATGACCTAATTTTTTGTTACACATAATAAAATCAATTTCACTTGTCGTCCCAATTGGATGTCTCCATGTCCATTTCCTGTGTGGCTTTTTCTTGAAAAAGGAATTCAAGATGAAAAATCCTTCTGCCTCTGCAAACTCAACGAGAGTATTTCCACGCTGGTTTCTGTTGCCGTGACCGAATTTACCTACTGAAGTTTCATTCTGTTGCCGGTGCCCTATTTTTGCATTGAAATCTCCCATAATTATCTTCAAGTGCTGCTTACCTTTATTATTTAGATGACGAATTTCCTCATAAAATTCTTCAATTTCTTCTTCAGGATGACTTGTGGTGGGTGCATAAGTTTGAATAATCTGAGCCTGGTATCTTCTCGATAGTTGGATAACGAGTCGTGCAGCTCTGTCAGAGGAACTTTCAACTTCTACCACTTTATCCTTCAGTTTCTTGTTTATTATAAATCCAACACCACTAGTTCTGCCAGTATCTGTCCCACGATAATAGAAGAGATGTCCACTTTTCAGTTCAATGAGATCTTCTCCTTTTCTCCTTACCTCACTTAGCCCGACGATGTCCCACTTGATCCTTTGTAGTTCCTCTTCCAATTCAAGAAGCCTTGAATCAGAAGATAGGGAGCGTCCGTTGTAGGTAGCCAAGGTCAGCATCAAATGGCAGCCTAGTCCGGTCCTCCGGGATTCTTAGCACCCTCTGCCTTCATGTCGCACTGGCCGCTGCCTTGGCCAGGCACATTCCAGCTGCCGGAGACTGAGGGCCAAGATTTAAGTTGTAGAGTCATTTTGGAGGTGTTTGGCCATAACTCACCACGCTGGCCAAGCGGGTTGGTGAGTGTGGGTTCCTGTAATACCGAGGGAAAAAACTCGATTTCACCAGCGAAAAAACCCGCCAGTGCGTGACATAAGATGATAATATTACCTTTCTCTTTATAAGAGTGCAACAAAGATCATTTCATTTGCGTCGTGCGGAAATATCCTTCCGCACTTATAAACATCGATCATGAAACTATCTTATGTTTTTCGATGCATCGCCACCTACAACATCGAAGTTAAAACATAAGAGGTTTTTTTGCCCATTACTAGTGCAAACAATAGAAAGATCCCTCTCCGTTGTTACAGTGCAGACCTAAAGCTGTTTGCTGTCTTTGGAACTTTTGGTTTGTGCCTGGTCTTCCGTTTTTGATTTTAATCTCTATCCATTGGTTGAATAATTAAAACGTGTTTTTAAAATGCCACCGAAGAAGCGTCTTGCACTACCTAGCTTGAAAAATAATTCTTTGCAGAAATATTTTCGTACAGACGTGAGTGAAATACCTAAAACAGCTGCCGTGGACCAAAGTGTTTCTTTACTGCTTGACAAACAGATGAAAGGAATACGGGGAAATGATGAAGTGAATAAAGTAATAGCAGAAAAAGATAAAGAAGAAATAAAAATAAAAGAGTAATTTCGTACAATATGTCAAATAAGATAAAAACTTCACCGTCTACGTACAATTTTTAATAAAAGAAGAAAGATATTTACAATTAAAATATCCCACTAGCACTTTCAGGGTAACATTTACCCCATCGTCAGGTGGAACAGAGAGGTAATACAGCACTCGCTTAGCTTTTTATAGGAGTGCAGCAATGCACTATAGATAAAGGTCTTAAGTACCACCTGGGTCGGGGCTGTTGCCATCATATCAGAGTAACGGATACAATTTCTAAACATTAAATTCACACGGTAATACAGAAATATTGATACATAATTAAGGTTAATGTCAAATTAAAAAATTGTTGGTTTTATTTGATTTTATTTATTACTATATTTTAAAGTTCAAGTTGGTGATATGTTCTTTCCAGATTTTTGAAATATCCGTAGGTGTGTAGTCATTACTGCATCTGTCCCCCAAGGCTTCAATATACATACTTTCAACAAAGTGCAGTGAGTGTATATACGCTGGAATGTTTAATAATTTGATGTTCGCCCAGTCTGATTGTAGTATTCCATTTACAACATTCTCTGATAATGCTGTATTGTTACTGCTGGTTCGGATATTGTACTTATGTTCCTGGACACGGATACCCAAGCTTCTTCTCTTCGTGTCGAGCCTACATAATTGCTAATAAGTTGCAAAGAAAGACTTTTACCCATATTGGATTGCTGCGCTCCTATAAAAAGGCTAAGCGAGTGCTGTATTACCTCTCTGTTTCACCTGATGATGGGGTAAATGTTACTCAGAAAGTGCTAGTGGGGTATTTTAATTGTAAATATCTTTCGTCTTTTATTAAATGTCGTACATAGACAGTGAAGTTTTTATCTTAAATTTAAAGAAGAAATAATTGTTGAGAAAGAAAAGGCTAAAGAAATAATTGAAATCGTTGATGAAAATAAAGCCAAATTTTGTTTTGAAATTGTGGATAAAGAAAAACCCAAAGAAATATTTGAGAGAAATAAAGTGAAAGAAGTAATTTGCCCTAAAACTTACGCTTTCCAAGAGACTTGGAAAACTGGACGTGATTGGCTTTCCTACAATGAACTCTTGAAAGCAATGTGTTGTACTGTTTGCCAGACATATGACAAAACATCACGTTCAAATACCTTTCGTGATAAAGGCTGTTGTTCTTCAAGGAAACGTATGGTTGAAGTACATGAGAAAACAACAGCACATTTTAAAAAGCAATGGAAGCAAGAACTGCACTTGCCAAAACAAAGGATTTTCAGACCCCTGTACAGAGATCCATATTGAGGTTAGAAGAAAATAAAATAAAGTAGTTAGTAGTTACACACACTCTTTAAGATTGCTTTTCACATAGCCAAACAAAATATGCCATTTACAGCATTTAGAAATGAAATGAAATTACTGAGACGTGTTGGATGTGAAATAACTGAAAGTTATAACAATGATAAGCAAGCCGAAACATTCATTTCCTACATCAGCAAGACTATGAAGTCAAATTTAGTTGCATCTTTGAAAGAATGTGTGTGTTTTTTTTTTTTTTTTTCAATTTTGGCTGATGGCAGCACAGATCACAATAAATGCAATGAAGAAATAATTTACATTAGATTTCTTGAAAAGGGAAGAGCTGACACCAAATTTGTGACTATAGAACAAGCACAACAGTTGATGCAAAAAGCATCAAGAATTTGTTGGAAAATGCTATGACACATTGTTTGAACCTAAGTTTAGAAGAAACTAAAACAAGACTAATTGCTTGTACATTAATTAGATGGTGCGGCAAGTAATTTTGGGGCCAAAAGAGGTGTCTACAAGCTGCTTTCTGATAGTCGCAGTCATCTGCTTAGCATACATTGTTGTGCACATCGACTGGAACTAGAGTGAAAGATGTAATGCAAAGTTCAAAACATTTTACACAAATGGAGTCTGCTTTGAATGACTTATTTTGTAATATACAAGTATTCTTCTAAGAACTGGTTAGAGTTACAAACAGTTAGTGAGTCATTAGAAACAAAAATTTTAAAACCTGTTCAAGTACAAGGTATTTGTTGATTACTTCACCATGATTGTGCCATTGATGTCTTGCTGAAGTTATATGAGCCATTTATTATCCATTTGTAATCTCTTGCATCAACTGACTCAGCAAAAAACAAAGAACGTGCCGCAAGCACTTTGAAAAAAAAAAGAAATCCGTACAGTTTGCACTATTCTTGAACTTTTTTCAAAATTAGTAAAACTACTTTCTAATTTAAGCAAAGTACTTCAAGCAAATGATACTAGACTAGAATATGCTTGCACACAAATTGAAGCTATTCTTAGAATATGCTCACACAAAAAATTAAGCTATTCTTAACAATTTTAATGATCAAGAAGATATTAATAATCTTGCAAAATTTTCAGATTGGGATACAGAGAATGGTGTTCATATACAGGGTTATTCAGAAAGAATAATCCGATTTCAAAAATTTATATTTCAAAAAATTAACAACACAGAATGATAATATTCAATTTACTTCCGATATTGGAGGTTATTTTTTAACGTGCATTAATGAATTTGCATTTTTGAACTTCCCTTTTTGTTGATAAAGTTTGATTAACACTTACCGCACGTGGGGCTTGGCTTTCAATTCTTATTTCCGTTATGTGGGTGCGGCATGGGGTTTTTTTCATTTAGTCACGGGTCCACTTACATTTTTTTTCCGTTGGTATTTATCTGGCCTGGCCACTAAATGAGTTTTTTTCCTTTGCTGCCTCCTCATTTACTTATATAATTTTTTCATAACCCGAGTACTTTCGGTAATAATCCATTACCGTCATCTAGGGGACGTTTTGCTCCGACTAGCACCGAAATGCCCAGCTGACACGGTCCGTGCTAGTTGGAGCAAAACGTCCCCTAGATGACGGTAATGGATTATTACCGAAAGTACTCGGGTTATGAAAAAATTATTGAAGTAAATGAGGAGGCAGCAAAGGAAAAAACTCATTTAGTGGCGAGGCCAGATAAATACCAACGGAAAAAAATGAAGTGGACCCGCGACTAAATGAAAAACCTCCATGCTGCACCCACATAACGGAAATAAGAATTGAAAGCCAAGCCCCACGTGCGGTAAGTGTTAATCAAACTTTACCAACAAAAAGGGAAGTTCAAAAATGCAGAATGATAATACATCAATGTAAAGGGAAAATGTCTAAGTTTTTTTACAAATGTTCGATATGACTTCCTTTAGCCACGCGTATAATGTCAATGTGATATGAAAATTCCTGCCATACACGGTCTAATATGTCATTGGTAACTGTTTCTAAATCAGCAGAAATGTGTTGTTTAAGTTTGCATAGAGGTGTGGGCAAAGGAGGCATAAACGCCTGATCTTTTACATACCCCCAAAGGAAGACGGTCGCATGGGGTCATATCAAAAAGTCATCTGGTCCAGTCCGACAAATCCAACTGCGAGGTAGCTCTTGCACATAAAGGCAGAAGTTCAGTCAGTGTAGCTCATCACAAGGCTTCAGTGCTTTCAAGTTATGCAATTTGTATGGTTTTTTAACAGAATTTTGCCTCAATACACACCAAACTGTAGGCTGAGGAATCCCCAGTTCTCAACTAGTGCGAATGGTCGATTTCTTCAGGCTACGTAGAAAAGTCTCTCTCACTCTTTCAACATTCTCTGCAGATACGCCTGGTTCCCGTGAACCTTTTCCTTTACAAAGACATCCAGTGTCCTCGAACTGATGATACCAACTGCGAATACTCTGAGCCGTCAGTGTATTAATTTGGTAATTTCTACAAAATTCACGCTGAACGGTGATTACTGTTTGACATTGTGCAAACGAGAGCACACAAAAAAGCTTTCTACCGACTAGACACCATTTTCACTTGTTCGTGAAAAGAGCTTCATAAACAACACACTAGCGCCATCTATTGTGCATAATCTAAAACTTAGACCTTTTTACTTTACATTGATGTATTACTTTTATCATTCTGTGTTGTTAATTTTTCGAAATATAAATTTTTGAAATCGGATTATTCTTTCTGAATAACCCTGTAGTATCAGAGAAGATTATGTTTCAGAAGGTAAATCTGTCAGACGGTACAAGCCAGCACTTAAGAACAGCTTGTTCTGCTTTATCAAAAAAATTGCAAGAAAAGTGTGCATCATCCTTAGCTGAAAAATTAGGCTTGGCAAAGGAGCAAATCTTGAAAGAAGCACAACATATAATCAAACTGTGCAGTTCTCAGATTGAAGATAGATTAAAATCTTTTGTTAAAGATTCACTTTTGTGTACATTTGTAGTCTTTGAGGCATGTTATTGGCCAAGCAGTGAACAAATTGAGATCTATGGGAACAACAAAATTGAGAACTTATGGTCACATTTTCAAATTCCACTTGAAGAAAATGGCTTTAATAAAGTTGAAGCGATGATCCAGTGGAAAATGTTAAAGAAACATGTGAAGGATCTGCAGGGGAAAACCAAAAAAATGTCCATAGAAACCAAATTCCAGAACTGTGGCAGAAAGTTATATCAGATGATGATGGGAAATATAAAGATATTTTCAGTCTGATACAAATTGGACTTGTGATTCCCATCAATACAGCTGAGTGTGAGTGGGGGTTCTCTTTAATGGGACGTGTGAAAACTGACTGGAGATGCTCCCTTCATCCAAACACACTGAGTGATTTAATACGTATCAATCTAAGTGAAGAGACATTAGATACCTTTTGTCCAGAAAATGCAAAAAGAAGAGTGGACACTAAACCTTATGAGGAAAGAACTGAAAGGCTATAGCTGATGAATCTGATTGCCAACCAATGTCTGATGATGAATAAAAAATTCTTCATATACATATAATTTCTACAAACAGAAAATTAATATTAAATATGTATTTCTATTAATTACAAACATATCCGATAAATTTAGTTTTCATTAGTCAATTTAATATAAACATTTTTAAGTGTGCACTTGAAAAAAAAAATTTGCACCAAAATTTAGAAACTAAATGCACAAGGTGCATCTACATAAAAAGAAATCTGATTTGAGCCCTGTTTATGATTCCCAAAGAGCTATGTCAAAGGCATGAGGCACATAAGGTGTCTGTTTAAGAGCGTGCACTTGTAAAGTCAGGCACAAAAAAAAAAAAAAAAAAAAAAAAAATCATTCCCACTACTAAAATTAGGGCAAGTATTAAATTCTGGGTAAAAACAGTGGCGGTATGATATACTAAAAAAAAGAAGTTCCGGTATGCCATACAGGCATATACTGCCCATTTTGAGCACTGGATAATCGAACCAGCTAAATGGAACAGCCTATTTGTCATAAAAATATATTCCAATAAACAGGATATTCCATTATCCAGAATCTCTCCAAATAAATTCACATACAAATGCATTTACATACGAACCCAAGTACAGTACGTATAACTATATAAATATGTAGTGAAGAAAAAAGTGTTTGAAGAACAGATAAAGTGAAATGTTGCTTTATAGTGACTTAAAATTTTATACAGTACAGTACTGTAAATACACTATATTGATAAAAGTCACCCTTCAAAAGCAAATGAATGGATTCGCTGCGTTGTTAAGATGAGCGGTACAGCTGCAAACAGTATAAAAACAAGCCTGCACCTGACCACGATCATATCGGACTGTGGGGTTGAGAGAAAATGTTATGGCAGGAGAGAACTGGCTTTGAGAAAGGAAAGTTTCTTGGGTGTTATATTAGTGGGTTGTTCATAAGAGAAACTGAAAGGCATTTAAACATACCCAACTCAACTGTTTTGGATGTACTGAATAAGTGAAAGACACATGGCATGCCTGAAGCAGCAAAACATACCGGCAGACCAAAGAAAATCAGTGATAGAGGATGTTGAAGCCTCAGGAGGGTTGTTACAGCTAATCAATGGAGTAATACTGCACAAGAACTCAGTGTACAGGTGAGTAAAATTGCTGGAACCTTGGTATGTACACGTACCATTCACAGAGAACTTCTTTCCATGGGTTACCATGGTCGTGTGGCTGCTTATAAGCCTTTCATCGCCACTCGGAATACTACTCGTCGTTCAGCATGGTGTAAAGAACATTTATCATGGAACGTAGATCAATGGGAAAAGATCCTATGGACTGATAAATTTAGATACCTGATCCATCAGTCTGATGGCTGTGTGTGGGTATGGTGGCAGCAGGAGAACGCTATTTGCTGCAGTGTACAAGACCTATGGTAAGTTTGGAGCTGGCAGTTTACTCGTGTGGGGGTGTTTTTCATGGTATGTTCCCAGCCTGTTGGTTATCATGGACAAACCTGTTAACCAGCACATCTACCTCGATATTCTGGACAATTATGCCCTACCAACTCTGTGGCAATACTATGGAACTGAGCTCTGTTGGTACCAGCAGGATAATGCACCACGCCATAGAGCAAGGACTGTTATGGTGTAGTTTTACCATAATTCCGTATCGTGTGTGGACTGGCCAGCACAGTGCCCTGATCTTAATCCCACAGAGCACCTATGGGATGAAATAGAGTGCCGCATAAGAAGTTTTGAACCAAGGCCTACTACTAAGCAACAGTTAGCGGTAGCATTATATACTGAATGGAAGAGCATACCTATCGCTGTGTTCCAAAACCTTGTTGAAAGCATGCCTCGAAGGGTCAGTGCATGTGTTAAGGCCAAAGGTGGACCGACACCATACTAATGTATGTCAATAAATGCTATGTTGTGTTTCTCTTCTAGGTGTCTGGTGACTTTTCTCAATATAGTGTATAATAGCGTACAATTTGATAAAGTACAGCACAGTACATATGTACAGAGCTGTAGGTGTAAAATCCATGGCTTGGCAAAATAATCAGTCATTTTACATTGCTTCTTTTCGGAATATAATAAATTTGTTACCTGATTTTCCAGTTTATAATATACAGAGGAGTTCACATTATTCTTATTTTCCAAAAAGCGTCTTAAAATGCTGCATGCATTATTCACTTCCATATGAAAAGGTACTTCAATATCCACATGTGACCATCATCATCTTCTATAATCTCATTTTGCAGGATTTCACTATCAGATGTCTCTCCAAACACCTCTAAGTCATACTAAAAGTTCAACAACTCAAAAATGTACAATTCTTGAATTGTCCTTCATTAACATGCCAATCTTATTTAAACCAATTGAGGTAAACTCACCTTTACAGGTTTATTCCTCTTATTAACATTTCAAACATGTTTATCTTCAGCAGTCTTGTCACTACTGATAGAGTTTCTGTGGTCGTTATAACTATCGTCCTAGTAGCATCATGTGTTTCCTTTGCTGGTCTTGGACTGTGTTCTTTTTTTATTTCCACTTTTGAGCCGTTACATACAGTTACAACATTACTTAAATTTTTTTATACTATTTATAAACTCACCAACCATACGAACATTTTATAACACAGTCACCACATTCACACACCCTCATATTACAGCTCACTAATAACCACCTCTATATACACTCTATACAATTACATTTATTCTTAACTTAACTCATTCATACTCAGCTCCTTTTTATACTCCATGAACCCTATAGAGTCTGCCAACGTGAACTTCAATGAACTCCACAGTGGAGATCATCGAAGTTCACGTTGGCAGACTCTGTAGGGCTCATGGAGTTTAAGAACAAGCTGAGTAATAAATGTAATTGTAAAGGGTGTATATAAAGGTGGTTATTAATGAGTTGTAATATGAGGGTGTGTGAATGCGGTGACTGCGTTGTAAAATGTTCGCAAGGTAGGCGAAGTCATAAATAGTATATAAACAAGAAAGATGACACCAAATTTTTGGGTGTAATAAGCACGTCTTTTAAATCTGTTCTGACGCAAATTAAATTTATCAAAGCTATTCAAAGTCAATGGAACCGGTATGGAAAACAATAGTATCTGACGGAAGAAAGAAATTTTTCAATCGGGTTTTTTTAATCTCCCAGATATTGCTGTAAATGGAATTGTGAGCTTACACCCTCTGGTTGCAGACTTGGTCGTTAAGAAAAATATGAATTTATATGAGAAACATTTCCCACCGGAAACGCTCTCCAAGACAGAAAGAATTTTTTAAATCGAACTCTTAGAAACAGAGATATTGAAAAAAATAAAATGTGACTTTGCGCCCCCTGGTGGAAAAACCATGCATTGTTTTGGGAAGAACGTATTCTCAAAAGGTTTTTCAATATGAGCGGTCTTGGTCCAAGAAAAATAAAATTTTAGTCGAGTTTTCAGGAGCCCAGATTTTGCTGCAAATACATCAGAAGCAGAAATTAACACATTAACACTTATAACCCCTGGTGGCCAAACCATTCTTTGCCAAACATTAGAAATTATATGAAAAATATTTTCCATCAGGTGTTGTATGTGATACAGGAAGAATTTTTCAAATCGGAGTTTTAGATGCAGAAATAACACAGGAAACGCAATTTACCTTTGCACTCCCTAGCGGAAAGTCTATGATTTACATGAAAATTTTGAATTTATATGAAAAACATTTCGCATCACAAACACTATCCAACAAAGAAAGAATTTTTCAAATCAGACTCCTAGAAGTAGAGATACTGGCAAAAATAAGATATACATCTATGCCCCCGGCATAGAAACCTTGCATTATTCTAGAAGAAAATGTTCCTAAAAGGTTCGTCGACATGAGTAGTATTGGTCTACAAATGACTTTTTTTTTCAATCGAGATTTTAAAAGCTCATATTTTGCTGAAAATACATCAGAAGCGGAAATTAAGACTTACGCCCCCTGGTGGCCAAACCATTTTTTACTAAAATTAGAAATTATGTGCAAAGGATTTCCCATCAGGAGCTGTATTTGGTGCAGAAAGTATTTTTTAAATCGGAGATTTAGAAGCAGAGATATAGGGGAAATGCAATTTACCTTTATGCCCCCTAGCGGAAAGTCTATGAATTACTTGAAAATTTTGAAATATGAAAAACATGTCACACTGAAAACACTATAGAGCAAAGAGGGGATTTTTAAAATCGGACTCCTAGAAGTAGAGATATTGACAAAAATAAGATATACATTTACTCTGCTTGGCGGAGAAATCATGGAATATTTTAAGGAGAAAATATTCCGAAAAGGTTTATCGACATGAGTGGCATCGGTCCACAAAAGAATTTTTTCAATCGATATTTTAGAAGCTCAGATTTTATGGCAAATATATATCAGAAGCAAAAATTAACACTTATGCCCCCTGGTGGCCAAAGTATTCTTTACCAAAAATTAGAAATTATATGCAAAAGATTTTCCATCAGGAGCTGTATTCGCTAAAGAAAAAAATGTTTCAAATCTGAGTTTTAGAAGAAGAAATATCGGGAAAAACGTAATTTACTTTTACGTCCTTTAGCGGAAAATCTATGTGCTATTTGAAAAAGTTCCTATACCTAAAATACTCTTCAACAAAAATGGAATCGAAAGAAAAAGATTTTTTTCAATCGGATTTTTAGAAGCAAATATTGGAATAAAACATATTTTTGAAATTGACATCTGCATTTACGCCCTCTAGCGGCGAAATTGCACATTGTAAAAAAACGAAATGAAGGATCATCATTTGCATATTTCAAACTTTCAAATGCAAAAAGAATTTTTCAAATCACACTAATAGTTGCAGAGATATCGTACGGACAGACGGACAAACCGATAACATAAGCACGATCGTTTTTTACAAAAGACGTGCTAAAAAAAATTTAAGTAATGTTGTAACTGTATGTAATGGCTCAAAAGCGGAAATAAAAAAACAACACACTCCAAGACTGGCAAAGGAAACACATGACACTACTAGGATGATAGTTGTAACGACCACAGAAGCCCTATGAGTAGGGACAAGACTGCTGAAGATAAACAAGTTTGAAATGTTAATAAGAGGACTAAACCTGTAAGGGTGGGTTTACCTCAGTTGGTTTAAACCTCTAAGTCATTATAAAAGTTTTCGAAATTAGAAAAGTCATCTTCCATCATTCCCTTCAGGTGCGGAACGGAGGAGAGGTAATTTTTTTTTTTTTTATTGGAGGTTTAACGACCACCGTGAGCAACTCAATGGGCTATAAGCAGTCGCCCGTCCCTAATTTAGGGTCACTGGTTCCAGGGAAGAGAGAGAGCCAATGCCGTAAGACAAACACAACATCCATGCCTCACCGGGATTCAAACCCGGACCCCGTTCGGACGAATGATCAGAGGCCATCGCTTAGACCACTGCGCCACCGGGGCGGCTGAGGAGAGGTAAACTCACTTCAAGAGTAGCTAGCATCTACCAAAACTTTAGACTTAAAAACAATTTTTAAGCTTTCTGTTGAAATTGCATTCCATGATAGTGTTCTCCCTAGAGCTTTTTACAGCTGGGTGGCAAGAAATTTTAGCTGGATGGTACTTTAAACGACCCCTTCCTCAATAAAAAAAAAAAAAAAAAAAAAAAAAGAAAGGATGTTGTTTTGCTTAACTAATAACATGATTGTACTTATTAAATACTTACTGAAAAATCATGTTCAACACAGATTTCAGTTGTTTTTGCCAATATTTATGGGGTATGTGGGAGTAAGTTTTCCACTCTTACTATTATGTGTGTTGTGAAATATTCATTAAAGAAAATTTAGCTGGGTGGCAGAGATAATTAGCTGGGTGGGCCGGCCGCCCAGTAAAAAGGCTCTAGGGAGAACACTACATGATTTATTCATCAAGTGAGCCACAGTAAGTATTGATATTTGCTTAATAATGTCACTAGTCTCAGTAGCATTATCATTAAAATCCAAAACAGACAAAGATCTTTTTCACCACTTCTTTTCAGTAGGGTGAGATAAAGTTGACAACATGTCTAAGGGTAATTATTATTATTATTTTATTGGAGGTTACGCCGTCACCCATCCCTGATTTAGGGTAACTGGTTCCAGGAAAGGGAAAGAGCCAGTGCCGTAAGACAAACACCACATCCATGCCTCCTAGTGGGAAATGACCACTTTAACCTGACCATTGTTTACAGTTGGGAGGGGCCCGTTCTTAGCCCACCGCAAATTGTACATGCGTTTGTCTGTGAAAAATCACAACACAAATTCCAAGAAAGGTGCTTTGAATGAAGAAACTGCTTTTCTACTTCGAAAGAGCAAAAATTTATTCCAATAACAGGGATTAATCAAATATTCTTATTCTATTAAACGGAGCATTTTATCATTATCTACAAAGGTTGTGGTTTGGGACACAGGAATTTTATTCTTTTAAGTGGGATATTCCATTATGTGATATTCCAGCAAGTGGGTTCGACTGTATTACTTCTTAACATTGCTTTTCTATTTGGGAACCTGTTTCCAAATTCATGCTGGTGAAAGAAAATTAACTGTGCTGCAACTTCAATCTGTCTGTCACAGTAATGGCAGACTGAATGATCATTCACGGTAATGAAAGTGAACCATTCGCTGGAGTCATTCTTTGCGAATGGATTGTTCATGAATGGTATATCATTATCATGTAAGAGTATGGGGGAAAGCTCTTATAAAAACACACACACACAATGATAGAGATTTATGTGAGCCTCAATTTAAAAAGTGTGACTAAGCACCATCCATTCATTAACACAGTCAGAGGTTAAGCTACAGTCAATATTTTCACGAAATGTGATGAGGCAATCCAAAATGCGAGAGAAAAATGAGTGTCTGTCACAAAATCGCACCAGCTGTTTAAAATATCAACCCATCTACAGATTCTGCTATAGCTTTTCTATCAGTGAACATAGATGTGCGATTTAAATTAAATTATAATATCTGTATTTGTATGGCATTACAAGATCAGCAGCAACACTAAGGAACAAGTTGAAATAAATTATAACACGAAGGACCTGAAAAATAAAGAGGTTAGTGAAAGTGTATCATAAAATTAATTTTTTTGACAGCCATTGATAAAGTAGGCCTTTTAACAGTACACGATTGTGTTAAAAATAGAATATAATGGGCAAGCGCGTTAAAATTAAAACAACTTTCTGTTATCTTCTTTAATGATGTTGTTGTGAAACAACCTCATTGAAGAAGATAACAGTGGTTACCCAAAGTTGGTTGCGAAGGGGCCCCCATAACAGTTCAAGCTTCGGGGCTCCAAAAATGTAGGTCCGCCACTGGTTCTACCACCTTTTATAATAGGTTTAAGGCAATATGACTCCACAAATCTATTGTATGAATAATAATCTAAAATGATAGGCATTTAACTTCATTCATATGCAACTTAGCAATTGCAGAATTACCTACGGCAGGAATAAACACTGTTTAGTTTAGCAGGTAATGTTTTAAGTGAATGAAATCGCTTGAACTTCCTATTAATTTTTGACTCTACTGTGCATTTCCAGCATCTCACACCCTATACTTCTGTATGCCAGTTACATAAGTAAAACTTTCCTTCTTGTGAAAGGACAACTGTTCTCAGACATATCTATTTAGACATCTAGTTTCCCTACATGTCTGGAAATTTCACCATCTATTTGAAATTATTTTATATTATCACATTAGGTGCACATACTGAGAACTCAATAGATCATAAATGAGTGGTAGGCAATGCACGTAACTAACAGATAAATTAAGAAGGTAGTGTAGAACACGCTAAGTTACGTATAAATATGTAACTTAGCGTGTTCTACACTACCTTCTTCTTAACTCAATAGATTTTGATTTAGCTATTATGCGTTATACACACACACACATTATATCAACTATATCAATCCAGTACTGGATGGTCTCCCCAAGTTTCTTTTTTTTATTGGAGGTTTAACCACTACCGTGAGCAACTCAATAGGCTATAAGCAGTCACCCATCCCTAATTTAGGGCCACCAACTCCAAGGAAGGGTGAGAGCTAGTGCCGTAAGACAAACACAACATCCATGTCTAACCGAGATTCGAACCCGGACGAATGGTGAGATTTACGAATGATTAAGCCAGTCCTTAGACCACTGCGGCACCGGGGTAACCCCCCCCTCCCCAAGTTTCTTTTTTTATTAGAGGTTTAACGACCACTGTGAGCAACTCAGTGGGCTATAAATAGTCGCCCATCCCTAATTTAGGGCCACTGGTTCCAGGGAAGGGAGAGAGCCAGTGCCATAAGACGAACACAACATTCATGCCTCACCAAGATTCGAACCCGGACCCATTATGGACAAATGATTTAGAAGCCATTGTTTAAACCCCTGTACCACCGGGGCGGCCCCAAATTTCTTCCCTAACAGTCTATCTTATGCCAGTCTCCTCCATGCTTTCAAATTTCATCCATCCGTCTCCCATTTGATCTTCTTCTGGGTCATTTCCTGTCCCTTAGAATCCAGTCTAGAATTTCAGTTGTCCATCGGTGGTCAGTTCTTCCGGCAGCATGTCATGCCCGTTAACATTTCAGGGATTTTATTCTGATCATGATGTCTTCCACTCTTGTCATTTTTCTTATCCATGAGTTCCTCTTCTTTTCTCTCCTGGTTACACCAAGTATGCATCTCTCCATGCCTCTTTCAGTTGTTTGCAATCTTTGCATGACATAGTGCCATAAGACAAGAATAACATCAATGCCTCAGCAGAATTCAAATACTACATGCTCATCACAGGTGAATGGTAAAAAGCCAGCGCTTAGACCACTGTGCCACCGGGGCGGCAATTACTTTGCATCATCACATTAGGTACACATACTGCCAACTCAATGGATTCTGATTTAATCATTATGTGTCTAGATTTAAATTCTAGGTCACATGATTGCTGTTTTTATTCTTACATCAATGGTTGCTTACAACCAGCAATAAATATAAGAAGTTAAGACAGGCTTTAGATTCAAATGGAGGTCCTTTTCAATTTCTTCACAAAACCCCCGACCCCCAGGTTCTGGAATGCAAATAAAATTCCAGAGGCTGCATAAATTGCAGAATTTAATAGTTCTCTGGCTTATCTTGCCACTTTTTTTTTTTTTTTTTTTGAGGGGGCAAAACTTTGGTTCTTTCTGTAAATTTTTTGGGGGAACAATGCCTCCAACTTGTTCTTCAAAGGGAAGGTTTCAAGGATATGGTGAACTTGTCCATCACAAATTTTTGCAGCTACTGATTCAAGAACAATCACATGTCATCAACATAGTTACACCTGTGCCACAGTGATTTAAGCGCTGGCTCATGAGCGTTCATCCAAGTGGATCTGGGTTCAAATCCAGGTGAGGCATGTATGTTGTATTTCTTATGGCACTGGCTCTCTCTCTTCCCTGAAGCTGGATTAGGGACGGGCTACTGCTTATAGCCCACAGAGTTGCTCATGGTAGTTATCAAGGCCCATTTCACCCAAGTAGTCTTTCCGTTGAAGAAATAAATCTCCCAACTGTCTCATCGCTTGTTTCAAAGTGGACTACAGAATTATATTGAGACTTTTAGACATGGTAGCCGCTCAGCTTCCGAGGGGTTCGCGACAAACCGGATGGCAAAAATACTGTCCAAATTAAGAGAAACGTAGCTGTAAAGCGAGATGTTTACACAGGCGGCAAGCCGATCATCTGTTAGCGGTGGTCTTTAAAGCGCAATAAAACAATCCCTCCTGTGAGAGAGGGTAGGGAACAAAGTGCTGTTGAACAAAGAACCACCGATAGTTCCTTATCATGCTTCAGGCATTTTCCCCTCCGTTCTAGCAATGAAACAGCTTGTGTGAAAGCTAGCCAAAAACTGCACTGCGGAACCATTTTATTGCTTCAGCAGAAAAAATCCATGTGTGTGAAACAGGTCTAAATCTTAAAAAAAACAAAGAAACATCTGTCATGAAACTGGAATCTCAAATCCAGACCCAGCCGAAATTCAAATCTGGAAACATGACTGCAGCTACCAAATCTGAATATGCTACCTAACGACTGTATGGTCATTTGTCTCCTAACCCAACTTTTTCTGTGCTTCCATCGAAAGGTGGTCTTTAGGAAGACAAAAAGTTTTTATAGCTTCGTTTTTAACTTCTACATTAAATATGTTGTTCACTTCGTATGTAAGAAGATTGCTTAATTTTTTAATTATCATGCTTTTTAAGATTACTACCTTAAATTTTATGATTGACTCATTCAGCAAAAGAACCTGATGCCTTACCTAACGACAGTAAAAATTTCACCCATGCAATTCCATTCCACATTACCAGCATTAAATATTATTTAACCTATGTAAATGGCCCACCGTCCTTTTTCTTCTGTTGCTTTCGGAGTTTAAAGACCACCATGATCAATTTTTACGGCTACATGCAGTCGCCCGTCCTTAATTCCGGGCCACTGGTTCCAAGGAAGGGAAAAAGCCAGAGCCACAACACAAATTCACCGCCCAAGTCACATTCAGGACTCGACAGAAACCTAGCTTACGCCCCTTGTACTTTTTATTCACTGTATAACTAGTGATAACTCAGCTACACCAAAGAATATCTAAGAAGCGTTTATATTCTTTGGCTACACGTGCTCATCATTCCACTTGAACATAAGTCGTCTGTCTTTACAACTCGTCCTATACATGCACATCCGCCAATAAAATCGCATTTTCAAACCTCTGATCTAGTAGTCAGATTACAGAACTCTCTAAAGTAGATTCGTATATACGTACCTACAAATTGATAATTTACAAAAACAGCTGAAACCCATCTTGACTTACAAACCCACTGATTTGGTTTTGATTTCAAGAAAACCTGGTAAACTTGAAAGGTCGATGATAAAATTTCTTAACGATATTTATTCGATAAAAACAATATATGTATGACCTTTGCTATCGATTAAACAGAACATTCACCAGCAAAATTACGTACCACAAGGGACTTTTCGAGAAACTGAAAAGGATCGGAGCAAAATATAATATCAGGCTAGCTCCAGATCTTAATAACAAAATAAAGAAATTCTTGCCAGCTTTAAAGCAGAAAGAATTGGACATCCAATTGCAGGAAGGAGTAATTTACTGCATCGACTGTAACTGCGGACTCAGCTATATAGGAGAAACAGGGAGAAGTATTAAGGTCCGAATGAAAGAACACCAAGCAGCTATTAGGAACATTGGGAACAAAACAGGGCTAGACAGACATGTACAAGCAAGTGGACACTCCATAAATTGGGACTCAGTGAAAATAATCGCCCACCAGTCAAACTTAGTAAAGAGAAAACTAGAAGAAGGGATCGAAATAGCAAGAAGAAGAAGTACCACAATTAACGATAATTGCGGATGGTCTCTTCCAATTGAGTGGCAGCAACTACTCCAGTGACATAGTCCTGATGACGAACTAGGCTTTAGTTCGAAAATTTGACAACCAACTTTCATTAAAAATAACCTCTAAAAGACCCGTAAAAAAAGTTATTCCACAATCACTATGAATAGAGGTGCCATAAATGCATTTACAACTAGGATTTTGTTTTTGTTTTTATTGGTATGGGGAAATCGCGATTTTGAACGGGTTTTTCGGACCCTTACTCTACCCATACAGGCATGAAAAAAATTGAGGCTGAAATATTCATTCCCATAATACAAAATTTCCGGAATAAACATGAAAATATGTGTTGGTATTTCTTTAAAAAATTGAACAAAATAATGATTTTTTTGAGCGGAAGTGCATAGTGCGCATGGTTACTTACTGACCATGTGCAAGTAACCATGCATACTGCCCATGTGTAAGTAACCATGTTTAAAATATAACCAAAAGCCTAATGTTAAGAAATAAGAAGTCCGAAATATTCCTTCTTTCCATCCTTGGTTTGCATGCGCTAAGCAAAATTGCTTAAGCCACAGGACGTGACGTCACGTTCTCGCAGCGCAGACTTCCACCACCACAGAGAGAGGACAGAAACAGCTGATCTGTTTTGGCTTCACTCAAAACGGGTCCCTTCACCTCCTCTTCTTCCAACCTCCTTGGTTTAATGACCGCCGTGAGCAACTAAATGGGCTATAAGCAGTTTAAGGTCACTGGTTCCAGGGAAGGGAGAGAGCCAGTGCATAAGACAAACACAACATCCATGCCTCACCGGGATTTAAACCCGGACCCCTTTCGGACGAATGATCAGAGCCCATCGCTTAGACCACTGCGCCCCCGGGGCGGCAAAGAAAACATGATCTTCACCCCAGATGCAAAATAAGGTTTCTTTCTCTTTTATTATTATTTTTTTAAATTTGGGAGCAACACAGTGGGATATAAGCGGTCGCCCGTCCCTAATTTAGAGCCACTGGTTCCAGAGAAGGGAGGGAGCCAGTGCCGTAAAACAAATATAATAGTAATGCCTCACCGGAATTTGAACCCGGACCCATCGCGGACGAATGGTCAGTAGCCATCCAAAATAAAGTTTCTTTTTTTTATTTGTAGGTGTTTTCCTTTTATTTGGGGTTTAACGACCACCATGAGCTACTCAATGAGCCATAAAGCAGTCTCTCATCCCTAACATAGGGCCTCCGACTCTAGGAAAGAGGGAGAGAGAGAGAGTCAGTGCCGTAAGACGAAAACAACCTCCATGTCGCACCGGGATTCAAACTCGGATCCAACTTTATTGGCTATAAGCAATCGCCCGTCCCACGGTGTATGATAGACCGTGGCCCGTCCCTAATTCAGGGCCCCTGATTTCAGGAAAGGTAGAGAGCCAGTGCTGTACACAACATCCATGTCTCTCCGGGATTTGAATACGGACCCAACATGAACGAATAATCGGAAGTCAGCGTGTAGACTTCTGCGTCACCGGGGTGGCGAAATAAGGTTTAGAATTTTTTTCTTATTTTTTTGGAAAGTGTTTTTTCTTTAGTTGAAGTTTTTCTGTTTTTTTTTTTTTTTTTTATTGGAGGTTTAACGACCACCGTGAGCAACTCAATGGGCTATAAGCAGTCGCCCGTCCCTAATTTAGGGTCACTGGTTCCAGGGAAGGGAGAGAGCCAGTGCCGTAAGACAAATACAACATCCATGCCTCACCGGGATTCGAACCCGGACCCCGTTCGGACGAATGATCAGAGGCCAACGCCTTAGACCACTGCGCCACCGGGGCGGCGATTTTCTGTAAATCAGATGCTTCGGAAATGTTTATGCAGTTAGTTCAGCCTCATCTGCTTTAAAATGTGTAAGTTATCTGAGCAACACGTGATCTGATTTTTCTTTTCTAGGAATGTTCTTTTGCGACGAATAGATTGTTTTGCGGAAGTCATTAACGAAAAAAAAAAGACTTGAAATAAAAAAGGTGCATTATACAGATCTGATAAATTCCATTATGTGTAAGTACATGGATTTATGCCCACACCCCGAACACTCCCCCATCGCTCAAATTTTTTTAGACACCCTCTATAAAAATACCTCAATATCCCTCCATTTGAAAGTATAACAAGGTTATCAATAGTAATTTGCATTATTTCCTCAGTTCTAGCCCAAAGTATTTAGGCAATAAGAGTCCCGGACAAAAAAGTTTCCCCCACTAGGCTATTTGAAATTTTACGAGAGTTGCGTTGTTAACAGGTCTTCGCGCTAGACAAGACGCCCCGATGTCTTGCTCACCGGCTTGGGCTAGACGGCCTTGCTTATATCTACTCTGTGCTCTGTGGGTGAGACTGCATGGGTATCATGTAAACAACATCAAATTTCCACACTTTGCGGTTTCACAACTCAGGACATCTCTAGAAGTATAATTCTAACCCATCGAGAATATAAGCTCGATGTTCTAACCCATGGAGGTAGGAATGTTTTAACCTCCTGTGTACACAGAGATGATTAAACTTCAGAACAAAGATTAAGAAAATAACTGATAGACCATTTGTTCTACGTAAGCCCAGGTTTCTCACAGAGTTTCCCGTGGTGGTCGTCAAACCCCGAAAAAAAAAGCGTGTATTATATCGAGAAGAGACTCTTGCACATATTCCTCAATCCTCAGTATGTGTAAAACAGGTTACTTTTGTCTGCCGGTCATTGAATAACCTGTACCCGTGCCTGTCATTTCTCTGTGTCATCCTTGTTGGAACGCTGTGTTCCTTTCTTAGCGATCAAAGGGTATTTATTGAAAATTTGTTATTTTCATTAGTTGAAAGGATGCAGATTGGAGGAGCACCAATCTTAGTGTTAAGTCAAAACACTACAAGAGAATCTGGACGGAAAGTCCAAGTCCAAAATGTTGTAGCGGCTAAAGCAGTCTCAGATGTTATTCGCACGTGCTTAGGGCCCAGGGCCATGCTGAAGATGCTTCTAGATCCAATGGGCGGAGTTGTGATGACAAACGACGGGAATGCTATTTTGCGAGAAATCACTGTCCAGCACCCAGCTGCTAAATCAATGATCGAAATAAGTCGCACCCAGGATGAAGAAGTGGGCGACGGTACCACCTCAGTTATAGTTCTGGCAGGTGAGTTGCTTCACTCGTCTTTACCATTTTTGGAACAGAACTTGCACCCTACTGTAATCATCAGTGCGTATCGCCAAGCCCTTGACGATGCCATTAACATTCTTAAAGATCACATAGCTATTCCAATTGACATCAATAATATGCAGCAGATGTCTGATATTATTATGAGCTGCATTAGAACGAAAATAATAGGTGGATGGGGTGACTTAGCTTGCAGAATTGCATTAGATGCTGTTAAGACCGTATACGTAGAACATAATGGGAGAAGGGAAATCGATATTAAACGTTATGCTAAAGTCGAAAAAATTCCTGGAGGTGCTATCGAAGAATCGTGTGTTCTGAAAGGTGTAATGATCAATAAAGATGTTACACACCCCAAAATGCGAAGGTACATCAAGAACCCAAGAATCATGCTCTTGGACTGCCCGCTAGAATACAAAAAAGGAGAAAGTCAGACCAGTATAGAAATAATGAAAGAAGAAGATTTTACCAAGATTTTGGAGCTGGAAGAAGAAAACATTCAACAGCTGTGTGCTGAAGTAATAAAATATAGACCGGATATAGTTATTACCGAAAAAGGCATAAGCGATCTTGCGCAACATTATTTGGTGAAGGCAAACATCACTGCTGTCCGTCGTGTGAGGAAAACGGACAATAATAGAATTGCTAGAGTTTGTGGTGCTACGATTGTTAACCGTGTTGACGAGCTCAGGGAAGAAGACATTGGAAAAGAAGCTGGCTTGTTTGAAATAAAAAAAATTGGTGATGAGTACTTTTGTTTTATTGTTGAATGTCAAAATCCGAAGGCGTGCACGATTCTTTTAAGGGGAGCCAGCAAAGATATGCTCCTGGAAGTTGAACGCAATCTTCAGGATGCTATGTGTGTCGTGCGCAATATCTTGCTTGAGCCATTCCTTGTTCCTGGTGGAGGTGCTGTTGAAATGGCTGTCAGCACTCTTTTGACCGAGAAGGCCAAGAGCATCACTGGAATACAGCAATGGCCATATCTTGCTGTGAGCAAGGCCCTGGAAGTAATTCCACGTACCCTGATCCAAAATTGTGGTGGCGATGTGATTCGTTCTCTCACTGCTCTCAGAGCTAAGCATGCAGCATCAGGCAATGCAACATGGGGTATTAATGGTGAAAATGGCCAGATAGTGGATATGCACTCTCTGGGTGTATGGGAGCCCCTTACCGTTAAACTTCAGGTGTATAAAACCTCCATCGAGACGGCGATTCTCCTCCTCCGCATTGACGACATATTATCTGGGATCAAGAAGAAAGATGATCGTCAAGAAGGCCCTATTCAGGCGGCACCAACAGAAGAATCTATGAGAGAGTAATGATCCAATTGTATGGACACAATCAAGGTTTTCAGTTTTTACTATCATATTGACTTTTAGCTTGACTGCTATAACTGCAACATAAATGCCAGCTTTTGACACACATTTTCATTTGTCTCTATGTGTAACTTAAAAAAATTCCGTTTTTTGTTTGTTTTTCAATTTTGGTATTGAGCTATACTTACAGTGGATGTTACTTTGAAGAAGGCATTAATAAATAGCAAGTTGTATTATTTTTTGGTATTTTGTTATCAGGAACGTGTTTGGATGCTTGCATCATCTGCACATTAGTTTTTTAATTCTTTCTTACAGTGAAAAGTTATAGAGCAGTCATTGGCTATATCATAGTAGCACGTAAAGGTTTTATGTAATGCCTTAGTCCATGTGCGTTAAATTCAAGTTTTGAAACAAAAGAAAGATTTGGTTGGGATGCTTTACTTCACCATCCTAAATTATTTGGTAAGCATTTGTGATATATATATATATTTTTAATTTACCTGAGTGTATGATAGTGTTTTGAAGTGGTTAGTGAATAAGTTTAGTCTTTATGCTCAGCCGGAGTTCATCTAGGAGTGTGTTGAACTTTTACATAATGTGTAGCAATATGATTCAGTGGTGTACTGGCTAAAGGTTTTTGGTTTTCCAAAGTGTCATGTGTTTTCTTCTGCAACAGGTTTGTTAACATTTGACATGCCATTGCACGACATAAATAGTTCCACTACGAAATGCAAAGCGGCTGGATTTCTTAAAGAACACATATTTCTAATGATCGGAAGTGAAGTAACACTCTGCTATTGTAGCACGCTATAATTACAGTAAGCATAGCTTGCAGGATCGCTACAAATAGAAAGACGGGTAAATGTGTAGTTTAGCGTCCTAAATTATTTCATCGGAAATGTTGAAGGATTTCGAAAAAGTGAGATATACAGATTTTAAAGTAACCAATTTCATGGCAAATGGTGAAAAAATGTCATCTTTATATAGTGCATTTTAAAGATTTTTACCTTAATATTCATATGTAAGTACGACGCTGTGAACGGAAGCTGCAGCGACAACATGAAGCTTTGCTCCGCTTAAACGATAGTCTTGTTCCAGTGGCCATTTTGCTGGCGGAAAAGTACAACAGAAAGGGGGAATGTTCTTGCCAGGAAAGCATTCCATTTTGTAGTGCTACGCTACAGAAAATATATCATTTCTGTCTCAATTTTTAACATCACAATCTGACAATTTTTTGGCGTATGATTCTTTGATGCTCAATGTATAAGGTCACTTCTTGATCGACAGTTTTTTTTTTTTTTAAATAGTAATCCAGTTTGAATGAACTGTGAACCTACGCAGCCGATGGAGGAGCAAAATGTGAAATTTTAGATGCCATGTAACTTCCTGCATACTATCCATTTCTTATCAGGGAATCATATGTGTAAGGTCAAAGCAATTGTCACCTTGTGTTTTGACAAACTGCGACAGAAATGAACTATTTTCTGTCAGGTAGCACTACAAATAGGAACGCTTTCCTGGCAAGAACGTTCCCCGTTCCTCTTGCAGACCTGCCAACTGTTAGGATCTTGTCGTACTTAGTATGATAAATCATGCAGCAGTACGATATGACTTTGCTGCCAAAAATACGACATTTAAAAAAAAAAAGTCCCCCCCCCTTTTCAGACAGGAACGGGAAAATCTACATGTAATCTGCTTTTCTCCCTTCGAAAGATTTTTTTCTCGGAGAGATTTCTGGATGCTTAACTTTACTTTTTAAAGAAGAGTGTTCTAAAATGAAAAAAAAGAAAAAAAAAGATTGGTTCCTCTCCAAGAAGTGGTTCATATACCATTCTAAAATTGGATCATTCAAAATCAGAAAATTGTAAACCCAATGAATCGTTAAAGAGGAAAAATGTAAATTTGACTTCTGTTAATAAGAAATTTAAAATGACTACAGTTAACACCAAGCATGAAAAAATCTCAAACACGAGCAATTAAAAAGCGACAACAACTGCATGGAAAAAAATCTTGTAAAAAATGCATTAAATAAGCAAGAGAGGACTTTTTTTTTTTTACCTTGAGTTCAGCGGTGAATCAAGCTTATGCAGTGTTTTCGGCTATCCTTCCACAGATGGGCACGCAGCTCATTGCTCACAGCTAAGACAGCAGAACGCTGGCACAGCTTCGGGAATCATGTAGCAGAAGCATCAAGCTACTGTTTTTTATGTGGCAACGGATCTGTTGTTTACATTCAAATGCAAACAACATGTTTTTGGAGCCATTTAAAAAGTAGGATAATTAAACAAGGTGTACATAAAACAATCTATGTTATCAATTGATGGAATTAATATTCTGAAGGGAATGTAATGCCAGGAGCAGGAGCGGATTGGCCTACCGAGATACCCGGACATTTGCAGGTTGCCTACTTCCTTGTATTCTTGTTTGCCTGAATTTTTGGGAACAGATGTATAATTATTTTGGAAATTATGAAAAGAAAAGTCGTTTATTTCATTTGACCTTTATTTCTGCCTGAAAAGTTATTCCCTTAAAAAAAAAAGAAAATAAACATTTCCTTCTATCTTTGTTGAGTGTTTGCTCTGACAGGAAGGACGCAAGGGTATCTCTATTTGCTTGAGGAAAGCGCCAACGAACCCAACAAGCTGTTAGAAATTAATCAAGCTGAAGACGTAGGTCATTAGACTTGGAGCCTGGTATGCCCTACCCATCTATAATCATGAAAGGGACACAGTACCCATTGCGATGGCCCATCAACCCCCCCCCCCCCTCTACCCTTATCCACGGACTGACAGAACACAAAGCAATTCTCTGTTCTCTCTCAGAGATATTCGGACATCAAAGTGCTCCCATTTTTGCCTTGAGCAAAGAGCAAAGCCATTGCTATATTCAGCACAAGAGCATGTAGAAGGCGATAGTGAGGATACTGCACAATCAGTTCCTTTTGTCCCATGATGCAGTACTAGCATCTTAAACCCATAGCTAGCATGAAGTGAAAGTGTTTGGTGAAGTGTGATAATCAACCTGGGATATATTAATAACGGAAAAAAACTAACAAACGAAACGTAAAGGTGGTACTGAAAGATCGCACAAAAAAACATGTTGAATGACAGAGGAAAATGTGAAAAATCAAGTAAGTACTGCACTTATTTATACATACTTATCAATTCTTATATGTTAAGGACTAGTGCAAGTCAGGTTTCATTACTCCTGATTATTAACAGCTTTTGAGGGGAATATATACAGGGGGGTTCATAAAGAAGTATACAGTTTCAATGAATATAAAGCAATAACAATGTAAGATATTTTATGTTACCTGTAACAGAATTGTAGGGGAATGTTTCAAGTTTTTTTGGAGACAGTCACAAATGTTCTATGTGTACACCCTTAGTCACACGACACACATCAAGCCGGTAATCCATTTCTGCCCAAACGCGATACACACGGTCGTCCAGGACCTTGCACAAACAGCCCGTAGTTGCAAATTTTTTATGCCAATCGAAGTTTGCACAAACAGCCCGTAGTTGCAAATTTTTTATGCCAATCGCAGATAGATTTTCTGGTTGGAGGTTCTTTTCCGAATCGTAATCAAAAATGCCATTGCACAGCAGTTACAGATTCCATTTTGCTCAATTCAAGAACACAAGACGCCTTCTCCACTGCAGATGCTGCCATTTTGACTGACTAGTCACATGACGCGCGCTATCGTCTGACGTCACTTTCCTCAGTAATGGGACACAAACTTTATGAGTGCATCTACCTAACGGTTCGCAGTTATGGTCCATGCCTTTAACTGTTACTGTTTTACAGCATCTGGAAATTGTATACTTATTTATGAATTACCCTGTATTTTAAATTTGTGCGATCACCTCACATTTGCGTGAAAAGTTTTGATTTTCAAATCTAAAAAGAATGAAAAAAGTTAAAAACATATACCAATTATTATTAATCACATTTACCTGATTTTTGGAACTACAAAAAAATTAAAAGAATGAAAATTATTAGTGATGTATTTCTAAAAATTGTATTAATCAAAGAGTACTCTGTGCATTTTATCCAGAAATTGATCCGAATGAGAACGAGGCTGAACTCAACTGAACAAAAAGTATAAAATTGCCAGATGTATCTAATCCACCCAGATTACCATATGTAATTACTGAAATAAATATGTTTAAACTTACGGGTGGTGAGACAATCTCAGTCGGAGGAATGGTGCTCTTTTCACCTCTTTTGATGAGAGATGTGTTTTAAAAAAGTGAAGAAGAGTTGTTGGAGTTCAAAAGCCCCCCATCAGTAAAATTACGACAAAGATTTCTCTTTTACATACACTATTACATGCCCACATTGATCATAAAAGAAATAACGATTCACCGGTACTGGTTCCCACGAGTCAAAAAAGGCGTTTTTACTAAGGGACAGACCAATATGATTGTGCAATCAGCAAACAGTGGCCAAATAAATATAAAAATTAATTAATTCCATAGGAAAATTGCCATGTACATGTGTATGTTTGAAATTTCAGAATGACATTCATAATGGTTTAGTTGAAAATGTGGTTTAGAGACTGAAGTTTTTTTTTGTTTTTTCTTCGTCATATCGGGCGGGTTTAGTAAATCCTTTCACCGCTAAATTTAAGTTAAAATTTGTTCAGGTCTGAATTTGTTTAACTATGCTTGGCACATTTAAACACATTTTCCTTTCATCCAAGGTCTAACAGAATTATTTTCATGAGAGAATTTATGAGGTATTCACCAGTAGATACATATATTCCTATTAGATGTTTATCCAGGAATATTTTATAGGGCTAGGAGAGGAAGTTGCTGAAAAACTTTTGGGGGAGTGTTGGATAAAAGGAAATATTTCGAAGGCTGAAAACTTCATGTGTTACATAAAGTTGAATAAAACTTTTGATACAGTTCCTATACATTGATAACAGGCCTTAATAAAATCTGGAGATCAAAAAAGTTTGTAAAAACAAAAGAACTCAGAAGATGCGAAAAATATGTGAAAGTTCTTCAGATTAAAATAGAATTATATATTAATCGGAATGAGTAAGTGGTTTAATTGCTGTAAATAGCATTTTATTTTAATCTACAAACAAAATCTGTCTGCAAAATCTGCTAATAATTTGGAAACTATCCGCGTACGTGTGTACGTCTACATTCTGCTACTCTGAACACGACCGTGGAAAACGGAAGACGGACATTAAAAAAGTGGTTCTTGAAAACAAACAAAAAACAGCTTATCAGTCTAACTGAAATGAAGTTATCGGGAAGCAAAAAGTAAAAAAAAGTTGCGACGTCAACTTGCGGAATGCCGGCTGCAGTGGAAATAGAAAATACTTTAAAAATATCTATGGTTCTTGTGAAAAAAATCACTTTAATCTAACTTCCAGCTTGATGTAAGTTTAGGGCTCCATGCCGGGGGGGGCTGGAATTATGACAATTAACTTCCGAAATGCCATACCAAGCGACCAAGCGTGTGTGGTGTGGTGTGTTAAAAGTGCACGAAAATATCACTTCTCAGATTCAAAGCTGAAAAAGAAGCAATTATACCTTATCAAGTTATCTGCTTGAAAAATATGAAAGAATGAAAGCTAAAATAAAATGGGGAGAAAAAAATAGTTTTTGCGTGATCCATCAATTACAGCTTTAACGTCTTGAACTTAGCCAACGTTAAAAGCAGTATTAAGAAAATAAAAAAACTGCACCAGAATTTGCCAAAATGCATAAATTACGTGTCTACTATGCATGAATTTACCAACACGTAAAAATACGCATCAGAAATGTTTCTTGACACGTAAAAATGTGCATCGAGAAACGAATAAAATGCACATCAGCGCTTAAAAATACGCATCGAGAAATGCATAAATTACGTATCAACGCATAAAACTATGTGTTGAAGAATTTTACCAATGCGTAAAAATACGCATCGGGACAATATTTCGTCTTTAAAAAATGGAAGTAAACGAACTGAAGATTTGTTCCGTAATCGTAATTTCATTTTCCTGCTAACTTGCCTCTGTCTAGTATTGTTGTTATATATCATTTCATTCCATAATGTCAGTTTGAAAATAGAGGGAAAATTTTCCGAAAACGGAAATTTGACGGCACAAAATTTCCCCTGTAATCTGTAATCTTTAGTGCCACGGCTTCGAAAGAATTTCTCCTTTTCCGTCATAATTTGGGGCATCCTCGAGATTGATGCATAACTGAACAGAAATTGTGGGGCAATTGGTAGTGGTGAAGAAAGCCCTCTGCCTGAAACTTTCTAAAACGAAAATTTCGTCTTTCAAAACTTTCTAAAACGGAAGTTACACTCTGTGAAGATTTCTCCCGTAATAGTAATTTTACTTTTTACGCGATGTTTCCTCTGCCTAGTATTGTTGTTAAATATCATTTTATTTCATAAATATTTGTATTTCACTTTGAAAATGAGGGAAAATGTCCAAAAACAGATATTGGATGTAGCAAAGATTTCTGCTGTTGCTTCTTTTTTTTTTTTTTTTTTTTTCTCCAACGATGTTCCAAGCATGTGTTCTGTGTTCTTAAATATTCCCTCCAAGATAAAGTGGTGAAGCTGAAACATTTGCAAGAGTTGATGCATGGTGTTTAAAAGAAAGTATTCATATTCTCAAAGTTATACTATTTATCTTTCATCTAAAATAGTGTAAGATATTGTACATTCATGGTCCTCTCAGACTGAAAGCTCTTTCAGCATGATGGATAAAATTGTCATCCAAGGGCATAAAAAAGAAAAAAAAATGTGGCAATAAAGAAATGGGAAGGGAAACAAAGATATCTGCAAAATGAAAATATAAGCACTGGATGCTGTGCAGTGCAGAGTCAACAAAAGACAAATATGGCTGTGGAACTTGTTGAGAAGTTTATTAAATATTTTTAGATGTCTATAAGAATTTCAATAGTGTAATATATTCACTTCTTGAATACATTGCTGTTGCATGTGGTCATTATAAAATATTACTTTTAATGTTATTGTTTTAAAATACCAATATTAAATTTATTACTAAAACAAGAAGCAAAATGGATCCAAATTCTAAATACAAGTACATTGAGTGGTAGTGAAATATTTTTTAATATAAAAAACATCTGGATTGATTTTTCATATTATGCAGCATTTTTGTAAGTTTCTTTATTTCATCTGTTAATTTTTCTAAAATACTCCCTACTTTAAAAAATTACTCCCTAAATTTTTTCAAAGGAGTAAAAATACTCCTTTAATTTTTTTTCCGGGGAACTCTGGTCTGTACACTTTTTTGAGAATCTGCAACGGGTGTCGCTGTGTCTCACTGTTTCTGCTCCCCGGGTTGTAACAAGCTACTTTTTCAAGAATGTAGTTATAGCAATTGCTAGCTACTTATAAAAAACAGCTTTCCAATCACTATATATTTTAATGAAACAGGCAAATTAGGTAGAATGTAAAGATACAGTAGATCCATAGCTGTGCCCCTACTATGGACGGTGGGGACACCTGAGGATGCAACATTGGTCAGAAAACTGTTGCGTGGAGAAAAAATATCACAGACGGCAAAAGACTCGAATTTTAAAATAAATTTCAATCAAATGCAAATGATTAATTTCAGAAATAGCAATTATATTGCATTTTATTGTGGAACTATTTATGCCACGTAGTTGCACGTGGAAAGTCATGATGTCAAATGTAAACAAACCTCTCTGCAGCTGCCACTTCAGAAGTACAGCTGAGACTTGTTCTGATGTTTGCGTCACTGACATAATCACATATTTTTCAATCACAAGAATCGCTCTATTCTTAAAAAAGTAACTGCCACCGCTGTCTTAAAAATTTCGTTACACTCTTGCTTTCCTAGCTCGCAGCGCAAAACGAATTGAACACAAAAATATGAAATTTACATCGTTTGTAGATAATTGTTTGGAGAACGCACTGAAATAAACCGTTTCTCGTTCTGGCGATACTTCAAGAGCTATTGCATTTCAAAGTTAAGGCAAGCACAAAAGTGCTATCAGGGCACATTCCGGACACACTAAGAGCAACAGAACCACAAAACTTTGTAGACATGTAGTGCCATGACCGAATTTTTGCACCTCGTCGCCCTTTTTTTTAATTCCAATGTAGTTTACGAGAAATTAAATTTCTAAATTTCACAAAATTCTCTATTTCGCGATGGGATCCATTTAAAAAACCGAATATATGGCAAACTATAAATCCTAATGCATTGCAATTTTTACAGCATAAACTTACCTATTGTCCCTTTTTCACAAAAAAAAAAAAAAAAATTAAGAAAAAATTATTTTCTGATTTTTAAGCATTTTTTAAAAATGCAAAGGAAAGAAATGAACGACTTGTCTGTCTTCACGATACCCACAGAGGAATGTTCTGGTCCCGTGACCTGCTGTCATGGTGACGCAGTGAATTTGTTATGCATATGTTTTGTTGGTAAAGCTATCTCAGTTGTTTAAGGTGGACATCAAATAATTTTGCTTCTTATACTTTCAATGGAAAAACTTCTGTACACATTTTCTTCACAATCGATTAAAATTGTTTCGTTTTATAACTTGGAATACTTAATGTTTTCTAAAACATAACCATAATTTTGCAACCCAACATTTGTTGTCTACTGACGTCATCAAAGTACAGGTCGCGCCATCTTTTTTCTGGTTCCAACACCACCAAAGGAAAAGTTATTGATTTTTTATATAATTTTGGTTATGTTTTAGAAAATATGAAGTATTCCAAAGTTATAATATGAAGTTTTTTTAATCGATGTTCAAATTTTCATCCTTGGGAACACAATAATTGTGAAGGAAATGTGTACAAAAGCTTTTTCATTGGAAGTATAGGAAGCAAAATTACTTGATGTCCACCTTAACGGTTTAGCATAATGGCTTACGAAAATGCTTTTTGGACCGCTTTTGTTTTCCTTAGTGGTAAATTTGGTAAGTTGCTATAAGTTCAAATGACAGAAGTCCGACCTTCTAAAAATTAACGACAGTAGAAAAAACTCTGAAACTTCGGAATAACAAGTCTTATTTGCTTAGACATGCAATAAAATTTGAAATTAATATGAATTTTCCAGTTTTTTTTTCATGTGATATACTTGGAGATCGGGCTGCAGGTCCCGAGCACTACTCTGGAAATGAGCATAGTGAGTCTAGAGGCGCACCCCCTAGTAGTTCAAAAAATAGTTTATGTAATATGGCAGTGTCTAGAGGTTTTCTGTAAAGCTATCACTGATATGTTAAATTCAAGTTCTGAAGCACAAACAAAATATTTGGTGGTAATCCTTTACTTCATCATCCTAAATTATTGGGTAAACATTTTAGGGCTCAAAATTTCAACTCTAAATCTACTAGCCAAACATTTTTTTCACTCGTCATCACTCTGTGACATGCAAGAGACAGTGAAAGAGTGAGACAGTGAATTTTCAGCAAGTTTTCTGTTTTGATGATTGTGTATATATATACACACACACAATTGTGGCCAAAAGTCCTGTATTAGTAGACCGAAAGTCAATTTTTGGTATTTGAATTCAACTTATACAGCGTAATTGTAAAGTCAGGAATACATATTACACATCATTTTAAAGGAAATTTTATGCTGAATTCAAATATTTTTACAGAATGTTATTACAAGTAATGGAAGTGAAGTTACAAGCAAAAGTACAGCATCTAGTCATAAAAAGGTAAAAAATAGTGGAATTTGTGAAATTAGTGTACAATGCATTTGACGTAAAATTACTGCACAGTACATTATTGAAACTTACAGGACACTTCAAATAACTTACCAACAAGCAAAATACGCTTTTATATTTAATTCGATAACCACGGTTTCTTAGTAACAAAGTGAACCTTCTTGGCATGGAACTTATGAGCTTCTCTAGTTGTCCATTGGTGATAACACAGTACCATACGGCCCTTAAAGACTCAATTAATGCTGTTTTAAATGTGGATCCTTGTTGACGGATCATTTGCTTCAATCTAACCCACATATTCTCTATAGGATTAAGATCCGGTGACTGTGCCGGCTATTGAAGTTTTCTTATAACTCTTCGATTAAATCACTCGTCAACCAACGTTGAGCGATGGCATGGCGTGTTATTGTCCTGAAAGATGAAATTTCACAAACCCGTGTCTTGTGCAGATGGTAGCAGTTTGTACTCCAAAATATCCACATATTTCGATCCATTCAATGGGCCATCAACAATGTACAGATGGCCAATACCACTGGCTGAAATACAGGACCATAAAATCACCGAATGTGGGTGCTTGATTGTTGGCTGGGTGCAGCATGCCTTATATCTTTCACCAGCCCGACTATGTACATAATTATTTCCATTATTAGCGGAAATAGTAATGGTTGTTTCATCACTGAAAATAGCATTTTTCCCATTAATCATTAGTCCAATTCTTTTGAGCCATTGTTGTTCAGTAAGGAAAGGTTCTCAGAAAATAATAGTAATAATAATTATAATAATTATTGTTCAGTAAGGAATAATAATAATAATTACCCTCCAGGTTCTATTAAACCAGGAAAGTCATCAAAGGTCAGAAGTTTTAAATGCTGGAGGAAAATAACTAACTAAAATAACATTAAAAAAATGTTGCTGATACATCACAACCAACTCTCCCCATAAAGGGAATGGTCAGCACCTCCACCATCATGCTCTTTTTCCTCACATGTAAATACGTTTCCTGGAATCCCGGTTGGTATGGCAAAGATTAATCGGAGTAGGAATAAGGTAAAAATATCGGTGTTTTTGAGCATCAATATTTTTGCAAGTGATAATCGATGTTTGAAACAGCAAAGAAATATTTTCTACGTGAAGTAAATGAATTTCACTTTGCTGCATTCTTTTAAAGAGGAAGGGAATAAAAGCTTATGTCATGAATTAACGATTTTTTTGCCATTTTGTTTGATGTTTCATCACCAAAAATATTATTTTCCTTGATGTTACAGGAACCGAAAAGTCCTCCCCCAAAATTGAGGTGTCATGGCCGATGTTTAAAACTGCAAAAGCGCAATCCACTTGAAATTTTTCTGCGATAAATAAATGAATTTATCTTTTTCGTATTCTTATAAAGAGAAAGAAATTATCACCTTTTTATGTCGCGAATGAACGATTTTTCCGCCGGTCTTTTTTCCTTTTTTTTTCGATGTTCCGTTGCTGAAAATTGTGTTTTTGTCCTCAGTGTTTATGGGGGCCTATACATAAAGGTTATATAAAAAAAAAACTGCGCAATTCAATACCTCGCTAATTCAATTTCAAGGAATATGTAGTTTGTCGATGTTGAGTTAGTGAGCTATCACCTTCGACCATTAATATATAGTAATAGACCGCGCACTGGCAGTGGCAGCCCCAGAGCCGCCATGGTCCCAACATAAGAGTCGTCAGATCACGTGACATTAGGCAGCAGTGGTTGCAAGCTAACCAGTTTCAATGCTTTCTTATGATCTGGCAGGCTATTTTTAAATATCCCCATTTAGTAAATCATGAAGGTGACAAGTGCATTTTTTAGGCATAAAAAAACTAAGGAAATGCCATTTATGATGTGTAATTAAGAAATTGTCATTTATAAAAATGTAATTCTAGTTGTAAATGCATTTATGGCACCTCTATTCATAGTGATTGTGGAATAACTTTTACGGGTCTTATAGAGGTTATTTTTCATGAAAGTTGACAGACATATACAAACAAGTGGACACTCCATAAATTGGGACTCAGTGAAAATAATCGCCCACCAGTCAAACTTAGTAAAGAGGAAACTAGAAGAAGGGATCGAAATAGCAAGAAGAAGAAGTACCACAATTAACGATAATTGCGGATGGACTCTTCCAATTGAGTGGCAGCAACTACTCCAGTGACATAGTCCTGATGACGAACTAGGCTTTAGTTCAAAAATTTGACAACCAACTTTCATGAAAAATAACCTCTATAAGACCCGTAAAAAAGTTATTCCACAAAATGTAATTGCAACAATTTCAGATTTACAAGATGAGTCGTTAAAACGAAGGAGGTCATTTGTTTATTGTGTATGCTTGTATGAACCGGCTACATTTGTACTTTATGTAAAGTGGTGTTCTCATTAAAAATTTATGATACAGAGCTACCAGTGGTGTATATTCCAGGCTAGCTAAGCTAGCTGCGAAGCCCAGAGAATGCACAAATAAAACTGAATTAAATATACACAAATAAAAGTCAATTATCAACGGTATTAAAATATATCTATGCTTTTGCTGCGAGGAAAAAAAAACGCGCGCGGTTTCGCTTCTTTAACTCAGTCTGGCGAGCGAAAACCAACAGCATAGAGCAAGCAGCTCTTCCAGAGTCTTTGCCGTTCTGATGCAAAAGCCTTTCGTACCATCATCTGCTAGTGTTTCCATGACAACATGAATCAGCTGGCACAGCGGAATGAGCCATTGCTTTGGGAAAAGGGTTCGCTCAGAATAGAGAAGCCGTAGACTATCTCAGGCACTCGCATACTCCCCCGCCCATAACAGTGTTTCGCGAGAGTTGTTTCAGTTTTTGTGAAATAAATTAAAATTGGAGATATTATATCTTAAATTCGTGGCTTTGTTGGATTCGAACTGTTTTGATAAATTTTGTGATCAAGCTTCCCTGAACATCTACTGTCAGAACTTAAAGAACTCTATGCTTCAAATTTTGATACAGCTCGACTAAAAAATGAAGGTGTTTTATTCCCTTGATGAATACAAAAACAAATCGGTAAGAGACATTACGTGTTACATAAAGTTGAATAAATTGGGCGTAGTGTTTAGTGAGGTGTACAAATTAGCAGACCTCATATTAAGCTTTCCATCAGCAACTGCCAAAAGAAGTTTTTCTACATTAAAAAGAATCAAGATATATCTTAGAGCCACACAAGGACATGCACATTCGAAAAACTTGGCTGTTTTGTCAGTAGAGAAAAACATTGTTTTTAAATATGAAAAAGTACTCTGAAGAAACATTTTATGAAACATAAGACTCAAGTTCACACAAAAGGAAAGAAGAATGGAGTTAATGTGCAAATAAAGTATTCAGAAGAAGAATGGAGTTCATGTTAGCAATGGCATGTACCTAAAATTTAGAAAAAAATTACTTCTATTATTTAACAATTAAATAATAAACTTCACAATTAAAAAACAAACTACTGGGGGGAGGGGGGGCGATTGAAATTGCCCAGCTCTTGGACCCAAGATACGCCACTGAGAGCTATAGTATATAATAATGAGAAAAATCCAGAAGTAAACTTATTATGTAAAATATGTGGAAATGCCATTACCCTACCCAGAGTAACTTTACTGTTGTAATATATGTATAGGTAGGGCACAAATTTTGTGCCCTGAACAGACCATGATTAGAATATTGCAATGAATATTTGTGAAAAATTTACAACACATAGATTCATTTCTTAACGTGAATGACTATATTATTACTTTAATAGGCACATGTTTTCTAGATTGGGAATTGAACCTCAATATTGATTATTTCTTCCCGTATATGATAATCATTACTGCAAATATGGAAAACTCGGGTGGAATGGTGACCCATACTAACCATAATAAAAATTTACTGCAGATGGGAATCAAGTTATTACCGTAGACACATAGAATCTGCTTAATAATTTAATTCGTTTCTCACTGGTTACAAGTTGTAGAATTTTCTTTTAACATTTTTTACTAAGATCACGTGACATTTCCCTTTCTGATGTTGGGGCCATAAATTGTGACGTCATTTGCAGTCCACCTGTATGTAAGGTCGATAGCTATCACCGATATATTGAATGGCGATTTATTCATCGATGCGCCAATAAGCTGCAGATGGGAAAGGTGCAAATTCTTTGGTTCTTTAACAAAACATCGAGGTTTTCTCTGATACATCAAAAATTTCCACCACTACTATTGATGTGTGAATGTTTCGGGAATGAATATCCACCGATCTGCCCATCCCCACTCTGAGTTAGACCTAGAAATGCATGCAGGGAAAAACGCTCCCTTCCATAATGCTTTGGGGTTCCTTTCAGCGAGTTTTGCTCAGCTGCAGCAACACAGCCCACGGAAGTGGCTCTTTCTCGTTGGCTCGCTGCCGCTAGCAATGACGCAATGATTGCTGTGCCTCCGTCAGAGACTGTTTTACTGAATACAATTCATAATGACGAAAAACAAAAGCATGGTTAAATACAAGATGCCTCTCGCACTAAAACATTTTTAAGATAACATTTTACTGAAAGTGAAGACACCGTCACAGTTCGAAATATTTTTGTGAAGATACTGCCCAATGGTATCAAATGCTGCCTGGATCGACCCCTGAACAGAAAAACGATTTAACATTTTTACTGCTCGCCAACAATAAATTTCTGGTCGCCATTGGCGACTGGACGACCTCAAATTTTGTGCCCTGAACATTTCTAGTACATTTTTTTACCTAATTATATGAGTGTTTTGAAGTGGCTAGCAAATATCTTTGTGATGGTAGTCTTCTGATTGAGAACCATTCTCAGCTTTAGCATCATTAAATGGCAGAGGAAATAATAGTTCATGATAAATTTTATGCATATTTTATTTTAGATTCTACTTTATTTAATAAAATTAATGGGGTGAGTGTGTTTTGAGAAAGTAAAGGTTAAAATGAGTTACCTTGAAAACTAAATTGTTCTTGTGATTTTATGATATCTCAAAAGAGAGCTCATGTGATAAGCTTTGAAATGGGCTGAATATAAATTCTATATTGACAAATTAGGTCTGTAATTATTGTTGTTTCTGATAGGCATGGTAGACACAAAAACGCCTTTTTTTTTTTTTTTTTCTGTAAAATTCAGTCCTGTAACTATAGAAGTATTCTTTGTAGGAAGCTGAAATTTTGCACTGATTAGTTTCTGTATAAATCCTGCAGATTCACCAAGTTTCATTAAAACCAAAGGGGTTCAGATCAAAATTGTTACTTGTTTGTGCTGATTTTACTTGGAATGACCTTTAGATGAGTTCATAATGCACCGTCGGGTGCAGTTCATGAAATGTAGTGAAATACAGGTGAGTGAGCTCAAACAATTTATGAAATGTAGTAAGAGTACTTTGTTTCGTACATTGTTTCTGAAAAGTTCAGAAAAATTGTACAGTATGGGCATAGTAGTGTGTGTGTTTGAACAACATGCCCGACTGAGTATGTTACAATTTTGAAATTCTTTTGGCCCTGCTTTTTTCATGGTTTTCTGCTAGGTCTGAGCAGTTCTGTGTTAACAAAGTGGACTATGCATACAAAGTCTGGAATTACTTGAAAAGCATTCTTGATCAGAAGGCCACCCACTTTCTGCTCTATAGAAGTTATTATAAGTCTGTTTAGCCTTCATGTTACATACACTAAGTAAAACCATTCAGTGACATACTGGCTAAGTATTGTTTTGTACCGACTCTCCAATGTGTCCTGTAAGTGTAATATGTCACATCTCCCATGGAACATTGTGATCCTCTCTGCACATCCTGGTGACATCAGGATGTGCAGTTTAAAAAAAAAAATTCAGGTGATGGTCTAATTACAAATGTCCATTACTTTATTTTTTACAGCTATGTTTGAATAGTGAATATTTCCATTTAGTTCTTAAATTCGCTGCACCATGTTCACAACATACGGTGAGCTAGCTTACATCCACCATCAACGAGCAAAGGGACTAGTTCACAATACATTTTATGTGAAATTTTTCTTTGAAAAATATTAGATTAGACACTAATGACTTGCATTTTTGAAAGCAGCAAATTGGGAATATATTTTCGGAAAGGAAGTTATTGAATAATAGTGGAACTGACTTTTGCATGTGTGCTGCGAGCTTGAAAAATACCATTCCCGAAATGCCTAGGACATGAAAATTATTGGCCTGGGCAGATAAATAAAAATCTAGTTGCCCAATCCGGGCAACTAGATTTTAAAAACTTGGGAATAGAATTTCCCACTGCAAGAAAAAAAGTCATCGTTGCATGCAGGGCTTAAAATTCAAATTTGGAAGGGAGTTTCCCCACCTGTGTATGTAAATAAAGGGTATTGAAAATTTTGGGTGACAAGTTTTGAATATGTGACTTAATCACATTAAAAGACTGGGAAAACAGTAATTTTTCAAACAATATAAGCTGTACTTGGTTTTTAAAACAAACAAGTGATGAATTAAATAAAAAATTCACTACATTCAATCTGATGCAAATTACCATGATTCATTTTACAAAAATAGAGTTGTTCGTTTTGCAGTACGTTGCTATCATACAATTGTGCCTGAATTATTTGTGTCTGTCTTTTATTCCTTGCCACAGTTAGCAAGCTTTGATCAGCTGTTGTGTTGTTGTTGTTTTTTTCTGAGGTTTTATCTGGCCCAATTTCAGAAATATGCATTAAGATTTTTGTTGCTTAATGAATCTCTGAATTTTGACTGAATTCTGTTTTGTGTGCTAAAGCAATGTTCACATGGTAGGTTTATTAAATGCAACACAAGACCAACTTGCAGAAGAACCTTTTGGTACTGATGGGAATGTGTACAGATGGTTACTTAGAAAACTTTATTTTTTACAGCTATGTTTGAATAGTGAATATTTCCATAACTGCATCTTCATTAATTTTTTGAAAAAAAAAAAAAAAAAAAAAACTGGTCTGCAACAAGGCTTTTGAAAGACTGTACCAAAACGTGTGTGTGTTGCTTTATAGATTCAGGATGTACACACTCAAACTTCGAAAAGAGTTCAATTGTTTAGGATGGAAATCTGCAGTCTATCTCAATCACAAAAGATAAAATTCACCTTCACTTGACTTGTGATGTGCACGTTTAGTATTAAAGGGTCAACTGATTTCTTATTTTTCAGCATGTTTTTGTTTTCCCTTCAGCTTAAAAAAAATTCTCTTCTTGAATAATATGAGATGTTCACAGTTCACATAATTGAGATTCAACCATTCTTCTGATATGAGGAATGTCCAGTTTTTCACTTTGCAGCTATTTATGGGCGGGGGGGGGGGGGGGATAACATTTAACAATAATAATTAAGGACAGTGGGAACATCATAACCAAAAAAAAAAAAATTACGATTGCAGAAAAATCTTCGTTGCTGCGTCCGACTTGTTTTCAGAAACCTTTCCTCCATTTTCAAGCTAAAACACAATCAGTTATTGAACAAAATTATAAAAAAAGCAATAATACTGAGCAGAGGGAATATTGTGAGAAAAAAAAAAATTATGATTACGGATTAAACCTGCAGTTGGTCTAACTTTTGTTTTTGAAAGACGAAATTCCGTCTCCAGCCGTAAAATGCCCCCTTCCACCGCCCCCCACACACACGCACACACACACGCACACGCACACCCCCTCCATCTCCTCAGTTTTGCATTGTGCTTGAGAACAACGCAAATAGTGACAACAAAGGTAGAGTTCCTTGAATCCACGGAAGAAACTCATGCCTAAAGTTCACAAGGAGAGTTTTGCTCCTTCGAATTTCTGTTATCGGAAATTGTTGCCTGCACTTTGAGGCTGAAATACAAACATTTATGCAATAAATTGATATTTAATAACAATACTGGACAGAGGAAACTTTACGAGAAAAAGAAATTATGATTGCAGGAAAAATTTTCACTCCATTGATTTAACTTTTGTTTTTGGAAGTTCTGAAAAACAGTATACCGTTCCCAGATGGAAAGCGACCTCCCCCCACACTATTCCTCCAAAAATAAAACATTGTCTTCAGTTTTTTTTTTTGCATTGATCTTGAATATAACCGAAATGTGGTGAAAAAGCGGAATTCGGTGAATCCAAGGAATAATCCCATGACTGATTCGTGCAGTCTGCAATATGCAAAATGAACTGTTCATGCAGCTACATAAAAAGGCCAATTCACATGACCGTAAAATGATTATATTCCTGACATGAACGATGTATTTGATTGCAATTTTCGGAACTCTGAACGGTCCATTTTAACGCTCATAATTTTATGAAGAATATGTTTTTAATGCGCAAAGTTTGTGAGTGGTCCAAAAACACCCGATATTTTGTATTTATATATATTTTTCTTAAAATTTTGTAAGGCAGGAGTTTAATTTTTTCAGCGGGAATACTGCCATCTCACCCTGAATTTTAAGCCCTGTGCATGTTGCGTTTCATTTCACTGATAATCACCATAAGTTGTATTGTTATGGAGTGCCAAGGACAGAAGAATATCACTTCTTTAATTATATTTTCTGTTGTAGGTCTGGAAATTGGAACCATATGTACTTTTGCTTCAAATGTTCTTTATGCACTGAGTGGCCACTTTATTATGACCACCCCCTCAGTACTTCGTTGGGCCATCTTTTGCCTTTAATACTGTGTCGATTCTTCGTGGCATGGACTCCACGAGATGTTGATAGGTGGTTTGATAAATCTGAAACCATGCTTGATGAATAGCACCTTCCAGGAATATGAGATTGCAGGGTTGTGGATCCAGCTGTCTGATAGCTCGTTTAACTTCATCCCACAAATTCTCAATGGGGTTGAGATCTGGAAATTGTAGGGGCCACCTAGGTAAAGTAAACTCACCGGCATGTTCCTGAAACCAATCCTGTACAAGACGAGCACTATGGCATGACGCATCATCTTGTTGAAAGTAGCCATCGGCATTGGAATAAACCATCCACATGACAGGATGAACTTGGTCCGCAACGATGTTTAGATATGATGTGCCAGTCAGACGTTGATCAACACGAATTAAAGAGCCCAAAGCATGCAAGGAAAACATTCCCCAAACCATAACGTTGCGTCCACCAGCTTGAAGGGTTGTAGCAATGCATTTGGGGTCCATGCTTTCATGCTGTTTCCGCCAAATTCTCACTCGGCCATCGGCATGGTGCAACTGAAAACGTGATTCCTCGGACCACATAATTTGTTTCCAATTATCGACTGTCCAATCTTTGTGCTCCTGTGCGAACTGGAGACGTTTTCTCTTGTTAACTGCAGACAGCAAAGGCGTTCGAACAGGCCTTCGGCTGCCATATCCCATCCGATGCAATGTACGGCAAACAGTGTGTGCAGAGATCATTTGAGGGGATCCTTGATTAAGATGGTCTGTAATTTGCTGCACTGTTACCCTTCTGTTGTCTGTTACCAGTCTGGACACCCTCCGTTCCTCCCTAGCAGTCACTAGTCGATGACAACTACACTTTGCATGTAGAGACCCAGTTTTTTGGCTGACAGTCCAGTCTTTAAACACTGCGCTGGAACATTTCACGAATGTGGCGGTTTCGGTGATACTCGCTCCGAGCTCCTACAATTATCCCACGTTGAAAGTCCGTCAAATCGCATTTTTTACCCATCTCGTCACCCAAAAATCACTTCAACTGCTGTCGCAAGCACTAAGCTTTCCCATTTTATACTAGCCTCGTCCTCTGGTGGCAACAGCATGCAGCCATAGCTCATTTGCTTTAAACTGTCAGGTGGTCATAATAAAGTGGCCATTCAGTGTATTCAGCAACTGGATGCATGCCTCTGATGTGTAGTGATGAAGAGCGAAAACTTTGAAAAAAAGGAGCATGATAGAATCACTAATTTTTTCAAAAATACCAATTTCAGCATCATCTTAAAACTGGAGATGCATGCTGTTGTGCATTGAAAATTTTGAATACAGACCCTTAAAATGGAAATGCAAGACATGTAAAAAAGGTTCATATTTTATAACTTAAAAAAAAAAAAAATGAGTGTTCTGACTTTCTTAAAAGATAAATTTTCCTGGGCGGGTAAACAATTTCTGCACATGCCCGACCGGGCATGTGGCTTTTTAGATATTTTTCAAGCCCTGGTGCTTAAAGCAGCATTTAGATACTTTTCATTAATTAAATTTATTCAATCTGCAGAGCAGAAAAAATAAATAAAAATATTTTGAAAGATATTTATTTAAGAACAGATTGCTAATCATCTGTGAAGTTGTTCTTCTGTGTCTTAAATTTTCCTATGTGTATCTGTTTTCATGGGAAATTAAGTTTGTACAGTCTTGCAAAAAATTCCAGGAGTGCAATTTTGGTATAAAATATATTTTAAGAATGAAAGTTTTTAATGGCATATGCATGCATTATGCATATATATATAAAAAATTATATGACTGATGTCATGTGTGGTTCAGCTGCTGTAATTTATTTTGCACTGCCAATGAACATCCTTTGCAGGTAGAGCAATATTGATATTTTTAGGTTATATACCGTACCCTAAAAAAAAAAAAAAAAAACACATATGGTGAGAATGATATGTTTTTGAAGCTTGCAAATTTTCATTGGAATAGAATTACCAGTTCTAAAAGTTATATACCAGGAATGTCAGCAATGGCAAATTGGAGTGACATGACATTTAAGGAAAACATTTAATTGTAGAAGAATCAGGAATTGTTTTCATTTGAAATCAAGTTTAAACAGGATTTACATCCATGTTTGCATTTATGTTTACAAACTGAATTCAGGTAACTTGTTCATATGAACTGGCACTGTTTTGCAATGTGTTAAAATTAATGTTTAACGTATTCAAATCAAATTACTAAAGACCAAGCAGACGTACCAGTTCTGCTTCATTGCATTTTGACTCTTAATGGCATGTCTTGTTTCCTTGACCTTTTTTGAAACTTCTGAAATTTTAACTATTGCCCTCACCTTATTTGTAATTCTGTTCCTTCGGGTGAAAGTGTCTCTGTATCTTTATTCCAGTAACATTTAGGTTTTCTCAAAACATTTTGTCATTGGTCAAGTCTTATTACGTGTATAGCATTGCTGATTTAACTACAACTTTGAAAGCCAGATAGTTGGTGTTGCTTGCAATCTGGCGTTGGCAAAAAAAAAAAAAAAAAAAAAAAAATCGGAGGGGGGGGTAATTCAAGATTTCATTCCTTTGTAGTTAGATTAAATTTCTAGGCCGCCCCGGTGGCGCAGTGGTCTAAGGCGCTGGCCTCTGATCATTCGTCCGTAAGGGGTCCGGGTTCGAATCCCGGTCAGGCATGGATGTGTTTGTCTTACGTCACTGGCTCTCTCCCTTCCCTAGAACCAGTGACCCTAAATTAGGGACGGGCGACTGCTTATAGCCCATTGAGTTGCTCACGGTGGTCGTTAAACCTCCAATTAAAAAAAATAATAATTCTAGAATGAAAAACAGGTTATCTTGATGCTTTTAGTCCAGATGATACCATGAATGCTGTATTCTTCTATATTGTTTACATTATGACATGGCATTATCAATATGCAAAGAAAATAGTCCCTCAGATTTGTGAGGAAAAATACAAAATTTTATTTAACTAAAACCAGGAGTATACAAATCCAAATTGCCATGGCAGTGCCTGAGTTTTCAAATCCTCTTCTGAAAATTTAATTTTTCTAAAATGTCTGTTATTGAGCTCCCATCTGCTTAATTAGCAATGAGTACAGGATAGATTTTTTTCTGTTTGTGAATCTTTTTACTTACTACAAAATCAAAATAATAAAGATGCCAATATCTATTTTTGACACTAATGCCAGCAGATTAAGCATTCTGCAGTAATATCAGCAGTAGGGATTCAGGCTGAAGTTCTGCTGTGCAACCCAAGACAGATATGTTCATGCATGCAGAGTAAGCATTAAAGATGCCCATAGCTTGGCATTAATTTCGTTGGTGCTTAAGAAGTGTTTATTCAACAGGTGTTTTATTGAATGTTATCCACCAGAAAACAAGGCTGAACTTTCTGAAATTAAAACCTACTTTAAAATGCAACTATTATTACTAGTGCGTAATACATGGGCAGACAAATCGGAAGTGCCCAGTTGTTTAAAAATTTTCCCCTAGCTCCTGAGTTTTCAAATTCCATTGTGAAAGTTTTATTTTTCAGAATTTGGTCTTTTATAGAGTGCTTCTTTTTAATAAATCATCTGAATGGATGTTATTTTGTTTGAATCTTGAATGACCCTTTGAAGATCTCTTTGCCTCAACCTTCAATGAGACTGATCCAGCAAAATCTCTTGATAATTAGTATTTCAGTGCAAAATCAAATATACACATGTAGTAATTAAATTAGGATATTGGTTTAAAGAGAGACTGGAAGCTGAATGATGTGCATTTGGGTAAGTGTAACTTTAAAGAAAATGGATGAAAGGTCTATGCACTTTGCATACACCACATAATTTAAATGACATGGATCATTGAAGTTTCTCAATAAGAGAGAAAAAAATGTGCCTTAAATTCAGTTGTGAACTGAGCATCTGAAACACAACATTACGTTCATAAGAAACACCATTTCTAAAGCTTAAGAAATGTAATATTACATTTACTAAGAATTTGCGTGAAAGCTGCTGAAATGAGCATTTTCCCTATTTTCGTCATACACCTTGTGGATAATAAGTTACTGAAAAATTGACACTCATACCCCCCCCCCCCCCCCCAATCCCCAATGTCAAAACCATATTTTTATATTTTTGGTCGTTCATCAAATGTAGGTCATGACAATATGAGTAACGAACCTTCCTGACAGCACATTTTACGGTGTGACTGCTCTTTAGGGTTTCTCTTGTATTGTAAGCTCTTCCGGGAGGGTATGTTTCTTCACAAATCCATATCTTCGTCACTGAATATAGTGAGTTCTTCCAGGAGGATACGTTTTTTCATATATCTATTTCTTCATCGCTGATTACAATGCTTGTCTTGGGGTTTCAATGAGGTTCTTTGAAATATACGGATATATATTTTTTGGAATTATGATGTAGCGGTAATTTACGTAGACTTCTTTTAACTGTACATATGGTTTTTAAGTTATTTTAAAATTCATATAACTTGCTTTTAACAGTGCTTCAGTATTGAGAATTTTGTAGTTTTGAATTCAAAAAGACAAGCAATGTAATCAGTGACGAAGAAATAGACATATGAAAAACCGCATCCTTCTGGAAGAACTCACTACATCCAGTGACGAAGATATAGATTTATGAGAAAACGTACCCTCCCGGAAGAACTTACAAAAGGAACCCTAAAAAGCAGTCGCACTGTAAAATGTGCAGTTTCAGGAAGGTTCATAAGGCACATTACTTGTATTGTCTTAACTTTCATTTTATGACAAATAATATGTTTTGGACATTTCCCTTCTACAGAAGCATCATTAAAATAGCTGTGACCAATTTGGAGTGGAAGCTGTCGGATTTGAATTGCATTTCCTTCACGATTTGCTCCAAGACTGCATGGGTAGCATTCACTCCTAATTTTACAAAGCCACCAGATCTACAATGGGTGCACCTCATTTATCTTGCAGTGATTAAACCTCAGAAACGTCTGCCATGCACTTGATCGGCTACAGTCGTGGTGATAGCCATTGGAGCATGCGCTTTAAGAACAGCAATAGCCAGCTGCTAGTGATGACAGTCTTTGTTTTCGTTCTGTCAATCTCTGAACTGAATTAATATCAGCTATTGCAATACAAATTTGGAAGATGTGAATCCGTTTATTGGTGTAAATATGACGCGAAAGTTAAGTCGAATAATATCTAAAACTTAAAAATTTCGACGATCTGGAGCGGAAATCGAACCCTCGTCTCCCAGATGGCGCCCTGGCATGCTAACCACTACATCACCCAAAACGACTGAGTTTCAAGTTTCCGATTAATTTGAATATAACCACAGGATTCGCTAGTCGAAGCAACTGGTATTCATATATAGCGAATTTGGAGGTTAAGAATTTCATTCATTCATTAAAATTCAGAGGCTCCGGGTAATCACGGAAATGAATTCAAAACGTCCAGGCCACAGCGGTCGAATCGATGGCTTCTGATCATTCGTCCGGGATGAGTTCGAATCCCGGTAAGAAGGCATGAGTGTTGTATTTGTCTTACTCTCTGCCCTGGAACCAGTGGCCCTAAATTAAGGACGGGTGACTGCTAGCCCACTGAGTTGCTCATGCTGGTCATTAAACCTCCAATCGATGGCGCAGTGGTCTAAGCGGTGACTACTGAGCGTTTGTCCAAAAGGGGCCTGGGTTCGTATCCCGGGAAGGAATGGATGTTGTGTTTGTCTTTCAGCACTGGCTCTCTGCCTTCCCTGGAACCAGTGGCCCTAAATTAAGGACGGGTGACTGCTAGCCCACTGAGTTGCTCACGCTGGTCATTAAACCTCCAATCGGCGGCGCAGTGGTCTGAGCGTTTGTCCAAAAGGGGCCTGGGTTCGAATCCCGGGGAGGAATGGATGTTGTGTTTGTCTTACAGCACTGGCTTTCTCCCTTCCCTGGAACCAGTGACCCTAAATTAGGGACGGAAGACTGCTTATAGCGTATTGAATTGCTCACGGTGGTTGTTACAGCTCCAATCGAAAAAACAAACAAAACATCCAATCAGAAAAAGAAAACACCACAAATTCGCTATATATGAATGCCAGTTGCTTCGACTAGCGAATCCTGTGATGGTGATATTCAAATTAATCGGAAACTTGGTCGTTCTGTGTGGTTAGCATACTCGAGCCCTATCCGGGAGACGCGGATTAGATTCCCGATCCAGAACGACAAAATTTTTCGGTTTTCGGATGTTATCTGACTTAACATCCATGTCATATTTACACCAATAAACGCATTCGCATCTTCCAAATTTGTATTGTACAATGGTATAATCCCATATTTCATTCATTGATCAACTATTGCTTCCATTTATTATGCTCATCTGTATTTATTTCGCCGCCCCGGTGGCGCAGTTGTCTAAGCGATGGATTCAGATCATTCGTCCGAGATGGGTCCGGGTTCGAATCCCGTGAGGCATAGATGTTGTGTTTGTCTTACGGGGCTGGCTCTTTCCCTTCCCTGGAACCAGTGGCCCTAAATTAGGGACGGGCGACTGCGTGTAGTCCATTGAGCTGCTCACGGTAATCGTTAAACCACGAAGCAAAAAAAAAAAAAAAATTCATTTTTCGATTGAAGTCTAAAGCTCTTTTTCACTCGGATTCTCTATGAAGTTAAAATCTCTTTTTCACTTGGAGCCTCTGATTTCACTCGGATTATTTGAGAAAGTGCATAGTTGTGTCACCTTGTTTTTCCCTTTTTTTTTTTTTTTTTTTTTTTTTCACCCTTCCTCTGATCCACCAGGCGACTTCTTTGCCTGGTGGATCAGAGGAAGGTATTGTCAGTTTGTAAGAAAAAAAAGACGAAATTCAAATTTTTGCTTGGGGGTGGGAAATACTGAAGTTACATCATTTTCTCTTTTTAATATTTAATGAAACAATGGAAATATAGTCACAGAATTTTGGAGCATTAAATGTATTTTTCTGGCTTCGTCTTATATCCAGGATCGACTTGTCTTTGAATGAAGATAAGGAAATTCGAAATTTAACCAATTCAACTTATACTCCATACCAACTTATAAGCTGAAAAATATGGTTATTAATATGTAAATTGCTATTACTTGAAAATGAAGGTACAATTCTTCTGCAGCTAAAAATGGATATACAAGGTAGGGTGTCCATAAAGTCTTTCCTACATTACAAAAGTTAATATAAAAAATGTATTACAGGTACAAGAAAGGGACTGCACTACAATGATGGTGCCCAAGTAAAGTTTTTTTTTTCAGTGTCAGTACACCTCCACATGGGCGCCACGACTACCGTGAGCTATACGAGCGACTGCGTACAGCTCATTGAGTTGCTCACAATAGTCGTTAAATCTCCAATTAAAAGAAAAATAAGAAAAGATGCCTAAAATATGACGTGGCTGTATTTTCTTTCTTTTTTTTTTCGATTGGAGGTTTAACGACCACATTGAGCAACTCAATGGGCTATAAGCAGTCGCCCATCCCTAGTTTAAGGTAACTGGTTCCAGGGAAGGGAGAGAGCCAGTGCCGTAAGACAAACACAACATCCATGTCTCGCCAGGATTCGAATCCGGACCCCTTATACGGACGAATGATCAGAGGCCATCGCTTAGACCACTTCGCCACCGGGGCTGAGCTGTATTTTCAACAAAACATATGACCAGCCTAACATACCTACCGATGCAGTAATATATGATACAAGTTAGAAAAGGAAATTATTTTTCTCACGTTTAGTCCCAGTCTAACTGGAATGAGGATTCATTAGTTCCAACTTGCTTTGATTTAATCCCAAGCAAATTAGGACAAAATAAAGATCTAATTTAAGGAATGTTGATTATACAAACTATTACATGCAGGCAAACACTCTTTACCTTCTCTCCTGATAGAGCTCACCCACACCTAAACTCAGAGGCTATTTTCTTCACCCCACTTCCCCAGTTTTAAATTTGTTAATCTACATAACACTTTGCTGCAGCTTTTGCTTGCAAATTGTCATATGATACAAGGAAAAAACTGCCATATTCAATGTACTTTGCCCTCCATTGATGCTGAGCATACGAAGAATGATTTTTTTCTGTTGTTAACTTTTCAATTTTCGGTGCAGAATTTCCCATTGTGTACGGGGTACTATGAGTTCCGTGGTATATAATAAATAAAAAAAAATCGTTATGAGAGGGGAAGCTGATAAGTTCTCGGCCTCACCAAGAAGAAAATGGGTTAGAACTTCCACATATTCACCCCTAAGTTCGACACTTCGCACAGCATTTCGGGAATTTCTTTAACCCTTCCAAAAAAATTCTGAAGTCTGATTACTCGAATACTGCTCTGATGCTGATATCACCTCGGAATCATTCGAAAAATGCTTCCCTTTCAAACTTTTTTAAGGTTCGGGAACAGAAAATAGTCCGATGGAGCAAGGTTCAATGAATTGGGTGGATGGTCTATGCACTTAAACCTCAGATACCTCGAAACATCCACTGTCTTGTGAGCCTGCTCATTGTCCTGCAAAAAGAGAACACTTTTCCGCAGTTTTCCTAGCATTTTCCCCTTCAGCACCTCTTTTAATCGGCACAGCAAGTTGGAATAGCATTCAGCATTTATTGTTTGGCCCTTTGGAGATAGTCAGTCAGTAAAATTCCGAATCCCCGAAAATAACGTTGCCATAACCTTTCCTGCAGACCTTTTGAGTGTTGAATTTCTTTGGCTGTGGAGAACCCACTTGTCACCATGATGTAACCACGTTTCAACAACAGTGACAAGTCGCCGCAAAAAATTATCACCAGATCGCTCAAAATCCTGCAAAACCGATTTGGAAGTGTGCACTCGTTTTCGTTTCTCATCGGCGTTCAAACATTTGGGCACCCACTTCGCTGATATCTGCATATCCAAGTGCTAATGAATTATGAACCCAACACGTTCCCTGGATATCTCCGGTGTCTCTGCTGTTGCCTTAGTCGAGATTCACTAATCTAACAAAATCAAGTCATGAACACGATCTACAATTTCTGGTGTTGTCACTTTTGAAGGCTTCCCAAATCTTGCTGCATCTTCGGTCTCAAAGTCTCCACGCTTAAAGTTGGCACACCATTTCTTCACAATGGAATATGAAGGGCACTTGTCACTTTATGTTTGCGTCATACACTCTTACATTTCCTTTGCAGTTTTCTTCTGCAGGAACAGAAAAATCATGACAGCCCGGAGTTCCACATTCGAAAATTCAACGCTTTGCATTGACACGATTCAGTTCCTCAAACGTCTAAAAAAAAAAAAAAAAAGAGCTGTTAGTCTGAAAACTGGCACTTTACAATACAAAAAAACACTTTCGAGCTGCTGTGACAAAATAATGCTACAGTTACAGGAAGTGGGTTAGGTCGGGAACTTTTCAGCATCCCCTCGTAATCATGAACTAGACAAGACGTTCTTTTCGATGATGTAATCTACAGCTCATTGGAATTGGAATGTATTAAAAGGTGAAAGTTGTTTGTCTACTAGATGAAATACAACTAAAACCTCGAAAATCCGGCATCCAGAAATCCGGCACTTTTCTGATTTTGTTTTCGTGAGAACAACCGATGTTTCACCAGTAACCATGGAAATCTCCCGATGTACCGTCTCAACAACACATCACGAGATCATCTGATCTCAGTGTGCGAATTGCCGATAGCCGCATATGTGTAACATCGGGATGTTTCTCAAATACGTCATCTCATTGGGCCGCGCTGAAGTGACGTGGACTAATGAGGCGACGAATCGGCGTGTACGAACGTGTGATGACGATCTGTGCTTGGTGGTGGCAGTATGTGGATTCGATCGTGTAATGACATCTCTACATCGGCCTTCATAAAGCATCGCGGTAATTGCCTTCGCAGTGTATCGTAGTTCCGTCAGTCGAAAAACCGTACCATCGATGTAAAATCCACATCGGGCTTTCGCGATGTATCGATACATCGCCCAACCGTAGCGGTTGGTCTGACTTTTTCATTTTTGCCTAACCATTCTCCAAATTCAATTTTTTTCGACAAAGTTTAACAATAAATAGCACACAAAGGTAACTCGCCAATATTTTCTCCAAGACTTTTTCCATCGCCAAAACATTTTTTTTTTCGCAAATTTGCGAAGAATGCGATCGGCAGCGCTACCCCTGCGTATTTATAAGTCGTCGACGCCCAAATTTTCGCTAAAGTGACCTGTTACATGTAAGTACGTGCTTTACGTAACGCCCGTTACCCAATTTTTGGATAGCTCCAGAAATCCGGTCCCGTCGATGCCGGATTTTCGAGGTTTTACTGTATATGTTTGTAATTGAAGTAGTTGACGGGACTTGGTAACAGCACTTACCGGTTCATAAATCAAAATGTATTGGGAGAGTCTTTTCTATATGATTGTATTTTCATTTTCAGTCTTCAAAATGTTGATATGAATATTTTGAAAGTCTAAAATCACTGTATTGGATAAGCAGTTAATTTTTTTAAGACATAGCAGTTATTTAGGCAACTTGAAGGAAATTAATTATTAAAAAATGAAACATTTGCTTTTTTAACTTTTGGATCCGGCTTTTGAAAAAAGAAAAAAGCTTGAAAGTAGTATTACATAAATTTATAATCTGCACACATTTCTGATTTTTCTTGTGCGCTATATACACTCATCGTCAAAAAATAGTTGCACCCGCAAGGGCGTGTCGGATTATAATGCTATTCGGGAGGAAGGTAAAGGTTACCAGAAACAATAAATGATTAAACATTGAGACTGATATGGGCAATATTTATTGAGCTATATGCCAATAAGTAGTGTCTCTCAGTATGGCGTCAGGCCGCCATGTTTGCTCACACACCATTCCAGACGTCTCGGCATGGAGTTCTACAGGTTCCTAATGGTGTCCTGCGATAAGCCGTCCCATGTAGCTTGAATCTTCTTACGTAGTTCCTGCAGATTATGCAGTAGGGGTGGAGTGTGGATAGCTCGTCCAATAACATCCCACACATTTTCAATCGGTGATGCGGATGGCCATGCCAGAGTATCAGTGCCTTGAAGGCAAGCTCTTGAGACACCAGCAGTATGCGTACGAGCGTTGTCCTGTTGGAAAATCGCACCGGAGTGAGCGTTCAGAAAAGGTAGGGCCACTGGTTGCAGGACCTCATTAACGTTACGTTGGGTTTTCAAAGTACCTGTAGTGGACATCAAAGGTGATCTGGCATCGTAAGAAACTGCACCCCACACCATAAAACCAGGCCTTCTGGACGTGTGACGCTCGACAACAAACCGTTCATCTTGGCGTTGACCACGGTGCCTTCATACACGGATTCGGTGGTCGTCTCTTCCAAGGCAAAAGCGAGACTCGTCACTGAAGATCATCCGCTGCCATTCTGAGTGGCTCCATGACAGTCTGGCACGACACCTTTGCAATCTTTGGCGACGATGCACTGGTGTTAAGGGCATTCGTCATAACTGTCTGCGTGCGTGTAGTCCTACGTCGTGCAGCCGTCTGCCAATGGTGCTGGAACTAATCGGATGTTGCATGGAGGGCATCACTGCTCGCTGAATATCCGTAATCGTTGCTGTTGGGTAACTCCGCGCATGTCGGACAACCCGTCGGGTCGGTCCTCTCCGTGGTTCTTCTAGGTCTCCCAGACCCTTTCTATCGCTGCTTCGTGCCTTGTTCTATCCACCGCCACCAACAGCGTGCTATGGGGATATTCGCACGACTGGTATGGCGCGCAATACGGCGATAATACCATCTCGCTTCCCGGAGTCCGACGATGCAGCCCCTCTCGAACTCGTGCAGCTGCTCGACTTGCTTCCGAATTTTTCTCCGAGGCATACTTTACTTGCGAAGGATGCAACCAATACAGCAGCATGAGTCATAGTGGCAAGCACGCGCAACGGGACGACCTTATGTAGCCGGTTAGGCACAGCGCTACGACCCCTCCTTGCATGCGTCATATGCGCGGCCGAGCGTGATACTTGAATCATTTGCATGTCTCACGATATCAAATCTACCCACCAAGTTTCATTCCTGTCGGTTGCTTCCTCCTGGGTGCAACTATTTTTTTGACGATGAGTGTACACTGAAGAGCGAAAACATGATCAGCGCGTCTTTATTCAAATCGAAGCAACTGCAGATAAACAATGGCGCGTGTGAAGGTCATGAAACGGTATAAATAACATCTGATACTGAGCTCTGTTAATCTGTTCTTCAAATGGGCAAGGCAGCGAAATTAAGTGAGTTTGACGAAGGCTAAATTGTAATGGCCAGACAGCTGGGTCAGAGGATTTTCGAGACGGCAAGGCTTGTGGGGTGCTCACAGTCTACCATGGTTAATACCTTCAAAAACTGATCCCAGGAAGTGAAAACCACGAACCGCCGTCAAGTTGTGGGCCCACCATGGCTCATCTATGCTAAAGTTGAGCAAAGGCTATCCGTATGGTACGAGCAAACAGAATGGATACTGTGGCACAGCTCGCCGGTAATGTGTATGCTGGTGACGGGAGTAATGTGCCACAACTAACACTACACCGAACCTTGCAGAAAACGGCACTGCGCAGGCGCTCCCAGTGACCGTGCTAACCTCAGTTCACCGTCGAAAGCATGTACAATGAGAACGCGAGCATCAAAACTGGGCCTTGGATGATTGGAAGAAGACCGTCTGGTCCGATGAATCTCGCTTCCTGTTGCACCATGTGGACGGTCTAGTACATGTGCGTCGTTTACCTGGAAATGCTAACCCAGGATGAACCGTGAGACCAAAACAAAACGGTGGAGGAACTGTAATGCCTTGGGCAATGTTCTGATGAGAAACCCTGGGTCTAGTCATTCATGTGCAGGAAGGTATGACGTCTACCACCTACCTAAGCACCATTGCAAACCAGGTACATCCTTTCATGGCAAGGGTCCGGTGGAGAAAGTGTAATGTTTTGGGCAATGTTCTGCTGAGAAACCCTGGGTCTAGTCATTCATGTGCAGGAAGGTATGACGTCTACTACCTACCTAAACACCATTGCAGACCAGGTACATCCTTTCATGGCAAGGGTCCGGTGGAGAAAGTGTAATGCATTGGGAAATGTTCTGATGAGAAACCCTGGGTCTAGTCATTCATGTGCAGAAAGGCATGACGTCTACCACCTACCTAAACACCACTGCAGACCAGGTACATCCTTTCATGGCAGGGGTCCGGTGGAGTAAGTGTAATGCATTGGGAAATGTTCTGCTGAGAAACCCTAGGTCTAGTCATTCATGTGCAGGAAGGTATGACGTCTACCACCTACCTAAACACCATTGCAGACCAGGCACATCCTTTCATGGCAGCGGTGTTCTTCTCTGTACTCGGGACAAAACTAACCTGATTACACTGTTAATGCTGTGAAACCGATTCACCGACAAGAGATCTCTTGTATATCAGTATTTCTCCGCGCACTAATGGGGCGCCATGTGTCGCGGACCCTTTCCCCTAGGGGTGACTTAAGGCAAGACAAAAGGAAACTTTCCGCTTTTCACCACGATGTCACCCCTCAACCCCCACACCTAAACAACCTTGTAAGGTTCATTAGGTGTGGGGGTTGAGGGGTGACGTGGTGAAAAGTGGAATTTTTAACTTGTGAGGTTTTTATTCTTTTCAAGTGTTTAATCGTGCGCAGACGGCAAAGATATATATCAGCACGAAATAATTAAGTCTTACGGTACGCATGTTTGATCTTCAATTGTGCTAAAGGAGAGCGTGAAGCCCACGGAAGAGTTATTACCCCTCATTCCAACGAACCTAGCCATCTCACATAGCGGGGACGTATTGTTTAAGCAGGTTCGATGGTCCGCTCCAGATGGCAAAAGAACATACTGCTGGCCTAAAGGAAGGGGAGGGTGAAAGTGGCTTCAAAGCTCAACCGCAGTAGTGCTGCTATTGTGTTCGGCGTCTTCTTACCTCTCATTTTCTTTGGCGGAACATGTGATAGGAGCGCCTGATTTGCGACAATCTATGTATGTTCCGAACACCTTTTTTGTTGTTGTTGTTGGAGGTTTAATGACCACCCTGAGCAACTCAGTGGGCTGTAAGCCGTCGCCCGTCCCTAATTTAGGTCCACTTGTTCCAAATTAGGCTTGGACTCTGTCCAGGGAAGGGACAGAGCCAGTGTCGTAAGTCAAACATAACATCCAATCCATGCCCCACGGGATTCGAACGCGGACCCATCTCGGACGAATGGTCAGAAGCCAGGTCTTAGTCCACTGCGCCACTGGGGCGCCCAAACACCTTTGCTCATGTCTTGCATTCCATAGTCTTATTCTAGCTCTTAGTGAGAGATTTAGTGAATATCATTCTTAAATTACAAAATGACAGGAAAATAGGAGCAGGCACTTCACAGCTGGCTGTACTACAAAAAGTATTTTTTATTTTATTTTATTTTCAAGTGCGGAGGGGCGATATTTTGGCATAGTTAACCATTCTATTTGGCGGTCACCTGTCAAGACTGTCATTTTTTCACAGAAACGTGGATGGGCTTGTAAGACAAGTTTCACTATATATCAGATCGTTATGCACAGAGCGTAGACAAGGGGGCGTCGCCCCCTCCTCTTGATGGAAGATTCAGCAGGAATTTAAAGCGATATACCCAAGGTGGTATCAGAATAATATGATCGCCTTCGGAATCACAGTGTACCCGCCCAGGTGCGTCACAGAGTGCACGTGGCAAGGTCGACCACACGGAGATATAAGCAGCCGGCTAGGACAGATGAGCCATAGTGCGTTACGTGAGCACAATGAGCAGAGGTAGTGATTTGACGGATGTTCAAAAAGGAATGATCATGGACTACCACGCCGAGGGTGGAAGCATATCAGAAACGGCAGACTTTGTGTGCTGTTCGCGAGGTGCTGTAGTAAGGGTGCACCAAGAATGGACCGCTGCCACACCGAGTACCTCCGGACGTCATAACTGTGGAGCCCCAAAATCCATCAATCCCAGAGGAGAACGTCGCCTCCGTCGATTGGTAAAGGGCAATCGATGCGCAACAGCGCAGCAATTGACCACGCAAATGAACGCTGGGGCACCCAGATACATGTCCCCGATAACAGTAGAACGCGCCTTGTTACGCATGGGTTTTCGGAGTCGACATTGGGTCAAGGCGCCCGTGTAAACCCAGGTCCATCGTCAACGACGCCTGCAGTTCGCATGGGACTACCATCATCGGATAGTGGAAGAGTGGGAAAAGTTTGCCTTCTCCGACGAATCAGTTTCTACTCCATAGAAGTAACGGGCGGTGGCGGACAAACGATAAACAACACCCGGACACGCTTGTAGGCCGCGTACATGCCGGCGGTGGCAGCGTGCATGTCTGGGGGATGTTTTTCTGGTATGACCTGGGACCGCTGGTGCCACGGGATATGTTCCTGAACGCCAATGGCTACCTGTCGATCCTCGCTGACCACATACTTCTCTTCATGTTGGACGTTTACCCTGGCGGTGATGGGCCGTGCCACGTCGCTGAGGGAGTGCGCCAGTGGTTCCAGGAACACGACAGCGATGTCTCCATTCTCTCTTGGCCAGCGAAATCATCCTACCTCAATCCTATCATAGAGCACTTGTGGGGGACTCTTTTGATCAACAGGTTCGACGACCCACAACCACATCATCTCAGGGGAGCTCCGTGCTCTGTTGCAATCTGAATGGGCACGTGTGCCTCGGGCAACATTCTTGGTCCTCATTGCGTCCATGCCAAGCCGTCTCGCCGCTGCCATCTGGACCAAGGGTGGTTATTCCCATTATTAGGTACGTGGTCATATTATTCTGATTATGTATGTATGCATGAGACTTTCACCAATGAAATAAATACACGGACCTAACTATTAAATCAAAAATGCACCGACCTAGCTCTTAAGAAATTTTTGGCTACGCCACTGGTTACGTATTCTCCACCTGCCTCTTGCAAACCGCGACCTGTCACTGACTGCTTTAGTGATGTGTTTAACATGTGACTTACTCCAGAGGTGAAGCACATGTCAAGACGGCAAAGTTGCAGCGATATATATTTTTTTTTGATTGGAGGTTTAACGACCACCGTGAGCAACTCAATGGGCTATAAGCAGTCGCCCGTCCCTGATTTAGGGTCACTGGTTCCAGGGAAGGGAGAAAGCCAGTGCCGTAAGACAAACAAAACATCCATGCCTCACCGGGATTCGAACCCGGACCCCATTCGGACGAATGATCAGAGGCCATCGCTTATACCACTGCGCCACCGGGGCGGCACCGCGATAAATTCCGTCGGTGTAGTTTATTTGGTAAATCATTCCGCTTCGTTGCAGAAGGATGCGGATCCTCGCCACCGGCAAATTTTAGTTTTCACAAACAACAACTTTTATGGTGAAGAAGTGGCTCTATTGCTTCGAGGTTTAATAGTAGGCTTTATGTTCACAAACGAAGTTGATCATACAAAGTAAAGGCGAACAAAATACTTTTAAAGAAACGTGATGTTGGGAACTAGATTTTTTTTTTAAGTAGTGCAAAGTTTAAAGCAAAGGCTACGAAACGAAGTTCAAATAAGTTGAATAGAAACAGATAACAAAGACACGTTGTTGTCACTCAAAATGGGTACTTTATATCCGTTACCGTCTCCCTTGAATTTCTGCTTCTTCAGCATACCCATCACATCTGGGATTCCACCACACGAAACGTTGGCTGCGTATTTGTTGATGCTTGAAATATATCTGAATCTTCTCCGGCGGGATATTCGTCATTGTCTTGAGAACTCTCTGGTTGGTTATTGTGATTGATGGAGATGCTGTCTGGTGTCCGGCATTCTTTTAAGAATTTAAAAATTTCCTTTTTCTTTTTGTAGTTGAAATTTCAGAAAATTTTCAACTACAAAAATTACAACCATTACCAATTATGAAAACTACAACTACAACCATTACTTTATATATATACAGGGTGATTCGACGCACTATAAAACAAGAACAATGTAAGATATTTGATATTACCTGTAACAGAATTGTAGGGGAATGTTTCAAGTTTTTTAGAGACAGTCACAGATGTTCTATGTGTGCACCCTTAGTCATACGACACACATCGAGCCGGTAATCCATTTCCGCCCAAATGCGAGGTAAGATATCTGAATCAAGTGCAGTGATAGGGGCGAATACCTTGTCCTTTACGTACCCCCACAGGAAAAAGTCACAAGGTGTTAAGTCAGGACTTCTGGGTGGCCATTGGTCAGGACTTCTGGGTGGCCATGTGCCGTTGTGGCCATTGGTCAGGACTTCTGGGTGGCCTTGTGCCATTGTGGCCATTGGTCAGGACTTCTGGGTTGTCACGCGCGCTATCGTCTACGTCACTTCCCTCAGTAGCGGGACACGAACTTTACTAGTACATCTACCTAACGGTTCGTAGTTGTGGTCCGTGTCTTCAACTGTTACTGTTTAACAGCATCTGGAAATTATATACTTCTTTATGAATCACCCTGTATATATAGAAGAACCATTGTCGTGGGTGAGTGTTGACCTTCTATGTCGAATACACATCCCGGAAAGTGAGACGTAGGTTGTGTGCTTACTGAATTACAACTACCTCTATGCAAAGTGAAGTACACGCGATACTGGCGTAACGAAGAGGAGGGCGTGGCCTGTAGTAGGTTAAAGATGTATATGAAAGTTTGGTAATTCACTTTAGAGCAAAGTTACGGACGTAATGCGTGACGTATGTTCTAATTTTACTTTCATTTTTAGTTTCTTTTCCGATGTAAGTTCTCTCTAAACTTTTCAACCTTAACGTTATGTTTTCTCTCTCACTGAATGTTATGTGGCAATAGTCTGGAGCTCAGGTCTGAATGACGTGTGTATGTTTTGGCAAAATAAGAATGATGCATGTAATGCGTGGAGCGAGCAGTGTTAAAAGAGGGTAGATTAGTGTGGCCTTGCGTTGTATGTTATACTTTCGTCAAGACTAGATGTTAAAGACTCCTTTTGTTTCTGTAGGTAGACTTAATCTCTTCTGGCCGTTAGCAAGCCTAATATTGCTCATTGGGTAATTAACGATATTGTGCTAGATATATCCGAAGTGTAGCGTTAAGAAGCTGTAGTGTTATAAGTATGACACATGCACACTAAGTAATGTTTTATTAAATAATTCACACAGAAATAATACTACCGTAATTCTTCCTTATCTCTAGGCTGTTTGAATTATCCGCAGAAGTTTCGTTTCTCTTGAGGATGAGACAGCCTTTTAATTTCAGTTATTGTGCTGTTTTATTTTTTGCATGCACGATAAGTAATCTGTACATATAAAACTGGAAGCCCTCTCTCCGAAACTACTGAACTTAGAACTTTCATATTTGGTATGAATGTTCTTTTTACAACATAGATGTGCACTAAGAAAGGTTTTTTTTCCTGCGATAACTTTAAGTAGGTCGAAATGGGTTTTTTAAATAACCCAGCTTTGATAACGCTAGGACGTTTTGCAATGATCGCGCCTTTGTTGCCCAGCAACTGAAGCCCCGCCCTAAGTTTTGAATGACTTGAGTTGACCTGCTTAGTATACACTGAAGAACAATTGAATTAGAGTTGCCTGTCTAGTAACGTGTAGCACCACTTTTTGCCCTGATGACGGCGGCGATTCGTCTCGGCATGGACTCGACAAGACACCGGAAGCGTTGGGAAGCCATACGGATCTACGACCCCTGAACAAGCTCCCACAGTTCACGAAGATTTGATGGAGGGGGTCAGAGCCTCGAACATCTCTCTCGATGGCATCCCAGATGTGCTCGATGGGATTGAAGTCTGGTGACCTAGCTGTCCAAGGAAGCGAGGTCACGTCGGTGGAGTGTTCATCCAACCATTTGGATACAATTCGGGAGCGATGGTACGGTGCATTGTCTTGTTGCAGGATGAGGTCCCCAGTGAGATGTTGAAGACGCACAAACGGGAGCAAATGGTCGTCCAGGATATCTCGGTAACGTTGACCTGTGAGGGACGATGTCACACGTACCAGGGGTCCCATTTCAGTCCACGAAAACAGTCCCCAGACGAGAATGCCACCCCCACCAGCTTGAAGAGTACCCTGCCCGGCTGGCAAGAAGGATCCATCGCTTCATGTGGTTTGCGCCGTACTCGTATCCTGCCATCCGCATGAACCAACGTGAATCTCGACTCATTAGTCCAGGCAACATTTTTCCACATGTCTAGGGTCCAGTGGCAATGTTCCCGCGCCCATGTTAATCTTTGCACCCTGTGATGTGCGGTCAGCAGCGGTACCCTCGTGGGAAGATGACTTCTGTACCCCATAGCGAGGAGATGGTTCTGGATGATGAAGTGGCTGCTTACACGTTTTTGCGCACCAGCGTTAAATTGCCGAGTGATTTCTTGTACTGTGGCCCGTCTATCCGCTGTTACAATGCGAGCTAGCCGACGATGACCCCGCTCATCCACACGCTGTTGTCCACGGGAGTTGGCCCTTGCAGGAATGGTTTTACCGGATTCGATGTACTCACGGTGCACCCGTGACACAGTGGCTCGTGAAAATCCCAGTGCCTGCACGACTTCCGAGAAGGAGTAACCCATTCGTCGGGCCCCGACAATTTGCCCACGATCAAATGCGCTTAGATACTTCGTCTTACCCATACTGCGTCTGACTCTTACTGATTCCCGTCTCATCACTCCTTATATTGTCGGATCGCTGCATACGTCATGTCGTTTCCGTTTACAGGGCCGCCCACAGCGCCACATTTGCATAACGCCAGCTGTTTCTAATTCAATTGCTCTTCAGTGTATATTTTGTTCTAAATTTATTTTTTCTGAATTTATTTAACAAAAAACCTTAAAAATCACGTAAAAAGCGCTATATCATAATACTCTTTGCATTTAAACATTTATTATCGTTTGACATATCAAATGTCAAGGGTTTTTTTTTTGTTCTAAATTTATTTTCCAAAAAAAAAAAAAAAAAAAAAACTTTCAAAAATGTCACGTAAAAAGTGCTATATTATAATAGGCATTGCATTCATATGAAGCATGTAGAAAATCATTGGCTTTCATTCTTTTAATGTTACCCACAATGCACCATGCCTATGTTATATATTGATTAACTGTGTTTTTCCATTCCATCTGATGATGAGGCAGCCGCTGCCTCGAAAGTGCTAATGTATATATTGGTTTTTAATTACTTAAGAGCAAAACTGAAGACTAAGGAAACAATTTTAGAATTTAAAACGAAGGGTGCAAAAATAACCTGAAAATCAAAACGCGCAACGCAGCAGTTTTGAAAATTCAGAATACACATTCTATAAAGAAGATACCTAAGCAAAAAAATACATATATAATTTTGACTCACACCTAATACAACATAGAAAAGGTTATGTATCTACCTGTGTGAGTAAAAGGAGAAAAGATAAAAAAATAAAATAAATCAACTGAATGTAGAAGGTGTCGAGAATACTGAGCCTTGGCTTTATCAAGGACCAGCAAAAAACTCTGCATTTTCTCACTTCCACAAAGACCTAGTTGGAAATGGGTTTCTGCAAGGCCATAGATGCAAGTAACATTCCCACCTAAAATAGTTAAAAAAATATATATATATAAGTCATGTCCTCCGTAGAGTAGCATGACCTAGCACTAGTTAACAATTTCGCTTGCATCCATTAACCTTCATGGCCCGACCCATGCTCTTCATCTGTTACTATTAAACAGAGAGAAGAAGATTAAAGAGAACTCAAGCTGTGAGAGTGACATAATAAATGGAAATGATTTTCAGCTATAACGAAATTCCAAGTTCGTTTGAGAGAGAATTTAAACCTGAAAAATAATGCAAAGGAATCCAAATTTTACATTGCAATTAAAAAAAGGAAATGTTAATTTATACCGAACAGATTTTTGAAAGAAAACTTGAGTCTAAAACCCCTACTCTACAACTTATGACAGCACGAAAACGAGAATAAGTTAAAGATAAATATTAACTAAAGAAAACTTTGTGAAAGTTATATACCTTAAACAGTTAGTTGCAATATGTACAAAGTATTTCAGCAGTGCTTTAAGTGCATAATTAATTAGTTATTAAGAACTTAACTACTTTGAAAAAACAGCGCATAGACAGCGCATAGAAAAGGAACAGGCTTAGCCTTCTTCTGTTCCTAGGTACCTCAAAAGACGCTCAAAGTTACAAAGAAAAGTAAGAGTTAAAACCCGCAAAAATGTTAACAGACAAACCAATGCTTAAAAGCAGAAAAGCTAAAAAACGACAGAGAAAAGGTACATAAAGTACAAACATTGAACTTATAAAACCTAGAACCCAAAAACAAGGAAGAGAGCTTACCTCTTGTGTAACAAAAACTTTTCTCCACACAAGAGGAGAACATGGCTGACCCCTTCTGCCACTCCCTAGACGCTGGGGGGCAGTGAGGGTGGGGCTGATGGCCTCCTCATACAGCAAGAAAACAACGCGCGGAGATTTTAACCAGAGAAAAAAATATATAAACTTAAGACTGTGGATCTGTATGATCAGAATGAGCAGAATTAACTCTCCAGAATACATGAGAAATATTATGAAATACACGAGCAGTTTATTTAATAATCTTTGCATGTATTAAATCACCTTAGTGAGCTTCTATAGATTAATCAGAATCTTATTAATTTTAATGTTGGTTTTACTATTTTTAGTATAGCTATCCTAGTGATGAATAACTAGTTTTCTTTTTTATTTGTTTTTATTTTCTTTTATAAACAGATTTTTAAGCTTTTTTTGTGATTTTGTTTATATTATTTAATTTTTTGTTTTAATAGGACCGTCATATCCATAGCACTAAGGTTCCTTTAGGTAGTTAATAGGCATCCTCTAGCCAACTTCCTTACGGCTTTGATTGGTCAGAATCATATTATTAACTGTGTAGAAAATTAAAGCAGATCTGCCAACCTTACTCTATTATTCAGAATAATTTTTCTTAAAGTTCTTTTGATGAAAGAAGAAGGAATTTCGTTCTCTAGAAAACTTTCTAATAGTATATTAATGTGGTAATTGAAATCCAAATTGTTGCTGCAAATTCTTGAAATTCTTAGGACCTGAGAAATTAGTACATTCTCAATTACTTTGGTTGAAATGTTATTATTCCAGTGTAGATATTTAATTACTTTGAAAGGAAAATTAACTCTTTTATCAAAGAGGCTAATTGATGGGTTACCTCTGTTGAGCTTAATGCTTAAATCTAGGAACTCAAGTTCCTGATTACTGTGGTTTGTTTTACATAAGTTAAGAGAGCTAGGATAGATATTATCAAAGTCACTCTCTATAACTTCTGAATTATTGATACACAGCAGATCATCAATATATCTAAAAGTGTAAAGGTAGTTATCTGAGCAGGTGGGGTGATTTTTAATGAATTTATATTCCTTAAAGAACAGGAATAGATTAGCGATATTTGTGGACATTGATGTTCCCATTGGAATACCGTTCACTTGCTTATAGAGAGTATTATTATATAAGATATGGTTATTTTTTATGCAGCAATTGAGATAAGAGTTCCAAGTTCCTACATCAACAAATTGGTTAAGTTTAAATTCTGCATACAGCTCCTTAAATGTAGTGATTATATCTGATAGAGGCAGATTAGTATATAGGTTTTCAAAATCATAACTATTAATATTAATTGTATATATAATTCATTTTTTATTATTAAATCGTGCTTTATATGGTAAATTCTTCGCGAATCGATGGTATCTTTTTTCGCACGAGTCTTCATGTAATTTTTGCTTTATATTATCGTTTCACATATCGAATGTCAAAGGTTTTTGAGTTAAAATCAAATTACCAACATTCGTTTTCACCGAAGCAACGGTGACGTCATATAAGTGGTAATGTGACTGCAATAAATATAAATACGCTGGTAGATTTTCATAGCAATTGAAATTTGAAAAAAAAAGTTTCGCCCTTGGATATTAGCGATGGCAACACAATTTTGCGCACGCTTCCAAAAACATCTGACTTGCTAGCTTTTAAATGTACAGTTTCAAACGAAATTGTTTACGAAATTGTTTATAAGCAAGGTTCTTTTTAGATTTATGCTGAAAGTAACGACGTATTTTGATCTGTTTTCTATTATTATTTTGTTCTGTTGTCTATTAATATGTTAACGATGAAAGTGAAGAGTAACGACGTATTTTGATTTGTTTCGTGTAGGCTTGAAGTTTTAAATTTACAGTTATGAACGAAATTGCTTATGTGTCTGTCGTCTGGCAGAATAAGTCAGGCAGACATGTGTTTTCCAAAAGAGCAAAGAAATATGCAGCGTATGGCCATTTCAACTGTATATCATATATATCATCTGTATTTCAACTGTATTTTAATATCACCACGTTCTAAGAACGGGTATTTAACTAGTGTTTTTATAGATTTGCAAGTTCAAAGCATAAGTACAAATATATGCATTTAAAAACATTATAGATTACTATAATCGAAGATTGATCGGAGTTTACGGAAAACCAAATTGTGAGCGTATGAAGGGTTTGGGGCATCCATTGTGCCGGCTCCTATGTTGAAGACCCAGACTTGATCATATGTTGAAGAAATACATCACAGACTTGATCACATGTTAAGGAAATACCACAAATAGTTCACATGTTAAGGAAATACCACAAATAGTTCACATGTTGAAGAAATGCCATCACATACTTGTTCATATCTGCAATACCCGTTGCGCAAGTGAGGACGTATGAAATGAAATGCTAGTAGCTATTTACCTGTTCCTCCGAGGGGTGAAAGTAAAGAACGCCAGCGAGGATTGAAGGTTTCAAAGGAACTTACAGAAAAACAGAAATAACTTAACAAAAACCATTTCATTTATTAGTAAAATGAGAAAATATTAGAGATGGGCACCGATCATTCAGGGGAATAAAATACCTTACGTATCACAAGGGATGTATGGCATAGAAGTCTTTTCGTACTTCTACGTTATTTTAAAAAGACATAACCATAAGATGAAATAGTTCCTAAATTAAACCTTAACGGCCAAACGAAACATGTAAACTACAGAAGTCAAACTTACGGAAAAGATGCTTTATTCAAGGATGTAGCCAACACATCGTAACATAGCATATTGCATTGAACTCTCCACACACCACACAGCTCTTAACACAACGCTCAACTTGCAAACTTCTCCAAGCAACGCTCTCTTTAACAACGCTCGCCAAGCAACAGTTTAGTCGTCGTTTTTATCTCTCGTTCTTATCTTATATCAGGCATACGTCACGTTCATTCAACCTCAATTATGTTGCTAACAGTATTCGTTTGAGAGAAAAGATATTACGTTAAGAGTGAAGAATAACAGAATAAACTCAAGATTTACATAGGGAAAGAAACTAAAAAGGAAAGTTAATTTAGAATATACGTCACAGATGCTTATACCAAAGAAAGACGGGACCATGCATTTTTGCACTGCACATCGGAAACTCAATTCAGGTACTGAGTGAGATGTATTTCCGACGCCAAACATAGAACTGATTAATTACCCGACAAAACTTTATTGGACAAAAGGGTATTGGCAGGTAAACTTTTTTTTTTATTGAAAGTTTACTGATCACCGTGAGAAACTCAATGGACTATAAGCAGCTACCTGTCCCTAATTTAGGGTCACTGGTTCCAGGGAAGGGAGAGAACCAGTGCCGTAAGACAAACACAACATCCATGCCTCACGGGATTCGAACCCGGACCCCGTTCGGACAAATGATCAGAGGCCATCGCTTAGACCACTGCGCCACCGGGGCGGCAAGTTTATTTTACCCTATGCAGATATAGTAAGTCCATTCTGGCCGCCCCGGTGGCGCAGTGGTCTAAGCGATGGCCTCTGATCACTTGTCCGAACGGGGTCCGGGTTCGAATCCCGTGAGGCATGGATGTTGTGTTTGTCTTACGGCACTGGTTCTCTCCCTTCCCTGGAACCAGCGACCCTAAATTAGGGACGGGCGACTGCTTATAGCCCATTGAGTTGCTCACGGTGGTCGTTAAACCTCCAATCAAAAAAAAAAAAAAAAAAAAAAAAAGTCTGTTCTCAGATACACTTAGAAAGGTAAGTCCAGATCCCATCAACTGGACAGCCATGTCAACAATCTTTCGACACCTTAAAATCACACCTGTATTAAAATATAGTTTTGACAACAGTAAAGACACATTTGTACAAACAGATGCAGATGTTAGTGACTTGGGAACAGGCGCGACGCTACAGGTGGGCTGTGGGGTGAGCTTCAGCCCTCCTTTGAGCCCATCCTTTATCTCCCCTCCCCGCGAAAATACCCTTCTTTGAGCCCACCCTTCAGCACCCCCCCTCGCCGAAAATATTTAAGCAGTTAGAACAAATAGCTGGTGAACCGTCTAAGATTTTAGGGAACTTAGATAAACGTTCGTGAATTTCTCGAATTCCAAAATTTTGTTACACAAATGAATTTTTCAAATTTTATGAAAATATGAGAAATATTTTATATGAAATTTTTTATGTAAAATTTAGTGCTTGGACTTCTGGGAAATGGAGGGAATCCTTTGAGCGAATTTCTAAGAGAGTAGTAGAAAGACACCGTTTTTGTAGTTACAGATTGAAAAGATGAGAGAGAGAGAGAGAGTGAAAGAGCGAGAGAGTGAGAGAGTAAGACAGAGAGCGAGAGAGAAAGACAGAGAGCGAGAGAGAAAGACAGAGAGCGAGAGAGAAAGAGATTTCTTGTTAGGTCACAAACTAAAATTCATAATTAACAAAGAGCTTTATGACAGCAAAAAAAAAAAAAAAAAAAAAAGAAGAAGAAGAAGAAGAAGAAGGAAGAAAAAGAAACAAAGTAAGAAAAATTTCGTGTGTAAACTAAAACTGCGAAGAAATAGTACTTGCTATAGAGATTCGTATCTATGGCTCCCATACCACTTACATTGGATAAATACTACGTACAGTATGCAACTGAAAACTTTTTTTGACTAGGGATAACATCTGCGGCGGTTAAAATGTACATGAACAGATATAGCTGTTCAAAATTATGTCCCCCTCCCCATCATGCTTAGCCCCACTTAATAGCCCACCCAGTTCTGAGCTGCTGCTGTCGCCCATTGCTTGGGAATAGGAGGAATTTAGATAGGGAAAAAATATCCAGTAGCGTACTTAAGCAGAAAACTTAGAGAGCCAGAGAAACGTTACATAACTACTGAGACGTTATAGCAGTAGTATGGGCTACAGACAACTTCAAACCATATTTCAATTCAAAACTCCTTACTATAGCGAGTCATTACCCAGTGATATGATTAGAACACATAAATACCTAAACCAGATGCTCACCTCATTTATGAGAACACAATTTTAAAGTGGAATACAAACCAGGAAATAAGCACAATAAAGCTAATGGTCTGTCTAGAGCAGGAATGGCCTAAGCGTCGGCCGCAGGGCGCAAAATGGTAGCCCGCGGTGAAAAATCGTATTATTTGCGGAATTTTAGTATTCACGTTTCTGAAGGCAACTCGAACGTAGAATCCAGGCCTTTGGAAACGCAACGGATTTTCTTGATTTTCGGTGCTCTAAAAATACGTTGCGATTCGGCGGTGCCAAATCTTTTTCCCTTTCCATAACTGCTGCGCTCTCGCAGTGCGCATGCGCGTCGGAGATTCGGCCCGGAGAGACAGCTTTGCAGTGGACTTACCGTTCAGTGGAGTGTATTGTTGCTGTTTGTGGTACTCCCCGAGTTCCGCGTTATTTGGTACACTCTGACCAACGTGAGTGCAACAGGCGGCAGAAGTAAGAAAGCAAAAACTTATCACTATCACAGTGAATGGGAGCAAGAGTTTTTATTTATTATGGTTAAGTTTGTTTGTCTTATTTTAACTCCTGCGTTGCGTTGCCTAAGAAAGCGAATGTACAAAGATATTTTAAAACCGTTCACAAAACATTCGCTACGACTTTCCCAAGTGGTAATGAACTTCGAAAGACTAAAGTTCGTGAACTTAAGTCGCCTACATCTGAAAGACAAATTTATTATTTTTTGAATGTTATTTCAAAAAATTAAAAACCATTATTCTGTTATTATTTTAATTGCTTTGTTTGGTCTCAAGTTTTATTAAAGGAAGCTTGTGTGTTATCGGAGTTTTAATTTTTTTAAAGAGATATGCCTGAAAAATAGCAATGTAAGGGAACTTACACCTAAAACATTTTCAACTTATTTACTCCGTTACGGTTGCTACAATTTCTCAGTTTTTATTTTGAATACGTTTCCTCTTTCAGGTTGATCGAAAAGAAGTTTCATTATTCCTTTTTTTTTTTTAATTATTATTTTTTGTATTGTCTTGAATGCATTTTCTACGCTTCAAATATAAGTAATTATTTCATTTTGTGGTGTTCATTATGATGTCCTTGCCAGGTGCCCCCCTTCCCCCTACGAATTTCGTCAGTTAATTTATTAGTCGGCCGCCCCGGTGGCGCAGTGGTCTAAGGCGCTGGCCTCTGATCATTCGTCCGTAAGGGGTCCGGATTCGAATCCTGGTGAGACATGGATGTTGTGTTTGTCTTACGGCACAGGCTCTCTCCCTTCCCTGGAACCAGTGACCCTAAATTAGGGACGGGCGACTGCTTATAGCCCATTGAGTTGCTCACGGTGGTCGTTTAACCTCCAATCAAAAAAAAAAAAAAAATTATTAGTCGACCGCCAATATGTACTAAGATCGCCCCAGGACCCAAAAAGTTTGGCCATCCCTGGTCTAGACAATCTGCATAAATATATGTATAACTCAGCTGAAGAGGATAATAGTTTCTACAATTAAGAATCAGAGTCGTCTTATACACTGAGTGGCCAACTTATTATGACCACCTGACAGTTTTAAGCAAATGAGCTATGGCTGCACGCTGTTGCCGCCAGAGGGCGATGCTGGTATAAAAAAGGAAAGCTTAGTGCTTGCGACAGTTGTGGAATTGATTTTTGGGTAACGAGATGGGTAAAAAATGCGATTTGACGGACTTAAACGTGGGATGATTGTAGGAGCTCGGAGCCATGGAGCAAGTATAACTGAAACCGTCGCATTCCTTAAATGTTCCAGAGCAGCTGTTGTTAAAGTGTTTAAAGACTGGACTGTCAGCCAAAAAAACTGGGTCTCTACGTGCAACGTGTGGTCGTCATCGACTAGTGACTGCTCGGGCGGAACGGAGAGTGTCCAGACTGGTAACAGACAACAGAAGGGCAACAGTGCAACAAATAACAGACCATCTTAATCAGGGATCCCCTCAAATGATCTCTGCATGCACTGTTCGCCGTATACTGCATCGGATGGGATATGGCAGCCGAAAGGCCTGTTCGAACACCTTTGCTGTCTGCCGTTAACAAGAGAAAACGTCTCCAGTTCGCACAGGAGCACAAGGATTGGACAGTCGATAATTGGAAAAAATTATGTGGTCCAATGAATCAAGTTTTCAGTTGCACCATGCCGATGTACGATGAGAATTTGGCAGAAACAGCACGAAAGCATGGACCCCAAATGCATTGCTACAACCCTTCAAGCTGTTGAAGGCAACGTTATGGTTTGGGGAATGTTTTCCTTGCATGCTTTGGGCCCTTTAATTCGTGTTGATCAACGTCTGACTGGCACATCGTTGCTGACCAAGTGCATCCTGTCATGTGGATGGTTTATCCCAATGGCGATGGCTACTTTCAACAAGATAATGCGCCCTGCCATAGTGCTCGTACTGTACAGGATTGGTTTCAGGAACATGCCGGTGAGTTTACTTTGCTTAGGAGCTCCCACAATATCCAGATCTCAACCCCATTGAGAATTTGTGGGATGAATATGAGTGAGCCATCAGACAGCTGGATCCACAACCCTGCAATCTCACACTCCTGCAAAGTGCTCTCCATCAAGCATGGTCTCAGATTCCACAAACCACCTATCAACATCTCGTGGAGTCCATGCCACGAAGAATCGGCGCAGTATTAAAGGCAAAGGGTGGCCCAACGAAGTACTGAGGGGGTGGTCATAATAAAGTGGCCACTCAGTGTATATGGTATGTACTGATCATGTGTTGCACCTCTCCAGTTACGTATGTAACATTGTAGTAATACTATATGATGCGTGTAATTTTGATGTATATATTTTTTATCTATGTATGTATGTGAGCAGGTATCTTTCGGGCACTCCCCTGGTGGTCTTAGAGCTGATTCAAATCCCGGTGAGACATGGATGTTATGCTTGTCTTACGGCACTGGATGTTTTCCTTCCGTGGAGCCAGTGGCCCAAAATCAGATAAGAGCGACTTCTTATTGCCCATTGAGTTACTCACGATGGTCGTTAAGGTGGTTTCACCAAAAATCTCTGCCATACGTTTCCAATGGTAAAACTTCTTTACATATTTTCTTCGCAATTAATGTGTTCCCAAGGATAAAAATTTGCACATCCATAAAACTAACTTTAATTTATAGCATGGGATACTTAATACTTGCTAAAACATATCCATAATTATATTAAAAATCAATCATTTTTCTTTGAGTAATGTTCAGACCTGTTAACAGATGTCGCGACCTGTACATTGATGACGTCAGTTAACAAACAATTATCGGATTGCTGAATTACGTTTATGTTTTTAGCAAGTATTTACCATGCTATAACTTGAAGTTTGTTTTATCGATGTGCAAATTTTCATCCTCAGGAATACATTAATTGCGAAGAAAATATGTAAAGAAGTTTCGCCATTGGAAACATAAGGCAGAGATTTTAGGTGGAACCGCCTTAAACCCCCAAACAACAACCAAAAGAAAAAAAAATATTGTAGGTGAATTCTGCAAGTGGGTTTTACAAAGTGAAAGTCTGTATTAATGTGTTGCACCAATATGACACACAAGCATGCCCGTATTTAAGCACGAGCAACATGTGTAGCTGCACAGGGCAGCGAAGTTTGGGGGGCGGCAAAATAGTTTAAAAATAAGAAAACTGACAAACAACGCTGTGAAAATATCAGGAAAAGCAAGCAGCTGCCATCTAATTAATGCAGCTAGCAGGAGTCCAAGTCACAACAGCAGATGCAAGTTACAGAAGAATTCACTTGGTTACAATTCACACTGCGCTGTGATAAATCACGAAGAGCATGCTGGGTAGCAGACAGAGTGAGGAACGTGCGCTGTTGGCTAGACGATCACTGTTGCTTAAGGTTTTCAGTAGCAGACGCTGCCTGTGATTTTTCGATAACCGTGATCGAATCACAGGTAGTGAAATATCGCTGATTTCTAGTTGTTATTGCTTGTAGCGTGCTTTGTTTACTTGTTCACACTGAGGTTATTTGTTGTTGTTTAATTTGAAGAGTTTTTTCAAGACTGAGTTACGTTTAAACATAGAACTCTTGTGTTTTCTGCTAAAACAATTAAATGTAAGCAAATTACAGTTTACGTTATAAGTTATAAATAAAATGGACGAACGATCGAGGTTAAGCAGTGCTGCACATCGTAAAAAAGAAGAAAAAGGCACTTGAGACGAACTAATTAGGTTGTAATAAATTCGTTTGTGTGAACGCAAAGGCTAGGAGAAAACCACTTCTGTCACTGAGGTAAGCTCCATTAATGAGGATTTTTTTATGATGATCATTTTTCTGTGTTTCAATATATCTTTTCTTCAGACTTTTTATTCATCGGACTTCAGTATGGATATTATATTAATTGTTGTGCAGGAATATTTTTCTGCAGAATAGTTTTATAAACTTGCGAATTTCTCACTTCTTATGGTTTATTCAATTATGTTACAATATTTCAATGAAATTGAAAATTAACGAGCATTTTGTATAAGTTTTCACAACCATAGATCTGTTAGTTAATGCTGTGAGTTGCTGAGAAGTGATATGCTGGTGGGGGAGGTGGGCGAGAGGACGTAAAATAAATGACTGCACCGGAGCTTAACATATCCTAAATACGGGCCTGCATACTTGGAACTAGTAAACTGAATTTCGGCGAAAATTTTGATATTCTATGAACTGTGCTAATGTGATTCGTCAGCCAAACTCATCTGTTCGACTGCCTTCCCCAGAAACAGCGTAAACTTAGGGGGAGGGGAGGACTACGACGAAAAAATACATTAACATATTTAACCATAAACTAATATAACGATATAATATACTGTTCTGTTCCTTTCGTGGCATGTGTGGGCGCTCTCTCAGTCAGTCTTATACTTTGGGCCATTTGGAAATGTGTGTGTGTGTGTGTGTGTGTGTGTGTGTGTGAGGACACAGCGAGAGGGCGGATATGCAAACTTCTCGCGAGCGAATTTAATCACGTGTGCATTGTGGCTTGTTTTTCTCCCGGCCTCCTTCGCTGGGCAGAGGCAAGGTGAAGAGAGAACAAAGATAAGTTCTTGGCGAGTCTGCGGAAGGAAGCTCGGTTTTGTGTGTTTTAGTTTTAGAGCAAAAAGTAATGGCTACCCGGTGTCTCATCTGAGTCATATATAATATTTGTTTGTGACATGATGTCTTTGTATTCACCTTATTGTTGCCTCTACGTTATTAAATGCATGCACTTTAATTCTGCTTAGCACGAATACTGACTGTTTTTTTTTTTTTTTTTATTGGAGGTTTAACGACCACCGTGAGCAACTCAATGGGCTATAAGCAGTCGCCCGTCCCTAATTTAGGGTCACTGGTTCCAGGGAAGGGAGAGAGCCAGTGCCGTAAGACAAACACAACATCCATGCCTGACCGGGATTCGAACCCGGACCCCTTTCGGACGAATGATCAGAGGCCATTGCCTTAGACCACTGCGCCACCGGGGCGGCACTGGTTTATTTGCATGTACCTGGGCTACACTGAAGAGACTGATTAATATAAAATCAGACATCTTGGCATACGTTAAATGTCCACCAGGCCTGGCCGACTGTTTAGTGACATCACGAGGAGCAGCTAAAATCTCTCAGAGCAGTGGTTGATTCTAACTTCTGTGTGAATAATGACCAAGTAAACCAATGGGGTTAGAGATTTCAGCCGCTCGTCGTGACCTCACGATGCATTCACATAGACCGATGGTCACGCCGAGGCCTAGTGCATCCCCAGAAGAAAGGGATATATGTCGCTCTGACCACTCCCCTTCCCCATCGGATGGTTGCATCAGCGTGAAGAATAACCCCGTATTTTTTACTATTCTTAAGGATGTCTTTGAATGAGTGTTAGGGTTCATCTTCTGCGATAGATGGCGCAAAAATCACTCCTTGAGCGTGACTCTTACGTCTTGAGAGAGTGTCTCAGAAGTTGGCGTCAGCGGATCACTGCAGACCTCGCCATATTCAGAATGGAAGCGGTCTCTCGTTGGCTCCACAACGAAAAGACAAAATACGCGCTGTTACGTTTTAACTAATGACGTTATTTGGGGTGGAGCTCAGTAAATAGGCGGAGTTTCTACAGCTCAAATTAAGGGATTCTCTGCTAATGTACACATTTTCTCTTCAAAAAATGAAAGTGCAGTAGGATTTAAGATGATTTACGGAAGACAAGATTTCAATCTCACTTTTGGTTCCATTCAATGATTTCTATTTGGCTTAGATAATTAAAAAAATCAGACAGAAAAGAGAGATTTCGTTTGTTCCAGACAGAAACACGGCTAAGCTAACTTATCGCGCCATCTTGCGCCAAATTGGAATACTTTTGAGTCGGACAAATTGACTTTCAAAAAATATTCTAACAAATTTTTCGGAATAAAAACTGCGGCATCTATTAGCTATGAGTCGTTTTTATTTGTGTTCAAAATTTCAAACACTACAAAGCTGAGAAAATGTGTACAAAAGAATGTACATTGCAGATATAGGATAGAATTTCTCTTGCACTCATTCAAAGACACCTAAATGCGCAGTTCTCCCAATCGGATTTGGTTGCAACCATGAAAGGCATTTTTTTTTATATTTTTAGGTTCCAGATTTTGCACTAAGTGACATTAAATGTTATTTTCAACAATTTGTCGGTTGCTGTGCTTATGTTTCACGTGCAAAGAGCGATGGATTTATTTGTTCAACTGACGCCACGTGTTTAGATGATTCTCACCTTTTTCTTTAAGATGATAAAGTAAGATAATACGAAAGGCACGGAGTAAAAAAAAAAAAAAAACGAAAGAAGGAAAAGGAAAGAAAAAAATATTTCTAGTAATACTACTGTTTTCATAACCTTTGCTCATTTGCTCAGATGTGTCTCTACAACCGGTGCTTCTATAGCGTTCTTGTTTTCTACACATGTGTGCATTTATTTCAAAAATAAATTAGAACACCCCACATAATGTGTTTGTATTAAAGTTCTGATCATAGATTCCCATCGCTACTTTTCAGCATTTATTAGTTTGTCAGATGTATAATGAATAAAATTCTCCGGCTGGACGTGTAGTGCAGGAAAGCTTACGTTAAGTCGCGTTAGGGTTATTGAAAGGTTACTTGAAGTAGCTAAAGTGTGCTTAATCTTCAAAGTGCTAGAGTTTGTTTAGGTAAGACACGCACGTGCAATAAATTCCAACAATATGGAATTTATTGTTTTACTCAGCGTTCCTCATTATCTTGAATATCAGTAATATAACTTCGGTTTTAGTACATTAGTACCTTGAAGGCTCCTTATTAGAGCGGTAAACACAATATACCCTGAACTTAACGTAAACACTCAATGAAATAGACTTAACGGCCAGACAGAGGTCTGACAATAAAATGAACTAAGAAAACGTACTCATTTTTAACCTTTTATTGGGGAGCTCCTGGTATTACTAAAATACACACTCCAAAATAACACAACTACTGATAGCCCGAACTTTCGTACTATCGTAATATCGTAGAAAAGTAGGTAAATCGCATATCAATAATCAGGAAGAACCTATCACATATAAAACGAAGCTCTGCGGTATACTTGAGCGCGCCTATATATACTGCATACCACCACGTCATGACTTACACTCGTTGCCACATATAATTCAGCGGGAGAAACAACATCTCGTTAAAGTGAGAAGATAATTTGCATAGGAAAATAAAATAACAAGAGATAGTAAAATCAAAAAGAAACTGAATCTAGAGTATACGTTACAGATGCATTTGCTCATTATATGATGAAAGAACTTAAATTCGTATTTTACAATTCCATGTAGACTAAGGTAATCAAATGTAAGTTTTGACTGACATGGAGTTCAGTAAAATAAATCTAGGTTTACGACATTTATTCTTGGCTAAATTAATAAACAAGAAATAGATGTATAATAAGTGTACATTTCAGGAGTTCCCTGCTGTATCCAGAACATTTTAACTGGTACCTTTATATTCATTTACCACATTGTGTAGTATCTCTTCTACCGAAGGGTGCTTAGAGCTTCGAATTTTCTATCAGGGGAACATCGAGAAAGGTGTTAATATGTGGAGCGACAAGGTCTGGTTCGTTCAAGTGCACATAATGACCACCTCTCATTACAATAATTTGAAAAGTTTTACATGACCTTCTGCAGATGTCCAAAAATGTCTCATAGGATGTAATAGAACTCATTTCATTAAAAAAGGAGTCACTAATACGAAATAGTAACATGTTACATTTTAGTTTGCTATAAATTGCCTCCAAAATATCATCGGTAACCGCTTGGAGCATATTATCAACGGATCTGATTCTGATGTCACTGGCGAAAACTAGTCCTTTACCACATGGCGAAGGTTTTGTCGCCCTTTTCATGAGAACTTCTGCTGACCTTTCAGTGACTTGGTAATTTGGTGAAAGAACCATCCTTGTTTTTGCTTCTTCTGGGGAGTATACAGGAACTGGATTATCCAATTTGCACTCTAACATCAAGATAACGTCCAAAATATCCTTAATCATTTCTGGCAGTACTTCTGCGTCGCGTGGTACTGGTATAATGGGATCCAGTAGGACTATATTTGAAACTCTCTCTTGAAACGAGCTAGCATACACCACAGCAAAAAATGATGCTAGACTATGAGCAATTATACTGAACTGTTTCCACTTAAAATATCGAACAACACACTCAATATCTAGAAGAATTTCCATGACACTGTAAATCGTTCCACGGGGCTTATGCGGTGATGAACCGTGTCCACGAAAATCAAAAGCAACTACATACAATGACGGAGACAGTAAAGGAATGAGATTATCGAAACTGCCTGCATTACATTGCCGTCCGTGAAGAGCCAACACAGGTGATCCCTGATCGCAACCCCAGGCTTTTCCTGCGATAAAACCACCGGGAACAGGAATTTTAAGTTCTTTTTCTTGACTAGACATTTTCTCAATGTAGTTTTCAGAGTTCAGCGCAGAACCACTGTCAAGGTTAAATGTCCGTTATCTATAAAAAAAGAAAGTATGTCAAAAACCTTCAGGCATAAAAGTTTAATATAATGCAAGTAATTTTAAGGCAAAATAAAAAGAAAGTGTTCCATGTCAAAATTACCAGCAACTTTAAAGAAAGTGATTCAACCATTGTGCAGTGCAATTACGTAAAGTGGTAAGGAAATGCTGATTGAGTATCACGTTTGAATGTCACGCTAGAAACTGAGGTCAGGTTTGGTATCTGTGGCGAAGTGTAGCGTGGAGTGGAGCTCTTCAGCGCCTGCCTGAAATCTTCACCTTGAGAGGCACAGAATTGCACTTCTGAAGTTTTTTCTATCCGTTTTCAGCTTTTCCTTTATCAAAATAGTCATAGATAAAACTTTACGGGTTTTTCTTTTGTGAGATATAAGGCATTTTCTCTTTTTAAAGGATTCGCAAATGAGACGTGTTCCACAGAAATGCCACTCAAGAGTGACGACTGTCTGTGGCCAAAACTGATACTCCAGGTGGTCATCCCTTAATCTCCCCACCCTGGTATGACGCTCAAGAGTGTGCGTCTGTGGGTATCTTTATTTGTAACATTGACAAAATCATCGTTTGTGATGACTTTCTTGTTTGGGGTTTGTGATGGATACAGTACGAAACATGAACACAGCGGAGAATCATATGAGAGAAGCTCAGCACTAAATCGAATAAAATAATAATAATACTAGGGCTGTCGACCGATCAATGTTTTTAATCGGTTAATATTTCACCTTTGATCGATTAATCGATCAATTAATTGGTAATTTTATCGAGTGATAAAAAATACTGTCACAAAAAATATATGACTATAAATTATATTATGCATTATTCTATTACGTATTATATGGATACCAAATCCGTTGTCTGAAATGTTAGAGTGTTGAATGCATCGTAGCCTGTTAATCTAGTAGTGTTCATTTCTTTACTTTATCAAAAAATCAGAAATACAAATTAATAATAATTACCTTTAACCTGGTTTGCAGTCACTGCTTTAGCCAAGATTTTAGGCACAAGAGCTTGTCAACATTGGATGGTTTAAGGAAGTACGAAGCTTGTTGACAACAATACCAGCGGCACTAAACACCCTTTCACTTGGCACAGACGTTTCTGGAATGCACAGCAACCGTTTTGCTAAAGTAGCAAGCAACGGCAACTATAACGAATGAGTTTTCCACCACTGAAGAGGATCTGTAAAATCGTCGTCGAGTTCAACCGAGCTCTGATAAACTTGAAGCTTTAATTCTATCTGTGCGCTGACATTTGTGTATTCCTATATTTCTGTTTCTGGAATCGACGAATTGTCAAAACATAGTTTTTTTCGTTTATGTTGCACATTACTTTGTTCTTGGTGTAAGTGCAGCTGTTGATTTGTGCTACTGCATGAAATTCTGTTCCACACTAGCTCTCGGGTTTTTTCTGGTATACAACGAAGTGTCTTGAATCGAGGGTCAAGGGCAGTAGCTTCTTCGTACTTGTCGTATAAAGGCCATTGACTGAGTCTTTCCGTCAGATCATCGAGCAACAAAGCTTTAAGTCTGCAAATATATGCTGGGTCGGTATCGGACAATCTCATTGCGCTTTTGAGATGTGTAAAAGCAGGAATTACAACACTGGCAGTTACGTACTTGTGACCTCCGAGTATTTCAGTGATTTCCAAGCGAGGTTTCAATACACTGATTAGCTTCTCAAGCACTTCCCACTCAACTGTTGTCAGAACAGGGGTATTTGATGCGTTGGCTACCAGAATGGTGTCTACTGCGGTTTTAGCTTTCACCAGACTTTCCACCATGATGTAGGTTCTATTCCAGCGTGTCACTATGTCCAGTTGCAGCTTAGTATCAGGAAGACCAAGTTCTTTTTGCTTAGACGAGAGTGTAGCCTTTAAATGCGAGCTGTGTTTAAAATGTCCTACAATTTTTCGGCATTTAGCTAGAACCTTTTCTATCGATGCGACTTTAAGAGCTTTATTTATACTTAACTGTAAAGTATGTGCTGAACATCTTACACTGTCAAACTTTGATCTGTTAACGCCTAGTACAATATTTCTGGCATTATCAGTGCAGATGGCAACAATCTTGTCCTCTAGTTCCCATTTTTCAACGGGTACCTCATATTCAGTTGTACACTGATCTGCAGTATGCTTCTCAATCACCTGTTTCTGTTTCACTTGAAGAGTTGCATCGCAGTAATTCCACTCATTGTCAATCCAGCGTATTGTTATTGCTAAGTAGCTGTCGTTGGCGAGCGAGGTCCAAAAATCTCCAGTTAAACTCACATAGGAAGCTCCCTTTAATTCATTACACACTCTTGACTTCTGAATGTCGTAAATTTGGACAATTTTGTTCACAATGGTACTTTTGGCAGGCAAATTGTAACACTTAGAATTCAGAGCTGTTTGCAACAACACTTTCAGGCTAGGATCTTCAGCAATACTGACAGGTCGCGAACTAGATGCAATCCACAACGCTAATTTATTTGTTAATTCCTGTTCTTTTAATGTAGAAACAGACTTTTTGATGAAGGAATTTATACCCATTTGCTTCATAGTGGTGGCATTTGAACTAGGCTGCTCCTGTGGCGTATTTGATACAATTTGCATGAATGGATGTTGCGATTGTAAATGATAACGTAAGCTAGTTACACTTCCACTGTACTTAAATTTTTTCTTACATTTTAAACAATAAGCATGTCTGAGATTAATAACTTCCCCACTGTCTTCTCATTTATATCCAAAACAAGAGGATAATTTCCCTTTTAATCCCCGAAACTTCATTTTTGGAGCTCAAATAAACGTGACAGCAAGAGATGAATCAGCGTTCAAACTTTTTTTCATTGACACTTTGACAGACACTCACAAGCTCATCCCAGTAGGCTCCGCCACCAATAAAGGAACACTATTTGCTTTTTCAATTAGGAGAGTGGGGGTAAAAATTTGCCCCAGACTTTTGCTCTTGCACTGTAAATTCTTCCTGTTGACGGTTACAATACTTCTGCAACAGTACGCAACTTGGTCCCTGGGTAATTAAGACTAATCATACTCCCATTGATTCTAAGAAACACGTGTATTAATCCTCCGTCTTTCCTATTGAAAGCTGAATCTCGTTGTGAGGCCCAGCAGGACCAGCGGCGTATTCTCATCTGCATCGATGTAATAAAACCTCGGGGAACCACTACCCAAGCTTGGAAGATGCCGTCCGTCTGTTATATCGATCTTACGTATTGAAACAACTGACTCTGCCCAGAAGATTTAGTTGAGACAGGAGTAGAAGAGGTGTGGCACCCCTTAATGGCTGACGGAGCTGCATTTTTCCTGAATAGCTACAGTCAACAAGGGGATAGCAGGGAGGGGAAGCACAGACAGACCATCATATGAGAAACGAGTACAGCGCACAGCAATAAAAGAACGGGGGAACCACGAGGTCGAGAAGCCCTTAATGAAATGCTGGCAGGACAAGTACAGTGTTAAAAGCGGAAGTTCGGACCTGACGATGGACTTTGAAGACTAGAAGCCGCCCCGGTGGCGCAGTGGTCTAAGCGATGGCCTCTGATCATTCCTCCGAAAGGGGTCCGGGTTCGAATCCCGGTGAGGCCTGGATGTTGTGTTTGTCTTACAGCACTGGCTCTCTCCCTTCCCTGGAACCAGTGACCCTAAATTAGGGACGGGCGACTGCTTATAGCCCATTGAGTTGCTCACGGTGGTCGTTAAACCTTCAATCGCCGCCCAGGTGACGCAGTGGTCTAAGCGATGGCCTCTGATCATTCCTCCGAACGGGGTCCGGGTTCGAATCCCGGTGAGGCATGGATGTTGTGTTTGTCTTACAGCACTGGCTCTCTCCCTTCCCTGGAACCAGTGACCCTAAATTAGGGACGGGCGACTGCTTATAGCCCATTGAGTTGCTCACGGTGGTCGTTAAACCTTCAATCGCCGCCCAGGTGGCGCAGTGGTCTAAGCGATGGCCTCTGATCATTCCTCCGAACGGGGTCCGGGTTCGAATCCCGGTGAGGCATGGATGTTGAGTTTGTCTTACAGCACTGGCTCTCTTCCTTCCCTGGAACCAGTGACCCTAAATTAGGGACGGGCGACTGCTTATAGCCCATTGAGTTGCTCACGGTGGTCGTTAAACCTTCAATCGCCGCCCAGGTGGCGCAGTGGTCTAAGCGATGGCCTCTGATCATTCCTCCGAACGGGGTCCGGGTTCGAATCCCGGTGAGGCATGGATGTTGTGTTTGTCTTACGGCACTGGCTCTCTTCCTTCCCTGGAGCCAGTGACCCTAAATTAGGGACGGGCGACTGCTTATAGCCCATTGAGTTGCTCACGGTGGTCGTTAAACCTTCAATCGCCGCCCAGGTGGCGCAGTGGTCTAAGCGATGGCCTCTGATCATTCCTCGGAACGGGGTCCGGGTTCGAATCCCGGTGAGGCCTGGATGTTGTGTTTGTCTTACAGCACTGGCTCTCTCCCTTCCCTGGAACCAGTGACCCTAAATTAGGGACGGGCGACTGCTTATAGCCCATTGAGTTGCTCACGGTGGTCGTTAAACCTTCAATCGCCGCCCAGGTGGCGCAGTGGTCTAAGCGATGGCCTCTGATCAGTCCTCCGAACGGGGTCCGGGTTCGAATCTCGGTGAGGCATGGATGTTGTGTTTGTCTTACGGCACTGGCTCTCTCCCTTCCCTGGAACCAGTGACCCTAAATTAGGGACGGGCGACTGCTTATAGCCCATTGAGTTGCTCACGGTGGTCGTTAAACCTCTAACTAAAAAAAGAATAATACTAGCATACTGACACACAATGAACGATGGAATCCCTACTAATAGTGGTGACTGCTAGATTTAAATTTTTATCGCCATAAAAAGGCAAGTTTCCAAGAAGTGAAGACACGAGCACAAATGTTGTATTCAACAGATTCAAAACTACATGCAGTTTTTTGGAAGTTAATAATGAATTTTATTTTTATACCAATTTTCTAAGTAATCGATTCATCGGAAGAAGAAAATAATCGGCGTTTAAAATTGATCGATTAATCCGTCGATTAATCGATCAAACCCGACAGCCCTAAATAATACTAATAATAATACACAGCAGGGTGCGGAGCCCTCGCACAAACAGAGTACACGAATAGGCACAATCAAGTCACCAAGATTGCCCATCAGAAATTTGCAAGAAAGCACCACCTCATTACAACTGAGCCTGTCTCCTACTACAAGTATGAGCCAAGAACGCTTCTAGAGAACAACACCCACAAGATGTACTGGGACAGATCGATCAGAACAGATAAGACCATCCCCCACAATCAGCCCGACATTGTCCTGGTCAACAAGGAGAAGAAGTCAACATACCTTATTGACACAACCGTGCTCAACACATGCAACATCCAGAAGACGCACGGAGAGAAGCTGTCAAAGTATAACGACCTTCGATACGAAGTCAAGGAAATGTGGCATATGGAGAACGTCACCACCGTCCCCATAGTAATATCAGGCACAGGAGTTGCACCTAAGACCATTCACAGCTCTATACAGACACTAGACCTTCAAATTAACACCTACATGGAACTACAGAAAGCAGCTATTCTGAACACTTGTAGGATAGTAAGGAAGTTCCTAAACAACTGAGAGAAAGAAATACCACTTCCCAGACTTGGTACGTCGTACCTTCCCGGAAGAAAAGAGCAGAAAACCTCAGGAAGAGGTGGAATCATCTCTAAATAATAATAATAATAATAATAATAATTATTATTATTTTCTCTGTTCGACAAAACTAGTCTGCCGCTTTCCCAACCCCACCTCTCCGCCGTTTTCCCTGGCGGAATTAAGGTGTTAACGATCTCGCTCTGCTCATTGTGAACGATCAACTGCTCTTAGGATAAAACACCACTGCAGAGGGGAGATTTACAGGGTGTCCGTAAAGTCTTTTCCCATATTACAAAAATTAATATAAAAAAGAGTATGTAAGTTAAAATAAAATGGTTGGCAACATAATGTAGCAGCACTCAAAAAGTTTTTCTTCTGTTCTTTAGGGGAACGCTACTGCTGAATAAGAGGAGCATTTCATCGGTAATGGCTTCCATGCAAGAAAAAGCGGAGTGCGTGTTGTGGTTCCATGAGACCAAATCGGTGGTTACTGTCCATCGTCATTTTAGAAAAGAGTACAGACGATCACCACCGAAAAAGCATAAAAGCTTGGTATGAAAAGTTTAAAGCGACGGGTAGTATTGGCGATCTCCCCGAGCGGTCTGACCACCCGTTATACAAGAGATAGCTGCAGCTGTTCAAGAAACATTTCTGCGAAGCCCCAGGAAATCCATTCGTCGTGCTTCACTGGAAATTGGGATTCCCTGAGCCAAGGTTCACAAAATTTTACACCAACGTCTTCATCTGCATGCTTATAAGGTACAGATTGTTCAATCTCTTCAGCCTGATGACCGGCCTCGCCGTGCTGCATTTGCGACGGAGATGTTGCAGCGCATAGCTCAAGATAGTGATTATCTGCACCGTGTCTGTTTATCAGACGGAGCCACATTCTACGTCTCTGGGGGGATCAGAAAATCCCATTATGAAATCGAACAACAGAGGGCTAGCCCGAAAGTGAACGTATGGTGCGGTCTGATGCATGACAGAATCATCGGACAGTTCTCTCTTACAGAGCCCACTGTAACATGTAACGTGTACCTGGACATGCTGGAACTTTTTGTGGTACCTCAGTTGCATGCACTCTACCCTTTGGTTATTTTCCAACGAGAAGGTGCCCCACCACAGTGGTCAATAATGGTTTGCGAGTTCCCGAATGCCACATTTTCAAACAGATGGGTTGCCGCGACGGTCCCATGACATGACCACCTCGATCGCCCGACATAACCCCTGTAGACTTTTTCCTGTCGGATTATGTAAAAGACAAAGTTTACTCTAGCAGTGTTCCGGATGTCGAGATGTTGAAGAGCAGAATAACGGGCTTCATTGGTTCTGTCTCTGCTGAGATGTTAAACAAAACATGGGTGAAATCGAATATCACTTAAATGTCCTCTGGGTCACAAATGGTGCCCATGTGGAGGTGTACTGACATTTAAAAAAAAAAAAAAAAAGCTTTACTTGTGCACCATAGTTCTCGTGCAATCCCTTTCTTGTACCTGGAAATACCTTTTTTTATATTAATTTTTGTAATATGGGAAAGACTTTATGGACACCCTGTATATCTTAGAATGCGATGGCTACCAACGCCAAAATACATAGGGACACCTTAACAGCGGTTTTGGAACTGTTGCATTTGGATACTGGTCATACGTGACAGTGACAGTGATTTTTCAGTAACGGTGACGTACTTCTTGGGGAAGTGAGGGCAAGGGTGAAAATAAGACTGGAAATAAAGATAGACAATACATCCAACACACCATGGGGTAATATTTCTGTTAATACTCTTGCACATGTATAGTAAATAGAAAATGAAAAAAAGATGATATGCGAAGTCAAGAAATAGCTATTAAAAATATTCATAGAAGATTTTGCTGTAGAAAAGTTTTTGAACAAGTTCCGCCGTGGATATACGCGTTGTGTACTTGACTGCTTCCAACTCATTATTTTTTTAATTCCTTTTCGACAACAACTTTCTTTCGACTGGATGGTTTCAAATCGATTTTATTTTCAAGGTAGGGTTCAGGAAGCGAACTAATTAGAACGTCCTGATACAAGTTCAGTAAAATAGGCAAAATTCTAAAAACTATGTACAGTTAAATACAGCACGGTGCAATGATCTACAAAGGAGCATCGTGGTAAAGAGTGCATTCATATTTTGCACGAGAACATAAGAGACTGACGTAACAGTGCGTTTCAGAGTAAAGGTACAAATTCAGTACTGACAGATAACAGTGCAGGTGTACAATAATTGAGCAATGTGCGAAAAGAAACTACTGAGGACAAAGAATACAAAAAAAAAATGTAATAATCTGAGACAGACGGAATTAGAATATCTCAGTACTGGGCGATTTTGTATCATGCATAGTAAAGACAAGAATTATTTACACATGTACAGCATTGTGCAATTGAGGAAAACATAGGTAATAAGAAATCAACGTTGTATTGTAGTTTGAGTTAGATGACAATCTGACTAGTATATCTGGATACAAGTGAAATACAGTAAAAAATGTAACACGATTCTAAATTTTGTATAATTTATGTACAGCACGGTGCAATGATCAAAATAAGCAAAAGAATGATGAAGGCACTCATTGTGATAAACTGATACAAGAGATGGACAAACATGACATTTCATGGTAACTGGCGCAGTAATGCGATAGCAAACAACAGAACGTATTTACAAGATATGTACTACTTTGTGCAATTCACAACTGAAATGAAGATAGCGATAATGTGAAAACATGAGACTGACGCCACTTGATCGTCTCAACACATGAGCACATTACATAGACGTGGAAAAACTTGAGCCAAAACGGAACTAAGATATCGCAATCAATAATAGTGAAGGCGACTAATTACACATGTACATCATTGCGCAGTTTAGAAATACATTCGGTATAAGAAAGCAACTTTGCATTAAAGTATGATTTAGGAAACAATTCGACGAGTATTACTTAATACAAGTAAAATACGGTAAAGAAGTAACGATATTCTAAATATTGTATAATTTATATACAGTACAGTGCAATGGCCAAATTAAACATAAGAGTAGAGAGGGCGTACATATCGATGAACAAATGAAAGAGACGGACAAACAGGCTATTTCAAAAGAAAGATGCAATATGGTGATAACAAACAACAGAACGTAATTATAATATATGTACAACATTGTGCAAATCACTATGAGAACAAAGAAAGCATTAATGTGAAAACATGCGATAGACGGGAGTTGTTCGTCTCAACATATGAAAGATTCACGTGGATGATAGAGACTACAATAATGAAACACAAAAACGGTATTGCAAGAATTACATAAGATTCAAGTTGAGGAGAAACAACACGAAAGGTCTAGTGCAATGGTGATCATGAAGATTTAAACAAAGCTCATCAAAAGCAAGTATAGTCGAAGTCATGGTCGGCCAACCGTCAGTTGCAGCGACATCGGCGAGCCAGCGAACCAGGAGGCAGCCGGAGACCATGTGGAGAGAAACGTACTCTCGCAGTGCTGAGTAACAGCTACTTGGTTCTCGAAGCGGAGACGAGAAAGAAGGCATTCTCGAAAGTGACACAGTAACATCTCAGAAGCTTGAGGCACTGTATAAGGAGTGGTAATGTCTCGGCAGCGTTGGTGAAACACGTAGATAACGTGCTTTACTAAAACAAAAATGTAGGAACAAACTAATGGTTGTTTGACTGGAGGAGAAACTTGAAGCAGGAGTGTCTTGTAGGCGTCGAAAGTGAGATCAGCTGTAACTGAGCGTTGGGCTATGGAAAATGCTAAATGCAAGAGCGGTAGTAAGATGACACAATGGAGGTATACATGAGAGACATCAGCTTCCTGAGCACAGAAGGGGCAAAGAGGTGAATCAAGAAGTGTCATGCGGTGGAGGATGGAGGGGACGCGGGAAGACGGCGGTGAAGAAACAGCCAATGAGTGTTAATCTCTAGTGGAGCGAAAAGAGGAGAGAGAGCGGCAGACCACATGGCGGTGGTGGAAGATAGGGGAAGAGGAGATGGAAAGGAAACGGTAAAGAGCCGACGTCGACAAGGAAGAGGGTGGAAGAGTTGTGCCGGCGACGGACAGAAAGAAGGGAACTGGAAGGGAAGCAGACGGGACAAATGTAAGGCCAGAGGGAGTAGCAAGGTGGGGGAACTGAGAGATAATAGTAGAAAGGAGGGAGTCATATACTGAGCGAGAGGAGGGGGATAGAAGAAGAGCCGGGGAAGACTGGCATAAGGACGCCAGGAAAGGTCGGAAGTAGTGAGGTCTCTGACTGTTACGACTCCTGCACGGAGCCAGGAAGGATAGGCAAAGTGCGACAGATGGGAAGGGTGGAGAAGAGACGAGAAAAAGAGGGGTTCGTCGAGAAGTTCCGTGGTAGAATCAGGCGGGGATCGAGAAAGAGAGAGAGAGAGCGGAGTAAAGTGAGAGCTTCGCGGTAGACAGGGGGACAACGGGAGAGAACAAGAGATCGACGGTCCATTAGTAGTAGGGAAAGGAAAGTGAAGCTGACGTTGCTCAGATTAGTGATGACATCTCTTACAGAAATAGCATCAGGTACAGGTGACGTGATGAGGCGAAGGAACGTAGTAATCTTGAAAGCCTTGTAATACAAATGTGTTTCGACAAGGCCGATGCCACCGTGGTCTGGAGCAAGACAGAGCTTTGGGGTGCTGATCCAGTGGTGGCCGGTCCAGATTACGGAAGAGAAGCAACGGGTGATGTCTTGAAGGCGAAGCAGTGGAGTTTTGACTGCGTGCCAGGAGTGAATACATAAAGAAAGTAGGTAAGTACGGGTGAGACGTGCTCGTTGGAAGTAGGATGAGCAGAACTGGGCTCTGCGCCAAAACGCAGTTAACCTGTGCAAGCGTGGGTGGTTGGTATTCCACGTGGTAAGGGAGGCATCGCCCGGGATACCAAGATGTACGCCAAGGAAGCGTTGTGATATGGAAGACCAGTTGGCTCCCCAAGGGGAATCCATACGATCAACCCAGGAGCCGCACCACAGGCCTGTGCTTTTGGAAGAATTAATCGCTGCGCCGGAGCACGAGGCGTAATCTGTGTAGAGACTTTGCAGTTGAGTGAACTGTGAGTGGAGACGAACGCAAAAGTTTACATTATCTGCATATGCAACGGAGGTGATGCCATGATGTCTCGTGCGGCCGATAAGTGGTGGCAGAGTAGCTTGAAAGGAACGGTGCACTGTGCGAAGAAATGGTTCGATGGCTATTGCAAAGAGTTGGCCGGAGAGTGGACAGCCTTGCCTCACTCCACGGCGGAAGGGAATCGGCGCTGTGAGAAAGGTGGGCAACTTAACCTGAAAACTGGCGTCCTGATAGAGGGAGGAGAGTAGGGAAACAAAAGAGGGAGGAAACCCAAAAGAAAGGAGTGTGTCAGAAAGATATAAATAGGAGATATTATCGAAGGCTGACTGTTGATCTAGTGAGAGGAGGCGAGGGGTTCAGAGCGGAGTCGAGCAAGGTGGATGAGGTCGTTAAGGAGGTGGATGTTATGAGAAAGAGAGCGGCCGGGGTCTATGTAAGTTTGGTTGGGGGAGAGAATGTGAGTGAGGATGGGATTGAGTCGTTGAGAAAGAAGCTTAGTATAAAGCTTGTAATCAAGATTTAGTAGGGAAATAGGGCGCCAGTTCTGCAAGTCAAGGAGATCACCTTTCTTGGGGGAAAGGACTACATATGCGGCTGTAAATCTTCTCGGGAGGGGGAAGACAGTATAGGCAGCTGAAAAAGCAGAGAGGAGAAACGGAAGAAGTAGAGGTAGAAAAGTTTTGTAAAAGCAAAAAGTTAGGCCGTCCGGACCTGGAGCGGCACTGGGATTCAGGGAAGGGAATGTGGAGGAGAGTTCGGAAAGTGGGGGGCAGAAGGAGAGTGGAAGCAAGATGGTGGGAACTTGTGGTAAATTAGAAAGGAGAGATGCCATAGCTGTGGGGGTTGGCGGAGGAGGTTCACTGAACTTTTCAGTATAATGCTTACGGACATGAGAACAAAGATTGATCGGGTCGTCTGACACCTCACCAGAAAAAAGGCGGAGGTAATGAAGTCCATTCGATGCTCGTCGTGTGCGTTCCACTGATGTAAGAAACTCATAAATATGCGCGTCTGGCGTCAGATGTTGAAGACGGAGTCGACACAGAGCTTGTTGAGCCAGTGGAAGGAGAAGAGATCGAAGTTCTGCTTGATAGAAGGAGAAGAGAGGATCACTTAGGCTAAGAAGAGAGAGCATTGAGCGAACATGGTCAAGACGCATGTTCTGAATCGTCTTTGCCGTGAAAGAAAGGTCACGGACATGAAGAACAAGGTGTTGTTTGATCTCCATCCACAAAGTTAAACCACAGGAGGCAGATTGGAGTTGTGGTCGTCTTTGCTCTAGGAATGATCGAACTGACGAGCAGAAATCTGGGTCTGAAAGAAGAGCATTATCAAAAGTCCAGGGACGAATTGTCCTGTGTTTTGTTGGAGCAGTATGGACGGTGAGAGCAATAGCGCAGTGATCAGAAGAGGCTGTGGGATGAACGCACGATTCAGTCACAGCTGGAAGAAGGGTACTTGAGGCATAAAACCTGTCAAGGCGGGCTGTAGAAGGACTGTGGTCATGGGATGAGTGCCAAGTGTGAAGAGTCGTCGTCGGATGGAAGTGGCGGTAAGATTCACCAAGGCGACTCGGTGCTCTCTGATGGAAGGGGACCGATCAAGTTGAGGATTGAGGGTGCAGTTAAAATCACCTCCTATGAGAACGTGATCTGTAGGAGGGATGCGAGATAAAGCACGACGAAGACGGGTGAATAGTATTGTCAGGAAGGTTGTAGAACATGGAATGTAGATATTGAAAATATGGTAACAAGTGGACTCCATGGTGAAAGTTGCAAGCTGTAGGAGATCTCGACACAGGTTGCGAACTGAAAGGGTGGTGACAGTAGAGTTGAAGGTGTTGCGGACGCCAACTGCGAGGCCACTATGAGAAGATAATCCAAATGCATGGTGAAACGTATAGTTCCACGGCCGCCATCTAGAGAAGAGTGTGGTAGATTTGCAATTCGTTTCCTGGAGTAGGAGAAAATCGGCCCCTAACGGGTTGAGGTCTTCATAAGCCAAGGCATTATTGAGCGGGGATGCGAATCCCCTGCAATTAAGTGATACGATCTTGAATATGAGGTTCAGTTAATGCTTGCTGGAGGTCTTTCAGGACTGGAGGGAAAGACTTGAGTCAGTTGAAAAGTTTTCGCCCACGAGTGGGCAGGTATGTTCTGACAGCAAAAGTGTGACAGGTTACAGATCTGATCTGGCACGAGATGGAAAAGTGAAGGATTCTTCATGGCTAAGGCATGTGCAATGGTGTAGCCTGTCTTGTTCGTTAAATATGCATGGAGATCTTCATAGGAGAGTGGTACGGGAGGTACATTGGCTTTCTGGAGAGATGCAGCAAAGTCTTCAACCGTGGGGAAGGAGACTTCAGCTTTGGATGGGGAGGTATGGCGGGTAAAACTGCCGGATCGGGGTAAAGTTGAGTTCTGCTTCTTCGCTGATCGCCGACGGGAGGAACCGCGGCGCTTCAACGGAGGCTCAGTCGAATCATCACCATCTTGAGACTCTCTGCCAATGGACTCTGTATCTGCTGCGACGGAGGTACCAGTAGTAAAAGCGGACTGAAAAACCCCTGAGGGGGATTCAGAGGCCGAATGACGACGTTGGGGAAATGTTGAGGCAATCGTTGGAAAATCCTCTTGTAAATCATAGAAAGCAGCCGTGGAAGCTTCTCGTTGACCAACGGCTGTAAGTCGACGAATTTTGTCAGATTTCAGCTCTAGGGCTTGCTGTGCTGAGGTGGATGGTGGGGTTCGCTTCGAGGGAGGTGCAGAAGCTGATGGAGAACTAGTTGGAGCCGGTGGAACTTGTTGGGGGCAATGCACTCGAAGATGAGTTTCGCCATGACATAGTGTGCAGTGTAGGGAGGTAATCACGTCGATTCTCCGACGCTGTAGTCCACAGCGCACATTGAGGATTTTCGAGCACGCCAGCAGATGTTCATCCGACGGAAAAATGACGCGGGTACTACGACGGAACCCTGCAATGGTTTTGTCATCTGGATCTCTAGGCGCCGCTGAGAGAGTCGTCACTGGTCCCACTACTCGGCTAAATTTGCTAAGTAAGGTACACAGTGCAACATCAGAGACTTGAGGTGGAACTGGATGAAAAGTAACCTGGATAGGCCGTTGCGCAACAGGCTCGGGTAGAAGATGATCATCTTTGATGGACAAGCCGTCAGTCATTACAAGATCGGCATGTTCCTTACGAGCAAAATACACCAATACGACCCGTGGTTTGCGGGCCATATGAGTAATGTGGGCTCCAGCGGGAAGCATTTGCTTAAGTGCAAGACTGCACTCTTTGAGCTTCGTGTCAGGTAAGGCATCGAAACAGACACCGAAGTCCATGGCAGACATAAATTGTTTTCCTGCTGGAGAGTGATGCGGGATGTCAATGGTAGCGGAATTGCCGTCAACACTGACGTAGGAGTCTGGAAAGACTGTTGCCACAAATTTTTTTTTTTTTGATTGGAGGTTTAACGACCACCGTGAGCAACTCAATGGGCTATAAGCAGTCGCCCGTCCCTAATTTAGGGTCACTGGTTCCAGGAAAGGGAGAGCGCCAGTGCCGTAAGACAAACACAACATCCATGCCCGACCGGGATTCGAATCCGGACCCCTTACGGACGAATGATCAGAGGTCAGCGCCTTAGACCACTGCGCCACCGGGGCGGCCACTACAAACTTAGAAGAAGCTTTCACTCCGGAGGTAACCTTGGAATATGTACGAGAAGGAGAAATGACGGGAGGGGGCTGCGACACAGCGTCAGATGCTGGAAGCGGCTTTTTGAACTGAGTGGAAGTGGAAGGCAGCGGATCTGCGCCGTCAGTCACATCCATAGCTCGTCTGCAGTACCAGAGACATGCGTCAAGGCGACGTCTCTATCCTGGACAGGGCGAGCAGCTTGAGCCTTTACAGAGGAGTCGCGCGCCACATCGTGTGTGAGCACTACGTCACTGACAAGCATTGGAGATAATTGGTCTCCGGAGGATGAGGAGGAGGTTAAAGGAGCTTTACTGATAAGGACGTGAACATCACTCTTATCAGTTGCCACCATTGCTAATGGCGAGGGTTACCGAAAGAATCGATCAGCTCGATCTAAAATATAAATGCTGATTACAGAAATAAAAAGTTACTCACCACCTTGTGAGACGAACCAAAAGAAAGCTTACACCTTCGTCTTGAAGGGACACACAACAGAAATGGACGACATACTCTGGAAACACACTAATTCAGGCACAAAACTCGAGCTCAAATATCGAGCAACTCAATGGGCTATAAGCAGTCTCTCATTCCTAATTTAGGGTCACTGGTCCCAGGGAAGGGGGGGACTCATTGCTGTAAGATAAACACAACATCCATGCCCATAGGCGTAGCCAATGTGCATGGATGTTGAATTTCTTAATTTCTTGAAGGGGGGTCCTCGGATCCGCACATCCCCCACTCCCAAGGAGGGAATTTAGCACGAATTTAAAGCGATATCTATGTATATATGAGGCTTTCACCAATGAACAAAACCCATGGAACTGCCATCCCCACTTAAGAAATTCCTGACTACGCCACTGTCCATGCCTCACCGGAACTCGAAACCGGACGACTGGTCAGAAACCAGCGTTAGACCAACTCGCCACCAGGGCACGGTTGTCTAACACCGGCTTCTAACTATTCGTCATAGTAACTTCCATTTTATCAGCAGTGACGGCTTTCTAACAGGTGATGTTTCCGACAGTAGAAAGAGGTGAATATCGTTGGATGCATAACTTCATTACGCTGGCTTCTGACTATTCGCACAGAAACTTCCACTTCATCAGGAGTGAAGCGGCTCTTTCACAAGATGATGTTTCCGACAGTGAAAAGAGGTGAATATCGTTGGATGCGAAACTACACTGCGCTGGCTTCTGACTGTTCGTATAGTAACTTCCACTTCATCAGGAGTGAATCGGTTTTTTTACAAGATGATGTTTCCACAGTGGAAAGAGGTGATTATCGTTGGATGCGAAACTTCACTGCGCTGGCTTCTGACTGTTCGTATAGTAACTTCCACTTCATCAGGAGTGAAGCGGCTCTTTCACAAGATGATGTTTCCGACAGTGGAAAGAGGTGAATATTGTTGGATGCGAAACTTCATTACGCTGGCTTCTGACTATTCGTATAGTAACTTCCACTTCATCAGGAGTGAAGCGGCTCCTTTACAAGATGATGTTTCCGACAGTGGAAAGAGGTGAATATTGTTGGATGCGAAACTTCATTACGCTGGCTTCTGACTATTCGTATAGTAACTTCCACTTCATCAGGAGTGAAGCGGCTCATAGTGTGGAGGAGCGCTACAATCCCAACCTAACTGTTCAGCGGAACACTTCCCGAACTGCAGGTGTGATGGTCTGGGGAGCCATCGCGTATGGCAGCCGGACTTCCCTCGCAGTGATCCGAGGAACGCTGACAGCCCAGCGCTACGTACAGGAGATACTGCGGCCCAATATGCTGACTTTTCTGTCGGGACGACCCGGAGCCATTTTCCAACAAGATAACGCTCGTTCGCACACGGCTCGGGTTTACCAGGACTCTCTACGTCATTCTTCGACGCTTCCGTGGCCTGTCAGATCGCCCGATCTCTCGCCCATCGAGCTCTTGTGGGACCAGATGGGACGTCAGATTTCTCCATGTCCCAGTGTTTGTGATTTAGAGCGTCAATGAAGTGTGGGCCAATCTGTCCGAGGATAACATACGGCGTCTCTTTGACTCCATGCCGGACAGTATCACTGCATGTATCCGAGCACGTGGCGGTCCGACGCGGTACTAACGCTGACCAGGATGTGTACCGTATGTCTGCGGGAAATTGTCCTGCTGCTGTGATACTGTAATAATTTCTGTCCTTGGTATGTACCATCTCACTACTAAAATCTCATTTCAATCCGACGCCTCCTTCTTGGTGCGCGGATTTTTATGACAATGAGTGTATGCACGCGTAAAGGTATGGCCCTCGATATACGAGGGGTGTCCGATAAGTATTCAGATTTTTATTCCCATCAATTACAGGAGAGAAATAAAGAATACAGGATGCAAAAATATGATACTCACAAATGTATCATATTATTCATCCGTGACGTGACTTTGACTGTACGAACAGTCAAAGTCACTTTTCGACGTATTTTCCGTTCAGAACAATGCATTTCCTCCACCGATCAACAAGTCGATTCCTTCCGGTAGCAAAGCAATCAGCAGAGGTGTTGCGAATTCATTGACGGGCAGCCTCTCGCAGATAGTTTATGCTCTCATAATCTTGGTCACGAAGACTATCCCTCAAGGGACAGAAAACATGAGAATCAGAAGGTGCCAATTCCGGACTGTAAGCAGGGTGCGGAAGAACGGTCCACCTCTGTTTTGAATTTCTGCTTGCATTGGTTTAGCAATATGCGGGCGAGCGTTTACATGATGAAACAACATTTGATTGTTTTTCATTGTTGGCCGTTTGGTCCGGATACCTGCGCAAGTTTTCTTAGTGTCTCCACATAGGCCTTCGCATTTATTGTTTCATTTCTTGCCAAGTACTCAACCAGAAGGATACCGTGTTTGTCTCAGAAGACAATAGCCATGACATTGGACGCCGACGAGCCAACTTTGAACTTCTTTGATGGGGGCGAATTCGGATGACGCCCTTGCATACTTTGCCGTTTTGTCTCCGGTTCGAACTGATGAGTCCACGTTTCATCGCCTGTGATTTTACATACCAGGAATGCGCTACCCTGTTCATCGTAGCGCTGTACCAGTTCATTGCAAATGTCTAGGCTTTGCCGTTTATGCATCGCTGTAAGCATTCGGGGTACCCATCTGGTACAGAGCGTCCTATAGTTAGGATGTTCATGAATAATTCGTCCAACAGAATCTTTAGTGATATCCAATTCCATGGCAATATGCTGAACACGAATGCGTCTGTCACCTTTAATGAAGTCGTCAACCCGTTTAGTCGTTTCACCAGTCACCGCCGTGTTAGGACTACCTGACCGTGCCTCATCTTCAAGGCTCTCGTGGCCAGCTTTGAACTTCGTAAACCATTCATAAATACTGGAACGAGACATAGCCACATCACCATACACCGTCCGAAGTCTTCTCGTAATGTTCACGGCCTTTCGTTAAAAATTTCACTACTGCTCGCTGCTCCAACTGAACACTTAACGTAGCCACCGTTGTTTTTGATCGACAGCGCCACCCAACATTAGTATCGACATTAGCCTTCAGCGCGTGACGTCACACGCCGCCACAAGATGTTGCCAAGTTGGAGTGGAATTACCGGTTCACGGCGCGGCAAACTAGTATAACTCGGGAACGCGTACGCGTAGGACGCTGTGTGAGGTGTCGTTTAACAGAGCTCGACGAGTGCTGTAAAATAAAACACTCATAGTGACAATAGTGAAAGAACTTGAAAAAATATACAGTGACAAAGTGTTGAACTTGGACAAATTTTCGTTAAAATTTCAAAAATGTCGAAATATCTTCAAAACAAGAAGGTAAATGCATATCGTAAACGCTTACAAAGTGAAAGAAGAATAAATGAAGAATCTAAAAAGGCCCCTATGACAGTAGCAGAACGAATGCTTAGGATGAGACAGCGTCTACAAGTTTAGGCGAGTACCAGTCGCGCAGACGCCGCAACGTCTGACGCCAGTTCACAGGCAATGGATGTCGATAGTGAGACAGAACCGATGGAATGCGACGAAATACAAGCAGATGAGACGTTTGAGAATTGAGATTTAGCGCTTATAACCCATTGGCATCTGGCGACGAAGCACTTTGAAAAGTCGTTCATGGTAACAAGTTGGGTTTTGTTTGTGATCGCATATGGTTCCAAAATTATTTAAAACGGCCCAATGCAGCTATACGTTGCAACTCTTATAACAGGAACTCACAGATGAAGACGTTCAATCTCAAGAATCAAGAATCAGAAAACGTGAAAATGAAAACGAATCAAGAATCAGAAAAGGTGCAGGGCACATGTCGCTATACCCGTTCCTCGACGGTCAATACCCAAGTATTCTGGATTCAATTTTCTAGAGGATATTCATGTTGGCGAAGGCGTACTAGTGGAAGTTGAGATACCCAACCAAGTCAAATTCGTTCTTGTGTCAGTCTATATTCATCCACAGACACCACTCAACTACATCGAGATGTTTCTCTTTCAACTAATGCTTTACTACACAGAGCATGTCAGAACAATAGTTAACGACTAGCCCTGCGATCCCAACATACCGCTTCTGCTCACCGAGGACTTTAACATTGAGGCGTCGAACGATCGTCTGAAACAGTTTCTGAACGACAAGTTCAGATTGGTGTTGGCCACAGATCCAACTGACTTCACAACTTTTAAGAATACCACGATAGACTTAACGTCCTCTAGAGATATAAGTGTAGCATGTAAGTCTTACATATCGTACTACTCGTACCATTGTGCTGTCTTCAACAAAATTTTATAAATTAGTCAGCATTGTGAGAAATAAATAAAATAAAAGACATGCAAGTTCGTTGCGCTCATTTCTTTCTTATCAACCCTACAAATACCCCACCCCGACAACACCGCCTGGGTAAGACGTTTTCCGCCAAAAACTTTAGCGGGAGTGAACCCTATACTACCTACCTACCCAGATTTTTTTTTTTTTTGGAAGTTTAATGACCACCGCGATGAACGCAATGGGCTATGAGTAGTCGCCCGTACCTAATTTACGACCACTGACTCCTGGGAAGGGAGAGAGCCAGTAGGTTAAGAAAAACACAACATCCATGCCTCACCGGGACTCGAACACGGACCCATCTCGGACGAATGATCAGAAGCCATCGCTTAGACCACTGAGCTATCGAGGCGACCAGTGAGGCATGGATGTTGTGTTTGTCTTACGGCACCGGCTCTTTCCCTACCCTGGAACCTGTGGCTCTAAATTAGGGCTGGGCTACTGCATATAGCCCATTGACTTTCTCAAGGTGGTCGTTACACATTGAATGAAAAAAAAACAAAAAACAAGAAAGATGACTCCGAATTTTCGGATGTAATAAGCACGTCTTTTGATTCCGTTCTGACGCAAATTAAATTTATCAAAGCTATTCAAAGTAAATGGAACCGGTATGGAAAAGCTGTGTGTTGATGAAAGAAAAAAAACCTGGAAAGAAAAATGATTTTGTCTATTTTGAGTACTCTCTCGATTTCTTTTCATTTGATGGTTTTTTTTTTTTTTTTTTTTTGATTGGAGGTTTAACGACCACCGTGAGCAACTCATTGGGCTATAAGCAGTCGCCCGTCCCTAATTTAGGGTCACTGGTTCCAGGGAAGGGAGAGAACCAGTGCCGTAAGACAAATACAACATCCATGCCCCACCGGGATTCGAACCCGGACCCCGTTCGGACGAATGATCAGAGGCCATCGCTTAGACCAATGCGCCACCGGGGCGGCTCATTTGATGGTTTAACGACCACCGTGAGCAACTCGATGGTATGGGCTATAAGCAGCTGCCCGTCCCTGATTTAAGGCCACTGATTCCAGGAAAGGGAGATAGCCAATGCCGTAACATAGACACAACATCCATACCTCATCGGGGATTCGGACCCCGACCCATCTCGGCCGAATGATGACAAGCTAGCGCTTAGACCACTGCGTCATAAGTGCGGCTTCGCGCTGTTTTTGAAGCGTAAAAGCTGCAGCAGCTTTTACGCTTCAAAAGCCAGTACAGCCACCGGTATGGCGCAGTCGTTTAAGGTGGATCCACGTAAAATCTTTGTCTTGTATTTCCAATGGGCAAACTTCTGTAGCCATTTTCTTCACAATTAATGCATTCCAAGGATGAAAATGTGAACGCTGATAAAAATAACTTCATATTATAGCCTAGTATGCTTAATGTTTTCTAAAACTTAATGATAATTAAGCAATCCAACATTTGTTCGTCTGCTGACGTCATCAGTGTACAGTTCACGCCATCTATTTTCTGGTCTCAATACCACCAAAAGAAAAGTTATTGATTTTTAGTATAATTATGATTAAGTTTTAGAAAATATTAAGTATACTAGGCTATAATATGAAGTTATTTTTATCAATGTTCAAATTTTCATCATTGGAAATGCATTAATTGTGAAGAAAATGGCTACAGAAGTTTGCCCTTTGGAAATACAAGGCAAAGGTTTTAGGTGGGTTCATCTTAAGTAGCCGTGCTTTGTGTGGAAGGCGGACGTTTCTGATGGATGTTTGAATCCCGATGTCTGCCGGCCATCTATAGTCTGCGTTTTTTTCCTGTGTTTTCCGCAGTTTCCCTGTGTCTGGGGATGCGAATGCATAGATGGTGGTTCCCTGTGAAGTCGGCCCCTGACGCACTTTGTCTCTTGTCCCGATATGCAGCAGAGGAGTGGCAAGTCGGCTGCATTAATTCGCCAAATATCTTCCTAGCATACATGAGACTGACGAAGAAAAAAAGCTTTGAACTTTTTAACCAGGGGTAAGAACCAAAATACGCAGCGAAACAGTGAGAATATAACACAGCCTGTGCAAGACAGAATCGTTCATGTTAATTTATTTATGTAAATATTAAACTGGAGTACTTCACTCTATTCAATATAAAAATTTACTGATATTTCACTACAACACATGTCAGAGGGAACATCGCGTGTGGGGATTGCGTGTGAAATCTTCGCTCCGTCCGACTTCCGTTTTCGGAAATTTTCCCTCCATTTTCAAGGTGAAATATAAATATTGATGGAATAAAATGATATTTAGCAACAACACTAGGCAGAAGGAACATCAAGAAAAAATTTCGACCACGGGAGAAATTTTCACTCCGTATAACTTCCGATTTCGGTAGTCGGAACTCCGTCCACCGAAGAAATTCGGTATGAACTTCATAGAAATTACAGTAAACCCCCCCCTCCTGCCAATCCCTCTACATCTCCCCCAAAATCTGTTCAATTATGCATCAATCTCATGAACCACACAAATGGAAGAATCTCCTGCCCTTGTATACTACAAATATTTTGGCACCGTCTAACTTCCGTTTTCTGGAAAAAAAATTCTCCGTTTTCAAGCTAAAATACAAATATTTATGGAATAAAATTATATTTAACAATACTTGGCAGAAGGAATATCGCGCGAGAAAAAAAATACTATCTTCACTCAGTTTTTGAAAGTTTTGTAGGATGAAATGCAGTCTCGTGACGGAAAACGACCCCCCTTCCCTACCAACATATTAATCCCTAAAAAAATGTTATTCAGTTTTCCATCGATCTCAAAAACGACCCAAATGATGACGGAAAAAAAGCGTAATTCCGCGGAAGAATCTCAAGTTTGTCATAGATGGAATATTCGTCTTTGAGGTACTCAACCCGCCCTGAGCGGAAGAGAGAGAGACAGACAGACAGAAAACTGCAGCTTATGATTCAACCCAATAATTGTCTTGTCCGCTTGGCACAATGCGTTTTCTAGGCACGCTTTAACTGATAGAAATACTTGCTGATCAAATTCTTTTAAATATACTGATTAGCCTAAATACAGTAAATATTTAAGTAATGTTGACTTACTGATTTACGCTACTAGAATGGTTTATCCGCGACGTTTTTGATAAATAAGAGTAAAATCACTGAAACGTTCTTCACCGCAACAATCATTTTTCTTTGCAGGAACTACTTTATATTCGAAAATAATTAGAATTATGAGCTTTAACCTCCTCTGACCTACTGTCAGACTGGTTTGGGGAGTTGTTTACACGTAGTGTTTAGCCATGGGGGGCCTTCGTTTTCTTTCCGCTTTCTTCCACTGTCCAGGCCTTCTCCCTATTTGACGGCTTTGGTACCGCTGACGTCCCAAAAAAGCTACCCTGACCTTCAGTATTTCGCTGTAACGTTTTCGTAATTAAAAGAACAAAATCTACAACACCTGCTAATCCAGTCATTTTTCATCAGTGTGTCGTTTTAAGGAAAACAGTAAAAAAATATGTTTTCGTATTCCTGCTGGTATTTCGACACGCTACAATAGTGCAGGAAGTTATTGCAAAAATCCGATGTACTACTTGAGAATTTCAATTTAGAAAGACAATTTGATTAAAAAAAATAAATAAAAAAAAACACCCCAAAAACCCCAACGAAAACATATTTGAGTGCAAGAAACGTAGTTTAACAGCAACCATTGAGATCGGGTTGGTAGAGGAAACTATGAAAACCAAACCGTTCCGGGAATTGAAATCTTGTGGTGCAATGAACACGTGTCTACAGGGGAAAACCTCATAAATCTGTAATGAAAAATATTCTGTTAGATCCAGAATGGAGGAAAACTGTTCCTAAATGCACTATAAAACGAATTCAGTCATAAACAGATGCTAACAATTTAACCAGTGATATACCGGCCACTGAATTAGAAACATTTATTCAAACTTTTATTTAATTCTCTAACGAAAAAAATATTCTGTTAGATCCAGAATGGAGGAAAACTGTTCTTTAATGCACTGTGAAACGAATTCAGTCGGCAACAAATGTTAACAATTTAACCACTGATGTACACATACTGGCCACTGAATAAGAAACTTTTATTCAATACTGGGTTGGACCTCTTTTATTCCGAATTACAGCACTATGCGGTTTGGCGTAGATTCCACAAGGTGTTTGTGTTAATGTACTGCATATCCTGAATGAAAGAAAACTGGCTCAGATTTGACGAAAGAGGACTTTGCTCCCAGATCTGTTTTTCTAACATGTCCCATACATTCTCAATGGGTTCAGATCTGAGCTATGTGATAACTGGCTCAGATTTGACGGAAGGGGACTTTGCTCAAGGATCTTTTTTTCTAACATGTCCCATACATTCTCAATGGGTTCAGATCCGAGCTACGTATGTGATAACTGGCACAGATTTGGCGGAAGAGGACTTTGCTCCCGGACCTGTTTTCTAACGTGTCCCATACATTCTTAGCGGGTTCAGATCCGAGCTATGTGATATCTGGTTCAGATTTGACGGAAGGGGACTTTGCTCAAGGATCTTTTTTCTAACATGTCCCATACATTCTCAATGGGTTCATATCCGAGCTACGTATGTGATAACTGGCACAGATTTGGCGGAAGAGGACTTTGCTCTCGGACCTGTTTTTCTAACGTGTCCCATACATTCTTAGCGGGTTCAGATCCGAGCTATGTGATATCTGGTTCAGATTTGACGGAAGGAGACTTTGCTCCAGGATCTGTTTTTCCTAACATGTCCCATACATTCTCAATGGGTTCAGATCCGAGCTACGTATGTGATAACTGGCTCAGATTTGGCGGAAGAGAACTTTACTCCCGGACCTGTTTTTCTAACGTGTCCCATACATTCCTAGCGGGTTCAGATCCGAGCTATGTGATATCTAGTTCAGATTTGACGGAATGGGACTTTGCTCAAGGATCTTTTTTCCTAACATGTCCCATACATTCTCACTGGGATCAGATCTGAGCTACGTATGTGATAACTAGCTCAGATTTGGCGGAAGAGGACTTTGCTCTCGGATCTGTTTTTCTAACGTGTGCCATACATTCTGAACGGGGTTAAGATCCGGGCTTTGTGATTGCTAGGGAGAGGGCGGAAGTCGCTGTTATGCTTGCTGAACTAGTGCTGAACACGTCTTGCCCGATGAGCAGTAGCATTGTCGTCCATGAAATAGCCCTCACCTGCTAGATAGAAAGTCAACATTGCAGGATGGACCTGAACGGCAACAACGTTCAGATAATCTTTGGAAGACACCCGACCTTCCACCAATATCAAGGGACCCTTTCGTATCAATAGAGCGTGACCCGCACCATGACACAACCTCCAGAACCTTGAGTTGTGTTCACAAGACAAGCTGGGTCCATTGCTTCACTGGGTTCCTGCCAAACTCTCTGCCTACTGTCGGAACAGAACAAGGAGTACTGCAATTCGTTGGATCACATGACTTTTGTTCCAGTGTCCAGTCATGGTGTTCCTGACACCAATGTAGATGAAATGAGTGGTATCCGTATAGGCATGCGACTGATAATACCGTTCCTCTTCAGTTTCCTGCTCTCAGTTCGTTGAGATATTGGTCGAAAAAACCAATATCTCAGCGAACTGAGAGTAACAAATACTTTTTTCCACTGATTTAAAGACCCGGGATGGCTCACCGTTTGAGAAACCAGTCAGCTCTGTTGTTTTCAAAATCGTCGCGTCGCTCTAGCCAGACACGTACCCACAGAAAGCCCTTTACCGAACTCCGAAATTCTTTGTTTCTCCCATTGTGCTACGCTTAACTCTAGTTAGCATTACCTGAAGTAATTTATAACAGCTAACAGCATCCCAACATCACTTTTATCACCTAAGTATGGAGAATTTTGGTTCAACAGCACTTTTATCACCTAAGTATAGATAATTTTGGTCCAACATCACTTTTATCACCTAAGTATAGATATTTTTGGTCCAACATCACTTTTATCACCTAAGTACAGATAATTTTGGTCCAACAGCACTTTTATCACCTAAGTATAGAGAATTTTGCAATGTCTTTTCAGAGCAAACGCCTAACATATAGATAAAAGAAAACGCTTTTCTTTGAGGCAATAACTTTCGAGACAAATACTGTATAAAGCTCATTGAAGGTAACGATTATTATTCATAAGTATCAAAATAATTATTCGTTCGTTCCAGAAAATCAAAAGATGAATACGAAAATATGGGGTATTTATCGAGGGGTCCACCAAAAATGTCCCAATGGGCTTGGCGGGCGCGGTGGAGATGGGAACGCTAGTGCGTCATATGGGACGCTCGATTGTACAATCGAAGCAGAGAATGAATTAACACATTATTATTAAGACAATTTATAACTAAAACTGGAAAACGAAGATTAAATCTTAAAAATCTTGAAATATTTGTATTTCATTTTAGATATACAGAACAGAGGGTGAGTCGAAAGTTTTGCAATATTTGGATCACTTTATGTCTTCATACGTACCTTTACGACGAAAGCTGACTAGCATTCAAAGTACAGGCCATCGTGTTGCACCGTCTTTAGCCATCTGTCTGCCAGTTCTTCGATTTTACAGAGGGTGAGTCGAAAGTTTTGCAATATTTGGATCACTTTATGTCTTCATACGTACCTTTACGACGGAAGCTGGCTAGCATTCAAAGTACAGGCCATCGTGTTGCACCGTCTTTAGCCATTTGTCTGCCAGTTCTTCGATTCTACAGAGGGTGAGTCGAACGTTTTGCAATATTTGGATCACTTTATGTCTTCATACGTACCTTTACGACGAAAGCTGACTAGCATTCAAAGTACAGGCCATCGTGTTGCACCGTCTTTAGCCATTTGTCTGCCAGTTCTTCGATTCTACAGAGGGTGAGTCGAACGTTTTGCAATATTTGGATCACTTTATGTCTTCATACGTACCTTTACGACGAAAGCTGACTAGCATTCAAAGTACAGGCCATCGTGTTGCACCGTCTTTAGCCATCTGTCTGTCAGTTCTTCGATTCTACAGAGGGTAAGTCGAAAGTTTTGCAATTTTTGGATCACTTTATGTCTTCATACGTACCTTTACGACGAAAGCTGGCCAGCATTCAAAGTACAGGCCATCGTGTTGCACCATCTTTAGCCATCTGTCTGCTAGTTCTTCGATTCCGCGGCGGTACCAGTTCATGTCTTTCAAGGCGAAGAACTCCTTCACCTCAGCTACCACCTCCTCTTGGTTGTTGAAGTGCCGCCCGCGAAGGAAGTGAGCCATGGGCCGGAACAAGTAATAATCAGACGGGGCAAGATCCGGACTAAATGCTGGGTGTGGCATCAGTTCGATGCCCTCAAGTTCCTGGAGTTTTGCCCGAGTCGTTCGCGTGGTATGAGGCCGAGCGTTGTCCTGCTGTAGGACAGAGAGCATTTTGTTCACCAGTGACGGGTACTTCTCCTACAAAACGGCATACATCCGCTCCAGTTGTTCAGAGTGGAGGTTGGCGTTGATGGTCCGACCGTGTGGAACAAATTCGTAATAGATTATCCCCTCGAAATTCCACCAGACGCAGAGCATCACCTTGTGCTCAAAACGCCTACGTTTGGCAACAGGTTCAGGAAGTTATCCCGGGCTCAACCACTGCCGTTGTGTGTTAGGATTACGGAAATAGACCCACTTTTTATCGCACGTAACAATTCTCTTGATGAAACATACATCGTGCGGATTTTATAGGAGTTTCGCGCACACTTTTATCCGGCGGTTTTCTTCAGCTGGTGTCAGTTCGTGAGGAACGATGTGGCAGCTCCTGTAGACCTTGCGAAGGTCCTGAAGGTGACGTGGTGTATGATATGCTCAGCTCGCCTGATAATCTCCTACTGCTGGTTGTCGGATTTGCCTCTACGGCCTGGCGCACGGCCTTATAATCCATGGTTCGCTGCCTACCTGATGTTGGCTGATCGTCGAGGTTTCTGTCACCTTAGCGAAATTTCTTGAACCATCTGTTTGCGGTACTGTGGTCCACAGAACCTTTCGCTTTCGCATGACAAGTGTTTCATGTAGCTTGAGCAGCGTTATGGCCGAGTTAAAACTCGTAAAGCAAAAGTTCCTTAATTAGCCGGTTGTGGCTGTTCATCTTTCAGGCGTCCCAACCACAGACAGAACGACGACATGCAATGCTGTTCACAGCAACGACTACCACTTTATATCTCTTTCAACTGAGTGTAGTGCGCGAATTGAGCTAGTTTAAACACGTGGCATAGCCGCCGCAGCACATGGGTTTATGCAAATATTGAAAAACTTTCGACACACCCTCTGTACTAAACCAATAAGATGCCGGAAGCAGGTGGAAGGTATGGCCGACGATATGCTGATGACACTGCGTTGTTCGCAACTGACATGCATGACGTACAGACCTTACTGCATCGAGTAAATGAGGAAAGTGAAAGAATAGGCCTTGAAATGAATACAACAAAACTAAACTGATGATTCTCAACAGTGGTCCCATTCCAATCTAATACTAAATGGGAAAGAAATAGAGAAAGTCAGTAAGTTTAAATATCTGGAAGGCTGGATAAATGACACTAATGACACTGAATTAACGGAAATAAAATCAAGGATAGAAATGGCCAGACAAAGCTTCCTTAAAATGAAGTTTATTCTATGTAATGAAAACTTAAACCTGGATCTTCGTATTCTCATGATGAAGTGCTATATTTCGGCTGTGATATTGTACGGCGCTGAAACATGGACGCTAAAATCCACCACCATTAAAAGAGTAGAAGCATTTGAAATGTGGGTTTACAGAAAGATGCTGAGGATCCCTTGGACGGATAAAGTGACAAACGAAAATGTTCTAAAGAAAATAAAGGAAAGTCGCGAATTGTTAATAAACATGAAGAGAAGGAAAACTGCATGACTTGGGCATTTAATCAGAAACAACGAATAAATGCCACACCACAAAAACGTGAACGCAGCGCCATGCAAATTGCGGGGTGGGTGCACACGTACAAGCAATGCAAATGATTGCATTTGCAGGCCAATCGCACGAACGGCGCGCGGGATATAAGCGGACAACCAGTCCGTGAGGCCATCAGTCGAGACGTCGTCACGGCCGCGAGAAGTGAGTGGTTCTGCTGTAACCGCGTCTGGAGGACGAAAAAGGGGTGCCAATGCCGTTAAGAAGCCCTCGTACGCAATTTCGTGAAACGGATGAGTTCGCGAGAGGTGTCATCGTAGGCCTCTGTACTGCCGGATGGCCCTTGCGTCGTATTGCGAAAGAAACGTAACGTGATCCTACAACCTTCGGTCGCATTTGGAGACAGTGGTCCCAGGAAGGATCTGTAAACGTCGTAGGGGACCGGAGCACGGAGACGAACGTCCGAGCTCACCGATCGTCGCATCCGACGTCATGCCGTAACGGACCCACAGGACACAACGGGCGACATTTTGCGGAGTGTTCGGGAGTCTTGGATGCTCCGATATCGACGCGGAGAGTGTCGCGCCGATTGGCTGCGTCTGGTTTGTTGTCCAGCCGTCCATTGCGGAGGCCACTATTAACAGCGGGCCATTGTCGTCACCGTTTGGCGTGGTGTCGCTCCTGAGCTGCCGAATGGAACAGTGTGGTGTTCAGCGACGAATCCCGGTTCGGTCTCACCACGGATGATCGCCGTGTGAGAGTTTGGAGGCGACGTGGCCAACGGGCGGATTCCTCCACCATTGTAGAGCGCCACACATTGTTCCATTCGGCACCCCACGCAGCCCTGAAGCGACGCCACCATTACCACGCACTCACAATGCGTTCCGTCAATGCAACCCTATGCGTACCGCTGGTACGCATAGGGTCACATTGACGGGACGCAGCTATGTTGACGAGGTGCTGCTACCCGTGGCACTGCCGTATCTTCAGGACATCCCAAACGCCGTTTTTCAACAGGATAACGCCCTCCCGCATACCTCTCGGATCAGCCTGAATGCTTTACACGGTGAGCGGATGCATCTGTGGCCAGCACGATTCTCCGACCTTTCGCTCATCGAGCATCTGTGGGACACGATTGGAAGTCGGTTCAGTACTCTCCCACCCCCACAAAATGAAGATGAACTGTGGACTCGGATCAACACCACATGGTCCACGATACCCCAGGACTCTATTCAGACTCTCATTGCCTCGATGCCACGTCGGATTCAACGCTCTATTGCCCAAAATGGGAGTCACACTCCTTATTGACCATCCTGTATATTCGGCAATTGCTGCTTAGTCTGTATGTGGCGATTAAATCATTTATTCAGGACCTACTTGGCTATGTGTGTGCAGTTTGGTCTGTTCTCGAGCATTCCTTCTTGGTGTGGCATTTTCTCTGTCAGGCAGTGTATAAAATCCCCTAGGTGATTATTGAAGGAAGAATAGAGGGAAAAAAGGAAGGGGAAGAAGAAGAACCTGTCTGGACAATATTAAGGAATGGACTGCAATGAACATGGAGCATCTTTTTAGAACTGCAACCGATCGTAGAAGTTTTGCGAAGGTGGTCGCCGACCTCCGTTAGGAGATGGCACATTAAGAAGAAGAAACCATATAACATTAAATTTATTTTTACTCCCATATTTTTCACTCTATTATGCACTTGCATCTCAAAAATCAGGAGGACGCATACAGTAAAATATTTTTCTTGTCAGAGTATGGTGCAAATTCATTTGCGGTTTCTTTTTTAGCACGTCTTTTGTAAAAAAAGATCGTGCTTATGTTATCGGTTTGTCCGTCCGTCCGTCCGCCTGTATCCACGATATCTCTGCAACTATTAGTCCGATTTGAAAAATTCTTTTTGCATTGGGAAGCTTGAAATATGCGAATGATGATCCTTCGTTTCGTTTTTTTTTTTTTTTTACGATGTACAATTTCGCCGCTAGAGGGCGTAAATGCAGATGATGTCGAATTCAAAAATACGTTTTATTCCACATATTTGCTTCTAAGCATCCGATTGAAAAAAATCTTTTATCTTTCGATTCCATTTATGCCGAAGAGTATTTTAGATATAGTTACTTTTTAAAATTACGCATAGATTTTCCGCTAGGGGGCGTAATAGTAAATTACATTTTCCCCGATAACTCTTCTTCTAAAACTCCGATTTGAAAAATTTTTGCTTCCGCGAATATATTTCCTGACGAAAAATCTTTTGCATATAATTTCATATTTTTGGTAAAGAATACTTTGGCCACCAGGGGACGTAAGTGTTAATTTTTGCTTCTGATGTATTTGCCATAAAATCTAAGCTTCTAAAATATCGATTGAAAAAATTATTTCGTGGACTGATGCCACTCACATCGATAAACCTTTTTGGAATATTTTTTTCCTAAAATATTCCAGTTTCTCCGTCAGGGGGCGTAGATGTGCATATTATTTTTGTCAATATCTCTACTTCTAGGAGTTCGATTTTAAAAATTCCTTCTTTGTTGGATAGTGTTTTCCGTGTGACGTGTTTTTCATATAAATTCAAAATTTTCAAGTAATTCATAGAATTACCGCTAGGAGGCGTAAATGTAAATTGCGTTTCCCCCTGTATCTTTCCTTCTAAGTCTCCGATTTGAAAAATTCTTTCTGCACCGCATACAGCTTCTGATGGGAAATCGTTTGTACATAATTTCTAATTTTGTAAAAAATAGTTTGGCCATTCGCTGGCGTAAGTCTTAATTTCCACTTCTGATGTATTTGCAGCAAAATATGAGCTTCTAAAATCTCGATTGAAAAAAGTCGTTTGTTGACCGATACTACTCATGTCGACAAACATTTTAGGAAAATTTTCTTCTTGAAATAATGCAAGGTTTCTACGCCAGAGGGCGTAGATGTATATCTTATTTTTGTCAATATCTCTACTTTCAAGAGTCCGATTTGAAAAATACCTTCTTTGTTGGATAGTGTTTCCGATGCGAAGTGTTTTTCCTATAAATTCAAAATTTTCAAGTAAATCATAGACTTTCCGCTAGAGAGCACAAAGGTAAATTGGGTTTTCTTTATGTGTGTTGTATTTTCAAACAGCCGAATCATTGCACTTGCATTTTCATAGATGTTATTAATAATATTAATGTGTGCATCTTCAATACGTAGGATTTCAGAGCCATTGTAACTGCTGACGGTTTCACCGAATCAAAGGCTTTTTCATAATCGATAAAAGCCATGCACAATGGAAGTTCATATTCCCTCGCTCTTTCAATTAGTTCTCTCAGTACGTGGATATGATCTATTGTGCTGTAGTCACTCCTGAATCCAGCTTGTTCTCTCGGTTGAGCCATGTCCAGTGTCACCTTCAAGCGGTGTGAAATAACTTTAGTGAAGATTTTATAAACCACTGATAGGAGGCTGATAGATCGGTAGTTCCTGAGATCCTCAATGTCCCTTTTTTATGTAGCAGGATCATTGTAGCGTTGTTCCAATCCTCAGGAATCTTTCCTTCATTAAGGCATTGAGTGAAAATTTGGGCGAGTACTGTTTCGATTTCTCCACTTGCTTCTTGTATGATGTCTACAGTAATTCCATCTTCTCCTGGAGCTTTTCCCCGCTTCATGTTCTTGATTGCATGTGCAACTTCTGCTGGGAGGACTGAAAGAACTCTGGTACCTTTCATGATGCCTGGAGTACATGTATCATCCCTTTCATATAATTTGGAGTAGAAATCTTTCACTCTTGTCAAAATTTCGCCTGTATTTCTTGTTACAGAACCATCTTCTTTTCTCAGTGCCATAATCTGTTTTCTTCCCTTACTGAGATATCCCTTTGCTATCTTTAGGCTTTGGTTGTTTTCAATTGCTTTCCTCATAGTTCACAGTTGAATTTCCTTAGGTCTTCAGTGATACTTTTTCGTACTGTCTTGCATAGCTCTATATATTCCACTTTGGAAGTCCCATCTTCTTTAGTTTTCCTCATCTCTCTTCTTTTTTGCATCAACATTTTGGTTTTTCCTGATAATTTGTTCACATGCAACTTGTTCTTAGACCCAGCTAATTTTGTTGCTGTTTCCATAAGAGCTTTGGTTATTTTTCTGTTAACTTCAGAAATATCCACTTCTTCCGATGTTAGGCCTTCTAAAGCAGAGAATCTGTTCTTCAGTTCCAACTTAAAGGTATTATGGTGTTTTTTAAGGTTGGTTATGTCAATACATTTTGTTTGCCTTATGAGCTTGCCACGTTCCAGTTTAGTGTTGAGGTACATCTTACATCTCACCAATCTATGGTCACTACCTGTGTTGAACTTGTTTAGCACACTGCAGTCTTCTATGACGAATTTTTGTTACACATAATAAAATCAATTTCACTTGTCGTTCCATTTGGATGTCTCCATGTCCATTTCCTGTGTGGCTTTTTCTTGAAAAAGGAGTTCAAGATGAAAAACCCTTCTGCCTCTGAAAACTCAACGAGAGTATTTCCACGCTGATTTCTGTTGCCGTGACCGAATTTACCTACTGAAGTTTCATTTTGTTGCTGTTGCCCTATTTTTGCATTGAAATCTCCCATAATTATCTTCAAGTGTTGCATACCTTTATTATTTTTTTCCTCATAAAATTCTTCAATTTCTTCTTCAGGATGACTTGTGGTGGGTGCATAAGTTTGAATAATCTGAGCCTGGTATCTTCTCGAGAGTTGGATAACGAGTCGTGCAGCTCGGTCAGAGGAACTTTCAACTTCTACAACTTTATCCTTCAGTTTCTTGTTTATTATAAATCCAACACCACTAGTTCTGCCAGTATCTGTCCCACGATAGTAGAAGAGATGTCCACTTTTCAGTTCAATGAGATCTTCTCCTTTTCTCCTTACCTCACTTAGCCCGACGATGTCCCACTTGATCCTTTGTAGTTCCTCTTCCAATTCAAGAAGCCTTGAATCAGAAGATAGGGAGCGTCCATTATACGTAGCCAAGGTCTAGTCCGGTCCTCTGGGGATTCTTAGCACCCTCTGCCTTCATGTCGCACCGGCCGCTGCCTTGGCCAGGTACATTCCACCTGCCAGAGACTGAGGGCTAAGATTTAAGTTGTGGAGCCATTTTGGAGGGATTTTGCCATAACTCACCACGCTGGCCAAGCGGGTTGGTGAGTGTGGGATAGCATTTCCTCTAATCCAGATGGTATAGTTATACCGCTATTGGCGGTCGTCAGAGCCCTTTAGTGGGAACAGGATGCACCACGAGAAGGCGGGGTTGACATTTGTCAAGGAGAGGCTGTGATGTTACGCATCACCTGACCTTACATCCCGTTCTGATATATTTGTAGCAAAATCTGGGCTCCTGAAAACTCGACTAATTTTTTTTTTTCTTGGACAGATACCGCTTATATGGATAAACCTTTTTAGAATACTTTCTTCCTAAAATAATGCATGGTTTTTCCACCAGGGGACGTAAAGTCACATCTCATTTTTGTCGATAACTCTGTTTCTAAGAGTTCGTAAGCTCACGATTCCGTTTATAGCAATATCTGAGGGATTAAAAACCCGATTGAAAATCTTCTTTCTTTCGTCAGATCTATTGTTTTCCATACCGGTTCCATTGACTTTGAATAGCTTTGATAAATTTAATTTGCGTCAGAACGGATTCAAAAGACGTGCTTATTACACCCGAATATTCGGTGTCATCTTTCTTGTTATTATTCAGGAGGATGCACTGCAAATGAAAAAATATGGAACTCAGATAGTTTCTTTTTCAAAAGCACCTGGCGAATCAAAGTAAGAAGAATTCACATTAAACTTGTACTACTCCTGCGTGTGCTCCAGTGTGACTACGACTAGGTTATCTGAACGAACCTTATACTGGGTAATAGGTCATCTGAGCAAACCTTATACTGGGTCATAGGTCATCTGACCGAACCTTATACTTCTCCTGTGTGTGCTCCCAGTGTGACTACTGAGTAGGTCATCTGAGCGAACCTTATACTAGGTTATCCGAGCGAACCTTACACTTCTCCTGCGTGTGCTCCCAGTGTGACTACTGACCACGGCGCCCACTGCTCCGATTACCATTGACGTTACACCACCGGCAAGTGCTGCGGCAGAGGGCCGTTGAACGCCTCACCCGGACTACGGAATGGCACAACATTGTCTACTCCGACAAATCCCGCTTCTGCCTGCAACACCACGATGGTCGGATCCGAGCGTGGTGGCACCGCGGCGAGAGACTGTACGACGCCTGCATTATGCATCACCATACCGGTCCGTCGCCTGGCGTTTTGGTTTGGGGCGCAATTGGATGTGACACCCGCACCCCTCTGGTACGCATCGCCGGTACACTCAACAGCCACCGCTACTTCTCCCACGTTTTGGAGCCTGTAGTCCTCCCTTACCTGCAGGACCTGCCAGCGGCCACGTTTCAACAGGACAATGCGCGCCCGCACGTGGCACGCATCGTGCAACAATTTTTCACGGCCCACCAGGTGTCACTGCTGCCGTGGCCTGCCTGTTCTCCCGATATGTCGCCCATCGAACACGTCTGGTCACTGATCGGCAACCGAGTGTCCCGGCAAGCATCACCCGCAGCTACGCGTGATGAACTGTGGCAACGTGCGGAAGCAGCCTGGACCGACATTCCCCAATCCCACATCCAAAGCCTCTTTCGTTCGATGCCGCGGAGTGTAGCGGCCGTTATTGCCAGCCATGGGGGGGGGGGGGCACACGAACTATTGATGTCTGCGTGTTTCGCAAGTCGCACGGGCCTGTAAGCTCAATCGTTTCGTCTTTGTATCTGCTGTTTTGTATTCAGTAAATCTGGCTTTGCTATCTCGTGTCCTTCTTGCGGTGTTTCATTTTGGGTGGCTAGCAGTGTGTAATCTACAGCCACGTAAAACACTGTGTTTTGGAATGACACCTACCATGGAGGAAAGAAATCAAAAGACAATTATTGTTCTTCGTCTGACCAATGCAGACGGTGCAGAAACATTGCAGCCATTAATTATATAGGCAAACTAAACCACGTTGCTTCAAAAATGTGAAATCTTTGCCCACCAGGTATAAAGCAAATGAAAAGTCGTGGGTTACCACAGCTTTATTCAAAAATTATGTACAAGCCTTGGATACTCAGATGCAGGCAAAAAAGAGAAAAGTGCTATTATTCATTGATCAGAAGGCTGCGTGTCCTCAGGTAAACAATCTGAAAAATGTTCAAGTCATTTTTCCCCCGCAAATCGTACTAGTGGATTGCAATCGCTGGATCTGGGTGTCACTAGGTCTTTTAAAGCCTGTTATCGAAAGCTTCTCATGCGAAAAGTATACTTTCTGTTATCGATGCGAACTGATGTATCTAAAGTCAAAATTAACATTCTCGATGCAACGAATTTCGTGCGACAGTCCTGGAATGCAGTTATGACAGATAAAATTAAAAACTGCTTTAACAAAGCAATCTTCTCAGGTTGTGAACAAGAAGAAAGTGGGTCCAATACCGAAAATCCTGCAGATAATTTTGCGGATGACGATCTTGCAGTATGGAATGAAATTGCCTCATCAGGTATTGTGTTTTCCTACGTATGACGTTGATTGTGAAGTGCATACCTGTCAAATGCAATCCCTTGATGATGTTTTGAACGAACAGATCGGAATAAATGCATCAGATTCTGATGAAGAAGATAGAGCAGAACTGAAAGTTAGCTGCTTTAGTGATACTGCTAACGGTATAGAATATGCTAAAAAGTACTTGATGCGTTTCGATATTAATGATGACATTTGTCATGCACTTCATAAAACTGAAGCTGCAATTTTTGAAGCTAAACGTTCAGAAAAAAAAATACAATCTTCTCTAAAGCATTTCTTCTCTACAATGTAAAAAGGTAATCAACACATATTTTGTTTTTACAAGTTAATTAGTACTAATTGATGTTCTACTTCATGCAGTTTATAATACTGAAATCGCTATTTAAGAAACTAAATCTTCGGAAAAATAATCAACCATCGCATTTTCTCGCAATTTTAAAGTACGCTTAAATGTTGATGTTACATATTGACGTCTAATATCTACGAATTGTATTTAATATTCAAAGTAAATGTGGACGTGTTATAACATTTTTGATAATAAATTTTGTAATTAAAAGTACTATACATAATTTAAATATTACTGAAAGAAAGAGAACATAGCTGTTTACGTATTCTACTTGTATTATGAACATTAGCTTAATTTGAAGGTTTCATTCGAAAGGCTTCCTCGATTTAGCGAATTCCGCAATTTTATGTACAAGGTATATGTGTGTGTGTGTGTGTGTGTGTGTGTGTGTGTGTGTAAGTACTATACATAATTTAAATGTTACTGAAAGAAAGAGAACATAGCTGCTTACGTATTCTATTATGAACACTAGCTTAATTTGAAGGTTTCATTCGAAAGGCTTCCTCCATTTAGCGAATTCCGCAATTTTACGTACATGTGTGTGTGTGTGTACGTGTACGCGATTTTACGAACACACACACACACACACACAGACACAGTCAAACCTTTATTTAACGATTTTCAACGAATTTTTCTCTACATATATAGACAACAGTAGCAAGAGTATACAGTGGCTGATCTAATTAGTAGGAGTATATAAGGAGAAAAGTTGACTCCGCAAAAGCAGCGATAGTGAGCACATAAACTCTGGTCAAAAACAGATAACCCACTGTGCTGAGAGGAAGTGAGCCTGGTTTATCCGGGTAACAGACGCTTACCAGATAGAGAATTTGAATCAAGGACAATGCCAAACTGCGTCCCAACGTCAGTGCGTCCTACTATCTGTGTTAAAAGAATGTGCTCATAAACTACAGGTATTGAAGTCTGCAGTGAACGAAACAAAATGTACCCTGGGATTTCTGGAGCTTTCGAGGTGAACCCTAAATAGCTGAAACAAATGCCATGTGGTGTGACAAATGGAAATTTCAACTGCGTCATGCAGAAGGAATGGTAAGAATCTTTAGACAACAGAATCGGAGCAGGGATCTATCTTGCACACAGTAACAAGTGTTTAAGCTGTTTGAGACAGTGCGATGAGATGGACTATATTTTCATGAGAGACTCTTAAAAAGTTTTATAGCAGCTGCTCTAGAAAGTGGTGTTGCTCCAACTGTATCAACATTTGAGGTTGTTGTTGTCTTTTTAATGCTTAACTTCGCACCAGTTAAGTTGACTGGTGCGAAGTTAAGTTGGAATACCATAAAAAGGTGCACAATTGTATCACACTTTTGTTTTATATGCATCACGCAGTGGTTTAACGTTGCCCCAAAAGATGGCGCAGCACTTCTTGGTACAACATGCCACAAAAGGGCCCTTGATGGGTATGGGACCATGCTTGAATACTTAAGCGTATTTATATATAGTTGCTCCTCAAGTTTATCGAATTATAAGCACTTTCTCTATACCCGTAATGGATACCTTCAGCAGGATAGTGCCATGTCTTAATGCCAACATTCTTTCGGTGTGGTTTCTGAAGATAATGGAGGCTTTTCCCTTCATCATTGACCAAATGAGTCTCCAGATCTCAATCCCACGCAGGAATTGAGGCATGGGGAGTATCTTCCAGATCATGCAGATTGAATGGTAGGACAACTGGATCCACTGTCTTTGAATTCGGATTGGCTGGAAGATGCAGTTATGGACGTGCATGGGCCAAAATTTCACCGCAACACTATGAAAATTTGGTCGAATTTATTTCGAGGCGAATCGCCTCTGCTCCGATGTTGGTCGAATGCATTAATATGGAGGTGGTCCTAATAAATCGGCCTCTCAGTCGATATGCAACAGAAGGATGATCACAGCTTGGAATTATTTTTTAAACAAACATCAAAAAGGAATTAACATGTGGGACGACAATTTCTGCTTCATTCAGGTGTACATAATGTGTTCCTTTCACTTCGACAATTTGGAATGTCTCACACGTTTTTCTATAGATATCTAAATGTTCCTCATATAATTCACAACCGTTCATTCCACAGTAAAGTGCTTCCCTACCAAGAATTATTAACATGTTACATTTTAGTTTTCTGATATATGCCTTTAAAACATCATCGCTAAGCATCTGGAACAAATAATAAGTAGCTTTGGTTCGGATATCTTTGGTAAAAACCAGCCCTTTACCACACCGTGAAAGTTTAGTAGCCCTTTTCATGAGAATTTCTGCTGAACTTTTAGTGATCTGCCCAGGTAATGCATCCATTATCTTTGCTTTTGCATCTTCTGGGGAATATACGAAAACTGGATCGTCCATTTTACATTCTAAGGTTAGAATAATGTCCAGAGTATCTTTAGCGAGTTCTGGAAATGCCTCAGGAATATGCGACAATGGTACAATCGCTTCTAATAACACTATATTTGAAACTCTCTGTGGAAACACGCCGCCATATATCACAGCAAAAAATCCGCCTTGACTGTGACCAATAATGCTGAACTGTTTCCACTTCAAATATCGAACAACACACTCAATATCCAGAATAGTTTCCATAACACCGTAACATGTTCCACGAGGCTTATGCGAAGATAAACCATATCCACGGAAATCAAGAGCAACTACATACAATGACGGAGACAGTAAAGGACCGAGATTATCGAAACTTCCGGCATTACAATCGTGTCCATGAAGAGCCAACACAGGTGACCCCTGTTCACAACCCCAGGCTTTTCCTGCGATGAAGCCACCACGAACAGGAATATTAAGTTCCTTTGCTTGGTACGACATTTTCTCAGTGGAGTTTTCCGGAGTTCAATGCAGAGTCAAATTTCACCTCAAAGTAAACCATCTGTTACCTGAAAAAAAAAAGATAAAGAAGTATAGTGCCAAAAACCTTTACGCAGAAACAATATTAAAGGGTCATTGCATATCAAATCAACCAATGTAAAAGAATTTTTTGATTTTGATGGCTCAGATTTCAATGATTTTTGGTTTATAAAAAATCTAAGTGTTTATATTTTTTGGGTCAACGGTTTTTTTTTTTTTTTTTTTTGGATTTTCAAAAATGGCAAAAGATGCCAAATTTCTCAGGAACGCCATTCACACACACACGCAAAGTTAAAAAGTCTGCAAGCAGTGATGCTAGAGGGCTCTAAATTTTAGTTTTTGAAATTTTCAAAAATAGATTTTTTTTTTTTTTTTTTGGACATAGTACAACGTCTACCTCCGCGGATAACTTGGGGCGCCTCAAAAATACGTCCCAATTGAAATCATTGTAGCGTTAAAAATACGTGGCGCACACTAATCGTGTTAGCATATTCGTTAACAGCATGGAGTCTAATTCGCGTACTGCGCAATACATCGTGCACGTGACGCCCTCCTAGCTCCCTGTACGCCAGGGAGATGATGCAATATTTCTGGGGGTGCCGCAGAGTTTGACTCAGTCTATCTCGCCAACCGTGAGCGCAACGCGACTGTGCGTGGTATCGTTCTAAAGCTCTCGACGAGATCTCTTCAAATATACGAAGGCCATTTCGCAGTGGTTTGAACTGAACGTTTAAAAAATTGTTTTCTTGTGAACCGGTGAACAACTTATGACAATATTGCAGTTTATCTGGACAACCGTGAGCGCAAAACGAATGTGCGTGATATCGTTTTAAATCTCTCGACGAGATCTGTTCAAATACATAAAGAACATATCGCAGTGGTTTAAACTAAAATTTTTAAAAATTGTTTTCGTTTGAACGGGTTAACATTTTCGACAATGCCACGGAATTCGCAGAATGAACGCAAACAAAAGTGGAGAAAATCAGAACGAGAGACAAGAGCAAGTGATGAGGAATGTAAGAAGCCCAAGAAGACAGAGCACCTCGTTGGGTAATTCGAGTATAGATATGCTTTGCGTTCGCAATGTATCTAGCATTATTTGTAAAAAACATGTAAGCTACTTTTTATATCATAGACCTGCCTTGGCTATAAAAAATTAAATAGACGCTTTGAAACCATACTAGACTAGCTTATTTCATCTCCCCGATCTGCAATTAAGCTAAAGACAGAACAATAGCACTCTGTGAAGTCCCGCATGATACGTGACACACATGTAATGTTGATTGCTGACACGCATGATGCGTAAAACACATGATAATGTTGATTGCTGACACGCTCTGGAATTCTTCGCCAAACTGCGGTTTGTTTGTTTTTCTTTTCTTCTCAGTGTTAAATTTACATCTCAAATTAAACAACACGGCTCGTTTACAGACAAAATTTTGAATAATAATCGCTAGAGGTATGCAAAGTTTGAAGATGGAGAGAGATGATGGCTTTTTGAGAAACATATTTTTGAATTTGAGGTGACGTGTACATCTATATTAATAAGTTTGTCGGTAGCTTACAGAGAAAACTGCTGAGCGCGGAGACTTGAAATTTGGGTTGCTCACAGAAATTGAGGGAGCATGATGCACCTCGGAGCCAGTTTTTTGAAAGTCAAATTTACTGATTTTTAATTTACTTATTAGTTTTTAAAGCATTTAACCATTGTTGAAATCTCATCGTGCCGCATGCTGTTTCATGAAGTGACACAACAATAGTTAATTTCATTGTTACTCAACGATATAAATATTTTACTAAACTATCGTCTAACATTATTTCGTCATGATTTACGTGAACGTAACAATGTCTCATTGCAATCTGCGTAAATTACGAGAACATGATGCTAAATGTGATAAAAGCCATTACAAAAATGCTTTTTTTAAACTGGTGTAGCAACTTATACATGCCAAACTTTCACACATTTACGGGTAACTTTATCGAGGTAGACTAATACTACAGATCTATGCAAGAGAACACCAAGGGCACAATAGAAACGACGACATTAACAGGTTGCGACGAAATTTTTTGGGATGTACTTCCGAAGTCTGACGTATATAATTTCTCCGCAGTTGCAGGCGGGTTTGTTTACGTTTCAGGCCACGGCTTTCTACTCACTACAAATAGTTCCAAACTAAGCACATCGGACAAAAAATTAGTCACTCCTAACAGAAATGACAGTAGGAAGTTACCGGTTGCACAGAGGGCGCCGTGATAGCATTGTTGGGAGATAAATAGCACTGACGTGGTCTACAAGATCATTTCTGTCTCGTGCAATGGCGAAGAGCAACTTGTGTATGTTGAATTTAGTCTCCAATATGGGTCGTAAGACAGACGTTACTGAGTGGCAAAAAGGAGCCATCGTGTTCGGCCGTGCTCACCGACACAAAGTGAATGAAGTCGCCCAGTTTGTTGGTGTGTCGAAGCGTATTATCCAGCAGGTCTACAAACAGTGGTATAGTTCGCAGTCAATTGAAAATCGGTGACGTAACTGTGTGGCCGGAAAACGATTCTCACCAACGGGGACCGCCGCCATGTTTCACGCCTAGTAACTGCAAATCGTTTTCAAACCAGGCAACAATTACTCCAACCAATTTCCGAAAGGAAATTGTGACGAGAACTGCATGCGACGGACATGAAGGACATCTGGAGCAGAGTGCCACGGAAGAGAGGCCTCTTTTAACAGCAGGTGGCAAAGTCGCACGTTATCAATGGGCTCAGAGGCACCAAAACTTTGCTGTGGAGGATTGGAAATGAGTAATTTGGTCTGATGAGTCTCGTTTTTGTTTGTACTCCAGTGATGGGAGACGATGAGTGCATCGCAGGCCCAATGAAGCCTTTAATCCTGATTGTGTTGAAGGTGTCGTTCAAGCTGGAGGAGGTTCTGCGATGTTTTAGGGATGTTTTTCGTACCACGAATGGGCCCTGTCGTTGCAGTGACGATGAATTTGAACCAGCCTGGCGTACCTCCGCATTCTGAATGACGAAGTGTTGCCCTTTGTCCTACATCTCCAGGAGGAGCATCACATTGCCACTCCTGTCTTCCAAGACGACAATTGCAGTGTGCACAGGGCTAAAACTGTGTCTGAGTGGCACGACGAACAATCAGCAACACTGTCTCACCTTGACTGGCCCGCCAAATCCCCAGATTGAAATCTTATTGAAAATCTGTAGGATTATTTGGAACAGAAGGTGAAACGCCGGAATAGACACCTGCGTACTCTGGAGGAATTTCGGGACCACTTGAAGCACGAGGGACTGCAAATCGATGTTCAATACATCCACAACCTCGTGGAGCCTCTACCACACCGGATTCATGCTGTTGTCAAGGCAACAGACGTCGTCACCCGTCATTAGGTAAGTTCTGACAGAGCTGACTAATTTTTTGTCTGGTGTGCTTATTTCTACGGCAATATTTTAACTACAAAGGTTTCTTCAACCATTGTTTCAAATCTCACATAGCGCGCGGGATTTACAAATTGAAATTTGATCCTTCTGTTGACTGTGTTAAACTTCTGAAGTATTACGTATATCCTTCCACCCCAGTGGTCTGCGCGTTTGTTTAGGTTTCAGGCCACTGCTCTTCGTGTGTTACTACTCTTTATAAATAGTTTCAAGTTATTTTGGCGGGAAGAGTTTGACTTTAGGTCTCTTCAATCATTGTTTCGAATTTGACACAACGCGCACGATTTACAATTAAAATTTTGATTTTGTTGTTTACTATATTGGACTTCCAAAATGTCGCGTGTACCCTACCGCCACATGCAGCTGCCGGAGGGTTTGCATACGTTTCACACTGCGGCTCTCTATGTGTTAAGCATATTGTGTACTTCTTGTTTGTTCAGCCTGTTAACGGAACAGATCAGATCAGATCAGATCAGATATAGAGGATTTTAGGAAGGGAGTGTCTGACCCCAGGTCTTAAACAACCTTAGAAATAGGAAGCTAGGAGATTTGGGCTAGAGTGCCCGATAGGAAAGTGATACGGAAGCGAGGTATAAAGACGCCCTTATTTATCACCGGGAAGCCAGTACGCGGGGTCTGATGGCTTAAGGAGCCCATCCGACGCACGGCAGGTATTTAGTGGTTCGAGCGTTCGTACCTGCCTAGGATCAAACCTGAGGTTATCTCCGTGGCAGTCACGAACGTTGACCACTAGGCCACCCGCAGCCCAACTAACTGTTAACGGAACTGATCTTCTTCTTCAGTGGAGGATTTTCAGGAAGGGAGTGTCTGACCCCAGGTCTTAAAAAACCCTTAGAAATAGGAAGCCAGGAGATTTGGGCTAGAGTGCCCGATAGGAAAGTGGCACGGAAGCGAGGTAGAAAGGGGGAGGAAGAAGCCCTTATTTATTACCGGGGGCCAGTACCCGGGGCTCGACGGCTTAACGTGCCCATCCGACGCACGGCGGATATTTAGTGGTTCGAGCGTTCGTACCTGCCTGAGATCGAACCCGAGGTCTTCTCCGTGGCAGTCACGAACGTTGACCACTAGGCTACCCGCTGCCCACTGTTAACGGAACTAGAAAGGCTAGCCTTTAAATAGTTTGGATTTTTAAGAATTTACTGTACATTGGCACTGACATTAAATTTTTGTAAATATAACTTCCTGCGAACTACGAAGTGCAACAATATGTTTGCTTACAGTAATGACCTTATATTTCTTTATTCGAAAGCTCTTAATATATTTAGTTTTCTAAATCAATTAATTAATTCATGAAACAGGAAATAAGAGATTTCTGATAAATATGCTAATAATTCAAGTTTGAAATTAAAAGTATTTGAAAACATTTTCCACCGCATTTGTTGTTTTACATTTCTTGCAAACGTGTAATCCGTACGAGTGATGTCTCTTGCCGCTCGCTGCTTTGCTTCATGTATGACGTCACTTCGCCAGCCAATAGCAGCTCATATTGGAAATGGCTCAACCTAAGGAGATTCTAAGAACCTTGTATATTTAAAACCGTTGACTCTTGAATATTCATCTTTTTTTTTTTTTTTTTTAATTTTTAGTGAAAATATGTTAAAAACCGGGCAATTTTTTTAACGATCCTAATACTTTTTGTAACGGAGGTGTGAGAACTGCTTGCTATTTGAGTGGAAGTAAGGAACTTTTGGTCTGGAAGCGGCGTAATCTCGAAATTCGGTCTCCCAGATCAAAAACAAAGCTTGCTCCTGTCCTGATCTCTATACTGTATACTCGGGGGCAAGGTTAACCTGACTAGGGAGTTAAAGTTACGAAGTGTGTACTTCTACTGCATAATATAATTCCAGTTGAAAAACTCATGTTCGAACTTGAACGAGGACCTAAAAAGTACATGGATGTTGTTAGTGGCGGATTTACAGATTTGGCGCCCATAGGCACAAATTTTCCAAGCACGCCCTGCGAAGGAGCTCATCACCCGTTCTGGTTCTGATAGCGGGACCGGCAGAGTCGTACTTGGGGAAGGGGGTCGGCTCCAGGTGGTCTAGAAACCCCCCCCCTAAATGTTCGACTTTATGGTCAAACATATATATTCATACATCGGCTTAGCATATACGTTTTTGTGCTGAACCCCTTGGAGCTTGGAACCTCCTCGAAATTAAGTTCTGCGTACGTGCTTGGGGCCCAGTTCTTAGCAGGATGTGGCTGTGCTGCGTTCCCCCATCCCCGCCACTTTCTATAGGCAAAAGATTTATAGTTTCGTGCTTCCGTCATATCCCTATTCCTAAAATGTACCTTTTTTTCAGCTTGGTTCATAAAAGTCCGTAGTTTTAAAAATGCCCCTTCTTTTCCATGAAATGAAGGTCCTCCAAATTTTTATCAGAATGATCAAATTTTAATTTTTTACATAAAAAAGTTCAGTTATGTTTCAATATCTCAATCAACAATCAACAGAAATATCTACATGCCTGTGGCTAAAATATTGTACTATTATAAATTGGTGATTTGTAAAGAAACATCACAAGCATTTTTATTAAGAAAAGGAATAAAAATATCCCTTTATTGACGTAAAAATATGATTATTAAAGTGTAAGCTTTCAACGCCAACGTGTGCCTTCTTCACATTTATGCGTGGAGATAGGCAAGACAAAAGAACTAAACAACAGAAAAAAAAAAACATGAACAGTATATGAGAACATGCTATGTTGCGTCGCGTGCGTGCGACAACGAGAGATGACCACAAAAAACGTACTAAGCGCGAAGAAAAGTGGGCCATATTTGGGGAAGCTCAAGTGAGGCGTCATTATTGCAGACCACAAGGTTAGTCAATATCTCGATGGTTTCCCTGAGGGCAGTGCCCCTGGCGGTAGTATAAGGAGCCACTCGCTTGATCTGGTTCCACTTCGGGATGGCGGAATGGGTAATCACTTCCCGGTATAGGGCGGTTGTCGATTTTCTGTGGGAGACCGGGCCGCGGGTGGCCTACTGGGCAACGTTCGTGACTGTCGCGGAAAGGACCTCAGGTTAGATCCGAGGCAGGTACGAACGCTCGATCCACTAAGTATCCGCCGTGCGTCGGATGGGCACTTTAAGCCGTCGGGCCACAGGTACTGGCCCCCCGGTAATAAATAAGGGCGTCTTCCTCCCCTTTCTACTTCGCTTCCGTGTCACTTTCCTATCGGGCACTCTAGCCCAAATCTCCTAGCTTCCTATTTCTAAGGGTTGTTTAAGACCTGGGGTCAGACACTCCCTTCCTAAAATCCTCTACATATGATCATTTGATCATCTGTGGGAGACTGGCTGGTGTTCGACCAGTCAAAGAGCGTTTTGTCATTCCGATGTAATGTTTGGTGGTACCACCCGGGTATTCCAATGGTATAGAATACACTCCCGCATCAGTCAGTGCAGTATGGGTGTTCCTGGATGATAGCAGGTGGCGTGATATCGATCTTGGTGAGCGTATCCCAAAGCCAAAGAATATTAGATATTCTTTGCCAAAGCTAAGCCCGAGTTTCTTTAAGGTGTCCAAGAAGTAGCCAAAGCTAAGCCCGAGTTTCTTTAAGGTGTTCAAGAAGTAGGCTTTTCAGCAGCTTAGTTTTCCTTCCTTTTTGCAAACGCGGTTTCCCGATTCTGAGCCTAACTGAGTTTTCCCTTTTTTTGCACTCATCACTCACGGAGATTTCAGCCCAGCACCCCACACACACTGGAACAAGCTTGTTCAAACTTCCTAGTAAAAATCTAAAAAAGTACAACTCACCGCAGAAGCTAGGTTAATTACGAGTATCTCAGTATTTGTCATTTTTTCTGTAGGACTTCCGTCATTGAGTAGAGTTTAGGTCCCAGCCACCTACAGCGAGATCGCCTTTTGGGCAGGACACAGAAACGGAAAGAATGAGAGCTCTACAGACTTTTGACAGAACAGTTTGTAGTGAGATTAGAGTACAGTAGATGGCGCCACCGTACAAGTACGATATTGCACATAGATGGGTGAGAGAATTTCAGGGGGGGGCATAAGAAAGGATACCCATTTAACCAGTGGGTCCAGTCACTTAACGTGCTCGTCCGATACACGGTGGATATTCAGCGATTGTTAGCAAATCACACCATCTCTGAATGACCGGCCCAGGTTCGAACCTGGGGACCTTGCATCGATAGTCTGAACTGCTAACCACTAAGCCATCCGCGGCTCTCAATTACGAGTATGACACTTTGACACACTTATAGCTCTGACCGATTCCAGTTCCCTGAGCTTTGTCATTGTGAAGCGCATTTTCATCTGGATGGGGATGGGGGGTACACGTACACCGTACACGCATCTCCAGCTATTCAGATGAAAGCAATTTAAAAGCGTTTGTCTTCGACCACATATGGTATAGTAAATGGGTCTCACACGGTTACACCCGTATATTGAGAACCATGGGACTTCCTGTGAATGAAGTATGTCTTGTCCACTTCCTTTGCTTTCTTTTTTTTTCTTTATTCGTTGTTTGTTGTGTCGTGGTCACCATCAGGGGAGGGAGGGAGGGGACAGAACAAACGTCGCGTGCCCAGTGCCCCTCCCCCCGAATAGTGCCCCCCCCGAATACGTCGCTTTTGTTTTTCTCCTCAACCTGTTCGGGTTTCGGTCGGAATGATCAGGATGAATCATTTCCGGCCATGTCTCCTACGTTGCAGCAGTAGTTCCGTCCAAGAATGTGAGCTGGGACACACTCAGACAAAGCCCCCACCCCCACCCCTCTCCCAAACAGGAGGTTGTGGTGCTGTGGTGCCCCAAAGGCGCTGGTAGTGTTGTTGGTTCACTGTAAACCGCCACACAGGAAAACCGCCCCACAAGAAAACTGCCACACCGGAAGATTGCCACACAGGAAACCTGCCACACGCTTTTCATGAAGGGGCCGGGTACAAATTGCCATTCCTTTGAAGAACACTTTGAATTTGTGGCAGTTTTCCAAGTTTACTTACGGCAACTGGCCACAGAAGTTCGAGGGGGGGGTAATAAAGATTGCCGTTTCTTGGCCTATATTGAGAATTGAATTGGGAACTCCAAATAAATTTCGAGAAAACGTTCTATTTAAACGCCAAGCGTTCAGGAAAGAACAATAAGGTGGGATTTTTTTAAATAACGCTGCACTTTTACTTAGGCACTAAATATTTACATAACATGTCAAATATAGCTGTAAACATTAGAACCATGCTTTACATAATGATTTTGTACACGACCACGAATTTTCAGGAGGGGTGTGAAATCACCCTCCCCCAAGTTTCTAAGAGCGCAGAAAAGTGTTCAAGGTAAGATTTGCTCGCAATTTCTATGCTTCATGTTGTGTTTAATGGCAAACTATGTATGCCTTTCCCCCTCCCCCAGAAATTTGGTGAAGCCTGTGAAAGGGATACGAGTTACTTGGTTTAGAGGGTTCTACCCCCAACTATCGTAATTTTATAATCTGAACCTCTGGAGTTGGTCAGCGTAACCTCAATGTTACCCCTGAATAGCTCTTAGAAACTAGGGGGGTTACCCCACCCTCCTGAAATTTCGTGGTCGTGTACAGAATCATTATATAAAGCATGGTACTAATGTTTACAGCTGTACGTCCATGTTAACATTTTTTGGGGAAAGCCCTTTCCCCAAGCTCATGGACCTCGCGGACACTTCAAGGGGAACTTCCTGGATACACTGGCAGACTTCAGCGGCCCAGAATATAATATTACGGAAGTTCAGGGTAGAGCACCCCCCCTAACCAAGTGTACCTCGGCAATTTATTTCTTCAAATTAAAGTACAATTTTCTCGCTTGGCTTACATGGAACGTTTTCGCGAAATTCGTATGGAGTTCTCAATTCAGTTCTCAATATAGGCCCAGGAACGGCAATCTTTATAGAGCCCCCCCCACTTGAACTTTTGTGGCCAAGTTGCTGAAAGATGTGTGGCAGCGTTGCCAGTAAATTGCCACACATCAATGTTCCTGTGTGACAGTTTACAGTGAACCGTTTGTTCTGGGGGTATTTTTTCCGGGGGCATTTTTACCGCTTTCAGTTTTCAGGGGTATTTTCTCCGGGGGTATTTTTACCGTTTACCGTGCGGCGCACACCTAGTACACTAGGAGTATACGCCCCTGCATTGCCGCGAGTTTATATACACTGCTGGCCACCCAAAATGCAACACCAAGAATGATACGAGATAGCAAAACCAGATTTACTGGACACATAACAACAGATACAAAGATGAAACGATTGAGCTTACAGGCCCGTGCGACTTGCGGAACACGCAGACATCAATAGTTCGTGTGGCCCCCATGGCTGACAATAGCGGCCGCTACACGCCGCGGCATCGAACGAAAGAGGCTTTGGATGTGGGCTTGGGGTATGTCGGTCCAGGCTGCTTCCACACGTTGCCACAGTTCATCAGGCGTAGCCGCGGGTGGTGATTCCCGATCAGCGACCAGACGTGTCCGATGGGCGACATATCGGTTGAACAGGCAGGCCACGGCAGCAGTGACACGTGGTGGGCCGTGAAGAATTGTTGCACGATGCGTGCCACGTGCGGGCGCGCATTGTCCTGCAGGTAAGGGAGGACTACAGGCTCCAAAATGTCGGAGATGTAGCGGTGGCTGTTGAGTGTACCGGCGATGCGTACCAGAGGGGTGCGGGTGTCATATCCAATTGCGCCCCAAACCATAACGCCAAGCGACGGATCGGTATGGCAATGCATAATGCAGGCGTCAAACAGTCTCTCTCCGCGGTGCCGCCACACGCGGATCCGATCATCGTGGTGTTGCAGGCAGAAGCGGGATTCGTCGGAGAAGACAATGTCGTGCGATTCCGTAGTCCAGGTGGGGCGTTCAACGGTCCACTACCGCCGCACTCGCCGGTGGTGTAGCGTAAATGGTAATCGGAGCAATGGGCGCTGTGCGACAAGTCTCTGCTCCTGCAGACGACGTCGAACGGTACGTGCTGACACAGGTTGATGCGTAACACACCCTAATTCCTGCGCTACCTTTCGTGATGTGGCGGCGCGAGCCGTCAATGCCCGCCTCACAACATGCCGGTCCTCTTATTCGGTGGTGTGCCGCGACTGCGGCAATCACTCACGTCGGTCCGTCCGTCCCTCCTGCACCCACCGAATCCATACTCGGCTCCCTGTGGCTGGATGTCGTCCCACACGGGCGCCGATGTCTCGGTACGATAAACCGCTGTCGCGATAAGCAGTTATTCGTCCTCTGTCAAACTCCGAAACGTGCTGGAATGACTGCCGTATTCTGCGACGAGGCATCAGGAAGCTTCCCACGCACAGGTCCGGCAGCACAACACACTTCTACTACTTACACCCCTCCTTCTGTGCACCCTTCTTATAGTGTTTCTTGATGGCTTGCGGGGCCCACATGATTTGTATATGCCCTGCAATGCTGATCGTTTGCATGTCCTCTTGCGGGCGACGCATGCTGCGAATTACAGGCCAATCGGATGCTTCCTTCTTGGTGTTGCATTTTGGGTGGCCAGCAGTGTAGTTTCGTTACTGGTAAACCAACAAGATAGCATGACAACGTCCTGTTCCCTTACTGCCCTGGGCCTGGCTTAAGTGCGATGGAATAGATTAAAGACTGCCGCTTACACACACGTTTGAGTGTCACGCCAGCAAATGGGGAGTTTTGTGCCTGAGACCAGGGCTCTAGATACAAGGGCTGGCTCACACGGCAGATTTCAGTTGTCCCCGGAAGTTGCGGCTGGTGACGTAGCTGGGATGCATCGCTGAGTGTTAGGTATCGCGTTTGCTTTGCTCTGTGCGGGGAACTCTGATGATAAATTCAACTACTGAGCTGCCGAATATGAAACAAAATGGTGAAATGATTTAAAGAAACAAAAGGAGTAAAGCAGAATATATCATTGTTTCCTCTTTTATATATGTGTGTATTACTTCCATCAAACGCGAAAATAATGCTTTTTTGTTAATAACAAAACCTTGGCTACTGTAATTTTTGTGAAATGTTTCGGATATTCAGGTGTCCATTTAATTCGACTTTTACCCTCTACAAGAGAGGTTACCTGTGTTTTTGTAAGTATGTTTCGAAAGTATTTGTAATTTTTTTTTCAATTTCTGATTTTTCGTATTTTTTTTATTTTTTTTTTACTTTAATTTTCAGTTCTCGGATTTGTTTCAATAAAAGCCGGTGCGAACGGTTTCGTCTTCTGACTCTGCTAGAAAAGCTCTTTAAAATATCCTTTTTTTCTTTTGTTTTCATAAAGTTTTGCTCTTTTACCGTTATTGATAATTTGTCATTTAAAAAATTAACTTTTTTTTTTTTTTTTTTTGGAACATAACACATTTTACGTAGAAAGTTGTCTCTTCATCTGTTGCAGGTTGAATTGGGGCCACATTTTCTGCAAAAGACCTTTTTTGGACTAAGATTTTTAAGTCTATCAAAAGCGTCATGCAGTATTTTTCTCCTTTGTCTTTTACCTCTTGCAGTGACATTTTCAACGTTTGATCTCGGTAAATTGACTGTTGGTATAGCCGACGATTTCAATATCTTTTTCACTGGCTAACCAAGCAGGCGAGTCATCATATCGTCTTCGTACTTACTATTTAAAAAGTGCTCACTGCAAATTCTGGCATTTTTCAAATTAAGCAAATCTGCTCTGCAACACCTGTTAACCCAGTCTTTTGTAACTACTGGGTCGTTTCTAGGGAAACAGTGAAAACTTATGTTTCGCCCTTTCGTATTCCTTCAGGTATTTGGGCACGTAGCAACAGCGCAAGAAGCTATTGTACGAAAACGATGTGCTAAAAAAAATAAATAAATAAATAAATTCGATGTCAGAAATACAACCTAATAAACAGCAGATAACTAATGCGAATGCAACAAATGTGGGTTAACAGCATCCACCGAGCGCTTTACATCGCGCACTGACAAGTGACGTGCATCTCCGTGACGTCACTGAGCTGCACAGGCGAGAACCACTTCAACGACCAGAAAGACAAAGCGATGAGCCAGCTGGCCTGAGGCTGCATTTAGCGTGGAGTGAACCTCTTCAACGCCTGCCTGAAATCTTCTTCACTCCACACTACATGCTGCCTCAGGTACAAAACTTCCCATTTCCTAGCGTGACACTCAAACGTGTGTGTCTGTGGTAGCCCCCCCCACACACAGACTTTACGGTTGACCACCTGTGGTTCCTAGAGAGATCGTCCCCCTGACTAAGTTTGGCCACAGACACAAACTTAAAAACTTCGCGCTTTTCATTCCCAAGTATCTCAGTCAATCTTCGTTCCCAGCAGAAATCTACAAAATGTCGTTTTTCGTTTCCGCAGAAAAGAGCAAAGCGTCAGCAGTAATATTTTGGGCAAACGAAGAAAAAGAAAGAAAAGTATATATAAACGAATTTTCAACTACAGGTTGTGGAAGGCGAGAAAGGTGTCGCAAAATGCGTTTGGATTTTTGGATTCGACTTACAGGATTTTCCACACATAGACAAATGTTTATCTGAAAAACCTAGACTGCATTGTGCTTGGCGCATGTATACTGCACGACTTTGTACGACGAAACTCAAAAAGTACATATATGCATCGTACCTCTGTGATTTGCAAAAACAAACTAAAAATTCTACCGACGCAGCTAAACAAACCCGTAATATGTATTTGGATTATTTTAATAACAGAGGGACAGTACCTACGCAAGACCAAATGGTGGTAAATGCATAATTTAGGAATGTTAAATGTTGGAGTGGCCAGGGAAGCTATTGTTGGTGATTCTTTCAATCCGAAATATGTTAGCCTCTCAAGGTCAAAAATTCGAACGCCGTCACGAATCTGAAAAACGCGTGGAGAGGGTGTGCGACGGTTTCGAGGTGAAAAAACCTCGGTAAAAGTCTGTGTGTGTGAGTAAGGGGGAAATCATTGATAAAAAGGATCAGCTAGAAGCTTCCCTTATTTAGCCACCCGTTGCGGTGGCGCACCCTTGGTGTTTGTGGAATGATCCCCAACACACAATGCACCCCGTTAGTGCAGGAAAATATTAAGAACCCATAAGTTCTTTTCGGTGAAAAGACCCTCCCAGCGTGCACTCCATGGTTAGGTTAGATTTGCCTCCAAGTACAGTTAGGTCCAGCTGTGTGTCTGCATTTCTGGTGAGCGGGAAGATGCGAATTGCGTGAATTCCTTTGCAGCCGGTTGCAAAAGCATTAAAAAGTCTTTCTTTCAGCATTTCTTAAATACAGCCAGTGCAAAAATCATAATTGCCCAGCACCTCCGCCGCCCACCCTAATTTCAAAGTCTAGCGACGTCCCTGTAGGGACCTCGCCATTTCCCCGACACTGGTCCCCCAGGTGTCTTAGTCGAACTCTGCCTGCGAAAGGTGGACAGACACGACTGCTATGGAAAAGGATTGACGGGAATCAGAGACCACAGAGTTTTCATCATCAGCACTGATTTTACGATCTGTCCAACTTTTCCCTTTCCCACACTGTTTTATATTAAAAATATAAACCCCCTGATATGTCGTGCTAACAAATACAAAACAAATGGAGAGGCATATGACATTACGGGCGATTACAAATTTCGCAAATCTACGAAACATTCTGTTTGCAATATATTTAACAAGAAAGATGACACCGAATTTTAGGGTGTAATAAGCACGTCTTTTGAATCCGTTCTGACGCAAATTAAACTTATCAAAGCTATTCAAAGTCAATGGAACCGGTATGGAAAACAATAGTATCTGACGGAAGAAAGAAGTTCTTCAATCGGGTTTTTAATCCCTCAGATATTGCTGTTAACGGAATCGTGAGCTTACGCCCTCTGGTTGCAGACTTGTGCGTTAAGAAAAACATGAATTTATATGAGAAACATTTCGCACCGGAAACGCTCTCCAACACAGAAATAATTTTTCAAATCGGACTCTTAGAAACAGAGATATCGAAAAAAATAAGATGTGACTTTACGTCCCCTGGTGGGAAAACCATTCATTATTTTAGGAAGAAAGTATTCTCAAAAGGTTTTTCCATATGAGCGGTATCGGTCCAAAGAAAAAAAAAATCATCGAGTTTTCAGGAGCCCAGATTTTGCTACAAATACATCAGAAGCAGAAATTAACACTTATGCCCCTGGTGGACAAACAATTCTTTACCAAACATTAGAAATCATGTGAAAAATATTTTCCATCAGGTCTTGTATGAGATACAGGAATAATTTTTCAAATCGGAGTTTTAGAAGCAGAAATAACGAAGAAAACGCAATTTATCTTTGTGCCCCCTAGCGGAAAATCAACGATTTACTTGAAAATTTTGAATTTATTGTAAAAAACATTTCGCATCGGAAACACTATCCAACAAAGAAGGAATTTTTCAAATCGGACGCCTAGAAGTAGAGATATTGACAAAAATAAGATATACATCTACGCCTCCTGGCGTAGAAACCATGCGCCTCCTGGCGTAAAAACATTTCGCATCGGAAACACTATCCAACAAAGAAGGAATTTTTCAAATCGGACGCCTAGAAGTAGAGATATTGACAAAAATAAGATATACATCTACGCCTCCTGGCGTAGAAACCATGCATTATTTCGAGAAGAAAATGTTCCTAAAAGGTTTGTCGACATGAGTAGTATCGGTCACCAAACGAATTTTTTTGCAATCGAGATTTTAGAAGCTCATATTTTGCTGCAAATACATCAGTAGCGGAAATTAAGACTTACGCCACCTGGTAGCCAAACCATTTTTTACAAAAACTAGGAATTATGTGCAAACGATTTCCCATCAGGAGCTGTATCCGGTACAGAAAGAATTTTTCAAATCAGAGATTTAGAAGCAGAGATATGGAGGGGTGGTGGAGAATTTACCTTTACGCCCCTTAGCGGGAAGTCTATGAATTACTTGAAAATTTTGAATTTTTATGAAAAACATGTCACACTGGAAACACTATCCAACAAAGAAGGAATTTTTCAAATCGGATTCCTAGAAGTATATATATTGACAAAAATAAGATATACATCTACGCCCCTGGCGGAGAAACTATGGAATATTTTAAAAAGAAAATATTCCAAAAAGGTTTATCAATGTGAGTGACATCAGTTCACGAAATAATTTTTTCAATCGATATTTTAGAAGCTCAGATTTTATGGCAAATTCATCAAAAGCAAAAATTAGCGCTTACGCCCCTTATTGGCCAAAGTATACTTTACCAAAAATTTGAAATTATATGCAAAAGGTTTTCCATCAAGAGGTGCATCCGCTGAAGAAAATGTTTTTCAAATCGTTGTTTTAGAAGAAGAGTTATCACGAAAAATGTAATTTACTTTTATGCCCCATAGCGGAAAATCTGTGCATAATTTGAAAAAGTAACTATATCTAAAATACTCTTCGACATAAATGGAATCGAAAGATAAAAGATTTTTTCAATCGGATGTTTAGAAGCAAATATGTGGAAAAAACGAATCTTTGAATTCGACATCATCTGCATTTACGCCCTCTAGCAGCGAAATTGTACATCGTAAAAAAAAACAAAAACGAAATGAAGGATCATCATTCGCAGATTTTAAGCTTCACAACGCAAAAGAAATTTTATAATCGGACTAATAGTTCCAGAGATGTCGTGGGTACAGACGGACAGACGGACGGACAAACCGATAGCATAAGCATTATCTTTTTTTCACAAAAGACGTGCTGAAACCCGATGTGAAGTTTTTCATAAGTTCAGAATTCTTACATTGCACTTACCAAAATTCCAATGAGGTTGATGTATGAACGATGAAAATTAGACTTTTGAACAGGACAACCTCTTCTGAAAACTAAATTCCATGATAAACGGAAAACAAATGCTACGTTTCTGCGCAAGCAGAAAGACAACTGCATTTCAATTTTTTTTTATTCTTTAAATACGCAATACGTTCATGAATAAGAGAGGGGAGAGGGATGAAGCTACAGAGAGACGTATTCAAATGTCTAGCAGATCCTCTTGCACTTCCTTTTACAGCATAAGAATGTGTTCAATTTCCTGTTAAGATTATTATCTACTTAGAAAGAAGTCTTGCGCGCATGACTTCTCTCTAAGTAGATAATCATGTTGCGTTTATTGGGATAAATATATGCAATGCGGGCTAATGCGACTGAATTAAAAAAAATGGAAAGGAAGAAAAACTTACGTGAATATATTTTATTCAAGGCACATTCGTCTTGCCTTACTACAGGAAGTGACACGATCAGCCAACGCAAGGAAGGATTTCCAGTGTTCATCTTTTAGTATGGAGAGAAAAGCTAATGTCACAGTTCTTTGTATGTCTCGATTTTTTTCTTTTTAAAGGTACCTTTAATTTAAGGAATAGAAAGTAGTCACACGGGGACAAATGTGGAGAATAGGGGGATGGTTGAGAACACACACCTGTTTTCGTGCCAGAAATCGCTGTACATTGGATGCTCTATGTGCGTGCGGGTACGTTATCGTAAAGAAGGAACCATTGCCCGGTTTTGTACGCAAGCCTGACACGAACAATCGTCTTCCACAATCGTTCCAAAATGGATGCGTAAGCATTGCCAGTTGTACCCTCAGGAACAAATTCGGCGCAGGGCGCTATTGGGGATTACTAGGTGTTTCCGCACGACCTCCACAGCAGCGCTGCAAGTGCTGGTAGGGTGCGGACCGGCGGACTTAGTGGTAGCGAGGGAAGTTGCGATGCCCCCTACGCTTTGGTAATGACGTGGATCTACTCGGACACCACCTTCGGTCGTCCGATGTGGAATTATTGAAAATTAACTGGGCTTGCCACCCGGCCAATTAACGCTGTCCCACATAGGACAATGCTCTCCCAACGGGGAAGGGGAGGGAACTGCTTACGGACGGCTCCAAGATGGGTGGAAGCAGGGGCGGGTTTACCATTGGGCCAACCTGGGCCATGGCCCAGGGCGCTGCACATAGAGGGGCGCCAAATTTTTGAGAATACATGTGGCACAAGACGTATTATATTCTGAGTCAACTGGACTATATATATATTATATTCTGAGTCAACTGGACTATATATATATTATATTCTGAGTCAACTGGACTATATATATATTATATTCTGAGTCAACTGGACTATATATACACTGCTGGACAATTGCTAAGGACAGATCATAAACGGCTATATAGCGCATAAGAAAGTAAGTGTGGTTGGATGCCAAGTGAAATAAAATAATGTCAGAATGCCAGGACATTACAAGAAAGACAATTTATTGTGCTCTGAAATCCAGAACGCTTTGGAACGTGTTCAAGGGACAAACAGGCCATGTTGTGCAGAATACGTAAACGTGAAAAAAATGCAATTACCGTCCGCAGGCGTTCCGGCGTAAGATGTCAATACGGGATATGGCCACCATGGAGGGCGATGCAAGATTCCACACGTCGTGTCATGCTTTGCACAACATTATCAAGCAGCTGTTGGGGTAATTTATCCCATTCCTCTGTCAGTGCACGGATGAGGGTGTCCTTGTTTATTGGAGGGCATTGGCGACCAGCAAGACTCCTCCCCAAAGCATCCCACACATTTTCAATGTGATTCAGATCTGGAGAACGTGCTGGCCATACGAGGCGTTGAATATCCTCGCTCTCAAGACACTCCTGGACAGCGACTGTTCGATGACATGTTGCGTTGTCGTCCATGAAAATGAATCTATCACCGACAGCACCACGGAACATGCGAACATGAGGTAGCAGAACATCATTAATGTATCGTTGGCCAGTCATAGTCCCAGTTGGAAGCACATAGAGGGGCGTACGGCCATTGATCATGATGCCAGCCCATACCATGACACTACATGTCGGATATCGGTCCCTTTCCTATATGTTTGCTGGACAATATGCAGTACCACTATCATGCCAGATCAGTTGTCGTCGGCAATCAGACGATAGACTGTATCTACTCTCATCTGAGAAAAAGACAGCAGACCAGTCGTTATCAGTCCAATTGCGATGTTGATGGCACCATTGCAAACGGGCGGTACGGTGACGTCTGGACAATGGGATGCACACAACAGGACGGCGGGCGTATAGTCCTCCTTCATGCAAACGTCTGGCGACAGTTTTTCGGGAGATCCGCTTGCCAGTAGCAGCCATAAACTGATTTGCTACCTCACTATCTGTGCTGCGCCGGTGTCTTTTTGTTGATAGCACTATGTGCCGATCTTCTGCAGGTGTCGTACTGCGAACACGACCTCCCCCGTGACGTTTGCTACACTCTCCATTTGTTTGAAATGATTTCCAAAGCCTTGAAAGAACACTGTGGCTGACGTCGAACTCCCTGGCAACATCTGTTATTTTTCACCCTTCTTCAATCTTGCCAATAATACGGCCATGCGTAAAATCATCTAGGTGATGTCGGGAAGACATACTGAAAATTGCAAGTTCGTCAATTGATTCTTTCCCTTTCAACTTTGCGTTTGAACAACAACGGTCAATACGCGTCAAATCATTTATATCTCTTATCAGCGCTATGAGTCACGAACAAGTTCGGCAATCTAAAATTTGCATACGCACAACACGTCTTACTGTATCCCGCACTCATGCTTATTTCAAAATTTTCCTGCCTTCCATTTTATGGTTGCTATCGTTGCTATTGTCATCCGTCCTTAGCAATTGTCCGGCAGTGTATATATTATATTCTGAGTCAACTGGACTATATAATTCTGAGTCAACTGGACGCGTTTTTTTTTTTTTTTTTTTTTTTTTGTTTACCGTGTAAACTGTTTGCAAAGCGAGAGAGTTTTTTCTCAAGTATAGGTTTCAATGATTGGAAACACGAAAACCTTATATGAGCACATAGTGCTTCATTTGAGCATGTAGAGTCTGTAAAGTGTTTCATAACACGTGCAGAGAATAGTGGAAAAATTGATTCTGCTGTAATTAAGCAACTGATGAATGAGAAAAATTATTGGAAAGCAGTACTTTTACGGATTATCGAAGTCATTACATTTCTGTCTTTCCGTGGATTAGCATTTCGTGGAAATGGAGCAAACGACAAGTTAGGGAACAATAATAATAATAATAATAGCAATTATCTAGGTATCATTGAACTGATAAGAAAATTTGACCCTTTTCTGGAGCAACATTTGAAAAATTTTGGAAATAAGGGAAGTGGAAATGTTTCATACCTTTCGAAGGATGTATGTGAATAATTCATTTCATTAATAGCCTTATCAGTCACTGACGCAATCCTTAAAGAGTTGAAGTCGAGCAAATATTACTCTATTATTATAGACTACTCCAGATTTGTCAAAAGTTGACCAATTTTTCGTTATGCTCTGGAAAATGAACAACCAGTGGAACGATTTGTTTCTTGCCCAACACTGGTCATAAAGCAGAAGTCATGAAGAAGGCTTTATTGAAGCAGTTACAAGATTTAAAAATAGATGTTAAAGACTGCAGAGGCCGAAGTTATGACAATGCGAGAAATATGTCTGGTGAATATTCAGGTCTCCAAGCTCTTTTAAAAAGTCATAACAGTTTAGCCTGCTATATTCCATGCGCAGCACACACTCTTAATTTGGTTGGGAAATCCGCAGCGGGATGCTGCCTTGAAGCTACATCTTTTTTTATGTTCGTACAGGACATATACAACTTTTGGTCATCTTCATCACAAAGGTGGAAAATCTCGAAGACAGGTCTTCAAGATAGTTATAAGCTCCACAGCTAATCTGGATCGCAATCTCCACTTCTTGTACTCAAAACGTTATGTGAAATCCGGTGGTCATCAAGGTTTGATGCATGCAACGCCTTACGCTCTAGTTATTCCTGCATTAGAGATGCACTTCAAGACTTCGCAGATCAGTGAAAAATTATAAGCAAGTGTAGAAGCAGAGGGATTATTGAGTAAGATGAATTTGTTAGAAATCGGCATTCTCTTAGAGCTTTGGAATGATATTTTACAAAGAATTGATAGTTGCAATAAAACACTGCAGAAAATGAATATTGACCTTTCAGTTGCTGTAGAACTGTACGATTCACTTATTAAATATTTAAGTGATCTCCGGAGTAAATTTGATAAGTATGAGGAAGATGGAAAACTTTTGTCTCAGTGCGACGAATATAAGAAAAATGTTACTAGAACCCGTCGGAGAAAACTACGATTTCAAGAGATGAATGGCAATAAAGAAACTGTTTTCACTGGAAAGGAACATATGCGAATATGCGTTTTCCATACGATCATTGATAACTTGGTGCAGCAGTTAAAACGTCGACGAGATGCGTATTCCGATATGGAGGGCATGTTTGGGTTTCTAACGCAAGTGTCAGATGTTGATGAGACAACATTATCTCAAAAGGCAAAAAATCTACTGACCCAGAATTTGAACAAGAATGTCTTCATTTTCAGAAATTTTGGAATAACTTAGATAGACAAGCAGTGACAGATCCAAATGTTAGTGTTCCTGTTGAGGATATGATGAAACTGATTAGCGAAAAGAGAATTGATTCAACTTTTCTGAACATTGATGTTACCTAAGGATTTACCTTTGTATACCCATCACCAATGCTTCTGGAGAAAGAAGTTTCTCTTTTGAAAATCATCCACAATTATTTCAGGACATCTAGTTCTCAAGAAAGAACAAGTGCATTGGCAACTTTGTCACTTAATTCGAACATTGTAGAAACATTAACATTTGATGATATAGTAGAGGATTTTGCCACAAAGAAATCAAGAAAAAAAAATCTTTTAGCGGTGAATAATTTTACTGTATATAGGTTATGTTCATTATTTCTTCTATCTCTGTCATTTAATCGATATATAATAAACATTGGTAGCAGCACTATCATCATATTTTTTAAAAATTATAAAATTAATATTGCATACGTTGTAAATTTAAATCCAAAATTTCGCAGGCAAATGTTTCAGAAGTGTGTTAAAAAAACAATTTCATTTGTAAATATAAAAATTTACTGTGAAATGATGTTTTAAAATTATGCGAATTAAACTTGAGAAAACGACATTTATAAATTTTTATTTCAATGCCCAGCTTTAAATAATAAATGTGCTAAAAATTTTACAGCATTGGGTTGTTCTTGAGAATATGCTGATTCTTTGTGTGATAAAAAACTTTATATGTAATTTAAATATGAAATTCTAACCGGCCTCAAATTTCTTACAATAAGTTTATTTAGGGGCGTCGGATTTTTCTAGGCCCAGGGCGCTGTAATGCTTAAACCCGCCCCTGGGTGGAAGCGTTGGTGCAGGGTTCTGCGAGTTCTCAGATAGCAACGAGACCTACGCAGAGAAGATAAAATTATCGCCCGACTCCTCTGTCTTTCAAGCAGAGTTATTGGAGATCAGAGAAGTGCTGCAATGGGATCTGCCCAGATGCAGCGAAGGGGCACTGAGAATTTCTCTGACAGCCAAGAGGCCTTGAAAGCGCTTGGTTAGTTTAGGAGTAAGACTCATCTTGTCAGAGAAATCAAGTCTCTACTTGAGACGATTGGCGTAACGGCGGTTTCTTTCCACTGGATCCGAAGCCATGTCGGAATGTACATCTGAAGGATGCAAATGCAGCACTTGTTGCAGATTTGGTGAAATGAAAACTGGTCCGTGAATGACAGAGTTATTTCAACTATCTGCTTCAAAGAAGTTAAGCGAAAAGGCTTTAAAACATGAACAAAGCCCTTCACACATATAATGGACTTGGCTGCATCAAACACAAAACTGGAGGGTGTGGATGTTAAAACAATGGTATGTATGCACTCCAATAAACAGATGGGAAAAGAAAGTAACTCACCTAAGGATCTGCTAAAACTTGCATACTACTTGTTTAGATCTGAAATGCTGCACATGACCTCGAACTGGCCTAATCTACAGAGGGCATCCTGAAAGTAATGCCTCGTCCCTCATAAGATTTTTATTTATAGCAGCAAAAATTTGAAACTTGGTGGCAAAATACTTGGACATACTGTTAATAATGCTAGCCTATTCCAAGTATTGTCCAGCACTTTCTATACATTTCCGCCATCTTTGAAACCATTGGTAAAATCCATTTTGGAAAAATTCCTGAGGTTGTCGTTTCACCCATGAGTTCACATCCAGTTTAACGTCTGTCACATCGTCGAAACGTTTCCCACGAAGGGTGTTTTTCAAAGGGAGCAAACAGGAAAACGTCTGAGGGAGCCAGGTCAGGACTGTAGGGGGGTTGAGGCATCACCGTCCACCCCATTTTGGCAATAGCCTGTGAAGTCTCCATTGAGGAGTATAACGTCCTTTTCTTTTGATAGCTTCTTTTAACTTCTTCAGTGTCTGCACATAGTGAGCACTGTTTATTGTTGCATCCCGTTCCACGAAATCAGCCAAAATGATACCACATTTGTCCCAGAAAATTGTCACCATCACTTTCCCTGCGGAACGAGTTCTTTTCACCTTTTTTCTGTCGAGGCGAAGACGTGTGGTGCCATTCCATTGACGCACGTTTTGTTTCTCGGTCATGGAAGAACACCCAGGTTTCATCCCCTTCACAACATTAGAGAAAAAACCCTCACCCTCACTCTCACAACAGTCCAAGAGGTTACGGCACATGTCCACCCTTTGCTCACATTGTTCACGGGTTAGGTTTCTTGGGATCCACTTTGAACAAATTAGTCTATAGCCCAGATCCCTAATTAATATTTTCATAGCACTATGACCACAATGAATTGCATCACAGAACTCCTGTATGGTGACACGACGATCAGCTGTGATGAGGTCTTTCACTTGTTGCGACCTGTCACTGCAGTTGCGGGTCTTCCACTCCGTTCTTTGTCTATCATTGAACTTTCTCCCTCTCGAACTCTCTTCATCCATCTTTGGACATTACTGATATCGATTGTGCCAGCGCCAGGAGTCTTCTGTGGATTTCTGGAGCCTCACACCCCTCTTTTTTCAGGAATTCAATTACGGCTCACTGCTTTTCTCTGTCATTCATGATCTTTATTTCCGATTCTGAAAAAAAAAAAAAATTCCCACATTTGTGACATATCATAGTACACGTCAGTGCAGTTTCATTAAAATGACTTCAAGTTTAGAAAGTTATTAAAGAGGAAGCATTACTCTCAGGATGCCCCTTGAAGTTGCGAACGCTGCTTTTGTGGTTGGATCTGGTAATCTGGCTAATTGAATTAAAAATAATCCACAAAATGCTCACCGCTTATCATCCACTGCCGTAACAGATTTCTTAGAAGCCTTTGGTGAAGCTCTTACATGAACAATTGCTGAACGGCTGAAAGGTATTCCATCATAGTTGATGAATGCACAGACATCAACGGTCGTGAAGTGCTTAGATTTTGTATTCGTTATATCGTTGCTGATGGTGAAGATAACAAATTCAGGATTGAAGAAAAACCTTTTTATTGTATCTGCAGTTACCCTACAGTCAACAAAAACAGAGCATATTACAGATGTGTTGACTGCTGAGCTAAGAAAATCAGGTTTGAATCTAGCGAACATCTTTGCAGTATCATTTGATGGCGGTGCCAATTTTAGCGGAAATGTGAGTGGCATCCAGGCGAGGCTGAAATACCACGCACCAAATTTATTATTTGTACACTGCCGAAGCCATCTTTTGCAACTCGCTCTGGTTCACAGCTGCAAACAAAATCCTCATACCAAGAGAGTACCAGTGGCGGCTTTTCAGGTGAAGTAGGTGAAGTGCCTCTTCACCTATTTTATTTCAAATAAGATTTTATTTAATAGTTTCGTATAATATATTCTTTTTTTTTTTTGCCTTTATTGAGTGCCAAAATACCCAAAATTTTGATTAGATATCACTTCACAATGCGCGTTCAATACGGAAAACAAGTCCTTACACGCAAAACAGTTCAAGTGAAGAGCTGAAATGATAATGCTTAGAAGTCTGCAGTTTTCGTCCGAGTTGCCATGGTAACTGTGACGTCACCCTCCCCTATCTGCCGGGCAAGTGAAGTGTTTTATCATGAGACGTCAAGGCTCTGCACCTGGAGTCGTGAACTTACGAAGAGATCGCAGTGGAACGGGACGGATTGCCATGGGTTCTTTGTAATCCACTAGGGATTTTTTCTTGCGGTGTTTTGATACATACTTTCTGAAAGAGATATGCTTTTTCGTGTTTTGTGATTGTTTGTTAAAAACTTCATTAGTTACTTTAGTTTCGTGTACAGTTTAACTGATAGTGATAGTTTTAGTTTTCAGTATGTATCCTGTGAACAACATTGTCTGTAATTTATTGCAAACTCCGTTCAATCGGTGGAAAGTTGAAAATAAAAGAGACATTTTACTTCAAGGACGACCGACAGATTCACTGACAATTGTCGCCAAGAAAGAAATCAAGAAGAGCGGTAAATCTTACAATATTAATTTTAAAAATTGTTGGTTTACTTAATATAAATGGCTTTGTAGCCCTTCTGTGTTACAAAAATTATTTTGTTGGCCCTGCTTATATTTTAGTAATAAAATTTGGCGTGGAATAAAGACAATTTTCAGATTTCTTAAATATAAAACGGTTACAAACGTGGTGATTCTAGCGAACACCTGAAATGCGAATTAATGCTAAATAATTTTGAAAAGAATCAGAACACCATTGCCGATGCCCTGAGGAAGAATGCTAGGCTTTTGAAAATGCATTTCAACGAAAGCGTTCGTTTAAATAGACTTTTCCTGCAGACAATGATTGATGCAGTACTGTATTTGAGTAAACAAGAACTAGCATTCCGTGACCATGACGAAGGTATTGACTCGATAAATCGTAGAAATTCAAGGAATTGCTTTCACTGTTGATATCAAGAAGTCCTTTAAAATTCAAAATCAATACGAAACGATAAAAAATGTCTTCACAGGTGACTAAAGAACTATTCAAAACGAATTAATTGAATGTATTTCTGAATATATAAACGATCACGTCAAAAAGGAAATTCAATGCTTTTATATTCAAGTAGATGGGAAGACATAACCAGACTTCCGAGTGCTCTTTGATAATAAGATCTGTTGGTTTGAAAGGTGTATTGGTTGAGCGATATTTGGGTTTCCATGGTGTGAGTGAAGATAGAACGTCAGAAGCTTTATACAAAATGCTAGACAAAGATTTGGAACAGTTTGATTATCAACACAAGTCAATAGGACAATGTTACGATGGGGCAAACGTAATATCTGGACAGTTGACTGGGCTCCAGAAAAAAATGAAGCATAAAACTTCCCAAGCTGTTTTTGTTATTGCTTAGTACATCGTTTGAACCTTGTATTACAGCAGAGGTTTTCTAAAATTTCTAAGTGTCGAATATTTTTTGCAAGCCTCAGTGTAATTCCTTTGTTTTTTCACCACTGTGTGGTGAAAAAACAATACACTCACATCAACAATCGCAAGATGCATGCCAGCCATAACAGAAACTCGATGGTCCTCCACTTCGAAGTTAATAAGTGTAATAGTTGACGACTGGGATAAATTGAAGGAAGTATTCAAATTTCTCACAAATAGTGACCAATTAGAAAAAATATCAATTCAACTTGCCCAAGGGTTTTTAAATGATATGAACACTTTTGAATTTACATTTTTGGGAATAGTATTTAATGAAATATTTGACTTCACCAATATATTATTCGAAATTTTGCAGAAAAAATCACTAGACATTTACTGTGGTACTCAAATAAAAAAAATATGAAATTTTGAGCCATAAAAGGAACGATGAGATATATGGAACACTGTTTGGAAAAGCTAGCAAAATCACAGAAATAAGCAGATCTAAACGGGAATATGCTGTTCTTACACCAGAAACAATTTTTCAAAATTATAAACAATTGTATTTTGAAAATTTGTACCACATTCTTATGGAAATGGATATAAGATTTCAAGACTGTGAGAAACTTAAACTTCAATTTGCCTGGCTTGCTGACACAACCAAATTCGACCAATTTAATTCATGCTTTCCCTCTCACGCGTTTGAAAATGTATAACATTTTTACGGAAAAAATTTTACTAAACATCAGCGCCTTAAAGATGAACTGAGTCTTGTATATGCTGATAAAAAATTAAGGAATATATCGACTCATGAACTTCTTCGAGTGCTTCATAGAGATAAAAGCATTTTTACAGAAGCTTATAAATTGGTTTCCCTGATTTTAACAATTGCATCTGCAAGTGTTTCAGTGGAAAGAAGTTTTTCTAGCCTTAAAAGAATACAAACTTACTCAAGAAACACTATTTCAACAGATAAACTTGCTTCTTTGGCAAATATTTCTATTCAGAAAGACATTTTCTTTATGTCACGAAGAAACGACCATTTTCTGACGACATAATCGACAAATTTCCAGCTTTAAAGGGAAGAAGAATTGATCTAATATATAAAAAAGAGGTAAGTTCTCATTAACTGATTTTCATTGAAGACAGTAGATATCTTTTCATATTGCTCTTGTAGCTCTTCACCTATTGTTCCTACCACGAGCCGCCACTGGAGAGTACTGAGCGTGCTTAACAAGCAGCACATTCAGAGAAAACCACAAAAGGTTGTCAATTTTGCACTTGGCAGAAATGGGGATTGATAACATGTCTCATAAACTTGTTCAACCAGGAGAAACGAGATGATTATCATATGAAGGCAGTGTTAAAGTAGTCATACAACCATGGGCGGCGGAAGATAGGAGACGAGGGGGTCCGGACCCCCTCTGGAATTTTATGGTTCCCCTCACTGAAGGGGTCCATCCAGGAGACATCTTAAAAATATGTGGTTCACATATAATTTACAGTTTTTCATAACGATTTCCTGGATAGCGTCACCACGCTTCGCAGTTTTTTGGAAAACTCTTTATGTGCACTTTTGAAAATTGATTTCGTACAAATAATACTGAAAAGTTAATTCAATGCTCTGTTTTTCTTCTTAAAAAGATCGTTAAAGAATTCTTCAAATATCTTTAAAACAATAACCAGGGCGGAGAAGGGGTCTCTCTCCTTTCTGTGAGTTCTTCCCCCCCCCCCCCGAGTCCGAATGTGTCTTACTCGAGCTCAGAAAACCCATTAAATAATTTACATCTGTGAAATAGATAACTGAACAAATGAACTCGAACTCAAATTAAGCAGTATACTACTTGTTGTGCACAGAGCACAAATCTTTCTTGGTGTTTTGACACATACGAGATAAAAGATTCTGGAAGAATGTGCGTGCGTTTTCGGCCTGTCATATTTCTAGGAAAACTGGCCATGTTTGAGCAACTGTAATATTAGATATAATATCAAGGGGCAGGAAAAGACCCAGAACAATACCACGCGAAAGATGAAGCAGAGATAGTAATGTCTTTGCACCATATGTGGATGAAATACGAAAGACTGCTGGAGGGACTTGGAAGAGACAGGTTCAAGACAGAAGGTTGTGGAAGGTACTTGGGGAGACCTTCATCCAGCAGTGATTGAAAATGGTTGATGATGATATGTAGGAGTATATGCTCATCTACCGACATTGTTTTATTTCTCTCTCTCTCTCTCTCTCTGTTTCTCTCTCCTTACTTTTTTTAAAATTGTTTTTGCTCTCGACGAAGTTGGACCCCCTCTGAAAATACAGTATTAGGTTCTGCCGCCCATGCGTACAACATTATGCATCTATATGCATCGCCTTAGAAAATATCTACATTGCGGCTGGTGACTATTCATCTGATGCAGGGGGAAAAATTATTTATCATCAACCACCATCTAAGAATTCGTTGAACTGATGGCTGCAGAAGTTTTTAATACAGTCATTAAGGAGATCAAAGAAGCCAAATATTATTTAATTATAATTGATTCAACTGCTAATTATTCCCATATCGATCAACTGGCATTCATTGTTAGACATGTTACTTCTGGTGGTGAACCCAAAGAACGATTTTTAAATTTGATTCCAATTCATGGCCACTCAGCTGAAAATTTGTCAAATGTGGTTATTAATTTTCTTTCTAAGTCAAGGCTGGATATAATGAGCATCCGTGGCCAAAGCTACGACAATGCAAGCAGTATGGCTGGCAAGTATTCTGGGCTTCAGGCTAGAACACGAGAAATAAATCCACTTTGCAGAATATGTTCCTTGTTCTGCACATACGTTGAATTTAGTTGGTGTGTATTGCATCGAAAACACAACAATAGTCTGTCACTTTTTTTCATTCATTCAGGAGCTTTATAACATTTTCTCATCATCCGCTCATCCGTGGCACATCCTCCAAGAAATTCAATGCCAGGGCACAACTTCTTTTTTTGCATTAAACAATCGTTCGGGAACTAGATGGTGTGCAGATTTTAATGCTGTGAAATCTGTACGTCAAAACTATTGTAAGATAAAACACGCTTTAATTATGTTATCAGAAAATCTTAATGAAACATTAGGCACTAAGAATGAAGCAAAGTACACTGAAGAGCAATTTAATTAGAGATACCTGTCTAGTAACGTGGAGCACCACCTTTCGCCCTGATGACGGCGGCGATTCGTCTCGGCCTGGACTCGACAAGACACCGGAAGCGTTGGAAAGACATACGGATCCACGACCCCTGAACAAGCTTCCACAGTTCACGAAGATTTCATGGAGGGGGATCAGTGCCTCGAACATCTCTCTCGATGGCATCACAGATGTGCTCGATGGGATTTAGGTCAGGTGACCTAGCTGGCCAAGGAAGCGAGGTCACGTCGGTGGAGTGTTCATCCAACCATTCGGATATAATTCGGGAGCGATGGCACGGTGCATTGTCTTGTTGCAGGATGAGGTCCCCAGTGGGATGTTGAAGACGCACAAACTGGAGCAAATGGTCGTCCAGGATATCCCGGTAACGTTGACTTGTAAGGGACGATGTCACACGTACAAGGGGTCCCATTTCAGTCCACGTAAACAGTCCCCAAATGAGAATGCCACCTCCACCAGCTTGAAGAGTACCCTGCTGGCAAGAAAGATCCATTGTTTATGTAGTTTGCGCCGTACTCGTATCCTGCCATCCGCATGTACCAACGTGAATCTCGACTCATCAGTCCAGACAACATTTTTCCAAGTCTAGGGTTCAGTGGCGATGTTCCCTCTCCCATGCTAATTTTTACACCTTGTGATGTGCGGTCAGCAGCGGTACCCACGTGGGACGATGGCTTCTGTACCCCATAGCGAGGAGATGGTTCTGGATGGTGTGGCTGCTTACGCGTTTTTGTGCACCAGCGTTAAATTGCCGAGTGATTTCTTGCACTGTGGCCCGTCTATCCGCTGTTACAATGCGAGCTAGCCGACGATGACCCCGCTCATCCACACGTTCTTGTCCACGGCAGTTGGCCCTTGCAGGGATGGTTTTACCGGATTCGATGTACTCACGGTGCACCCGTGACACAGTGGCTCGTGAAAATCCCAGTACCTGCACGACTTCCTAGGTGGAGTGACCAATTCGTCGGGCCCCGACAATTTGCCCACGATTAAATGCGCTTAGATCCTTCGTCTTACCCATACTGCGTCCGACTCTTACTGATTCCCGTCGCATCACTCCTTATATTGTCGGATCGCTGCATACGTCATGTCGTTTCCGTTTACAGTGCCGCCCACAGCGCCGCATTTGCATAACACCAGCTGTCTGTAATTCAATTGCTCTTCAGTGTATTTGTTAAAGAAAATGAAAATGATGGAAACTGCAGTCAATACAGTCGTATGGTATACAATTGTGTAGCGCCTAAATCAAGCAAATAAAACATGCCAGGACCCCAAAGGAAATCTTGCAGTAATACCACAACATTTTAATTCTTTGCTTAAGTTTATTGAATTTATCAGAGAAAATCTTGATCATTATGAGCAAGAAGCAAAAGAAATGTCGGTAGAAAATAATGAATATTCATATTATGAAAGCCGCATAAAGAAAGTTCCTAAAGGTCGTCATCTTGATGACAAAAATTGTCCTGAAGCACAACTTAGTCCCAGAGATCGCTTCAAGATGGTGTGCTTCTTGAAGCGATCTCTATTGCTATGAAGAAGTATATACATAATGCTGTGTGTGATGCACTGACGGTACAACTTTCATTTAGAAAAACAGTACATGAAAAAATAATGACTGAATTTTAATGTTTGACTGAAAGCTCCCGAAGGATATTTTTAAATATGCACAGGTATTGCAGAATTATTTGACTGATGTCCTTGATGAAAAGTTTGCGGATGAACTTGTTCAATTGAAATCTTTTGAACAAAATGCATCTAGTGCAGCTGAAATGCTACATGTATTAAAATCAAAAAAATTATGTGCTGCATTTCCAAATGTTGAAAAAGAATAATAGAATGAACGTTTATTTGTAGTGTTAGAAATCGGCAATGTCAGGAAAATTCTCAGTGAAGTTTCAACATTTGGAAAGATTCCAGTCTCTTTAGACTGAAATCTTCATTAAGATCAACAATGGGACAATCACAATTAACATCTTCAGCACTTCTATCTTTTTGAAAATGATTTGACTACGTCTTTAAGTTATGATAAACTGATTTTGCCTTAAAGAAGGCAAGGAAACGCCCACTACGATAAATACAAAGTGAGTTCATGTACTTTTGGGTCAGCGACTGGAGATAAAATGTTTACTTTTAATTTGCAATTTTTGAACATTTCTTGTGTCTTGCATTTATTAAAGTAGATACTACTTGTGTATTAAGGCAGCACTTCTTGTGCTTTATACAATTACACGCGCAATTATAGAATAATTACGCGAAGCACCATGGGTGCTGCCTTAATACGCAAGTGCCATTGTTAATTTATTAAGAGTACGATTCATGCCCCGGGATGGGGGCCCCCAAGTTGATTGTGCCCAGGGCGCCACTAGTCTCAAGTCGGGCTCTGAATTCAAGTTCATAGTTTTCTAATCCGAACCTCACTCTCTACCACAAGTTACTTTAACTTAAATTGTACATTCATTAACTTAAATAAAAAGAAATATAAGTCCATGAATATATGTACGTATACACCGATGAACCATTATATTATGACCACCCCCAGCCTAAAGCAATGAGCGCGCCTGGAGACCAAACGGTGGCGCAGGTGAAGTTCATAGAGCAGTATATACACTGAAGAGCAATTGAATTAGAGACAGCTGGCGTTATGCAACTGTGGCGCTGTGGGCGGCCCTGTAAACGGAAACGACATGACGTATGCAGCGATCCGACAATATAAGGAGTGATGCGACGGGAATCAGTAAGAGTCGGACGCAGTATGGGTAAGACGAAGGATCTAAGCGCATTTAATCGTGGGCAAATTGTCGGGGCCAGACGAATGGGTCACTCCATCTCGGAAGTCGTGCAGGCACTGGGATTTTCACGAGCCACTGTGTCCCGGGTGCACCGTGAGTACATCGAATCCGGTAAAACCATCCCTGCAAGGGCCAACTGCCATGGACAACAGCGTGTGGATGAGTGGGGGTCATCGTCGGCTAGCTCGCATTGTAACAGCAGATAGATGGGCCACAGTGCAAGAAATCACTCGGCAATTTAACGCTGGTGCACAAAAACGCGTAAGCAGCCACACCATCCAGAACCATCTCCTCGCTGTGGTGTACAGAAGCCATCGTCCCACGTGGGTACCGCTGCTGACCGCACATCACAAGGTGTAAAAATTAGCATGGGCGCGGCAACATCGCCACTGGACCTTAGACATGTGGAAAAATGTTGCCTGGACTGATGAGTCGAAGTTCACGTTGGTACACGCCGAGACCCTCTTGCCAGCAGGGTACTCTTTAAGCTGGTGGGGGTGGCATTCTCGTCTGGGGACTGTTTTCGAGGACTGAAATGGGATCCCTTGTACGTGTGACATCGTCCCTCACAGGTCAACGTTACCGGGATATCCTGGACGACCATTTGCTCCCGTTTGTGCGTCTTCAACATCCCACTGGAGACCTCATCCTGCAACAAGACAGTGCACCGTGCCATCGCTCCCGAATTATATCCGAATGGTTGGATGAACACTCCACCGACGTGACCTCGCTTCCTTGGCCAGCTAGGTCACCTGACCTCAATCTCATCGAGCACATCTGGGATGCCATCGAGAGAGATGTTCGAGACACTGACCCCCTCCATCAAATCTTCGTGTACTGTGGGGGCTTGTTCAGGGGTCGTGGATCCGTATGGCTTCCCAACGCTTTCGGTGTCTTGTCGAGTCCATGCCGAGACGAATCGCCGCCGTCATCAGAGCGAAAGGTTGTGCTACACGTTACTAGACAGGTATCTCCAATTCAGTTGCTCTTCAGTGCATGTATACAACCGGAGGACAGGCTTTCGGTTAGTAGAGTGTTCGGAGTCGGAATGGAAAATGCTGCCGATTCATCGGAGTTTGATAAAGGACAAATAGTGATGGCACTACGCCTCGGAACTATGATCCCGGAAACGGTGCGACTTGTAGGTTGTTCACGTGCCGCTGTACTGAGTACATATAAAAGTGGTACACAGATGGCCAAACGACGAACCGTCGTCTAGCCGTGTGTCGTCCCCTCTTGGTTGATGCCAGAGGGGAGCGGATACATTGGCGCATTGTTCACAGCGACCGCAGGGCCACAGTGCGACAAATCACACGCAGCTACAGCAGTGGTGATCAGGGCAATGTGTCACAGCACACAGTTCATCGTAGCCTTCTGCGCATGAGCCTGCGTAGCCGAAGACCCATCCGGGTCTTCGGCAAATGGGCCCAAGATCACCGAGATTGGACCGTGGATGATTGGAAGAAAGTGGCGTGGTCTGACAAAGCAAGATTCCTGGTGCATCATGTAGATGGCTGAGCACGGATGCGCCAATTACCAAGGGAGGTTAAGGCACCTAGATGTACTGTTGGGCGGAAACAGGCCTGCGGCGGCGGCGGTTTTATGCTGTGGGCGATTTTTACTTGGGGCACTTTGAGCCCCATTATCCGAACAGCGCAATCCCTGACAGCTGTCAGGTATCTGATTATCGTTGCGGACCAAGTTCACCCATTCATGGCTACTGTGTTCCCTTCTGGTGATGGCCATTACCTACAGAATAATGCGCCATGCCACTCTGTCAGAATCGTCGAGCAGTGATTCGAGGAACATGCTGGTGACTTTCTGTTAATGCCCTGTCCTCCAAATTCATCTGACATGAACCTAATCGAACATTTGTGGTTCGACTTGGACAAGCGGGTTCGCGCTAAATCACCACCAACCCGGAATGTACGGGAACTGGAGGACCTGCTATTGACATTATGGCACCAGATACCCCAGGATACCTATATTTCCACCTCATCGAATCGATGCCTCGCCGAGTGGCCGCTGTTTTGCGGGCTAAGGGGGTCCTACAGCTTATTAGATAGGTGGTCATAATGTAATGTCTCATCGGTGTATATGCCCACTGAGTTGCTCACAATGGTCGTTAAACCCCAAATAAAAAAAATTCTCTGAGGATGAATGGGGTGGAAGAAAAAAAGCCGATTCTGCAGCCCGGCAAACTGAAGTAGATGTAGCATTGACTAACATGCTGTACGAAAGTGTTTTTAAAATCACATATGAGCCTATTTTAAGAAGTATTAGATAGATTTAGGCGAAACTTTGCAGACTGTCATTAATTGCTGAATCATGGTGTCCTATAACCCGTGATTAATTTCGCTAGAATTCGAAAAAAATATTTTTATTTTTATTTTTATTTCCACAGTGACAAGGAAAGACTGACTGAAAGAATCAGCTTCGTAGATAGACGAAGCTATTGAACTTGCAAAACGGCCCTGTTAACTATTATAACTAATAATCTGCTGTGATATCTCTGCAAATCTAAACGGAAGAGAAGAAAAGCGAAGCAGTTATTTGCCAGTGCAGCAGGTGCTTTTCAGCATTCTTTACGTATAGTAAGGAAAAGAACGCATTGTATGGGAAGGTCGAATATGGCCAATACCGTTCCTAGCTGGTTACGGCTATCTGTGTGTCCGTCCATTCGTCCCCTAGTATCCGAGACGGAACTACTTGCTCGATTTTGATAAAAATAGGTATGAGGGACTTTACTCCAAAAATGATTAAAATGGTACCTCCCTTCCAGTTCAGCCGATTAAGATTGGCGCAATGGGCAAAAATTAAAAATTGATCAATATTGGTTTAAAAAAAACACTTCGCAATCAGCACGAAACCAAAACTTGCCGAATTGGTTCAGTGCCGAACCATTAATTACTCAGGCAAAACTTTACAATCACATCGACAGATTACCGTAAATGGCGCCTATGCTTGTATGGACGATTATTAGACAGGCATTTTCCCCCAAATATATATCATCATTATTGTCAACCATTATTAATCCACTGCTGGACGAAGGTCTCCCCAAGTTTCTTCCACAACGGTCTGTCTGTCTTCTGCCAGTCTCCTCCATGTTACTCCCGCATACTTTTCAATTTCATCCACCCATCTCACACGTGGTCTTTTTCTGGGTCTTTGCCTGTCCCTTGGAATCCAGTCTAAAATGTTAGCTGTCCATCGATGGTCTGTCCTTCTGGCAGTATGTCCAGCCCATTGCCATTTCAGGGATTTAACTCTGATCATGATGTCTTCCACTCTTGTCATTTTTCGGATCCACGAGTTCCTCTTCTTATCTCTCCAGGGTACACCGAGCATGCACCTCTCCATTCTGCTTTGAGTTGTCTGCAGCCTTTGTATGTCTCTTTTAGTTAAGGTCCACGTCTCTGTACCATACGTAAGCACTGGAAGGATGCATTGATCAAACACTTTTCTTTTAAGACATAATGGCATACTGCTCTTGAAAAGTATGCTGTTTCTTCCAAAAGCTCTCCAGGCAAGTTTTATACGCCGATTAATTTCTTCATCAATGTGACCCTCACTTGATATCTGCTGTTCAAGATAAATGTAGGTATTGTAAAAACATTGTACATCACTTTTGTCTTCTGAAAGTTCATTTTTAATCCCACTTCTTCACTCTTTTCAGCAAGCTCCTGGATCATACTCTGCAGCTCTGATGGGGTAGTTGCAAACATGACTACGTCATCAGCAAAACGAAGCTGAGTTAAATAATCCCCATTAATCTTTATCCCTTTGTTTTCCCAGTTCAGTGATTGAAAGACATTTTGCAATGTGGCATTAAAGAGTTTGGAAGATATAGTGTCCCTTGTCTCACTCCCTTTCCAATTTTTGTTGGGTGCTGTATTCTCAAATAGCCGAATCTTTTCACTTGCATTTTTTTTTTTTTTTGGTTGGAGGTTTAACGACCACCGTGAGCAACTCAATGGGCTATAAGCAGTCGCCCGTCCCTAATTTAGGGTCACTGGTTCCAGGGAAGGGAGAGAGCCAGTGCCGTAAGACAAACACAACATCCATGCCTCACCGGGATTCGAACCCGGACCCCTTTGGGACGAATGATCAGAGGCCATCGCTTAGACCACTGCGCCACCCACTTGGATTTTCATAGATGTTATTAATAATATTAATGTGTGCATCTTCAATACAGCAGGACTTCAAAGCAATTGTAACTGCTGATGGTTTCACCGAATCAAAGGCCTTTTCATAATCGATAAAAGCCATGCATAATGGAAGTTGCCTCTCCTTGACAAATGTCAACCCCGCCTTCTCGTGGTACATCCTGTTCCCACTAAAGGGGCTCTGACGACCGCCAATAGTGGTATAACTATACCATCGGGATTAGAGGAAATGCTATCCCACACTCACCAACCCGCTTGGCCAGCGTGGGGAGTTATGGCCAAACCCCTCCAAAATGACTCCACAACTTAAATCTTGGCCCTCAGTCTCCGGCAGCTGGAATGTACCTGGCCAAGGCAGCGGCCAGTGCGACATGAAGGCAGAGGGTGCTAAGAATCCCCGGAGGACCGGACTAGGCTGCCATCTGATGCTGACCTTGGCTACTTACAATGGACGCTCCCTATCTTCTGATTCAAGGCTTCTTGAATTGGAAGAGGAACTACAAAGGATCAAGTGGGACATCGTCGGGCTAAGTGAGGTAAGGAGAAAAGGAGAAGATCTCATTGAACTGAAAAGTGGACATCTCTTCTACTATCGTGGGACAGATACTGGCAGAACTAGTGGTGTTGGATTTATAATAAACAAGAAACTGAAGGATAAAGTTGTAGAAGTTGAAAGTTCCTCTGACAGAGCTGCACGACTCGTTATCCAACTCTCGAGAAGATACCAGGCTCAGATTATTCAAAGTTATGCACCCACCACAAGTCATGCTGAAGAAGAAATTGAAGAATTTTATGAGGAAATTCGTGATCTAAATAATAAAGGTAAGCAGCACTTGAAGATAATTATGGGAGATTTCAATGCAAAAATAGGGCAACGGCAACAGAATGAAACTTCAGTAGGTAAATTCGGTCACGGCGACAGAAACCAGCGTGGAAATACTCTCGTAGAGTTTGCAGAGGCAGAAGGGTTTTTCATCTTGAACTCCTTTTTCAAGAAAAAGCCACACAGGAAATGGACATGGAGACATCCAAATGGGACGACAAGTGAAATTGATTTTATTATGTGTAGCAAAAAATTCGTCATAGAAGACTGCAGTGTGCTAAACAAGTTCAACACAGGTAGTGACCATAGATTGGTGAGATGTAAGATGCACCTCAACACTAACCTCGAACGTAGCAAGCTCATAAGACAAACAAAATGTATTGACATAACCAACCTTAAAAAACACCATAATACCTTCAAATTGGAACTGAATAACAGATTCTCTGCTTTAGAAGGCCTAACATCGGAAGAAGTGGATATTTCTGAAGTTAACAGAAAAGTAACCAAAGCTCTTATGGAAACAGCAACAAAATTAGCTGGGTCTAAGAACAAATTGCATGTGAACAAATTATCAGGAAAAACCAAAATGTTGATGCAAAAAAGAAGAGTGATGAGGACAACTAAAGAAGATGTGACTTCCAAAGCGGAATATATAGAGCTATGCAAGACAGTACGAAAAAGTATCACTGAAGACGTAAGGAAATTCAACTGTGAACTAGTAAGGAAAGCAATTGAAAACAACCAAAACCTAAAGATAGCAAAGGGACATCTCAGTAAGGGGAAAAACAGATTATGGCACTGAGAAAAGAAGATGGTTCTGTAACAAGAAATAGAGGCGAAATTTTGACAAGAGTGAAAGATTTCTACTCCAAATTATATGAAAGGGATGATACATGTACTCCAGACATCATGAAAGGTACCAGTACCAGAGTTCTTCCAGTCCTTCCAGCAGAAGTTGCACATGCAATCAAGAACATGAAGCGGGGAAAAGCTCCAGGAGAAGATGGAATTACTGTAGACATCATACAAGAAGCAAGTGGAGAAATTGAAACAGTACTCGCCCAAATTTTCACTCGATGCCTTATGAAGGGAAAATTCCTGAGGACTGGAACAACGCTACAATGATCTTGCTACATAAAAAAGGTGACATTGAGGATCTCGGGAACTACAGACCTATCAGCCTCCTATCAGTGGTTTATAAAATCTTCACTAAAGTTCTTTCACACCGCTTGAAGGTGACACTGGACATGGCTCAACCGAGAGAACAAGCTGGATTCAGGAGTGGCTACAGCACAATAGATCATATCCACATACTGAGAGAACTAATTGAAAGAGCGAGGGAATATGAGCTTCCATTGTGCATGGCTTTTATCGATTATGAAAAAGCCTTTTGATTCGGTGAAACCATCAGCAGTTGCAATGGCTCTGAAATCCTGCGGTATTGAAGATGCATACATTAATATTATTAATAACATCTATGAAAATGCAAGTGCAAAGATTCGGCTGTTTGAAAATACAACACACATAAAAATTGGAAAAGGAGGGAGACAAGGTGACACCATATCTCCGAAGCTCTTTAATGCCACATTGGAAAATGTCTTTCAATCACTGAACTGGGAAAACAAAGGGATAAAGATTAATGGAGATTATCTAACCCACCTTCGTTTTGCTGATGACATAGTCATTTTTCCAACTACCCCATCAGAGCTACAGAGTATGATCCAGGAACTTGCTGACAAGAGTAAAGAAGTGGGATTAAAAATGAACTTTCAGAAGACAAAAGTGATGTTCAATGCTTTTACAAGAAATGAAGATTTATCGATTGATGGAGAAAAGCTGGAGATAACAGACACGTACGTTTATCTTGGACAGCAGATATCAAGTGAGGGTCACATTGGTGAAGAAATTAATCGGCGTACAAAACTTGCCTGGAGAGCTTTTGGAAGAAACAGCATAATTTTCAAGAGCAATATGCCATTATGTCTTAAAAGAAAAGTGTTTGATCAATGCATCCTTCCAGACCTAAAGTATGGTGCAGAGACGTGGACCTTAGCTAAAAGAGACATACAAAGGCTGCAAACAACTCAAAGAAGCATGGAGAGGTGCATGCTTGGTGTAACCAGGAGAGATAAGAAGAGGAACACGTGGATCCGAAAAATGACAAGAGTGGAAGACATCATGATCAGAGTTAAATCCCTGAAATGGCAATGGGCTGGACATACTGCCAGAAGAACAGACCATCGGTGGACAGCCGAAATTTTAGATTGGATTCCAAGGGACAGGAAAAGACTCAGAGGAAGACCACATGGAAGATGGGTGGATGAAATTCGAAAGTATGCGGGAGTGACATGGAGGAGACTGGCACAAGACAGACCATTGTGGAGGAAACTTGGGGAGACCTTCGTCCAGCAGTGGATTGATAATGGTTGACAATGATGATGATGATGATGATCTCATGCATTTAGACAGTCACTTATATTGTGACGTACCTGCCAATAGGACGCACACGACATAAAGGCAGATAGGAATCAGGATAAACGTCCGCGTAGCTCAATTGGTAGAGCAACTTATTCCGGAATGAGGGGACCCGGGTTCGAATCCTGGCGCGGATAAAAATGACGGAGAAATTTACTTCGTTATAATATACATTGACACATGAAAGAAATGAAGATAAAGCCCTAGTATAAAGGGGAAGTACAAAAAGTAAAATGAGATGATATATGGAATACATTTTAAAAAGTTAACTCCAGGAACTATCGGTAACTTTGTCGGTTCTACACTTACTGTCACTTTAACCGTAAACAATACTCCTCTGTGGGTTATCTCATAAAGGAAGGATCTATAGAGTGGAAACAGGCATAGGAGCCCATGGAAACTCCTCCCATAGAAAGTGGCGCCTCCACGGACCTAAAACAGAAGCAAACTGTGACGTGATCCATTCCGTCGGCAATGGTTGCTATGGCAACCCCACCCCGGTGATGTGGTGGTGAGGTGCAGCTGCTCTGCGCCACCCTTCCATTATTGCATCCTCCCCCCTCCTCCCACGATATTTGTCCTCAACTGCTGTCCCAATCTAATCCAAGTGAGGCATCGGAAAGATGACAATAACGAAATATCCATAGATATTGAAGCCAAACACGTAGACATCAAAACAGATGACAACGGAATACAAATGAGAATTGAACGTAAATCTATATTGTGAAGAAAACAATGACATAGTATGCGTGAATGAAATGTGCAACAAAAATACGTAGAACCTAAGTAATGGAATTTACAAAGGAAAAGTTAACGATCAGTGAGGAATAATGCCACTTATTAGAATGCTACAGGAAACTGGAAGGCCGCCCCGGTGGCGCAGTGGTCTAAGGCGTTGGCCTCTGATCATTCGTCCGAAGGGGTCCGGGTTCGAATCCCGGTGAGGCATGGATGTTGTGTTTGTCTTACGGCACTGGCTCTCTCCCTTCCCTGGAACCAGTGACCCTAAATTAGGGACGGGCGACTGCTTATAGCCCATTGAGTTGCTCACGGTGGTCGTTAAACCTCCAATCAAAAAAAAAAAAAAAAAAAAAAAAAAAGAAACTGGAAGATGCAAACCAAAAAGAATCCGGAAAATGTTAGGTACATATCGTAAATGTCGTCTTCCACTCTGCACGGTAGCACGGAGGTCAAAGCTCAAATGGACAAAGTCATGTGGTTCGCGGTGATTCCTGGGAAGCCCAGCTGTCAATCAACTGTAGTTCTGTTTTAGGTCGCGGGTGCGCTGCAGTCGACTTCATGACGTCATGAGTTTCAGTTCAATACAGCCAGTGTCTTCTCTATAGATCCTTCCTTTATGGGTTATCTTGTGCAATCGCGTGTCTAGCATTTTCAGTTTGAGCGATCAGCGGGATGGGAGGACATGCTGCTCCTTATTTGTTGGATCGTTCTTTTCGGATACTTGTAACTTGCGAAAGGTAAGAAGGTTGGACAAGTTTGATTTTTTACTGCTTAATATTTCTGTACATTTCGACTTTCGTTCATTGGCTCTGTCATTGATTTTCGTTCAAATTGATTCATCATTGTAATTCGGTGACCTGAGGGACACACAGGCGGTTTTTGTACATTACAAACCGGTTTCCTGTTTCAAAAGGTCACCCTTAGGCTAGTGTTCCCCTGAGGAGAACAGTCTAATTTAGCAGGTTTTGCTCTTTTTTACGGATAGTTCCTGGAGTTAACGTTTTAAAATGTATTCCATATATCATCTCATTTTACTTTTGTACTTCCCTTTATACTAGAGTTTTAACTTCACTTCTTTCATGTGTATCAATATATATAAGTGACTGTCACCCAATTTTGATAAGCTGCTGTGGCGCTGTCTTATGGTACTTCTGTATATTTTCATTAATTCATATTTTGTGATTCTGTTTTTGAATAACTTTACTGTTCATATATACACTGAGTGGCCACTTTATTATGACCACCCTCTAAGTACTTCGTCGGGCCACCTTTTGCCTTTAATACTGCGTCGATTCTTCGTGGCGTGGATTCCACGAGATGTTTGATAGGTGGTTTGTGGAATCTGAGACCATGCTTGATGAATAGCACTTTCCAGAAGTGTGAGATTGCAGGGTTGTGGATCCAGCTGTCTGATGGCTCGTTCTATACTTCATCCCACAAATTCTCAATGGGGTTGAGATATGGAGATTGTGGGGGCCACCTAAGCAAAGTAAACTCCCCGGCATGTTCCTGAAACCAATCCTGTACAATTCGAGCACTATGGCAGGACACATTATCTTGTTGAAAGTAGCCATCGCCACTGGGATAAACCATCCACATGACAGGATGCACTTGGTCCGCAACGATGTTTAGATATGATGTGCCAGTCAGACGTTGTTCAACACGAATTAAAGGGCCCAAAGCATGTCAGGAAAACATTCCCCAAACCACAACGTTGCCTCCACCAGCTTGAAGGTTTGTAGCAATGCATTTGGAGTCCATGCTATCGTGCTGTTTCCACCAAATTCTCACTTGGCAATCGGCATGGTGCAACTGAAAACGTGATTCATCGGACTACATAATTTGTTTCCAATTATCGACTGTCCAATCCTTGTGCTCCGTGCGAACTGGAGACGTTTTCTCTTGTTAACTGCAGACAGCAAAGGTGTTCGAACAGGGCTTCGGCTGCCATATCCCATCACATACAGTGTACGGCGAACAGTGCATGCACAGATCATTTGAGGGGTTCCTTGATTAAGATGGTCTGTAATTTGCTGCACTGTTGCCCTTCTGTTGTCTGTTACCAGTCTGGAGACACTCCGTTCCGCCCGAGCAGTCACTAGTCGATGACAACCACACGTTGCACGTAGAGACCCATTTTTGGCTGACAGTTCAGTCTTTAAACACTTTAATAATAGCTGCTCTGGAACATTTCACGAATGCGGAGGTTTCGGTGATATTCGCTCCATGGCCCCGAGCTCCTACAATCATCCCACGTTGAATGTCCGTCAAATCGCATTTTGTTCACATCTCGTCACCCAAAAATCACTCCTACCACTGTCGCAAGCACTAAGCTTTCCCTTTTTGTACTAGCCTCGCCCTCTGGCGGCAACAGCGTGCAGCCATAGCTCATTTGCTTAAAACTGTCAGGTGGTCATAATTAAGTGGCCACTCAGTGTGTGTGTGTGCGTGTGTGTGTGTTTGTATATATATATATCATCATCATCATCATTGTCAACCACTATCAATCGACTGCTGGACGAAGGTCTTTCCAAGTTTCCTCCACAACGGTCTGTCTTGTGCCAGTCTCCTCCATGTCACCCCTGCATACTTTCGAATTTCATCCACCCATCTCCCATGTGGTCTTCTTCTGGGTCTTTTCCTGTCCCTTGGAATCCAATCTAAAATTTTGGCTGTCCATCGATGATATGTCCTTCTGGCAGTATGTCCAGCCCATTGCCATTTCAGGGATTTAACTCTGATCATGATGTCTTCCACTCTTGTCAATTTTCGGATCCACGAGTTCCTCTTCTTATCTCTCCTGGTTACACCAAGTATGCACCTCTCCATGCTGCTTTGAGTTGTCTGCAGCCTTTGTATGTCTCATTTAGTTAAGGTCCACGTCTCTGCACCATACGTAAGCACTAGAAAGATGCATTGATCAAACACTTTTCTTTTAAGACATAATGGCATATTGCTCTTGAAAATTATGCTGTTTCTTCCAAAAGCTCTCCAGGCAAGTTTTGTACGCCGATTAATTTCTTCACTAGTGTGACCCTCACTTGATATCTGCTGTCCAAGATAAACGTACGTGTCTGTTATCTCCAGCTTTTCTCCATCAATCGATAAATCTTCATTTCTTGTAAAAGCATTGAACATCACTTTTGTCTTCTGAAAGTTCATTTTTAATCCCACTTCTTTACTCTTGTCAGCAAGTTCCTGGATCATACTCTGTAGCTCTGATGGGGTAGTTGGAAAAATGACTATGTCATCAGCAAAACGAAGGTGGGTTAGATAATCTCCATTAATCTTTATCCCTTTGTTTTCCCAGTTCAGTGATTGAAAGACATTTTCCAATGTGGCATTAAAGAGCTTCGGAGATATGGTGTCACCTTGTCTCCTCCTTTTCCAATTTTTATGTGTGTTGTATTTTCAAACAGCCGAATCTTTGCACTTGCATTTTCATAGATGTTATTAATAATATTAATGCATGCATCTTCAATACCGCAGGTTTTCAGAGCCATTGTAACTGCTGATGGTTTCACCGAATCAAAGGCTTTTTCATAATCGACAAAAGCCATGCACAATGGAAGTTCATATTCCCTCGCTCTTTCAATTAGTTCTCTCAGTACGTGGATATGATCTATTGTGCTGTAGCCACTCCTGAATCCAGCTTGTTCTCTCGGTTGAGACATGTCCAGTGTTACCTTCAAGCGGTGTGAAAGAACTTTAGTGAAGATTTTATAAACTACTGATAGGAGGCTGATAGGTCTGTAGTTTCCCAGATCCTCAATGTCACCTTTCTTATGTAGCAGGATCATTGTAGCGGTGTTCCAATCCTCAGGAATCTTTCCTTCATTAAGGCATGGGGTGAAAATTTGAGCGAGTACTGTTTCGATTTCTCCACTTGCTTCTTGTATGATGTCTACAGTAATTCCATCTTCTCCTGGAGCTTTTCCCCGCTTATATATATATATATATATATATATCATCATCATCATTGTCAACCATTATCAATCCACTGCTGGACGAAGGTCTCCCCAAGTTTCCTCCACAACGGTCTGTCTTGTGCCAGTCTCCTCCATGTCACCCCTGCATACTTTCGAATTTCATCCACCCATCTCCTATGTGGTCTTCTTCTGGGTCTTTTCCTGTCCCTTGGAATCCAATCTAAAATTTCGGCTGTCCATCGATGATCTGTCCTTCTGGCAGTATGTCCAGCCCATTGCCATTTCAGGGATTTAACTCTGATCATGATGTCTTCCACTCTTGTCATTTTTCGGATCCACGAGTTCCTCTTTTTATCTCTCCTGGTTACACCAAGCATGCACCTCTCCATGCTTCTTTGAGTTGTCTGCAGCCTTTGTATGTCTCTTTTAGTTAAGGTCCACGTCTCTGCACCATACGTAAGCACTGGAAGGATGCATTGATCAAACACTTTTCTTTTAAGACATAATGGCATATTGCTCTTGAAAATTATGCTGTTTCTTCCAAAAGCTCTCCAGGCAAGTTTTGTACGCCGATTAATTTCTTCATCAATGTGACCCTCACTTGATATCTGCTGTCCAAGATAAACGTACGTGTCTGTTATCTCCAGCTTTTCTCCATCAATCGATAAATCTTCATTTCTTGTAAAAGCATTGAACATCACTTTTGTCTTCTGAAAGTTCATTCATATATACACTGCTGGACAATTGCTAAGGACGGATCATAAACGGCTATATAGCTCATAAAAAAGTAAGTGTGGTTGGATGCCAAGTGAAATAAAATAATGTCAGAATGCCAGGACATTACAAGAAAGACAATTTATTGTGCTCTGAAATCCAGAAGGCTTTGGAACGTGTTCAAGGGACAAACAGGCCATTTTGTGCAGAATACGTAAACATGAAAAAATGCAATTACCGTTCGCAGGCGTTCCGGCGTAAGATGTCAATACGGGATATGGCCATCATGGAGGGCGATGCAAGATTCCACACGTCGTGTCATGCTTTGCACAACATTATGAAGCAGCTGTTGGGGTAATTTATCCCATTCCTCTGTCAGTGCACGGATGAGGGTGTCCTTGTTTATTGGAGGGCATTGGCGACCAGAAAGACTCCTCCCCAAAGCATCCCACACATTTTCAATGGGATTCAGATCTGGAGAACGTGCTGGCCATACGAGGCGTTGAATATCCTAGCTCTCAAGACACTCCTGGACAGCGACTGTTCGATGACATGTTGCGTTGTCGTCCATGAAAATGAATCTATCACCGACAGCACCACGGAACATGCGAACATGAGGTACCAGAACATCATTAATGTATCGTTGGCCAGTCATAGTCCCAGTTGGAAGCACATAGAGGGACGTACGGCCATTGATCATGATGCCAGCCCATACCATGACACTACATGTCGGATATCGGTCCCTTTCCTGTATGTTTGCTGGACAATACGCAGTACCACTATCACGCCAGATCAGTTGTCATCGACAATCAGACGATAGACTGTATCTACTCTCATCTGAGAAGAGGACAGCAGACCAGTCGTTATCAGTCCAATTGCGATGTTGATGGCACCATTGCAAACGGGTGGTACGGTGACGTCTGGACAATGGGATGCACACAACAGGACGGCGGGCGTATAGTCCTCCTTCATGCAAACGTCTGGCGACAGTTTTTCGGGAGATCCGCTTGCCAGTAGCAACCATAAACTGATTTGCTACCTCACTAGCTGTGCTGAGCCGGTGTCTTTTTGTTGATAGCACTATGTACCGATCTTCTGCAGGTGTCGTACTGCGAACACGACCTCCCTCGTGACGTTTGCTACACTCTCCATTTGTTTGAAATGATTTCCAATGTCTTGAAACAACACTGTGGCTGACGTCGAACTCTCTGGCAACATCTGTTATTTTTTGCCCTTCTTCAATTTTGCCAATAATACGGCCACGCGTAAAATCATCTAGATGATGTCGGTAAGACATACTGAAAATTGCAAGTTCGTCAATTGATTCTTTCCCTTTCAGCTTTGCGTTTGAACAACAACGGTCAATACGCGTCAAATCCTTTATATCTCTTATCAGCGCTATGACGTCACGAACAAGTTCGGCAGTCCAAAATTTGCATACGCACAACACGTCTTACAGTATCCCGCACTTATGCTAATTTCCACATTTTTCTGCCTTCCATTTTATGGTTGCTATCGTTGCTATTGTCATCTGTCCTTAGCAATTGTCCGGCAGTGTATATATATATATATCCGGCAGCTGGAATGTACCTGGCCAAGGCAGCTGGAATGTACCTGGCCAAGGCAGCGGCCAGTGCGACATGAAGGCAGAGGGTGCTAAGAATCCCCGGAGGACCGGACTAGGCTGCCATCTGATGCTGACCTTGGCTACGTACAACGGACGCTCCCTATCTTCTGATTCAAGGCTTCTTGAATTGGAAGAGGAACTACAAAGGATCAAGTGGGACATCGTCGGGATAAGTGAGGTAAGGAGAAAAGGAGAAGATCTCATTGAACTGAAAAGTGGACATCTCTTCTACTATCGTGGGACAGATACTGGCAGAACTAGTGGTGTTGGATTTATAATAAACAAGAAACTGAAGGATAAAGTTGTAGAAGTTGAAAGTTCCTCTGATAGAGCTGCACGACTCGTTATCCAACTCTCGAGAAGATACCAGGCTCAGATTATTCAAACTTATGCACCCACCACAAGTCATGCTGAAGAAGAAATTGAAGAATTTTATGAGGAAATTCGTGATCTAAATAATAAAGGTAAGCAGCACTTGAAGATAATTATGGGAGATTTCAATGCAAAAATAGGGCAACGGCAACAGAATGAAACTTCAGTAGGTAAATTCGGTCACGGCAACAGAAACCAGCGTGGAAATACTCTCGTAGAGTTTGCAGAGGCAGAAGGGTTTTTCATCTTGAACTCCTTTTTCAAGAAAAAGCCACACAGGAAATGGACATGGAGACATCCAAATGGGACGACAAGTGAAATTGATTTTATTATGTGTAACAAAAAATTCGTCATAATAGAAGACTGCAGTGTGCTAAACAAGTTCAACACAGGCAGTGACCATAGATTGGTGAGATGTAAGATGCACCTCAACCCTAAACTCGAACGTAGCAAGCTCATAAGACAAACAAAATGTATTGACATAACCAACCTTAAAAAACACCATAATACCTTCAAATTGGAACTGAAGAACAGATTCTCTGCTTTAGAAGGCCTAACATCGGAAGAAGTGGATATTTCTGAAGTTAACAGAAAAATAACCAAAGCTCTTATGGAAACAGCAACAAAATTAGCTGGGTCTAAGAACAAATTGCATGTGCACAAATTATCAGGAAAAGCCAAAATGTTGATGCAAAAAAGAAGAGTGATGAGGACAACTAAAGAAGATGTGACTTCCAAAGTGGAATATATAGAGCTGTGCAAGACAGTACGAAAAAGTATCACTGAAGACGTAAGGAAATTCAACTGTGAACTAGTAAGGAAAGCAATTGAAAACAACCAAAGCCTAAAGATAGCAAAGGGACATCTCAGTAAGGGGAAAAAACAGATTATGGCACTGAGAAAAGAAGATGGTTCTGTAACAAGAAATAGAGGCGAAATTTTGACAAGAGTGAAAGATTTCTACTACAAATTATATGAAAGGGATGGTACATGTACTCCAGACATCATGAAAGGTACCAGTACCAGAGTTCTTCCAGTCCTTCCAACAGAAGTTGCACATGCAATCAAGAACATGAAGCGGGGAAAAGCTCCAGGAGATGATGGAATTACTGTAGACATCATACAAGAAGCAAGTGGAGAAATCGAAAGAGTACTCGCCCAAATTTTCACTCGATGCCTTAATGAAGGGAAAATTCCTGAGGATTGGAACAACGCTACAATGATCCTGCTACATAAAAAAGGTGACATTGAGGATCTCAGGAACTACAGACCTATCAGCCTCCTATCAGTGGTTTATAAAATCTTCACTAAAGTTCTTTCACACCGCTTGAAGGTGACACTGGACATGGCTCAACCGAGAGAACAAGCTGGATTCAGGAGTGGCTACAGCACAATAGATCATATCCACGTACTGAGAGAACTAATTGAAAGAGCGAGGGAATATGAGCTTCCATTGTGCATGGCTTTTATCGATTATGAAAAAGCCTTTGATTCGGTGAAACCATCAGCAGTTGCAATGGCTCTGAAATCCTGCGGTATTGAAGATGCATACATTAATATTATTAATAACATCTATGAAAATGCAAGTGCAAAGATTCGGCTGTTTGAAAATACAACACACATAAAAATTGGAAAAGGAGTGAGACAAGGTGACACCATATCTCCGAAGCTCTTTAATGCAACATAGGAAAATGTCTTTCAATCACTGAACTGGGAAAACAAAGGGATAAAGATTAATGGAGATTATCTAACCCACCTTCATTTTTCTGATGGCGTAGTCATTTTTGCAACTACCCCATCAGAGCTACAGAGTATGACACAGGAACTTGCTGACAAGAGTAAAGAAGTGGGATTAAAAATGAACTTTCAGAAGGCAAAAGTGATGTACAATGCTTTTACAAGAAATGAAGATTAATCGATTGATGGAGAAAAGCTGGAGGTAACAGACACGTACGTTTATCTTGGACAGCAGATATCAAGTGAGGGTCACATTGGTGAAGAAATTAATCGGCGTACAAAACTTGCCTGGAGAGCTTTTGGAAGAAACAGCATAATTTTCAAGAGCAATATGCCATTATGTCTTAAAGGAAAAGTGTTTGATCAATGCATCCTTCTAGTGCTTACGTATGGTGCAGAGACGTGGACCTTAGCTAAAAGAGACATACAAAGGCTGCAGACAACTCAAAGAAGCATGCACAGGTGCATGCTTGGTGTCCCCAGGAGAGATAAGAAGAGGAACACGTGGATCCGAAAAATGACAAGAGTGGAAGACATCATGATCAGAGTTAAATCCCTGAAATGGCAATGGGCTGGACATACTGCCAGAAGGACAGACCATCGATGGACAGCCGAAATTTTAGATTGGATTCCAAGGGGCAGGAAAAGACCCAGAGGAAGACCACATGGAAGATGGGTGGATGAAATTCGAAAGTATGCGGGAGTGACATGGAGGAGACTGGCACAAGACAGACCATTGTGGAGGAAACTTGGGGAGACCTTCGTCCAGCAGTGGATTGATAATGGTTGACAATGATGATGATATATATATATATATATATATATATCATAACCTGGAGATTCTTAATGATAAATCTCTGATAATAATTGGGAATCGTCAAATATAGGAGGTCATCATCAACCAATATCAATCTACTGCTGGATAAAGGTCCCCCTAAGTTTCTTCCACAACTGTTTGTCTTGAGCCACTCTCGTCCATGTTACTCCGGCATGCTTTCAAATTTCATCCATCCATCTCCCGCGTGGTCTCCTTCTGACCCTTGGAATCCAGTTTAAAATTTTGTTTGTCCATCTGTGGTCCGTTCTTCTGGCAACATGTCCCGCCCATTGTCATTTCAGGGATTTTACTCTGATCATGATATCTTCCACTCTTGTCATTATCCTTATCCCCGAGTTCCTTTTCTTATCTCTCCTGATTACACCAAAGAAGCGCGGCCCAAATAGTAGGAAATTCGGTGGAAATCAATGTTCTTTAACACACAGGGATGTGCCGTAACACCCCTGTAAAGATTCCCCTTCGCGGGAGTGATGAGGAGGAGAACTTATGACGTCAGCTGTCTTATAAACTAACTGGTTTGGTGCACCGGATAGCCCAGCAGAAAAAGGACTTGACCCGGAACAAATTAGGTAAAAGCTGGATTTTTCAGGATGGTAGAACTCAATGGGCTAAGCATTTTTTCAAAAGCCCCACCCCTCCCCCTCTTGCTTCCCCTTACACCCCCATAAAGGGGGGAAATTAGGTCTAATACTAATCCACTGATAACTCCCGAAATAATTAACGTAGAGCAATAAAAAAATTTTTAATTTATTCCTCTTTGTATGGTCTATAAATTTGGTTTTATTCATTTTTACTATATCTCCTATAGTTTTGTTGCAATTTGCGAAAAACCGCAAAATAGCACCTTTCTTTTTCGACATTTTACCGATTAATTGCAATTACCGCTTCACAAAGCCAAACTTTCAGAAAAAGGCTGCGAACAAAAGCTATAGCAAATGTTATAACCTTTACAACGATACATTATTTGTCTTAATACACTTTATAGTTACCATCTATAGTACCAAAACTGCGAATGTATTGTAGCCATAAAATGACAAAAAATCTGGTAAAACATGCAATAATTTTGCGGGAAATATAATTTTCAACGATAGGTAAAAAAAAAAAAAAAAAAAAAAAAGGAGAAAACTCAGTAGCTTCGCACCTGCAAAAAAGTCACCGACTCTTGCGTTTTGCTTGTAATTATTAGTCCCCTGGACGAGTGGGATTAATAATTATTATGCGCAAACGAATTGATGAATTGAAATATGACAATGTCATTTTTTCCCTTTACACATTTGTTATGAAGTGTGAATTTAGTTCTATGCACTCACATTTTCTAAATGAACTGAGATTAAAATTGCACAAAACTGTAATTGAAAAGGAAAAGGCTGCAAACAAAAGCGGTGATGATTAACTTTATAACTTTTAAAATGATATATATTTTGTCTTACATTGCTTCTGTGGTTCTTCTGAATATCGCACAGTTGTGGCAGAATTATCATAAGTCAATATTAGTGACGTCACTCATACCAGGTTTGTTTGTGCATGACAGTCCACTGCAACGTCCACACATAGGAGAACACGAGAATCCGGCTTTTCGGCAACTGCAGGAAATCACACATTCTTTCTTACAGTTGCATGAAATTAAACATGAAAGTTCATCTGGTGCCCCTGGTAAAGTAGTAGTAATTGGCTTTAGTCTTCCTCTCTCTGACTTCCAACCCCAGTTGGTGGGGTCAAGTTTGATCCCTGACCACATTTGAACTTGAAGTTATACCCGCAATAAATGCTGTCGAGCTGCTGCTACTGTAGGTGGAAGTTTTCCGAATTCAAAGTTTGATTTCAGTGATAGTTTCGCAATTGATTTTTTGTAATAAAAGTATCTAAATTACCGTGTTTGCTCAAGCCATATAAATCCAAAATGAAGCTTTCCTCATTTTAAAAGATTTCTTCTTTTGAAGCATTAAGATGGACGTCTAGTGTTTTTGCTTCCTATACTTCTAATGGGCAAACTTCTGCACACATTTTCTTCATAATTACTACGTTCCCAAGGATGAAAAATTTGAACATTGATTAAAATAACTTCATATTATAACTTGGAATACTTAATATTTCCTAAAATATAACCATATGTATATTAAAAATCAATAACTTTTCCTTTGGTGGTGTCGAGACCAGAGAAAAGATGGCGCGACCTGTACATTGATGACGTCAGTAGACAAACAAATGTTGGATTGCTTAATTATGGTTATGTTTTAGAAAACATTAAGTATTTCAAGTTATAATATGAAGTTATTTTAATCGATCTTCAAATTTTCATCTTTGGGAACGCATGAATTACGAAAAAAATGTGTACAGAAGTTTGGCCATTGGAAGTACAGGAAGCAAGATCACTAGACGTGTGGGTCAATGCGGTTGAAAACCGTTGCTTGTGACTCAGCCTCCTGAGAATTTTTTATTAGGTTAACTGCCTTTTGTTTCCCAAGTCCTTAAAGTGCGGACGTTGTATCCCAACCTGTAATGACACGCGTGAATAACAGACATTTGCGTACATGGCTGTAAATCGATATCAGTTTTTTCAGTGCTGTAAAATATTGGAGGTATTGCAGCAGTGCCCCGTTAAAGAAAGAACAAAAATTTTGTTTCTTATGGCGCCAGTGTAATTAATAAGACAATAAGGTCTGTATCCGTATCTACGGTGATTACAGTAGGGTTTAGTTTCAACATTTCTATAGAGGTTCGAACTATATCTACATCAGCATCGTTATTAGTGGCAGAGAGAATTTTTTCTTTCAGTGCTGCAATTATTATTTTCTTATTGTGGGGAATCGACAGAAAATCAGTGTGCGCTGTGGTGCACTCCATGTTATTAGTAAATATAATGTTCGCTGAAATCCTTTTAGCAGATTTCCTTGTTTGTTCTTCCTGCTTTGTTGTTGGCATTTCAGGGTATTAAATGCCCTTGAAGTTTCCCCAACTAGTTTTTTCATAATTGCTGATCCTATCTCGTAATAAGCTGCATCACAAATGACAGTTACAATCAGATACCAAGCCAGAAGATAGACACACAAGGTCTCCAGATTGTTTCGTGAAAGGATTGTGTTGTCTCAACCAGTGCGCAAATTTGGGAATATCATGTGCATCTGTAGCCTACCGACTTTCTCTTAATTCAACATGCTGCTCAGTGAGTGATAAAGATTGACTACCAAAGAAGTCTTGTACTGCTTCACTGATTTCTAAAAATGGTGGGGCACCTAAGATCCATTTTGAGATAGCACGTTATCAGTTATACCTCTCAGTGGCGGCCCTAGTCCTTGCGGTGCAACGGGCGATGGCTCTTCACGAAGCCCTTCACAATCGCAATAACCCAAAACCATCGCAATAACCCTTTATATACGTAAAAAATTACATGTTGCTTACTCTGACGGTAAACCAGTCACATGATTTTTTCCTTTTTTTTCTTCACACAAACTCTCACTCGGGGTGAATGTGATCCCAAAGCAATTTTTTTTAAACCGGGAATTAGGGTATTGATTTTTATGAAATAAGCACGATGTAATACAATACATTGTTTATTAATAATAATTAGGAATCCAAAATATTACCTTTCCAAAATGACCTGTTACTAAATAAACAAGGATATCTGTATAATTGTAAGTCTATTATTTAAAGAATTCTGCGACAATTCTTGTATCTGAAGTCTTCTTTTTTTTTTTTTTTATTGGTGGTTTAACGACCACCGTGAGCAACTCAATGGGCTATAAGCAGTCGCCCGTCCCTAATTTAGGGCCACTGGTTCCAGGGAAGGAGAGAGCCAGTGCCGAAAGACAAACACAACATCCATGCCTCACTGGGATTCGAACCCGGACCCCTTTGGGACGAATGGTCAGAGGCCATCGCTTAGACCACTGCGCCACCGGGGCGCGGCTCTGAAGTCTTCAGTCCAATCATTATAGTCCAGAGTGGATGCCACGTCGTTTTCTATGGACAGAAGAGCGAATACATTGCAACTCACGACTTGTACCCGAAATTGCGGCAAAACTCATGAAAAATATCTTTAAAAAAAAAATTAACAAATATCCACAACTTTCCCGCTGAAAAAATGTCTGACCAAAAAATAAAAAAAATTCTAACAGAGTAATTTTTTGAAGTCACTAATTAAAAGCAGTAAACAAATATTAAAATTAGTCATTTATTTGTATATGATCGTGAACTACAACCACAATATTTTAGGTGACGCCAGGCAAAAACTACTAATTAATTGACGGTGGTGCGGAACCCTGGGCGGTTGCCTGGTATGCCCGTACCTGGAGCCGCCACTGATACCACCTCTGCCATGTGTTAAAAAATACCAACTGACTTTATAGAGCGCATAAGCGATTGCTCAATCAGTAACACATTCCAGAACAGAATTTGCCTTTTCGTCTCACTGTGAAAAAACCCTTAGGGGCGAACATCTCATATTCTCTTTGTGTTAACTTCAATTTCAAATCAAGCATTTACTGGGCATATAAATGGGCTGACTTTGCGTATGGTAGATGACCGGCAGCATGAAAATATGGAAGAATTTCAATGACAGTGCTTAAGTGCAACTGCCAGTCCCCAGTACGTTCAGCTAATATAAATTTCAGCATAATATCAATTTCTGCAATGAAATTCAGCCATAACTTTGATGTACGACTTGAACTTCTGATTTCTTCCAAAAAAACCTCGAAAAATCGCATAACACCCTTTTGAAAAACTCATTTTCACATGCTTCATTTGGCGTTATTTTTCCTTCAATTACTTTATTGTAAATGACTCCAATTTCGTCGGAGAAATTAGCTTTCACCTGGGGATATTCTTCACTCAAGATTATCATTAGTATGTGAGCTCTTACAACTCTTTCGTAGGTATGTCCTGTTAGCATGTGGGTAACAGACAAGTGGCCGTAAACTGTCTCCCACAGTTGTTCTAAACCACTGCCCTCATAATTCGTCCAATGGAGCCCATATATGACATTAATAAATGAAAGCTCCCCAATCGTAAAATTATTTTTGACATGTCGCTGTTAGCGTCTGCCACTGCAACCATCTCAGATGCTCTGAGGAAAAGCGGTTGATCAAAAGTAGCAATACAAGACTGCTTCCGCTTTTTACATTGTTCTGCTGCAAAACATAGTCCAGTGTAAATACACTGCTGGCCACCCAAAATGCAAAACCAAGAAGGACACGAGATAGCAAAACCAGATACTGGACACATAACAACAGATACAAAGATGAAACGTTTGAGCTCACAGGTCCGTGCGACTTGCGGAACACGCAGACATCAATAGTTCGTGTGACCTCCATGGCTGGCAATAACGGCCGCTACATGCCACGGCATCGAACGAAAGAGGCTTTGGATGTGGGCTTGGGGTATGTCGGTCCAGGCTGCTTCTACACGTTGCCACAGTTCATCTCGCGTAGCTGCGGGTGGTGCTTGCCGGGCCACTCGGTTGCCGATCAGTGACCAGACGTGTTCGATGGGCAACATATCGAGAGAACAGGCGGGCCACGGCAGCAGTGACACCTGGTGGGCCGTGAAGAATTGTTGCACGATGCGTGCGCACATTGTCCTGTTCAAACGTGGCCTCTGGCATGTCCTGCAGGTAAAGGAGGACTACAGGCTCCAAAACGTCGGAGATGTAGCGGTGGCTCTTGAGTGTACCGGCGATGCGTACCAGAGGGGTGCGGGTGTCATATCCAATTGCGCCCCAAACCATAATGCCAGGCGACGGACCGGTATGGCGATGCATAATGCAGGCGTCATACAGTCTCTCGCCGCGGTGCCGCCACACGCGGATCCTACCATCAATTACCTACGTTATCATTGAGAGCAACTAAAATTTCTTCCAAATGCATTACTGGGAAATATGAGGATATTACAAAAGTGAACAAAAAGGCATGTAAAAAACGAATAAATCGCATGATGTAAAAACAAGATGACACTGGATTTTCGGTTGTAATGAGCACGTCTTTTGAATTCTTTCTGACATGGATAAAGTATTTTAAAGTAATTCAAAGTAAATGCAACCCGTTAAAAAAATCAACAGGATTTCTACAATCGACAAAAAATACCTAAATAGAAACAGCTACTTTTTCTTCTTCTTCTTCTTGGTTGCTCAGTCCAAGGACTGGTTGTTCAGTAGATGTACTCTGCCTCTCCATTTCTCTCTATTCTCTGCTACTCTCTTCAAGACATATTCAGGGCCGGATTAAGGCCTTAGTGGGCCTCTAGGCTAAGATATTTGAGTGGGCCCCAAGGCTAAGACATCCGAGTGAGCTCCAAAAGAACTTACGATGGAGAACTATTATGAAGTCCGTTAAAACACAAAACTGTAACTACTAAATTATCTGCAGAGTTTTCATAATAAGTCACTGTATTGTTCATTATTCTCCGTAGCACGTCAAAACATCGCAGGTCAAAACATCGCGGTGACATAACATCGCAGGTCAAAACGTCGCGGTGACAAAACATCGCAAGCCATGACATCGCGGACACAAAACATCGCAAGCCATAACATCGCGGACACAAAACATCGCGGTGACAAAACATCGCAAGCCATAACATCGCGAGCCATAACATTTCAGGACCGGGCATTAATTAAACGGCTTTTTTCTTTTCATTTTTTTTTCTTTTGTATTTTTCTAAACATTTGATCTTTGGTAAGAAAAAATTCGTTCAGACACTGATTTAATTTGCGGAAGACTAGTATGTGGCACTTATCAAAATATTTCAGGAGGGGGCACTAATTAAACTCTCATCTCATACAAAATTTTCGTAAAATCTACAGTTTTCAATTTAGAACCACCAAATTTGGTATACTAACTCACGGTTTTGGGAAGTGTTCACGGCCCGGGTTCGAGGGGCCCCCATACAATATTTTCGTAAAATCTAGTTTTCAATTTAGAACCACCAAGTTTGGTATACTATCTCATGGTGCTCTAACTTATCAGGCAGAGGGTTTTTGGAAGGGGTAGGGGGCCCGGGGTCGAGGTGCCCCCGAAGAAAATTTTCGTAAAATCTACAGTTTTCAATTGAGAACCACCAAATTTGGTATACTACCTCATGGTGCTCTAACTTAGACCGTAGACTGTTTTTGGAAGTGGTCTGAGCCTGGGGTCGAGGGGCCCCCATAGAAAATTTTCGTAAAATCTACAGTTTTCAATTAAGAACCACCAAATTTGGTATACTACCTCATGGTGCTTTGACTTAGACCGTAGACGGTTTTTGCAAGTGGTCTGAGCCCGGGGTCGAGGGGCCCCCATAGAAAATTTTCGTAAAATCTACAGTTTTCAATTTAGAACCACCAAATTTGGTATACTACCTCATGGTGACTAACTTAGACCGTAGACTGTTTTGGGAAAGATATGGGGCCCGGGGTCACGGGGCCCCCATACGCAATATTCGTCAAATCTACAGTTTTCAATTTAAAACCACCAAATTTGGTATACTATCTCATGGTGCTCTGACTTAGACCGTAGACGGTTTTTGGAAGTGGTCGGAGCCCGGGATCGAGGGGCCCCCATAGAATATTTTCGCCAAATCTACAGTTTTCAATTTAGAACCACCAAATTTGGTATACTAACTCATGGTGCTCTAACTTAGACCGTAGACGGTTTTGGAAAGTGTTCGCGGCCCGGGGTCGAGGGGCCGCCATACAATATTTTCGTAAAATCTAGTTTTCAATTTAGAACCACCAAATTTGGTACACTATCTCATGGTGCTCTAATTTGGCACGTAGAGGGTTTATGGAACGAGTGGAGGCCAGGTCCGAAGGGGGCCCCCTACAAAATTTTCGTAAAATCTACAGTTTTCAATTTAGAACCACCTAATTTGGTATACTACCTCATGGTGCTCTAACTTAGACCGTAGACTGTTTTTGGAAGTGGTCGGAGCCCGAGGTCGAGGGGCCCCCATAGAAAATTTTCGTAAAATCTACAGTTTCCAATTTAGAACCACCAAATTTGGTGTACTACCTCACGGTGCTCTTACTTAGAAGGTGACGGTTGTTGGCACGGGTGGAGGCCCGGTCCGAAGGGGGCCCCCTACGAAATTTTGGTAAAATCTACAGTTTTTAATTTAGAACCATCAAATTTGGTATACTACCTCATGGTTCTATAACGTAGACCGTAGAGGGTTTGGGGAAAGGGTAAGGGGGGGGGTCGAGGGCGCGCAGTTTACAGTGTTTCTTCAAATTAAAGTGCAGTTCTCGCTTGCCTTACGTAGAACGTTCTCTCGAAATTGTTTGGAGTTGCCAATTCTACTCTAAAAAAAATATGTATATATGTATAAATGCCAAGAAACGGCGATCTTTATTCATACCCCCCCCCTCCCTCGTTGAACTTTTGTGGCCAATTGCCGTGAACTCGTATGAACCAGCATGAAAATTCTGACAAACAAAAGAACTCCTTCCCGTCATTAGGCACTTTGAAAAACTACCGCGCATAATTCGCAAACTGGGAAAACTGACACACATTCAAAGTGTTCCTCGGAGGAACAGCAATTTGTGCTCGGTCCCTTAATGGAAAGCATGTGGCAGTTTTCCAAGTTGCTGAAAGATGTGTGGCAGTTTTCGTGTGTGATGTTTTATCGGAGACCAAGAATTTTAGAAAGTTCTTTGGATCGAATTAAAACTTTAAATTCAAAAAATTCCCGTATCAGCGGCGGTGTAGATTCGATTTAGGACGAAACAAGATAGTAATTCCGCAACTTCATGTATATTTGAAATGTGAAAAGATGAAGGAGAGTAAAAGACTGCAGGAAAAAATATCTGATCTTGAAAGTGTACTAGGTGCCTTAAAGAATGCGAAACGCGAGATTATTAAATATCTCTGCACAAATCAGAAATGCATACATCATTACAAGGTTCTGGTCAAAACAAATTATCCAACTCAAGAAGCAATTAAAAGAAACTATAGTACGTTGGAAAGATTAGGTAAAGGTATCCATGATATATTTACGACAGGAAGCAATGGATAAAATGGGCACCTGAAGATGTATCGAAATGCATCGCAATAAGAGCTCTCTTTAGAAAAATCATAGACGACATCTGAAGGGGGAAAAACATTATTCCATTACTTTGAAAACATGGTGCGCAAAATTTACCCGTAATCCAGGCATTCTACACGATGTCTTTTTGTTGATGGGGGAAAAAAAGCTATGAAAGTTTAAATCGCTCTGTAAAGCTTTATGTTTTAAGCTTTGACGAAATTCATATTGACTCTAGGCTATTATACTACGACACCAGAATGGACAAAATTCTTTGCCCTTTCAAGAAAGCCCAATTTTTCCTAATCCGAGGATTATTATCGCAATGGAAGCAGCCAATATTCTTTAACTTACAAATGAAAAAAATATTGCTTTTTTTAATAAATCAAGGTTTGGAATCTACTGAAGTTGAACTAAAAGTTATTTCTGACTTGGGATGATGCAATACGTTGTGGAGAGAACTTGAAATTTCTACGGACAGGTCATTTTCCGATAATCCTTATTTTCAGGGGTCAAAAATATGGGTATTTGCTGATAATTTTAGCTTTTAGATCTTCGAATATGAAACATTCTGCTTAATGATTTCAAAACAAACATTCCTTCTGTTTTAATGTGCTTCAGTGATGTTCGTTGGATTTACTGGGGTATAAACATGGATTTAATTCCTTCCCACGCTTGCTTCGTGCGCTTAGATATCGGAGGGGATTAGATTACTCTTGCGAAGAGAGATGGCACCGCAACTATGCCACAGCCTCCCTCTTCAGGAAGCAAATTGTGCTTCACTAAAAGAACCAGCCTTTGTACCAATAGCCCTGAGTTTTTACGCTCTTTTACCTCGTCCACATTGCGTCGTTCTGTGGAACAATAGCAAAACAACCACTCCATCTCCAGATGTTTACTTGCTGCGGTTTACTTTTAAAAACCAAAAAACCCATTGTCCTCATTTAAGGAAGTAGTCTCGTGGGAAGGAATCACAATGCGACGGGCACATACTAAGATTACTTCCCTCATGAACAAGGGGGTGGTGAAAAACTTAACTATACCAATGCTTCTTCATCAGTTCCGCCGCCCAAATCCAGATGGCTTTGGGAATTGTGAGCTATTCTTACAGATCACATGTCACCCAGTGACGAGGCGCATTTTTCCGTTTTGTGGAAAAACAAATTTTAAGTCAAAAGTCGGAACAACAATTTACCACAAAATAAATGTTTTGTTGCAATTATCTTACCATTTATTAATCAATACATGTAGTAAACTATTGATCAGTCAATAAAATGAAATTAATAAATGAAAAATAAAGGTCCTTATCATTCGCTGAAAATAACTTAAAAACAGTATGTCATGACTTAAAGGAACTGCAACGGCATAAACTTGATACTTTAATTGAATCCTTACTGGATGTTTTTCACTTATATAACAGTAGACAACACAGGCGCCGACTTGAAAAATTATTGGGGGTTCCGGAAATTTTTAATCGAATTACCAATTCATTTTTCAGAGTATTTAAATCTAATTTAAATTTCATTCAGTGAGATTATCTGGCACAATAAGACGCCTGAAATGCTAAAATGAAGCAAATTATAGTTAATTACAGATTTTTTTTTCTCTAGATAATTATTTATTTTATTTATTTTGCTTTTGTAGGCGCGGCATTATCATATACAATACACGGATACTATGTGAATATTCAACTCAATTGTCTTATAAAAGTAACTAAAATATGTAAAATATATTTTAAGGTTTTTTTTACCAATTTTAAAACTACCAAAATTTTTTTCTTCAAATGATTTCTGAGTTTAAATAGGAGGTTAGAAGGGAGAGGACATGGCATCATCCCCATGCCCTACGTTTTCCATGGGCTCTACTTCGTATCAGCTGTGTATGCCCAGGATGCTCAACTTGGGCAGCTTCGGTACTTATACTATGGGGAAATCGTTGACTTTGAAGAGGTTTCAGAGGCACTTGTGCATCATGTACAGTCAGGAAAAAATGAGACCGAAATATACATGCACATAACTAAAAATTTGCAAAAAGTTACAGAAATACTGTTTAATATTTAAAAAAAAAATTATGCTTTGTCGAGCGGAAGTGCATATTGCGTATTAATCAATCACGGCCTTGCTAAAGATGTGGGAGTTTTGTTGGCCTTCAGGGAATGCTGCTGAGAGTAAGAGACGGCCGCTATTAACCTGTGCTCTAGCACAGGTCTTCAGTAAGTGACGTCACACCACTGAACCTCCCCAACCGGAGGGCCCAAGAAACCAGATGATCAGACTTAGCTTCACCAGCGGTTGCTGATGCCATCTTCTCTCTCTCTTCTAACCTTCTTGTTTCCTGACTGCCCGAAGATAGGGCGGGTCAACTGACTGTGCAACATATTTCCACCTTTATCACTATGACCTCGAATAGGTTCTCGTCTCCGATTGTAGAGCTAGACTTTTGTATTTTGTGGGAACCCAGACAAACCGAAGAATTTTCTAAAGGAGGCAGTTTTAAATGCTCTTAAACAACGGTACTTGATGTATTGTCTGTCGCGTCAAATTTTATGAGCACGAACAAACACTAATTCTTTTTTGAGGAACAATAAACAGTCCGAGGGGTAAATTTCTACACACACTTTTTATATACTATAATAAACGGGGAATGAATAATAAAAACCGTGAAGAATTGATAACGAAAACCAAAATTTATGCACATATGCGTACGTGTATTTTTTTCACGAAATACGCGCAAAAATATTAGGAGTTCCAGGAACCCTCAACAAAATCATTGGGGGGGGGGGGGGTCAAAAACTGTCTCGAACCCACGAAGTCGGCGCCTATGCTAGACAATATAAATATATTTACACACAATGTTGAATAATCCAATAATGGATCCCGGGAGATTGGTACCCGGCAAATTGGTGCCCAGCAAACTCGTACCCATGCAGTTCCGTTCCCTCCTGTACAGTTTTAATGCCTGATCTTCAACTCTTCTAACTATTCCGAAACATTTTCCCTTCTTCAAATTCGTAAATTATTTCACAAATTGAAGCAATCACGGCATTTTCCTAAAATGAATTTTAGAAAACTCGTGCCCGGGAGACTGGTACCCTTCTGTTAGGGAGACGTTACGGGGACATATACAAATTGCATTAAAGGAAGGTCTTTCCTCTTTGGTGATTGTCGTTGTTGAACAGCTGTTCTCTTGGCGGAAAACTCCTATTCTTTCTTCCACCGTTAGCAAAACACACCGCATAAAACGCCTACACCTTAGACACCGAGTCTCCACTTTATTATGACCACCTGACAGTTTTAAGCAAATGAGCTATGGCTGCATTCTGTTGCCGCCTGAGGGCGAAGCTAGTATGAAAAGGGAAATCTTAGGGCTTGCGACAGTAGTAGAAGGGATTTTTGCGTGACGAGATGGGTAAAAAATGCGATTTGACGGACTTTCAACGTGGGATGATTGTAGGAGATCGGAGCCATGGTGCGAGTATCACCGAAACCGCCGCATTCGTGAAATGTTCCAGAGCGGCTGTTGTTAAAGTGTTTAAAGACTGGACTGTCAGCCAAAAAACTGGGTCTCTACGTGCAACGTGTGGACGTCATCGACTAGTGGCTGCTCGGGCGGAACGAAGAGTGTCCAGACTGGTAACAGACAACAGAAGGGCAACAGTGCAGCAAATTACAGACCATCTTAATCAAGGATCCCCTCAAATTATCTCTGCACGCACTGTTTGGCCGTACACTGCATCAGATGGGATATGGCAGCCGAAGCCCTGTTCGAACACCTTTGCTGTCTGCAGTTAACAAGAGAAAACGTCTCCAGTTCGCACAGGAGCACAAGGATTGGACAGTCGATAATTAGTAACAAATTATGTGGTCCGATGAATCAAGTTTTCAGTTGCACCATGCCAATGGACGATGAAAATTTGGCAGAAACAGCACGAAAGCATGGACCCCAAATGCATTGCTACAACCCTTCAAGCTGGTGAAGGCAACGTTATGGTTTGGGGAATGTTTTCCTTGCATGCTTTGGGCCCTTTAATTCGTGTTGATCAACGTCTGACTGGCACGTCATATCTAAACATTGTTGCGGACCAAGTGCATCCTGTCATGTGGATGGTTTATCCCAATGGCGATGGCTACTTTCAGCAAGATAATGCGTCCTGCCATAGTGTTCGTATTGCACAGGATTGGTTACAGGAACATGCCGGTGAGTTTACTTTGCTTAGGTGGCCCCCACAATCTCCAGATCTCAACCCCAATGAGAATTTGTGGGATGAAGTTGAACGAGCCATCAGATGGCTGGATCCACAACTCTGTAATCTCACACTCCTGGAAAGTGCTATTTATCAAGCATGGTCTCAGATTTCACAAACCACCTATATCAACATCTCGTGAAGTCCATGCCACGAAGAATTGACGCAGTGTTAAAGGCAAAAGGTGGCCCACCGAAGTACTGAGGGGGTGGTCATAATAAAGTGGCCAGCACTCAGTGTATAAGGGAATGTATACGCAAATTGCATTTCGTTCTAGATTTGTTAAAGTGTAGGAGTTATTATAGTGGCATAAAATTATAGTAGCAGATTCCTACTTACAGAAAATGGCATGTAAGATCCGATTCACTATAAACCGCCAAACAGGAAAACTCCCACATGTTTTTCATTAAGGGGCCGGGCACGAGTTGCTGTTCCTCCGAGGGGCACTTCGAATTTGTGGCAGTTTTCCAAGTTTCCGAATTATTATTATTTTTTTGTTTGTTTGTTTGGAGGTTTAACGATCACCGTGAGCAACTCAATGGGCTATAAGCAGTCGCTCGTCCCTAATTTAGGGTCACTGGTTCCAGGGAAGGGAGAGAGCCAGTGCCGTAAGACAAACACAACATCCATGCCTCACCGGGATTCGAACCCGGACCCCGTTCGGACGAATGATCAGAGGCCATCGCTTATACCACTGCGCCACCAGGGCGACTCCGAATTATGTGTAGCGGTTTTCCAAAAATACATTGACATACACACTGAACTTGGTGGACAGATACATACAGTATAGACATTCTGTGTTTCAACGACAGGAATGTACATAGGTGAACTAGGAACTCAGCAAATAAACCTCCGAAAGACAAACGCAAACAACCATTGCCCGGGATTCTAACACAGACCCCTCCGTTGGGCGAATGACCAGAAGCCATCGCTTAAATCACTGGGCCACCAGGGTGGCGGTAGGACAAACACGACATCCATGCCTTACCGGGATTCGAACCCAGACCCCTCCGTTGGGCGAATGATCAAAAGCCATCGCTTAGACCACTGCGACACCGAGGCTACTCCCCAAAGAGATTTTTTTTTTTTTTTTTTTGATTGGAGGTTTAACGACCACCGTGAGCAACTCAATGGGCTATAAGCAGTCGCCCGTCCCTAATTTAGGGTCACTGGTTCCAGGGAAGGGAGAGAGCCAGTGCCGTAAGACAAACACAACATCCATGCCTGACCGGGATTCGAACCCGGACCCCTTATGGACGAATGATCAGAGGCCAGCGCCTTAGACCACTGCGCCACCGGGGCGGCCCCAAAGAGATCAAGAGCGACGTATGTCACAAATTACCCATGCAAAAATATTATTTTACATGTTCAAATAATTACATAGTGTCTCCTTCCCAAAGAGATTAAGAGCGACATACGTCAGAACAAAACATACGGTTGTGAGTGTATATATATCATCATCATCATCGTCAACCATTATCGATCCACTGCTGGACGAAGGTCTCCCCAAGTTTCCTCCACAACGGTCTATCTTGTGCCAGTCTCCTCCATGTCACTCCCGCATACTTTCGAATTTCATCCACCCATCGCACATGTGGTCTTCTTCTGGGACTTTTCCTGTCCCTTGTAATCCAATATAAAGTTTCGGCTGTCCATCGATGGTCTGTCCTTCTGGCAGTATGTCCAGCCCATTGCCATTTCAGGGATTTAACTCTGACCACGATGTCTTCCACTCTTGTCATTTTTGGGATCCACGAGTTCCTCTTCTTATCTCTCCTGGTTAAACCAAGCATGCACCTCTCCATGCTGCTTTGAGTTGTTCTCTGCAGCCATTGTATGTCTCTTTTAGTTAAAGTCCACGTCTCTGCACCATAAGTATGCACTGGAAGGATGCATTGATCAAACACTTTTCTTTTAAGACATAACGGCATATTGCTCTTGAATATTATGCTGTTTCTTCCAAAAGCTCTCCAGGCAAGTTTTGTACGCCGATTAATTTCTTCATCAATGTGACCCTCACTTGATATCTGCTGTCCAAGATAAAGATAAACGTAGGTGTCTGTTATCTCCAGCTTTTCTCCATCAATCGATAAATCTTCATTTCTTGTAAAAGCATTGAACATAACTTTTGTCTTCTGAAAGTTCCTTTTTAATCCCACTTTTTTACTCTTGTCAGCAAGTTCCTGGATTACACTCTGCAGCTCTGATGGGGTAGTTGCAAAAATGACTACGTCATCAGCAAAACGAAGGTGAGTTAGATAATCTCCATTCATCTTTATTCCTTTGTTTTCCCAGTTCAGTGATTGAAAGAAATTTTCCATTGTGGCATTAAAGAGCTTCGCAGATATGGTGTCACCTTGTCTCACTCCTTTTCCAATTTTTATGTGTGTTGTATTTTCAAACAGCCGAATCTTTGCTTTTGCATTTTCATAGATGTTATTAATAATATTAATGTACGCATCTTCAATACCGCAGGATTTCAGAGCCATTGTAACTGCTGATGGTTTCACCGAATCGAAGGCTTTTTCATAATCGATAAAAGCCATGCACAATGGAAGTTCATATTCCCTCGCTCTTTCAATTAGTTCTCTCAGTACGTGGATATGATCTATTGTGCTGTAGCCACTCCTGAATCCAGCTTGTTCTCTCGGTTGAACCATGTCCAATGTTACCTTCAAGCGGTGTGAAAGAACTTTAGTGAAGATTTTATAAACCACTGTTAGGAGGCTGATAGGTCTGTAGTTCCTGAGATACTCAATGTCACCTTTTTTATGTAGCTGGATCATTGTAGCGTTGTTTCAATCCTCAGGAATCTTTCCTTCATTAAGGCATCGAGTGAAAATTTGGGCGAGTACTGTTTCGATTTCTCCATTTGCTTCTTGTATGATGTCTACAGTAATTCCATCTTCTCGTGGAACTTTTCCCCGTTTCATGTTCTTGATTGCATGTGCAACTTCTGCTGGGAGGACTGGAAGAACTCTGGTACCTTTCATGATGTCTGGAGTACATGTATCATCCCTTTCATATAATTTGGAGTAGAAATCTTTCAGTCTTGTCAAAATTTCGCCTCTATTTCGTGTTACAGAACCATCTTCTTTTCTCAGTGAAATAATATGTTTTCTTCCCTTACTGATATGTCCCTTTGCTATCTTTAGGCTTTGGTTGTTTTCAATTGCTTTCCTCACTAGTTCACAGTTGAATTTCCTTACGTCTTCAGTGATACCTTTTCGTACTGTCTTGCATAGCTCTATATATTCCACTTTGGAAGTCACATCTTCTTTAGTTGTCCTCATCTCTCTTCTTTTTTGCATCAACATTTTGGTTTTTCCTGTTGATTTGTTCACATGCAACTTGTTCTTAGACCCAGCTAATTTTGTTGCTGTTTCCATAAGAGTTTGGGTTACTTTTATATATATATATATATGAAGAAGACCTCAAGAAGACCGGGTTCCGGCCGGCCACGTGGCACTACTGAGAGGGCAGACCGCCGTGTACGGCGTATGGCCATGGCGCATCGTACCGCGTCTGCGGCAGCAATTCGAGCTGCAGTTGCCACCACAGTGACACAACGAACTGTTACAAATCGGTTACTTGAAGGACAGCTCCGAGCCAGATGCCCTGTAGCGTGCATTCCACTTACTATAAACCACTGCCGTTTGCAACGTCAGTGGTGTCAAGCTAGAGCTCATTGAAGCACGGAGTGGAGATCTGTTGTGTTTTCTGATGAAAGCCGGTTCTGCCTGGGTACCAGTGATGGCCGTGTGTTGGTTAGAAGGAGGCCAGGTGAGCGCCTGCAACCAACCTGTCTGCGGCCAAGACACACTGGACCTACACCTGGAGTTATGGTCTGGGGAGCAATTTCCTATGACAGCAGGAGCACTCTCGTGGTTATCCCACGCACCCTGACGGCACAGTTGTACGTCGGTCTGGTGATTCAACCTGTTGTGCTGCCATTCATGAACAGCATTCCAGGGGGTGTTTTCCAACAGGATAACGCTCGCCCGCATACCGCTGCTGTAACCCAACATGCTCTACAGAGTGTCGACATGTTGCCGTGGCCTGCTAGATCACCAGATCTTTCACCAATCGAGCACGTATGGAACATCATTGGACGACAACTCCAGCGTCACCTCCAACCAGCATTAACCGTCCCTGTATTGACCGACCAAGTTCAACAGGCATGGAACTCCATCCCACAAACTGACATCCAGCACCTGTACGACACAATGCATGAACGTTTGCGTGCTTGCATTCAACATTCTGGCTGTTACACCGGTTATTAATGTGCCAGCATTTCACATTTAAAATGGCTCTTCTCGCGCGTACAATAAGCTGTGATATTGAAACCCTTAATCAATTAAATATGTTACCTAATATGTATTGCCGCCATTTCACTCCTCTAACACTATTTTTTCGTGGTGTTGGGATTTTTTTTTCCGTCAGTGTATATGTAAACCCCGCCTTCTCGTGGTGCATCCTGTTTCCACTAAAGGGGCTCTGACGACCGCCAATAGCGGTATAACTATACCATCGGGATTAGAGGAAATGCTATCCCACACTCACCAACCCGCTTGGCCAGCGTGGTGAGTTATGGCCAAACCCCTCCAAAATGACTCCACAACTTAAATCTTGGCACTCAGTCTCCAGCAGCTGGAATGTACCTGGCCAAGGCTTGAAACCTTAATCGATGCTTGAAACCTTAATCGATGAAACCTTAATCGATTAAATGGAACACATGAAGGCAGAGGGTGCTAAGAATCACCGGAGGACCGGACTAGGCTGCCATCTGATGCTGACCTTGGCTACGTATAATGGACGCTCCCTATCTTCTGATTCAAAGCTTCTTGAATTGGAAGAGGAACTACAAAGGGTCAAGTGGGACATCGTCGGGCTAAGTGAGGTAAGGAGAAAAGGAGAAAATCTCATTGAACTGAAAAGTGGACATCTCTTCTACTATCGTGGGACAGATACTGGCAGAACTAGTGGTGTTGGATTTATAATAAACAATAAACTGAAGGATAAAGTTGTAGTACAAATTTTCACTCGATGTCTTAATGAAGGGAAGATTCCTGAGGATTGGAACAACGCTACAATGATCCTGCTACAAAAAAAGGTGACATTGAGGACCTCAGGAACTACAGACCTATCAGCCTCCTATCAGTAGTTTATAAAATTTTCACTAAAGTTCTTATACACCGCTTGAAGGTAACACTGGACATGGCTCAACCGAGAGAACAAGCTGGATTCAGGAGTGGCTACAGCACAATAGATCATATCCACGTACTGAGAGAACTAATTGAAAGAGTGAGGGAAAATGAACTTCCATTGTGCATGGCTTTTATCGATTATGAAAAAGCCTTTGATTCGGTGCAACCATCAGCAGTTACAATGGCTCTGAAATCCTGCGGTATTGAAGATGCATTCATTAATATTATTAATAACATCTATGAAAATGCAAGTGCAAAGATTCGGCTGTTTGAAAATACAACACACATAAAAATTAGAAAGGGAGTGAGACAAGGTGACACCATATCTCCCAAGCTATTTAATGCCACATTGGAAAATGTCTTTCAATCACTGAACTGGGAAAACAAAGGGATAAAGATGAATGGAGATTATCTAACCCACCTTCGTTTTGCTGATGACGTAGTCATTTTTGCAACTACCCCATCAGAGCTGCAGAGTATGATCCAGGAACTTGCTGACAAGAGTAAAGAAGTGGGATTAAAAATGAACTTTCAGAAGACAAAAGTGATGTTCAATGCTTTTACGAGAAATGGAGATTTATCGATTGATGTGGAAAAGCTGAAGATCACAGATACGTACATTTATCTTGGACAGCAGATATCAAGTGAGGGTCACATTGATGAAGAAATTAATCGGCGTACAAAACTTGCCTGGAGAGCTTTTGGAAGAAACAGCATAATTTTCAAGAGCAATATGCCATTATTATGTATTAAAAGAAAAGTGTTTGATCAATGCATCCTTCCAGTGCTTACGTATGGTGCAGAGACGTGGACCTTAACTAAAAGAGACATACTGAGACTGCAAACAACTCAAAGAGGCATGGAGCGGTGTATGCATGGTGCAACCAAGTGAGATAAGAAGAGGAATTCGTTGATCTGAAAAAGGACAAGAGTGGAAGACATCATGATCAGATTTAAATCTTTGAAATGGGCTGGACATACTGCCAGCAGGACAGACCATCGATGGACAGCCGAAATTTTAGATTGGATTCCAAGGGACAAGAAAAGACCCAGAAGACCACATGGGAGATGGTTGGATGAAATTAGAAATTATGCGGGAGTAACATGGAGTAGACTGGCACAAGACAGACCGTTGTGGTAGAAACTTGGGGAGATCTTCGTCCAGCAGTGGATTGATAATGATGATGTCGAATATATTTTCATTTGTTCGTATTAGTTTGGGAGATATTTTCTTCGGGGTATTTTCATTTGCATCTTCAAAATTTTGGGATACCCCATAAAGAAATCCGGAATGCGCCACTGAGCTCTTGGTAACATGTGATTGACCCAGGTAAAGTACTTTTATATGTCGGAACAAAGCGTTTACAATGCCCGTTATGATTGGGGTGTAGGAGAACTGGCCACCCGGAGAAGTGCCCACCGGAGAACTGGCCACCCGGAGAAGTGCCCATCGGAGAACTGGCCACCCGGAGAAGTGCCCATCGGAGAACTGGCCACAAAAAATTTAAGGGGCAGTATAGAAATTGCGTTTTTCGACCGCTTCGTGGCCACGATTACCAGAGGTTGATTATCTGAGTCATATAAAGTTTCCGTAATTTCGTCTTTTCTTAATTGCAATAATTAATGTAATTCTTTATAAAAATGTTTATGATCTACAACTCAACAAAAGATTTCAAGGTTTACAAAGTACGCACAAGTCTGCAAATTATCTGAGGGCATGTGCTGAGTGCTGACTCAGGAAACCTGTTGGGGGGGGGGATACCAAAAGTGTAAAATATAAGGAATTTTTGGTCCGATCGGGAAATTTTCAGTAATTAGAAGCTACAACTCGACACATTATCTGAGGGCATGTGCCTACTCAGCAAACCTGTCGGGGGGGGGATTCCAAAAGTGTAAAATATAAAGCATTTCTGGTCCGATTAGGAGATTTTCAGCATTTAGAGCCTACAAATCAACAAATTATCTGAGGGCATGTGCTGCCTCAGGAAGCCTGTCGGGGTGGGGGTGAGGGTAACACTAAAAGTATAAAATATAAAGACCTTCTGATCCAGTTGGGAGATTTTCAGCATTTACAACCTACATCTCAACAAACTGTGAGGGCTTGCGCTGACTCAGGAAACCTGTCGGGGCTTAATTAATACCTAAAATATAAAACAAAGTACTTCTGGTTGTAAATGGTGAAAATCTCTCGATCGGACGAGAAATCTTTATATTTTACATTTTACACTTTTGGTATTACCCTCCCCCTCCTCCCCGACAGGTTTCCTGCGTAGGCACATGCACTCAGACAATCTTGTAAAACACTGAAAACTCCCGATCGGACCGGAAATTCTTGATATTTCATATTTTAGGTTTTAAGCAATCCCCCCCCCCCCCCAACAAGTTACCTGGGTTTGCACATACCAGCAGAGAATTTGTTTAGCTGTAGTCCTAGAAAAATATCGTAGATAGGAATATACGAAATTATTGAAATTTTATGTGTTTACGATATCTCGGGAGACGTAGATACGGAGTAGTCTAGAACGCAATTTTTATACGGCCCCTTAAAATTTTTATGGCCAGTTCTTCGTGCGACCACTTCTCCGGTGGTCAGTTCTCCGTATCCGTTGTTGGGGTTGTGATTGATAGGGAAATTTTATATCAAGTTTGTTAAAACATATAAAATTCTACTAAAGAATAACAGACTTACTTTGCCGGTAATAGGTATAATCAATATTTGATTCTAGCTGCAATACATCGAATATTTGATCCGATATTAAAAGAAAATATTCTGCACACGACCTTTTCCCTCTGAACTAGAGCCGGACGGAGGAAGCTTTTACAGGGCCCGGGGCGAAATTTTATTGCGGGGCCCGAACCAAAAATTCATTGCTGGCACTAGGAAATAAATCTCATATTTTAATAAAGTCGTTACGTGAAATATGTTCTCAAAGAACACACACGATATGAAACTCACAAATTTTGACGGTACAACGAATCCTCATCCCTCTACTCCAGAGCCGAATGCTTTACCAATTAAGCTACACCGAAAGGATGTATTGTTGCAACTTCTCCGTCCTGTCATGTGCTTCACATCTGTAGTATTTCATAAAGAAAACTATCATAAAGACGAAATGATTATGTCAAAGAAATATTTGCTTTAAGCTTAAGAAAAGACCCTAATATGATTAAAAGTTCAGAGATAGAGAGAGAGAGTGAGGGAGTGAGAGAGAGATAAAGAAAGAAAGAAAGAGAGAGAGAGAGAGAGAGAGAAGAGGGAGGGAGAGAGAGAAGAGGGAAGGAGAGAGAGAAAGAGAGAGTAAAAAGTGTTGAAATCTACGATTTCCTTTCCCGGGAGATGGGGTTGAGATTGTATTATGACTCTTATAAAAACTTCCTTACAAAATGATAAAAAAAAAATGCCTGCATAGCGAAATTTTTTGAATTGCGAAATATTTTAGTGTAGGAAATAATAAGTATTCCTCTAAAATAAATTCGTACAAATAGTTGTTTTTCCCCTGATACAAGGTTTTAGTGATTGATTTTTAATGCAAAGTAGAGCAAGTGACAAATTAGCAACTTTTTAAACTTTTATACGCGCTCATATATGATTTTTTTTAAATTTCCAGTAATGTTTTTAAAGTCACTGAATAAATGGCCTCTATATGTAACCCGAAATCAACTTTGATATTGTTCTTTTTATTTCTTTAAATTTAAGTATCTGGTTTGCACGCAAATTGTTAAATACATAAAAGTAAGGGCCACAAAAGGATGAAATTTAATTTGATATTTATCACTGCGAAAAATAGAAACGTAGTTTCAATAACCACTTAAAATCCCCAAATTTCAGTATTTGTACGGCGAAGGACGATAACCTATTGGAAAATCGAGTGATTGTAAGCAAAAAAAAAAAAACTTTTAAAAAAAAACTTTTTAAGGGCTTCGCACCCCAAAACTTACACACACACACAAAAAAAAAAATTGTTAAAAATTCTACCAAAAATTATTTTTTTCCTAAACTGCGGGGCCCCTTGAAGGCGAAAGCTCCAGTTCCCCTTATGGTCTAGGTCTAGTCGGCTTTGCTCTGTACTGTGGATCCAATTTAAGGCTTTGCTGAAGGACTGATTAGAGCAGACGGGAACAGTTCAAGGGTTCTTTGTTCATCAGCCCCATATTCCTTTTCCCCTTTTCCGTAGAGCTAAAACTTACGGGGGACGCAATTTGTTTAGACACAGGGGACATCCTGCGTGACCTTGTAACATTGCTCCTGGGAATAGTTAACATTCGAGTTTTGACCTCCCCGATATTTTGAATGTTCTTAGATTCTACCTTGGATTCTACTAACGGATATTTCACTTACAAAACACGGGGGGACCTAGAAACAGCGGCGTCGGAACCGCGGGGGCAGAGGGGGAAGTTGCCCCCGCACGCAAATGAGTGTGTGTGTGTGGGGGGGGGGAAACATCACCTTTACCCCCTCAGTTTTCTTCCTTTTTAAATTACATGTGTTCGTGATTGGAGATCTCAAACATTCGTTTTTTGGGGGAGGGGGGGGTTTGAAGTTCATTTTGATAAAAATTGAGTATTGCTCTTCATTTTTTACCATGAACTATCTAGAAATCTGAATATTTTTCTTAATGTCATTCACTCCTGAGACGCCAAGAAATGCTAGTTGCATTAAACAGTCCAAAGGGCTGATGGTTCCCGTTTGAAGACCAGCAATGTTTTGTCTCATTAGGAGTGAAAAATTAGTCTTTCTCTAAAAAAATGAGTAAAAATAAATAGGGAAGTGGAAGTAGGATGAGGAATGAGATATAAGTTCTTTCAATATTTAATTATAGCGTCTACGGCTCCAATTCCTGCGGAATTCGTACCAATCCGGAAGTATCAAGATCTATAGTTTAATGCCGTTCATGTGTACAGTTAGTTTACATTGAGAAACTATATGGATATGAAGAATGCTTTTCTTTTATAGATTAATGTTTAATAAAAAAAAATGTTTTCAGCAAATTTTCGTAATGAAGTCAGCACATCTTTTATAGTAGTACGATAAATTTTATGCCAGGGTGAAATATTTTGTTCTCCGAAATCTTGCCCTCGCTGTCAAAAACGAGTTTCGACGCCACTGCCTAGAAACGACAGCCACGGCCAGGAATAACAAGACGCTGAACGCGGTTCCTTTCGTAGCATGAAACTGGCACCCTCTATGAAAATAGCGTCACAGAACACGTGATAATGTGCCTATATTATCGTTATTATTTTTTTATATTTTTACCAATTAACAAAACAACGGAAATAAAAAAATAAAATTTAAGTTTTCTTTTTGGTATTTTGAGGCCCCTGCGATTCCGATGCATTTAAAGTTTTGTAATCGAGTAAAAGCGCAACACAATAAACTTGACTTTCTGTGAACATTTTATGCATATGAGCACGGTTGGGGTTGATTGAAAACTGATAAAAAGGCTTAAAGCCTGTTTATTAATTTTTGTGCCTGTGTAAAAACGCAGTACCACAACCTTGGCATGTTATCGAAACCTTATGAATACGTCGGACTAAAAATTCCTAAAAAAAGGCTAGGCCTAAGGTCTTGCAATTAAGGTTTTATGACAGAGTAAAAGTGCAACATTAATAACTTGACATGTATGTTAACGTTGTGAATATGAGCACGACGGATTAAACATTTCAAGAAATCGCCTTTGGGATTAATGTGCTGTAGCAGAGTAAAAGTGTAACATTATCTTTATTTTCTATATAAACCATACTACGTGCTGAAATGGCTCAACTATATACGTATACTTCAACCATATACCGAAGCGCGGACACGGAGAAACAAAAGTGCGATTTTGTACGGTCCCTTAAAATTTTGTGGCCAGCCCACATGGAAGAGGTCACGTTGATGTCAAAAACGTAATTTTCACACGGCTCCATAACAGATAGCAATGGACATGTCGCAATCTTTTTTTTTTTAGTTGGGAGGTTTAACGACCACCGTGATTAATTCAGTAGGCTGTAAGCAGTCAGCAGTTCCTAATTTTGGGTCACTAGTTCCAGGGAAGGGGAGAGCCATCGCCAGAAGTCAAACACAACGTCCATGACTCACCGGGATTCGAACCCGGACCCTTCTCGGACTAGTGATCAGAAGCCATCGCATAGGCCACTGCGCCACCGGAGCGGCTCACGTTGAAATCATCCATGTATTTTTCATACGGCCTTAAACGATGTTATGGACATACTAATGGAACTGGTTGCAAAGAAATCATTAATGTAATTTGTACTAGCATTGTGGTATTTCCCGGGTAAATATCTCTGCAATCACCAAGTTCAGCGGGTGAACGTTAATGAATGAAAAATATATTCCCCTACTTTTCCAGCGAAACTTATCTTGAATTTTTTTATTTAGTTAATTTAATTTTATGAAACAAAAAGAAAGGAAGAGGAATGGAAATACTTATCTCCGAGGAGACACCTACAGAACAGCTGACGTTGGCATTGATCATCTTTTTCTTACCATTTAAAATTTTGAATATCTGGAACTCTCTATTACATTACATTGTATTTCTGATTGATAAGCCGCCCGTTGGTGGTGAAAGCTAACGTTTATTAATTTGTGATTTTAATACACCATTAACCGGATATTTTCCAACTTGATTGTAATCTACGGTCTGACACTTAGACCATAGGTCGGGTATTGGAATGCTGAACTGTGTTGCAGATCTTAAGAGTAAAAATGGAATTTTTTACGAAAATTTTGTATGGGGGCCCCTTGACCGCGGCCCCGATCTGTTCCAAAAACCGTCTACGGTCTAAGTTAGAGCACCATGAGGTAGTATACCAAATTTGGTGGTTCTAAATTGAAAACTGTAGATTTGGCGAAAATACTTCTATGGGGGCCCCTTCGACCCCGGCCTCCGACCACTTCCAAAAACCGTCTATGGTCTGAGCACCATGAGATAGTATACCAAAATGGGTGGTTTTAAATTGAAAACTGTAGATTTGACGAATATTGCGTATGGGGGCCCCTTGACCCCGGGCCCCATAACTTTCCCAAAACAGTCTACGGTCTAAATAAGAGCACTATGAGGTAGTATACCAAATTTGGTGGTTCTAAATTGAAAACTGTAGATTTGGCGAAAATACTCTATGGGGGCCCCTTCGACCCCGGCCTCCGACCACTTCCAAAAACCGTCTATGGTCTAAGTTAAAGCACCATGAGATAGTATACCAAATCTGGTGGTTTTAAATTGAAAACTAGATTTTACGATATTTTTGATTGAGTGGCCCTTGACCCCCGGGCCTGGGCACTGTTGGAAAAGTGGTACTGGTAACCCCAATTTCTATCAAAATTTAATCAGGACATCAATTTCTTGAAGTCCCCCTCCCCCTTAAATATACTTTTTTTTTGCAATTCATCAAAATCTATCTAAAGCAATTTATTTAGGGATTACTGCGATATTATGACCTGCGATGTTATGACTTGCGATGTTATGGTACCACGATGTTTTGCCCTGCGATGTTATGGAGCCGCGATGTTTTGACCTGCGATGTTATGGTGCCGCGATGTTTTGACCTGCGATGTTTTAGTACTGCGATGTTATGACCTGCGATGTTTTGACCTGCGGTGTTATGGAACCGCGATGTTTTGACCTGCGATGTTATGTCGGCGTTCATATGTCGTGCGATGTTTTGACCTGCGATGTTATGTCGTAGACCCATTATTCTCACAAGAACATGAGTTAAAAGCTTAAGATTCCTAGATTTTGTCGTGGATTTTCTACTGATTTACCATTGTATACCTTTCTTAGCTCATCTTTTTTGTTAAACGCAATATGAAGCCAAAGGGACTTCGATCATTAACAGCCAAAGGGTACTTCAATCATTAACGGTTCCAAGTGTAAATTGGGAGGTGTGAGTGGATGGTAATGAAAAACTGAAACTGTCTCACCCTTACCACTGACCACAACGGCATGAAACCTTGGTGAGCCACTGTCTTGAAATCTGTTCATCTTCTGACCTCAGTTTTCTTACCAAATGGAAATTATACGAAACAAATTTAAAACTATATTACACTGCCGGACAATTGCTAAGGACGGATGACAATAGCAACGATAGCAACCATAAAATGGAAGGCAGGAAAATGTGGAAATTAGCATAAGTGCGGGATACAGTAAGACGTGTTGTGCGTATGCAAAATTTTGGATTGCCGAACTTGTTCGTGACGTCATAGCGCTGATAAGAGATATAAAGGATTTGACGCGTATTGACCGTTGTTGTTCAAACGCAAAGTTGAAAGGGAAAGAATCAATTGACGAACTTGCAATTTTCAGTATGTCTTCCCGACATCACCTAGATGATTTTACGCGTGGCCGTATTATTGGCAAGATTGAAGACGGGCGAAAAATAACAGATGTTGCCAGGGAGTTCGACGTCAGCCACAGTGTTGTTTCAAGGCTTTGGAAATCATTTCAAACAAATGGAGAGTGTAGCAAACGTCACGGGGGAGGTCGTGTTCGCAGTACGACACCTGCAGAAGATCGGTACATAGTGTTATCAACAAAAAGACACCGGCGCAGCACAGCTAGTGAGGTAGCAAATCAGTTTATGGCTGCTACTGGCAAGCGGATCTCCCGAAAAACTGTCGCCAGACGTTTGCATGAAGGAGGACTATACGCCCGCCGTCCTGTTGTGTGCATCCCATTGTCCAGACGTCACCGTACCGCCCGTTTGCAATGGTGCCATCAACATCGCAATTGGACTGATAACGACTGGTCTGCTGTCCTCTTCTCAGATGAGAGTAGATACAGTCTATCGTCTGATTGTCGACGACAACTGATCTGGCGTGATAGTGGTACTGCATATTGTCCAGCAAACATACAGGAAAGGGACCGATATCCGACATGTAGTGTCATGATATGGGCTGGCATCATGATCAATGGCCGTACGTCCCTCTATGTGCTTCCAACTGGGACTATGACTGGCCAACGATACATTAATGATGTTCTGCTACCTCATGTTTGCATGTTCCGTGGTGCTGTCGGTGATAGATTCAGTTTCATGGACGACAACGCAACATGTCATCGAACAGTCGCTGTCCAGGAGTGTCTTGAGAGCGAGGATATTCAACGCCTCGTCTGGCCAGCACGTTCTCCAGATCTGAATCCCATTGAAAATGTGTGGGATGCTTTGGGGAGGAGTCTTGCTGGTCGCCAATGCCCTCCAATAAACAAGGACACTCTCATCCGTGCACTGACAGAGGAATGGGATAAATTACTCCAACAGCTGCTTGATAATGTTGTGCAAAGCATGACACGACGTGTGGAATCTTGCATCGCCCTCGATGGTGGCCATATCCCGTATTGACATCTTACGCCGGAACGCCTGCGGACGGTAATTGCATTTTTTCACGTTTACGTATTCTGCACAAAATGGCCTGTTTGTCCCTTGAACACGTTCCAAAGCCTTCTGGATTTCACAGCACAATAAATTGTCTTTCTTGTAATGACCTGGCATTCTGACATTATTTTATTTCATTTGGCATCCAACCACACTTACTTTTTTATGCGCTATATAGCCGTTTATGATCCGTCCTTAGCAACTGTCCAGCAGTGTATGAATCTCTCTTTCTATTACTTGCCCAGGCATGCCTCGTGGTCCCTTGGTCATGGTGGACCCCAAGCCTATAGCCCCTATAAACCCCCTCTTAATCCAACCCTGGACATAGTATGTCCTGGTATTAGTGTCTTGAAGTAACTGTGCCACAAAACAATTCCTTGGCTGCACTCTTCCTCTCTTGCCCTGAATTTTCCCTTCCAAAACTTTCAGAATCGGGCCTCCATGGCGTAATGTGTGTCCCATTAGCTGCTGAAAATTATGTTATGAAAATTAACAGATTGTTCATAAAATGTTTCTCATAGATCAAGGAAAACATCTGAGGCAAAGAGTTTTCAGATCAAACAGAACAAGTGATGTAGAAGAAAAAAATATTTTTATGCCACATAGCACAAGAATTTTGAATAATGTAAAAAGAAGAAAATATGCGAAAAGAATTCTTCACAGCAAAAGCTATGCTAACAAAAAGAATGTTTTTAAATACATCTCCTGGAAGCAAGAAAAAGGTTTGGCATTTATGCCCCTAGTGAGAAAACTATGCATTATTTAAAGAAGATAATACACTGGTGTGCAAAAATTAAGGACGAAGAGGAGAAATTAGCATAACAGCGGAACGAGCAGGCAGAACGGACCGAAAGACCACTCAGGAGATAGACTAGAGTCTGGTACAGTAGGGCATGCGCTTATAAGCAGCATGACGGGGGGGGGGGTTATCGAAAGGGTATAAAGCACGTGGGCGGTGTACGCTCAGCAATTCGGTGAAAGCTATTGCACGGTGTACATCGGTTTGAACGACGTCGAGTTGCTGCCATCGTGTAAAATGGCCAACAGGCAATCCAGTAGATGACATCTGGATGACTTTACCCGAGGTCGCGTCATTGGGAAGTTGGAAGAAGGTCGAGGAGTTCGGGATCGCTCACAGCATCTTTTCACGAGCTTGGAGAGCATTTCAAACGACAGGAACAGCTGTCCGAGAGTTTAGCAGTGGTCGTCCACGAGCAACCACGGCGGCGGACGACCGCTATATTGTCCTACAGGCGAGAAGAGACAGACAGCAGACATTGAGAGAAATCGCAAGGCACATGCAACAGACAACTGGACGTCCGTTATCGCGTTTTACCGTGGCCGGAAGGCTACACAAAGGTGGTCTATTTGCACGACGACCAGTACGGTATGTGCCATTAACGCCTGCTCATCGGAGATGGCGGTTTCTGTGGTGCCAGGAACATGAGAACTGGACACATCAGCAATGGGGTCAAGTTCTCTTTACGGATGAGAGCCGATTTAGTCTGACAAGCGATTCTGGACGTATACACATCTGGAGAGAGCAGGGAACATGCAATCACACCTCCAACATCATCGAAAGGGACCGGTTTAGAGGTGGCGGAGTTCTCGTTTGGGGCGGTAACATGCTTGGTAGCCGTACTGACCTCCACATCTTCCAAGGAGGTTCAGTCACTGGTGACCGCTATTGTACCAAGGTTCTCCTGCCTCACGTGCGTCTGTTTAGAGGTGCTGTGGGTCCTGAGTTCCTCTTCATGGACGACAACGCTACACCTCATCGTACAGTGGCTGTCACAAAGCTGTTGGAGAGTGAAGATATTCAACGCATGGATTGGAACCGCAAGGTCCCTGGACCTAAATCCAATCGAACTCGTGTGGGTCCTTCTCGGGAGACGCTTGGCAGCACGTCACCAGCCGCCAGCAACGATTCCGCAGCTGCGATTGGCGCTACAAGAGGAATGGGCCGCGATGCCTCAACAGCTCCTTGACAACCTCGTCCTCAGCATGGACAGACATTATAAATTCTGCAACGCAGTCAGGGGTGATCATATTACTAAAGACTGGATTTTTCTCGGCAGCCGCCTGTCACATGGACGTTTCTGTCTTCTGTCTACTTGTGCTCGAAGCTACCTTTTCAATAAAGTGCCTTTGTATTCCTTGTTTGGACGGTTTTGCTCACTTGTCCCATATTCTTACATCTGGGGGATCTTATGGTATGGTTTGAGTCGATGTGGAGCACCTCTGCACGACGTTACATTTGAAAAACTGTCTTGTCCTTAATTTTTGCACACCAGTGTATTTCCCCCAGCTTTACTGTAGCAAATGGCATACAGTGAAAAATGAAAATTGCCAACAGATTTTTAAAACAGATAAAGCTCCAAAGAGAAATACACACGAATACCAACCAGTACTAAAACTGTGAGCTATAAAATATCCGCAAGCATGAGCAAAGTGTTGCACAAGGTAAATGGTATCTGGTGTTAAAGGAATTTTTTAAATCGGACTTTTAGAAGCAGATATATCTAGAAAAACATATTAAATATTTGCACACCTAATGGCGAAATTGTGCATTATTTGGGGAAGGAAATGTCCACATATATTGTTATAAATGCAAAAGTGACTTTATGCCCTCTGGCACCAAACTTGTAAGTTACGAGAAGTTTGAAATAATGTGCAAAACATTTCACACTAGAAGCACCCTTTAACAAAGACATACATTAATAAAAAAAGATATGCAAAATTTTTCAAATCAGACTGTTACAGTTATTCATAGTAAGACATCAGAACATAAAAGAATTTTTTCAGTCAAATTTTCAGAAGTGCAGATATTACTGCAAATACATCAGAAGCTATATACACTTGTCCCCTAGTGGGAAAACTGGTCTTTACCAAAAAATTAAGAATTATATGCGAAACATTTTCCACCAGATCTATGCGATACAAATTTCTTTATCAAAATGTTGATTTATAAACAGATATGTCAGAGAAATTGCAATTTACCTTTACACCTTCTAGTGGAGAAACTATACATTTCTTGAAAAAGAAACTCTATCCAAAATATTCTTCATTATAAATGACATCAAAAAGAAGAAATAGCTTTTTCAGATGGATATTTGGAAACAATGATATGGGATAAAAAATGTATTTTGAATTTGACAGCATCTGCATTTACCCACTTCTAGAGGCGAAATTGTGCAACAGAGAAAAATTAGAAAGCAGTGGTCATTGTCCTTGCATTTCTGGGTTCCCAACGTAAAAAATAATTTTTCAAATTAGACTAATAGTTGAGATATGTTGTCCACAGGTGGACAGACAAGTGATATTATAAGCACATACTTTTTTTTTACAAAAAGTATGTGCTTACAGTATCATTAAGTATTCCTGGTGACCCTGTTAACTATTACTGAGCCCTATGTTAAAATAGAACACCATTAATTAATGAACTCTGAGTATTTATCATGAAACATTATCCCACATTTAAGACTGTTTGCCATGCTATGCTGATGATGTGTGGCCATCGACTTACTTGAAACTATGGCCAGTCCAAATGTACTTACCAACTAAGCTATTATGTTCAAAACTATTATTTTCATATCTACTTAAGTTCAGAATTGTAAAAATGAATTAAAAAAAAAGGTCATATCATACCGTGTTCTAACTGACACCATACTTCATGGCCTGTACACTTGTTTTCACAGCAGAGTCTGCAAGCGTAGGTTACCCAGGTACCAACAACCCTAAACTTTGATTGTGATTTAAAAGCAAAAAAAAAAAAAAAGCTTGTTATTGTGTTAAAGCTTGTTACAACAAGTAGAGATTTAGAGATTTTAAGAAATGGGAAAACTTCTGTTTTATGTTTCAGAATTAGCACTGCTTATGCTTACTATGGCTGTAAAAACATATTTTATGACTTACTACAGCTGTAAAAGTAATAAAATATGGTGTCATTTTTAGCATACATAATACTGATTTTAAACTTTAATTTTCCTTTAAAAAAGAAGGGAGAAAATGTTGCTCACTGACTGATATAGCTAAAAGAGAAGGGAAAGCATGTGAAAACATGCATATCATTAGGAAAATTCATTTGAAACAGTGGTGTCCAACTGGCAGAAATTGGGATGAAATTTTGTGGCCCACAAATGAAGAATAAACCAAATTTCATTTCTAACTGAAAAGAGATAATATCAAGTGGGCAAAGTCGTGAAAATAACGAATTTATTTAGCAGAAGAAACTGTGTTCTTATGCATAGAAAATTCTAAACATTTTAGATAAACTGGATGCCAAATACAGTGGGTCACTTTTGTGCAATTGGTTGAGTTTCAGAAAATGTTTAGGGAGATTTTTCAACTTTAAAAACAACTTTATTTCTTTTTATTGGAAGAAATGATATGTGATACTGATCTACCTAAAAGTTTCAGTGATGTTACTTTTCTTAGTTCACTAACTTTCCTAATATCATGCAGCATTTGAATGCATTAAATATTGTTCTGCAATGGAAAAAAACAAAATATCTGTAGTCTTTACCATTGTATGGCTGGTTTTAGTAATAACCTGACATTGCTAAAATCAAATCTAGAAAGAAACTGTTTGACTAACTTCAAATCTTGAAAGGAGATTTTTGGTGAAATGACAATACTTGGCAAAACTACAAATTTTTAAGTATTTGTTCCTCAGCAAGACACTCTTGATAACACTTTCACTGCCGCATGACAGCATCATACAATACTTAGCTCAGGCGCAAACGACATCGTGATTGTGGCTTAATATTTTCCTTCCTAAAACCTTCGGCACTTGAAGAGAGGTATCTGTTTTGTTACTGGCACTGAGAATGAGTACCCATCTGCTTAAAAATGACCACAGTTTTGGGATAGAGGATTTTTTCCCACATGGTTTAGGGAAGGGGAAGTAAGTTGATTTCCCATAGACTTAACACAGCATGTGCTTTCCACTGCCATGTTTATTTTCCTTTGAACGTCCCTGGTTTTGCGGTGAAGGGAACTATCAATAAATAAATGCTTGAGTGGCAATAAAAAGCATTTGCTGCTTAGAGTTCATACGTAAGAGGGTAGGCCTATTGAGGACTAAAAGGATTTCAAAGAAACCCATTTTGATTTCAATGCTTTGTTTTGTGGAAACAACGGACATGTTCAGACAGGGCTATCTCCGGTCCCTCTCAAACAAAAGTGCATCGGCGGGCACATCCTGCTGTGGAAATAGATGACCCCGATAATTTGTCATCATATGCAGAAACGTATTCTTTTAGTAGCTGTAGTACAACCAGTAGTGAAAGTGAAAATAAGGAATACAACATCCTCTCTTATACTCCGCCTCAACAGATTTTAGCTATACATTGGCATGATGTTTCCGACGTCATGAGAATAATTCTGTTCACTAGTGTACTAGGACTGAAAATTAATGACAGGTACTGAACCAATCGAATTTTTCAATCTTTTTTCGACCAAAGAATTTTACAATTTATTAGTTACCGTCTACAGGATATAAATGTCTATAGCATGTGCATTGCAAAGCAATGCATATGCTGTAGACATGTTTATATCCTTAAATTTACTGAAGGTTATAATTACGAATATCAATAATGGATAAATTTTCTCGTATTTTAGAATAGCAGATGCCTGCACAGCTATGAGATCCGAACACTGCTAGGTTGTTCCAAGTGCACAGAAACTTATCCATGGTGCCATGTGATGCCTTTTGGCATCTCGAGAGATTTTCCCAAGTTCTTACCAGCACTGCATGCTTGCAGTTAAAATAGCACAGCGGCAGTGAACGTGTTAAGAAATTTGATGAAAATACATGGGTGAAGGCTAGGAGGCATTGCCAAGACTGATAATTTCCCCTCTACCCTCCTCCTTTAAACCATAACAAATTAAGACTGTACCCACATTTGCTGCCTTTACATTACATATATATATATATATATATATATATACACACTCATTGTAATAAAAATCCATACGCCAAGGAGGTGTTAGATTGAAATGGGATTTTAGTTGTGAGATGGTACATACCAAGGACAGAAGTGATTACAATATCACAGCAGCAGGACAATTTCCAGCGGACGTACAGTACACATTCTGGTCAGCATTAGAACTGCGTTGGACCGCCTCGTGCTCGGATACATGCGGTGATACGGACCTGCATGGAGTCAAAGAGATGCCATATGTTATCCTGGGACAGATTGGCCCACACTTCTTGCAACTGATGCTCTAAATCACGAACACTGGGACATGGAGAAACTTGGTGTCCCATCTGGTCCCACACGTACTGGATGGGTGAGAGATCAGGTGATCTGGCAGGCCACGGAAGAGTCAAAGCATGACATAAACAGTCCTAGGAAATCCGAGCCGTGTGCAGACGGGTGTTATCTCAAGTGTTGGAAAATGACTCCGGGCCGCTCCGCTAGGAAAGGCAGCACATGGGGCCGCAGGATCTCCTGTACGTAGTGCTGGGCTGTCAACGTGCCTCAGATCACTGCGAGGGAAGTACGGCTGTCACACGCAATGGCTCCCCAGACCATCATGCCGGCAGATCGAGATGTGTGCCGCTGTACATTGAGGCTGGGATTGTAGCGCTTACCTGCGGCCCTCCACAATCTGACATGGCGGTAATTCGTTCCCATACAGAAGGGATCGGATTCGTCGATGAACACTATACGTTGCCAGTACGTAGCATTCTACATTGCTCGCTGCCGACGATGGTCAGGTGTTAATGGCAGAAAACATAAGGGCCATCAAGAGTGCAGATTTCCCTCTGCCAGGCATTTGGAAATGGTTCTGGTGGACAGTGGAGTCTTTTGTACAGCCGCCATGCCTCTGGATATTGGACAAGGACGTCGTTGCATCTGTGTGTGCCGCTTTCATGATCCCACAGTCTTCTCTGCTGGTGGTGTGTCTGGGTCGTCCAGAGCCAGTCTGGGTGCCTTCCCGTATCCATTGCTCCTAACACGATCGCACTGCACTGTCCGACCGGCCCAAATGGCGGCCGGTTCAGGCTGCCTGCCACCCTGCCTCTCTCAAACTCTGTCAGTTGTACGAACGCACATCTACGGCAACTCCTCGGCATGTCTATCACTCAGGGATCTCACCTGACTCTTACCGACCATGCACTTTGGCACCTATGTGGAGTCCCCTGCGCGGAGCCTTATAAGCCCCAAGGAATGCGATTGCAGAGTCAGTCTTGGACGTGCGGGCATGCAAAATCGCACGAAACTTTAATCATTTATATGACTGCTCTCCCCGTAGATATTCGCCAAGTTTTGCATTAATCACACCGTTAAAGTGTATAATTCAGTAATTTCATAGAATACCTAGTTATTTCATGAAATAACTGATCAAGTTAGTTAAAGCGTGTAATAAATTAATAATTCCACACTTTAGTTATTCTATGAAATAACTAGGTATTCTATAAATTAACTAATGATAGACAGGTAAAGTGTAAAATAAACAATTTGACTGAATTATACAGCATACAAAATGTCATTTATATAAAGACACAATAAAACCATTTGTTAAAACAGGGATTACTAAAATGGCATTTGGAATTGCATAGAACATTATTTCTAAAACAAATACATTTTTTGTTGACACACTGCGTCTTACATGAACATTTTTTAAATCCCTGACCGGTACCTAAACTTTGAGCTGTAGCAATCAACCGGAGCGATTTCTCTATATCCGGCACTTCTTCGATCTGAATTAATCTTTGCTCACAGACGCTGAACTGGGATCGGGAATATAGCTGTTTTATGCGGCCATTTCTTGTTCCGAATTGAAAAAAATCCTTCTTCGGTTATTTTCATGATAACAGCTAAAATAGATCTGGCGTCACCCCTTCCTCTGTCAACTTCAGGTACTGGGATACGGACTGTAAGCCCCACAGAGGCTTACACAGTCCATATCCAGTACCTGAAGTTGACTTGAGAAAATAACTTTAACTCAATACCTGACACATCGAAGCAGCATTAGGCGCACAGCAGCCAGCACATGGAAGCAATCAACTAACTTGAATGAACTGGCGCCAACAGTTGCACAACACACTAGACGGTCTACCAAACAAGTCCACCCCAACGGTCTGGTAGAGTTCATAAATTCAGTAGGGGTGAAGGGTAAATGTGTTTCTCGTTGATGTTCTGAGAGTCTGGGGGGGGGGAAAATATTCGGCTACAGTAATCTCTATATATTAAGTTCGGCAAATTATCATTAATTACAGAAATATTGTGTGTAAATGAAAGTAATACTTTCCATATTCTTAAACGAAACACAAAAGTTAATATCATTATTATTATCTAACACTTTATAGTGGGTTGAAAATGGAGTGCTATTTCTGACCAGTGGTTCTCACTTTACAGCCTTTTGAATTTGGGATTTATTTACTCGGTTATTTTACACTTTAACAGGGTGTATGGGTGGATGAAATTCGAAAGTATGCGGGAGTGACATGGAGGAGACTGGCACAAGACAGACCGTTGTGGAGGAAACTTGGGGAGACCTTCGTCCAGCAGTGGATTGATAATGGTTGACAATGATGATGATGATGAAATCATTATTCTATGAAATAACTAGTTAAACCCTAGAATACAAGTGAGTTTTACGCTTTAACTGACTTGATCAGTTATTTTATGAAATAACAGATTTCATACTTTAACGATAACATATACACTCTTTGCCAGAAAAAACGAAGTACCTTGAAAAAGTTGTTTGATCCTGCTGATACTCCATATGCAAGTACCTCAGGGCCAAATACGCAAATGATTAAAAAATAATGACCAACGACAACATAGTGGCCTGCCACAGCATATGGGAATTACGTATCGAGGAGGGTATATCAAGAGCAAGGCTCGCATGCAGGGACAATTGTGACAGCAGATTGCAGTTGCATTAACCTCCATGGACTGTAAGGATGCCTCGACGTTGGATCCGTGCACAGTACGAGCAGTTGAACGAGTTTGAGAGAGGACGTATAATTGGGCGGAGTGAGGCCATTTAATCAAGTTGCCACATTGCCAGGCATTTGGGTCAGACCAACGCGGCAATCGAACGACATTGGTGCCAATAGGTCAAGGAAAGCACAACCCAGCAGTATGCGGGCAGTGGACAGCCAACAGCAATAACAGAATGCAAAGGTCGAGTGATTGTGAGAGCCACACGAACAGAACAGAATTTGGCGCTCTTGACCATCCGTGGACATGTGTCGTCTACAGATACGGAAGTGGCCATCCGGACCATTTCTAGATGACTTGCGGCACAGAGACTACATTTGAGGAGGTCACTCTGCCGTCTACCACTGACCAGCGAGCATTGATGGCACCTGTTGCAGTGGTGTCGGACCCAATCAACATGGGATAGTTTCCACTTGGTGACAATGACCAGTCCACATGTGTCTGGAGACGAGCAGGCCAGTGCACTGATCCTGCCTTTACCATGGAACAGCACATGGCTCATGCACCAAGAATAATTGTCTTGGGAGCTATTTCCTACAATAGCTGAACACCCTTTTATACTGCCGTACCACCCTCGTGGCTCAACAGTACGTTGACGACATTCTACGACCTGTTTTGTTGTCACTCCTGTCACATCACATCACAGAGCAATTTTTTAACAGGATAATGCCCAGCAACACACAGCACAACTCTCCAAGGCTTGCCTCCATAATGTCAACACCCTTCCATGGCCAGCACGATCGCCCGATAGAACATGATGGGACACCACCTACACCCATCCCGGGATGTCGGCAAACTAGCCAGCAATTTGGACACCATTTGGCATGCTATATCTCAGGATAGTATCTGTGAACTATGTGCATCTATGCCACGCGGGGTGACTGTTTGTATCCAAGCAAGAGGTGGCGCTACAATACACTTACTTGTTCCACTCGTCTAGCTGTTTTATCCGAATAAATGGCCCAACTGCAATAATTTTTTTCCCTATACATATACATTGCACATATCAATTTTCATCTTGATTGGGCAATTCCTTCTGGGTGCTTCTTTTCTTTTTTGGCAGTGTACACACACACACACACACAGTCTCGCCACTCCATTTTATGGGGTTAAATAAATAAATTTTTCAAGTCTTACCCCCTAAATTAGTTCATCGCAACATATTCAAATGCTCAAAATTTCAACCCAATGTGGAGGTCCTAAGGTTCCATATCTAGCTCTCAAACTGCACAGCATCATAAAATTTTAACACATGCTTTTCCTGAATGTATTCACTAACACCACATGTTTTGCATCATTACATGGTAAGTCGAAGATAATGAAGGTTTGCAACAACTTGGCTCCACTCCCAGTAATGTTTCCATATATACTGCTGAACTTGTATGCATTTTTATGGCCTTTGACATTACTGTGTTTGAGCAATACTTTCTTTCCTTTACTGCCACAGACATGCCAGCCTTCAAAATCTGAAAATCGGGAGATTTTTTACAGCTCATAAAATCACACAAGAGGTATTTTTTATCGATTTTTTTTAATTGATGGTTTAACGACCACCGTGAGCAACTCAATGGGCTATAAGCAGTTGCCCATCCCTAATTTAGGGCCACTAGTTCCAGGAATGGGAGAGAACCAGTGCCTTAAGACAAACACAACATCCATGCCTCACTGGGATTTGAACCCGAACCCTTCACGGACAAATGGTCATAAGCCAGCACTTAGACCATTGTGCCACTGACATTTTCCAGACAGACGCAGGAACAATTTCCCAGATGTGGTATAATTGGTCCACTAAAAGTTCTGGAGAAAAAAAAAAAAACAGCACGAAATCCCCCCCCCCCCCCACTGAAATTCGCCTTTGGGTACATCAATTCCGCAAAACCTAAAATGGCCCGCATGTTGTTGTTTTTCACGAATAAAATAGCAGCTAACTGTTTTTCGTTTCTTCTTTAGGTTGTGCGTGAAGGCGAAGACGACAAAAAGCATCGCACCAACATCACCTTTCGTTACAAGGTGAGGCCAACTGTAACTTACAACCTTTTGTCATTAAGTGAATTCGCCGTAACTCAACTGTTTACCCTCACTTAGAAAACACGCGCGACTCCGCTGAGGCGAGGGGTTGAAAGACTTGAACTGCAAGAAGGCAGAGCAGCTCTCATCTGTCAATCAATTACTGATCTTCCCCGGCATTCTACTGTCAGAGCGGGTGAGCTCTTTGCTGAAGGCATCATATGACAATTGAACTGGGAGAAATTTTTTTAAAGCACATTTTTTCCAACCCGTCTCGGACGATTGATCCTAAACCAGCACTTAGACCACTCCACCAACTGGGCGGCTTTCTTTTTGCAGATAGGAGATGAAAAGTATGAAACTGCCGCCTTGCATCGATGCAGTAAGAAAAAGATTTTACAGGCAGTTCGAAATCATGATGGTTGATGAAATTTTGAACATTCTAATGGCTAATTCTCAGTGAAAATCGGGAGAATTTGACATTCATCCAGAGGGCGGGAGGAAGGGCTGAAAATCCGGAGTCTCCTGACTAAATCTGGAGAGTTGGGACGTCTGCTTCCATAATTAATTTTTCTAGTGTACAAAACACAAGAACAAAACCCCGGTTGTTTCATTTTACCACACCACCAAATTCCAAATTTGACATTATCCAGAACACTTTCTTCCAACCATTCTCACCTCCATTTATTACTGATGCAACCATTACCAACAGAAGCACGAGTGTTCTCTTGATCAATGAAATTCATTGTCAACATTACTGATTGTTAAATAATAGTGAGCTTAAAAAAATAACAAAAAAAAATAAAATAAAATAAACAGTGTTCACATACATCCACTGACATTCACTACTAATGACAAAAAAAAAAAAAAAAAAAACAGTGCATTTCAAAAAGCCATGTTTTGCTGTCTCACTGCTCTGGTAAGAGATAAACACATGGAAACTATGACCAAAAGGAATGATGGGAAATCGCAGATCCCAGAGGTTGTATTGTACTGCCAAGCATGTATGCAAGAGCAAGGCTGGCTTGAAGAGATAGAGAGAGAAGTCTCAACAGTCAAGGTCAGTCAATTTGACCCACACAGGGAGGTACAGGTACATTGGCCCCACCCATGCTTTGCCTGATTGACAGCAGCATTTTTGCAGCAACGTACATAACATACATTCGTTGATACAAATCAAAGTATCAACAAACGCAAAGATCCAAATGCAAAGCAAAATCTTTCCCCTTACCTTCTATATCAAGCTGAAATACTAACATTTATAGAATAAAATTATATTTAACATCAATACATGACAAGGGGAACATTGCAAGAAAAACTTTTTACTATTATGGGAGAAATTTTCTTTTTGTCTAACTTCCATTTTCGGAAGTTTGCTAAAAACGGAATTCCCTCCTCAGGACAGAAAACTTTCACCCATGTGACAACAATGATGAATTTGATGAAGTCAAACAAAGCATATATCTGTTCAGAAAACCGTTGAATGCTGGCATTGAAAGCACAAACCCCATTCATCAAATGGCATTATGTGAACTTTAAGCAGATAAATTTATTAGACCTAGATCAGAGACTGAAGAAGAACTGTTTAAACTTGGTTTTTAAATAGTAGTATCCAAAAATAAGAGATTTAAGATTAAAAATTATTTCAATGCTTTTAAGTATTTACATATACAGAGAGCAAGTCAATGTTTTGCAATATTTGCATAAACACATGTGCTGCAGCAGGTAGGTCACATGTTTAAACTAGTTCAAGTCACGCACTGCAATCGGTCAAAACAGATATAAAGTGGTAATTGTTGCTGTGAACAGCATTGCATGTTGCCGTTTTGCTTTATGAGTTTGAACTCAGCCATAACGCTGCACAAGCAACACAAGACATTTGTCATGTGAAAGGGGAAGGTTCCGTGGACCACAGCACTGCAACCAGATGGTTCAAGAAATTTCACTCAGGTGACAGAAACGTCGACAATCTGCCAAGGTCAGGTTGGCCGCGCGCCAGGCCGTAGAGGCAAATCTGACGACCAGCACTCGAAGATTATCAGGAGAGCTGGACACATCACAGACCACCATGGTTCGTCACCTTCAGGACCTCGGGAAGGTCTACGGAAGCTCCTGCATTGTCCCTCACAAACTAACACCAGCTGAAGCAAACCGCCGAGTGGAAGTATGCACGAAACTCCTAGAAAACCCGAGCGATATACAATTCATCAAGATAATTGTTACGTGTGATGAAAAGTGGGTCTATTTCCATAATCCTAACATACAACGGCAGTGGTTAAGCCTAGGCCAGCTTCCAGAACCTGTTGCCAAATATGGGCGCTTTGAGCACAAGGTGATGCTCTGCATTTGGTGGAATTTCAAGGGGATAATCCATTACGAATTTGTTCCAGATGGTCGGACCATCAATGCTGACCTCTACTCTGAACAGCTGGAGCAGATGAATGCAGTTTTGGAGGAGAAGTACCCGTCACTGGTGAACAGAAAGTGCGCTCTCCAACAGCAGGACAACGTTCGGTCTCAAGCTGTGCAAACGACCCAGGTAAAACTCCAGGAACTTGACGGCATCGAACTGATGCCACACGCAGCATACAGTGCAGACCTTGCTCCATCGGATTATTACTTGTTCCTGTCCATGGCCCACTTTCTTCGCAGGCAGTACTTCAACAACCAGGAAGAGGTGGCAGCTGGGGTGAAGGAGTTCTTCGCCTAAGAGAAGAACTGGTACCACCACAGAATCAAAGAACTGGCAGACAGATGGCTGAAGACGGTGCAACACGATGGCCTACACTTTGAATGTTAGTCAGCTTTCATCATAAAGGTACCTATGAAGACAAAGTGATCCAAATATTGCAAAACTTTCAACTCAATCTCTGTACATGAGGGCATTTTCAAACATGAAATACATAAAATCAAAACGAAAGAATGGTGTGAGTGGCTGTACTCTTGAAAAATTATTTTGACTTTCAACGACAAGCATTGAAATGGATAAGAAACAAATTTTTATGGATTTTAATCATCCACATTAAGTGTAATCTGTTTTTTTTTTTTTTTTTTTTTTTTTTTGCAAATTTTCAATTTCACCTACTTTAACATTAATTAAAATAGCTTTAAATGGTAAATAAATCAAGCCCAATGTCTTTGTATTTACATCATATATATTTAAAATTTTTAAAAATTAGCATGCCATCTATATTAAAAATCTCAGAATGCAGCTCTATAGAATTTGAACAACATTGATTTAAAACAACACAGCCACTTCTCTGGACTATTAGTAAATATTTTTAAAACCTGAGACAAAGGAAACAACCTGAGAACTTTCACTGATAAACAGCTACACAAAAATGTAACAACTTACTATTTATTCTCTGCAGCCCTGTCCCTGGAGTAACAGTCATTTAGAGCAGTAAGGGGCAATTTTTTTATGGGTGCGACCCGACCCCACTGAAGAATTATTTCATTATGGAGACCCCATGTCACCAAGTAAATAAAACAAGGGGTTAAAAATATGATTATATATATATGAATTTTTAAAAGACATTTATTTTATATTCATCAACATTAGTAATATTTATTAACTAAAAGTTTCAAAATATTTCATCTAACTAGAAATAATATATAGGAAATATTGAAACAAAAAATAAACACAATTTAATGGGAGGAAAAGAACACCTTTGTTTGACAGTTCTAACATGAAATTTGAGCTTGAGTCTTGGGAAATATGTTCAAGGCCCCAAAAAGGGTCCTGACCCAAAGGTTGCACACCCCTGCTTTAGAGTATCAAATATTCTACGAATTACTCATGCATATGTTTTCTCATCACAAGTCTACATGCACTTAAGTACATTTTGAGCAAGAGTTCTCACAACTTAGATAAGTCTTTTAAAGAAGCATCAAAAAAGGAGTTAACATGTGGAGCAACAAGGTGTGCATCATTCAAGTGAACAAAATGATTTCCATCAAGTTCAACAATTTGGAATGTTGGGCACACATTTCTATAAATGTCTAGAAATTCTTCAATGACTTCAAGAGTTCTTGATCTAAAGATAAAGGAACTCTTACCAAGGACAATTAACATATTACATCTCAGTTTGCTCAGATATGCCTTTAATGCATCATGACTGGGCTTCTGTAAGCTTTCTGTGGCTTTCACCCTGATATCTCTACTAAAAATTAAGCCTTTACCACAAGGTGAATGCTTTGTTCCCCTTTTCATAAGAATTTCTGCTGACCTTGGGGTGATCTCACCATACATTCCTTGCATGAGTCTTGTTTTAGCATCTTCTGGGGAATATACTGGAGCTGGGACGTCCATTTTAGATTCTAACAGCAAAAGTTCATCCACACCATCTGTAGTAATACCTGGTAACACTTCAGTCTTACGAGATGCTGGTTTAATGATGTCTAGCAGCACTATATTCAAAACTCTGTCAGGAAACAGGCTTCCATACATCAAAGCCAAATTCCCACCCAGGCTGTGACCAATAATGCTGAATTTTTCCCACTTCAAGTATCGAACAACACGATCAATATCAACCATCACTTCCATGAAGTGGTAAAATGTGCCATGAGGTTTGTGTGATGATAAGCCATGGCCCACACAGTCAACAGCAACTATGTACAGTGATGGAGAAAGCAATGGCACAAGATTATCAAAAGTTCCTGCATTATCTTGCCAACCATGAAGAGCCAGTACAGGTGATCCTTTATCAGAGCCCCACGCCTTTGCAGCTATGAAGCCATACGGAAGTGGTATTCTGAGCTCTTTTGCCTCAGATGTCATTTTCCAATTCGTATTTTTGAAGAACTTCAAACCAGAGCCTGAATTTCTTACGCTGTTCTGTTTCCTGAAAATAATATACAACAATTAATGAAAAACATTTAAAACTTTCAGGCATCACATCAAGTCATATAATGCACAAAAAAAAAAAACTGTTTAATCACTGCAAGAAATTTTAGTGAAAAAGTATGAGAAGACAGTGCAGGGATCAAAAAATTGGTTTGTCTGATGCCCGGAACTATTGGTTTTCATGTTCAGACTAGAGCAAAATACTTTTTATTAGTCCAGGACTACCATTTAAAAGTTTGTTTTTCCAGAGCTGTGATCATTAAGCTGGTGTATTTTCTCTGATATATTTTACATGCTTTTTTGTATACAAGTGTTAGATAATGATGTGCTTTTTACGCCCCACACTTTTCAGTCTACCGAGAAGGCAAAACTCGATGAATGACAGAATAACAATAGTTCACTGTGTACATGCTGATGGTAGTAGATAAACAAAGTACTGATGTTATAGGAAAATATAAAAAGCACTTTGTTTTAAGAAGTTTTGTCATGAACTTAATCAGTGTGTTTTCAAGTCACGCGTTCGCAGAATACGAGATCCGATAAATAAGAACATATGCTCGTTTTATTAATTTCCTATATTGTCATTCAATTAATGTTACCCCCTTATTTTTATGTGAGCCATTTTAAACCACCTCATTTGCTTACTGCCAGTTTAGCATAATGAACAAAATATGGCAGTTTAACAAGGTTTGACTGCATGTGCAATAATACCAGAACTGCGGTAAATTTTGATTCATTAAGGACTTCTTAATAAATGGGAAAACGAGGAAGATAGAAAGGGGGAAATAATAAGTTCAAAAAATGAAATAAAATGCATGGATACAGAGAAGCGAGTATAGTTCTATTGATAGATGACAGCACGTGAGATGATATCTCAAGTGATTTAAGCTAGTGTTTCACGATGTACCTGCATTGAAATATCTAGTCTGGCTCAGGCCTTGACTTTTTTTTTTTTTTTTTAGCAGCAGCAACACTTGCTAGTGGCTTTATTTTTACTAGCAAGTTGCATTATCTACTAGTGAAAGGTTATTAACATTATACAAAAGAAACTATAACATGTCCCCCTCTATTAGTCAATCATGACAAATTTTAATTTCACCCCTGTAACTGCCACATTGTAATGCTGAAAAGATTACAAATATTTAGATATAACTCACCTTTTCATGACCTGACAGATTAATTTTAACAATTTAATTCGAATGCAAATATTTAAAAAAACTTTTCTTTTTATTTAACTTTATTCACAAAATTCAAGAACACTATTCAAAATCTTCAGTTATTTTCCGTATGGTTTACTATCTGGGTTTCAGGTCTTTTCATCATACCACTGTGAAACAGCAAGCCTGGGGTCAAATTTGTCTTCAGATGGACCTTCAACCTCAATATTCAAGAGAGCATTCAATGTTTTTAAGTTTAAACTGCCCCTCCAATCACCCTGGATTCTCTTCATGAAACTGAACCCAACCTCACATGCAAAAGTAGATAAGGGAAATATACTGGATATTTCTACTACTGCCAAAATGTTTTTATAATGTTTGTAATTTTCAAGAAACATTCATTTCCAGGAAGCAGTTGTTCCTTTTTGTATGTGTCTAAAATATTCCATATGAACAATGCATCGGCATTTTACAGTTCATACCGAAACATTCAAAAATTTTCCACTAGCAACTTTTGCTAGAACCACTTTTTATTACTAGCAAAATGCATTTGCTTGCTAGCAATTTGCTACTAACTACTGGTCGAAATTGAGACCTGGTCTGGCTTAAAGTACGTGATATATTTTTCAACTTGTTCTTTTATATACCTCAGAGCAGAGTTCGCCAAAATGTTTAATTACGTGTTTTCTAGTATGCATCGGAAAGTGTGTTTAAGCATCGAAATTTTACCAATGCATAAAAATATGCATCAGGAATTTTTCTCGATGCGTAAAAATATGCACCAAGAAACGTGTAAAATACACATCAATGCATAAAATACGTATTGTCGTGTAAAAATATGCATTGAAGAATTTTTCCAACACGTAAAAATATGCATCAGGACGGTGTTTCATCTTTCATAAATGGAAGTGAATGGAATAAGGATTTTTTCGCAATCGTAATTTTGTTTTCTTTTGATGTTGCCCTTGTCCAGTATGTTATATATAATTTTATTCCACAAATATTTGTATTTCGGCTTGAAAATGGAGAGAAAAATTAATGAAAACGGAACTTCGACGGCGCAAAAATTCCCCTGTAATCTTCAGGCATGAGAGTGCCACTGCTTCGAGGAATTTCTCTTTTCCCGTCATAATTTGGGTTATCCTCGAGATCAACGCATAACTTAACAGAAATTTTGGGGTGATTGGTAGTGGTGGAGGATGTTTTCCGCCTGAAACTTTTTAAACTTTCGAAAACAAAAGTTTCATCTTTCAAAACTTTCGAAAACGGAAGTTAGATGCAGTGAAGATTTCTCCCATAATTGTAATTTTATTTTTTACGCGATGATTTCTCTGCCAAGTACTGTTGTGAAATCATTTTATTTCATAAATATTTGTATTTCAACTTGAAAATGTCTGAAAACGAAAATCGGACGTAGCAAAGACTTCTCCCATAACTGTAACTTTTTTTCCCCAACGATGTTCGGAACATGTATTCTTCTGTGTTCTTAAATACCCCCCCCCCCAAGTTTGCATTTCAGCTTGATAAAGGAGGTGGAGGGGGGGGGGTCTAAAAATGAAAGTGATGAAGCAGAAAAATTTGAAAGAATTGATGCATGGTGTTCAAAAGTATTCTCAAAGTTACACTATTTATCTAAAATAGTGAAAGATATCATGCATTCATGGTCCTCAGACTGAAAGTTCTTTCAGCATGATGGGCAAAATTGTCATCCAACTGCATATAAAAAAAAAGTGACAATAAGGAAATGGGAAGGAAAACAAAGGTATCAGAAAAATGAAAATTTAAGCACTGTATGCTGTGCAGCTGCAGAGTCAACAAAAGATAAATGTGGAGGTATAAATGTGGCTCTGGTGCATTTCATTACTTTTGTTTTTTGCACATTTATATTCATTTTGCATTTATCTTCAAGAATCTTATTCAATTCTTCTAATGACTCTTGTAAGTTCTTTTCATTATTTGCTATTACTGTAATGTCATCAGCAAATCGTATTGTGCTGTTGATCCTACCATTGACCTTTACTCCTTTGCCATTGTTTTCAGCAAATTATTTCATGGCTTCCTCAATGTAAACATTGAAAAGTGGTGACAACCCACATCCCTGTCTGACTCCTTTGCTTATTTTTGCTTCATTTTCCTCTTTTCCTATCAGTGCCTTTGATTTTTGTAGATGTCTTGAGAGCAGAATATTCATACATACCAGTTATGATCCATAGTCCCCCCCCCCCCTCCTGGAGGGTACAGCTGAGAATATAACCAACAGGTCAGAAAATAATTGTGTAGTGACACATGGAGAGCTACAGTGTAAAATGTAAATAACTTCACTGGCAAATGCTGTGGAAGGATATTCATGTAACATTTCAGCCCTAAGTCCTATAGAAATGGAATGACAGCAATCTCAATGTTGGTCTGCAACAGGAAATTTAGGATGGGTTTCTTTTCAGAAAATATCTGATTACCATATCTCAAAACATTTTTGCTCTATAAGCCTCATTTTTGGAGCAGCTAGCTTATGTTTTTAACAAATAAGTAATTCCTCCAAGTTTTATGAAAATCAGCAATAGTCAGGTCACTTTATTTCAGTGGCAACACCAGCAGCTCAGACTGGAGAGGGGGTGGGGACAAATTTTGAAGTGCTTGGTAGAAATTTGACTAAATAATTCAATTAATAATCTAAAGCAACTTTTATGGGAATTTTACTAGGAAATTTTTTCATTAATAGCAAATTTTCGGAGAAAACTCTTCTCCTTCTTCAGGCTGTCTTGTTGTTGTCACTTTTTACTTGTCACTATCACGGTTACGGTTTACCTTGACGGTTACGGTTAACCTTGACGGTTACGGTTAACCTTGACGGTTTAGGTTATTTTTTAACAAATCCTGCCAGATGTTAGGCAGGGAAAATCCTTTGCAGTCATTGATGATGGAATTTTGATTTTTCTCAATCTCTATTCCTTCTTTCAGTTTTCTTTTTGGAAATTGCTTTGGAAACTGATTACTTTAAGGGAATTCCAATCCATGCTGTGCCCAGTTTCTCTAACATGCCTATCTAATCCAGTCTTGTTGGAGCAATTTTTTATAGCTGCTTTATGCTCAGCTATACGAGTTTCTAGTCTGCGACCTGTTTCACCTATGTAAGATAGTCCACAACTACAATTTACTTCATAAACTACTCCTTGCATTTTTAAAATATCTTCTTCTCTTTGAACTATTTTAGGGAAAAATTTTTTAACCTTGCTATTAATGAAAAAATTTCCTAGTAAAATTCCCATAAAAGTTGCTTTAGATTATTAATTCAATTAAACTAGGAAGCCATTTCTCAACATGAGCTTTATTTAAATAATTCAGTTTGTGCAAATTTTACTCAATGTTAATGTTATCCCCAGTAAAATAAATATGTTTCAGGTACTACATACTCTACATAGTATTTACTCAGAGTATGTAGTACTGGGAACTATGGGTACAAACTCCATGGGCTTTAACAAGTTACAAGACACAATTTTAGCTCACCCTTTTTTTTTTTTTAAACATCAAGCATTATGTTTTTTAAACATTTTTTTAATATTTGCTGTCTGTCATAAGACTGGTTATGAATTTTTGTTTGTACCCTGGGAAATGATGTCTTTCCAGTACTTTCTTAGACACTGGTCAGAAGATTTCATAATAAAACAACCCAAAATTAAAAAAAAAAAATTTTGTACGACAAAATTTCTGTGAATTCTAAAAATTCACACACATTTATCCAAGTTCTGGAAAATTTTTAAATCAGTGATTCCCAACCTTTTGACATTCATGGATTGGCAAAACATTGGGGAAGCTCTTGCGGACTGGCGAAACTTTTGCAGACCGGCGATGCTGAAACAAAACTTTTAGGCCATTTTCGAGCATTTGGTCTTGTAGTATTCTATATTATAATGATCACTGCATGCAGTTCATAATTTGTATACCAGATTATTCCATGTCAGCTACCACAGTTGTATAAAAATAAAATGTATCTGCGTACACAACCATTGAAACAGAAATTTGCTGCAAACCCGCGAATCACAATAACAATAGAATAAGATAATTTAAAGAAAAATTAATAAAACAATAAATAATTATTAGAACATTACAGATTCCAGTGAGGACAGAATAAGTACATTACAAATGAATGTACAGCAATATGTGTGAAATGGACCTTTAGAGCAAAATATTAAAATAATGGACAATGAACCTTATAATAACAAGAGACTAATCAAAGAAAGTTTTTATATCTACAAAAACAGTTCCATTAATGAACCTTCAAAAATTAGAAATACCATTTTCATTAACTTAATTCAAAAATAGTTGACTTACAAAATACATAAGGAAAAGATTTTAATTTAATAATTGACAACCGCAAGAGGATCCTGGCAATAAAATTTAAATTCTTTCTGTATAAACAAATCTTTTGATACAGTTCCTATACATTGAGAACAGGCCTTGACAAAATCTAGAGGCCAGAAACTTCTGTAAAAGCAAAACAACTTAGAAGATGTGAAACATAATTGAAAGTTCGAGAAGAATATCACGAAGCAGCAGCGGCAGATGTTGTATTGATCCCAGTTAAAATTGAAAAAAGTATATATTAATTTGAGTAAAGCCTTGATTAAGTTTTAATTGTTGTAAATAACATTTTATTTTTTTTAATCTGCAAGCGTAAACTATCTGCAGAATCTGCTAATAATTTGGAAACTATCCACGCATGGCGTACGTCTATATTGTGCTACTCTGTCACCTACTTACAGCAAATATAATTTAATCTGTTAATATTTTTTAATGATTAATAAGTGCAATCCCTAATCAATATATTACAATATTCTCCTTACCATTAATATAATTTTTTTCTGGGATCAATACAACATCTGCCGCTGCTGCTTCGTGATATTCTTCTCGAGCTGTGGTCACAGTGTTGTTTCTACAAGGTGCAGTGCTGCATTAATGTCCATCCTATGCTTTGTTTTAATTGCTGAAATGGCTTTCTCGCAATAAATACGTGGTCGAAAAAGTTACCACTGATTTTAGAGCTTTGTCGCTGAGACTTGGATATTCTTTCTCCATTAACACCCCAGAACTGAGTCAAAGATTTAGATCTGAATATCAATACCAGACTGGCATCAGAAATAAGTTCAACAAAGCTTTCCTTTTCCTTGTGAGTTATTATTATTTTTTTTAACAGGAGCTTTAACGACCACCATGAGCAACTCAATGGGCTATAAGCAGTCGCCCGTCCCTGATTAACACTGGTTCCAGGGAAAGGAGAGAGCCAGGGCCTTAAGACAAACACAAGATCCATGCCTCACCGGGATTCGAACCCAGACCCCTTTTGGACAAATGATCAGAAGTCATCACTTAGACCACTGAGCCACCGGGGCGGCCCTGGTAAGTTAGCCTGCAGCCTTTAATCTTCCACGACAGATGTTCAAAAAAAAATAATAATAATAATAATTTAGATCCAGATTTCCTCTTACTTTGACTCCATTTCGATTCAAAAGAAAAATAAATAAATTCACTGTTTCTTGTACAACTGCAGAAAAAAACACCTCACGGACCAGTACCAATCCGTGGACCAGCAGTTGGGAAATCCTGCTTTAAATGGTTGCTTTGGCATGTATTCTAACTGCTTAAATATTCAGGGAAGGAAGGGGGGTCTTCGAGTGGGCTTAGAGAAAAGTTGAGTGGGCTGAAGCCCACGTTATTTGTTGTTGACATGGAATGACTCATACATAGTTTACTTTTAGATGTTATAGTTTCACCACTGCTGTTCCAAGTCCAGGTTAGCAAGGGGGCTGAGGAAGAGACATAGAGACATACCTTACCAAAACCATTGGTCTCTCCTGGAATTACATTACATGGGTGAAGAATATCCAAAATTTGTCAACAGCAGATGAAAAGCAATTTCTCAACAGTGCTAAAGGAAGAAAATTCATCTTTGGCAGTAATCACTTCTGTTCTCCACAGAAGTGATTACAAATCATGTCTGTACTTCAGTGGAGTGGCAAGAGGTGGTGAATGTATAGCATGTGAAAAAAATTTGTTGGTGTGTGGTATGTAGTGTTGCCCTTTGATTTTTTACACCACTCTCTCTCTCTCTCTCTCTCTCTTTGTTGCTTGGTTCAAGTGTCGTGACCCATGGCCAGACTGGTTAGTGGTTGTCCCCACCGGCTGTGATATCATTTTGGCCCCAAATGCTCAATGACCCCCCCCCCCTCCCACCTTCAGCATATTGCACCAAAATGGGTAAGTACAAATATAAAATTGAAGAAAATTGTTGTATTATATTATTTATTGAGTAAATGATAAACACATATACAGTATTACACAAGTGTTACATTGACTTGTCCTGTAACAATTGACCTTGGTTTTGGCACTAAATTTAATTTGATCAGAATTCATTCATTGATCGTTACTGATGCACTACGCAGTCTATCATATAATGATAGACTGCGTATTCGAGACAATTCACGTGAACTTGCAGCAACATCGTCAATTACCTTAACATAATCGAAATTAAAATCTCTTTCAACATAAAACAAAATGAAATCCTCTAAAAATTCTTGATGCAATGAAGAATGCAAATTATTTTTTATGATTTTCAGAACTGAAAAAACTGCCTCACAGGAAACCTGTGTGCACGATAACATTAGTACAAACTTGTAAGCTAGATAGAGTAAAGTAAAAAATGATCCGTGACCATTTAACTCATGCAGTAATTCCAAAGCACAAAGCAGATATTGTTTGCACTTTGCCTTTTCTTCACATTTAAATGATTCAGTGAAGATACCATCAATTTCATCCATTGCAAATGTCTCATGCTGCTCCTCAGTGTCACTCTGATCATCAGTGAATTCGAAGTCTGACACAATTTGATGTTTTCTGAAATGCATTGTAGTCTTTATAATGAGTCGCAAATTGGATCAATTCTCTGAACAACTCAGCGTGATTGCTTCCCATAAGTTGAGCTAACTTTTGAAGCACATGATCCTCACAAGACATTTCAGCACTCTGAAGGTTCTTGAAATTTCTTGAGTCCAATTGTGCAATGTCCTTCATAAGTTCTTCATTGAAGATGAAAAACACTTTTATTTGTTGTACTGCTGTATCAATGATCACAAAATAAACATCTCTTTTGAATTTCTTGGATGGTGATGTGTCAGTTTGTCTCACCTCATCAGCAGCTAATTCTTCTGCTCTTTGCTTTGCAATCGGGATTCGCTTTGATGGTAAGCTAGGTTCAATTTCTATGTGAACTTCTTTCTCAGCTAAACATTCATTCAAATGACCCACAAAATCAGTGGCGATGTTGTGCAGTACTTCAAAGTTGTCTCCTTTTACATGGATTTGCCCATACGAGGTGTTTATCATTTGGCTTGCTGCCAGGTAACTAAGACCACTTGTTTGGAGATAGTTGGAGACAGGAGTCGAAACATTGAATAAATCACAGTAAATGAAGGTAACCACGATGTTCTCAAACTTGCACCAGTTTTCGAGCAATGTCTTTGTTGTTAATTTGAAAAACCCTTCCATAATGTGTTCTCCCCCGTGCCACCCCTTTTTTGTATCCGAAAAACCGCTCTGCTGAGGGTAAACTTCTGAATCCAAAACCTATATCACCGTAGTTAAGGGAAATTTCAGGTTTAATTTTATAGTTATTGAAATTTGAAGATCAGATTGCCAACTGATGTAATTTATTACTTGAACAAAAAAGGATACAGCTGATGTCTTTCATTTGTTCTGTGCTAGAAGATGCGTTACATGAATAATAATTGGTTTATGTTGTTGGTCGGAGCCCAAATCCAAATAGTTTTCTCTGCTTTGGATTTGCTCCTATTCACTCTAATTCACACTTCCTACTTTCATAAGGTTTTTCAGTTCCAAATTTGTAAATTCGTATCTTTCCACCAGGTTTGTCCATTTTCTATCACCTTCATTCAGTCATGAAATGAAAAATAAATTCGTTAGAAAAAAAATTGTCAAACATTGTTTAAGCGCAACGAATTTTCTACTATCAAAAGCAACATAAACCAAATATGAAAAAAAATTTGCTAATTTTTATTATTAATTTATTAATTTTGCTGCAGTAGCATTTTGCCCAATGCAGCTGTCATATAAATTCAGTGCTATGACTATATGACCAATATAAAGTAGAATACTAGAGAATTGTTATTAAATTGAATTAAATAATTACCTGCTCCCAGACTGAAGCTAGCGCAACTATAACTTGACATTCAACTTGTCTGTGAAAGAAAATTACAGTTGAATCCCACAACGAATCACATCGCACAAATTACAGTAAAATACTGAACAAATGTCTACGTACAACTAACGTTCTTCACAAAACAAAGTATCACTCAGACTTATGGCGCTTTCTCATTCAAGCCAAGGATTGAGCGTTCACTCTACCACTGTACTACGTCTATGCGCATTCACTCTGTGCCATTCAGCATCACAAACTTGTGATCTTCCATCCCCTAGTAAGAGTGGAACAGCCGGCTTTCGCCAAGTCACAGTGCTTATCAACAACCACGTGCGAGTTGATTGGTCATACAACTCTTCAAAACTCTCTCCACTCGCTTTCAACGAATCTGAATATTTTCCCATTTGGCCCCAATTTCACTTGGCCCCGATTTGAAGGGCGATTGCCGGTCAGCCGGCTGGGTGAGTCTGGCCCTGTCATGACCCAATTCCCATCCTGTCAGCAATCAAGGTTCACCATTCCTGTCTATTCTCCACAGTTCTCATGATTTCTGCAACTGATAGATTTGTAAGAGTTTTAATTTGATTGATGAATCTGTCTGGGGGATGTCCTCTCATTCTTTTGCCGTCAACTTTCCCCTGAATACAAAGTTTTTCTAAACCATCTCGCTGGATGATGTGGCTGAAGAAGGTTAGTAGATGTTGTTGGATTGTCGGAAGAAGTCACTTGTGCGCGTGTCTACACCAAGCTCTCTCAAGATTGATGCATTAGTCCTATGCATAATCCAAGATATTCTCAGCATGCATCTGTAGCAGATCATTTCAAATGCCTCAATTCGTCTGTGACATGCTGCATTTAAGGTCCATGTTTCGGAACTGTAAGTCGCAATGGGGAACACAAGAGCTCTTACCAGCCTCAGCTTGGTGGTTTTGCTGATGTGGTAATCCTTCCAGATTTTTGTAAGCCCTGCCAGGGTAGTTTTAACCATTCCGATCCTCCAAACAAACACACAATAAATACATAAATTTATAATGATTATCATTACTGCTAAATGAAGCACAGCTGTTACTAAGGGATATTTTCCAGTTGTGGATGTTGGGTGACAGCCTAGAAAATTTCTGCAAGGGCCGAGGAAGGCGATTTGTTTCAGTTTAATGCATCTTTGAAGGTTAAGTGCCCCGAAAGAAGGCCTCCAGCCAGCAGAGAAGATGACAGTTTGTTTGGGTTCATCTCAGAAGGAGCAAGAAAGGATTCTCACTGGCCGAAACTTGAAAGGACACTAGTGGACAGCGGAGCCAGAAAATTTTAAAATTCGCAACATGCCCAGCCAAGCATGTTGTAAAAAAAAATACGTGCCTAAACCTAAAATTTTACATGCCCAAATGCACAAACACACACACACATCATGCACATACTGTAGCCTACTGTTTTTTCTAAACATTTCAAAAACAATGTAAAAAATGAAGAATTTTTACTGCATTTCATAATTGCCCTTCTGCAAGTAGATTTGAAATTACCAATATTTCCATTGCACTTCGTGAATTGCACCCAGCAGTAAAATATGAAATTGCCTATTGGTCATTCATTCCATGTCAAATCAGCACCCACACAAAAAAAGTAACATTTTTGACCTCAATCCTTTTGATCTTCACGAAACTTGGTGAATGTGCAAGCTTTTATAAAGAAACTAGTCAGTACAAAATTTCAGCTTTCTGCATACAAACTAATCATTCTTATTTTTGTAATACAATTTACGTTCTGATAGTTCGTACAACGAGCTTATCCTTTTTACATTTATATGACATTGAAATTTACAAAAAGGCAATTTTTGTGTCTACCTATCATAAATTACAATAACTATGAACTTAATTGGTCAACAGAGCTCACATTGGGCCAATCTAAAAGCTTAGCTTTCTTTTGAGACATCACACAATCATATTATGGGCAAATGAGTTCAAGGTCATTTATTTTGACTAATTTCTCAAAACACATCCCATTAATTTAAAGTTTTGACTGAGTAGTCTGACTGGATTTTTTTTTTTTTTTTTACTTTTTATCCAGTGAAGAGCTAGATTTTTCACATGCCCAATCAGGCATGTGGGAAAAAGAATACACCCCCAGACCAAGTTTTTACATGACCTGGGCAATTTAATTTTGAGCCCCGATGGACAAGTGAAGCAGATGATTCAGACACAGTAGCACACCAATCGCCTTTCTCTCTGGACCAGGAGCAAGAGGTAGTGATGTGGATCAAGTAAATACCCAGTGGGTAGGGTAAATATAAATGGGTATTTACCCTTTTCTTAAATACCCACCCAAAAATGGGTATTTAAAAAAATCTAACAACATGGTGTCACTAATTTTTGTTAGAAATATATTACATAACTTTAAAATCGAATTTTAAATAGTTTTTTTAATTCTTATTTTTAAATGCAATAATGTTATTATTCAATCAGTAGATGGCAGCCTACCTACTCATTAATATATTTCCTCTGGCACAGGGAAATTGCAGCATCATTTAATGAAGGGGAAAAAGCACATTTTTCACAAAATGCTTTAAATTAAAAATACAAAGAATTTTCATGAGTAGAGCTGGGCAATGTGAGGATTTTATAACATCATGATGTATTGTCTTTGAAACATCAGTTTTCACTATGTATCACAATATTCACTGGTATTCAAAATCACACCTATCCATCTGTTTAAAAAATTGCTTCTTATAAGTTAATTATGCAGACTGTTTTACCAGGTTGTTAAAATGCCAAAAGGTGGAAATATAATATACAGAACTTTAGTGGACAAGGAGCAGAAGTCCCAAAGATTTACATCTCTAAATGCAATAACATTTGAGGGCATGAAGACCTGCATTTGTATTTGAAAAATTGCACAATGAAGTCATTTTGTTATTCTACAAACTTCATCTTTGAGAAACTGCAAAATAATTCATTCAGCAAAATAAGGTGGTCTTGTCTTAAAACACATTTTGCTATCTGTTCTGTATGCATCAAAATATATAAATTTGATTATGGTATGCTATAAATACAAACTTGAAAATTTATTTTAAAACACACATTATTAGAGAATTAAAAGCAGTTTTGTAGATTATACCCCATCTATACTTCAAATCCTGGCTGTGAGTGAAGAAGCAAACTTGCCAATAGAGCTAAAGAAGAAACTTCTTGATGACGGTGTGTTTTGGGTTCGTATTGAAAAATTGGTCAACATTCTGAAACTGATAGTGGATTTACTTAACAAAGTTCAGTCAAATGAGCCACTGATGCATTCTGTGTTTTCTAAATTTGGAAACCTTCAGGCTACTTTAAATGAACAGTAGCCTGCCTCTGCAAAAAGCTGAAGAACAACTGATACTAAAGAAATTTACAGAAAGGAAAGAGTTTGGCCTAGGACATATTCATTTAGCAGCGGATCTTCTGAAGTCTGAACCCAGCTTCGCAAGGTTTTAAATTAGGTCCTATCCAATTGATAGATGCAATAAGTTTCATTTGTGATGTGGGACAACACATAGAACTAAATAACATAAAATTAAGAACAGATTTGGCAAACTACAGAGACAATGATGGACTCTGGGAAAGGAAGTTTGTATGGGAAGGTGTTGGCATCATGAGTCCAAGGAAGTTTGTATGGGAAGGTGTTGGCATCATGAGCTCCATACAGACTTTTCTAATGTCAAGAGAAATTGCTTGACATTAGAAAAGTCTGCAAAATTAACCTATTTGGCATACAACTGGAAACTGTTAAATCAAAAACATATTCCCAAACCAGGTTTAGATTAGCACGAGCCCAATGAAAGTACCATGTCTATGACATTTAGCATGTTAGAAGACAAAAAAGTCAGAAGATGTGAAGGAAACAGCAAGATAGAAAAGTAGATTCAGAAACAGAAGACTTTGAAGATGAAACAAGCACAAGTGATTCTGACTGTAAAGAGTCTGAATCACTTTCCGATTCAGATGAATAAAACATTAATATGATAAAATGCCGAGGAGCTGTAATATATTCTTAATATTCTGAATTAATGAGTAAAGACTATTTTGATTTAAAATAAAGGTAATTTTTCATAAAGGTGCAATTGTTAATGTTTTCCTTCCTCATAAGAGAATTGTACACACATAGGAAATGACTATACTAGATAAAAAGTAATTATTGTGGTTTTGTTTACTTGTATTGTAGTACCGGTATTTTCTTAAATCATATTGAATGGGTTTAGATTGAGAAACTATTCTACTAGTCATCTTGAAATACTTACTTTTTAAGATAATGAGCTAAATTCTTACTTTTTCATTTTAATGTATTTCATACTATTCAGTTTAGTCGTCATATATCACAAACTGTTTTTGGGTAAATAAGACGTTAAACTTAAAAAAAAAAAAAACTATAAATACCCACTAAAATACCCATTTTGGGTAAGTACCATGATTTTTACTCTGGGTGTTTACCTCCCAAAATAAATACCCAGGTATTTTACATCTCTAGGAAGGGGGATCTGCTGTTTTCCCCCACTCATTTTAAGTGCTGACAACAGCAGTGGGAAGAACTTGTAGATGTCTCACACTGGCTTGCCACCAGCTAAGCGAATGTGAGACATGATGTTGCATCACATGTTTTAAAATCCTCACAGACTTAAAGAGTACACATTTATAATAATAGAAGTCAATGCTTGACATTGGCTTTACTGTGCTTTTATATATTTTCTGTTGGTTGTGAGTAAACAGTGGATAAATAATTTACTCATGGCCAGCTGCACTATAGGGGCAACTGGGAGAGGTCACCCCAGGCCCCACGCCTTCAATGGGGCCCCAACTGCAAGCCAAAAGTTTGCAATTTGGGAAAAAATCATTTTCGGTAGAATTTTTTACAATTATTATTTTTATGTGTTTGTTTTGGGTGGGGTACAAGACCCTGAAAAAGATAATTTTTAAAGTTTTTTTTTTTTTTGTTTCCAGTCTCCCACTTTTGAATATGTTATCACTCTTTGCTGCACAAATACTAATATTTGCAGATTTCAAGATTACTGTAACCACCTTAAAATTTTCTGTGTTCATGAAATAGCAAATTAAATTTCATCATTTTGTGCCCCTTACTTCTATATCTTTAACAATTTGCATACAAGCCGGATACTTTATTTTAAAGAAATAAAAAGAACAACATCAAAGTTGGTTTCGGGCCACTTGTAATGGAGGCTATTATTCAGCAACTTTAAAAACATTACTAGAAATAAAAAAAAAGCAATTTTCATATATGAGCGAGTAAAAAAGTTTAAAAAGTCACTAATTTGTCAATTACTCCACTTTGCATTAAAAATCAATCACTAAAACATGTATTAGGGGAAAAAACGATTACCGTATTTTTCGGCATATAATCCGTAGATGGTAAAATTCAGCACGAGAGAAAAAAAGGCGGCGTACAATCCGCAGACAAAATTCATAGTAAAAGTTAAAAAACAGATGCATAATTGACAAGAGTTTTATAATAAATAATACAAAAAGGTAATTGGCAAAACTTTTTTTTCTTCGCAAATTGCGAAGAATGCGATCGGCAGTGCTACCCCTGCTTATTTATAAGGCGTAGGTGCGCAAATTTTCGCTAAAGTGACCTGTTACATGTAAGTATGTGCGTTACGTAACGTAACGTAATGCCTGTTACATAATTTTCGGATAGCTTCAGTAATTTCATAAATACTGCCTTCGTCCAGTCGCGTCAATGACATATTTTTGAGGTTTTACTGTATATATATATATACTTTCTTTCCATTTTATGAGTTTAACAAAATATGAAATCGCTGAATTTTTGAAAATTTGAAATAGTTACTGTTACACTATCCCGCAACTTTCAAACGGTTGTGATATATAATTTTAATTTATGTGGCAATCGTGCTGTAAATCTGTGTAATGCTTAAATTATTATATATCAACAACTGAAACACTGGACTTCAGACCATAAATAATTTGTGATTGTGTCGAAATTCTCCCCTTCAATCTTGGAGCTGTAGTGCCAGAAGCATTCTCTTTGAAGTAGAGCAAAATAAACAAGTGGGACTAGGGTTGGAACCTCGGGCAGAGTGGGAGTGACGTTACGGGGGTCATGCGTCAGAGCAGCATGGAATGGAAACGGCTCTTCCCTATTCAAGGTCAACGTGCTTTGCTGCAGGCAATGTTTTCTCCCTAACTTTTACAAAGCAATCCTCAGAGAGGAAATGTCTATACACACATACATACCTCGTTTTTGTTAAAGCCAACGGGAGCGGCAGATATGTTAATACAGTGACACTGCACATTATCGTCGAACAAGTGGCATTCTTAAAGCTTTGACATGACACAGATTTCTTTCATAAAGAGCAAAACTGCTTCATTTTTTAAGTTAAGGGGAGGGGGGGGGGGGGGCTCTGTATTATCCGCATTGTCATATAATCCGCAGTGGCTAGAATTTAAACTTTTAGCAACAGATAATCTACAGATTATGTGCCAGAAAATACAGTAATACAAGTTTATTTTACAGTGATCCTTATTATTTTCTGCACAAAAATATGCAATCCAAACATTTTCGCTAAGTAGGTATCTTTTTTATCATTTTGTGAGGAAGTTTCTATAAGAGTCATAATACAACCACAAACCCATCTCCCCAGAAATAAAATTGCATAGATTTTAAGAGCTTTCTCTCTCACTCTCTTAACTTTCAATCATATTATGGTCTTTTTGTTAAGCTTGGAGCAAATACTTCTTTAAGATAATCATTTTGTCTCTATGATAGTGCAGATGTGAAAGTCTCTATGATAGTTTTCGTTATGACATACCACAGAGGTGAAGCACATGTCAAGATCAGCCCTTGAGAATGTCGGTAGCCAGTGGCTAAATGACGACCAGATATTTTGTAGTGTCTAGTAAATTTTTTAACATAGTAGCCAACGATGGCCAGTAGATTTTTTTCCTCAAGCGAGCAACTATTTTGTCTAACTCCCCCTCCCCACACACACACACACTTGCGAATGAATATCGAGTTCAGTTTTCTCACCCAAATTCTTGCAGCTGCTTCAAAAATGAATGGAAGTGAAGGTGAGATTCGAGAGAAACTTAATCTGCTGACAGCAACTTGGAGCAACCAAAGGGTCAAGGTTACTAAAGCAACCTTTGCCACGGTATATTTGATCTTGGCCATGGTATATGTATAGGGATCCCAGATGTCCCGTAAAATGCGGGATCATCCCATTTCTGGCTAATGCGTCCCGTGTTGTCCTGAGAAAACTCTTCCGGACAGCTTTTTGTCCTGTATTTTAGAGTTCAAAACTGAAAACAGCATTACCTTGGGAAAATGTTCTTCAAACAGTCCAAACTATTACTCAGACCGCTGCCATATCAAATATTGTTGAATCTGATTTGTTTGATGAAGTAATGGACGAATGGTAGTGAATACAGCTCTGAAATCTAAACATTTAGATGAACTCTGGGATCCATCTCTTAAAGAGATCCATCTCTTAAAAAGGTTGAAGGAGAACTATCAAATTTAAAGAAAGCAGTGGAGTTTGTTATGTGTATCCCTGAAACAAATGCGTGTGTCAAAAGATTATTTTCTCGCATGAACACACTGTGAATTGATGAGAAAAACAAATTGTCTGTAAAATCAATACTTATTGTAAAATCATTCTTCAATGATAATTGTGTAGCTTTTCATGACATGATTCTTAAAAACAAACAATTGTTAAGTGAAATTCATTCTTCAGAAAAGTATTGCAAGAGTGAGCAAGACTGATTGATTAATAAGAATAGTTAAAATCATTTTATAAGACTGGCATATGTGATGGATGCGCATACTAAACTTTCACCCTCAGTCGTTAAGTGTCCCGTATTTTTTTCCAATGTATCTGGAATCCCTATATATGTATCTTTGCCATGGTATATCTTGCACAAAGTATAATGCTATCTACAGGTAAAAGAATTATCTTTGAATCTCTGTTTAGCCACATATATGCTGAACAAAAAGAAACAAACTGTTACAACAATGTTTTTAAGATGATGCAGCTGCTACATCTAATGCCATGTAGTACTGTGCCACGTGAGCGTGGCTTTTCAGAAATGAACCTCATAAAAACGAGTGATCGGGCATGTCTGAATAGTGACACTTTAATGACTTAATGATGATTAGATGCAATGACCCTTCAATTGAAGATTTTGATCCTCAAAATGCCATTTAATTGTGGTGGGCAGATACCTCTGATGGGAAGATCAGACACAGTATGCATCAGCGGTAAACTGCATCAACATTATTAGTGCCACATTTTATGTATATATATATATATATATATCCCAGCCTTTGTCATTTTGTTTTAGATATTATTAAAGAAATTAGACATCTAACTTCAATGGGCTCTTGAAAATAAATTATGTGTGTGTAAATTAAGATGGTAAGAGTAATGATATTACAGTACTGAAAATAAATTGTCAAAAAAACAATCATTTTGGAACAAAAGCATATGCAATATTTGCAGTCAATCTAATGATCATATGCAGTAACTGCTCTGCATTTGTTTTTATGAAATTAATGGGGGAGAGATATCTCATTAGATAGAAAAAAAAACATTCACCCGTTTAATTTCATAGAAACATAAATAGAGAAGTTACTGAATTATTATTTTTAAACTTTGCATGGCCAGTAGATTTTGTCATTTAGCTAGTAAAATTTTTATTCCACCAGCCACATTGGCTAGTAGAAATTTCAGCAGTTTTGCAAGGGCTGGTCAAGATGGAAAAGCTACAGCAATAAATTCCATTGGTGTAGCTTAATAATTGGTAAAGCATTCGGCTCTAGAGCAGAGGGATGCGAGTTCTTCTTCATCAATGGAAACTTTGTGAATTTCATATCACGTGTGTGTTTTTTACATACATTTTTCATGTAACACCTTTTTTAAATGATTTATTTTCTAGTGCCAGCAAAGAAATTTTTTTGCTCCTGGGCACTGCAAAAGCTCCATCCAGTCCTGAATTCTCTGCTCAAAATTACCAATCAATCATAAGAGAATTTTTTTAGATTGTGATCAATTTGGGCACACACTCTTATAAAGGTTTGCCACCCCTGTTTCCGACTTTCTAGGACTAAAAGTCCCAAAACAGAGAAAATGACAACTTTGGAATCACACAGATAACACTAATAAATAGTCAGGGGTGAGGAATTATGCTCGCCCACTTGTCATCAGCGAGTGGATTTCCAGAATTTTTAGGACTCTTAAAAATCGCAGCTTATAAAATATGTGAAATAATAATATTGCAGGCTTTCAATATTTTTTTACACCTTATGCCACTTTATTTATAAGACGGGAAAGTACATTTTAATCCGAAACCTGAACTCTGAAGTCATGCACTACTAGGCAGAGCATTTTATTTTTAGACCGACCCAGGTGTTCAGTCGCATGAGGGAGCTGAGCTGACATTCCAGATGCTTAGCAGTCACTCCTACTGGCGGAATAAACCAATCTTCCCACTGGAGAATGCTGTGTAACCACTGGTAAGTGTTGCCAACGTCCTGCCTGTTAGATCACATGGTTCCTACAGCTCTCTTCTCGAAGCGCAAACTAAATTGTCTTCACTCTGTCATTTAGCCTGAATGCATGAGTGGAACATACACAACAAGGTTTTGGTGGACAAATGGCTTCTGCAACATAAAAAAAATTGCAGGTATAATTGAAAATCAGTTTATAATTTCAATAAGTTTAATTCCAAACAATCAACTTTACTAACATTTTTCCAACATAAGTCATCCGGTAACAATGTAGTGGTCCTCGATTGATCCTCTACACCATGTATTTCTGTTTTGGTTGATAGCAATGTTTCTGATACAACGCACTTCCGAACCTCAAAATGTTTTACTTAAAGGTAGAAATCACGCAAAAAATTGTGAAAAGCCACAGAAAAGGAAATTTCAGGGGAAATGGTTAGAAGGATTCCCTTGAATTGTTTATGAAGATGGTCTTGCAAAATGTGGATTTTGCTGTAATGCAGATGTGAAAGTCAATAAATACATCACACAGTTTCCACAGGGATTTAGTGGCCCTTTCAAACATGAAACTTTTAAATTCCATGATAAATCTGGGCAGCATAAAAATTTTTTTGACATTATTGAAAATTCATCCACAGCTTCTTGTTAACACCTCACTGGCTAAATGCATTAAAGACAGATGAAAAATATTTAAGCACCTCAAAGTATTATTCAATCTCAGCTACTATATTGCAAAAAACAATAAGCCCTTTTCTGACATTGAATCACTCACCATGTTATCCAGAAAGTCAGAGATTGATGTACAAACACCAGTACACAAACAGAAATGCTTGCAGGGAATTTATTTCTTGCATATCAGAGGTTAAAACAGAATCGGTATCAAAGGAACTCAACTCATTAGCATTCTTTTAGATACCTCAGTATCACCATGTTATCCAGAAAGTCGGAGGTTGATGTACAAACACCACTACGCAAACTGAAATGCTTGCAGGGAATTTATTTCTTGAATATTAGAGGTTATGACAGAATTGGTATCGAAAGAACTCAGTTCATTAGCATTATTTTAGATGCCACTACAGACAAGGGCACAATAGAGGAACTGATCATATATTCAAAATATTTGAAAAGTGGTAAAATTGAAGAATGTTTTTAAGAGCTTCTAGAATTAGAAAATAGCATATCTGAATCCTATTTTTATGCTATTGAGAAACAGTTTGCTTCTCTTGGTTTAGATTTAAAGAAAAATTATTGGATTGTTGGTTTAGCAACAGATGAGGCAGCCAACATGGTTGGTGAAATATCTGGTTTATGTGCCAAATGTAAAGAATTTTTACCTCATATATTGTCTGAGGATTGTGTTACTCACTGATTGCAATTAAGCATACCTTATGCTCTGAAGAATGTATCATATTTAATAATGTTTGACTCTGTTCTTATTTTAATTCATACATTTTATGGACATTCCAGTAAAAAAATCAAGCACCTAAGAAAAATAGCCAACTTATTAGCACAAAAAAATTTACAAATTCAGAAATAGCACCAAGATGGGTGGCATCTAAATAGGAGTTTTTAGAGCAATTTTTCATAACTACCATTAAGTTGTGTTGCATTTAGAAAATGGAATTAATGAAAAACAAGGTAGCAAAAATGCAGAAGGCATAGTAAAGAAAATAAAAGATTTCCAATTTGTGGCAACCCTCAGTTTTCTCTTAGATTTTCTTCAAATCTTTAAAGATTCACCCCTTGCTTTCCAAAAAGAGCATTTGCTTTTAGTCAAGTCAACAACGAAGTTTCAAAAGCAATACAGAAATCAGAAAATTTGCAGAAAGAAAGAGGAAAATATGAAAAATAATTTTCTAGCTCCTATAATGTTGAAACTAATTGCAACTTATTTTGAAGTCAAATCATTCGTCTATCACATTTTTTTCGATTCTTCCTCATTATTTTTATATTTGATAACTTCCTTAAAATGATGCAAGATAGTTTTGATTTCATTGTCTCCAAAGGCACTCAAATCTAATGCTAAATATAAAGAAGTCATTCAAATCTTTATATGTAGCATTAGGAGAAACAATTAGTAGGCCAGTGAATTCTTCATTGAAAGTCATAGCTGCCTTAGGAGGATTTCACAGGAATGATGGGTTCTCAAGAGAGTCTCTCGAATGGCTGGATATGAAAGTGTAATTGTTCCTGCTCTGATGCATGGCAGTGAAACCTGGTTACTGCAGGAGCTGCATAGGAGTCGTTTGTGTGCAGAAGAAATGCAGTACCTACAGGAGGGTTTGTGGCAAAACACTCTCTGATCATGTGAGGAATGAAGATGTGTTGCAGTTGTATAATGTGAGGCAAAATGGAGTCCTAAATTATTTTGCTGGAAAAATGGTAGTACCTAGAAAAAGTGTGACGTACAGATTTTAGAGTATAGAAATTAATGGTAAATGGTGCAGAAATTTCATATTTTAAATGTCTTTTAAGGATTTTTACCTGTAAGTGCGATGTTATGCAGAAACGCTGTGGTAGGCCTAACGCTTCGCTACGGCAATGATGTGAAGCTTTGCTCTGTTGAAAGGAAGATTCGATGCAGCATGTAATTCAGTGCGGATGACTACAAGTGCAACCGCGTACATTCTTGCCAGGAGAGGGAATCATGTTGTACTCATACGCTACAGAATATATTGGGTTGTCGGAAAAGTCATGACGTATTTTAGCCATGTTTTGCAAAGGTAATTTATTGATAGAAAGAACAAAGATCAATCAATGATATAATGCCCGTTTTGTTCGATAACCTTTTGCTATCTTTCAGTGAGCTGCAGAATGCCTCGTTTATAGAAGGACCTGTCTTTCATGGAGAAAAACTGTACAAGGTGCTGATTTACAGCCTCATCTGAATTGAACGTTATACCATGCAATGACTGTTCAAGAGAGCAAAACAAGTGGAAGTCTGACGGCACAAGGTCAGGTGAGTATGCTGGGTTTGGCAACACATTCCACCCAAGCTCCAATAATTTTTGGCGGGCGATCAAACTTGTGTGTGGTCTCGTGTTGTAGTGATGGAACACATCACCTTTATGATGAACGAGCTCTGGACGTTTCTGGATGACGAATTCGTTCAAACTGTCCAATTGCTGACAGTACATATTTGAATTGATTGTTTGGTTCCATGGTAGGAGCTTGAAAAGCAAGACACCTTTAAAATCCCACCACACTGAGACCAGAACCTTCCGCGGATAAACTTCTGCTTTGGATGTCGTTTGAGGCGAAGCAGCACGTCGGGACCAAGACCGTTTGCGCAGCACATTGTTGTACACAATCCACTTTTCGTCACCAGTTATCAGTCGCTTCAAAAAAGGATTGTTTTCCTCACGTTTAATGAGCATATCGCAGATGTTTATACGCGCCGTCAATTGAGCTTCTTTGAGTTCATGAGGAACCCACACATCGAGCTTGCTTACGTATCCCAGCTTCTTCAGGTGGTCGTGAACACTTGAATGATGGATATGCAATGTGTCTGCAATCTCTCATGTCGTGTAACGTGGGTTTAACTCGATCAATGCCTTGACTTGGTCGTCATCAACCTCGGTTGGCCTCCCGGACCGAGGAGCATCGTTGAGATCAAAATCACCAGCACGGAATTTTGTGAACCACTGCTGGCACTGACTTTCTTGTAGAGCATTATCACAGTACACTTTACGCAACTTTTCACAAGCTTGACGTGCGTTCTTCCCTTTACGGAAGTAAAATATCGCGAAAATGCACATTTTGGTCTTCCATCTTCAACTTGATGTCAAATCTCCGCAAATCAACCAAATCGCTCACCATTCCTTTCAGACTGCAGCTAGAACTGGCACCTGTCGAATGCCATAGCGTTAACAGAACTGCGCATGTGTCTATTACTTCCAAAACCGCCCAACCAAATCGGGTGCCAAAATACATCATGACTTTTCCGACAACCCAATAGTTTGTTCATGTTTTATCATTGTTTTTAAAGCAGATGTTGCAAAATTTTTCGTTCTTTCGCACAGGATTCCCTGATTCCAAATAGAAAGTATGAATATGCCTTTCCATGTTGTTCAGAAAACTGGGGGAAGTATAACTTTTGGTTCTGCTACGAACGGCTTCCATTCGTAGCTGATTTGATGTGCCAGTGCAGTTTTGGTTCTCCTGTTAATACCTTGTTCGCAGGTCAGTTTCTATCTCACTGATACGTATCTTTTGCAAATCCAAGAGGTTTTATCAAGTTTTTCCTGCCAACAATATACAGGATACAACAAAATAAAGGGCGGATAATGTGGGCCTATTTTCTGTAGCATATCACCACAAATTTATCGCTCTCTTGACAACAACGTAACTGCTTTCTCTTGTACTCTTCCACCCATCATTTCGGTAGAGCAACGAACATTCCTTTTAACAGAGCAAAGTTTCACATCATCGTCGGAACGATGCGTTAGGCCTACTGCAGCTTCTCTTCACAGCATCGTACTTACATTTAAATATTATGATAAAAATCTTTAAAAGACATTTCAAATATAAAATTACTGCAGTATTTGCCATGAAATTTCCATACTCTAAAATTTGTACGTCACACTTTTTCCAGGTACTAAAAGTTTTCCGCTGAAATAAATTAGGACGCTAATCTACACATTTACCGTAAAGTGCTGTCAGTAAGGCTGAGACTAATATTCTTCGGTGGTTTGGAAATGTTGAAAGAAAGAGTGATGAGATGTTTACTAAGAAAAACCTTTCAGCCCAAGTGGCAGGAAAGAAAAGTAAGAAAGGCCTAGGAAATCATGGGAGGACTAGATTCAGGAGTGTCTGCATAAGAAAAAGATTATGAGCATGAAGTACAGGTCTTGTGTACATCGTGTGGTAGATGACACCCAGCTTGAGCTGAGTGCCAAGATTGCTGTAAATGGATATTTGCTATGGCAAAAATAAGTAAATCAGTTAAATATTTATGTGGTGGATTGTTTTTCTTTGTGGAGCTAACCTCTGAATCTCAGAGAACAACATGGTGATATGTATGTATGTATTTATGTATAATGGACAAACTTACAAAGATGTAGTTTTGACAAATGTTGCAAATGGGAAGAAGCTCTTCAAATCTGACTGAAATATGATAGACGTGGCAAAAAAAATATCTAATGGAAATATTTTACGACATTAATTCCCCTGTAATGACTTCAATATCTGTTTCTGACACATCCACTTAGCCCAGTGGAAAAGATTTGAGTGACTTTGGAGACATTGAAATTAAAACTATCTTATATCATTTTAAGGAAGTTATCAAAGATAAAAACAAAGAGGAAGATATCGAACAAAGTGTGGTAGACAAATCGTTCAACTTCAGAATAAGTAGCTAGAAGTTGAACATTAATGAACTGCTTTTAAAGATTACTGAACATAAGAATTTTTGGAAAACCTTCGGCGTTCGGTCTGGAAGTAGTTTTTCAAAGGGACGATAGATGGTGACATGTTATTGCTGCATTGTTAAGCATTTCATTACGTTGCAAAAGTGCCAAAGGAAGTCAATAATATGTATGAATTAAGGGTGGCCTTTAAAAGGCCCATTTTGAATGTTAATTGTGGCATATGTGTGAAATATTTATTTTGACGGAACAATTGTCTTTCCTCATGAATATGAAGCTGTCTAGCTAATAGAATAAAAGCAATAAAAGTTTTTATCTGCCAGGGAAGAACTGTCTGATCACACAAATCACGACTTCAAAGCAGTGTTCAGAGGAAAGACTGCAATTCTGTCAGAATTTTTCAGAATATGGTCTGCCAAGTACATTTTGTGGTTGCCCTGTGTTAATTTATGTTTTAGAGGATGCCAATTGCTCTCCACTCTATGTGTATGCGCCCCTGTCATGGGATAAACAAAGCTGAGGGAGTGGTTCACTGTCGTAGCCACAGCTTAGCAGGTTCTGACATGCAGCCCACTGATCTGTCATGATTGTGGTTCCTGGCTCCATGTCTGTCAGGATGAGGGGCAGCTATGTATCTGAAAATCTGTAGTTATCAGGGCAGATCTCCACCCTGATTCGCTTGATATCTCGTTCAAAGATACCAGGAATCCAGGTGTCCTCGACGAGACGACCACAGTTGTACTTCCGTTTGCCCACTTTCGCTTCGTCTACTTCCATGATGATTCCATCACTGCCAAGCCTTCTTTCCTCACATTGTGAGGCTACCATAAACTCTGAGACTTGTCTGCAATATGAATACCAGCCGCAAACTGTCTCAGTGGATGTGGTAACATTGCCATGTGAGGTTTCTCCAATCGCCTCATCACAAGACAATCCTTTGGTAAAACAATACGTCAGAATCATCACTCTATCAATAGGAATCTGAGCATAAAAACCACGTACCAAGTGTACGGGAAGAAAACTCATCATTTCCTGAAGCGTGCTTCTTCCAACACCTAAATTGTCTTAAACAATGAGACGCATCGACACGTAGAGTCATGAGATGGCCCTCAGAACATCTTTTAGAGGTGGGAAACAAACCCTGTCGCTCAAACCAGGAAATAGACATTTCCTCATCCTTCCGAACTTCATTAAAAAACCTTTTCCAGTTGCACATATTAACACAAAAAGCTAAAACAACAGGCAGAAATAATTTACGAGATCACAAGAGCACAGATCAAGAAATAACTTACGTAACACAGGCGCTCAGATCGAGAAATAACTTACGTAACTAGCTATAACATATTGCACGTGGAAGTGCAAGAAGAGTTGAAGTCGTACCATGGCACCATCTATCATTGCTTTCGAAAATTAGCTTCGGGCCGAACGTGGAAGTTTAGCCGAATTTTTACATAAGCCTGTTGTTTTCAATTCTTTATGTAATACCAGCATCAACATCAACCTATGAATGTGGTTTCAGCCAGATGAATCTTATCAAAAACCACTTGAGGCCCTCATTATATAGAAGTCTAAACAATCTCTTAAATATACACATTAATGGGACATCATTTGAAAATTTTGATCCTGCAGACTGTTGGTGGAACAGAAGCATGTACAAGGACATAAAAGAACATTTTGATGCTGAATAATTGAAAATACACAAAAGCTGAACAAATATTCATTAGGTATGTAATATTTACTTATAAATTAATAATAATAAATTGGTGTCCTGCATCTCCATTATAAATCAAAAGTTTCATGGGGATTTTTGAAAATCTGATATAGTCTACATAGGTATTCGTAATACATAGGGGCAGAAATTTATAATTTGTGTCATATAACGCCCCTGTGCACTGTTGAAATGTAAATCATATGCCTTGGTTAGTGGTAAAAAATCCCTGGTTGGTAAGATTTTCCAAGAATTCCCTACCCCAGCTAATAGTAGACTTGAAATTTACTTCATTTCTGCTAGCTTAGGGAAATTCTACGCTAAACAAAAGGAAAATTTTACACGCAATCATTTCCAAACGTTTACCGCGATGAAGTTTGTCCATCTTCAATAAAATATTTTAAATTTAAAATGGCATCTCTATCTACTTTCTCTATATGATACATATTTTATATATATATACTGCAAAACGGTGGAAATTCACGTACTGAAAAAATTCGTTGCCATTACCCGGATAAACCGGTAAACGGGGTAAAAATACCCCTGAAAACTGAAAAAATACCCTCGGAAGAAATACCCCCAGAACAAACGGTTCACTGTAAACTGCCACACAGGAACACTGATGTGTGGCAGTGTTCCGGTGTGGCAATTTACAGACAACCCTGCTATACATCTTTCAGCAACTTAGCCACAAAAGCTCAAGGCGGGGGGGGGGGGTGCTATAAAGATTTCTGTTTCTGGGCTTATATTGAGAACTGAATTGGGAACTCCAAACGAATTTCGCGAAAATGTTCCGTGTAAGCCAAGCGAGAATTGCACTTTAATTAAGAAATAAATTGCCAAGGGTCTGAGGTGCACCTGGTGTTGGCTCAACCCCCAACTTCCATAATATTAGATTCTGTCAGTGTATCCAAGCTGTTGCCCTTGAAGCGCCCGCGAGGTCCGTGAGCTCTGGAAGGGGGGGGGGATTCCCCCAAAATGTTAAAATGGGCGTAGAGCTGTAAACATTAGAACCATGCTTTACATAATGATTCTGTACACGACCACGAATTTTCACGGGGTGGGGTGCAAGTTTCTAAGAGCGCAGACAAGTGTTCAAGGTAAGGGATTTTTTTTTTTTTTTTTTTTGTTTTGATTTGAGGTTTAACGACCACCGTGAGCAACTCAATGGGCTATAAGCAGTCGCCCGTCCCTAATTTAGGGTCACTGGTTCCAGGGAAGGGAGAGAGCCAGTGCCGTAAGACAAACACAACATCCATGCCTCACCGGGATTCGAACCCGGACCCCGTTCGGACGAATGATCAGAGGCCATCGCTTAGACCACTGCGCCACCGGGGCGGCGTAAGGGATTTGCTCGCAATTTCTATGCTTCATGTTGTGCTTAATGATAAACTATGTATGCCCTTCCCCACTCCCCCAGAAATTTGGTGAAGCCTGTGAAAGGGATACGAGGTGCTTGGTTTGGAGGGCTCTACCCCCAACTTCCGTAATTTCATATTCTGTACCTCTAGAGTCGGTCAGCATATCCTCGATGCTATCCCTGAATAGCTCTTAGAAACTGGGGGGGGGGATACCCCACCCTCCTGAAAATTCGTGGTCGTGTACAGAATCATTATGTAAAGCATGGTACTAATGTTTACAGCTCTACGTCCATTTTAACATTTTGGGGGAATCTCCCCCCCCCACCCCCAAGCTCACGAACCTCGCGGCCGCTTTAAGGGGAACAGCCTGGATGCACTGACAGACTCCAGCGGCCCAGCCTAGACTATAATATTACGGAAGTTTGGGGTAGAGCTCCCCCACCCCACCACCACCTAGGGTACCTCGGATCCTCGGCAATTTATTTCTTCAAATTAAAGTACAATTATCGCTTGGCTTACATGGAACGTTTTCGCGAAATTCGTTTGGAGTTCCCAATTCAGTTCTCAATATAGGCCCAGAAACGGCAATCTTTATAGCACCCCCTTGAACTTTTGTGGCCAAGTTGCTGAAAAGATGTGTGACAGGGTTGCCGGTAAATTGCCACACCGGAACACCGCCATACATCAGTGTTCCTGTGTGGCAGTTTACAGTGAACAGTTTGTTCTGGGGGTATTTTTTCCGGGGGCATTTTTTCCGCTTTTCACTTTTCAAGGATATTTTCTCCGAGGGTATTTTTACCTATATCCGGATAAGCCACCATAAGGAAAAACCATTACTAAATCCACTGTAGCTTAGTTTTTCATGTTCTTCTAACTTTAAATGTACACAAAATATAAGGAAATTATAGCTGGCCCACAGAAATTGCTGACTGAAAGTTACAATAGTTTGCAAACGTTATAAAAGAATGAATCGCGGACACTTACCGACCACCAAAATACACCCTATTATTTACGATTACATAATAATTGTTTTCCTCATTGCGTGACTTGACGTGACTGTTGATCCAAGGCTTTAGATATATCTTATGGTATTGATCTAAGTGTTTCGTTGTCGCATGCAATTGCTTGAGAAAGAAAAGAGATAAAGAAACCTTAGAAAAAAGAAAACAGTTGCTTCTACCCCCCTTTTTTTCTGTAAGTAATAGACTAGAAAATAAAACCTATAAATTTCCAAAATCCGTGGATATAAATAATATATTATCGTAAAAATACAAACTTCGCGCTGTTGTTACTCAAAAAGCAAATAATTCCGTCTTATGCACGATTTTTAATAACTTGAAAGTTATCAAATATTTTAAAATTTGTATATTTAGTTAAAAACACATTAGCACTTTCGAATTCACTAGAATCCTTCATCAGATGTATGTTAAAAGCAAAATGGTACTGAAAGAAACCTGCAAGTCACATGTTCTTTATGTACAACTGACGCCATACTGAGAACTACACTCATATATATATACGTGCTTCTCGTTCGGTGCAGTACAGTAATTTCACTAAAATTTTACCAAAAAAATATATTTTCCGTTATCCTGCAGTTATGCTAAGCTATACAAGGTCGTCCCGTTGCGTGTGCTTGCCATTCTGACTCGTGCTGTTGTATTGGTTGCATCCTTTGCAAGTGAACTGTGCCTCGGAGAAAAGTTCGGAAGCTATTCGAGCAGTTGGAGGAGTTCGACATGGGCCGCGTCGTCGGGCTACGGGATGGTATTAACGCCGTATTGTGCGCCATACCGGTCGTGCGGATATCACTATAGCAAGTTGTTTGCGGCAGTAGATAAAAAATACACGCAGCAGGGTCAGGGCCAAATTTAACTACTGCAGCGCCCTTGGGCACCAAGAAATTTTGCGCCCCCTCTTTTCCAAACTTCATAAGCCTATATTGTAGAATATCAAAGCATAATAAAACAAACATAAATGTCCTGGCAAAAATACTTTATTCACTCAACAGTAAAAAGTAAAACAATTACAATCAGCGGATTAATGATTTACGTCTTGTTTTTTTCATTAGCAAATTTGTCTGTAACATTTTCAATGGCAAGCACAGCAAGGTTGACCAAGCGTTGTTGGATTTGAGATGAACGTAAATAATTTGTAACCCTCCCAAGTGCTGAAAAGGACCTTTCAGCTGAGCAGTTTGTAGCAGGAGTACATAAATAAATCTTCAAGGCAATATAGAAACATTGGGATATAAGTCTAAAATAATTTTAGTAATCAGAAAAATAAATTTGTTTAACAGTGGTAAAGATAGGCTATTATGCCCCTCTTCTAAGAGAAAACTTTTCAGATGGATACATCCTGTTCCAAATGTTTCTTTTATATCTGATGAGTAAATAGGTTGCAATTTGTCAGCTGATTTGTGAAATTCATCAGGATTAGTTTCTGTGAGGTTTGACAAAAATAAGAATCTTTCAGAAAATTCGTTGTAAACAGATATTCGGATTTTTAATTCTGTTGACAATTTGTGCAATATTTTCATATAACTGGCCTGCATGATACAATTTACATAATTTTCATTGTCAGATTTCGTTCAAAATATGACTCATCAAAGAATCTCTTACGCTTTTTAATTCGTTTAGGCCTATTTTCCTCTGTTTCTACTACTTGTTGAATGTTTTGAATTTTTTTCTCCAATGCTCTTATAAACTTCAAATGACAGTTTCATTCCATTCAGAAAGGTAATGATAGAGTTATACAATATGACAACAGTACCAACATCCATTTCCTCAAATTGTAATTTTTCACTTACAGCATTGAATCTTTCCATAATAGCTCCCCAGACTGCAGCCATAAAAGTAATTTCAGAAGAGTACAGCTTTTTCAAAATTCCCCTTGCCTCTTGTCGAGTGACGGACTTCTCATTTTCATCTTCTTTTATACATTTTAGGGCTTTAATAATGGTTTCAAAAATCACTGTTTAGATTTTTACATGCTTCTTCTCGTGCGGACCATCTTGTTACTGAAAGTGTTTTGCGAGAAAGGTTTCCCGATGTGAAAAATGACTCTAAAAACTTCCAACAATGGGCTGATGCTGAAAAAAAATTGAACAGATTTTGTAGCACCTCAAAGAAGGTCAATTTTTTTGCAACAGCCACTACCCTCTGGAGAACACTGCAACTTGTTGCCAGCCTGAAACAAGTAGCAGCGCTCGATCCCACTATTAGCCGCCCCGGTGGCGCAGTGGTCTAAGGCGTTGGCCTCTGATCATTCGTCCGTAAGCGGTCCGGGTTCGAATCCCGGTCAGGCATGGATGTTGTGTTTGTCTTACGGCACTGGCTCTCTCCCTTCCCTGGAACCAGTGACCCTAAATTAGGGACGGGCGACTGCTTATAGCCCATTGAGTTGCTCACGGTGGTCGTTAAACCTCCAATAATAAAAAAAAAAAATCCCACTATTAAGGGAGTGGGCTGAACACGGTACGAAAAATGCCAATGAATTGGCCTCTTTGACTCTTGCTTGCAGGCCAAAATATATCCCAGACATATTAACAGCGTTGTCGTACGTTTGGCCCCGACAAATACTTGTCTAACTCGTGGATTGAAAAAACATTAATCACGGCATTAGCCAGGTCTTTACCGGCATGTCCAGGATTTTTAAGAACTGTAAAAAGCGTTCTACTGCATCTTTTTTTTTCTTTCTTTTATTGGAGGTTTAACGACCACCGTGAGCAACTCAATGGGCTATAAGCAGTCGCCCGTCCCTAATTTAGGGTCACTGGTTCCAGGGAAGGGAGAGAGCCAGTGCCGTAAGACAAACACAACATCCATGCCTGACCGGGACTCGAACCCGGACCCCGTTCGGACGAATGATCAGAGGCCATCGCTTAGACCACTGCGCCACCGGGGCGGCCGTTCTACTGCATCACACCTTATTTGTTTACATATCTGACAATGAAGCTAACTTGGTCATTATGTGTTATGTCCGGTGTGGAATCCACAATAATTGCAAAATATTTGGATTATTTCACTTCAGCCGCCCCGGTGGCGCAGTGGTCTAAGGCGCTGGCCTCTGATCATTCGTCCGTGAGGGGTCCGGGTTCGAATCCCGGTGAGGCATGGATGTTGTGTTTGTCTTACGGCACTGGCTCTCTCCCTTCCCTGGAACCAGTGACCCTAAATTAGGGACGGGCGACTGCTTATAGCCCATTGAGTTGCTCACGGTGGTCGTTAAACCTCCAATCAAAAAAAAAAAAAAAAAAAAAAAAAGATTATTTCACTTCCCTTACTATTGCATTGATGACTGTTTTTGCCATAATTTGTATGAGCTCCTCATAGGTACCAAATGATAAGTATGAAGTCTTACCTTTACCATGATTTCCATACTGGACTATGTGACAAATTCTGCTATAAGCTCCAAGCATATCATAAAATTTCCATTCTGTACAGAACCAAACATTTCATCTGCACCCCGGAATGGTAACCCACGAGAGGACATTTTATTTTACAACAGCCACTACCCTCTGGAGAACACATCTCCAATATTTAACTTCTTCTTCAACTGACACAGTACATGTCTGTCAACTCTGCACAGTTCATTGCCCTGTTTTCTAAACATCAACACACAATCAAGATGAGAGTGGGAACTCTCATGTTCTGTCACCCGATTACCAATCATTAAAGCCACTTGCAGCAAATTGTGATGTCCTTCCAAAAAGTTTACATGGAGCACAAAAAGCAGCAGGAATACACTAGATCGTCACGTTTCATAATGTCTCCATTTAAAAGTTTGCGTTCAAACAGCGCGGTTGTCAGGACTCTGTGTTTGTCTGGAAAAATCCGCTTAGAATTAGAAAAATTGCTGCCTATATTTTGATTCAAGCCATTTGGGGCAAAGTAGTCCCGTGTGACATTATTTATCACCCAATGAGGATGTAGCAGAAACGTGACTTTCAGATTGGCAACGAGCCTTAGTAACGTAAGTGAAGGACAAGCAGTCCTAGTGTTGGCGTCTTACTTTGAAAACTGAACTTCCGAGTACAAAATGCGGCAGCTGGAAAAAATTAATGAGCTCGAAGGAAAAGATCCGTATATGCTGAATGCAAGTATCTCCGAAGGCGACGCGAAAACTTTTCCGAGTGCACAAATAGTAAATATTTTCTATTACTTCGTCTTGGTCGAAGCGCCTTTACCGCAGAACATTGTGAGGCATATAAAAGTCTCGAAGCATATAACAATTTCTCATCGTGGATATTCTTTTACATGGTAATTTAGTGTGATCACTAATTTGTGAGTAATTAACAACTCGTCCATAAAAAAGGGTTTTTCTACGCTCTAGGAAGCTATTTCCAAGACTTTGAAAAATTTAGAGCAAAATCTGTTTTTTTACACAAAATTGTGGTAAAAAAAATACAGTAATTTTGATTTGTTCACTAAATTGTTTATCCGTTAATAAATTTAGCAGCATAATCCCAGTCTGTAAATAGACCTAGACATCAAAAATAATTTTATTTGGACAATAATTTTAGACATTGCTTTCATTTTCTCCGCAGAAGTGTGCTTCAGCTCCAGAAAAAAATCCAGGTGTACAAAAAATCAAATCAAAGGTGGTTTGGGAGGAAATATCATATAAAATAAATTAGCAAAATAAAAACCCTTAATACCAACAGTCAAATATCCTTAAAAGGGAAAATACAAAGTGAAAAGCCGAAAACTCGCAAAAAAAGTGAGTCGGGGGGGGGGACTGTGTGCCCCCCGAGCTCTCCTAAAAAAAATACAGAAGACAGAAGAACCAAAGAGATTTTAGAAGAGTTGTTGAAAAAATAATCAGTAGCAATGAAATCTACTAAAAAAAAAAAAAAAAAAAAAAAAAAAAAAAAAAAAATAGCCAACACCTTTTAAATTTAACTTGAAAACTTTGAATCAAGGAGTGAAACGTCTGGCCCAATAAGTGCAAGCACTGCACGCCAACAGCATTTATACAAGTAAAAGATAAATTCTCTGCCTTACCAGAAATCCCTGATTTCTGGATAAAACTAACCTTTAAAAGGTTTTCTGCCTTGGAAGAGTCTAATCTTCAATAAAAAAAGCGCTTTCTAAGCTCTGGAAAGTGATCTCCCTTCGTTTGGCAGATAAGTGAATCTTTTCGGTACTGCCTTTCGAGACAGCAGCTGGCAGCCTAAAAAGAACTCCTCTATAACCACAAATCAAATTTTTATAAACACCGACCGCTAATGATCGCACTTTACACACTAACTGCAGGACATTTCATTTAGCTATGCGTGTCCTTCAAGAACTTGCAAGGACTGTTGCCACTTAACTGAAACTTCTCGATGACGTCACGTGCTACATCCTCATAGAACGGGTCATCGTTTGGTTTTAAAATTTCGTTTTCTTTCAATACTAGATCGTCTTCATTACCTACAATAGACCTACTTCTACTGGGAACACTACTAAAAGTAGGTGCACAGTCATCAAGTTTGTCTGAATGCAATGGCCGATTTCGCATCAAACGTTATGTCATTGGCAAGCACGGCACAATCTCACGAATTCGGGCATGAGGATACGAAGTTGGGTTCGCATTCGCGCTTTGATTCGGTACCGGCTAAAATACACACAAATATGTATGTGAATTAGGAATTAAATAAAATTCTTCTAATTCAGGTATTTTAAATTTCCCATAAAAATACGGCAGCACAAAGCTTTTCTTCGTGTAATTCCTTTTTCTTTCAGCGAGCAAATTTTTACACTAAATTAGGGCATGCATTACATACAACGACCGCACGCTACTTACTGCCTACGAAGTTTCGTGTGTAATTTTGGGTTGCAGAAACATGTTAATAACAAACTTACTGCCTGCGGAGTTTTGAATTGCGTAATTTTGGGTTGCAGAAACCATGTTAATACCAAACCGAAGAGCATTAAGCTCCACAGAAGAGTCAAGTTTCCGATTTTAACGTTTTTTGTTTTGTTTTGAACTTTCATTAACGTTGAATCAGGACCACATTGTGCAGGTGACCAGTTTTTTTATGTAAAGACAGCAGTAATGTGAAAAATCAGCATGCAAACCACAAATCTTGACTTTAAATATCAGAAGAACTAGTAAAGGAAATTATGTGAACAAAATAACATTGAAATTAAATTATATTTAGTTACCTCTTTCTATGTAGGCAAGTCTACATGAAGAACTCAGCTATTGATTTCTACATGTGGCACCTTTGTGGCACTGCATTCTTTTTGCCTCTCCATCCATTTCATTGTTGCTTCAAAATCGCTTATGCATACCTACCAACTACTACGGAAAGTTTGTAGTTTCTACGGATTTTGTTGTGACTACGGAACTCACTGTCAGAACTACGGATTATACTAACTTTAATTTGGTTTATTATTTTGCTATTATTTTATGATATACACTATATTGACAAAAATCACCAGACACCTAGAAGAGAAACATAACGTAGCATTTATTGACATACATTAGTAAAGTGTCGATCCACCTTTGGCCTTAATGAATGCACTGACCCTTCGAGACATGTTTTCGACAAGGTTTTGGAACACAGCGATAGGTATGCGCTTCCATTCAGTACATAATGCTGTGCCGCTAACTGTTGCTTAGTAGTAGGCCTTGGTTCCAAACTTCTTATGCGACGCTCTTATTCACCCCATAGGTGCTGTATGGAATTAAGATCAGGGCTCTGTGCTGGTCACTCCACACAAGATACGGAATTATCGTCAAACCTACAGTCCTTGCTTTATGGCTCGATGCATTATCCTGTTGGTACCAACAAGGCTCGGTTCCATAGTACTGCCACAGAGATGGTAGGGCATAATTGTCCAGAATATCGAGGTAGACGGGCTGGTTGACAGATTTGTTCACGATAACCTATGAGCAGGAAAAAAACACCCACACAAGTACACTGCCAGCTCCAAACTTGACCGTAGGAACAGTACACTGTGATAAATAGCGTTCCCCCGGCTGCCGCCATTCCCACACGGCCATCAGACTGATGGATCGTGTATCTGGATTCATCAGTCCACAGGACCCGTTTCCATTGATCTATGGTAGGGCATAATTGTCCAGAATATCGAGGTAGACGGGCTGGTTGACAGATTTGTTCACGATAACCTATGAGCAGGAAAAAAACACCCACACAAGTACACTGCCAGCTCCAAACTTGACCGTAGGAACAGTACACTGTGATAAATAGCGTTCCCCCGGCTGCCGCCATTCCTACACGGCTATCAGACTGATGGATCGTGTATCTGGATTCATCAGTCCACAGGACCCGTTTCCATTGATCTATGGTCCACGATAAATGTTCTTTACACCATGCTAAACGACAAGTAGCATTCTGAGTGGAGATGAAAGGCTTATGAGCAGCCGCACAACCACGGTAATCCATGGAATGAAGTTCTCTGCGAATGGTACGTGTACATACCGAGGTTGCAGCATTTACTCACATGTACATTGAGGTTTTGTGCAGTACTCCGTAGATTGGCTGTAACGACTCTGCTCAGGCTTCGACGTCCTCTATCACTGATTTTCTTTGATCTGCCGGTACGTTCTGAAGCTTCAGGCATCCCAAGTGTCTTCCACTTATTCAGTACATCCAAAACAGTTGACTTGGGTATGTTTAAACGCCTCTCGGTTTCTCTTATGGACAACCCACTAATATGACACTCAACAATCTTTCCTTTCTCAAAGCCAGGTTATCTCCCGCCGCGATATTTTCACTCAACCTCACAGTGCGATATGATCGCGGTCAGCTGCAGGCTTGTTTTTATACTGTTTGCAGCTGTACTGCGCATCTTAACAACGCAGCGGATTAGTTCATTTGCTTTTGAAGGGGTGTCCGGTGAATTTTGTCGATATAGTGTACATGAGGTAAGCGGAATCCTGCTTGTTGTGTCAGCATTTAGATCATTCTCAAGATGGATGCAAAATAAAAGAATTGGGGGGGGGGGGGGGGTCGTTTTCCGTCTAGTGACGGTATTTCATGTTTCAAAACCGGTAGTTAAATAGAGTAAAAAAAATTACCAAAAACGTAATTTTTTTCTTCCGATGTCGCCTTTGTGTCCAGTATTCTTGTTAAATATCATTTTACTGCATAAATGTTTGTATTTGAGCTTAAAACTCTGGTCAACAATTTGCGAAAATTTCCGCGTAATCTTCAGGCATTGTATTCTTGTGCGAGTTCTAAGAATTCCGCCCCGTTCTTTATTATTTTAGTCATTTACGAGATCGATGCACAAGTGAACAGAATTTCCATTTTTACGAAAATTTCTAAAACGGAAGGTCGACGGAGTTAAGATTTTTTCGGTAATCGTAATTTCTTTTTCTTACGAAGTTGCCTCTGTCCAGTATTATTGTTAAATAATATTTTTATTTCAGCTTGAAAATTGGGGGAAATTTCCAAAACCAGAAGTTGGACAGAACAAAGATCTCCACCCCCACCCCCACCCCAACACGAGGTTTCCACTCTTCTGCGTTGTTAAATACCTCCCGTCCCATAAGTTTTTGCATTTAAACTTGAAAAGGGAGAAGGAAATTCCCCAAAACGTAAGTGACGAATTCGGAATTTTTTAAAAATTGATGCATTTTTTATAAATTTCGGGTTTCCCGTCTGTCAAGCGTTGTGGAGTTCTGAACGCATGTGACTGATTTTTCTGGTTAAAGTTTAGAACTTATATCTTGCAATGTTACCTATCGTGCTCTTGCCAGGGAAATCAACTTTGTGTTTCTCATGTGTTAAGTTTGTTTCATTAGTGTCCTTGTTTGTTGTATGTAACGTTTTGTTGTGGTGGGCATTTTTTTCACAGAGATGGATCGTTTCGTAAAAAGCATGTATGTAGTTACTACAGACAAGGCTCTTCCCAATGTTGGCAGGTATGCTTATGACTCAAACTCTCCCCCATGCCTACTGAGACAAAGAACCCCATAATCTGACTCCCAGTATGTGACAGTAATTCTCCTCAGCATAGTTGTGATGGCAGTTGATCCTTCGTCGACGAACGTGTCGTAAATCTAGTAGGATGTGGCGAATGTTCCTTACCACAGTCAAATACATTCCCATCATGTGGTCAACGTGTACCCAGAAGGAAAATATGGTTGGAGGTTGGCACACAGAAACAAGTTGGTCTTCAGAGATAGAATGCTTTTGTGAATTGACAGGGCAAGAGAGAGGTGTCACAAAAAATGCTCTACAGCACCAAATGCAGTATCAAGAGATAATATGGATAATTGGACATCCAGATAATCAATGCTCTACTGCACATACAGGGGTTGGACAGAATAATGTGAAACCTACGAAAAGAAAGTTTTACATACCTAGTAGAGTGTGGGACCAACCACCTTTGGCATCCAAAACATCCTGAATCCTCATTGGAATGGACGCATACAAATCCTGGATGGTGGTTAGTGGGATGTTACACCATTCTTCATGCAGACTCTGCTCCAAGTCCGGGAGAGATGCAGGAGGATAACAGGATCTTAGTCTGTTTTCCAACACAGACCACAGCGGCTCGATGATGTTTAAGTCTGGTGATTGGGAAGGCCAAGGAAGGTGTGCAAGTTTGTCCTCATGTTCCTTAAACAATGATTGGACATTCCGAGCTCTGTGAATTGGGGGGTTGTCATATTGATAGATGGCATTCCCTGCAGGAAATGATGTCTGAGCCATTGGATGGACTTGGTTGGCCAAAATGGTTTCATGCGTTCAACCTGTCATCCGTCCTTTCAAGGTGATCAGGGGACCTGCTGAACACCACGATATGACCGCCCAGAGCACAACAGAACCACCACCATGCTGCACTGTTGGGAGCAGACAGTCTGGGTTGTAAGCTTCTGATGGTGTTCTCCATACGTAAATACCTCCAGTGGTGGGAAATAGTGTGAATGTGGATTCATCCGACCACATTACAGGCTTTCATGCACTAGCAGTTCATGTTGTATGCTCTTCGCCCCACTGCTGTCGGCGATGTGCATTCACCTGGGTCACCAAGAGGTTTTGCAATAACAGCTCTGCCATGAATATCTTGTTTATACAGTTCCTTGCGCACTGTTTTTGTTGATACTGGGGTCTGGAGATGCAGACTGAGCTCCACACTAATTTTCGGTGCCGTGGTCTTTTTATTATGGGTAACAATCTTCTTTAATGCTCTCCTGTCTCTATCAGTCAGGGTAGTTTTCCGGCCGTTCTTGTACTTTGCAGACAAGGTTTTGCCACAAACACAGTATGCTATCATGATGCTAGACACAGGAGATTTTGATACCTCTACTCTACTACCCTGATGACTGTTGTCACGGAGGCACCAACTAGCCGGCCACCAACTATTAGCCCTCTTTCGAAGGCCGTTAGGTCTCTCATTTCGTCATTACCCTGAAAAATTTGCAACAAGACAATAAAACTTAAACAAGACCTTGAGGTTCTTAACAAAGCTATTACAACCAAAAAGTGCTTATTGCGATGCTTACCTTTGCTTATTGCGATGTACACAGCTGCATTAAAAATCACGTCTCTGAGCGTGGTATTCACATTATTCTGTTCAACCCTTGTGTATATGTTTCTTAATCTTTTTTAAAATGCTATAAATATATTTACATCAAAACATCAGGGTATTGCCAATTTTTTAAGTGCTTCTCTTTACTAGTCTAAGAACTGTGTCATTGTATACACAAAGTAGACTCTGATACAATGGGTTTCTTCTTCTTTTTTATAAAATCCTAATAAGGAATGCAAGAGCAGTTTACTTCACATAGTGACAACATAAATCATTGCTTCATGGGAGTTTATTCAAGTCATTCCCGAATGATCATTCAAACAAACGAGCATTTGTACCAACACTCGCGGAGTAAATAATTCATTGCTGGAATCTCACGTGTATGACCAAAGCAGTTTCAAAGCAACAACTCTTGGTGGAAAACTGCCCAAATGAGCAAGAGTTCACCACCATTCACCATGAGCTGGATAAAGGCGAATGATTCGGCCACAGTATTCAAATGAATGGCACTTACATTCTTATTCTTAAGTTACACCATATTCCTACGTGACTGCTGATTGTTCACTAACATAATGGTTGACAAATATTAATTCTTAACATTACTTTTCTTATTGGGAATTTGTTTCCAAACTCATGCAGGCAGAAGAAAGTTAAACACACTGCGACTTCTGTATGTGTTGCAGTAAAATTATCATTCACAGTGGTGTGAAGGAGAACCATTGCTAATCCATGGCTAAGAGCCATTTGTTGTGAACGAATTGTACAAGAATGGCCCATCACTACTAAAGAGCAATTCAAAACTATGTTTGCAAAACAAAAGCATCGCATCATAGATTGGCTGAGTGTTGTTCAGACCATTTTCGAGCACTTTAACTGGTCAAAGTTGGCACCACTTCACAAGTGTGCAGAAATTATTAAGAATCCGTTAAGGGAACCATCTTTGGTAACCAGATCAGTGTAGCCTTAACTAACAGACTAGCTGTTAAATGATTTATCATTAAATGATTCAATCATCAAAGAAAGTTTAAGTGGAATGTTTTAAAATAAACCTGTCATTACACCAATCAAGCATCCTGTATTTCAAAGCAATGATAAGAGTAAAATGTAAGGCCTAAACCAAAGCTGCAGAACACTTTTATTTTACAAAGTAGGAGTCAATATAAATATATTATCTATAGGGAAAGGCTTTACATCAGAGAATTCCTTAATGTTTCATCACATAGGAATGACAATTTTGGAATCACTGGATCTTCGGGCACCACTGGATCAATTACATTGCGAGAATCTTCTTCAGTGGGATCGTCTAATGCGCACAGAAGGTTGTCATTCTCATAAGTTGGGAAATAGAACCTGGAAATCAAAATGAAACAAATCAATCTCATAAGCTAAATATTCTCAAAATTTTTGTAACTGAAACACAATTATGTAAGAAGATTTTCGCTGCAACAGTTTACAAGACTGGTAAGTTTTCTTGCACATTGGGGAAACAACTGTGCAAGTCAGGTTTTGCCTCATAATACTAATTTTAAGTTTTGTGGTACTAGTCAATATTTTGCAAAAAACACTGTTTTGACATTTCTCAAAAAAAAAAAAAAAAAGAAACAGATGGATATTAAGTACAAGTTTACGTTGTGCACGTTTTTTTTTTTTTTTCAAGATAAAACATACGTATTAAGAAAAAAGGAAGAAAAACATGAAACACATGCATGGTGAATGATGTTGGGGTTTACCATTTTCCAGGATTTACACAAATTTGTCAGAATTTATACAATCTGAGAAAACAATTGCAAGTTATGAGTTGGGAAGTAAGAGAAGGAAAAGAATCTGAAAAAAAAAAAAGGAATCATTTGATTAATTTTGGTAACTGATCTAAAGATGGGGCAGAAAAATCACAGATGTGAACAGAGGGCAAAGAATGCCTGCCATGCTCCCCTTAGTATGGCATTTCTATGATCATTCAAACTGAAAAAAAAAAGAAAAATCTTAAATAGATCTTGGATCAGTAGACGACAATCACAGGGTTCCCACAAAATGCTTTCCTGGTCATAAAGTAAATGTGCACACACTAAAAGAAAGCTATTTAGAAAAGTCATTAAAGGCCACTGAACAATGCAAATGTGTAGCTACTAACTTTTCAAAACGAAAAAAACAAACAAAACCTAGTTGTGTTTTTGCATTATAGCACATATATTTTTACTTAGATTTTAATGTTATTAAACAGCTTTTCTTGTGTTTAAGAAGCTGTAGGATTATTTCAACAAACACTGAATACATTTTGTTTCATGAGAGGGAAAAGGTGGTAGGTAGATCTTATAGGTTTTTTTTACACGATTTGAGAAAATAATTGCAAGAGTAGAGACTTGGGAGGTAAAGAGAAGGAAATGAACCCAAAAAGAGAAATCATTAGGCTAATTCTGGCAACAGATCTGAAGACGGTGCAGAAAAATAGCAGATGTGAACAGACGACGAAGAATGCCAGCCATGCTTATAACAGGGTAAGTCATAAGTTCGTAGCATTTTGGGGTACAATGTTCAGTCCAGTACTACATGTTGACCACATATGGCTATTCGGCAAAATACAGTCCATCAGAGTCTATAGTCCTTTATCCACGTTCAGTCAAAGGTGCAATGCAGTTGCGATACCAGGCAGCTGGCTCGGATGCAAAAAACTCGGTGATGTCATCTTTTACAGCCTCCAAGGACTGTCTGCCGGCCAAGAAGTGCACTGCGGAACGAAACAGGTGAAAACCCCAAGGGGCAAGATCTGGGCTATGGCTAGGTGTGGTAAGGTTTTGACGCCATCCAAATCCTGAATTTTCTGGCAGACAATCCATGATTATGACATGGGGCATTGTTGAATTGTCGGATGACCTTCTTTCAGTTCACCGTTGTGGGGTAGCACTGTCATAGAATGTCGTATACGTATTGCAGCTGGTCGGCATACAGATTGCTATCGATGGTCCGACCATGTGGCACAAGCTCCCAATGGCCAGGACACCGTGAAATTCCATCATATACACAACATTCTCTTCACTTCAAAACATCCTTTCTGAACCACTGCTTGAGCCTCATCCTCTGGCTGCAGTCATTGGTTTCCAGTATCAGAATAACGTAGGAAGATCCACTTCTCATCATTCGTTACGATTCTCTGCCAAAACCGGTCTTCACATGGATTTTGCAGCAATTCTCAACACAGAGTGACACACTTTTTAGCTCAACTCATGGGGAACCATTTGCAGATGTCTGGAGTAAAAACTGAGCTGGTATAGGTGACAAATGATGGTGGTTTGTGAAGTACGGACCTCCTCTGCTAATTGTCGGGTGCTGGTTCTTGGGTGCTGGTTCTTGGGTGCTGTTTCAACAGCTAGATGCAGGGCTTTGGTGTTGGTGGTGACTGATCTCCCACACCTCGCTTTCTCAACGAGCTCTGTGTTCCTGGACCAAAAGCGTTGAAACCATTTTCTAGCTGTTGCAGGGTGCACTGTCACGTCACCTTCTACATTACAAAATGTTCTTTGTGGAAGCTGTCACGTTCAACCCTTTTTTCCAATAATGGTGCAGGAACACACAAACAACAAGTTTCTCCTCCAACATTCTCGTCTCGTACGAGTGGCACACATGTATTGGGCCCGGCGCATGCCTACCTGTCTGAACAGCGGAGCACATCACCCAATCAGGCGTGGGACACATTCCACCTTACTGTGCATATTGCACCTATTCGGCAGAGCTTCTCCATCTGTACCATGAAATGCTGCGAACTTATAACTCACCCTGGTAGTTCCTAAACTAACTTTATAGTTCCTGAAGCAGTGATGACTTTGTAGTTCCTAAAGCAGTGATGACTTTCAAGGATGAATTTATGCACCTACTAATTTCACCATCTGATTTGTTTTCTCTGTCAAACATGCTTCCTAAATATACAAATTCATTCACCTGGTAGCCGATAAAGATCAGGTGAATGAATTTGTATATTTGGGAAGCATGTTTGACAAAGGAAACAAATTAGATAGTGAAATTAGTAGGCACGTGAATTCCTTTTTGAAAATCAGAGCTGCCTTAGGAGGATTTTGCAGGAATGACGGGTTCTACAAAATTCCTGAACGGCAGTTTATTAAAGTGTAATTGTTCCTTCCCTGATGTATGGCAGTGAAACCTGTGCACTGCAGAAGAGACATAGGAGTCACTTGAGTGCTGGTGAAATGCATTACTTATGGGAGTTTATGGAAAGACAGGTTCTGATCATGCGAGGAACAAAGATGCATTGCAGATCAGTAATGTGAAGCTAAATGTTGTTAGTAAGGTGGAAACAAATATTCTCAGGCGGTTTGGCCATGTTGAAGGAATGGGTAGTGAGATGCTTACTAAGAGATTTTATACAGCCAAAGTAGCAGGGGAAAACGGTAGAGAAAGGCCAAGGAAATCATTGAAAGACTAGATTCAAGAATATCTTGACTCTAAGCCATAGCTGCCAGCGATTGCAGTGGTGCTGTGAACGTCGAAACTGGAGTGCTGAATGGAAGCATATTATGTTTTCGTACGAGTCCAGATTCAATCTAATGCATCATGACAGGAAAATCCTTCTTCGCAGATACCGTGGTGAACAGCATCTGGAAGGCTGTATTGTGCAGCGCAATACCAATCCCACACTAAGCATGATGGTCTGGGGCGCTATTGCATTTCATTTATGCACTCGCCTACTACGCCTCACAGGCAAGTTGAACAGCCAACGCTACATCATGGAAGTGTTGGAAGCTGAACTTATACCCTTCCTTCAGACGATCCTGGGAGCTGTTTTCAAACAAGACAATGCCCAACCCCATGTTGCTCCTACTGTCCAAGACGTACTCTGTATGCATCAAGTCACTCGTTTTCCCTGGCCTTCTTGCTCGCCAGATTTGTTGCCTATAGATAATGCCTGGGGTGTCATTGTGCAACGACTGGCTCACGTGGCCTCACCACCTGTCACAACCAACGAATTGTGGATGCTTGTAGAAGCAGAATGGAATGCAATACGGCAGAAGACCATCCCAACTCTGTTTCATTCGATCCCACAGCATGTGGGGCCGGTTATCACCGCCCATGGTGGATTTACTTATTACTACTTTTTTGGCTTTCCTCATTACGAACTGGTATGTAATTGTGATTGTTTTCAGCTTGTACCATAACTAATCACTCCCATAAATTTCATTGTGATTTCTTGTTTCTTTCTTGGTGTTGCAATTTCTATTAACAGCAGTGTATAATATGATATGGACTTACAGTTTCTCAAGACAAACCCTACAACTGCAATCTTTTTTCTCTCCATACCCACTAATATGAGTTTTGCATTTATTCTAATAAACAGATTACTCTAGTGAAGGCCATCATATGTTACTGTTGCCACAGCATCAATTCTTCTCTTACTCATTCTGACTCTATCTTGTTTCCACCCACAGTATTTATTGCATATTGATATTAAATATACATTAGTCATTTCCCTAGGCCTTTCATAATACCCAGAATGCATACATCTTGCTCACTCCCCCACCCCCAAAATAAGCAAACACCTGAAAAGGTTTTTGCAAGTTTTAAAAAGCAGGCACCACAGCAGATTTCTTTATAGCAGCAAAAGAAAGAAGCATGTTTTAGTTCTGAATGGGAATCACTTGCAATTTATACTTTTTTATATACAAGCACAATTTTGTTTGTCAAGTGGGCACAGCTCTTCCCATGCCATCTTAATATTAAGTTACCAGAGTAAAAAAAATCTTCACCTGTGGTTAAGAATGTACAGTGGCAAAATATGTTAACATCAATTATTGATTCTTAGTCATAAATTTTGACATAGTAGCCTGACTACTGCTTGTGAAAGGATTTTTTATATGTTTTTCAAGGCAGTTAGAGAAACATGCTAGTGTACTCTCATGTAATTGCTCAACAATTTTGAAGAAAAGTCACAGAGTATTCACATTACAGTAATACCCCAAAGTTACATAATAATTTAGTCCTAGATCAATGATGTAATTTGAGGTAAATTTTTCCATAGGCACAATGCAAAAATGGGTAGGGTTATACTAGACAATAATTTTTAACAAAAAAAATAATAATAATAAAAAAAAAGAAGACCATATTCGTTTGTACTTAATGAAAATTTAGTGGTAACATGAGTAGAAAGGAAATTTATGACAATTGTCAGTGTCAATTACAACAAAGATTATTAGTACTTACATAGACTATATTCATAATTATGAAATTGGATGATCTTGTGGCAATGCAGGAGTCTTTGAAGACTGGAAAAAATTCAGCACTGAAGTCTGGAGCAACAAAAAACCTTACCTTTTTTCCCTTAGAATCTCCTCATAGAAGGCAAGCATCCTTTTTATTCCTTCTCTGGTTGTTGCTATTTGCTGCTCATCAGAATCAATGTCCTCAAGGATCTTCATCCCAGCTTTGATGAGACTTAGACTCACATTTAATTTTGAAACTGTCATTGTTCTTTCTATAGACTTATGGTCAGATTCCTCAGTTTCTCCAAGAACGCTTTGGTTCCGAATTTCCAGATGATTGTTGAGGTCATGGGAATTCAGGAGTTCTAAAACATATTCAGCATCGACTTTAAAATTACATATAAGTTCTGTTGCCATTGCAACGATTTCCTCTTATTGCCGGGAAAATGGGCAAAGATTCTTCCAAACAACTTTCATTGTTTTCTTTCTGTAACTTCCTCCTATGAGTCCCCTATGATCATGACTGCCTGCAAGATATTGAGGGTTTTCCAAAAATCCTTCATATAATTCTTGATACCCACATATTACGCATAAGTTACATTAAAATTATAAGTGGTGGGAGGTTTTGGTAGTGACTTCTACCTTCATCAGCCCTAGAATGAAACACGTGGTATTAGCATCAGTTGTTGCCAGATTTAAAAATAGTTTTCCAAATGATAGGTATGTTAAAAGGTGCATCTGTATTGCAAGTGTTAGGAGTAAGGTAAATTTCAATGCTTTCGCGGTACCTGAGGGCTTTCGAATTGCTGAACAGATAGATACGTTTAACATTTTGCCAATCAGAAATTGTGGACGTATCACTGATGGTTAAAACTGAAAGGGAGGTGGAAGGGTTGCCTTTCTTAACATCAGCGACATGTTCCACCAATCGCTGGTTGATGCTTCAGTAAGTACTACCAATGTAGTGGGTAACGCCTGTGGAAGTGTTGACAGGAATAGAGTAGACACCTTGTCTACTCTATACTTTAGACATCTTGTCTAAAATTATACTCTATACTTTTAAACATCTTGTCTATACTTTCTAGACATCTTGTCTGTCAACACTTCCACAGGCGTCCACTCTTACCACCTTGTCTACTCTATCCCTGTCAACACTTCCACAGGCATTACCCACTATATTGGTAGTACTTACTGAAGCATCAACTGGTGATTGGTGGAACATGTCACTGATGTTAAGAAAAGAAACCATTCCACCTCCCTTTCAATTTTAACCATCAGGGATACGTCTGCAATTCCTGATTGGCAAAGTGTTAAAGGTAACGCTCTGTTCAGCAATCGGAAAGCCCCCAGGTACCGCGAAAGCATTGAAATCTACCTTACTCCTAACACCTGCAATACAGACGCACCTTTTAACATACCTGTCATTTTTGGAAAGCTATTTTGAAATATGGCAACAACTGATGCTTATACCATGTGTTTCATTCCATGGCTGATGAAGGTAGAAGTCCCTACCGAAATGTCCCACCACTTGAAATTTTTTTACGAACTTAAGCATGATATGTTGACATCAAGAATTTTTCTAATGTTTTGTGTGTTATGTATTTCACTGCCAATTATTCTCACTATGACAAAAGTTCTTCACTGTCAGTTCCATATCCTCTTTCATGGCTGCACTCAAATTGGCAAAAGAACGTCAGGTGTAATAGGCTTTAAACGTCTTGATCCATTGGTAGGTGGTGTTAGACAGGTGGTGTTTGGAGGCAAAAAAACAACCTTCACTCTTGGATCAAAATCCAGAATTCCAGGTGGGTGGCAGGATCATTATCAATGATCAACATCACCTTAAAAGTTACGTTTTGAGATTGGCAATAGCACTCAACCTCTGTGATAAAATGGTGGCTAAACCAATCTTCAAACAGAGAAGCAGGTACCCAAGCTTTGAAATCTGATTTTCAAATTACTGGAAGACTAGACTTAGACTTGTTCTTAAGAGCTCGTGGATTCTCTGAGCGATAATTCATGAATTGCTTCAATTTGCAGTCACCTGCTGCATTTCCACCAAGCGTTACCATCACCTGATCCTATAATATCTTAAATCCAGGAAGTGTTTCCTCTTCCTGTGCAATAAATGTTTTTCTGGGCATCACTTTCCAGAAAAGTCCCATTCCATCATCATTAAAGACAGTCTAAGAACAATATCCCTCTTCTTCTTCTTCTACCATCTTCAATCGGTGGGGGGATAGAAAGGGCTGCCCTCTTTATCAGCACTTGCAGCCTCATCAGACCCTGCAATGTTGTGCCAATCACAGCGTTGTTTGAACGGATGAAGCAGCTGTTGCTTGGGATGAAGGATTCTTTGTTTGTATCACCGGCTTCCTCCATGAGTCTTAGCAAAAATTAGATTGGCTTTGTTGCAGATGGTGTTTTGATCAACATGCCAATTACTTTACCATCACCTGGTTGTCACACCACATTTTCAATAATGATTCCATTTCAGAAATGAAGCTGTGACATTTCCGAACGATCGCCGAATTCATTGGGTGAGCATTTTTCACCTCAGAAAGGAGATACTTTATCTTTAATAATGGTCCTCACTGTCATCTGGGCTAGTTTCATTTTGGTTGCAATCTGATATGCCTTCATTCCGCCATCCGAAAGCTTGATAATTTTCAGTTTTGCTTCTAAAGTGAAAGTCTTTCCCTTTTTTAAAGGTTTATACACAGGGTTGCCTTTTCGGAGCCATTGTCAAAATTAAGTAAAAAAAACCAGCAAAGTGCATAAATATTAAAAGAGCGTGTAAAAATAATCCTTACTCGACTAACATACGAATCTGTGATTAATACCTACGTACCTCACACCCCAATGCCTCTAGCCGTGTTTGTGTATTCCCCCTCCACACCATTCCTCCCAGATGGTACAGTGAAACATAAATCACCCCTCCTTCCCTCTGAAAGCGTCATGTCAAAAGCGCACAAAAAATATCGTAAACCCCACCCTTTTTTGTACAGTTTGGGCTGAAAGATGTAAGTGTGGGGTGACGTAAGTCAGGGTATCACTGTATACAAATAATTCTGCAATTCCCCTACTACCAGAGACCATGCCCATATAATAACTAAATCTTCCAGCTACCAACAGTCACATTCAAATATGAAATGTTTTTTGGCTTCATTCAAATGTCGTTGAGCTCTGAGCTTTTTGCAGTTAGATATTGAGATCAAATACTGCAGTATCAATCTGACACCTGAAATTGCATTTAAAAAATGATGTCATCTTTGCAGTGCTAAAATGCTGTATTATTTCAAATGTTAGAAAATATGTTTAAATAATTTTGTAATAAACAAAGACATCGCTCTTTCCATGTTTATCAACACATAGCAACCGAAAAAATTGTTATCCGGTCACCGCTGGATATGTACCCCAGATCTCTTGATATCTAGCTGAGTGTGTTCGCCTTACACTACGGTGGCAACAATCAATGGCACTATGTGTGTTTAATGCCCACCAGATGGAGACTTCTCAGTTGCTCAGCCCAAAGCTGACAGATGAACACGCATAACGCCGTTGATTGTTGGCCTCCGTAGCATAAAGCAAACACACTTGACTAGATATCAAGAGATCTGGGGTACAAACCCAGCGGTGACCGTAAAGCAATTTTTCGGTTGCTATGTATCGACAAATGTGGAAAGAGCGATGTCTTTGTTTATTCATTGACGCCATGTATTTAGAGGATTTTCACTAATGGTGTACTTTTCTTTTCATCGAGAAAGCAAGTTTCTTGGTCAAAATGAATGATTCTAAGAGATTCACATTCAAATAAAGATAAAATCTTCATGCCACTGAAAATTGGTCAGCGTTTTCTTGATTCCAAGGGACGAGCATTCACACAAACCTGCAATATTCACATGAATACATACATACATGTCATTAAGCTGTTTTCTGAGATTCAGAGGCTAGCTCCTCAAAGAAAGACCATCTTCCAAGTAAACATTTACCTGATGGAACTAAATTAAAAATTTACTTAAAGTTGGTGTATCAAATGTCTCCATTTACAATGATCTCGGCACACAGCTTGAGCTTCATTAACATTCATCACACAGCACACAAGACCTTTTGTACTTCATACACATAATCTTTTTCTCATGTAGTAAATCCAGAAGCTGGTCCTCCCATGATTTCCTTGGCCTTCCCTCTACCTTTCTTTCCTGCCACTTGAGTTGAATAAATTCTCTTAGTAAGTATCTCATCACTCATTCTTTCAACATGGCCAAACCACCTAAGAATATTAGTCTCCACCTTATTAACAACATTGTGCCTCACATTGCACATCTGCAACACATCTTCATTCCTCAAATGTTCAGAGCGGGTCTTTACCACAAACCCCCTGTAAGTAATGCATCTCCCCAGCACATAAACAACTCCTATGTCTTTTCTTAAGTACCCAGGTTTCACTTCCGTATGTCAGAGTAGGAACAATTACACTTTCATACACAGCCATTCAGGATTTTCTTGAGAACCCATCATTCCTGTGAAATCCTCCTAAGGCAGCCATGACTTTCAATGAAGAATTCACTCGCCTACTAATTTTGTCATCTAATTTGTTCTCTCCGTCAAAGTTACTTCCTTAATATACAAACTCATTCACTTGGTCAATAACTTTGGTTTTCCTTATACTCAGTTTGAATTTCATACAAACTTCGTACATCTGGGACAACATGCTGTGCAATTCACTTTTGCTCTCTGCCAATAGGACTGTGTCATCAGCATAGCACAATCTGCACACACACATATTACCAAGACATAAACCAGCATTATTCATTTTGATATCACACATGCATGCATCCATAAATATATTAACACTGCCAGAAGATGTGCTTCCCAGTTAAAATATAAGATGATTTTATGCAATTCACACTGAAAATAGCCCAGCTTCATTTATCAACCATAAGATCTACAATATAGAGTTTGTTTTTAGAAACATATGCAAGACAACAAGGCAATAAAAAAAGTAAAAAACAAAAAAACCGGAGAGCATCATATGAAATTTGTTTTCTTGCTTTACATAGAAATTTCACAAAATTTTCCAAATATATCACATGAAGAGATCTTGACATACAACTCGGGCTTCACTGACATCCATCACACGCCGTACACAAGGTCTTCTATACTTAATACTTGTAATTTTTTCACATGCAGACACTCCTGAAGCTGATCCTTCCATGACTTCCTTGGCCTTCTTCTGCCTTTCCTTCCTGCCACTTGGGCTAAGAAGATCTTCTTAGTAAGCATCTCATCACTCATTCTTTCAACATGGCCAGACCACCAAAGAATATTAGTCTCCACCTTGCTAACAACATTTTGCTTCACATTACACATCTGCAACACATCTTCATTCCTCACACGATCAGAATGTATCTTGCCACAAAACCCCCATAAGTAACACATTTCTCCAGCACACAAACGACTTGTACGTTTCTTCTGTAGTACCCAGGTATCACTGCCAAACATCAGAGTAGGAACAATTACACTTTCATACACAGCCATGCAGGACTCTCTTGAGAACCCATCATTCCTGTGAAATCCTCCTAAGGCAACTATGACTTTCAATGAAGAATTCACTCACCTATTAATTTTGCCATCTAATTTGTTCTCTCTGTCAAACATACTTCCTAAATATACAAACTCATTCACCTGGCCAATCTCTGTGCCATTAAGGCTTATCTTGCATTCAGTATGAACAGTTCCTCGCTCAAAAACTATAACTTTGGTTTTTCCCTTATTTATACACAGTTTGAATTTCATGCAAACTTCGTACATCCGGAGCAACATACTCTGCAACTCATTTTTGCTCTCTGCCAACAGGATAGTGTCATCAGCATACAGCAATCTGCACACACAAAACATAAACCGGTATTATCTATTTTGGCATCACGCATGCACGCATCCATAAATATATTAAACAGCCATGGTGACATTACACAACCTTGCCTGACTCCTGCATCAATAGAAAACCATTTCAATAAAACACAATTCACTTGTACACAAGCTCTATTGCCAGCGTACATGGTTTTCACATTATTAAGTAGATTTCCAGTAATACCATATTTATTCAGTACCTTTCACAGAAGAATCCTATTTACTTTGGCATAAGCAAAATTAAAGGTTCATGCCGTAAGTTAATAATGTGTAAGTTAATAGAACTGCCCACTGACTGTGAAATGGTTTCTGAATGTGTCAAATGTCAGACCAAGTGAAAAACATTACGAAGAATCGACGCTTCACAATTTCTGATCTTTCAGAACATTTCCTTGAAATTTTGAAATCATAACTGCACAAAATCATTATAGAAAAGCTTCAGTATCACAAAGTGTGTGTACGATGGGTGCCAAAGATGTTGATAGGAAGAGCACAAAATCAAGTGCATGGGATTCCCTTTGGAAATTTTGGGGCGGAACATTGAGTAAGGTGATTTTTTACGCCGTATAATGATGGGAGATGAGACTTGGGTCTCTTACATCACACCTGAATCAAAACAGCAGTCCCTGCAATGGAAACAGACTGGCTCACCCATGGCCAAAAAATTCAAACAGACAATGTCAACGAGGAAGGTCACATGCACTGTCTTTTGGGACAGGAAAGGAATTTTGTTGGTGGAATTCCTGCCTAAAGGCACAACAGTAAATGATGCTGTTTGTTGCGAGACACTGAGAGAGTCGCTTGTACAATTCAAAACAAACGGCGTGGCATGCTGAGCAACTAAATTGTTCTTCTCCATGACATTGCAAGGCATCATGCCGAATGTGACACAAAAACTAGTCACCAAACATGGTTGGGAGCAGCTGGTCCATCCTCTCTACAGCCCAGCAACTACCATTTGTTTCTCCACTTGAAATGATTTATTGCCAGCCAGTGGTTTAGCAACGATGACTTGAAGACGGCAGCTGAGCAGTGGCTCAAAACCCAGCAGACTTCTATGAGGACATTATCCAGAATCTTGTGCCATATGGCAAATGCCTTAACATCCACAGGGAATATGTTGAAAAGTAGATTAAGGTATGTAGAATTCATTGCACATTTAATATTAGTTTTTGATATGACAATTTTTTTTTAGTTATCAATACTTTTTGTTTTATCTTCAAAAGGTACTTACTTTCTGGATGGCCCACATACATATTACAGAACTTCATAATTAAATCATAAACATGAAATACGCACACAGGAACACAAACATCAAAATAGGAGTTATCCATTGTCATTGTCCAGAACAGTCAGTAAGGTGCATGATGGCCTCTAACAGACCACATAATGCTTGCAAGGACTCTCACACTGTTAATGAGACTCAATTAAGGCCAGCAGAGTTAACCACCATTTCTGCAAAACAGTCACCTGGATGTCCTGGAGGGTCCTAGGTGGGTGCTGGCATCCTGCAACTTGCCTTCCCAAGGCATACTAGACATGCTCAATAGGATTCATGTTCAGCAAATATGCTGGCCAATCCATTCAAGCGATATCTTCAGTTTTGAGATACTCATCCACCAGTTGAGTTAGATGTGTTCTGGTGTTATTGTCCATCGGGAAGAAATCTGGGCCAATGTCACTCTTGAATAGCCTAACATAAGGTCCACAACATCATCTCTATGTTTCTGGCCAGTCACCGAGCCACTCTGAATGATGTGCAGGTTGGTACAACCATTTGTAATGATGCTTTCCCAGGGAAGAAAACCACCACCAAGAAAACTGGACCTTCCATGGATATCTGAGGGGTGAGAGTCCCTGGTTTTTGTCAGATGATACAGCATCAGGAATCAGTATTTAAACTGTATCATGACTCATCCGTGAAGAGCACATAAGCCCAGTTCCCAACTGTCTGGCCTCCACATGCAATGTTGGCAACTCCATCTTAAATGCACCCCTCTGGAGGAGGGAGTAAGGGAGACACAAATCATAGGTCTCTTCAGATAAAGACCTCTCTCAGGCAGGCCTTCAGTAAACTCAGTTATTCATTCTCGTGCCAGTGGCTGCTGCAAGCTCTAGAGCCAATTGCCTACCTGTTGTCGGCAGATGTCTTCTTGCTGCTAGAGCATTATGGCAGCCTTTGGAAGCAGTGGTAGCATAGGGATGGCCTTGTCCTAGTCAACAACGAACCTCTCCTGTACTAAGGAACCACCTTCGCAGTCTTGAGATGACATTTTGTGGTATATTTAACGCTACGGACATCTCCGACTGGGATTGTGAGCAGCTTCCATCCTACGGATCACTTACCAACACTGTGATTCATCCAAATGCTGTCCCTGAGACATTTACAATGGAAATTAATAATGAGAAATTGCACACCAACTAGAATAAAACTATACTAGGAATCTAATTTATTGGTGTAAGAATATAAATAAACATTTCTAAGCTTTCACATATCAACCAGATGAATTTTTCAAGGAAGATAGACAGAAATTGCAATCTGAATAATAAAAAGCTACAATTTGAATGCGGTGACTTGACAATAAACAAATAGATACGCTGTAATTTTCATTCGAAGACATAAGGCATCATGTTGGTTGGGCACGCAGTATCCTGGTAAGAAAAAGGTGTTATTTACATTGGAACGACTGATCATTCATTTAGAATCAGAATCAATGAGCATAAAAGGGACACAAAAGATGGCAAAGAAACCTCAGCCCTACCCATAGAAGTCAAATTCTAATCCAGTACACCTATGTGGGGTAATATAAAGAAATTATGTACCTACTTCACCCCTAAATCTATAGCCATTCAAGAAACCTTGGAAAACATTACCAACAGTCACACTTGCAGTGATAGCAACTCTCTAGAGTTGCCACGAATTTGGAACCAGTTCTTCAGATAACGTGTTTCTCCTACAAGGATACCACATACCCAACCAACATGATATTGTATCTATTTGTTTGTCAAGTGAAGACACCATGTTAAAATTGTTGTAGCGTTCTATTATTCAGATTGCAGTTTCTGTCTATCTTCCTTGAAAAAGCCATATGATTGATGTGTAAAGCTTGGAAATGTTTACTTATATTCTCACACCAATAAATCGGATTTTTAGTATAGTTTTACATTTACAACTCAATCAAACATTGCAGTACTATCCAGCCTACTTTGAGAAGGAATATGAGGTGCGATAAAAAGCAAGCCAATCTACCACCTTCATAATGCGGTCTTGATTTGTGCATTCTGTGCTAACAGGGACACATGAGCAACTAGTTTCTTCTTTGGTATCACTACAGTTGCATATTCATCTGCTTTCATTGCATTTATATCTATGTACTGCATGTTTAGTGTGATTTTTTGTATTACCTTTTAATTTTGCACACCAGTGTACATTGACTAATACAGCTAAACTTAGTTATACAGTAGCATCACCTTGGCTATGGCTTCAAATATTGAGTAGCACTAATTCTTAGTGAAAAACCTTTTCTGCATCTCTTACAAAGACCTACTCATATATGGAATAACCAAATAATTTAAAATGACATGTGGCATCATGTTCTCCCCAGTTGTTTGCATGGATACACTTCTTTGACAGTGCAAAATCTTACAATTTGGGGAGAAAAGGGGGCGGGGAATTCCTCGATGCTTTCTGGCGGGCCTGTTCATTGCCCTAGCTGGCCACCTCCTGGAATTGAGCACTTTCCCATGAGGTGATTAAAAAGAACAAACAGGAGAGAATTTCCAGGGGCAAGCCATCAGAAGGCTGCTAAGGCCATAGAGTGGAACAGCTGTCAAAAATTTCTCCTATGGTGTGTGTGTAAGAATGACCATTGTTAAGTCAAAACTGGGTAACTTTCAGTGTTCTAACATCTACCCTGAGAAAATAAATGTACAGCCAAACTCTATTATAGCAACCTCAGTTGTAGCAATACCTTGACATCAAGTATTGAGTGGTATCAATTTAATCTCTATGAATTATTTGGTAATCTCAACTGGTTAATATGACATTAATTTACAATGACATAAATTTCAGGTCCCTTTGAGGTAATTACAACTGAGTTTAATTGGGTGCATGTATCCTTAAAAATCAGTTATACAGTCAAATGCACATATGAGGGAGAATTAGAAAGTAAAGGCAACATACCCTTTAACACCAATAACTGTCAGCAAATGAACATAATGGCTATCTCACTTCTCAACATAGTTCCCCTGCAGATTGATGCAGTTCTTGTATTGTTTCACTAGCTTCTTCATTCCTTGGGAGAAGCCTTTTGACTGCTTCCGAATCCAGGTCTCCAGCGCTTCCTTAACCTCATCATCAGAGGTGAATCTGTGACCGCATATAGAGCCTCTTTAAGTGAACCAAAGACATGATAAACACATGGTGCCAGATCAGGGCTTTAAAGGAAGATATGATATATGTTTAACCCACAGTTGTTGCATTGTCTCCACTGTTGGTGCCACTGCATGCGAACGTACATTGTCATGGTGTATCAACACAGTTTTTGACAGCATTTTCCTTTTTTTGCTGAGAATTGCAAGTGTCAGTTTTTCTGCAAGTATAGCACAGTACATTGCACTGCACACTGTTTGTCTGTGCTCCTGAAAATGTGCCAGAATAAGACCTTTCCTGTCCCAAAAGAAGATCAGCATGATTTTTTTGGTGGAGGGCTGTTGTCTGAATTTCTTTTTTACTGGAGAGGACAGGTGCTTCCACTGCATGCTTTGCCTCTTGCTTTCCAGTTCACAGTGGTGAACCCATGTCTCATTTACAATGATAATCCACTCCAAAAAACTTGGATCTTTTTTATAATGTCTTAGAAATTGGGTTACAATCACCACGTGCTGTCTGTATAAAGCTGTTTGGGTACGCATCTCATGCAAACTTTGCAGTACTCCAAGTCATCATGCACTATGGTATGTGCAGATATATAGCAGTTATCAAAATGTGCAGCAACAGTGGACAACATAATTCATTGGTCTTCTCTGATCAAGCCATTTGCCCTGTGGATTTGAGGTTGTGTGTGCGATGCTCATGGCCAACCAGATCAAGCCTTGTTGATTTAACTTGTTCTTAAACAGTAATTAATTTCGTGCATCAGAGATCCTAGTTATATTTATTTTACCGTCTATACACGATGAAGATTTTGAATCTAAATATTCAAATCCGAAAAAGATCTTAAAACCACCTGCAACCAGATAAATATCTTTATTTGATCATTCACACACTACTAGATCTTTCAAAACGCCAAGCGTTTCATCTTCAGGTATTAGCTGATCAACAAAAATTAGAAACTTTATGTTTATATTACAGCAGTTCAAAAAATGGGTAACGTATTTTATAATCATTCGCGTGATGTCAATAGCGCGTGAGTTGTTACTGAGTATTATACAACTGCAAGTGTTATTGGCGCGTACATTAACAAGTCAAAAGAAAGTCTTAGCGAGTATTTTTATTGGGTTTGACTTCGCCGAAATAATGTTGTCCATGGAGTCGGGATCGTGATGGGTTGGTCCTCGTTGCAACACTTTTTATCATATTCGTAAATAAAGAGACTTTCCATAAGTCTCATTATTTACTTGTTCTTCCTGCTTTAAACCTTTCTACCCATTCAAAAACTTTTCGTTGAGTCATACTGTTTTCACTTCCATACAGAGCCAACATTCTTTGGTGAATTTCAGCAGGTTACACTTCCTATGCCCAAAGAAATCTCACTACAGCATGTTGTTCAACAATGGTTCAATTTCACAGCGGAGTGTCCATGTTTATTGGACCTGAGCTTCAACTAGACTAACAGCACAGCACTGAGTTATGCGTGTTCGAACTACCCATAAGCCTTTGTGAACATGTTGTATTGTATCAGTTTCTATCATCGCGGCTACTGCATAATTTTCAAATTGCCTTTATTTTTGATTTACCTATGCATAACAAAGTTCAAGAGAGAGTTACAAACATTTGACATATGTGAACGTCCTAACTGAACAGATAAAAATGAGCTACTTTTGGCATTAACATTATGCGTATGTTATGTTCAAACTGGTCAACTTTTTATCGAGTAATCAAAAGGAAATAATGCTTGCTAATTAAAACCTATAGCGAACAATAAAGATATGAATGAGATGTGCAATAAGCAAAACTTTTAATTAATGTAAAAATTAAAATAATTGCAAAAAGTCTGAAATTTCACCTTATGTTTCTTTTGCTATGCTATGTCAAAAAGATGAATCAACTGTTGCTTATTTTGTGTGCTTGTTAAGACAGCAGCTGTTAATTTTTTTCTCAACTTTCCCTAATGCAGTGGTTGAAATATTTCTAGATGAAAAATAAACTCGTATGATTTTTTACATTTTCAATAGCAAGTCTGTTTTGAAGTTGTTTTCTTCTCTATGGTGATTTCTTCTTAACCACCTAACTGATCACCATCCTTGACCTGAATGCTTTCCACTACCAAGAGCTTCTCATCAACATTCAAATATTCTTGAAAAGAAATGTCACAGGCAATAAGACTCCTTTTCTCTCACATGCCTAAAAGTTTCATCATCTTTATCACTTTCATTTCCTCTATCTTCAATCTCATTTGCAGACTGCAAATCCATATTTTTTTTTAAAGAAAATTTTAAATGGGACAAAATGATAAACTACTTGTATATTTGGCAAGGAGACAACTTTAAAGTTGCACAAGACACTCATAGTACTGGAAAGACAATGTAAAGTTCAGAGTAAACAAATTGGTGTTAACAGAAATTATTTTTAAACTGACAACTTACATTGGCTGGTCCCACCTTGAAGAATCTGGGAACATAGAAATGTGACCAGTTTCCAACATATGCTTCATTAGGTCACCATAGCAACAAAATATGTTATCACAAAATATGCAATTATTATCATGAACCTAAGAGAGAAAAAAAGAATGTAATTTTGTGATATCTTTTGCACTTACCTGAAAAAAATATTCTGAAAATTAACTTATCGAAAGTCACGACAAATCACATTAATAAATTGAACATTCTGGGTTTCTTTTTCAGACAAGCAGTCAATATAGTTTTTAATTTCACTTACATTAATATCACTATGTTTTATTTCATATATAACTGGGAAACAGATTTCCCCGAAGAAATAACTCTTCATGAATACATGGTAGGCATTGTAATGCTAATATTGACATATTTTCACTGTATTCCATGTAACCACTTCTTTCAGAAAACTTGAAAATTACATTGTCCTGGAGCGGGAATTGAACCCGCACCTCCTGATTTCCAGTCGAGCATGCTAGCCGTTACACTACACAGAACAAGGAAATTCCAAGCAACTGAAGATTAATATCTGAGAACTTTCAGATTTTGCTAGTCGAAGCTATTCCCGCCTCATCGTAGCTCTCATGACCTTTTCTCGCATCCAGGGTCGGATGTAGGTCACAAATTCCAGTGATCAAAGTACATCATATCTCAGATATTTATCTTCAGTTGCTTGGAATTTCCTTGTCCTGGGTAGTGTAATAAGCAGTATGCTCAACCGGAAATCGGGAGGTGTGGGTTCGATTCCCGCTTCAGGACAATGTAATTTTCAAATTTTCTGAAAGAAGTGGTTACATGGAATGCAGTGAAAATATGTCAATAATAGCATTATGCTTTATTTGTTGTACAATTTATAAGTGCATGCATATTTCTGCAGAACACATAGAGAAAGACCAGGGTGATACAGTAATTGGTGTTTTATTGCATATTTGAGAAACGGTTATTACAACATTAGTAATAAAACATTACTCAGCAAATTAAAAATTGTTATTTTTAATCCTGCATAGCCATGTGTTAGTAAGTTAATAAAATCCTCCTGAATATCAATAATTAAAAAAATTTGCCACGCAATTTCAACTTTATCCATTGTTCTGAACTGCTTGTGTTGAAGCAAATGAGCTACAGCATGAAAGGGGTGGTAAGCAGAAGGAACTAGGTTGGGATTATATGCTGGGTGAGGAAGCAGCTCAAATATGCCAATTCTGTAAGTGTTTCTTTAATCCACCACAGCGTGCAGTTTGGTATTGTCCCGCTGGAAGAACACCTGCTTTCTGTTAGAGTTGAAGGATTACAGAATGATACACACTCCAGCTGTACTAAGCAAGAGCTTGGCACTGATGACACGCATGTCATGAGCCCATTCAAAGTGTATTACACACTCAAAATTCTATCTAACACAATTCATTTCAATTTTGGAACAGTAAGTACAGGCTAGCCTGGCCAAACTATTGCTTTGGCTATTTTAAATAGCATGCAATAACTCATTTGGTGAAACAGGTCACATGGAGGTCACACGGAGTTTCATGTAAACCTCGATATAATGGTAGAGTTCTACAGCAGGAAGTTCATACAGAACACTTCACCAGCTTCTGGCTACCTTAGTGATGCTGATCTGCCTGTGAGCAGTCAAGCACAGATGAGAGCCTGCAAATCTGCTTCTCAATGATGAAACGGTGGTCACATGGAACTGCAAGAAGTTTCAAGCAAACTTTGACATGATGGTCGAGCGGTTCAGCAGTCAGTTCATATGGAACACTTCATCAACTCCTGGCTACCTTTTCCTACGTGAGTTAAGCAAGCAAGCAAGAGCATCCACCAAAGACAGTCACCAGTCGATCTACTACCACTGGCAAGCATGAAGGCTAACTGGCAATGCACTGCATTAGTAAAGGCTGAGCAAGAAGGCGCTCAAACCAAAATAAAACAGTTCTTTTCAGAGTTTTGATGGTGCTATTGAGCCTAAAAGGTCTTGCATTGCATGTCCCTGAGCTCCGGTGACTTTGTTGCTATCAGGGGCTCCTTCCTAAGGGAAGGTCTAACACCGGAGCCAAATAAAAGCAATTTTGCTCAGATCATTCATCTCCCAGTGAGGGAAAAAAATCATTGTCTGAATAGGAGTGCCGGCAACCCACGGGAAGCACACTTGAATTTTCATCAGATACCAAATGTGCTTGAGGGACAGAAAAGAACATTTGAGATCTAAAAGAACTGGCAAAAATGGGAGACGACACTACCCCTGAAAAGAGTGCAGAGACTGAAACAATTAACAGGCTATTTTCCCAGTTAGATGAAATACTAGACAGTCCAATGTATAGGGTAACGAATACAGCAAAAGCTATGATATGGTCTGTTCTCAGCCACAGCCAGTACAGAAAACCTATGCTGTAAGTAGTGGCAAAGAGATCCCAGGAGGTCTCACAGAAAAGACTGATGCAGAAGTAATCTCTACTGATCTACCCGAAAGACATAAACAGGACCTCAAAAGAGGTTAAGAAAACTGCGCAAGCAGAAATCGATTCAGGTGTGCTGGGTAACAGAATAAAAAATGCTAAAAAAGTGAACAATGGAGGGCTGTTCATTGGACGTGCAAAAGCAGGAGTTGAGTGCATAGAACAGGCATATGAAGACAATCAGTATTGTTATAGCCCTAGTGTGGATATTGTAAAAACCCTCAAGGGGGCGCTGTGCATGGTCAAGAGAGAGAGGAGCGAGTGTTAATTTTTTTGTAGCTATAGTGTGTTCTGACCAGGTGAAGGGCGACAAGAGCTGTTCGCTCTCGGCAATGTATACGTGTAATTCATAATAAATTCCTGCAGTCAAAGAATGGAGTGAGTGGTGACCTTAATGACTACCTGTTCCTTTACAAGTATTTCAAAAAGTAAATGGAAATTTAGAAGACCAGCTAAGAAATTCCCGAAACTAATAGTTCACGCAGCCAATAGAGAAAAAGAGAACACAAAGAGCATGACCTAAAATGACAAAACAATTTTAAAAGAGCCTAAACAATGTCCCATCCTCTTCCCAATCCAGGGAAAGGAAAACAGGGTCTACCTGGTGATCGAGCTGGCCCCAGAGAACTTTAGATCCCTTCAAAAAAACTCACTGTCAGCATTGAAAGTTTGGTTTCACGATGGGCAAGTGCGATCGATAATGATGGCGATTATGTAACTGACTAAGAATAATTTCTTCTGTTACAAACAGTGTTTCTCTTCTTTTCCAAAAACGGCATTACTTTCCAGTCCCCCCAATAATATTGCAATCCACCAACATTGTGCACTCTGATCTGATCATGGCTTTCTTTTGAGACTGCTGTCATTCTCCTTGAATTTCTTGAACCAAACCAAACTTGAAAAATACAATTGAATATGCTCCCTCATCTTCAAAGTTGCATATTTCCTGAGGTCATAGGCATGGCGTCGAGGGTGGTGGTGTGCCTCGCTTTAGAAAATTTAAATGTGAAGGCAAGCCCACAACGAGGCAGCAAATATGAATGGGGGCTTTAACGGAGTCACTATGAAGTTCAAAGAGGAAGAACCAAGAGCTTTATACACATGAACACACACACACACACACACACTGTTACGCTCACCTTTTGGATTTGGCTGTGATTCGTTTTTTGTCAGCAAGTAAAACCCCAGCAAAATGCTATCAATGTAGAGAACTCATAACGTAACAATAATGTGTGAAATATATCATCATCATTGTCAACCATTATTAATCCACGGCTGGATGAAGCTCGCTCTAAGTTTCTACCACAACGGTCTGTCTTCAGCCAGTCTCCTCCATATCACCCCCCCCCTGCATGCTTTCGAATTTCATCCATCCACCTCCCACATGGTCTTCTCTTGGGTCTTTCCTGGCTATTGGAATCCAGTCTAAATTTGCAGCTGTCCATTGGTGCTCCGTTCTTTTGGCAATAAATACAGCGTATTGCCATTTCGGGGATTTTACTCTGATCACGATGTCTTCCACTTGTCATTTTATATACACTGAGTGGCCACTTTATTATGACCACCTCCTCAGTACTTCGTTGGGCCACCTTTTGCCTTTAATACTGTGTCGATTCTTTGTGGCATGGACTCCACGAGATGTTGATAGGTGGTTTGTGGAATCTGAGATCATGCTTGATGAATAGCACTTTCCAGGAGTGTGAGATTGCAGGGTTGTGGATCCAGCTGTCTAATGGCTTGTTCAACTTCATCCCACAAATTCTCAATGGGGTTGAGATCTGGAGACTGTGGGGGCCACCTAAGCAAAGTAAACTCACCGGCATGTTCCTGAAACCAATCTTGTACAATACGAGCACTATGGCAAGACGCATTATCTTGTTGAAAGTAGCCATCGCCATTGGGATAAACCATCCACATGACAGGATGCACTTGGTCCGCAACAATGTTTAGATATAACGTGCCAGTCAGACGTTGATCAACACGAATTAAAGGGCCCAAAGCATGCCAGGAAAACATTCCCCAAACCATAACGTTGCCTCCACCAGGTTGAAGGGTTGTAGCAATGCATTTGGGGTCCATGCTTACGTGCTGTTTCTGCCAAATTCTCACTCGGTCACTGGCATGGTGCAACTGAAAACTTGATTCATTGGACCACATAATTTGTTTCCAATTATCGACTGTCCAATCCTTGTGCTCCTGTGCGAACTGGAGACGTTTTCTCTTGTTAACTGCACTGGAGACGTTTTCTCTTGTTAACTGCAGACAGCAAAGGTGTTCGAACAAGCCTTTGGCTGCCATATCCCATCCAATGCATTGTACGGCGAACAGTGCATGTGCATGCAGAGATCATTTGAGGGTATCCTTGATTAAAATGGTCTGTAATTTGCTGCACTGTTGCTCTTCTGTTGTCTGTTACCAGTCTGGACACTCTCTCTTCTGCCTGAGCAGTCACTAGTCGACAATGACCACACTTTACACGTAGAGACCCAGTTTTTTGGCTGACAGTCCAGTCTTTAAACACTTTAACAACAGCTGCTCTGGAACATTTCACGAATGCGGCGGTTTTGGTGATACTCGCTCCATGGCTCCGAGCTCCTACAATCATCCCACATTGAAAGTCTGTCAAATCGAATTTTTTGCCCATCTCGTCACCCAAAAATCCCTTCTACTACTGTCGCAAGCACTAAGCTTTCCCTTTTTATACTAGCCTTGCCCTCTGGCAGCAACAGCATGCAGCCATAGCTCATTTGCTTAAAACTGTCAGGTGGTCATAATAAAGTGACCACTCAGTGTATAATGACAAAGGGCTGGACATTATATGGTAATGGGCTGGGCATGTTGCCAGAAGAACAGACCACCGATGGACAACTAAAATTTTAGACTGGATTCCAAGGTACAGAAAAAGACCCAGAAGAAGACCCCATGAACGCATAACAATGACCAGTTCAAAGGAATTCATGCTAATTGATGAAAATTACGTAGTTCATTACTTGAAAAAAGTTTACCTATTTACAAAACATTGTACAAATTAGTCTTAAGGTCGAAAGCCAGGCAAAAGCTTAAAGATATATATATATATATATACTGTACTTTTCGGATTTTGTTTTCGTGAGAACATCCGATGTTTCACCAATAACCATGGAAATGTCCCGATGTACCGTCTCAACAACATCTCAGTGTGCGAATTGCAGATAGCTGCCTACGTGTAACATCTGGAGGTTTCTCAAATTCGTCATTTCATTGGGCTGCGCTGAAGTGACGCGGACCAATGAGGTGACGAATCGGCGTGTACGTTTGAATTTGAAATGTGTGACGAACGTGTGCTGATGATCTGTGATTGGTGGTGGCAGTATGTGGATTCGATCGTGTAATGACATTTTTATCAGCCTTCATGATGCATCGCAGAAATCGCCTTCGCGATGTATCGTAGTTTCGTCAGTTGAAAAGCCGTAACATCGATGTAAAATTCACATCATGTTTTAGCGATGTATCGTTACATCGCCCAACCCTAGCGGTTGCTCTGGCTTTTTTTTTTCTAGTTTTTGCCCAACCATTTGCCAAATTCAATTTTTTTCGACAGAGTTTTATAATAAATAGTACAAAAATGTAATCGCCAATATTTCTGGCAAAACTTTTCTTCCATTGCCAAAATGATTTTTTTTTTTTTTGCAAATTGCAAAAAATACGATCAGCAACACGACCCCTGTTCATTTATAAGGCGTAGATGCGTAAAGTTTTGTTAAAGTGTAGTGTTACGTGTGAGTACATGCTTTACATAACGCCTGTTACACAACTTTTGGGTAGCTTCAGAAATCCGGAATTTTCATAAATCTGGCACTGGTCCGGTCCCGTCGATGCCAGATTTTCGAGGTTTTACTGTATATATATATATATATAAATGAGGGTTGTACCGAAAGTAATGCAAAAGTGGGCATAACTTTATCAACTAAGATAGGTTGTTCAAATTGCACATGTTGTTGGAGTAACTCTTCTGCTATAGTAACCGTTCTTTTTCTTCATTGCAGGTAAACAATGGATTCCAAGCAGAAGCAATGTGCCGCCATTGAGTTCCTGATGAAGGATGGGTGCAGGCTGTCCGACATCGACAGAAGGCTACAGAATGTTTATGGAGATGACACCATTGACAAGAGCAATGTGCACAGATGGATGAAGAAGTTTAAAGTAGTAGGAATAAGCATTGAAGACAAACCATGCAGTGGGAGACCATCACCTGCAACCACTGACATGAATTGTCAGCGAGTGGATGAATTGATTCACATGGAGAGACAAGTCACAATCCGTGAGCTTGCTGTACAACTGGACTGTGGTCACAATGCCATACAGAAGATGGTGGAACACTTACGGTATCAGAGAGTGTGTGCAAAGTGGGTACCTCAGCAGTTGACACCCGATTTGAAGGATAGAAGGGTAGAAGCCTGTTCTGATCTGCTGCAAGCATTTGAAGCCAATGAAGACACATTTTTTTTCGATCTGGTGACAGGGGATGAAACATACGCGTATCTTTACGATTTGAAAATGAAGAATCAATCCATGGAATGGCGTCACACCTCTTCACCAAGGCCTAAGAAGTTCAAAAGCCAACGATCAGCACAGAAAGTCATGGTGACTGTTTTTTGGGATTATAGGGGTGTCATTCTCCTTGATTTTCTGGAACGTGGCTGTATCATGATCAGCAAGCGGTACATTGAGACATTCAAGAAGCTTAGAGAAACCATAAGGAGGAAGAGGCCAAACAAGAATCTGAAAAAGATCTACATTCACCATGACAATGTGAGACCACACACATCTTTGGCAACAAATTAGGTAATCAGCAAATGAGGCTGGTCGGTGGTCCCATATCCACCGTACAGCCCAGATCTGGTGCTCTCCGACTTTCATTTGTTCGGCCCAATGAAGGACAGTCTCTGGGGACAACGATTTGACGTCACAGACAAGGTAAAAGTGGCTGTGAAAAAGTGGGTACAACAGTCCACACCTGAATTTTTTCAAAGAGGATTCGAGAGTTAGGTTCAATGATGGTGCAAATGCATTGCTTGTGATGGAGACTATATTGAGTAATACCATTGTATAGAGAAAGAGTTACTCTGACAACATGTGCAATTTGAACTACCTCTGCTAGTTAATAAAAAAGTTATGGCCACTTTTACATTACTTTTGGTACAACCCTAGTATATATATACTGTATATATGTATGTATAAAACTGAAGGATAAAGTTCTAGAAGTTGAAATTTCCTCTGACAGAGCTGCAAGACTCATTATCACTACATTTGTTCCTTACCATACTGTATACAAATAATTTACTGAAAGTAATGTAAAAGTGGGCATAACTATATACACTATCGACCAACAAGTAATTGGACACCCCTGCAATCGACGATATCTGCGGACCTGATACAAGTCACGGCCGCCGCCGTTAAATATCGTGTGAGAAACAACAACACAACCAATCGCATGTAAGATGCCACGCAGTTCGGAGCTCTCTGATTTCGAGAAAGGTGTAATCATTGGATATCACAGAAATGGCCGATCCATACGTGACATATCCAGCGAGTTGAAGTACCCAAAATCGACAGTGGCCTACATGATTGGCAAGTGAAAGATGAGAGCTGACTGCAGGAATGTGCCCCGACCCGGCAGACCCACAAAACTGGGAGTTAGAGACCGACGGGTGCTGGCCAGAGAAATTCGGAAGAACCGCACCAAATTGATGGGCCACATCCGCGAGAAGTTTCAACAGGCATCCAGGAATGTACTTTCGATGAATAGCATCCGTAAGGAAGCCCATCTGCTCAGTTATCATGGACGTGCTGCCGTCCACAAGCCTTTGATCACCAAGTCCAATAGCGCTGCTCGGCTAACGTGGAGCAAAGAACGTGGAAACAGGTTCTCTGGAGCGACGAATCAAGGTTCACCCTTTACCATTCAGATAGCAGGGTCTGGGTTTGGCGTCTGCCTGGAGAACGCCTCCTGCCGGAATGTATTGTGCCAACTGTGAAATTCGGCGGCGGTGGAATTATGCTATGGGGGTGTTTCTCCTGGTATGGCATGGGACCCTTCGTCACAATTCCTGGTAGACTCAACGCCGAGATCTACTGCACCACTTTGGATGACCATGTGCTTCCTACGTTGTGGCAGTCTTACGGGGTGGACCCATGTTACTTTCAGGATGACAATGCCACCTGTCATGTTGCGAGGTCCATCATGGCTTGGTATGGTAACAATGGGGTTAATCGAATGGACTGGCCTGCGCAGAGCCCGGACCTTAACCCTATCGGGCACCTCTGGGACGAGTTGGAGCGTCAACTTAAGGGGTGCACCCATCGTTCAAAATCGGTGAAGGAACTGACCTGTCTTCTGCAAGCCGAGTGGAAGAAAATACCGCTAGCCGTCGTACAATGCCTGGTTGAGAGTATGCCCCGGAGGGTCGCAGCTGTAATCCCCGCTTGTGGAGGCTCCACCAACTATTGAAGGTGAATAGACTTTGTTTTCCTTTGCTATCACAGGTGTCCAATTACTTGTTGGTAGGTAGTGTATATATGTATGTATAAAACTGAAGGTTCCACTGACAGAGCTGCAAGACTCATTATCACTAAATTTGTTTCTTACCATACTGTATACAAATGTCAAAAATTTCAACCCAATTAAAGATCATTTTGAGGTTCACAACAACAATCGAATTTTATCTTGCATTTCCTTGAATACATTAATTATCACAGTGAATAAATACCACATGACTCCACAGAACCCAAGGTCAGTTAATGTCAGCTACAGTAAGCAGTGACTGACAGCAGTGTTCAAACTCAGAATGTGCATTCACATTTTTCAATACACTAAGTGCAAAGTACAATCTTTTGGCTTACCTTCGTGTTAAATGTCACCAGTTATAGATTAAAATGTTAGTTAACAACAATACATGATAGAGGAAACATTGCAAGGGGAAAAAGAAAAAAAGAAAAAAACATTTTGGGAAAAATTAGCACTGTGTCTAACTAATGTTTAAATTTTTGGCATCCATTTTCAAGGTGAAACACAAAGATTTATGGAATAAAACATTTGAAAGCAATACAGGGCAGGGGAAACATTGCAAGAACAGAGAGAAAAAGAAATAAATTTATGAGAATTTTTTTTTTGCTCCATCTAGCTTCTGTCATCAGAAATGTTTGCCTCCATTTTAAAGCTGAAATAAAAGCATTTATGGAATAAAATGACATTTAACAATACAAAAGAGAGCACTTAAAAAGAAAAAAAGGTCCCAGAAGAGATCTTTGATGTGTCCAAGTTCTGTTTTTGAAAGTTTTCCTGCATTTTTCAGCTGAATCACACATTTATGGAAGAAAATGACATTTAACAATACAGGGCTGAAGAAACATGAGAAAAAGAATGTAAGATTACAAGGACATTTCTGCTTCCTCTAAATTCAGGTTTTTGAAAGTCTTGCTTCTATTTTCAAGCTGAAATACAAACTATACTAATAATACGATTTATTGGCATTGGAATATATAAATAAGCATTTCCAAGCTTCCGCACATCAACCAGATGGCTTTTTCAAGGAAGATAGACTGCCGGTCTTCCTTGAAAAAGCCATCTGGTTGAAGATAGACAGTCTATCTTCAATCCTTGAAAATGCCATCTGGTTGATGTGTGAAAGCTTGGAAGTGCTTATTTACCTATATATTCCTATGCCAATAAATCGGATTACTGTATAGTTTTACTATTTTCTACATAATTGGTGTACAGTTCCTCATTATTAATTTAAAATACAAATGTTTACATATGCATTGAGATGGTCTTTAACAACAATACTGAACATTGTAAGAGAAAAAAAGAAAGAATACTGGACAGATGAAACGTGAGCACAAGAAGAAGAAAAAAAAAAAAAATTGACTCAGTCTAACTTCCATTTTGGGAAAGTTTCAAAAGATAGTCCTGTCACCAGACATGCATTCAACATAATATGTAGGGACTACTCATAAGTTGGAAAAATATGTATGTATGTAACCAGAGATTGAATGAATCATGAGGAACTTTAATTATACATCACTGTTATTAACATTTTATATTCTTTTAATTGCTATGCATTTTTAGCTCATAGTACCCCTTAACAAGTAAATGTAATTATTTTATTCTTACAGCGGGAAAATACATAAAGCTTTCAACAGCAAAAATGAGAACATGCAATATAACATTTTGACAAACATAGCAATGATGCTTTAATTATTGTTTTGCAAAATCATTAAAGCATTTTTGATGCACTTACTTGCTTCCGAATGTAATTAATCAGTTTCACTTGCTGATAAAAATCAAGGTTGTGGTTTGATTTATGCCCATGGTAATCAAAGTGATGATAATCCTATTATAAAATAAGAAAACAAGAACAAACATAAAAAAAAAATATTGCATTTTTCATACAATATATATGTTTAACTTAAGGAATGAATTTATACACCTTCCCACTCTCATTTAATGTTACTGTACTAAGCAAGCAGCAGAAAGTGATACAATGCTGCCCTGGTGGAACAGTGGTGTAAGTGCTGGCTTCTGAACACTGGGATTCAAACTCGGACCCAAGATGGGTCCAGGTTTGAATCCCAGTAAGGCATGGATGTTGTGTTTGTCTCATGGCACTGGCTCTCTCCCTTCCCTGGAACCAGTGACCCTAAATTAGAGATGGGAAACTGCTTGTAGCCCATCAAGTTGCTCACGGTAGTTTATAATCCCCCTTCCCCCAAATGATACATATGTTGCCTCGGTGGAGCACTGGTCTAAGTGTTGGCTTCCGACAATTCATCTGAGATGGGTCTAGGTTTGAATTCCAGGGAGGTATGGATGTTGAATTTGTCTTATAGCACTGGCTCTCTCCCTTTCCTGGAGCCAGTGAGCCTAAATTCAGATCAGATCACATGTAGAGGATTTTAGGAAGGGAGTATCTAACCCCAGGTCTTAAACAACCCTTAGATATAGGAAGTTAGGAGATTCGGGCTAGAGTGCCCGATAGGAAAATGACACAGAAGCGAGGTAGAAAGGGGGAGAAGTCGCCCTTATTTATTACTGGGGGGCCAGTACCCGGGGCCCAATGGCTTAACGTACCCATCCGATGCACGGTGGATATTTAGTGGTTCCAGCGTTCATACCTGCCTGGGATCGAACCTGAGGTCTTCTCCGCGGCAGTCATGAACGTTAACAACTACTGGGCCACCTGCGGCCTGACCCTAAATTTGGAATGGGTGACTGCTTTATAGCCCATGAAGTTGCTCACAGTAGTCCTTAAAACCCCAAATAAAAAAATAGTGATACATACAGTAACTTCTGCTGAATTGATAATGAAACCAAAGGGGTATCTAAGGAGAAGAACGGTTTTGTATGAACACTGAAAAGCATAACACAAAGATGGGTTGGGGAATACAACTTCTGAAGATATTTCAAGATTTTTTTCCTCAGAGAGTATCTAGGATCTCATTTGGATGTACTTCAGAAACAAATTATATTTTGAGAGTGAAGCTCATTTTAAGAATTTCTGAAAAAAAAAAAAAAAAAAGCAAATCAGTAACAAGATCACACAGTTCTATTTACTACCTAAGAATCCTAGTTATCACTTTGAGCTCTTTATCACAGTGGCATGAATAAATCATGGCATTCAAATTCCAGTTATCTTTTCAAAACAAAATACTAGTAACATGCAAAAAAATTCTGGGAAGTATTCTAATTATTCATTTTAAATAATGTAATTTTTCTGAAATTACTTATTTCCAGTTTAACACCCAACAATGCATTAAAATGATCCTTTCTTTGAAATATTTGACTAGAACTGAAAGCTTGTGCAATTTTTCAGAGTGCAACCACAATGCACTACACCACAAACTGTGCACTAAGTGACATCTTACTGCTGAAGCAGCCATATTTTGCAATGTTGAGAATTTTATTTCTGGAAATTCCCCTCCTCCTCCTCCTCCTCCCACCCTTCCATACATTCCCCAAATAAAGTAAAGTGATGACATCAACATAGGTGAAAAGGTTGTGAAGAGGAAAAACAAGATGGTGATTCATGCAAAAAACTGGAGGTTTTTGAAGAGATGTACTGGCTTGGGATACTGATGAAAAGCTGTCTTCAGGCTTCTCCCTCCTAAGAGAGAGCAGCGTTTTAGCTATTTTTCCATAAATTTAGTTAAAACCCGACAAATACTGTATTTTTCAGTGCAAAAGAAAATAATTTTTCTTCAGAAGTCCAGGCCTTGACTTACATGTCCCAACATTGACTTTTATCTATTGATTGGTCAATGAAATTTCTAAATGAGAAAAAAAAAAAAAAAGTATTGTGCCTTAAATTCAATCGTGATTTGAGCATCTGAAACACAGTATCATGTTAGTGAAGCCATTCCAAAAATCAACTGCCATGCAGTTGAATTTCGGAATGATTTCATGTGAACATAATTTTTCCCCTGAAAGCGTAAATTCTGTTCACCAAGAACTTAGCCAAAAGCTGCTGAAACAGATACTTCCGTTCGACAGAAACATAATCAAAGTAGCTGTGATTGATTTGGAGTGGCAGCTGTCATATGTTAATCACATTCTCCTCGGAATCTCTCCAAGAACCTGTGGGTGGCATTCACTCCTGGTTTTGCAAAGCTGCCAGAACTACAATGGGTGCATTTCATTTTTCTTGCAATGATTAAACCTCCAAGACTGGCCCGGCCATGAAGTTGATTAGCCGGTGACAATCATGTTAACCGCTGGTAGCACAGCAGCAATGACCAGTTGCTAGACAGGGCAGTTTTTCCCTCTAGCTATCTCTCAACTGAATTAAAATGAAATGTTACTTCCATTTATTACAATCAACTTCATTTATTCCATGTTCCTGATTGAAATCAAAAACTCTTTTGTTTTCAAATTTCAGTCGGATCCTGTAAGAAAGCATTGAGTGATAATTCATGCGGCAAGCATCACTCTGATTCAGCACACTGGCGTGACATTACGTTTTTTCACCTCTGTGCAGTGGCTTTTCTGACTGGTCAGTCAGAGGGAATGAATATGGCAGCGTCAGTCTGCAAGAAAAAGAAATAAACTTACAAAATTAAATTTTTTGATGAAAAGAAAAATGCATAAATTACCTTTCTCTTTCTTTTAATTTTTACTGAAATATTAAAAATATAATTACGGCTTTTTTTTCACTTTTGTGCGGTAGCTTCTCCAACCAGTCGGTCACAGGGAAGAAATATAGTAGCATCAGTTTGTGTATGAAAAAAATAAACTCAAGAAATTAAACTTTCCAGCCAAAAAAATAAATAAATAAAAAAATAAATAAATAAATTTGCTGAAGTTACACCTCACTTTCTTTTTCTTTTAATATTTACTGAAACATTAAAAATACAGCTACAAAATTTTGGAACACTACCTGTATTTGTTCTGCCTCATCTTACACTCAGAATTGACTTATCTATGAATGATGATAAATAAATTGAGAAATTTAACTCATTTGACTTATACTCCATATGGACTTAAAAGCCATAAAATATGTATGTGTAGAATGTTCCACAAGGTAAATGGTATTCAGTGTTAAAGGAATTTTTTAATCAGACTTTCATGAGCAGAGATATCATGAAAACAGATTAAATATCTGAGCCACAAGTGGGAAGATTGTGCATTATTTTGAGAAGGAAATTCACATAAAATGTTTTTGTAGTTAGCAGTATCTGACTAAAAAGTTTTTTTAATTCAGTTTTTATATGTGCAGATATTGCAGCAAAACTGCTGAAAACGGAAATGTGAACTTATGCCCTTTAGTAGTAAACTTGTGTGAACTTATGCGCTTTAGTGGTAAACTTGTGCATTAAGGAAAATGTGAAAGTTTACACAAAACATGTGGCACCAGAAGCACTGTCTAACAAAGAAGTGGGATCGTTACGAACAGAGAAATCTCCAAAAATAATGAGTATATGTACATCCCCTAGAAGAAGAACTGTGCATTTTTAAGCATAAAATATGTGCAAAACGTTTCCTGTGGTAAGAGATAATTGACAGCAAAGGAACTTTCTCAATCTTTTTTCAGAAGCACAGATATTACTGCAAATACATCAGAAACAAAAATACATACTTACACCACCTAGTGACAAAATAGCTCTTTACAAAAAATTAAAATTTTTACGCAGAATGTTTCCCCATCAGGAACTCTATTTGGCGCAAAAAGAATTTTTAAATCAGACTCTTAGAAACACAATCATTGGGGAAATCACAAATTACCTTTACATCCTCCAGTGGATAAACTGTACATTACTTGAAAAAGAAACCATCCAAAATATTCTTCGTTATAAAAGGTATCAAAGGGGGAAAATAATTGTTTCAGTCAGTTATTTAGAAGCAATGATATGGAACAATATGTATTTTGAATTCAATAGCACCTGCATTTACACCCTCTAGCAGCAAAGTATGTATCGGAAAAAGATCAGAAAGCAAGGATCGTCTTCTTACATTTTTGGCTTTCAAATGAAAACGAAAAAGAGTTTTTTACATTTCTTTTACATTGATAACAGCACTAAAATCAATGGAAAGAATTGTAAATATTGCATGTTAAGAATTTTAATCGAGTAATTATAGATTATTTAATAATACCAAACAGAAATCATCACTCTTTTCACGTTAATGAGTGAGTCTAGGAAAAATTCTCATTGGCCGCCACTGGGAATCGAACCCAGAGTCTTCCAGTTACGCACCGGACATGCTACCACTGCGCCACAGTGGCCTCGAATTCTCCAGACTCGCATGTGATTCACTGCCAAACAACATGTCAGGTTGCTTCATGGAGCTCTGCACAGTGCTGGGGATTCACCATAGATGGAAAGCAGTAACAGAACAAATAGCCAGGAGTTGAACGGATAATTAATTCAAACACTTGACGTGGATCAGGAACACCAAACAATAATTTCAAAATTTCTATTTCAAAGTTGATTGGAGTTTTGTTTCGGTATACGAGGCTTTTTTACAAAGAAAGAAAGGATGCTGAAAAATGACATTGTTTCCCACAATAGGGTAGGGTAAGTTATTTGTTTACTTATAGAATTGACTTACAAATGCATTAAATTTTATTGTAGCATGCTGTATAAGCCTAATTAAATTATGAGAACTGAATTGATATAATTTAATTTCAATTAACTCAGGCTTGATAAGGAATTGGACAGTAGTAATAGCAAAGCAGGGGAAGACTCCTATTAGATGCATAAGGCAATTTTCACTAAGTAAGAGGTTTGCCAAGGAATGAAGCTGGCTGTTTACAATGTAACATTTACACCTACCCTCTTCTATGGGAGTGACAGATGGGTACCAAGAAAGGAGTGTCTCATTGGTGGTTAGATGTGGCCAATACAAAAGTGGTAAAGAGTGGATTCAGTGGTGTGACAGAGTTAGTAATTCAGGTTTTAGATCTGAGTCATGGAATTCTTTTGTAGAAAACAAAATTAATGAAAACATACTTGGGTGGTTTGGGCATGTTCTACTAATGAAAGAGGAAAGATTTCCACGAAAGGTGTTACATTCTAAAGCAGTTGCTCCTACATCAAGAGAAAGATGTAGAACAAGGTGGACTGACAGTGTAAAACTGGCACTACAATGGAGAGAGTGATTTTTTGGAGGCAGAAAATCTTGCAATGGAATGAGAGATATGGAAAACAATTATAAATAATTGGCATTATTTTTTTTGTTTTATCTTATTCTGCATTGATGTGTCCTTAACCTGAATACTGATTACAAAAATTTTCAGGTTAATTCTCAGGCTGATGAGGCTGATAATTAATCAACTTGAATAATCAGGTTTGGTATATGGGTGAAATATGATAAGGGATGAACCCATATGTACATAATAAGTTATACTGTGTGATGCAGGTACAATAAAAGCTTTATTCAGCCAGACTACACATATGCATGTAAAACCGTTCAAACTTCTGTATTTTCACTTCCAGTTTGGGAACCACACTTCGTTACTGTTAAAAATCACTACACTTCTTTCACTAGAGCAATAACTACTTCTGTGGGAGTGTCTGAATAAACTGTTTATTGATAGTAAGGAAAGATTTTACAGTTTCCTTTCCCCCTCATCTTCCTGAATTAGTACAATGAAAATTTATTTGAAGAGTATTTCAAAAAAGCATATGATTCATTAATAATTTAGCATCTCAGCTAAGTTTACTTTTCCTTCTGTGTGTGTGTGTCTCTTCCATACCTTCATTATGTTTTCAAGGATTAACTTGAGTTTTTACACTGAGGGGTAAAAACTCAAGTTAATCAGAAAATAAAATAGCAACTTCCAGATGCCAATCACACAAAAATAAAAGATGCTTCCATATTAAATTATTCAGAAATATGTACAAACTAATAGTGATCCAATTGCTCAAATTGGTAGTGGTTCCGAAAGTTCAAATCTTCAAACTCATAATAGTATAATATGTCTAAATTGATAGTGACTTAATAAGTTGGAAATAAATACTATACAGCAATTAAAAATTGAGGAAAACAACTGCAGTATTGACAGAAAACTTCAAACTCAAATCTTACATTGATTAAAACAGAAAACAGTCCCTGGAGAAAGCCATTTGGTGTCATCTAATTTCACAAAATAAATGGATGTTAAATAATTTAATGTGGGATTGATTTAATGAAATGCGGACAGGTTGCGTTAATGAAAAAATAACCATGTTTTTCATAGCTTAAGAAAATACACCACAGAAGAAGCAAAATAGAAAAAAATACAATGAATATTAATTTAGTGGAGATTTTATGAGTTTTGATAAGCAAGCAGCAGGATTTGGATGTGGCTATTAATAAACCTTTAAAGACAATTTAAGATTTCACACAACTGGTTAACAACTAGAGAACATAAATTAAACTCCATGGAAAAGTGCAAATTTCAGTTATTTCAATTCCGGGAGTCAGTTAAATCATCATAGTATAAAGTTTCCATACGCTTTGCTGTAAGGATTTTTAAGAAATGATGCATTTCAAAAAACTTAGATGGGACAGAAAAATAATGTGGGAATGAAGAAACCACAATCTTCGGAATTAAGTGGAAAAAATAATAGAATAAGACAACATAAGTGATTAGTATTTTTAATACACTCTTTTCATTTCAAGTATCTGTAATAACACATTTATAAGTACTTTCTAAACACCAGAAAACCCAACTAATAATGTATTTATTATTCAGCAATATTTAAAAATATAATTATAATATTTTGAAAATTAATCACTTTTCAAAAATATGCCACTATTTTTTCACAACATACTGATGTTTTTTCCTCAAATGAAAGAGCTTCTTTTAGGGGGTCTGCTTAATTTGGAGTTGCTTGTATTTGGGAATTCACAGTAATCTTAGGAATAAAATGCAAAATTATTTAGATAATTCAAGAAGTTTGAGACTGGTAGGAAGTGGCTAGAATATTATCCTGTAAGTAGAGGTAAAAATTTGTTTCTTGTGACACAAGGACCTTTTTTGAACTCCCCACAAAATGAAAATTGCATATAATAGAAGGGATATAATTACAAATATCAAATACTGCAGCAGTAAACTAAGTATGAACATCAAAAATCTACAAGTTAAAAACCAAATGTATTGCCAATATTCTGTACCTTCATATGTAAAACTGTCTTATCAAATTCTGTAGTAGCAGCCTCACAGAACAGGCAAACAAAGAAACCACTTTCTTCTTGGCAATCCATTAGTTCACTGCACAAAAAATAAAAATAAAAACGGTGGAATACATATGAATCACACACATAACTACACTGCTGGCCACCCAAAATGCAACACCAAGAAGGACACGAGATAGCAAAGCCAGATTAACTGGACACATAACAACAGATACAAAGATGAAACGATTGAGCTTACAGGCCCGTGAGACTTGCGGAACACGCAGACATCAATAGTTCGTGTGGCCCCCATGGCTGACAATAACGGCCACAACACGCCACGGCATCAAACGAAAGAGGCTTTGGATGTGGGCTTGGGGTATTTCGATCCAGGCTGCTTCCACACGTTGCCACAGTACATCAGGCGTGGCCGCCGGTGGTGCTTGCCAGGTCACTTGGTTGCCGATCAGCGACCAGATGTGTTTGATGGGTGGCATATCGGGAGAACAGGCGGGCCACGGCAGCAGTGACACCTGGTGGGCCGTGAAGAATTGTTGCACGACACGTGCAGGCGCGCATTGTCCTGTTGAAACGTGGCCGCTAGCAGGTCCTGCAGGTAAGGGAGGACTACAGGCTTCAAAATGTCGCAGATGTAGCGGTGGCTGTTGAGTGTACCGGCGATGCATACCAGAGGGGTGCGGGTGTCATATCCAATTGCGCCCAAAACCTTAACGCCAGGCGACGGACTGGTATGGCGATGCATAATGCAGGCGTCATACAGTCTCTCGCTGCGGTGCCACCACACGCAGATCCGACCATCGTGGTGTTGAAAGCAGAAGCTGGATTTGTCGGAGAAGACAATGTCGTGCGATTCCGTTGTCCAGGTGCGGCGTTCAATGGCCCACTGCCACCGCCCTCGCCGGTGGTGTAACGTCAATGGTAATCGGAGCAATGGGCGATGTGTGACAAGTCCCCGCTCCTGCAGACGACTTCAAATGGTACGTGCTGACACAGGTTGTTGCGCAACACACCCTAATTTCTGCGCTAACGTTCGTGATGTGGCGGTGCGAGCCGTCAATGACCGCCGCACAACGTGCCGGTCCTCTCGTCCGGCGGTGTGCCGCGGCTGTGGCAATCGCTCACGTCGGTCGGTCCGTCCGTCATTCCTGCACCCACCGAATCCATACTCGCCTCACTGTGGCTGGATGTCATCCCACACGGGTGCCAATGTCTGGATACGATAAACCCCTATCGCAATAAGCCACTATTCGTCCTCTGTCGAACTCCGAAACATGCTAGAATGACTGCTGTATTCTGCGATGTGGCATCAGGAAGCTTCCCACGCACAGGTCCGGCAGTACAACACACTTCCACTACTTACACCCTGCCTTCTGTACACCCTTCTGATAGTTCTTCTCGGCGGCGTGCCGGGCGCACATGATTTGCATATGCCCTACAATGCTAATCGTTTGCATGTCCTCTCGCGGACGACGCATGCTGCGAATTTCAGGCCAATCGGATGTTTCCTTCTTGGTGTTGCATTTTGGGTGGCCAGCAGTGTAGTACAAATACACATACTTGCTCATATGAATAACACTAAGTTTTCTTGAAATTCAGATAATGTGCATTAAAAGTAGCAAATCCAGAACACTCAGAAGCATTTTTTACCATCAAGACTGCTACCATGGGCAGCAAATCTTCTTTTACACCCCTACTGCTTCACACATGTCTATTGCATGAAAATACTTTGGATTCATTTGCTTTGCTTTGTACTAGGAACATCCTGAAAGTAATGACTCCTTAATAATTTTTGAAGTGATTTTAATGAAACTGCAATGACATGTACTATGATATGTTACCAACGTGGGAAATTTTTTTTCCAGAATCGGATATAAAGATCAGGAATGACAGATAACAGCAGCGAGCAGTAATTGAATTCCTGGAAAAAGAGGGATGCGAGGCTCCAGATATCCACAGAAGACATCTGGCGGTGTATGGAGCTGCCACAATCAATATCAGTAATGTACAAAGATGGATGAAGAGGTTTCAAGAGGAAGAAAGTTCAGCGTCGTACAAACAACGGAGTAGAAGACCTGCAACTGCAGTGACAGATGCCAACAGGCAACGAGTGAAAGACCTCATCCCAGCTGATCGTCGTGTCACCATCCAGGAGTTGTGTGATGCAATTCATTGTGGTCATAGTGCTATGGAAACCTTAATTAGGGATCAGGGCTACAGAAAAATTTGTTTAAAGTGGATTCCAAGAAACCTAACCTATGAACAATGTGAGCAGAGGGTGGACATGTGCCGGAACTTCTTGGATTGTTATGAGAGGGAGGGTGCAGTGTTATTCCCTAACGTTGTGATGGAGGACGAAACCTGGGTGTTCTTCCATGACCCAGAAACAAAACGCGTGTCAATAGAATGGCACTGCACATCTTCACCTCGACAGAAAAAGATGAAAACGACTTGTTTCGCAGGGAAAGTGATGGTGACAATTTTTTAGGATAAACATGGTGTCATTTTGACTGATTTTCTTGAACGGGGGTGCAACAATAAACAGTGTTCACTATGTGCAGACATTGAAGAAGCTAAAGGAAGCTATCAGAAGGAAAAGACGTGACATTCCACTTTATAGTGTTGTTTTATACCATGATAATGCACGTCCCCACACCTCAATGGAGACTTCACAGGTTATTTCCGAAATGGGGTGGATGGTGATGCCACTACCCCCTACAGTTCTGATTTGCTCCCTCAGACTTTTCCCTGTTTGCCCTTTTGAAAAGCACTCTTCGTGGGGAATGTTGCGGCAATGTGACAGACGTTAAATTGGCTGTGAACTCATGGGTGAAACGACAGCCTCAGGAATTTTTCCAAAATAGATTTTAGCAATGGGTTCAAAGATGGCAGAAATGTATAGAAAGTGATGGACAATACTTTGAACAGGCTAACATTATTAACAATATGTCCAAGTATTTTGCCACCAAGTTTCACATTTTTGCTGCTACAAATAAAAATCTTATGAGGGACAAGGCAAAATTTCTTTATCTCACCTTTATTATTATTATGCTTTTCTATAAAGATGAATCAGCAAGTTGCTTTCATTAATACATCATGCACAGCTGTAAAATTAAAATATCTTACATCACAATCAATATTATTGTGTTCAAACCTTCTCTGTCTTCCACTGATCAACTTCCAACAACTCATGGCTTGTCCTTCCTGTTCTGCACAACGATGGATCATAACACCCTTATGATTCAACAACTCATGAATCACAACTGGAAGAAGACTAGGAGCAGGCATCTTCCACCCTCACTTTCTCTCACTACTCACCACACAGGTTTTTCTACAAAATACCATCGGTGTGGTGTTTTCTCATACTTTGGTCAAATAGGATACATTTTAACTGCCCCTGCTGCTCGCAGAATCACTCAGTTAATTCTTCCCTCTACAGACAACTGCCCAATCATCAACCTTTCTTCTTTTCCGCTATATTCTTTCCTTATTGGAAGTGTTTTTCTCCCTGATAATACTGATTCTTCCTACCACTGTTGATTGCTCACAGTTATGGATTACTGCATTCCACTATCAGTTTTTCCTGACACAATGGAGATTTCTGTTGGGGAGACTGCCTGTTCCAGCAGTCCTCCATCATTTATGGATCATCACTTTCCCCTTCCCTTTCTTTCAGTCTTGAAAATCATAAAAAACATTAGTGTGTGGGGGAAGGGGGGAATCAGCCCACAGCTGAAGGCTCTAGTACTGTCATTCCACCTAAGGGTTCTGGAATAAAACCCCAGTGAGCTGGATGTCAGTGAAGCTTAAGCTGTGTGCCAAGATTGAAGTAAATGGAGAAGTTTGATAGATCAACAGCACGTAAAATCCAGTTTCATCAGATTTAAACTTTAATCTGGAAGATAAGCATTCTTGAGGAGCTAACCTCTAAATCTTACAGTACAGCTTAGTGAATGTACACTGGTGTGCAAAAATTAAGGACGAAGAGGAGAAATTAGCATAACAGCGGAACAGGCAGGCAGAACGGACCGAAAGACCACTCAGGAGATAGACTAGGGTCCGGTACCGTAGGGCATGTGCATATATGCAGCATGACGTGGGGGGAGGGGTGGAGTGTCGGAAGGATATAAAGCACATGGGCAGTGTACGCTCAGCAATTCGGTGAAAGCTATTGCACTGTGTACATCGGTTTGAATGACGTCGAGTTGCTGCCCTCGTGTGATATGGCCAACAGGCAATCCAGTAGATGACATCTGGATGACTTTACCCGAGGTCGCGTCATTGGTAAGTTGTAAGAAGATCGAAGTGTGACTAGTGTGGCTGAGGAGTTTGGGATCGCTCACAGCATCGTTTCACGAGCTTGGAGAGCATTTCAAACGACTGGAACAGCTGTCCGAGAGTTTAGCAGTGGTCGTTTATGAGCAACCACAGCGGCGGACGACCGGTATATTGTCCTACAGGCGAGAAAAGACAGACGGCAGACAGCAGGAGAAATCTCAAGACACATGCAACAGACAACTTGACGTCCGTTACCGCGTTTTACCATGGCCAGAAGGCTGCACAAAGGTCTATTTGCATGATGACCAGTACGGTGTGTGCCATTAACGCCTGCTCATCGGAGATGGCGGTTTCTGTGGTGCCAGGAACACAAGAACTGGACACATCAGCAACGGGGTCGAGTTCTCTTTACGGATGAGAGCCGATTTAGTCTGACGAGCGATTCTGGATGTATACACATCTGGAGAGAGCAGGGAACATGCAATCACACCTCCAACATCATCGAAAGGGACCGGTTTGGAGGTGGCGGAGTTCTTGTTTGAGGCGGTATCATGCTTGGTAGCCGTACTGACCTCCACATCTTCCAAGGAGGTTCAGTCATTGGTGTCCGCTATAGTACCGAGGTTCTTCTGCCTCATGTGCGTCTGTTTAGAGGTGCTGTGGGTCCTGAGTTTCTCTTCATGGACGACAACGCTACACCTCATCGTACAGTGGCTGCCGCAGAGCTGTTGGAGAGTGAAGATATTCAACGCATGGATTGGCCAGCAAGGTCGATCCCCGGACCTAAATCCAATTGAACACGTGTGGGACCTTCTCGGGAGACGCTTGGCAGCACGTCACCAGCCGCCAGCAACCATTCCTCAGCTGCGATTGGCGCTACAAGAGGAATGAGCCGTGATGCGTCAACAGCTCCTTGACAACCTCGTCCTCAGCATGGACAGACGTTGCAAATCCTGCAACGCAGTCAGGGGCGATCATATCCCTTACTAAAGACTGGATTTTTCTTGGCAGCCACCTGTCACATGGACCTTTCTGTCTTCTGTCCAGTTGTGCTCGAAGCTACCTTTTCAATAAAGTGCCTTTGTATCTTTTGGATTCCTTGTTTGGACGGTTTTGCTCACTTGTCCCATATTCTTGCATCTTGGGGATCTTATGGTATGATTTGAGTCGATGTGGAGCACTTCTGCACAATGTTACATTCGAAAAACCGTCTCATCCTTAATTTTTGCACGCCAGTGTATGTACTTCCCCTTTATGCTCCTATTGTTCTACAGTTGTAGACGTTAGTTGTATCCACATTAGATATCTCATCCTTTCTATGCCTTTTCCAATCTTTTTGTCAGTTGGTTTGTATAAGTCCTCACACTGAGGCTGGATACATTTTTGGGACTCAGTTTACCAGCTATCACTTGTGTACCTATGCTGAAATCCCATGCAAGAAAGTTATACATGACTTCCATCAGTTCAGTAAGCTCCTACTATTCACTTTGCACAATGAGCACTACGTGTCCAGTTTGTTTTTAGAATCAGATCCCAAATACAATCAGAACTGTGTATAAATTCCAAAGAGTCTCGACAAACTATTTTTCAAACACCTAGAACCAAGATGGGCTTTTGTTTCCTGTCAATAAATATACAGATAAATTCAAAGCTATTGATACATACTTAGATCACCAACATTTCATTTCCATTCTGCCTGATTGCTAGAGCAACTGTATCTTGTATGCAGGTACCACTTTGTTCAGTGCCATGTCTGAACAACTGCATCTCACCCAGTGTGCCATCCCACCTGCATCTTTTCTACACACTTCATAATAATCTGTTATGACTTGAACTTCTTTATTTACTTTCTTTAACCTAATGCAATGTTTAAACTCCTTCTGTTTAAACTACCAGTCACTGTTTCATGTTTCCATCTCTCTTTTTTTAGGAACAGATCATATAAGCTGAAACCAATAATGAACAGCACCACAAGCACATTGTTGTTTTCTTATTTCAAACTGTGGGCTCCAAAATAGTCAATTTGCTCTTGATTTAAATAAGCTCAAAAATAGTCAATTTGCTCTTGATTTAAATAGATGGAGGCACAATTTTTTCTGAGAAGATGGAACTAAGGAAAGAATTCAAAGTTTCAACATAGAAGGAATGAGCAATATTGCAAAGAGAAACAAAACTGGTACTGAGTGACAATTATAGCAGTACAACAGAAAAATGCATTAGAAAGGACACATGATAAATCTTGATACTGTAAGTAAAAGACATACACAGTTTGTATGCACGCCTTTGGGAAATGTACACTGAGGTGCCAAAAAAAACCCCAAAAAAACTGGGAAGGGCACTACCATTTCCAATACATGCCATCACACCCATGCAGTAAATGGTATAATCTAAAACAGCATATATACAGAGGCAGATATCTCCACAAGCTCAAGTAGTAGCATTCGTAGTTCAGCTTATCAGGATTTAAGCAATTTTGAACGTGGTATGATAGTCAGCACCAGGGATATGGGTCACTCCATCTCGGAAATTACCACAAAATCTGGATTTACATGGTCAACGATTTCAAGGGTATGTGTACCTGGACTACACAAACTTAGGGGGAAATCCAGAGTACAAGACCAGCATGGCCTTGGAAAAGCTCTGGACGATCGTGGACAGCAGTGTCTGGCACGCATCGTAACATCCACCCAGATGCAACATTGCCACAAATCACATCACAATTCAATGCTGGAGGCAGTAGTAACATCAGCATTTGGACAGTGCAACGTTACCTGTGTTCTATGGGGTTCCGGAGCAACAACCCACCCAGGTGCCATTGATGACCCGACAACACAAGGCTGTACACCTTGCCTGTGCTGGGGAGCACAGCCGTTGGACACCAGATGACTGGAAACGTGTAGCCAGGTCCGACAAATCACAGTACCAACTGTTTTGCACAGATGGTAGATGCAGGGTGTGGCAATAACCCCACAAGGTAATGGATCTCACATGCCTACAAGGGACAGTGCAGGTCAGTGGTGGCTCGGTTATAGTGTGGGGTGTTTTCAGCTGGCACGCTCTGCCTCCTCCTTTTCTATAGAAAAATGCCCCCTGATCTGCTAGTAACAAAAAAATCACTCATAACACTTTGATTGTGCCCGAAGTAAGTTTAAATGCTTACTGTTGTGTGACATGATTTCATTACACACCTTTATTTAACATTTATCCCTGAAAAAATGTCATGACTTTATTAGCAACATAATACATATATTTCCTATGCTAAAACGTTTTTTGATTTAACAGTTTTCTTTGTTGAAGAGTGCATAAGTGTACTTTTTTTTATATTTGGATGATCAAATAGAAACAACAAATGTTTACATCTTATGGGGTCCCTGTGCATGAAAAATTAATTAAATTGTAACCAGAAAATGAACAATTACTAAAAATAAAATAAAAAAATCATGGCCCAAAGCAAAATTCGTGACTTTTCCATGACTTTCATGACCATTTCCAGAATTCATAACTTTTTTGTGATTCTCATGACCAGTAGACAACCTGCATTTTTAACTGGGAAAATTTTTCTATTTTGAATTTGGTGCAGCATGTTATGTATGTGTCATTCAACAGAAGTATTTGTCAGGGCTGATGATAGTTGCTAAGGGAAACATGCACACCATAACTACACACATACAGGAAATCAAGAATTATACTGATAAATAATTTTAAACACTTGGTTATACTGAATAAACAAAGACATTGCTCTTTCCACATTTTACTAACACACAGCAACCGAAAAATTGTTATTCGGCCACTGCTGGGGAATCTAATCCCAGATCTCTCGATATCTAGCCGAGTGTGTTAGCCTTACACCAACAATCCCCTTAAGGATTTATGGTGTCAGAAGCTGACAGAAAAACCCACATAGCACCGTGGATTGTTGGCCACCGTGGTGTAAGGCTAACACGCTCAGCTAGATATCGAGAGATCTAGGATTCGATTTCCCAGCAGTGGCCACATAACAATTTTTCGGTTGCTGTGTGTTGGTAAAATGTGGAAAGAGCGATGTGTTTGTTTATTCACTGACGCCACATATTTGGAGGATTTTCAATTTGGTTAGACTGTTCCATTTTTGCAGTGCTTCAAAGAGAATTTATTCAGGTACATTGCTCTGATTGCTGATGATAAATTAAGAACTTTGTAATTAGAATGAGCAACATGGAACTGCTTTGAACCACCGTGTGCATTTAAAATGAGATAATATAAGGTGAAATACAGGAAAACAAAATAATTTAAAACAGAAGGTTAACACAATTCTGGTGAGCAGGAAGAATACAAATGTGATATTTTAATCCCAGCAAATCTAATTTCTACATAGTACATACCTGTAACATCTGAAAACTATATTTTCAAATGCCTTTTGCATATATCAGCAAAAGGAAAACATTTGTTCATATCAGCAGGACATCCTGATGTTCTGTCTGAAATGCAACTACTATATTGATGCTGAATGAATATGTGCATGTGCATTTACATGATACATTAAAAAACAAAATCATGGCATTTTCATTGATTAAACTTACATCTCCTCTTTGTCTTCATCTTCACCATTTGAATTATTATCATCTTCATTTTGCACATCCTCCCAAGTTTTGCCTAACTCCTGAGAAGTACAAATGAATGAAAAAATAAGAAACAGGGTTATGACATAATTGATATTCACAGCACATAAAAAAACTTAAAAAAAAATACACATCAGAAAATAAGTCTGTAAGGCACCATCATAAATAGCTATCAGAGCATAAATGCACAAAACTGATGCCACTGAATTCTCAGGGATAATGTGCCTTTTCTGAGAAAAGTCATAAGCCCAGTGCACTAATGGCATTTTAAAGTATTTTTTTAAGTGTGCAATCAGTGGTTTTCTAACAAAAAATAGAAATTTATGTTATTTAGCAAAGAAAAACTTCATCAAAAACAGCTGAAGAATGCATGAAAAACCATAATTATGGTTGCATCAGTAAGATACATTTTGTTTTTTATTTAAATAGGAACTTTTAGATGCAAAGATGCATAAAAGCATTGAAATGCAAATACATCACAATTTTTTCAGTCTGACCACTAGAAAACTAGGTATCACTGAAATACAAATCTCAATATTTACCATAAAAATTTGAATAACAAATACTAGAATGTACAGAGAAAACTGTAGTCATGGCTACAGAAATGATAGTTTTTCAGGTAGAACTTTTAAAAACTCATACAGTTTCACAAGCAAACGTACCATGACATTTCCTTGGGGGGAAACAATTATATTGCATGTGGGTTGTACTGATCGTCTAAAAGTATGCACGCATGCACGTGCACACACATACAATGTTCTGTATACATATATACATACTGGTATCTTAACCAAAGATGAGGACAACTAAAGAAGATGTGACTTCCAAAGTGGAATATATAGAGCTATGCAAGACAGTACGAAAAAGTATCACTGAAGACGTAAGGAAATTCAACTGTGAACTAGTAAGGAAAGCAATTGAAAACAACCTAAGCCTAAAGATAGCAAAGGGACATCTCAGTAAGGGAAGAAAACAGATTATGGCACTGAGAAAAGAAGATGGTTCTGTAAAAAGAAATAGAGGCGAAATTTTGACAAGAGTGAAAGATTTCTACTCCAAATTATATGAAAGGGATGATACATGTACTCCAGACATCATGAAAGGTACCAGTAACAGAGTTCTTCCAGTCCTCCTAGCAAAAGTTGCACATGCAATCAAGAACATGAAGCGGGGAAAAGCTCCAGGAGAAGATGGAATTACTGTAGACATCATACAAGAAGCAAGTGGAGAAATCGAAACAGTACTCGCCCAAATTTTCACTCGATGCCTTAATGAAGGGAAGATTCCTGAGGATTGGAACAATGCTACAATGATCTTGCTACATAAAAAAGGTGACATTGAGGATCTCAGGAACTACAGACCTATCAGCCTCCTATCAATGGTTTATAAAATATTCACTAAAGTTCTTTCACACCGGTTGAAGGTGACACTGGACATGGCTCAACCGAGAGAACAAGCTGGATTCAGGAGTGGCTACAGCACAATAGATCATATCCACGTAATGAGAGAACTAATTGAAAGAGCGAGGGAATATGAACTTCCATTGTGCATGGCTTTTATCGATTATGAAAAGGCCTTTGATTCAGTGAAACCATCAGCAGTTACAATGGCTCTGAAATCCTGCGGTATTGAAGATGCGTACATTAATATTATTAATAACATCTATGAAAATGCAAGTGCAAAGATTTGGTTGTTTGAAAATACAACACACATAAAAATTGGAAAAGGAGTGCGACACGGTGACACCATATCTCCGAAGCTCTTTAATGCCACATTGGAAAATGTCTTTCAATCACTGAACTGGGAAAACAAAGGGGTAAAAATTAATGGAGATTATCTAACCCACCTTCGTTTTGCTGATGACGTAGTCATTTTTGCAACTACCCCATCAGAGCTGCAGAGTATGATCCAGGAACTTGCTGACAAGAGTAAAGAACTGGGATTAAAAATGAACTTTCGGAAGACAAAAGTGATGTTCAATGCTTTTACAAGAAATGAAGATTTATCGATTGATGGAGAAAAGCTGGAGATAACAGACACGCACGTTTATCATGGACAGCAGATATCAAGTGAGGGTCACATTGATGAAGAAATTAATCGGCGTACAAAACTTGCCTGGAGAGCTTTTGGAAGAAACAGCATAATTTTCAAGAGCCATATGCCATTATGTCTTAAAAGAAAAGTGTTTGATCAATGCATCCTTCCAGTGCTTACGTATGGTGCAGAGACGTGGACCTTAACTAAAAGAGACATACAAAGGCTGCAGACAACTCAAAGCAGCATGGAGAGGTGCATGCTTGGTATAACCAGGAGAGATAAGAAGAGGAACTCATGGATCTGAAAACTGACAAGAGTGGAAGACATCATGATCACAGTTAAATCCCTAGGGGAAATGGCAATGGGCTGGACATACTGCCAGAAGGACAGACCATCGATGGACAGCCGAAATTTTAGATTGGATTCCAAGGGACAGGAAAAGGCCCAGAAGAAGACCACATGGAAGATGGGTGGATGAAATTCGAAAGTATGCGGGAGTGACATGGAGGAGACTGGCCCAAGACAGACCGTTGTGGAGGAAACTTGGAGAGACCTTCGTCCAGCAGTGGATTGATAATGGTTGACAATGATGATAATGATGATGTTAACCAAAGGCTCATATGGTGGTCCTGGTGGTTGAGTGGCTTGAGGTGCTAGCTTCTAACCATTCATCCAAGATGGGCCGAAGTTTGAGCCTGGATGAAGCATCAATGCTCCTTTTGTCAAAAGGCACTGACTCCATCAATTTTGTGGAACCACTGGCCCCAAATTAAAGACAGGTTTATAGTCCCAGAAGATTATCGTGGTAGTTGTTAAACCCCGAAACACAAAACAAACAAACAAATATTACACTGTAGAGATGAGAGGATACAAACGGATCATGTTACAGGGCATATCAGAAAGTATAAGGATTGAAGAGCAAAGATAATGTTGTGAGAGCCTCTGTCTTGATGACCATCACAATAAAGTTATAGGTTACTCCGTGGGGTCACAGTTGCACTGCTTGGAGAAAAAAAAAAAAAAAAAAAAAACATGCTAAAAATTAAGCAATCACGAGTTTTGAGTGACAAGTGTTTTAAGGTAGGGTAGGCATTTCTACTAAACTGCTCATTACCAGCTATTGGCTATAATAAAAGTAATCCCCAATGCTAACTCTGATTCCTTATGGGTAACACAAAAGAAATATTCATCATCCACTTTTCATAACTTTAGGAAAATTGGCACATTAGTCACACTGAATTGTTGTGACTACATTAGCTAAATCTGTTCAATATAGCGTAAGTATTTTTTTTAGAAGAATTGTATAGAATGACAGAGGGGTATTTAAATAAAAAATTGATATAATAATAAAGAAAAAAAAATATTCTAGATTTATTACGTATTTAACATCAAAGATTAGTAACATCTTTTGGCTGAAACATCAGCCTTGTTCACACTAGTAGCAAGTATTCACCTTCAACTGTTAGAAAGAGATACCTTCAATTGTCAGAAAGAGGTATCTTCAGTTGTCAGAAGATACCTCTGCCTCTCCACACTGGACCAGTACCACAAGGATTGCACCTTTCTCAAACAACTTTTCCTTACACTACAAGGAAAGCATAGAAAATCTCTTTAGTAAAAGCTCTTGTAAATCGGATGCACTCTTCATCATTATGATTATTTGGAAATCTCTATTGGCAACAGTTACAGAAATGATGTACACCACGTGAATGATTCCTACTAGTGTGAACAAGGCTGATGTTTCAGCCAAAAGATCTTACTAATCTGTAATGTTAAATATGTAATAAATCATGGCATGACATTTTTTTCTTCAATACTGTATTCACTATATTACACGAAATGCCCTTTCTGCAGACACCAAAGAAATTATATTCTTAGCATATGACTCCTGTAACATTAATTTCTTTAAAATTTATCAATTTATATTAAAATTGTTAAATTTGAGTAAAGTAATTAAAGAAAATTTAATAAATAATAAAAACAGCACAAAGGTTGTTCTATTTTTATTAATATAAAAATAACAATGCACATTTTATGTCTACCATTGCCTTGAAAAAGCCTCCTAGTGGACAGTGAAAGCTTGGCAAATCTTTGTGCTTACTATGCCACAAAACTAAACGAATTTATTTCACTTAAGTAATTTCTTGAGTATCCACAATCTGGTGTCTTTAAATAACATTACACAGGTTGTGTTTTCCTAATCCGTTCACCCCTGAGGCACTTTTTTTTATTTAAAACTACATCACTGACTTTTTCCCCTCATACAAAGGAAAAATGATAGCATCTCCCTAATACTGAAGGACCATTCCTAACTCCCAACACAACTGAATTTCAGTTAAACAGTCAACAACAGAGTTGCCACCATAATTTAACAGCAAGAATAGCTAATGCTGATATTAGTGATAATCATATAATCAGACATGCCAACCTTCAAAATCTGAAAATTGGGAGATTTTTACAGCTCATAAAATCACACGAGCGCTATTTTTTATCAACATTTTCAAGACGTGGTATTATTGGTCCACTAAAAGTTCTGGAGAAAAAAAAAAAAAAAAAAAAACAGCACGAAAATTAATACCACCTCCCCTACTGAAATTCGTTTTCAGGTATGTTGATTCCACAAGATAATAAAAACGTAAAATGGCCCGCATGCTGGTTTTTTTTTTGTTTGTTTTTGTTTTTTTCATTTCTTTTGTAGGTTGTGAACGAATGAAGGCAACAAAAAACATTATACTAATATCTCCTTTCGTTACAAGATGAGGCCAACTGTAACTACTCCCTTTTGTCGTAAAGTGAATTCGCTGCAACTCAACTGTTTACCATGATTTAGAATGTGCACGGCTCTGTTGAGGCGAGGAATTGAAAGACAACTGCAAGGAGAAGGCAGGGTAGCTCCCATATGTCACTCAATTACTGACCCTTCCCAGTATCCTAGTGCCAGAGCAAGTGAGCTCTTTGCTGAAGGTGTGATATGACAATCGGACTGGGAGAAATTTTTAAAGCAATTTTTTTCTGACCCATCCTGGACGATAGGCCAGAAACCAGTGCTTAGACCACTGCACCACCAGGGCGGATTTCTTTTTGCAGATAGGAGGAGAGGTAAAGTAGGAAACTGATGATTGTAATGCTGCCTTGCATCGATGCAGAGAGAAAAAGATTTCACAGGCATTCGAAATCACGGTGGTCGATGGAATTTTGACCATCCTAACAGCTAATTCTCAGTGAAAATCGGGAAAATTTGACATCCGGAGGGCGGGAGAAAGGGCTGAAATTGAGAAGCCTCCCACCTAAATCCGGAGAGTTGGCATGTCTGTATAATAGATAACGGAGTCTTCAGGATCTTTTACAGATGAAGAATGGAAATGTTGACACAAGCCTTAGTAGTTCAAGGACTTAATTCAAATTTATAAATATACAGCTTTAAATTACATCAGGTTTCACATGATATAAGAGATAAACAAAATAATATTGAGAAGAAAATGAAATAATAATAAAAATAATTACCAAGTAGTTCACAATATAAAACTTATCATATGCTTTGTTCCTTGGATTTATTCGCTTGTGCTGCTTCTTTCGCATATGTTCCTTTAGAGTATCCCAATCTTTAAACACCTTCTCACAATAAAAACACTGCAAACTACAAGAAGAGATACATAACTTTTAATTTTGAAACAGTTACTTCATCTTTAGATACTTCTAAACAGAAAAAACAAAAACAAAAAAAAAACAGTAATCTATGAGAAGAGAGAAAAAAAAATGATACTTCTGTGGCAATGCCCATATCTTTGAACACCCTACAATGTGAATATACATGCATATACACAGGGTGATTCATAAAGAAGTATACAGTTTCCAGATGCTGTAAAACAGTAACAGTTGAAGACACAGACCACAACTGCGAACCGTTACGTAGATGTACTCATAAAGTTTGTGTCCCGCTACTGAGGGAAGTGGCGTAGGTGATAGCGTGCACCATGTGACTAGTCAGTCGATGAACATCTTCCTTACCAATGGATTGGACGAGCTGTGGCCTACAACATGCCACTGACTCAATGGGCACCCAGAAGTCCTGACTTAACACCTTGGGACTTTTTCCTGTGGGGGTATGTAAAGGACAAGGTATTTGCCCCCCCTCCTGTTGCTCTAGCGGAGCTGAAACAGCGTATCACAGCCACTATCACTGCACTTGATTCAGATATCTTACCTCTCGTTTGGCCGGAAATGGATTACCTGCTTGATGTGTATCGTGTGACTAAGGGTGTACACATAGAACATCTGTGACTGTCTCTAAAAATACTTGAAACATTCCCCGACAATTCTGTTGCAGGTAACTTAAAATATTTTACATTGTTCTTGTTTTATAGTGCATTGAAACTGCATATTTTTTAATGAACCACCCTGTATATATATATAGTCGAGTCACATTATTGTGACCACCTCCTACTTTTGACATCAATAGCGTGTAGCCAATGATTGAAAGAAGGTGCGTGTCATAAGTTGGGTTGGAGAGTATATAAGGAGTGCTGTTGGCATTCTGAAAACATATCATCCATGGCTGTCATGGATAAAAGGAGCAATTTATCAGATATGCAAAAAGGGATTATTTTCGGCTTTAGGGCCATGGGTGGCAGTATTTCTGAAACAGTGCAGTTTGTGTGCTGCTGTGGTTAAAGTGTATCATGACTAGAGAAATGGCATCATTGCGAATAAGCAATGAGGAAACTGCGGAGCACCACGTGCCATTGATGTGACAGGTGAACGTCGGCTTCGAAGGTGCATGAGGGCCAATCGACACGCTACAGTGGAGCAACTCGCTGGCCAAATGAACCAGGGGGCTATCGGAAGTGTGTGTGAAACGACAGTTCAGCAAATCCTACTGCGTATGGGGTTCTGATGCAGACAGATGGTCACTGCACCTTTGCTAACAAAGATGCATCGGCAGAAAAGGCTTACATTTGCACGGCAGCATTGGAACTGGACCTCCACTGATTGGCAAAGGATTGCCTTCTTTGATGAGTCACGTTTTCTGTTTCATCGAACGGGTGGACGCTGGCGCATAAGGCAGGAAACATCGGAGAACAAACACTCTTCAACCATTGCTGGAAGAACACAAGCTGGTTTGGGCAACGTTATGGCTTGGGGAATGTTTTCGTGGCATTCTCTGGGTCCACTCATACCTGTGTAAAACACTATGGACCGAATTTGTTACGAATCCATCCCTGCAGACCACATGCATCCATACATGCTGATTGTCTTCTCTGGGGTGGATGGGATCTTCCAGCACGACAATGTGACATGTCACACAGCTAGAAATGTCTGAGAGGGGTCGGAACAGCACGATGAAGGCTTCAAAGGACTTCCCTGGACCCCAAATTTCCAGACTTAAACCCAATTGAGCTTCTGTGGCACCACCTTGATCGTGTTGTTCACTCTGTGGATCCTCCACCACGCACCCTTCAGCAGCTGTCAGACGCACTGCAGTCAGCATGGCTCCACATATGTACCTGTGAACACCTTCCAGCACCTTATTGAGTCCTTCCCAGCTCGTCTAGCTGCTGTCTGCACTGCACACGGCAGTTACTATGGATATTAGCTGGTGGTTACAATAATGTGACTATATATTTAAGAATCTTCTATACATCTAAATCAATACCAATGCAGCATGATACATCTGTTTATTAACCGTTTTGTTACTTGCCATGAGAAAGTCACCCAACTGGTGAGTGAAAGCTTGGCATCTACAGTCTCATGTGAAAGTACACAAATAAAAAGATTTACTGTAATTGTGTTAATTTGAAAAACACTTTAAAACTATAAGGCATAATAAAGATAACTGTATTTTGGAAGTAGAAGTTCCCATGTGTTTAAACAGCTTTTCACAGTTTAAACATTTTTAAAACATATTTTTAATCTTAAAGTTCTATTTTTATTTTTTTCTTAGAGTTAATATTCCTTTTTTGTACTGAGGTATTCTCAACATTGCTGCAATCTTCTGAGATTGCAACTATGCTGAGAAAACCTCAGTACAGTAAAAGAAATGTTAACTACACAAAAAATAAAATAAAAAGAACTGTACTTCTGAGATCCTTCCTACATCTTTACAGGCAATACAGGATTTATAGAAAAGATATCAACATAAAAAAAAAAAAATATGTACACTCAAATTGCAGAAGCAAGTTTAATAATTTAACAAGTATATGTTAGTGCAATATACAGTACATGTAATAAACATTGTTTCTGGGCATACATTAGTGCAATCAACATGTTTATAAATACCTTTTCTTGCTTGCAATTGCATTGTGAATATCTCAGTACTTCAGACATGTACCAGTTCTGATTACAAGACACATACACTGCTATGTAAAAACAGTGTGATGAAAAAACTTCCAAGAAAACAGATTTTCATCTGCTTAATAGAATTCCATACAACACAAGTCAATGGCACTCAAGTGTAATAAAAAGTCAATGAATTGAAATATTTTGTTTATAACAGAAATGTCTAGTGATCACTTAAATGAGTGTGCACTGTTATATTATGGTTCAGATGGGCATGTACTTACAGCCCATTTCACTGGATCACTACCTTGTCAGCAGATTTTAAATTCACAATACTTTTCTTACATTCTTACATGTTAATTTGATCATGCTGGGATAATTAAAATAAAAAATTAAAGCCCTAAGTTTTGCAAGGAAATTGGAAAATGCACCAATCAATACCTTTCAATTGTCAGAAAAACTAATTTGGAAATAAAAAAGTAGGCATTGCATCAATTTTTGAGTGGCTTTATCACTTTAAAGATAGACAAATACTTCAAGTTTTTCACTACAAATAGTGTAGTGGTGGTTAAAACAAGCTTTATAACAAAACAAAAAAAATCATTTGTGGTTTTGAAGCACTTCAAAATGACTGTTTCAATCAATTTCAAACTTTATGCGTGTTATTCCCTAGAGACCATATGGTCAAGACAAAATGAGGTGTTACAAATACAATTCTGAAAACACAAGAAGAGAACAAAGGAATAATGTTCAGAAATTTGGTACTTACTTTACCAAAAACGAGTCTGTGGGCAATCCATACTCTCTACCAACTACTTCAAGCATAACATATACTAAGAAAATACGTACTTTGTTCAAATGCAAATAAGGACTAAGATACCAATAAAATTTTCAAAAGATAAAAATGAAAATCATTTAAATGAAATATACCCTTCGAATGCCAACCAACCATTACAAATGTTGAATGGGTAACTCAATGTGTAATTTAGAAAGAAATGACATGGGGTAGATGACATGTAAGCAAGCAAATGGAAGAAATACCAGTCAGCATGCCGCCCCGGTGGTGGAGTAGTCTAAGTGCTACAGTAGCTTTTGATCATTTGTCCAATATGGGTCTGGGTTTGAATCCCAGTGGGGCATAGATGTTGTGCATGTGTTATGGCACTGGCTCTCTCCCTTCCCTGGAACCAGTGGCCCTAAATTAGGGATGGGCCTATCAAGTTGCTCACAGCGAATGTTAAACCCCGAAACAAACAAAAACAACCCAGCCACCATTTCTTTTAATTTGGCAAATTCTGCTGTTATGAACATTTTAGAATTTAAAAATTGAAGACAAATCTTAAATGTGCCATTTCATAACTTTTGTAGATAATTTTTCAAGTAGGTGGCAATGCTGTATTCTCTTTCATGGCACTCCAAACATGGAATGTCCCTAGTTAAGGTGCACACAAGGGGAATAATGAAATACACAATTTTTGAGAACACATGTTGCTCCAAATGATGGTTGGTTGGTTATTAGATTTTATTGGTGCAAGGGCCATGGTTGGCCAAAGAGCGCCAGACACAAGACAAACAGACAAAATTAAAAAACGGAGCATAAATCGCAAAAACTGGCTGACCAAGTAAAACCGAACCATGAGTACGAAGGAAGGGCCAAAAAAGACAAAGAAACAAACAGTATGAAAAACATGGTACAATGGTGAGAAACAAGCCGATTAAGTAAAACTGAGGTTGGTTGGTTGATTTTAGTGGCGCAAGGGGCAGGTTTGGCCAAAGAGCGCCAGACAAAGAACTATCAGCTACAGATTTTTAAAAGCGTGGAAAATGATTAAGAGCAGACAGGCTTGGTAAAAGTTGGAAAAAAGGATGATGAAAGCCGTGAAGACAAGTTAGTTAATTGGGTTTATATAAAAATTTAATAACTTACTATTGTAATTATTATAATTTGTTTTTCATTTAACACAACTACACAAAGGATGAGTCACAGGAGGGGACGAACCGTCACTCTCCTCCCCCCACACTCCTCTGCAATGCTGGCCGAGGGCGGGGACGAACTGTCACTCTCCCCCCCCATGTTCCTCTGCAATGTTGGTTGAGGCTGGGGACGAACTGTCACTCTCCTCCCCCTATGTTCCTCTATAATGTTGGTTGAGGGTGGGGACCTCGCTGAGTCCGAGACAGTTGCAATGTTGGTCAGGCGGACCGCGACAGTTGGATGGACACTGCACACCTTTGCGGATTGAGTGCCGGGTCTTCCGCACATGCAGGCTTTCTGCTGGGAACTGAAAGAGTCGGTCGTCTTCAAAAGAGAAGGCGCAGACTCAGCTATCTGTAGCTCGGGGAAATCCACCTGTGTCGCTTGTTCAGCTGTAGATCGCTTGGCAAGTGCGGCGAGAGCTACAGGGCGCGGAACAAAGGGCTGCACGGGTTGTGGCAGAGACTGAACTACTGCGGCAAAAGTACGCTGTCGATTGGTGGGTATACCCAACTTGGCCTTTGCAGCAGGGTACGAGAGGCTTTCCAGGGTTTTGAGGCGCTGGATCGCCATCTCGTCCTTCCATTTCATACAGTTGCGGGAGTAAGCTGCATGGGCCTCACCACAGTTAACACAGCAGGCCGCAGAAGTGCAACCCTCCCCGTCATGTTCACTGGAGCCACAATTAGCGCAACGAGCGGAACTCTTACAGAAACGTTGTGAATGCCCGTACCTCTGGCACCTGAAACAGCGCAGAGGACTGGGAATGTACGGGCGAACTCCACAGACCAAGTAGCCAGCCTTGATTTCGGTTGGAACTTTCGGGGAGTTAAAAGTCAAGATCACATTTTTAGACTTAATCAAAGAACCATCGCGCCGAAACATCATACGACGTGCAGCAATAACACCTTGATCTGCAAGTTCAGTCACCAATTCTTCTTCACTGCATGGCAAGAGATCAAACTCCGAAATAACACCCCGAGAGGTGTTAAGAAACGGGTGAGGTGTCACTTTGACAGGAATGCCTTGAAGACTAGTGAGGTGCAGAAAAGTGTTACTCTGAGAAACACTGCAAGTTTGGACAAGCAGGTCCCCAGAGCGAAGCTTCTTCACAGACCTCAAGGGGCCAACCGCAGCGTCCAAAGCTTCACAAATGAAAAAGGGAGATTTGGTAGACAGTCTCTCATTCGGATCGATGGATTCCACAACTAAGTGTGTAGCATGCGTAGTCACAGCAAACGAGGGAGACGACGCTTCGGAGCGACTGGAACAGCTGCCGAAGAAGAGGTTCCACATTCTTGGTCCAGGTCAAGGTCTAAAGATCGTTTAAGGTTATGAGACTTGGTAGGTTGAGAAGACGAAGGAGAGTCATTGTCAATAATCATTTTCTCAGGCGACTTAAATTTGGAGTTTTTCTTTTTGTTTTTACCCATGGAAAAAAGGAAGAGGATTCGTCTGCAAACTACTCCACCCACCACCAAGCCCTACGAGGGAGAACTGGAGGTCTGCAAGTCAAGAAAATGACGCTGGACACAGTTCTGGAGCTTATACGTTGCAGATATAGTCCGTTGGCTGTGATCACACGCACTCGGCGGACACTTCGGCCTCCGGGTACCGTCATGCCAACGCCTTTGGCATGATCCCACAGCCCCGGGCTTACCCTGCCGTGCTATACGACAAAAAAGCCGCTAAAGCCCTGTACACAACTTGGTACAAGACTTCTGACTAGAGGTGGGTTAGTCTCTAGCCTCCCATTTACAGCGAAGCCGGGGTCGAAGAGGAGTGTTGGTACACAGGAGGCACTTAACCGGTCTCCTGCGACCTCAGCCGCCAGACATCCCATTTCCGCCTCACGGGTCTCCGCACGCGGCAAACATGCAGGTAGGTCTAGCACCCAAACCAGCTAAAAGGAAAAAAGTAATCCAAGGAAGACAAAACCCTGGAAGGGAACCTAAACGGAATCTCAGCAACCTACGAACTGAGCGGTTAATATAAAACAGTTAGTGGTGGAGGGTAACAAAACCACAAGACCGGGGTGTTAGTACATAACGTGGTAGCGATTAGGTAGAGAATACAACACGGACAACTGGCCAGTGGAGAAAATAAATAAAAACGAAAAAGCGAGACACAAGACCAGCTCGGGAACGTGGGGACGCGACTCCCCAACAGCTGGATGAACAGCTGTCCCTGCAAACACCAAAAATAAAAAACAAGCGGTGGCGTGACATCAGATGGTGACCAGTCACAAGGTCAGCTCGGGCCGTGGGGGCGCCGCTCCCCAAATAACTGGAAAACCAGTTATCCCCGTGCGGGGGCTCCAAATGATGACTCTGACACAACAAAATTCATATACCTCATTGCTCTAATAGTGTGGACACTGACCAGAATGTTACAACAGCAAGTGCAGTTTTGCCACTTTCTGGAAAAATACACTGCCAAACAATTGCTAAGGACGGATGACAATAGCAACGATAGCAACCATAAAATGGAAGGCAGGAAAATGTGGAAATTAGCATAAGTGCGGGATACAGTAAGACATGTTGTGCGTATGCAAATTTTGGATTGCCGAACTTGTTCGTGACGTCATAGCGCTGATAAGAGATATAAAGGATTTGACGCATATTGACCGTTGTTGTTCAAACGCAAACTTGAAAGGGAAAGAATCAATTGACGAACTTGCAATTTTCAGTATGTCTTCCCGACATCACCTAGATTATTTTACGCGTGGCCGTATTATTGGCAAGATTGAAGAAGGGCGAAAAATAACAGATGTTGACAGGGAGTTTGACGTCAGCCACAGTGTTGTTTCAAGGCTTTGGAAATCATTTCAAACAAATGGAGAGTGTAGCAAACGTCACGGGGGAGGTCGTGTTCGCAGAACGACACCTGCAGAAGATCGGTACATAGTGCTATCAACAAAAAGACACTGGCGCAGCACAGCTAGTGAGGTAGCAAATCAGTTTATGGCTGCTACTGGCAAGCGGATTTCCCGAAAAACTGTCGCCAGACATTTGCATGAAGGAGGACTATACGCCCGCCGTTCTGTTGCGTGCATCCCATTGTCCAGACGTCACCGTACCGCCCGTTTGCAATGGTGCCATCAACATCGCAATTGGACTGATAACGACTGGTCTGCTGTCCTCTTCTCAGATGAGAGTAGATACAGTCTATCGTCTGATTGTCGACGACAACTGATCTGGCGTGATAGTGGTACTGCACATTGTCCAGCAAACATACAGGAAAGGGACCGATATCCGACATGTAGTGTCATGGTATGGGCTGGCATCATGATCAATGGCCGTACGTCCCTCTATGTGCTTCCAACTGGGACTATGACTGGCCAACGATACATTAATGATGTTCTGCTACCTCATGTTCGCATGTTCCGTGGTGCTGTCGGTGATAGATTCATTTTCATGGACGACAACGCAACATGTCATCGAACAGTCGCTGTCCAGGAGTGTCTTGAGAGCGAGGATATTCAACGCCTCGTATGGCCAGCACAATCTCCAGATCTGAATCCCATTGAAAATGTGTGGGCTGCTTTGGGGAGGAGTCTTGCTGGTCGCCAATGCCCTCCAATAAACAAGGACACCCTCATCCGTGCACTGACAGAGGAATGGGATACATTACCCCAACAGCTGCTTGATAATGTTGTGCAAAGCATGACACGACGTGTGGAATCTTGCATCGCCCTCCATGGTGGCCATATCCCGTATTGACATCTTACGCCGGAACGCCTGCGGACGGAAATTGCATTTTTTTCACGTTTACGTATTCTGCACAAAATGGCCTGTTTGTCCCTTGAACACGTTCCAAAGCCTTCTGGATCTCAGAGCACAATAAATTGTCTTTTTTGTAATGTCCTGGCATTCTGACATTATTTTATTTCACTTGGCATCGAACCACACTTACTTTTTTATGCGCTATATATCCATTTATGATCCATCCTTAGCAATTGTCCAGCAGTGTATTAAAACCACTACAGAACTGATCTGTTATTTATATACGGTAAGCTGAAATACTAAAAGCAATACAAAGCGACAAAAAATGTTGCCAGATTTCTTGATTTATTCGTGCAAAATTATTATTAAAGAGAATATAATTTTTTAAGACCAGGCTATTTTAGTTGAATAATGAAGAAGAATGTACATCTCAGAGAAATTCAATCCATGAGTGCTGATTAGCTTCTGAATTGTTTAAGTTATATCATGTCTTGCTTGACTGTGCAGAAACCAATGAACAGCAAAAGAGACCTCACCAAAGATGACGAATGGATTGTTAGGATTAATTTATGTCACCCAATAAAAGAAAAAAAGCTTACAGGAAAAAATATTCAGTGCAGGGGAAACATTAAACCAAGTGCCCCACAGCAGATACTACAATTCATGTGCCTAATTCGGATGCCAAGAAGAAAATCACTAAGCATGTTTTTTGATGCCTTAACAGTTTCAGATTGCTGTATGCCACTGCGTTGAACATTAAGTGAACATTCTTTTAAACTGTACTGTTGATGAAGTAAATCAGTGCTTGCAATGGAAGTTGTTATGTAGATAACTCATTAAAATGTCAACATATTTTCCCTAAAAAAATTGGGGAACTAACAACCTAATGAACATTCTTGTCTCTTCAGTATGTGTGTCAAATTTGAAGCTGACTAGCCAACAAGATGTCAGAAAGACAGATACCTCCCTTTATTATTACAGATGGCCCTGCCACTTGGAGGCAACATTCCGAATTATAGATAAGAAGAGAAACTCGTGGATCCGAAAAATGACAAGAGTGGAAGACATCATGATCAGAGTTAAATCCCTGAAATGGCAATGGGCTGGACATACTGCCAGAAGGACAGACCATCGATGGATAGCCAAAATTTTAGATTGGATTCCAAGGGACAGGAAAAAACCCAGAAGACCACATGGGAGATGGGTGGATGAAATTTGAAAATATGCGGGAGTGACATGGAGGAGACTGGCACAAGACATTGTGACAGACCGTTGTGGAGGAAACTTGGGGAGACCTTTGTCCAGCAGTGGATTGATAATAGTTGACAATGATGATGATGATGATGATATATATCTTCTTCCACTGCATATTTGTCACATGGTTGGTCATTTGGATGTCTATCACAGGTTGTTGTGTTATCCGGAGGTATGTCTGTTGCTTCTTAGTGTGTCTCTGGATTGCTACCTTTATTTACTTATTTGTTTTGTATTTTTTGTTTTTTATCTTACTTGGGTTTATCGTTATTTCTATTTATGGCCTAGGGGACCCACACAGCAGGTATTGACTTTGTCTGCCTTTGCTGTCGTTTTGAAAGGCCATATATTCAGCTGGGGTCTTCCTGATGATGACAGCTGAATCTTCTAGATGATTTGTTATTTTTGATATTTTTGATGCTTTTTCTTGGGCTAGTTACTTACTTTGGATATTGCATTTCATTTGATGAGGTAAGTGAGTTAAGTGTTTTTAGATTTGTGATTTTAATGTATTTTATATCGTATATTTGAGCACAGTTCGGTCTGCTGCATAGCGCGTCTGGGTGTGTGCTTGTATTTCTTTGTAATATTTTTTTGCAATTTTTGATGTCATTTTCTTGTGTGTATGGTATACGCAGTCTTTTCGTTTAGAGTTTTAGTGTATATATATAATAAAAACCTGAAATCATGCAGAGAAACACACATAGTCAATGACATATATATATATATTTTCAAATGCAATTTAGCAGAAAATATAGGGTAAAGAGCTAGCCTTACCACATTTGGACCTATAAAGAATTCTTCCATCCATATTCTAGAAGGAAAGACAGCATACTAACACAAATTACATTTGAGCCACCTAGCAGGAAAACAGTACACCAAAAACTGGGCAGGAAATGTGGAAAGCTTTAACTACCACATACAGATTTTTTTATTATTATTATTGAGCTCCAGGGGTGACTGTGAGATGAAACAAAAACTCCTGAACCTTGACCTCAGTGCTACATCTGTAAATAATGCATATTATTTACATATTATACTGTATATATGAAATGTGCAATATCGGCACACATCATTTATACATTACATATACATTATATGTATTAACTAACTACAGAACAATTAACCACTAGTGCCTGTGAAATTTAACTTGGCACACTTTTTGCATCAATATTTTTTCCCAATATGTTAGACATCTTTCAAAAATTGCATTTCTAAATTTTATATGTGATGTTAGAGATTTCTCAAAAATTGTTGAAATTCGACTTTAAAAACTGCCTTTTCGAAGTCCAATTTTGCACTTAACAACATTTAGGCAAACGATGGAGATGGGTTCAGCTCTGGTTGCTTAACTTCTGCTTCCATAACAACCTACAAAGATTTTTGTCAATTCTGCAATTAGCTCATTGGATTTCTTGAATCTTATATAACAAAATTATCTGATATAAATAGCTGCCAAAGTGATAACAGTAGCCTTCCTTCATGCACAACAGTTTTAAATCTGGAAAGGCACTTTTAATTAATACCACTTCGTAGCACTTCTACAAATGACATGATCGTTTGTTTTACAGCACTGGCTCTCTCCCTTCCCTGGAACCAGTGACCCTAAATAAGGAATGGGCAACTGCTTACAGCCCATTGAGTTGCTCACAGTGGTCGTTAAACCTTCAATAAAAAAAAATCCGTTTGTGATCGATACGTCAGACTGACTAATGTATCGAAGGTACTGAAGAAATGTATCGAGCATATCGACTAAAAATTGATTCATTATGAGAACCTTAATTGATTTCATATGCTATACAAATAAAATGTTTGGGAGTATTTCTCGCTTATAACAATTAAAATACAGTCAAAACGTAATTAAGTCATCCGTATTTCAGTCATTAGGCTACATATACGAAAAAATATTTCATTTGTAACCGCGAAATTGCAGCTACAAGCGATATATTGCAGTGACGTTTTACTTTAAGTTAAAAATTATTTTGAACTGAATTGTGTCAGTATGCTAAAGTACCTTTAAAAAAGCAATTTCCTCTCTCTCTCTTCAGTTATCGCTAATATTAATCTTGTAAAGATTTTTTCCGAGTATTTCCAAATTGAATGAGATGAGATAAGGTTATAAAAAATTATGATCAGGGCAATCAGAAACATGCAGGTGCCATAGTCCTTTGAGATAATTATTATCTTCGAAAAATGTTTAGGTAATATATTTAAATATATATTAATTATATATAAGACCCTAATCTATTCCGAAAAAACAACAACGTAAAATAACCGTAAAACAAATACAATTTGCGTAAATTTTACGGTTAAACCGTAAAACCTGGCAGGTATGGTATTATGAAAACTCGGAATTCCAGGTTACACGTGGACGACAAATAGGCCTGCAGCTTCTACAGAGAAGCAAAGACATCATGCTAAAAGCATAAACAAACATATGGAAGATGTTTACAAGAAAAACTCTGCATCATGATAGCCAGAAAATGTATTCAACATGGCTGCAGATATCCACCAAAAAATTAACTTTTTAAATCTCACTTCTAGGAGCCCAGATGTATGTTAACATATAAATACACACACCACCCTAAGAGGAAAATATACTGATTATCTACTTCATCATTACAATACCCAATGCAAAAAGTTTTCTAATACAGCTTCTACTGTAAAATCATAGTTCAAAAGAGAAAATAGATAATGTAATTAACTCAATAAGAAACTGGTAGTTTCAATCTGTTATTTATTGATGTGCTGATAAACACAAATACATAATGAACAGCAAACTAATATTTTCAAAAAAAAAAAAAAAAAACGAATTTGTAAACAAATTTTTATTCTGCTTGTTCAGCATTTTTTATCATGTAATTAAGTTGATAGCCTTGAAGCCATCCAATTGATCCACAAAAGCTTGGTGTAATGTACATATATATTTATCTACACCAAAAAATAACAGATTGAAACTACCAATTCCTAAACGATTTGTAAAACCATCTGACAAACAGATAATGTGATGAACTATAAATGTCATTTTCTGACATGTGCATCAAAAGACATGCTGAAAACAGAGTTAAAAACATGCTTGCAATATTGGCAAGGGAGTATATTGGTGTATATTCTGATGGAGGAGCTCACCTTAAGGTGGACGTCAAGTCATTTTGCTTCCTATACTTCCAATGGAAAAACGTCTGTACACATTTTTTTCACAATTAATGCGTTCCCAAGGATGAAAATTTGAACATCGATTAAAATAGCTTCATTTTATAACTTGGAATACTTAATATTTTCTAAAACATAACCATAACTATGCAATTCAACATTTGTTTGTCTACTGATGTCATCAAAGTACAGGTCGCACCATCTTTTTTCTGGTTTCAACACCACCAAAGGAAAAGTTATTGATTTTTAATATGATTATGGTGATGTTTTAGAAAATATTAAATATTCCAAGTTATAATATGAAGTTATTTTAATCGATGTTCAAATTTCATCCTTGGGAATACATTAATTGTGAAGAAAATGTGTACAAAAGTTTTCCCACTGGAAGTACAGGAAGCAAAATTATTTGACGTTCACCTTAAAAGGGAACTAACATCTCACCTGCTTGAGTAAAATATCTTATTTGCAAGAGAAAAGAAAACAAAAGATCTTATCTTTTACCAGTTTAGTTTCAATACCTTTGAACACTCAGTTCAACATACATATATGAAAGGCAGATATTTAAAAGAGCATTTTTCATAGTAATTCACAATTAAAAATGGCATCACAGCAAAAATAGACTAGGATTCTTACTTTTTGAGCTTTTCTTCCAAAACATCCAGAAATTCACTTCCAAACACTGTTAAAAAGTGTAAGATATAAATATACAATGCAGAAATTAAAACATCGTATAAACGAATATTATGAGAAAGAACACACTCTTGGATTTTACATATTCATAAAGATGAAAGAAATGCAATAAAATGGTATAAGATTTTATTTGCTACAAAAGATTCCTTTACATTAGGTTGCTTATATTATTTAAAACAGCACAAACACCTTTCAGTGCCTGACTTTCAACAATCACATTAGATCTGATTCCTATCTCTACAGGCTGATGTTAAAGCTGATCTATTAAGTCATAATTGCAATCAATAAGTTCATCATTAAGTTTGGTTCAGAAGTAGTAAAAACTATCATCCGTAGATGGTTCAGAAGTAGTAAAAACTATCATCCGTAGATGGTTCAGAAGTAGTAAAAACTATCATCCGTAGATGGTTCAGAAGTAGTAAAAACTATCATCCGTAGATGTACTACGACTGAAAGTGACATAGAGTGACCCACTTGCAGTGCAGCTCCATTTTGGGGAAATGTGTTTGTTGACAGAACATAAGAAAAAAATAAATTGGCTTGGAATTTCATTGTCTGGGTGGTGTGATGGATAGCATGCTTGAACGGAAATCAGGAGAAGTGGGTTCCATTCCCACTCCACGGCATTATAATTTTCAAGTTTTCCGAAGAGGTGGCTACGTGGGAAATTGAAAATATGGCACTTTTGTGCCAACAATAACATTTGTGCAGCCTTCCATGTGTATGTGAAGAATTATTTCTTCAGGAAGATTCGTTTCCCACTGACATGTAACAGGCAACACAGCAGGTGGGGTGGTACCAGAAGGATATGTGCAGTATGTTTATCTCTTATTTTGCAGTCTGTCAGCAAAGACAAAGGATGGGATGGTATACAATTTCCAAGCATGTATTAATTGTTCATGTATATTGGGTTCCTTCAAGGAAACTCAGAGGTGGTTCATGATAAAATTCGGAGGCTGGAGATTAACCAGCAGCACCATTTCTTGCTTGGTGAAGATGCTGGAGACAATTGGAAGCATTGTGAATATTCATGCTGGTGGGCAGCCACCAATGTCTGCCAAAATCATGGAAGATGTAAAACAGAGTCCTAGAGAATCATACAGCGCATGTCAGAGAGCAGAAAACAACAACAAACAAATGAAACTTCAAAGCTTCTTTGAAGATAGGATGATTTCGAAAGGATTGTGGCCACCCAGATCACCAGACCACAGCACTTCAGATTACTTCTTATGGGGTCAACTTAAAAGGAAAAGTGTATGCTAACAAACCTCAGACAATTGAAGACAACATTAGATGTGAAACTGCAGCAACATCCAGTGATATTCTCCAATATTGTCATCATTATCACTAAGCTGTTCTCTGAGATTCAGAGGTTAGCTCCACAAAGAAATACAAACTACTAGATAATTTTTACTTACTGTTGCCGTATCAAACTTCAACATTTACAGTGACCTTGACATATAACTCGGGCTTCACTGACATCCATCACATGGCGTATACAAAATCTATACTTCATACTCATAATCTTTATCTCATACAGATACTCCTGAATCTAATCCTCCCATGACTTCCTCGGCCTTTCCTTCCTGCCACTTGGGATAAAAAGATTTTCTTAGTAAGTGTGTCCTCACTCATTCTTTCAACATGGCCAAAGCACCAAAGAATATTAGTCTCCACCTTGTTAACAACATTAAAACTTGCTAACAACATTTTCTGTAATATGGACTGTCACTTAAACAGTGACTAGGGGCAGGGACAGGAGGTACATTTTCAAAATCTTCTTTAATGCAGTTTGATTCTCACAAGGAAAGGCATCATATCCACTGTATATAGGTTTTTAATATTCATGCACTACACAGATAACTCACAAAATCTAGGTTGTGCACTAGGTGGACCACACTCCATTTCCCAGAATGAAATATTTGGCATATGAGACAATACTTTTTTTTTTTTTTTTTTTTTGAAGTCTGCACTATGATTTATACACCTCATCGACTTATCTATTGATTGGCCATTGAGAATTTAAATTTCTCAATAAATATTGCCTAAAACTTGGTCATGATCCGAGAAATGCAATATTACATTCATATAAAACCTTTCAGTAAGTGCAGGAAACATCCCATCACTAAGAATTTGTTTAAAAACTGCAATAACAAATATTTCTGTTTGACAAAAATACCATTAAAATTCCCATGACCGATATGTAGTGGCATCTGTCATATGCTAATAGCGTCCTATGCACAACCTCTCATAGACCCCGTGGTTAGCCTTCACACTCCCTGGTTTTGTAAAGCCACTAGAACTACAATGGGCACACTGCATTTATCTCCCAATCATTAAACCTCTGAAGCACCTTGCTGTGATGCAGCTGATTGGCTGCTGACAACTGTGTTAAGAAGAGCAACGACAAGCGGCTAGCAGAAGCATTTTTTTTTTACTCCATAAATCTCTCACTGCATAGCTGATCCAAATTAAAATCAACCAATAGTGCAAATTATTATGCTTATCTTAATCTATTTCATGTTTCTAATTGAAATCAAAAACTCCTTTGGTTTCTGATTCAATCAGACTTTGTGAGGAAAAGTGGTGAACAATAACTCACACCACAAGTATTGGGTTGTCAGAAAAGTCATGACGTATTTTAGCCATGTTTTGCAAAGGTAATTTACTGATAGAAAGAACAAACATCAATCAATGATATAATGCCCGTTTTGTTCGATAACCTTTTGCCATTTTTCAGTGAGCTGCAGAAAGCCTTGTTCATAGAAGGACCTGTCTTTCATGGCGAAAAACTGTACAAGGTGCTGATTTACAGCCTCATCTGAATTGAACGTTATACCACACAAAGACTGTTGAAGAGAGCGAAACAAGTGGAAGTCTGACGGCGCAAAGTCAGGCGAGTATACTGGGTGGGGCAACACATCACACCCAAGCTCCAATAATTTTTGACGCGGGATCAAACTTATGTGTGGTCTTGCGTTGTCGTGATGAAACACAACACCTTTACGACGGACGAGCTCTGGACGTTTCTGGATGATGGATTCATTCAACCTGTCCAATTGCCGACAGTACACATTCGAATTGATTGTTTGGTTCCATGGTAAAAGCTCAAAAAACACGACACCTTTAAAATCCTACCACACTGAGACCAAAACCTTCCGCTGATGAATGTTTGCTTTGGATGTCGTTTGAGGCGAAGCAGCACGTCGGGACCAAGACCGTTTGCGCAGCACGTTGTTCTAAACAATCCACTTTTCGTCACCAGTTAGTTATCAGTCACTTAAAAAAAGGTTCGTTTCCCTCACGTTTAATGGCCATATCGCAGATGTTTATACGTGCCGTCAATTGAGCTTCTTTGAGTTCATGAGGAACCCACACATTGAGCTTGCTTACGTATCCCAGCTTCTTCAGGTGGTCCTAAACGCTTGAATGATGGATGTGCAATGTGTCTGCAATCTCTCGTGTCGTGTAACGTGGGTTTGGCTCGATCAATGCCTTGATTTGGTCGTCATCAACCTCAGTGGGCACAAGACAGATCGTTGTGGAAGAGGCTTGGAGAGACCTTCGTCCAGCAGTGGATTGATAATGGTTGACAATGATGATGATGATGATATGGAAGAAAGTACTGACCATTTCGATGTGCAAACTGTTTAAAAGTAAATGCAGAATCAAAATGCAAGTTTCATTTTATGATCAATGATCAAGATGGCTAGCAATACTGAACAAGGGATGAATGCAACACACATACACATATTTTACTGGCCACAGATTCCAACCGAAGGTTGGCATCACGTCCCTCAGTGAAAGACACAGGGGAGCAACCGACTGTATATTTGCATACCTGCCAACATTGGGTAGAGCCTTGTCAGTAGTAGTTAGTATTATAGTGCGGCATACATACACACTTTTTTATGAAACGATCCACCTCTTTGTGAAAAAGAAATACACACCACAACAAAACATTACAACAAACAAGGACACTAATAAAACAAACTTAACACGTGCAAAACACAAAATTGATTCCCCTGGTGAGGGCACGATAGGTAACATTGTGAGATTTAATTTCGAAACTTCCACCAGTAAAAATCAATCAGATGCGTTCAGAATTTCACGCTTGACAAATGGAAAATCCAAGCAAGTGAATGCGCAGTGCGTAAACCTCCACTTACCATATGACCATACTGCCTCTGACATTACAGTTTATGACAAGATGAGACCAAAGGAGGAAAAAAAAAAAAAAAAAGACAGTGTTTTAACTGGGTGAAAAATCAAAATACACAGCAAGAATGTGAACTACTGTCAGTTTGTCTTTTGTTGACTCTGTAACTGCACAGCATCCATTGCTTGGTTCTTCTTTTTGCTGATATCTTTCTTTCTCTATTTCTCTATTGTCGCTTTTCTTTCTTTCTTCCTTTTTTTTTTTTTTTTTTTTTTTGGCCCTCCGATACAAAGATTTCATCCATCATGCTGTAAGAACTTTCAGCCTGAGGACCATGAATGAGTGCATGATATCAAAGCTTTAACTATTTCAGATAAATGGTATAACTTTGAGAATATTAATACTTTTGAACACTATGTATCAACTTTTAATTTTGTCACTTCCGTCTTGGGGAATCCCCCCTTATCAAGCTTGAATGCAAAAACTTAGGGGACGGGAAAACATGGAGGGGGGGGGGAGGATTTCAGGAGAAATATTTGCTCTGTCCGATTTCCGGGTTTGAAAATTTTCTCCCTATTTTCAAGCTGAAATACAAATATTTATGCAATAAAATGCTATTTAACAATAATACTGGAGAAATTACGATTACGGAAAAAATCTGAACTTTTCGACCTTCCGTTTTCGAATATTTCAAAAAATGAATTCCGTCCTCCCAATGAACAACCCCACCCCTTCCTGCCGCCGCAACCAATTCCCCAAAAATCTCTGTTCACTTGTGGATCGATCTTGCAAATGACCAAAATAATAACGAAAAAGGAGGAATTTCTCAAATTCGTGAAAGAAGATCACGAGGTAATTTTCGTGGCGTCTAACTTCCGTTTTTGCAAATTGTTGCCTAGTTTCAAGATGAAATACAAACATTTTTGCAATAAAATGATATTGAACAAGACTACTGGACACAAAGGCAACATCGGGGGAAAAAAATTGCGACTGCGGAAATTTTTTTACTCCGTTTAACTACGCTTTCGGAAGTTTCAAAACACAAAATACTGTCATCAGAAAGAACCCCCCCCTCCAATTCTCTTCGGTTTTACACCGATTTAAAATGACATTTAACAAGACCAGTGGCGCCCATATGAGTACTTTTAGGGAGGGCTAAGAAAAATTCTTACCTCCTTCAAGGCTGTCAAACATTTTAGTAAATGTACAAAATACTAAAAAATACAACAAAAATAATTGATACAATAAATTATTAATCATCATCATCATCATCATCAACCATTATCAATCCACTGCTGGACGAAGGTCTCCCCAAGTTTCCTCCACAACGGTCTGTCTTGTGCCAGTCTCCTCCATGTCACTCCCGCATACTTTCGAATTTCATCCACCCATCTTCCATGTGGTCTTCTTCTGGGTCTTTTCCTGTCCCTTGGAATCCAATCTAAAATTTCGGCTGTCCATCGATGGTCTGTTCTTCTGGCAGTATGTCCAGCCCATTGCCATTTCAGGGATTTAACTCTGATCATGATGTCTTCCACTCTTGTCATTTTTCGGATCCACATGTTCCTCTTCTTATCTCTCCTGGTTACACCAAGCATGCACCTCTCCATGCTTCTTTGAGTTGTCTGCAGCCTTTGTATGTCTCTTTTAGCTAAGGTCCACGTCTCTGCACCATACGTAAGCACTGGAAGGATGCATTGATCAAACACTTTTCTTTTAAGACATAATGGCATATTGCTCTTGAAAATTATGCTGTTTCTTCCAAAAGCTCTCCAGGCAAGTTTCGTACGCCTATTAATTTCTTCACCAATGTGACCCTCACTTGATATCTGCTGTCCAAGATAAACGTATGTGTCTGTTATCTCCAGCTTTTCTCCATCAATCGATAAATCTTCATTTCTTGTAAAAGCATTGAACATCACTTTTGTCTTCTGAAAGTTCATTTTTAATCCCACTTCTTTACTCTTGTCAGCAAGTTCCTGGATCATACTCTGCAGCTCTGATGGGGTAGTTGCAAAAATGACTATGTCATCAGCAAAACGAAGGTGGGTTAGATAATCTCCATTAATCTTTATCCCTTTGTTTTCCCAGTTCAGTGATTGAAAGACATTTTCTAATGTGGCATTAAAGAGCTTCGGAGATATGGTGTCACCTTGTCTCACTCCTTTTCTAATTTTTATGTGTGTTGTATTTTCAAACAGCCGAATCTTTGCACTTGCATTTTCATAGATGTTATTAATAATATTAATGTATGCATCTTCAATACCGCAGGATTTCAGAGCCATTGCAACTGCTGATGGTTTCACCGAATCAAAGGCTTTTTCATAATCGATAAAAGCCATGCACAATGGAAGTTCATATTCCCTCGCTCTTTCAATTAGTTCTCTCAGTACGTGGATATGATCTATTGTGCTGTAGCCACTCCTGAATCCAGCTTGTTCTCTCGGTTGAGCCATGTCCAGTGTATCATTGAAGACGTAAGGAAATTCAACTGTGAACTAGTAAGGAAAGCAATTGAAAACAACCAAAGCCTAAAGATAGCAAAGGGACATCTCAGTAAGGGAAAAAAACAGATTATGGCACTGAGAAAAGAAGATGGTTCTGTAACAAGGAATAGAGGCGAAATTTTGACAAGAGTGAAAGATTTCTACTCCAAATTATATGAAAGGGATGATACATGTACTCCAGACATCATGAAAGGTACCAGTACCAGAGTTCTTCCAGTCCTTCCAGCAGAAGTTGCACATGCAATCAAGAACATGAAGCGAGGAAAAGCTCCAGGAGAAGATGGAATTACTGTAGACATCATACAAGAAGCAAGTGGAGAAATCGAAACAGTACTCGCCCAAATTTTCACTCGATGCCTTAATGAAGGGAAAATTCCTGAGGATTGGAACAACGCTACAATGATCTTGCTACATAAAAAAGGTAACATTGAGGATCTCAGGAACTACAGACCTATCAGCCTCCTATCAGTGGTTTATAAAATCTTCACTAAATTATTAATATCTCTTATTATTTTTAAAAAAAGGTTTTGTCTATTTCAATGTTTTAAATTTATCAAAGATTTGACTGCACCAATGGGGGTTGGCGCTGGAGTCACTAATGGGCGCCCTTGAAAAAGACTACTGCACACAAAGGCAACTTCGGGAGAAGAAAATGACGATTACGACAAAATTTTTTACTCTGTTTAACAGTATTTCGTGTTATTTTGTAACAGCAAAATTAATAATAAAAAAACAACTGAAAATTTGTAGAATCTATAGTTTTGACAGTGAATTCCGTAGTCAAACAACTAAATCCGTAGAAACTACGGACATTCCATAGTAGATGGCATTTATGTATTTGTACATTCAGTAGCTGCAAAATAGGAATTGATTTACAGGGTGTCTCGGAACTTTGCGTACAAACTTGGAGGGGAGGTAGAGAACAGCGTTAGGAACCAAAATTAAATAGGAAAGCATGGGCGGAAACGATAGGCGGCGCTGTACACGAGTTTGCAAGGTCGGCTCGTGTGGCTTCCTCATTGTAGACGCGGACTGCGTGCGATCAACATGAATCGTTTCACACACGCCGAGTTGACGGATATGCACTTCGTCTTTGGCCTAACCAACGGAAATGGACGCGCTGCTGGTCGGTTGTATCAGGAAAGATATCCAACGAGGCGCCAACCAAATCATCAAATGTTTGCTCGGCTACATCAGAACCTTGCGGAACGTGGATCCTTCACAGCAACGATGCAGGATACCGGGTGGTCGCGAACAGTACGAACACCCATATTGGAAGAGCGTCTGTTGCATGCTGTGGACCGAAATCCCGGAACCAGTGTACGGGAGCTTGCCGCTGTCGCCGGAACGTCTCGATCAACTGTCTGGCGCTTTCTGCAGGGCGAAGCCTTACATCTCTTTCATCTTCAGAGAGTTCAATTACTGCAGCCGGATGATCACCCACGACGTGTCGCATTTGCACAGTGGTTTCTGCACCAAAGTGTGGCCGACCCACAATTTCCCAGTTCTGTTATGTTCAGTGATGAAGCAACCTTTTCACGTGACGGGGTGTTCAATACGCACAACGCACACATGTGGGCCGTAGACAACCCACACCGAACCCGACCACGAGCCGCACAACAATGCTTCACTGTTAATGTGTGGGCGGGTATCGTGGCGGACAGTTTAGTTGGGCCATACATCTTACCACCTCGACTGGACGCTCGCAAGTATCTCGTCTTTCTTCAGGAGGTTCTTCCGGAAATACTGCACGATGTCCCCGCACATGTTCAACGCGGAATGCGGTTGCAACATGATGGGGTGCCATCTCATTACGCAAGGTGCGTATGTGACCATTTGACCGGACATTTGGAACCAAGTGGATTGGGCGTGGCAGTCCCGTCGAATGGCCCCCCAGATCACCTGATTTATCTCCTCTTGATTATTATCTCTGGGGTGCCATGAAGAGCATTATGTACGACACGCCAGTACATTCTGAAATGGACCTGGTGGCACAAATCTTCATCGCTGCTGCTACGATCCGCGAAACGCCAGGTATCTTCGACAATGTTCGCCAATCCATGTCGCGTAGGTGTCATGCGTGCATCCAGGCCAATGGGCGCAATTTCGAACACCTCCTGTGATGCTTGTAAGTCCTACATTGTACTCTTTTTGTTGTGTAATAAAGCGTTTTACACTGCTTTCTGTATTGTGGTCTTACTGTGTCTTTGTGTCTCTTTCTCACGTGAGGGTGACGTTTCCGCCCATGCTTTCTTATTTAATTTTGGTTCCTAACGCTGTTCTCTACCCCCCTCCAAGTTTGTACACGAAGTTCTGGGATACCCTGTATGTAAAAACATCATTAGTATGGGCAACACTACCAAGACATAAAGGCAATGAAGTTATGACACTGGGATTACAGCATCCACTTCTTCCAGGATGGTATCAACACTTTGGGACTACCCTGAAAGCCAAGTGGTCTGAGGCACCGGCTGCTGAATATTTGTTCAAGGTGGGCCTGGGTTCAAGTCCCAGATAAGACATGGGTTGTGTTTCTGTCTGATGGTACTGGCTCTGTTCTTCTCTTGGAACCAGTGGCCTTAAATTAGGAATGGGTGACTGCTTATAGACCTGAGAGTTACTCATGGTGATCATTAAACCACAAAACAAACAAACAAAAACACACTGGTGCCTAAGAGGGATCAGACATCCAAAGTCATGTCCAGTAAGAAAAAATGCTATCAGAACATGACATTTGCTACTGATGTTGCAGCTGTTTATAACAAAATGACAGGAGTAACTTTCTGAAAATCCCTCCCAACACAACAATTATGAAAGCAAAGACATAAAGCACAAGTGATAAGTTCACCAATCAAAATATTGACAAGCAATGAATTAGTATTAAGTTGACATGTCAGAAGTAGAACATACCAATGTTATCAGAAGCACCAATGTGAAGGTGGTGATCAGCAATCAAGTGTTGGAAAAGAGAGAACCTGGAACGAAAAAAAAAAAAAAAAAAAAAAAAAAAAAGGAAAGAAAAAAGAAATTACTTCCAACTTTTTCAAATATGAAAGTGCTTATTTTAAACAAAGATGATTGCATTATTGTTATTAATAAGGCCAGAATTTTTATGATTTTGCATTTTTTTGGCAATACTAAAATGTTGCTCAAGTGTATACAAATGTGTTTCACACAAAACTAAGCTGATTTAAATACTTTTGTTAAGGCATTTTCCAGAATTTTTCATGATTTTTACATGATATGGCATTTTTCAGGTTTTATGGTCACTTTAAGGCATTTTTTTTCATTATTTTTGAGTCATTATTTTGTTATTTTCAATAAAAAGGGCATTTTTGGAAGAATTTCCCTGAAGCACTATTTTTTCCTGAAAGCCAGAAGGTGCTTCAATATATCCTTTCTATCCTCATCTCTTTCTTCAAGCCAGCGATGAACTGTTCTCCCATTCGGAGTATGGCCACTGCCATTATGTCGGAAGGCGAGGTTTGGTGTGGTGGAGGGGTACATTTTTATGCTTTCCAACCATAGGTTGAAGAAGCTTATATGCTTCCAGCTTTGTCCGTCCATCTGTCTGTCTGTCCACGTGATAACTTGCATAAAAATGGTTCGATTTTGATGAAATTTTAGTATGTGGTAGGGGACAAATCCTATTGAAAATGGGCGAAATGGGGTCAAAGGTCAGGACATAGGAGCGGGATCCATTCCATCACCCTTATGCGTCATAACTTAAGTACAAATGCTTCGATTGTGACAAAAGTTCATCATGTTGTTTTGGATATATACTGAACACGTTCTGTTGAATATCATCGAAATGAGGTCAAAGGTCAGGGCACAGGAGCGAGATTTATTCCACAGCCATTATCCTTATAACTTGACTAAAAATGCTTCGATTGTGACAAAACTTCATCATGTTGTTCCGAAGGTATACTGAACAGGTTCTGTCAAATATAATTGAAATGGGGTCAAAGGTCAGGGTACAGGAGCGAGATTTATTCCACAGCCATTATCCTCATAACTTGACTAAAATTGCTTCTATTACGACAAAACTTTAGTATGCTGTTCCGGATGGTATAAAATCAAGCCTGCAGCAGACCGTGAACATATCGCACTGTGAGGTTGAGTGAAAATGTTGCGGCGGGAAAGAACTTATTTTGAGAAAGGAAAGATTGTTAGGTGTTATATTAGTTGGTTGTCCATAAGAGAAGCCGAGAGGCATTTAAACATACTCAAGTCAACTGTGTTGGATGTACTGAAGAAGTGGAAGACACATGGCGTGCCTGAAGCAGCAAAACGTACTGGCAGACCAAAGAAAATTAGTGACAGAAGGATGTTGAAGTCTCAGGAGAGTCATTACAGCTAATCGATGGAGTACTGCACAAAATCTCAGTGTACAGGTGAGTAAAAATGCTGCAACCTCGGTATGTACATGTACCATTCTCAGAGAACTTCATTCCATGGGTTACTGTGGTTGTGCGGCTGCTCATAAGCCTTTCATCTGAACTCGGAATGCTACTTGTCGTTTAGCATGGTGTAAGGAACATTTATCGTGGACCGTAGATCAATAGAAATGGGTCCTATGGACTGATGAATCCAGATACACAATCCATCAGTCTGATGGTCGTGTGTGGGTATGACGGCAGACAGGGGAAAGCTACTTACCAAAGTTTACTGTTTCTATGGTCAAGTTTGAAGCTGGCAGTGTACTCGTGTGGGGGTGTTTTTCATGGTATGGTCCCGGCCCAGTGGTTATCGTGGACAAACCTGTTAACCAGCACATCTACCTCGATATTCTGGACAATTATGCCCTACCAACTCTGTGGCAATACTTTGGAAATGAGCCTTGTTGGTTGGTACCAGCAGGACAGTGCACCGAGCCATAAAGCAATGACTGTTACAGCATAGTTTGACAATAATTCTGCATCATATGTGGACTAGCCAGCACAGAGCCCTGATCTTAATCCCATAGAGCACCTATGGGATGAATTAGAATGCCTCATAAGAAGTTTGGAACCAAGGCCTACTACTGAGCAACACTTAGTTGGCAGCACTATGTACTGAATGGAAGCACATACCTATCGCTGAGTTCCAAAACCTTGTTAAAAGCATGTCTAGAAGGGTCAGTGCATGCATTAAGGCCAAAGGTGGACTGACACCATACTAATGTATGTCAATAAATGCTATGTTGTGTTTCTCTTCTAGGTATCTGGTGACTTTTGTCAATATAGTGTTCTTAAACAAAATGACCTACATTGTACAGACCACAGCTCACCAAAATACTGTTTACATGAGTCATTTCTCTTGTGGTGGCAACACTGCTGTTGCAACTAGTACATATTGAAAGGGAACATACCAGTGACAGCATCAGGAAAGCATCAGTAATTTTTAGCCAATATTAGTGGAAAACGTCTGACCACAAAAAAAATGCTGTTGATTATAATCTAGAAGCACTATCATCTAAGAGGTTCTTTCACTTTCCAGAAGAAGTCAAAATCACATGGACTCATGTCTGGTGAATATGGTAGGTGTTCCAAAATTTTCCACTGCCATTTTGCCCAACAAAATCTCCATGATTGATGCATCATCAAAATGTTGTCCCAGCTACTTCATCAAAATCACTTACACAATTGAAGGTGTAGTGTTGACATTGAAGTCCAATTCTTGGCATGTCCATCAAGAATCATGCTTCAGTAACCCCCTCATGGCTTCCACATGTTGTTTATCTGTCCCAGTCACTGGATCCACCATCATGTTCAAGCATGCTTGGTGTTCTCTCTTCCACGTCAGAAAGCATTATCCATCTCATGACGGTGTGATATGGCAGTGCATCATCACCAAATGCTTCTATAGTCCTTTATTACAGTGACAAGCCTTTTGCTCTGGTGTGACCTAAATTTTGATACAATTTCACAACTCTTGTTGAGTGAATATCACTTAGATTGGTTACATTTTGACCAATGTCAATGCCCAACCAATTATGCGAATAACACACACCTAAATCACTGACTAAGTGAAATGTAGAGAACAACATAATAACACAGCTAATTAAACAAATAATCTCACAAGAATATGAGCATAACTCCCCTTCTTCTTGATCTATTCATTTTCCCACATTTTAGCAGGCTACTTCCTCCAACTGTCCATTCGTTTTAATGTTATCAGGGAGGCACAGACTTTTATACATTAGTAAATATATCCTTAATAAATTTATAACAAAGGACTAATTTTTAGCCTTTTGTTTCACAAAAACTTTTTATCAAACTCCTATTTAATCAATTTTTTGTAAATACTTGTTAACTTTATTGTTGTGTTATTCTATTAGTATATTATATACTATAATGATTATTAATATAAGATGGAACCAATACATACATTGTTCCTCTTTCACCAGAAAACACGTAGATGGAAGGCAGTCAGCTTACATTCGGTTGAGGCCTTTTGCCACACCGTGTGACGTTCTCAAAACCACATTATTTTCCGAATCTTCTCAACATGAAGAAAATAAAGTGAATATTTGTCTATGAGAATGCCACATGGCATGACAAAAGGCCCCAGGGAAATGTAAGGTGACTGCCTTCGATCCATGTGTTTTCTGGGGAAAGAGGGACAATGATTTATGGTTTCATCTATTATATTAATAGTTACTATATTATATAATATCCTAATAAAATAATGCAATATAAAGTTAACAAGGTTTTCTGAAAATTGATTAAAATATGAGTTTGATAAAAAAAAAGTTATTTTAAAAAAGACTAACAATTAGACCTTTGTTAAAAATCAATTATAAAAGTAATAGAAACAAAAAAAATATCATAATCTGAATTGATCAAGTATATATTTACTAAGTAATGTATGAAAGCCTGTCCCTTCCCAATAACATAAAAATGAATGGACAATCAGAAGAAATAATGTGATAACATGTGGGAAAATGAATAGACCAGAAAAAATGTGAGTTATGCTCATAATCTTAAGAGAAATTTGTTTGATTAGTTTTGATTTCACATGTTTTTACTTAAAAACCTATAAAGAATGTTTTTGACATCCTTATAGGTAATTGTGATAACAGCACAGGTTTGCCTAATAGTGTCCTAATGGTGGATTTCTGGCAATGTTGTCACTGCCAGAAAAATTACTCCTGTATATACTAAACATTTAATGATGAAGCTGACATAGTAGTCTAAGAACTTGTATTAGATAACAGGTATGTAAAACTGAAATTATGATGAAACTGAATATTCACTTCATTTTGTTCATGCCGACAGAACTGGATAATTTATTTTAAGGGAGTTTCTACATCCATTCATTGACATTACAATGTGGACAGTACAGATGCATCATTTTTTAGTGAATGCACTTATGTTTCATCAGTAAAAAATAGAAATACACAAAATGTGAATGCAAAACATACACATTGGAAATGTTTATAATAACTTGCTCAAATTTCATTCATGTGAAATTTATATGCCCAAATAAAAACATGGAATCACTGACAAATAAATGGTAAAAGCAACTTCACTTTCATTTTCAGACAAAATAAAAATCATAAGCTGATATTACCTGCTCCCAGAGAAATGCTTTTTGCAGAAGAGACAGGCCCGTGAAAATGTAGTATCTTTTCTTTCTTCTTCTTGAAGTAGCAACACTTGTGCCTAAATAAATAAATTAATGAATTAAAGCATAATACAGACACCTGAAACAAAAACAGATGCACAACTTACAATAGACAAATTATTATTATACAATGACAAAATGACCAAAACACTTGCCAACATTGAAAGAAACAGTCTGTACATTTAAAATTTATCTGTTACAGTGCTACAAATTGATTTCCCTAAGTATCATAGTAGTGTCTACGTGATATACAAAAAATAACATATATTTATTTTCCTTTAATTAATTATAAAGGCAATATTAATTTTGTCAGCAGGAAAAAACTCTTTTCCTGTTTTCAAATACCCTGCATCTTGAAAAGTAAAAAAAAAAAAAAAATCCGATATTTGCCTTCTGAACGTGATTAAATATTTTATAGAAAATTTTGCCTGGAAACAACATTTTTAAAAATCAGAATTCTTACAATTGAAAAATTTGTTTCATACATATTTTTGCACAAGCTACTAAATAAAATTTTTGGCAACTGAAATGTAACTTTAATGTCAGCATATCTCAAACCACAATCCAATTAAATAATACAAATCAAAATATTCTTCCCGACCAAACTAAGACAATGAGAATGCACTACGATGGATACCATCAGCATGCACTTCAGATTATTTTCCTTGTTTTTGAAAAATGGAAAAGTTTTGCATTGTTTCTTGTTTTTTCACGTTCAATGTGCTTAATGGCACATTATGTACATATGTCAAAGTAGGGTGCAAAGATATTGATTAAAGTAAAAAATTGAAAGCAAAAAATAAAAAGAGTGAAAATACAAGATTTTTCACAATGACGGGACAATATTTTCTTTTACCCAGGATTTTGCACAAAGTACCATTTCTGTCACTTTCAGTGAGAAATATCATACAATTTAATAATTATTCAGTTATGAAGCACTTGTTCATTGAAATAACATTACTCTGGATGTTACACTTTTTCCAACTGTCATCCATGGAAAAGAATTGTAAAATGCTAAATAAAAAAATATTTTATTGTTCTGGTGCAGACATTCAGTTCATATTCCCCAGTTTTTGTATGATTATGCTGGACACTAAGCAATTAAAAGCTGAAATGGGGAGAAGCTCTATTGGAAGGTAGGATTAAGATGGATATTGTACAAGAAGTCAATAAATAAACAGATGAAGAGGAGATTCCTGATGACAGGAATAATGTTAAGATCTCAGAGACTATAGACCTATCAGTCTCTTGTCAGTTGTTTACAAAATCTCCCCTAAGGAAGGGCTTGAAAAATATCTGAAAATTTACATGCCTAGCTGGGCATGTGCAGAAAATATTTACTTGCCCAGAAGTAAAATCTACATGCCCAGAAAAATTTATCTTTTAAGATAACAAAACAGAAGCCTCATTTTTTTAAAGTTAAAAATTATGATAAACTTTTTATACATATTTTGCATCACCATTTTAAAGTGTCTGTATTCAAAATGCACAAAAGCATATATCTCAAGCTTCAAGAAAGGTAATCGACGGCATTTGAAAAATTTAGTGATGATGTCATGTACAAGAATTTTTAATGTATGTCCTGTGTTTTACAAAAAAATTAAATAATCATAGTTAACTGTATGGCAGTTTAAGTAGTTTTTAACAACAATTTTGAATGTAAAAATTATTTACCTTTTTCTCTTGTACAAACAAAAGTAATTTTGCATCATAAAATTCCAAGAATTGTTGTTTAGAAACAAAGGCAAATCTTATGTTTTCGACTACTGTTGAGTGCACTTAGTTATTAAACTATCACCTGACAACTCAAATTGCTCGAAAAATTACTGGTGGTATCAGCAAATTAGGATGGATTTTGCAAACAGTGCACAACATAATAGCCTTGCCATTTGACTTTAGCCACTTAAATGTTTTTATCCATAATTCTTCAACTGCGCAGCAGCATATTTTTTTCTTCTTTGTACGCTTTATCATAGTCCGCTTGCATTAGTTTCAGATTTTCCAACAATGTAGATTCCGATTCTGAAATTACGTCCCTCAACAGTGCGGAAGACGAATTTGTAACTACCGCTGACAGATCGGGAATTTCACATAACTGCTTACTATGAGATATACTCTCATTGCTGGATTTTATTTTCCAAAAAAACATGGTATATCTATTACTAAACAACTAATATCCACAGCTAATATGAACCGCAACTAACATGAATACTGTTCTCTCAGATAAACTAAGTTATCGGCGTTGGTAATTTTTGCTCTTCTCCCAGTTAAGTGGAACGCATTGCGCAGGCTCGTTCTTAAACGAAACTTAGCTTTTGTTTCAGTAATTCAGCTGTCAGTTCATGTGTGCGGGCGCGCACGCAGGCTGGAGCTTCCACTTTGCCCTCCCTCATTTGATCAAGTTATGTTAGAGACATAACCCCACCCGGGGCTGTGCAATAAATATTCCATTGTCACTCCCTTCCCATAAAGCATGGCTTTTTTGCCCACCAGTCTGTGTCCTCCTGTTTCATGGCAGTTTATGAGCTTTGTCACTAAACACCGGAGGCTAGTTTCGTCCGATGCATGCATCCCGTCGTTAACTGTAAACAACATCTGGAGCAAAACAACGTATGGCCCCAATTTCTGGACGTAGAGCATAATATAATTAAAGAAGCGTTATTCTCCTGGCCTTAGCACTTATTCAGTAACAGTAATACAACTGCAGTAAAATTAAAAACATGCGACACCCGTCTTTTTTCTAGAGCAGAAAACTCTCCATTCCAAACTTCTTTTATTTTTCTTTAAATCTAGTTGCCCGGTCAGGCAACTAGATTTCATTTTTACTTGCCCAGGCCAATAATTTACATGCCCAGGGCATGGTATTTTTCAAGTCCTGCCTAAGGTACTGTCACATCACTTAATGGAAACACTGGACATGGCTCAACCACAAGAGAACAAGCTGGATTCAGGAGTGGCAACACATCTATAGATCACATACATGTACTGATTGAAGGAATAAGGTAATACAAACTCCTACTATGTATGACTTTGATTGATTATGAAAAGGCCTTTCATTCCATGAAACCATCACCAGTTTTAATGTCTTTGAAATCCTTCTGTATTGAAGACACACATGCTAATATCATAATTAACATCTATGAACATGCAAGTGCAAAGGATAGACTTTTTGTGGCCACAGCATGCATAAAAATTGGAAAGGGAGTGAGACAATGTGGCATCATATATGAAGGCTTTTCAATACCACATTGCAAAATGTCTTTCAATCACTGAACTGGGAAGAGGATAAAAATTAATGGATATTATTTAACCCATTTTCATTTTGCTGATGACATAGTGATTTTTCCAAGTACTTCCCTCAGAGCTATAGTTCATGATCCAGAAACCTGATGATAAGAGCAAAGAAGTGGGCTCAAAAATGAACTTATAGAAGACAAAATTGATACACAATGTTTTAACAAAAACTGAAGATTTGGAAGTTGATGGGGCAAACCTAGAAGTAACCGATATCTACATACATATTTTTAACAACAGATATCAAGCAGGAGCCACATATAAAAAGAAATTAATAGGCATATATAAAACTTGCAGAACATCTTGAAGAAACAGTACAATTCTCAAGAGTAATTTAGCATTATGTCTTAAAAGAAAAGTGTTCAAACAATGCATATTTCCAGTTCTTATTTATGGATAAGAGACATGGACCTTAACTACAAAAGACATTTCGAGGCTGAAGACAACTGAAAGAAACATGGGGAGGTGCATGCTTGGTATAGCCAGGAAAGATAAGAAGAGGATGATGGATCAGAAAAATTACAAGAGTTGATGACATAATGAGCAAAGTGAAAACCCTTAAGGCTAGACATATGGCAAGAAGAACTGATCATTGTTGGGCAGCTGAAATACTTAACTGGAATCTATGGGGCAGGAAAAGACCCAGAAGAAGACCATGTGGGAAATGGGTGGATGAAATCTGAAAGAATGTTGTAGTGACATGGAGGAGACTGGTGCAAGGTAGACTGTTATGGAAGAGACTTTCATCCAGCAGTGGATTGATAATAATACATCATAATGATGACGACATACCTAAAAAACTGTAAATCTTAAAAGCTACGCAAACATTTTGTTTCCAACCACACATATAAATGAAAACCACATTTTAAAGAATGAATTCCAAATAAGTTAATTGTACCAAGATATTATGAAAGAAGAAAATTGTAGTCTCACTCTTTCTTGAGACAAGATAAGGCACACACACACATACTTAAGTAGATATAAACTTATCTGGTCAGCATGCTTTCTACATGCAAGGTTAAGGGATTAAGTTAAAGACAGATTGGTGAAATAGGAGAGAAAACAATTGCTGGGTTTTCATAATTGCTGATAGCAGAAAAAAATTGAAATGGTAATAATTCAGCTGAAATTTGCACAAAGGCTTATAAAATTCTGTCCTAACCATGTATGTGATACATATGACAATTATGTAGTTTTGTAGATTTGATTTGTGTAACAAAATAAGACAGATAAAGGAAGTTTTAGATACTTTCAGACTATTAAGGTATTCATATAATGGGTATTCAAAAACATGTACTCAACACTGATAATAATGAACATAATTTGTAATAAAAATCAATAAATAAATATAAGAAAACATATATTGCTCAAAATTATTTTTTGTGTATTTTTATAATTTTTGAATTGAGAACATAATATATGCTCATCCATTTTTAAATGAGATACTTCTTCTCCACAAACTCTGGCTGCTGCATTTTGGATTTTTGGAAAATTATCCTCTGGTGTTGCCATCCATGAGAGAGAGAGAATGAGAGAGCATTTTCTATTGATATTTTGAAAAAATCTCCAATTAATGCCCTCACCCTGCTCAAGGCTAACACTTCTCCTACTTGGGAAATTTAAACTGATTCAACTTATTTCCTGTGGAAATACAGTACAAGAGGTTTTCTATGCATTTTTTAAAAAAATTCATTTCATATTACAAACAGCAGGTTACCTAAACTCCAACATAAAATGTAGTTTCACAAAGTGAAGCTTTACATCTATGTATTTGGTTCTAGTTCAGAGACTCATTTCTCATCATGCATATGCATGAGATATTATCCTCATACAATTGTGCATGTTGTGCAACAGGTTTCCTAGCCAAACCGCTTCTTGGTATACCAACAAATACAGTAACACATTGAAATTGACTCATTAAGATAAAGAGAATGAAAAGAAAAAAAAATAGTTTTACTTAGTAAAGCTCAATTTTTTGTTTGTTATGTTTGTCATTTTCTTTAAAAAAACTTCTAATAACTGGTGAGATAATTTTACTTAATCCTGTATAGAAACTCATTTCTTGCAATTAAGTCACATACATACTGTTATTCACACATGGTTTCAGGAATGTTTTAACATACCAGCCTTTCTTGCTGCAACTTTTCTCTGATTTCTTTGTCTTCAGGAATTTCACCATCCAGTACAAATAAAAACGAATCACCTGCAAAAATAAAAAAAATATATGTACTGTGGAATTAACTTTTTTACGGGTCTTATAGAGGTTATTATTCAAAAAAGTTGGTGGTCAAATTTTCGAACTAAAGCCTAGTTCGTCATCAGGACTACGTCACTCCAGTGACGTAGTCCTATTTCGGAAAAGTTGAGAGTGAGCACCACTAAGAATTGTGTGAAATATTTTTCAAATCGGTTAATACCTGGCTCTGACCAGAGGCTCAAAGTTTTGAAATTTCAATAAAAACATAAAATTTTCGAGTGTCCTCGAAAATACCAGAATTACTCGGATAGAAACGCCCTAGTGCGAAACAGCTGTGAGTGAGCACCACTAAGAATTATGTGTGAAATATTTTTCGAATCGGTTTACATCTTTGGCTCTGACTAGAGGCTCAAAGTTTGGAAATTTCATAGAAAACATGAAATTTTCGAGTGTCTATTGAAAATACCAGAATTACTCGGATCGAAACACCCTAGGGCAAAAAAGGTTTTAATAACAATCAACAACAAATGTATAAAGCATAATTCCAATCAGTTAATTTATTCGGCTCTGAGCAAAGGCTCGAAGTTTCAAAATTTTACATAAAAAGCGCGAAATGTATTGCAATAATACACTCGCGTTCACGCTCCCTTTCAGCCAATCCAGCCATCCTGTCTTGGTCTAATCTACTCAGAATGAACTTGGCTGCCGGTGCTCTTACCAGCATGGGGTGGGGTTGGTGGGGGAGGGGATTCAAGGCCTCCACCGGCACAGCACCATTTCTGATAGTTTGACTGTAATGACACGTTGCAGTATAACTTTGCTGCTGTAATGGCGAATGCAATGGCAATACCAAATTCTCCAAGTTCAAAGCCTCCTCTGAGACAAATGTTTGTTTGTCCCATTTTTGGAATCGCCAAAGATCTGTGTGACATGTGCCAGCTTCCGACATATGAAGACATCATAAAGTGTTGTTTCAAAGAGACGTAAAATTATTTTGGATACTGAGTGCTCAAACATACACAGTGCGTCAAAGAATTTTTAAGACTGGCGCTAGATTTCAGCCTACAGTGGCGCCACCAGTGTAATCGCGAATGCGTTATAAACCGTAACCATCTGCTTGCTTTCTGCCAAAAGTACTGCGCAGTTGTTAAACTAACTCAAACGAAACGGGCGTTCATTAGAGAAGTAAAATTTTTTTCATGTTGAATTATTAAGATGGAACAAAGGGCTGTTATTAAATTTAACGCAAAACTTGGTAAAAGTGCCTCGGAAACGTACCAAATGATGAAACAAGTTTATGGTGAGTTTTGTTTAAGTAGATCAAATGTTTTCCTGTGGCACAAACGTTTTTTGGATGGAAGAGAGACGCTAGAAGATGATAAGCATACCAGAAGACCAAGTTCATCTGCGACACCTGAGATTACTGAAAAAGTGCGTGATTTCGTGGCAAACAATCGATGTGCGTCACTAAGAATGATGGAAAAGTCTTTAAACATCAACAAAGAAACTATTTGAACCATCCTGCATGAAGATTTGGGCAAAACAAAAGTCTGTGCTAAATTTTTCCACACACGTTAACCAATGAACAAAAATCAAGGAGAAGTGCACATTGCAGAGACATCATTTCAGCTGCTGAAAATGATCCAAACTTCTTAAAATCGATTGTTACTGGTGATGAAACATGGTGTTTTCAATATAATCCTAAAACAAAGCGACAAAGTGCGGAATGGAAGTAAAAAACTCGCCACAAGCCAAAAAAACAAGAAAAGTTCCATCGAAAATCAAAACAATGCTCATTACATTCTTCGATAGTAAGGGTATTATCCACAAATAATTTGTTCCAAGTGGACAAACAATTACTGTTGAGTTTTATTTAAATGTTTTGAGGCGTTTGATGGGCAGAATTGGTCGCATTCGTCCAGAATATCGAGATGAAAACAACTGGTGTTTGTTGCACGATAATGCATGCACCCAGTCACACCTCACTTCTTGTTCGTAGATTTTTGGCAAAATAAAACGTCTGTGTGTTGAATCATCCACCGTATTCGCCTGATTTAGCACCCTGCGACTTTTCTTTGTTCCCAAAACTTAAAACGACGTTAAAAGGGTGTTATTTTGATGATATTTCGACCATACAAACAGCTTCGACACGTGCTTTGGAGGCAATTCTGCAAAGTGAACTGGAACAGGCATTCGAATCATTACTAAATCACTGTAACAAGTGTATTGAAGCCGGAGGGACTTATTTTGAATAACAAACCAAAACAAAATATAATTTCTTGTTTCTATTTCATTTTACAGACCCAGTCTTAAAAATTCTTTGACACACTGTGTATAGATGACCGAACAAGTGGCCCCATGTCATATGGTGCTCCCATAGGTAAACAACTTCCTGGATGCGAAGAGTTACCCGTAGTCAAATATGAACATGTGGATTGTGATTTACCTTCAATTACAGCTTCAGACTTGAGTACAGATCAAAGATATTTGCTGGAAATATAGCATACAGTTCAATCAGGCACCTGCTCATCTGACCTCAGTACACGTAATCCGGGGCTACTCTCATACTCCCGTTAGTTGACAACTGCAAACAGATTATTGAGGCTATACATCGCTACTGCAAATCCATCTTCAGAATTCAGGCAGATTGTGGAATACGTCATGAACATTTACACATCATTATGGTTTACTGTTAAAACTAAACACGTCATTGACGATGGTGCAAAGCATTTATGGGAACTTGTTAACAAATCTAGTTTCTTGCCAGAGAACCTTCTAGAGGTTATTGATCCAGTCACTGCTAGAAATGTGTTCTTTGCTTTCCCTGAAAATCTGCTGTTGGCTTTGCTTACAGATGATAGAGCCAAAATTAGACAAGGGGGATTGTTAGTGAATCTGTCCACAGCTTTGTTGTGCCTAAGTTAAATTTTGAAGCGAAGGACTACATAGACATTATCGACTGGTTTCACTGAGAAGTTACACCACCTCCAGTCTTGAGCTGAGTGAGATGAGCTCAGAGGAAATTATGAGTCTCCACGAAAAGGCCAACAGCTGGGATTTCTCCCAATTTCCGTGTCACACTCAAGCTGTTGAGCGGAGAGTGAAACCAGTGACTGAGGCATCCGCACCTGTGTGTAAGTACGACAATAGGGATGGATGCATACGATCCAACCTACTGTCTAGAAATATCATGTCACAGTTTGATCACAAATATGACTTCAACAAATCAACCTCAAGATGACATAAACTGAATAATTATGAAAAAATGATGAGATGTCGGAGACGAGTTTTAATCTATAAACAATCATATAAATTTCACGTTTTTTATGTACAATTTTGAAACTTTCAGCCTTTGGTCAGAGCCGAATAAATTAACTGATTGGAATTATATTTTATACATTTGTTGTTGATTGCTATTAAAACCTTTTCCACACTAGAGCATTTCGATCCGAGTAATTCTGGTATTTTCAACGGACACTCGAAAATTTCATGTCTTTTGTGAAATTTCCAAACTTTGAGCCTCTGGTCACAGCCAAAGATATTAACCGATTCGAAAAATATTTCACACAATTCTCAGTGGTGCTCACTCACAACTTTTTCACACTAGGGCATTTCTATCTGAGTAATTCTGGTATTTTCGACGGACACTCGAAAATTGAACATTTTTAGTGAAATTTCAAAACTTTGAGCCTCTGGTCAGAGCCAAAGATATTAACCGATTCAAAAAATATTTCACACAATTCTTAGTGGTGCTCACTCACAACTTTTCCACACTAGGGAGTTTCGATCAGAGAATTTCAGGTTTTTTCAACCCACCCTAATGTACCTTTCATGCTTTTCATATTTTTGTAAATAATTAATTATTCTGGAAATTCACTTCCCCTTTGTTTCTGTGTATCTACAGATGCATTACAACATCTTATCCCACTCACTCCATAAAAAGCTACCATGGCTCTGTGTGCCAAAGCTAGGCCAACACTAGCAAGTGGCCACTTTATGCTGCATGTGTATCAATTCTACAGATGTACAGCAGATACAAAGTTGATACCAAATGCATAACAGCTGAGAAATTAAATTATGGTGCTGACTCTGCCATTAACTGTTCAATTAAAAGTTTTAGGTTGTGTTGGAAATGAGAAATTCTTCCTAAAAATTAGAGGAATGCTGTCATTGTCTTTTTGTATAAGGAGAAAGGCGATCAAACTGAATGTAAGAACTATCGTGGTATGCCAGAGAAAGTGTTTGGAAAGGTTGTTATGGTAAAGGAACGATGCATGACATAAAAGACGGTGGGGAATTACAGAGTAGTTTTATGCCTGGAAGGGCTGCACTAATAAAATTTCTGCATTACATATAATAATTTTAAATTATCTATCTGTTCATAAGAACATTTTTGCTGCTAAAAGTTATGACCATGTGAGCACGGTTCTTCTGTCAAAGGTCTCTAACAATTATGATATAGCTCGGCTTATGCTTGAATGTGTGAAAGCTACATATGCTGGCAATAGAGTGCATGCACATGTGAATAGTGTTTCATCAAAATGGTTTTGTATTGGTGCAGTAATCAGATAAGGTTGTGTACTGCCACCATGCCTATTTAATATACAAGGGCTATACTGAAATTAATAAGCAACAATGCTTTAAAAATTGCGAGTTGTGATAATTGAAGACAGAAGTATGCCACCTTAATTTACATACCTTAATCTATTTTACTACAAAATGCACATTTCTTTGGACACATTGTTTCCATTGTTCTGGCAGAGTTTAAAGATACCCTTGCGGAAGAACTCCATTCCAGTTGCACAAAGACACTGACATACAGTTTCCTGTATTGCTTCAGTGCTCTGGTCGTGCATCTGGTCCTTTAGGAATACAAAAAGATGATAGTAGGAGGGTGCCAGATCTGGACTGTAAACAGGGAGAGGTAAAAGTTCCCATCCTAATTTCCGAATTTTTTTTTAGGTCAAACAAGTAGAATGGGGACTAGTTGTCATGCTGGAGGATGACTTTCTTTCCTGGCCATTTATCACGCAATGCACAGTGTAACTGTTCTAATGCTTGGATATAACGAGCTGCATTTAAGGTTTGTCCAGGTTCTAATAATTCAACCAGAATGCACCCATCTGCGTTCTGAAAGACAGTTCCCATAACTTTTGCAGCTGCTGGAACTGTCTTAGGCTTCTTCTTGCTTGGTGAATGGAGGGGATGCCATATGGCATTTTGTTTGAGGTTCGAAATGGTGGAACAAACTTTCGTCACCTCTCACAATACTGCGCAAAAAATCTGCCTCTTCATTTCAATACAGCTCTAGCACTTGTGACCAGATGTTCCGGCGCTGGCCTTTGTGGTCTTCTGTCAGTAAACATGGGACCCAGTGGGCACAAATTTTCTGATATCCCAAGTTGCTAATCATTTCCTGAACTGCCCTGTGTTCTTTGCCCAAGTTCGCTGCAACTTCCTTCACTAACACACGTCTGTCATTATAAACTGAGGCATCAACCCTTTCCTTGTTGTGTTCTGTTGAGGCTGTTCGATGGCGATCACTACAAAGTTTATTGTTAATGTCTGTGAAACCATCTTTAAAATGTTTCACCTAAATTCTCAGCCTGCTGGCACCCATACACACATCCTCGTATGCATGCTGAAGCCTACAGTGAATTTTGGCACCTGGAATTTCCTCTTCTACAAAGAACTGAATCACAGCACACTGACAAAATGATGTTCACTCTAGGCCATTTATTCTTGTGTCTGTTTGGTCACATGACTAATGCTGGTGATGTCATTTGGTACTCATGGCCACAATGAGAGATGGCACTACCTGTCCATGAACTATCATTCTCCCAATGCACAATCTGTATAATGTCGCCTTGTTTGTTACTTTCAGTATATATACACTATATTGACAAAAGCAAATGAACAGATCCACTGCATTGTTAAGATACGAGGTACAGCTGCAAACGGTATAAAAACAAGCCTGCAGCTGACCACGATCATATCGCACTGTGAGGTTGAGTGAAAACGTTGCGGCGAGAGAGAACTGACTTTGAGAAAGGAAAGATTGTTGGGTGTTATATTAGTGAGTTGTCCATAAGAGAAACCGAGAGGTGTTTAAACATACCCAAGTCAACTGTTTTGGATGTGCTGAATAAGTGGAAGACACATGGCGTGCCTGAAGCAGCAAAACGTACCGGCAGACCAAAGAAAATTAGTGATAGAGAACGACGAAGCCTCAGGAGAGTAGTTACAGCTAATTGACAGAGTACTGCACAAGACCTCAGTGTACAGGTGAGTAAAAATGCTGGAACCTCGGTATGTACAGTGCCATTCGCAGAGAACTTCATTCAATGGGTTACCATGGTCGTGTGGCTGCTCATAAGCCTTTCATCACCACTCGGAATGCTACTCATCATTTAGCATGGTGTAAAGAACATTTATTGTGGACCATAGATCAATGGAAACAGGTTCCATGGACTGATGAATCCAGATACACGATCCATCGGTCTGATGGTCGTGTGTGGGTATGGCTGCAGCCAGAGGGACGCTATTTACCACAGTGTACTGTTCCTACCTACAGTCAAGTTTGGAGATGGCAGTGTACTCGTCTGGGGGTGTTTTTCGTGGTATGGTCCCGGCTTATTGGTTATCGTGGACAAACCTGTTAACCAGCACGTCTACCTTGATATTCTGGACAATTATGCCCTACCAACTCTGTGGCAATACTGTGGAAATGAGCCTTATTGGTACCAGCAGGATAATGCACTGAGCCATAAGGCAAGGACTGTTATGGCGTGGTTTGACGATAATTCCGTATCGTGTGTGGACTGGCTAGCACAGAGCCCTGATCTTAATCCCATAGAGCACCTATGGGATGAATTAGAGCACCTCATAAGAAGTTTGGAACCAAGGCCTACTACTAAGCAACAGTTAGCGGCAGCATTATGTACTGAATGGAAGTACATACCTATCGTGGAGTTCAAAAACCTTGTCGAAAGCATGTCTCGAAGGGTCAGTGCATGCATTAAGGTCAAAGGTGGACCGACACTGTACTAATGTATGTCAGTAAATGCTATGTTGTCTTTCTCTTCTAGGTGGGTGTCCGGTGACTTTTGTCAATATAGTATATATATATATATGTACATGTGTGTGTGTGTGTGTCATCAACCATTATCAACCTACTGCTGGATGAAGGTCGCCTCAAGTTTCTTTCACAATTGTCTGTCTTGAGCCTGTCTCCTCCATGTCATTCCAGCATATTTTCGAATTTCATCCATCCATCTTTCATGGGGTCTTCTTCTGGGTTGCTAACCTGTCCCTCGGAATCCAGTCTAAAATTTCGATTGTCCATCGGTGGTCCGTTCTTCTGGCAACATGTCCATCCCATTGCCATTTCAGTGATTTCACTCTGGCCATGATGTCATCCACTCCTGTCATTTCCCTTATCCACAAGTTCCTCTTCTTATCTTTTCTGGTTACACCAAGCGTGCATAATATATATATATATATATATATATATATATATATATATATATATATATATATATACTTCCATGTGGTCTTCTTCTGGGTCTTTTCCTGTCCCTTGGAATCAATGGGTGGATGAAATTTGAAAGTATGCGGGAGTGACATGGAGGAGACTGGCACAAGACAGACCGTTGTGGAGGAAACTTGGGGAGACCTTCGTCCAGCAGTGGATTGATAATGGTTGACAATGATGATGATGATGATACAACATCATCATCATTGTGCCAGTCTCCTCCATGTCACCCCTGCATACTTTCGAATTTCATCCACCCATCTCCCATGTGGTCTTCTTCTGGATCTTTTCCTGTCCCTTGGAATCCAATCTAAAATTTCGGCTGTCCATCGATGATCTGTCCTTCTGGCAGTATGTCCAGCCCATTGCCATTTCAGGGATTTAACTCTGATCATAATGTCTTCCACTCTTGTCATTTTTCGGATCCACGAGTTCCTCTTCTTATCTCTCCTGGTTACACCAAGTATGCACCTCTCCATGCTTCTTTGAGTTGTCTGCAGCCTTTGTATGTCTCTTTTAGTTAAGGTCCACATCTCTGCACCATACGTAAGCACTGGAAGGATGCATTGATCAAGCACTTTTCTTTTAAGACATAATGGCATATTGCTCTTGAAAATTATGCTGTTTCTTCCAAAAGCTCTCCAGGCAAGTTTTGTACGCCGATTAATTTCTTCATCAATGTGACCCTCACTTGATATCTGCTGTCCAAGATAAACGTACGTATCTGTTATCTCCAGCTTTTCTCCATCAATCGATAAATCTTCATTTCTTGTAAAAGCATTGAACATCACTTTTGTCTTCTGAAAGTTCATTTTTAATCCCACTTCTTTACTCTTGTCAGCAAGTTCCTGGATCATACTCTGCAGCTCTGATGGGCTAGTTGCAAAAATGACTACGTCATCAGCAAAACGAAGGTGGGTTAGATAATCTCCATTAATCTTTATCCCCTTGTTTTCCCACCTCAGTGACTGAAAAACACTCTCCAATGTGGCATTAAAGAGCTTCGGAGATATGGTGTCACCATGTCTCACTCCCTTTCCAATTTTTATGTGTGTTGTATTTTCAAACAGCCTAATCTTTGCACTTGCATTTTCATAGATGTTATTAATAATATTAATGTATGCATCTTCAATACCGCAGGTTTTCAGAGCCATTGTAACTGCTGATGGTTTCACCGAATCAAAGGCTTTTTCATAATCGATAAAAGCCATGCACAATGGAAGTTCATATTCCCTCGCTCTTTCAATTAGTTCTCTCAGCACATGGATATGATCTATTGTGCTGTAGCCACTCCTGAATCCAGCTTGTTCTCTCGGTTGAGCCATGTCCAGTGTTACCTTCAAGCGGTGTGAAAGAACTTTAGTGAAGATTTTATAAACTACTGATAGGAGGCTGATAGGTCTGTAGTTTCCGAGATCCTCAATGTCACCTTTCTTATGTAGCAGGATCATTGTAGCGGTGTTCCAATCCTCAGGAATCTTTCCTTCATTAAGGCATCGAGTGAAAATTTGGGCGAGTACTGTTTCGATTTCTCCACTTGCTTCTTGTATGATGTCTACAGTAATTCCATCTTCTCCTGGAGCTTTTCCCCGCTTCATGTTCTTGATTGCATGTGCAACTTCTGCTGGAAGGACTGGAGGAACTCTGGTACTGGTATCTTTCATGATGTCTGGAGTGCATGTATCATCCCTTTCATATAATTTGGAGTAGAAATCTTTCACTCTTGTCAAAATTTCGCCTCTATTTCTTGTTACAGAACCATCTTCTTTTCTCAGTGCCATAATCTGTTTTCTTCCCTTACTGAGATGTCCCTTTGCTATCTTTAGGCTTTGGTTGTTTTCAATTGCTTTCCTCACTAGTTCACAGCTGAATTTTCTTACGTCTTCAGTGATACTTTTTCGTACTGTCTTGCATAGCTCTATATATTCCACTTTGGAAGTCACATCTTCTTTAGTCGTCCTCATCTCTCTTCTTTTTTGCATCAACATTTTCGTTTTTCCTGATAATTTATTTACATGCAACTTGTTCTTAGACCCAGCTAATTTTGTTGCTGTTTCCATAAGAGCTTTTGTTACTTTTCTGTTAACTTCAGAGATGTCCACTTCTTCCGATGTTAGGCCTTCCAAAGCAGAGAACCTGTTCTTCAGTTCCAACTTGAAGGTATTATGGTGTTTTTTAAGGTTGGTTATGTCAATAGATTTTGTTTGTCTTGTGAGCTTGCCACGTTCAAGTTTAGTGTTGAGGTGCATCTTACATCTCACCAATCTATGGTCACTACCTGTGTTGAACTTGTTTAGCACACTGCAGTCTTCTATGACGAATTTTTTGTTACACATAATAAAATCAATTTCACTTGTCGTCCCATTTGGATGTCTCCATGTCCATTTCCTGTGTGGCTTTTTCTTGAAGAAGGAGTTCAAGATGAAAAACCCTTCTGCCTCTGCAAACTCAACGAGAGTATTTCCACGCTGGTTTCTGTTGCCGTGACCGAATTTACCTACTGAAGTTTCATTCTGTTGCCGTTGCCCTATTTTTGCATTGAAATCTCCCATAATTATTTTCAAGTGCTGCTTACCTTTATTATTTAGATCACAAATTTCCTCATAAAATTCTTCAATTTCTTCTTCAGGATGACTTGTGGTGGGTGCATAAGTTTGAATAATCTGAGCCTGGTATCTTCTCGATAGTTGGATAACGAGTCGTGCAGCTCTGTCAGAGGAACTTTCAACTTCTACCACTTTATCCTTCAGTTGCTTGTTTATTATAAATCCAACACCACTAGTTCTGCCAGTATCTGTCCCACGATAGTAGAAGAGATGTCCACTTTTCAGTTCGATGAGATCTTCTCCTTTTCTCCTTACCTCACTTAGCCCCACGATGTCCCACTTGATCCTTTGTAGTTCCTCTTCCAATTCAAGAAGCCTTGAATCAGAAGATAGGGAGCGTCCATTGTACGTTGCCAAGGTCAGCATCAGATGGCAGCCTAGTCCGGTCCTCCGGGGATTCTTAGCACCCTCTGCCTTCATGTCGCACTGGACGCTGCCTTGGCCAGGTACATTTCAGCTGCCGGAGACTGAGGGCCAAGATTTAAGTTGTGGAGTCATTTTGGAGGGGTTTAGCCATAACTCACCACGCTGGCCAAGCGGGTTGGTGAGTGTGGGATAGAATTTCCTCTGATCCCGATGGTATAGTTATACCGCTATTGGCGGTCGTCAGAGCCCCTTTAGTGGGAACAGGATGCACCACGAGAAGGCGGGGTTGACATTTGTCAAGGAGAGGCTGTGATGTTACGCATCACCTGACCTTACATCCCGATGATATATATACTAGCTAAATACCCGTTCTTTGAACATGATAATATTAAAATACAGTTGAAACACATGATATATATGATATACAGTTGAAATGGCGATACACTGCATATTTCTACACTCTGTTATGAAACACATGTCTGCCTGACTTATTCTGCCAGACGACACATAAGCAATTTTGTTCATAACTGCAAATTTAAAACTTCAAGCCTACATGAAACAAATAAAAATACGTCATTACTCTTCACTTTCATTGTTAAAATATTAATATACAACAGAACAAAATAATAATAGAAAACAAAACAAAATACGTTGTTACTTTCAGTATAAATGTAAAAAGAACCTTGCTTATAAACAATTTCGTTCAAAACATACATTTAAAAGATAGCAAGTCAGATGTTTTTGGAAGCGTGAGCAAAATTGTGTTGCCATCGCTAATATCTCAAGGAGGAAACTTTTTTTTTCAAATTTCAATTACTATGAAAATCTACCTTCGTATTTATATATATATTGCAGTCACCTTACCACTTATATGATGTCACCATTGCTTTGGTGAAAACAAATGTTGGTAATTTGATTTTGACTAAAAAAAAAAAACCACTTATATGACGTCACTGTTGCTTCAGTGAAAACGAATGTTGGTAATTTGATTTTGACTCAAAAAACCTTGACATTCAATATGTCAAATGATAATATAAATGTTTAAATGCAAAGTATATTATGATACAGCGCTTTTTACGTGATATTTTTAAAAGTTTTTTTTTTTTTGTTAAATAAATTTAGAAGAAATCAAAATACCTTGACATTCGATATGTCAAACAATAATAAATGCTTAAATGCAAAGCATATTATGATATAGCACTTTTTACGTGATTTTTAAGGGTTTTTTTTAAATAAGTTCAGAACAAATAAATTCAGAACCAATAATTTTATAGCAAAATATATACTGAGCAGGTCAACTCAAGTCATTCAAAACTTAGGGCGGGGCTTCAGTTGCTGGGCAACAATGGCTCGATCATCGCAAAACATCCTAGCGTTATCAAAACTGGGTTATTTAAAAAACCCATTTTGACCCAATTAAAGTTATCGTAGGGAAAAAAATCCTTTCTTAGTGCGCCTCTATGTTGTAAAAGGAACATTCCTGCCACACATGAAAGTTCTAAGTTCAGTAGTTTCTGAGATATGGTGATGAGTCAGTGAGTCAGTGAGGGTTTTCAGTTTTATATGTACAGATATATATACTTACTACAAACAGATGCAATTTTAACAGTAGCCAACATTTTTTTTCTCAGATTTTGTGTTGTGCTTCTTTGTTATAAATTCTATGCATGTCTTGCAATATATATATATATTTTTTGCGGATGGGCTCTATACTGAGTTTTTCTTGGTTTTGTGGATAATGAGTCGTGGGCTGGGCCAGATATGTTACAAATGTAGAGCTAAATTTAAATTTGTCCTTAATTTTTACGTTTCCGAGCCTTTGAAGGTGGCTCAAATTTTGTTTTGGGGGGACTTTTAACTATAGGCATTTGTGATATAGCAGAAATCCATATTCAACTAGGTCTTTGTAGAAATGATTTAATGCTGAGGTTTGCTGGTCCTTAATAAAGCCAAAGCTTGGCATTTTCAAAACTTTCTGCATTCCTGCTTCTTTTTTCCTGCTCGTTTGCATTGGTGGCTTTTTTTTTTTTTTTTGACTACTGTTAAAATTGCATCTGCTGGTAGTAAGTGTTGTTTCCGAGAATTCTTCTCTGCTGCTTTTGCGCGTTTGGGCCAGGGTTTTCAGAAATTTTTTTTTTTTTTTTTGTTCGTTGCTAAAGTTTGGTTTAAGTTAAGTTACATATATATGTATTCGCTTTCGCTTTCACATAGATATGTGGTAGAAAAAAATTAATTACAGAAAGCTTGTTTTGTGTTACTGTAAAATTATACTGTACTTTATCTACGACAGAATTCAACTGCTACAGGGAAACTCTAGCCTAAATTCTCCATTACAAGAGCTCAGTATTATTTCTTTTAGTTTTTTCCTGCAAAAGTGGAACAGACATGTCCTAATTTGGTTTCAACACTTCTGTTCAGTTTGTAGAAAAATCCACTTCTCCATCTATGATATGTAAAGATATTTGTTGACATTACAGCCAGTAATTGAAACATGTCCTATACAATTTATTTTCTTTAAATAAAATATCTGTAAAATTTCAAAGCAAAAGTGGAGACTGTACACATCCCAGCCATATATGAAATCAGCTTACTGATATTTCTTGACTCTGAATTTTGAAAGACTACAGAAGAAAAGGTTTTAATAAATCATTTGCCTGTATAGATTTCCACACACTGAACTACTTTCCTTTAGGAATTACGAAAAAAAAAAAAAAAAAAAAGTCACAACCCCTCTTTTTAAATTAACCATGTGCAAATAATCAAGAAGCCATGAAGGAAGCTCTTGGTAAATAAACATGTTCTAGCAACTCATCAACTCATATTAGCCCTAAAGTTACTCAGCCTAGATGATTTTCCACTAGTGCTTAAATTTTTTATCAGTGGTATACCCATGTAAACTGGTAGGCTGTATAAGAAGTTTAAGCCTGTGGAGCTTTCATCAAAGAAATGCTACAGCAGCTATGAGAATCAATCTTGTTACCTTTCTTGTAAACTGACACTACTGTGTAATAATAATAATAATAATAATAATAATAATAATAATAATAATAATAATAATCTATATATTTAAAACACAAGGGCATTTCTTTTTGCAATCCACCAGTGCCACCCACTGGAGCAATTTGCATGATTTTTTTTTAAATGAAAGCTACTGACCCACAGATTTGTCATCACTAATTTTTATTGTCATAAGTAATTTTTTTCATATATACGTATTTCTCGATATATCGAAATGAAAAAATATGTTTAAAATGTATTCGTCTTTAGTTAATATCTATTTAATGTAATGGTTTAACTGCTGCAACTTTTTACATGTTACCTTTCTTTTGTGTCAAACGCAAATCTCAATTGGAAATTATTATTATTACTGCAAACAAATTAGACAGGCAAAGTTTGTTACGTACCTTTTTGGTTGAAATAGTGTTGGTCTAGTCGTTGTTGCGTTATTCTTCACTCGATTCTTGAGTGAAGAATAATGCAACGACGACTAGACCAACAACTATTACAACCAAAAAGGTACGTAACGAACTTCGCCTATCTAATTTCTTGCAGTAATAATAATAATAATAATTTCCAATCGAGATGTGCATTTGACACAAAAAAAAGGTAACATGTAAAGTTGCAGCAGTTAAACCATTACATTAAATGGATATTAACTGAAGACGAATTTTTTTCCTGTTACCATGGCATTTTCTTTGTACAATCCGCAGTTTGTTATTCTGGAATTTGTTCTCGCTTCAGCACTTGCAGCACCATCTGCCTTTCTGTGGTGGTCGGACTTGGAACTATGCCCTTCCCTATCAACTACACCTGTAGTTCTGCATGCCTCAAGACAAACACTAATTCAAAACTGCATTAAGTTTTCTCCTCTGTGGTGAGAATTTAAGGTACTTAAATTGCTTAAAAACATGTGAGCAAGACATGAGGAATTAGAATTTGCTGAATTTCTGCTGAAAATTGGTAATGGAGATTATTCTTCCATAAATCAAGAACCGTCAGAGGTATGAGCTGTTGTTGAATTACCATCCACTATAATTGCAAAAGAAGACATTGTTTCAGAAATTTATGGGAAAGAATTTGTGTCACCAGATGATGTTATAAATTCTTCTAAATTTGCTATTCTTGCACAAAAAAATTAAGTGTGATGAAATCAATTCTAAAGTTATTGACCTTACACCCAGAACATCGAGAACGTATCTCAGTGTAAATAATTTAATAATGGAAGATGGAAATGATGTTCTTCAATTTCCAGTTGAATTCCTGAATAGTTTAGAATTAAGTAGTTTGCCTCCACATATTCTTACATTAAATACTAAAGCAATTGTGATGTTATTAAAATTTTAAATGTTTCCCAGGGGCTATTAAATTATGGAACAAGATTAATTGTCCAAAACATGTACGAAATTTGTTTGGACCTGGAAATTATTACTGGAGAAAGTGTAGGTCAGAGAGCTTTGATCCCTAGAATCAACTTAACTCCATCCGACACAACTCTTCCTTTTCCCTTTAAAAGACGTGAATTTCCCATTCGCCTTGCTTTGTGTATAACCATCAACAAAGCGCAAGGACAAACTTTACATGGTGTTGGTATTTATTTACAGCAGCCTGTATTTAGCCATGGGCAGTTATATGTCCCGAGTGTGATCGTTCGGCGATTTGAAAGTTCAAATAGTGCCAAAAAGTCATAGGACTATGAATGTAGTATTTAAGAAGGTGCTTTTACATGTGAGTATATTTTTGAGATATTGAATTAGGGAACTTCTTTTTACATGTTTACTCTATATATTACTAGTATATAATAATACAAAAATAAAAAAAAATCTAGACACAATATCATTTCGGGTCACTGGAAAAATACCTCAATACTCCAATGTAAGCCCGCCAATGACAGGTAAGCATATGTTTATACAATAATGAGGAGTGACATCATTAAATTTGTATACAACTGGTTGGAAAAATAAAAAATTAAAGGGAATATTACGAAAATTTTGTTGTTGGTGACCCATCATATACACTGCCCATTAATAATTTAACTGTTTATTATAGTTATATATTTTATTGCAATTTGTATTCATCATCATCATCATTGTCAACCATTATCAATCCACTGCTGGACGAAGGTCTCCCCAAGTTTCCTCCACAACGGTCTGTCTTGTGCCAGTCTCCTCCATGTCACTCCCGCATATTTACGAATTTCATCCACCCATCTCCCATGTGGTCTTCTTCTGGGTCTTTTCCTGTCCCTTGGAATCCAATCTAAAATTTCGGCTGTCCATCTATGGTCTGTCCTTCTGGCAGTATGTCCAGCCCATTGCCATTTCAGGGATTTAACTCTGATCATGATGTCTTCCACTCTCGTCATTTTTCGGATCCACGAGTTCCTCTTCTTATCTCTCCTGGTTATACCAAGCATGCACCTCTCCATGCTTCTTTGAGTTGTCTGCAGCCTTTGTATGTCTCTTTTAGTTAAGGTCCACGTCTCTGCACCATACGTAAGCACTGGAAGGATGCATTGATCAAACACTTTTCTTTTAAGACATAATGGCATATTGCTCTTGAAAATTATGCTGTTTCTTCCAAAAGCTCTCCAGGCAAGTTTTGTACGCCGATTAATTTCTTCATCAATGTGACCCTCACTTGATATCTGCTGTCCAAGATAAACATACGTATCTGTTATCTCCAGTTTTTCTCCATCAATCGATAAATCTTCATTTCTTGTAAAAGCATTGAACATCACTTTTGTCTTCTGAAAGTTCATTTTTAATCCCACTTCTTTACTCTTGTCAGCAAGTTCCTGGATCATACTCTGCAGCTCTGATGGGGTAGTTGCAAAAATGACTACGTCATCAGCAAAACGAAGGTGGGTTAGATAATCTCCATTAATCTTTATCCCTTTGTTTTCCCAGTCCAGTGATTGAAAGACATTTTCCCAATGTGGCATTAAAGAGCTTCGGAGATATGGTGTCACCTTGTCTCACTCCTTTCCAATTTTTATGTGTGTTGTATTTTCAAACAGCCGAATCTTTGCACTTGCATTTTCATAGATGTTATTAATAATATTAATGTATGCATCTTCAATACCGCAGGATTTCAGAGCCATTGCAACTGCTGATGGTTTCACCGAATCAAAGGCTTTTTCATAATCGATAAAAGCCATGCACAATGGAAGTTCATATTCCCTCGCTCTTTCAATTAGTTCTCTCAGTACGTGGATATGATCTATTGTGCTGTAGCCACTCCTGAATCCAGCTTGTTCTCTCGGTTGAGCCATGTCCAATGTTACCTTCAAGCGGTGTGAAAGAACTTTAGTGAAGATTTTATAAACCACTGATAGGAGGCTGATAGGTCTGTAGTTCCCGAGATCCTCAATGTCACCTTTTTTATGTAGCAGGATCATTGTAGCATTGTTCCAATCCTCAGGAATCTTCCCTTCATTAAGGCATCGAGTGAAAATTTGGGCGAGTACTGTTTCAATTTCTCCATTTGCTTCTTGTATGATGTCTATAGTAATTCCATCTTCTCCTGGAGCTTTCCCCCGCTTCATGTTCTTGATTGCATGAGCAACTTCTGCTGGGAGGACTGGAAGAACTCTGGTACCTTTCATGATGTCTGGAGTACATGTATCATCCCTTTCATATAATTTGGAGTAGAAATCTTTCACTCTTGTCAAAATTTCGCCTCTATTTCTTGTTACAGAACCATCTTCTTTTCTCAGTGCCATAATCTGTTTTCTTCCCTTACTGAGATGTCCCTTTGCTATCTTTAGGCTTTGGTTGTTTTCAATTGCTTTCCTCACCAGCTCACAGTTGAATTTCCTTACGTCTTCAGTGATACTTTTTCGTGCTGTCTTGCATAGCTCTATATATTCCACTTTGGAAGTCACATCTTCTTTAGTTGTCCTCATCTCTCTTCTTTTTTGCATCAACATTTTGGTTTTTCCTGATAATTTGTTTACATGCAACTTGTTCTTAGACCCAGCTAATTTTGTTGCTGTTTCCATAAGAGCTTTGGTTACTTTTCTGTTAACTTCCGAAATATCCACTTCTTCCGATGTTAGGCCTTCTAAAGCAGAGAATCTGTTCTTCAGTTCCAACTTGAAAGTATTATGGTGTTTTTTAAGGTTGGTTATGTCAATACATTTTTGTTTGTCTTATGAGCTTGCCACGTTCCAGTTTAGTGTTGAGGTGCATCTTACATCTCACCAATCTATGGTCACTACCTGTGTTGAACTTGTTCAGCACACTGCAGTCTTCGATGACGAATTTTTGTTACACATAATAAAATCAATTTCACTTGTCGTCCCAACTGGATGTCTCCATGTCCATTTCCTGTGTGGCTTTTTCTTGAAAAAGGAATTCAAGATGAAAAATCCTTCTGCCTCTGCAAACTCAACGAGAGTATTTCCACGCTGGTTTCTGTTGCCGTGACCGAATTTACCTACTGAAGTTTCATTCTGTTGCCGGTGCCCTATTTTTGCATTGAAATCTCCCATAATTATCTTCAAGTGCTGCTTACCTTTATTATTTAGATGACGAATTTCCTCATAAAATTCTTCAATTTCTTCTTCAGGATGACTTGTGGTGGGTGCATAAGTTTGAATAATCTGAGCCTGGTATCTTCTCGATAGTTGGATAACGAGTCGTGCAGCTCTGTCAGAGGAACTTTCAACTTCTACCACTTTATCCTTCAGTTTCTTGTTTATTATAAATCCAACACCACTAGTTCTGCCAGTATCTGTCCCACGATAATAGAAGAGATGTCCACTTTTCAGTTCAATGAGATCTTCTCCTTTTCTCCTTACCTCACTTAGCCCGACGATGTCCCACTTGATCCTTTGTAGTTCCTCTTCCAATTCAAGAAGCCTTGAATCAGAAGATAGGGAGCGTCCGTTGTAGGTAGCCAAGGTCAGCATCAAATGGCAGCCTAGTCCGGTCCTCCGGGGATTCTTAGCACCCTCTGCCTTCATGTCGCACTGGCCGCTGCCTTGGCCAGGTACATTCCAGCTGCCGGAGACTGAGGGCCAAGATTTAAGTTGTAGAGTCATTTTGGAGGTGTTTGGCCATAACTCACCACGCTGGCCAAGCGGGTTGGTGAGTGTGGGATAGCATTTCCTCTGATCCCGATGGTATAGTTATACCGCTATTTGCGGTCGTCAGAGCCCCTTTAGTGGGAACAGGATGCACCACGAGAAGGCGGGGTTGACATTTGTCAAGGAGAGGCTGTGATGTTACGCATCACCTGACCTTACATCCCTTGTCATATAATTACATTTCTTGTCATATAATTTGTATTATATGACAAGAAAAAATTTCAGTCCCAGCTTTTTCAACCATGCATGGTATGGGTTATGTACTAGTAATAATAATAATAATAATAATAATAATAACAATAATAATAATAATAGACCATAATAATACCATCTAACATATCACAGCAAGGTGCAGAGTCCTCACACAAACAGAGTACACGAACAGGCACAATCAATATCGGCCATAGGAGTTGTACCTAAGACCATTCACAGCTCTATACAGACATTAGACCTTCAACCGAACACCAACATGGAACTACAGAAGGCAGCTATTCTGAACACTTGTAGGATAGTAGGGAAGTTTCTGGACAACTGAGAGAAAGAAATACCACTTCCCAGATTTGTTACGTTGTACACGTCCCGGAAGGAAGAGAAGCAAAACCTCAAGAAGAGGTGGAATCTTATTAAAAAAAAAAAATAATTGAGCAATCTTTACTGAAATTGTGATCCACAAAATGAGGACTTGAATATATCAATGCACTATTTTTTGTAGTTGTTATTGAGCTGCTGTTGTTTACTTTAGACATACATTTTTCAGTTCATAACTTGAAAAGAATCTAACTGTCTTAAGAAAAATATAGAAGTGTGTAACAAGAGAATAATTGAGCAACCTTGAGCAAGACAAGAGCCTTTTGAAACAACTGCACAGATGGATTGATATGGAACTTCTTCAAATCTTTTCCTCCAGTACTCCATATACCTAGAAAAGACAATAATATCATGTAAATATTAATCCACATCAGTAAGAGGTTACAGTATTTCACAACTGTTAAGAAGGTAATGACACTCTTTTGAAGGAACCTCAAGATTACAAACAATATAAAATATCACTGAAAGTATACATGACTACATTCTCTTCTACAATACAAAGTGCCGTTTATTTCACGGTGCAAAATGTTGCAAAGTATGATTGAGTAGCAGAGTTAAATAACATTTAATTTCAAGCTTCATGTTTTCGTTTAGTTCAAGGCTTAATATGATTGGTTATGGACACCTTCTTTTTGTTTTGTTTTTTGTCCATGACTAATTAAGGGATTCATGATTACATGTATGGGAGGGAATTCTTGTTGCAAGTGCTAATGCAACACCTATATCTTACCTAGAATTTGAACTCATGCCTAATAGTACAAAAAACTAAAACAAGTCAGTGGCAGTTTGTCGGGTGAAGAGAGTGAAGTACCACTTCACCTAATGTGTCACTTCACATAAAAATTTCTTTGAATGATTTAGTGGATTCTTACAGTTAGTCGCTTTTTCTCTTTTTCTTTTACAAGAATGATTTCTGGAAAATGCTGTGGCTTTGAAACAAAAGCTCTCCTGTTTCTAAATGCAAGCTAGAATTGTGAGCATGCTGTTTCAAATGACACTATGAATTGAAGAATGGATGACCTGTGAAGAGAAGGCCATGTAGGCCATGTGAAGAGAAAAGAGCCACAGTTCCACATCACTTTGCTCTGGGACCATGAAGAGCTCCGATGTAGCAGCATGAACTTCACTGAACAAGGGGGCTGCTATGGCACCCAATGACGTCAACAATCGAGGTGAAGTGTTGATAGCTGACACTTCCGGGCAGGGTGATTTTGACTTTAGGCATTTCTCCTAGTTCATATGCTGTGTTTATACAGCAACTGCGAGTGTGAACTTCAGTTTCGATGCTGTTTCTTTATTATTCTCCATGTGTTCTGGATCCATGCTTTCGTCATAAAAATGAACTCGGAAAATGATATAGTGTGCACGTTGTTGCAGACATATAATGTGCATAAGGTTGCATTCCGAGATATGCAGGGTTACAAGGAAAGTCTGTGATCAGGCCAATATCTCACGAACTATGGCAGTTAGTGATTTACTTCTTGTGCAGTTGTATAGGAAACCTCCTATGGTGCACACAATAACACCACGATGGATCTCCCACTCCCCTTTTGGGGTGTGTGTGCAAAGGGGGGCATGATAGGACGCTATCGTGCCCCCTTTGCAGATAGGGCAAAAAAGTGAATTACAAACTTGTTCAGTGAGGCAAAAATTGTACATAAATGTTTTTGTCTCATAAAAAAAGAAGGAAGGGTACTCTCCAAATGCGAAAAGCGGAAAGCTATGATGGATTTCAAATGTGCTTTCTGCTCCGTCGTCAGAATACAAGAAAGATGACACCGAATTTTCAGGTGTAATAAGCACGTCTTTTGAATCCGTTCTGAGGCAAATTAAATTTATCAAAGCTATTCAAAGTCAATGGAGCCAGCATGGAAAACAATAGTATCTGACAGAAGAAAGAAGTTTTTCAATCGGGTTCTTAATCCCTCAGATATTGCTGTAAACAGAATCGTGAGCTTACGTCCTCTGGTTGCAGATTGTGGGTTAAGAAAAACATGAATTTATATGAAAAACATTTCACACCGTAAACGCTCTCCAACACAGAAAGGATTTTTCAAATTGGACTCTTAGAAACAGAGATATCAACAAGAATAAGATGTGACTTTACGTCCCCTGGTGGGAAAACCATGCATTATTTTAGGAAGAAAGTATTCTCAAAAGGTTTATTCATATGAGCGGTATCGGTCTAAGAAAAAAAAAAAAATTCAGGAGCCCAGATTTTGCTACAAATACATCAGAAGCAGAAATGAACACTTATGCCTCCTGGTGGCCAAACCATTCTTTACCAAACATTAGAAATTATGTGAAAAATATTTTCTATCAGGTATTGTATGCGATACAGGAAGAATTTTTCAAATCGGGGTTTTAAGAGCAGAAATAACGCAGAAAACGCAATTTACCTTTGTGCGCCCTAGCGGGAAGTCTATGATTTACATGAAAATTTTGAATTTATAGGGAAAACATTTCGCATTGGAAACACTATCCAACAAAGAAGGAATTTTTCAAATCCGACTCTTACAAGTAGATATTGACAAAAATAAGAAATATAACTACGCCCCTGGCATAGAAACCATGCATTTTTTCAAGAAGAAAATTTTCCTAAGAGGTTTGTCGACATGAGGAGTAGTATCGGTCAACAAACGACTTTTTTCAATCGAGATTTTGGAAGCTCATATTTTGCTGCAAATACAACAGAAGCGGAAATTAAGACTTACGCCACCTGGTGGCCAAACCATTTCTTACAAAAATTAGAAAATATGTGCAAACGATTTTCCATCAGGAGCTGTATGTGGTGTAGAAAGAATTTTTCAAATCGGACATTTAGAAGCAGAGATATATTGGGAAACACAATTTACATTTACGCCCCTAGCGGAAAGTCAATGAATTACTTGAAAATTTTGAAATTATATGAACCACATGTCACACTCGAAACACTATCCAACAAAGAAGGAGTTTTTCCAATCGGACTCCTAGAAGTAGAGATATTGACTAAAATAATATATATATCTATGCCCCCTGGCGGAGAAACTGGGGAAGATTTTAAGAAGAAAATATTCCGAAAAGGTTTATCGATGTGAGTGGCATCAGTCCATGAAATAATTTTTCAATCGATATTTTAGAAGCTCAGATTTTATGGGAAATACACCAGAAGCAAAAATTAACACTTATGCCACCTGGTTGCCAAAGTATTCTTTACCAAAAATTAGAAATTATATGCAAAAGATTTTTCATCAGGGGGTGTATCCGCTGAAGAATTTTTTTTTCAAATCAGCATTTTAGAAGAAGAGTTATCGGGAAATATGTAATTTACTTTTACACCCCTTAATGTAAAATCTATGCGTAATTTGAAAAAGTAACTATATCTAAAATACTCTTCGACATAAATGGAATCGAAAGATAAAAGATTTTTTTAAATCGGATGTTTAGAAGCAAATATGTGGAATAAAATGTATTTTTGAATTCGACATCATCTGCATTTACGCTCTATTGCGGCAAAATTGTACATCTTAAAAAAAGAAAACGAAATGAAGGATCATCATTCGCATATTCAAGCTTCCCAATGCAAAAATGATATGCGTGGTCAGTAAGCCAACACTTCGTGAACCAGTGACAGGAAGTCGGAAGCTTTGCCACGTACGCAAGTCAATTAGATGTGCATACAGTTTTGCTATTGGATGAGTGTTTCACCACTTTATGCTATTCCTCCTTCTCTCAGTGTATTTTTTACTGTATTGGACATCAAAGTCTGATATTGAATATGTCAAGGAACTGCATTTTATTTCAGAACAAGAACTGTTGATAAGGTTTGTAGGAAAACTTTTTCTTTGTGCTTTCATTTACTTAGAACTTACCAGTTTAGATAAGTTCTAAGTAATAAGTTCTTGTCTAAATACTCTGTCATTGCTTACGGATGTTGTGATTTTCTTGGGGCCACATTCCTGGTCCCCTTCCATCTTTTGTTATGGGACAAAAACATTTACGTACCATTTTTGCCTCGCTGAACAAGTTTGTAATTGACTTTTTTGCCCTATCTGCAAAGGGGGCAGGGTGCGATAGCCCCCTTACCACCCCCCACCCCCCAAGGCGGTGAGGGGATCCCTCGTGGTGTCATTGTGTGCGCCATAGGGGGTTTCCTATACAACTGCACAAGAAGTAAATTGCTAACTGTCATAGTTCGTGAGACATTGGCCTGATCAAGGACTTTCCTTGTAACCTTATATATGTGCATAAGGATGTATTCCAAGAAGTGTAAATTGTTTTCTCTATGAATGAAATATGGGATTACACCATACAATACAAATTTTGGAGATCACAATCCGTTTTTTGGTGTAAATATGACAAGAATGGTTAGTCAGATAATATCTGAACACCAAAAAATGGATTGTGATTTTCAAAATCTGTATTGTTTTCTCTAGTTTTTACTTTACCCTCACTGCCAGTAGAAATAAGTTTTTTCTGTTTGAAATGAATAAAAAATTACTTAAAGAACACTATTTCAAGCGAAGAGTAACATTGTAATTAATATACATACATACATACATATCATTAAGCTGTTCTGAGATTCAGAGGTTAACTCCTCAAAGAAAGACCATCTGCCAAGAAAACATTTTCCTAATGGAACTAAAATTTACTTACAGTTGGTGCATCAAATGTCTCCATTTACAACAATCTCAGAACACAGCACGAGCGTCATTAACATCCATCACACGCTGCACACGACGTTCATGCTCATAATCTTTTTTTCATGCAGACATTCCTGAATCTGGTCCTTCCATGATTTCCTTAGCCTTCCTCTACCTTTCTTTCCTGCCATTTGGGCTGAAAAAATTCTCGCAGTAAGCACCTCATCACTCATTCTTGCAACATGGCTGAACCACCTGAGAATATTAATCTCCGCCTTACAAACAACATTTTGCCCCCATTTCATTATCAATATCACAATACTGATTCCTGGAAAATTATATTGCTTTGAAACTAAAGCTCTCCTCTTTCTATCATCATTTATCGTATATCCCTTTCATTGTTACCTAATATCACAATAGAATACAAACAGCCCTTCTCTATGAACTTGTAGCTAAACAGTAGCTTTACAATGACATCATTAACCACTATGCTTCCTTGAAAGATAGTAGAATCGACTTTCTTTATAAGAAACAGATGCACTTTTTTTTCATTGATTCTCATTTTGTAACACACTCCACCTGTTCCTCTGGTCATGAGCTGCCATTGGAACAACCACTCAACCAATGTGTGTGTGTGTGTGTGTGTGTGTGTGTGTGTGTGTGTGTTGGTTTGTCATTCAGTAATACAAGAGACAAGAGGATGCTGCTAAGTCCAATTGCTTTTGACAAAAAGAAGTAATATATTAAAACCATATACAGTCAAACCTCGGTTTTCATATGCCCTGGTTTTCATACGATTCAGTTTTCGACGACTTTTCTCGTCAAAATACAGTTGAAAATGAACTCATCCACCTGCCCGTGTGACTCAGCCACTCCTTTCCAGCGCCGGAAGCAGCAAGCGCCTACACAAAACATCTCATGCGTTCGCAACTCTTAGTCTGCCTCTGTTTCTCGTTGAGTGAGCATCACCCCGTGCGTTCATCCCAAACATTTCGTGAACGTAATCCATTGTTTTTTGTGCTTGTTATTGAGTGTGACTGCTAAATAAGTCACCATGGGGCCAAAGAAAGTTCCGAGTACCAGCCCTTTGATAAAGAAGGCGAGAAACACGATAGAATTCAAGAAAGAACTCGTAGCAAAGTACAAAAGTGGCGTACACGTGGCCGATCTCGCCAGGATGTACGGGAAGTCTGCATCAACGATCAGTTCCATCCTGGTGAAGAAAAGAGAAATCAAGGAAGCTGAAGTTGCGAAAGTGGTAAATGTGCTAACGAAACAGAGATCGCAAACAATCGAAGATGTTGAGAAGTTGTTGTTGTTGTTGTGGATCAACAAAAAACAGTTAGTGGGAGATAGTGTTTCAGAGGCGATAATTTGCGAAAAGGCAAGGCTGTTGCATGCGGATTTCACAAAGAAAATGCCTGGAATGAGTGCTGCTGTTAATGAATTTAAGGCCAGCACAGGCTGGTTCGACAAATTTAAGAAGCGAACTGGCATACACAGTGTGGTAAGGCATGGAGAGGCTGCAAGTTCAGACAAACGTGGGGCCGAAGAATTCATTGATGAATTCAAGGAGTACATAGAGGCTGAAGGATTCCTCCCCCAATAAGTCTTCAATTGTGATGAAACAGGCCTCTTTTGGAGGAAAATGCCAAAGAGGACCTACATCATGCAGGAGGAAAAGGCATTGCCAGGACACAAGCCTATGAAGGATAGGCTAACTCTTTTGTTCTGTGGTAATGCTAGTGGGGATTTCAAAGTGAAGCCTTTACTGGTGTATCACTCTGAAAATCCCAGAGGGTTCAAGAAAAACAATGTCATCAAGAGTAAATTGTGTGTGATGTGGAAGTCTAACACTAAGGCATGGGTCATGAGGCGAATTTTCATTGAGTGGGTCAATGAAGTGTTTGGCCCGAGTGTGGAGAAATACCTCCTGGAAAATCAATTGCCACTCAAGTGCCTCCTGGTAATGGACAATGCTCCTGCTCATCCTCCAGGCTTGGAAGACCAATTATTGGAGGAGTTTAGTTTCATCACAGTGAAGTTCTTGCCCCCTAATACTACTCCTTTCATCCAGCCCATGGACCAGCAGGTCATTTCAAACTTAAAAAACTTTACACCAAAGCACTGTTTCAAATGTGCTTTGAAGTGACCTCGGACACTGAATTGATCCTAAGAGAGTTCTGGAGGAATCACTTCAGTATCCTCAATTGCATATGCCTTATAGATAAAGCTTGGCAGGGAGTGACTTCCAGGACGATGAACTCTGCTTGGAGAAAATTGTGGCCAGAATGTGTCCTCCAGAAGGATTTTGAAGGGTTTGAGGCTGACCCTGACGACCATACGCATGTTGTGGAATCTATTGTGTCTTTGGGGAAATTCATGGGGTTAGATGTGAGTGGCCAGGATGTGGAAGACTTAGTGGATGACCACAGGGAAGAGCTAACCACTGAAGAGCTGCAAGACCTTCAACTGGAACAGCAACAGATGGCAGCTGAGGAAATTGCTTCAGAGGAGAAGGAAGAGAGAGGGGAGAATGTGCCTTCTTTAGTCATTAAGGACATGTGTGCAAAGTGGAGTGAGTTGCAAAGTTTTGTGGAGAAATATCACCCTAATAAAGCTGTTGCAAGCCGTGTCTGCAACATGTTCAATGACAATACCTTGTTCCATTTTAGGCAAATCTTAAAGAGATGCCAGAAACAGACCTCTGTGGACAGATTTTTTGTGCAACAGGGGTCCAGTGACTCTCAAGCTGGTCCTAGTGCCAGTAAAAGACAAAGAAGGGAAGATAGGGTCTTGATACCAGAAGTCCTTATTGAGGGGGATTCCCCTTCTAAACAATAACCTCTCCCCTCCTCACCTTCTTAAAACGCCAACAAGAGTTTTCAGTAACGGTAAAAGTGATGTTAAATGTTCATTTATCCATTTCATTAGTCATTTATATTTATTTCTCATTGTTTTCTGTATGTAAAAATATAGTTATTCTCTATAAAATGTTTTTTTTGTTAGTATATTTGGGTGTCTGGAATGAATTAATTGGATTTACATTATCTCTTATGGGAAATATTGCTTCAGTTTTTCGTACATTCGGTTTTCGCCAAACTTTTTCAAACAGAATAATCACGAAAACCGAGGTTCCACTGTACTACATAATTGCCCCCAAGGCCAACACACTTCTGACACCAGTGGTTTAGCTTTTTTTAAGGTTTCTAAATAAAAATCTCCTGGCCGTGCCTGAAACCACTGTTAACAGCTGATGTGGATTTGAAAACAAACAGGAATTTTGTTCCCCTCGAATATTTCTTCAATTTGGAAAACTAATGGTAATCAGAGTGTGCCAAATCCAATGAGTAAGCAGGATATTTTAACTGCTGAAATTGAATTTCATGAAATTTGACACATCTTCATAACTTCAGGGAAGATGATATCAAACTACTGAAGAATGTTTATACTGATTTAATTTCATTGTGTGATTGGGTTAACTGTTTAGCTACATAATTTTAAACTATTCTAAAAATTAAATATAGTTTTCCAGCAACTGCTAGGATGAAACTTCTTTTCTAAATTTGAAACTTTTAAATTAAATTTAATGTGGCTACACAATTCCTGGAAAAAAAGAGAGGCTTTGGATTCTTCAGAAAAATCAAAGAAACACCACAAAGTAGAATAAAAAGTACACTTGTAGAGAATAATTATTATTTTACAATAATACAGAAAGTTTTTAACAAAAAAATAAAGTTAAATTGCAGACAATGAAACAGTAATAAACAAGAAATTCACTATCATAAATTTAGGGTTGTTGGATGAACTTTAGATAATTAGCAAAAAATTCCACATTCAGCCTGCCCCAGGCCTAAACAATAAAAAAATAAAAAAGTTTATGCTTCCTTTAAGGCAAAAAGAAAGCAGTGTCTTGCTGCAAGAAAGAGTGGTCTATGGTGTAAACTGCAATTGTGGAAACATCTATGTAGGAGAAACTGGGTGACAACTTTGAGCAGCAGAACCTAAAGCAGCTATAATGAATGCTGCGAGCAAAACAGGACTTGACAGACACATTCAAAACACTAGACATTCAATTAACTGGCACTACATAAAAATTCTATCAAATCAACAGTACTATGTAAAAAGGAAGTTGGTGTACAAATTGGAAAGAAGAGCCACAACTGATGAACAGAAAGGCTGAATATTACCACACAAATGGCAACACCTACTCTCTTGTTGTTGATTGAAGGTTTAACGGCCACCGTGAGCAACTCAATGGGCTATAAACAGTTGCCCATCCCTAATTTAGGGCCACTGGTTCCAGGGAAGGGAAAGAGCCAGGGCCGTAAGACAAACACAACACCCATGCCTCATCGGGATTCGAACCCAGACCCATCTTGGACGAATGGTAAGAAGCTATCACTTAGACCACTGCACCACCGAGGCGGCCCTACTCTCTTGAATCAGTCCTGATGATGGGTTAATGGGCAACCCAAAAATTTGACTATCCACTCAATTTTAACTGTTTGACTACGTAACACTGGTAGTGTTTGAGGTATTATCACTGCTTTGTGAAAGTGGAACTTTCCACCCTGTAAATGCAGAAATTGTGATTTTGAATAATTTGATTATAAATTATATCAATCTGGGTGTTTGAATTTTGGTCCAGCTGACCATCTAGTCTGCAATTTTTCTGAGATTTTCCACTGACTCCCTGTGTTTGGGATGTGAATGTGTAGATGGTTCCCTGTGAGGTCAGCCCTACAAGCACTTTGTCTCTTACCCATATGTAACAGAGGAATGGCAAGTCGGCTGCATAAATTTGCCAGTAATCCTCAAGGGCGCGTAGTCATCTTTGCAAAACTCAACCCACCATGGGTGGAAGGGTATAGAGAGATAGAGAAATATTAATCATGCCTTTACCTGGCTGGAACGAATTAACTCCCGGTTACCAGAATGGGCTAATATCAACCAGATTAATATATTTGCTATCTAAGAAGTGGGCTGAATGCAACTGGGATGAGTACATTCAGGATGTATTTAGCGATTCCAACACAGTTCGAATGAGTGACCTGAAAGATTAGAACATCAATAAGTCATTGCTCCCGCCCCCCCCCCTAGATTTGTTACTCAGAGTGGACATTTAGTGGTATGATTGACACTAATCCTTTCTGACAGATTACTTGTTAAAGGGCTGTAGCAATGGAGATGAATGTAAGAAAGAAGATGTTTCAGTCACTTATTTTTATGTAATGGCATGATGGCTGTGCTAGGGGGACTAGCCCTTCCCCATCATGTCTTGGGCCATGAAACAAAGAACACAGGACTAGAAGGAAGTTTTTATCACTTGTGACAGGTTTATTTTCAGTGCTGATGAGATGAGAGTGGGAAAGGAATTGTTTTGCCATAGCTTTCGTCAAACCCCACCTCTATGACAACATTTCTGTTTGGGAGAGCGAAAATTTTAGGTACCATTTGGTTCAACTACATCAGTAGCTTAAAGCACTATATCTTTGCTCTTGTCTTACATTTTATGGCTTTTCATACAACACGGGGGGGGGGGGGGGGCAATTTGTCAAAATTTAAAAATAAAGAATGAAATAAATCTTTCTTATTTTGAGAATTCTTTTATATGGGGTTTTTACAAAAAAGAAGTTTAATGCTTTGCAGATTCTTAGAGATATTTCATTCAATTATGATTGTTCAAAGGAATACACACTTCTCTTTTGGTTACAATTAACTCCAAATAAATGGCCCCAGATGTTTGGTAAAAAAATTTCATGGCATCATTAATGGACTTTTTCTTCTTTTCTATTAAAAGCACTTCTTTAATTTTTATTTTTAAAAGGTTATTTGAGTGGCTGATGACTTTTAGAGTACATTGGTTTATGTCATGACCAGTCAAGTTCTATTTGAACAGTTCCTTTTTGTGGCTTAGTGTTCTGCTGTGTGAGTCTCTAACCTGTAATCTGTCTCTTCCTGCGTAAGAATGCCCACAGTTACATTTTACACTACATACATCGATGAGCCATTACATTATGAATACCTACGTAATAAGCTGTAGGACCTACTTTAGCCCGCAAAACAGAGGCCACTCAGCGAGACATCAATTTGAGAGGTGGTGATAGCTGTCCTGGGATATCTGATACCATAATGTCAACACACAGAAAGTCCTTAGGTTCCCATAAATTAGGGGTGGGTGGGTGGGGGGTGAGTTAGCGCAAATTCGCTTTTCCAAGTCGAACAACATGTATTCAATTGGGTTCATGTCAGGTGAATTTGGAGGCCAGGGCATTAAAAAAAAGTCACCAGCATATTTCTCAAACCACTCCTTGATGATTCTGGCAGTGTGGTATGGCACATTATCCTGTTGGTAATGGCCATCACATGCAGGGAACACAGTTGCTATGAATGGGTGAACTTGGTTTGCAATGATGTTCAGAAACCTGACAGCTGTCAGAGATAGTGCTATTGGGATAACGGAGCCTAAAGTGTCCCAAGAAAACATCTCTCACAGCATAACACCGCCGCCACTAGCCTCTTTCAACCCAACAGTGCATCCAGGTGCCATAGCCTGCATTGGTAATCGGCTTATCTGTGCTCGGCCATCTACATGATACACCAGGAATCTTGATTCGTCAGACCAGGCCACTTTCTTCCAATCATCCAAGATCCAACCTCGATGATTCTAATCATCCTTGGGCCCATTTCGTGCATTGTTAGCGATGACGTGCAATAAGCATGGGGACCTGGCTGGGTCTTTGGCTATGCAGGCCCATGTGCAGAAGGCTGCGACATACTGTGTGCTGTGACACATTGCCCTGATCACCACTGCTGTAGCTGTATGAGATTTGTCACACCGTGGGCCTGCAGTTGCTGTGAACAATGTGCAACAGTCTTTGCTCCCCTCTGTCATCAATGAAGTGCGGACGAGACACGGCTGGATAACGGTTCATCATTTGGCCATCTGTGCACCACTTTTGATATGTATTCACTACAGCAGCATGGGAACAACCCACAAGCTGCACCGTTTCTGAGATCGCAGTTCCAAGGCACTGTGCCATCACAATTTGTCCTTTATCAAACTCCAAAAAAGTCGGCAGCTTTTTCCATTATGACTTTGAACACTCTACTAAACAAAAGCCAGTCCTCAGATTGCATATTATACTGCTCTGTGAAATTCGCCTGCCACAGCTCGGTCTCCTGGCATGATCATTTCTCTAGGCTGGGGATGGTCATAATGGAATGGCTTATCTGCGTATAAATAAACAGTGCAATAATTAAGTAACGAGAAAGATTTTTTTAAATCCCAGTGAAAAAGATTTTTTTATAATCCCAGTGAAACACATGAGTTGTGAAGGCATGGTTTTTTGATTAGTCATTTATCAGCTATGAAGCGGCAACAGTGTTTGTGTGAAAACTGAGCAAATGATTATTTACGCTATGCATGGTATTATTTGCTGGAAGAATGCTGCCACAGCTCTGTCATGGAGTAGAGAGCAAACATCTGGTTCTGTTTGAAAATCTGTAAAACTGTATCGGAGACAGTCGAATTGTTGCGTGATGTGTATGGGGTTGTGTAAGGTGAAACAAAGCGTTGTTAGCAAGGTGGAGACTAATATGATTCAGTGATTTGGCTATGTTGAAAGAATGAGTGATGAGATGCTACTAAGCAAATCTTTTTAGCCCAAGTGGCAGGAAAGAAAGGCAGAGGAAGGCCAAGGAAGTCATGGGAGGATCAGATTCAGGAGTGTCTGCATGAGAAAAAAATTATGAGTATGAAGTATAGAAGATCTTGTGTACTGCGTGTGAAGGATGTCAGTGAAGCCTGAGCTGTATGTCAAGATCGCTGTAAATGTTTGATATGGCAACAGTATGTAAATATTATTTGGTAGTTTGTATCTCTTTGTGGAGCTAACCTCTGAATCTCAGAGAACAGCTTAGTGATATGTATGCATGTATGTATGTGTATGGGGTTAATTGCCTATCTTGTGCACAAATATTCTGATGGTATGCATATTTCAAGGATGGGCAGGAAAATTTGAAAAATGACAAAAAGCCCTACCCGATTTCAGTGTGCATGACTGAAGTCATTGAGAAAGTTCATAAAAGGTTAAAAAGTGATTATTATGTGCCCTTGAGGAGGATGGAATGTGAGCTCAGTGTTAATAAGGAAATGATTTACCAAATTTTAGTGCAAGATTTGGGAGAAAAAAGTTTGCGCTTGTTTGGTTCGGCATGCTTCATCAGACAACCAGAAACATGCACAAGTGGAGTACGCAAAAGACATCCAGCAGGTTGCAGACACAATGCAAAATTTTCTACGAAGTATTGTGGCAGGTGAAGAGACATGGTGTTTTTATTATGATCCTGAAATGAAGCATCAGAGTGCTTAGTGGAAGTTGCCACAGTCACACAAAGAAGATGAAAAAGGAAAGAAGTCCAAAGTAAAGAGAATGCTGGTGTACCTTTATTACAACAAGGGAATTCTGCATCATGAATTCATTCCGGAGGGTACAGCTGTCACTGGCAATGCTTACACATCCATTTTGGAACGATCGTGGAAAAGGATTGTTTGTGTCAGGCCTTTACTACAGCAAGAGAATTCTGCATCACAAGTTCATTCCTGAAGGTACAACTGTCACTGGCAATGCTTGCACATCCATTTTGGAATGGTTGTGGAAGAGGATTGTTCGTTTCAGGTCTTTACTACAGCAAGGGAATTCTGCATCACGAGTTCATTCCTGAAGGTACAACTGTCACTGGCAATGCTTACACATCCATTTTGGAATGGTTGTGGAAGAGGATTGTTCGTGTCAGGCCTTTACTACAGCAAGGGAATTCTGCGTCACGAGTTCATTCCTGAAGGTACAACTGTCACTGGCAATGCTTACACATCCATTTTGGAATGGTTGTGGAAGAGGATTGTTCGTGTCAGGCCTTTACTACAGCAAGGGAATTCTGCGTCACGAGTTCATTCCTGAAGGTACAACTGTCACTGGCAATGCTTACACATCCATTTTGGAATGGTTGTGGAAGAGGATTGTTCGTGTCAGCCCTTTACTACAGCAAGGGAATTCTGCGTCACGAGTTCATTCCTGAAGGTACAACTGTCACTGGCAATGCTTACACATCCATTTTGGAATGGTTGTGGAAGAGGATTGTTCGTGTCAGGCCTTTACTACAGCAAGGGAATTCTGCATCACGAGTTCATTCCTGAAGGTACAACTGTCACTGGCAATGCTTACACATCCATTTTGGAATGGTTGTGGAAGAGGATTGTTCGTGTCAGGCCTTTACTACAGCAAGGAAATTCTGCATCACGAGTTCATTCCTGAAGGTACAACTGTCACTGGCAATGCTTACACATCCATTTTGGAATGGTTGTGGAAGAGGATTGTTCGTGTCAGGCCTTTACTACAGCAAGGGAATTCTGCATCACGAGTTCATTCCTGAAGGTACAACTGTCACTGGCAATGCTTACACATCCATTTTGGAATGGTTGTGGAAGAGGATTGTTCGTGTCAGGCCTTTACTACAGCAAGGGAATTCTGCATCACGAGTTCATTCCTGAAGGTACAACTGTCACTGGCAATGCTTACACATCCATTTTGGAATGGTTGTGGAAGAGGATTGTTCGTGTCAGGCCTTTACTACAGCAAGGGAATTCTGCATCACGAGTTCATTCCTGAAGGTACAACTGTCACTGGCAATGCTTACACATCCATTTTGGAATGGTTGTGGAAGAGGATTGTTCGTGTCAGGCCTTTACTACAGCAAGGGAATTCTGCATCACGAGTTCATTCCTGAAGGTACAACTGTCACTGGCAATGCTTACACATCCATTTTGGAATGGTTGTGGAAGAGGATTGTTCGTGTCAGGCCTTTACTACAGCAAGGGAATTCTGCATCACGAGTTCATTCCTGAAGGTACAACTGTCACTGGCAATGCTTACACATCCATTTTGGAATGGTTGTGGAAGAGGATTGTTCGTGTCAGGCCTTTACTACAGCAAGGGAATTCTGCATCACGAGTTCATTCCTGAAGGTACAACTGTCACTGGCAATGCTTACACATCCATTTTGGAATGGTTGTGGAAGAGGATTGTTCGTGTCAGGCCTTTACTACAGCAAGGGAATTCTGCATCACGAGTTCATTCCTGAAGGTACAACTGTCACTGGCAATGCTTACACATCCATTTTGGAATGGTTGTGGAAGAGGATTGTTCGTGTCAGGCCTTTACTACAGCAAGGGAATTCTGCATCACGAGTTCATTCCTGAAGGTACAACTGTCACTGGCAATGCTTACACATCCATTTTGGAATGGTTGTGGAAGAGGATTGTTCGTGTCAGGCCTTTACTACAGCAAGGGAATTCTGCATCACGAGTTCATTCCTGAAGGTACAACTGTCACTGGCAATGCTTACACATCCATTTTGGAACGATTGTGGAAGAGGATTGTTTGTGTCAGGCCTTTACTACAGCAAGGGAAATTCTGCATCACGAGTTCATTCCTGAAGGCACAACTATCACTGGCAATGCTTACACATCCATTTTGGAATGATTGTGGAAGAGGATTGTTCATGCCAGGCTTTTACTACATCAAAGGAAATTCTGCATCACAAGTTCATTCCTGAAAGTACAACTGTCACTGGCAATGCTTACACATCCATTTTGGAACAATTGTGGAAAACAATTGTTCATGTCAGACCCGAGTATAAAAATGGGCAATGGTTCCTTCTTCACGATAGTGCACCTGCACACAAAGCAGTCAGTGTACAGCTGTTTCTGGCATAAAAATAGTGTATGTACTCAACCATCCTCACTATTCTCAAAATTTTTCACCATGTGACTAGTTTGTATTCCTTAAATGAAAGCTGCCTTTAAAAGGAAAAGTTTTTCAAGATGTTAAAGATATACAAAGAACTGTAACCTTAGCTCTTCACGATAATTAACACAGCAATCAGACATCGCTGAATTGACTGTAATTACTGTTTCACACATGAATTCAATCACATCAGAAAACTTGAAAATTTCATCGCCGTGTAGCGGGAATGGAACTTGCCTCTCCCGATTGCCATTCGAGCATGCTGTCCATTGCACCACCCATGATGGCGAATTCAAAAATCTGAGTGTTAAGAGCATCGGAATATTCTCCGACTGCGTCCTTAATCAATGCAGATTCTGCTGCCATCTAGCATTGTCAAGTAAATATCCAGTTGTTCAGGTATACAGAATGACGTATTTGCCACATATTATGAGAAAAATTTCTTCCGCTCAGTATTAGCTCTTCACTCCAAACCAAAAGATGACTTTTGTTAGCTGATCTTGCTACTTCTAGTATTAATGCAAAAGGAATGAGCTTCGAATAAAATATATTCATGAAAGTTATCCTGCTTTTCCATTTTTTTTTTTCTAATTCAGTCTCATTATTTAATTGCTGCATTGTGTACTACTCCTTGCATTGGAAACAAAATTTTTCTTCTGTTTCTATTATCTTAGAAAAGAAGTGTTTTGATTTGGAGTGAATATATTAACTTATTATATTTATTGCTTATATTTTTAAGTGACTCAAATAAACAGTAGTAGTGGGCAATTTTGTTCTGTAAATTTCACTTCTTTGTGTTTTGAGATTTTTTTGTAATCTTTTTTACTTGTTAGTGTTTCTAAGACTGCTTTTGGATAGTTGTTTTCTGTTAGTATTTCCTCAAGTTCTTCTTTGCACACTTTCTTCAGTTGAATCAAATTTATTTTCTCCAAAAATTGATTTATATTTACTTTCATACAAAATGGATAAGATTTACAATACAATATTTTATTTCTGTACTCATGGGCTTTTGAATAACACTGGTCGGCATGAAAATTGGCCCTGACACCATTCCTGCTGTTTCTTATGTAAAACGACCTCCTGAATCCGAATATGACCCCCATTTCCCCCACCACCCACCGTTTTCGGGGAGGCCCCCCACCTAATTTTATCACTTTCCGATAATTTGGAGGGATGAAAAGGATTATTTCAGCCTTTACATTTCTTCTGAGGGGCTACAGAGGTGAAAAGTTATAAAACATGAACATCTGTATCAAGGAGGTAGATTTGGGGGATTCTCCCCCTCCAAATTGTAAAGAAATCATTACAAATGATTGATTTTTCTGTTTTTTGGCAATTTTTTCACTTATTTGCTACATATTCCAGCTTCCAGCCCCTCTCATCCTCCCCCAAAAAACCCGCAAATAATAAAAATATATAGCAACAGTTCGGAACATTCACTCTACCACGCTGGCTCTCTCAATACCTTGCGCGTACAGGTTTGCACGGGCTTTGACAAGGTCAAACTTGCGTTGCTCTTATCACCATAATCCTGCACTGTAAGCATTATCTTCCCTCAGTTGATCTGTGGCGATCGTTGAGTCTACTTGTCGGTGTTCTAGGCGGGGATTCTGTGTTTCCAAGTTGTTTAAATTGTGTCAAACGGTATAAATTTGTTTACACCGGCCTTTTCCAAGTGAATTACAGTACGTGAGTGTAATATAGAGCATTTATTCACTGTTTAATTATGCCACGGGAGTGTATAAATCATCCCGATAGATTCTGCTATGTTTGCGGGGAATTGACTTTTAAAGCGCAACGAAAACCTTTCTCCGCTTCTTAAAACTGCTTATAAATTTTACTTTGATTGCAAAGTTGGCGATCAGGACAAGAACTGCGCTCCCACAGTTTGCTGCACTACTTGTTACAGTAGCTTGACCAAATGGCTCAAAGGTACCCGTAAATAAATGGCATTTGCTGTGCCCATGGTTTGGCGCGAACCTCGCTGTCATCTCACAGATTGTTACTTTTGTATGACTTCCACCGTCGGGTTATCTAGCAACAAACGTAAGCATACAATTCAGTATCCTAATATCCCTTCAGCTCTAAGACCAGTTCCTCACAACGAATCATTGACAATCCCAGTGCCTCCCAAAACCTATACTCTAGAGCCAGAAATGGATGTGACATACTTTGAGCCACAGCTTGGACCATCACATGATACGCCCACCGATGATGAAGAGTGTTCTGCTGATTCAGTTCATTGAAAACCTCACCTCGTTACTCAGTCGGAATTTAATGATCTCGTTAGGGATTTGGGGTTACCTAAGACTAAATCTCAACTTCAGCAGTGGAATCTCTTAGAAAAGGGCGTAAAAATCTCTTCTTACAGGACCAGACAGTCAACCCTGCAATTACTTTTTTCGGAAGATGAAGACTTAGTGTTCTGCCCTAATTCAAATGCATTGATGATAGAACTGAAGATGACATGTGACCCAGACAAATGGCGACTGTTTATAGACTCATCAAAGACAAGCTTGAAAGTTGTCCTGTTGGCCAATGGGAATGAGTTACCATCAGTCCTGGTTGCATACTCTGTGGATATGAAGGAGACGTACGAAAACATCAGCCAAATCCTTGATAAAATCTGTTATCATGATTATAATTGGAAACTTTGCGCTGAGTTAAAAGTTGTTGCTGTACTCGCAGGCCTGCAATCAGGCTTCACAAAATACTGCTGCTTCCTATGCGAATGGGACAGCCGAGCACGAGACAAACATTACATCGTACGGAACTGGCCTCTGCGAGAAAGTTTTACTCCCGGTCAGAAAAATGTCGTTCATGATCCTCTGGTCCCCGAAGGTAAATATTTACTTGCTACCTTTGCACATCAAACTGGGATTGATCAAACAGTTTGTGAAAGCAATGGACAAGACAGGTGATGCATTTCAATTTTTAAAAAATAAATTTCCTCGTCTTAGTGAGACTAAAATCAAGGAAGGAGTTTTCGTGGGCCCCCAGATTAGACAACTTTTCAAAGATTCGACGTTTATTGAACACCTGAATCGAAAAGAAAAAAGAGCTTGGCTTGCATTCCAAAACGTGTGTAAGAACTTTTTGGGTAACAACAAAAGTGATGATTATGCCGCTCATGTCAAGGAATTGCTGTCAGCATACAAGGCCATGGGGTGTAACATGTCTCTTAAAGTGCATTTCCTGCACTCACACCTGGACTTCTTCACTGAAAATTCAGGAGCAGTTTCCGATGAACACGGGGAACGATTCCATCAAGACATCAACAAGATCGAGAGGAGATTTTCAGGGAAGTGGAATACGAGCATGTTAGCAGAGTACTGCTGGTGTTTGGTACGAGAAACTTCTACCTCAGGGTACAAAAGGAAAGCAAGCACCAAATGAAGGTACTTATCTTATTTATTTATTATACTTTACATTTGTATTTTACTTTTTATATATTATTCTTTACAGCTAAAATAAATAATCCTTTTCACCCCTCCAAATAAAATTCATGTCCATAACATATTACCGAAAATTGATAAAAAAATCATAAGAAATCGATCATTTTTAATGATTTCTTAACGATTGGCGGGGCAAACCCCCCCAAATCTACATCCTTGCTACAGATGTTCATGTTTTATAACTTTTCACCTCTGTAGCCCCTCAGAAGAAATGTAAAGGCTGAAATAATCCTTTTCATCCCTCCAAATTATCGGAAAGTGATAAAATTAGGTGGGGGGCCTACCCCGAAAACGGTGGGTGATGGGGGAAAACGGGGGTCATATTCGGCTTCAGGAGGTCGTTTTACATAAGAATTAGCAGGAATGGTGTCAGGGCTCGAAAAAAAATATTTTGTTGCCGACCAGTATAATTTGGTATTTTACACACACACACACACACACACACACACACACACACACACACACACACACACACACACACACAAAAAAAGCCTTCTTTTCCTTTCAGTTTGAGCTTCTAAAAGTGAATTTTCAGGATTTTCAGGAAACATCTAAGTCACTGAATGCTCTTCTGGAATCTTTTTCATCCTGGCTATCCATTATGAAAAGAGTTTTCTAGTAAAATACCCATAAAAAAGAATTCTTAAGATAAGGAATTAAAAAAATAATAACTAAAAATTGTCAATTTAAATGAGTTTCATTTCGAGAAGTATATCTATTTTCACTACTTTTTCTCATACAAATTTCTTTGGGGGGGAGGGGGAAAGGATAGTAATGGCCACTTGACATCCTATTTTGCGAGAGTTGAGATGGAATGAATAAAAACCAAAAATTAACTAAAGAAATCTTACAGAATATAAACTCTTGTAAACTCTATCAAAATCTAACACAATTGTCAAGTAAAATCATACCCATAACTTACCGCTGAAAATTGGCAACAGAGTTCACATATGAAATAACCAAATTATGGACACTTAAGAGGTGATTCATAAACACATCACGGTCTGAATCATTACTAATCTGTACAGACAGATTGCACATGGGACATATCACTGTTTTGGTATCTGAGATTTCACTTTGAAGGCTGGATACAGTGGGCCCCAAAGTCAGGCACTTCATCTCTTTATCTGAAATAACAACAATTAGAATGTGCATGTACATTACTTCAACTGAACAACAAAAATTTAACACAGATGAAGGAGATAAAATTAACAAGATAAGATATACATATATATATACACTGAGTAGTGATTGAATTAGAGATACCTGTTTAGTAACGTGTAGCACTACCTTTCGCCTTGATGACGGCGGCGATTCGTCTTGGCATGGACTCGACAAGACACCGGAAGCGTTGGGAAGCCATACGGATCCACGACCCCTGAACAAGCTCCCACAGTTCACGAAGATTTGATGGAGGGGGCCAGAGCCTCGAACATCTCTCTTGATGGCATCCCAGATGTTCTCTATGGGATTGAGGTCAGGTGACCTGGCTGGCCAAGGAAGCGAGGTCACGTCGGTGGAGTGTTCATCCAACCATTCGGATACAATTTGGGAGCGATGCCATGGTGCATTCATTGTCTTGTTGCAGGATGAGGTCCTCAGTGGGATGTTGAAGGATATCCCGGTAACGTTGGCCTGTGAGGGACGATGTCGCACGTACCAGGGGTCCCATTTCAGTCCAGGTAAACAGTCCCCAGACGAGAATGCCACCCCCACCAGCTTGAAGAGTACCCTGCTGGCAAGAAGGATCCATCGCTTCATGTGGTTTGCGCCGTACTCGTATGCTGCCATCCACATGTACCAACGTGAATCTCGACTCATCAGTCCAGGCAACATTTTCCCACATGTCTAGGGTCCAGTGTCGTTACAGCTAATCTACGGAGTACTACTGCACAAGACCTCAGTGTACAGCTGAGTAAAAATGCTGGAACCTCGATATGTACATGAACCATTCGCAGAGAACTTCATTCCATGAGTTATCGTGGTTGTGCAGCTGCTCATAAGCCTTTCATCTCCACTCGGAATGCTACTCGTCGTTTAGCACGGCGTAAAGAACATTTACCGTGGACAATAGATAAATGGAAACGGGTCCTATGGACTGATGAATTCAGATACACGATCCATCAGTCTGATGGCTGTGTGTGGGTATGGCGGAAGCTGGGGGAATGCCATTTACCACATTGTACTGTTCCTACAGTCAAGTATGGAGCTGGCAGTATACTCGTGCGGGGGTGTTTTTCCTGGTATGGTCCCGGCCCATTGGTTATCATGGACAAACCTGTTAACCAGCACGTCTACCTCGATATTCTGGACAATTATGCCCTACCAACTCTGTGGCAATACAATGGAACTGAGTCTTGTCGGTACCAGCAGGATAATTCACTGAGCCATAAAGCAAGGACTGTTACAGCGTGGTTTGATAATTCTGTATCATGTGTGGACTGGCCAGCACAGAGCCCTGACCTTAATCAAATAGAGCACCTATGGGATGAATTAGAGTGCCGCATAAGAAGTTTGGAACCAAGGCCTACTACTAAGCAACAGTAAGCGGCAGCATTATGTACTGAATGGAAGTGCATACCTATCGCTGTGTTCCAAAACCTTGTCAAAAGCATTTCTCGAAGGGTAAATGCATGCATTAAGGCCGAAGGTGGACTGACACCGTACTAATGTATGTAAATAAATGCTATGTTGTGCTTCTCTTCTAGGTTTCCGACAAAATTCACCGGAAACCCCTCCAAAAGCAAATGAACGTATCGCTGCATTGTTAAGATGAGTGGTACAACTGCAAACGGTATAAAAACAAGCTAACAGCTGACAGCGATCATATCGCACTGTGAGGTTGAATGAAAATGTTGCAGCAGGAAAGAACTGACTTTGAGAATAGAAAGATTTTTGGGTGTTATATTAGTGGGTTGTCCATAAGAGAAACCGAGAGGCATTTAAACATACCCAAGTCAACTGTTTTGGATGTACTGAATAAGTGGAAGACACATGGCATACCTGAAGCAGCAAAACGTACCGGCAGACTAAAGAAAATCAGTGACAGAGGATGTCGAAGCCTCATTAGAGTCGTCACAGCTAATCTACGGAGTACTACTGCACAAGACCTCAGTGTACAGGTGAGTAAAAATTCTGGAACCTCGATATGTACACGGACCATTCGCAGAGAATTTCATTCCATGAGTTATTGTGGTTATGCAGCTGCTCATAAGCCTTTTATCTCCACTCGGAATGCTACTCGTCATTTAGCATGGTGTAAAGAACATTTATCATGGACCATAGATCAATGCAAATGGGTCCTATGGACTGATGAATCCAGATACACGATTCATCGGTCTGATGGCCGTGTGTGGGTATGGTGGAAGCTGGGGGAACGCTATTTACCACATTGTACTGTTCCTATGGTCAAGTATGGAGCTGGCAGTACACTCATGTTCATGGAGGGGTGTTTTTCATGGTATGGTACTGGCCCATTGGTTATCATGGACAAACCTGTTAACCAGCACGTCTACCTTGATATTCTGGACAATTATGCCCTACCAACTCTGTGGCAATACAATGGAACTGAGTCATGATAGTACTAGCAGGATAATGCATCGAGCCATAAAGCAAGGACTGTTACGGTATGTGGTTTCATAATTCTGTATCGTGTGTGGACTGGCCAGCACACAGCCCTGATCTTAATACCATAGAGCACCTATGGGATGAATCAGAGTGCCGCATAAGAAGTTTGGAACCAAGGCCTACTCTAAGCAACAGTTAGTGGCAGCATTATGTACCGAACAGAAGTGCATACCTATTGCTGTGTTCCAAAACCTTGTCGAAAGCATGCCTCGAAGGGTCAGTGCATACATTAAGGCAAAGTTGGACTGACACCATACTAATGTATGTAAATAAATGCTATGTTGTGTTTCTCTTCTAGGTGTCCGGTGACTTTTTTCAATATAGTGTACATATATATATATATGTATATACAGGGTGATTCAAAAGTCCTTGAACTCTATATTTTAAAACGTATTTGCTATAAAACCATAAAAGATATACGAGTATTGCTGCTTGTGGCTGTTGTGTGTGACCCTAGGGAACGAGCTGCACCACGTGATAGCACCACGTGACACTACGCTCATGCGGGCGCTGGCAAGCAGTAACGTTCAGTCAGCCATGAGTCTCATGGAAGAACAGAGACTCGCTTTGTTAGAAGTTTAGTTTGAGGAAAAATCTTACCAACGTTGCATCCAGCTCTTTCAAAGGGAGTTTCCTGATGCTCGTATACCAGGGAAAACAACTGTGTATAACCTTGTGAACTGGTTTCGCGAGACAGGCAGTGTTCAGGATAAGCCTAAAAGCGGCCGTCCATCCGTGGTGACGACCACGTTTCTGGAGAAAATTCATGTTTCCCTGCAGCGCTCTCCCTGGAAGTCACTTTAGCGGCAGCCTCAAGAATTAGGGGCACCTTATTCAGCCTGCCAGAGGGCTGCTAAATGTCTAAAGCTACAGCCGTACAGAATTCAAGTAGTGCAAGAGCTACATCCTTTGGACTCAGAAAAGCGCATTGCCTACTGCCAATGGTTTATGAGTTTCACGCATAACAATGTGACTAACCAGCTTAACAACACTTTTTTCAGTGATGAGTTATGGTTTCATTTGAATGGATATGCCAATAGCTGAAACACTTGCATATTGGCTGCAGAGAATCCACACGTATTGCATGAGGTTAGACTTCACCGTCAGAAAGTTGGAGCGTGGTGCACCATGTCTAGACGGCGAATTGTAGGGCCATTTTTTTCGACACAACTGTAAATTCCGCTGTGTATGCAGACATCATCCATCAATTTGTAGCGATGCTGGAAGAACACAAACGTTACTGTTGGTTTCAGCAAGACAGAGCAACGTGCCAAACATCAAACGACACAATGGAGATGCTCCATGAATTTTTCCACGATCGATTAATCTCGAAAAAACTTTGGCTGCCTCGCTCACCAGACTTTTATTTGTGGGGCTATCTGAAAGACACAGTTTACCACAACAACCCTAAGATGGTACAGGACCTGCGGAACAATATCATTACAGCCGTGAGGGACATTTCAGCCAACACGCTGAAAAGAGTGTCCGCCAACATGTGTTGTCGGGTGAATTTGTGTCTTCAACAGAATGGTGGACAATTTCAGCATCTATTGTAAAGTGGCTTTCATTACCTGCATGAGTATCATATATATATATATATATATATTATCATAATTATCATTATCATTGTCAACCATTATCAATCCACTGATGGATGAAGGTATCCCTAAGTTTCCTCCACTTTTGTTCTTGGGGTGCAGCGAAAAATCCATGCTTCGACCCCTGTAACAATTTTGTTAGAAAATTCATTGTCATCTTGGTGGTAACACTCCAAGAATGTCAACACAGCTCCCAGTCATTGAGTTCTATATTCATCTATAAGCAGCCATGGGAACCATCTTGCACAGATTTTGTTAAAGTTCAGTCACAATTTGGTACACAAGGGTAGGACAAACTTCAGGGCATTTTTCATGCACTTTGCTAATTGTAAAGCACTGATTCTCTTTAATGATGTCATCAACCTTTTGTTTGAGTTCCTCAGTGATGAAAGAGGGTGTCCTAATCACTCCTCATCGAGAACGTTTATTCTCCTGCTTTTGAACATTATGCACCACTTTCTGACACTAGATTCATTCGTAACACCTTCTCCATACACTTGAACAAGTCTCTGATGAATGTCAATAGGCCTGGTGTTTTCAGCAGTCAGAAAACAGATACCTGATTAAACTTTGCATTCAGTGGGATTTTCGATGAGCATGTTCATTTCAAAAGATCATAACTAACCACGAACGAAAAATACACAACCAACAAGGGTGCCGAGAGATAGACAACAGAACAGTGGGCCAGGATGACCTTGACTGAGCTTTGGCCAGGAACCTGCACAGAAGCTATGTGCAAGCATTCTTCACTTTCATAATGACCTACATGTATTAACATTCTTTCCAACTTGTCAATGACTTGTCCTCTACTCCATTGCTATCAAGAATGAGGAAGCAACTGACAAAATTCCATGACTATCAACACCATTGATGTTATACGGACTTGAATACACTGGGCAGCAAATTTTTACAAATCTTGTTCCCAAGATTAAATTATTAATTTCTCATAGATTTTGAGGTGCTGAATACAAATATGACAATGAAAATACAAAATTGGCTACGGTTTATGAGATATCTGCAATAGTTTCTTACACATGCTTACCACACACCCACCACTAAATGTCTGCTTTTTCATCCGATACCGCTTTGTCTGTCACTTGTATACCTGCTCGGAATAATCCCTAGTGAGTGTTCCAACATTAGTCAGCCAACATAGAAGTGGACCACTTTCCTGGTATCGTTTCTCCATCGTTGCAGTTTCTTGATGAAAATGTTCACCGTATTCATCACTAACCATTCTGCAGCTGTAGAGCAAAAAAATCCAAGTGGGAATAGAGCAAGTGTATCCTTAAGGACATATTGCAGACAAGTTTGTGATAAAGAGACAACATGTCCTCAACCAGTACCTTGTAGTTTTATGCCCTAACATTTCTGAAGAAGTAAGTTGACACTAGATGATAAAAGGCTCAAGCTTTTTTTCCATTACCCTGCAGCAGGTTGTGGAAGATCTTGTCAAGAAGAGATCTCTGATCTGAGGACCCACAAAAACTCCCTCTTTACCTTTTGCTTTGCTGGGTGGAGGAAATTTGTCAACCAGGTACTTGAAGGATGATCATATGTAGAGGATTTTAGGAAGGGAGTGTTTGACCCCAGGTCTTAAACAACCCTTAGAAATAGGAAGCTAGGAGATTTGGGCTAGAGTGCCCGATAGGAAAGTAACATGGAAGCGAAGTAGAAAAGGTGGAGGAAGACGCCCTTATTTATTACGGGGGGGTACCCGGGGTTCGGCAGCTTAACCTGCCCATCCAATGCATGGCGGATATTTAGTGGATTGAGCGTTCATATCTGCCAGGGATCGAGCCTGAGGTCCTTTCCGCGGCAGTTACAAATGTTGTCCACTAGGCCACCTGTGGCTCCTTGAAGGCTGATGGCTTTTATGAAGCTTTTTACCGAGTTTGATGTGTACGAGCAGTAGCAGAATTTTGTGTGTTCTGCCAGTGCTGGATGTTGCACATGCCTCTCTCTGACCTTCAGAAATTTCCTCGCAGGCTAGTCTCTCACATAGTGCAAATTCCTTGCTCAGCTGTCCCATTTACACAAAGAAACAGCAGTACTGTGTATATTCCAGCTACACACCCATCAACACAAACACTACCTTCAAGTCATCACAGAGATGACAGCCATACCTGCTGTATTGAAGACAGCCAAACAGCTGTTTTAGGTTTTTGTAGGTTTCTTTCATGCAGACACTGTGCCCGACTGGAACAGATGGAAGCTAGCTTCCATTATGCCGCAACACTACTGTCTTGATACTCAAATTCGATGAGTCTATGAATAGTTGCCATTCGTAAGGGTTATGTTTAATATCAAGGGCACTTATCATGACATCTACATCATAGCAGGACACAGGGTCACCTTTCTTTTGGAATAAGATGCAAAATGCTCATGACAAGTGCAAAATGAAATAACTCGGATATTTTTCTTCAGAAGATTCCATTGTGGAAGTCTTGATCTCAGTAACTCCGCTTTGGCCTTTAACAGATCCAAATTGAGAACGAGATCGTTCAGTTTTTCTCGTGTGAGAATGTGTGGCACATATGATGCACCATGGCTGACATATGGATAATAATTACATGCTGAAGGCTCGGGAGAATTATGATCAATCATCATTATGAATGTCACATAAATGTCACTGGACACTTATGTGACATTCATTATGATGATTGATGCACCATGGCTGGCATATGGATCATATTACATGCCTCAGGCAGATGTTATATTCGGGTACACTATTGTCCACACTTCTTTTTCCTTGTGATACCTTCTGAAACAGGTGGCGCCATGTAGAAGTAGCAGTGATTTGCATGATTGCTTCGCTTCCTCCAAACCATAGGAATAGCAAACAGCATCAACATTTTACCACTTTTCAGCTACTTCAGATTTCTAACACACATATTGCAGCATATGTACGCACGGGGCCCATGCCTCATCCCCAATCTTGCATCCAAAATAAAGCTCATACACCTTTCTCACTATCAGAGAGATGGCCTTTTTCTGGCTTGCAAAACGACACTTCCCTCTTGAATATAACAAAAGTTATTTGGAATATTCACATAGCTACAAGGCATCACTACTTCTGGATTAACACTGCAGGGATCATTTGTGTAAATGACACATGAGTAAATCAGAGTGTAGCCCACGAAGTCGCACCAACATTTGCTCACCCTATGAGATTTCAGTTTATACTATTGGTCACATCATCTTATATCAGCGATGCTATGACTCAACTGCATTGCATCAGTGAGGTGCGGAACTAAACGCTCCTGGAGGTGGTGTATATGATGGGCTCATGCAATATGTCATGGACTGAGTCTCTCCTAAACAATAGCAAATCAACAGATTTTACTGTCATTTTTATGTCCAGAACATTGAAATTAGTAAAGATTCGCTATTTTCAGGGCAAATTGTGTGTTGTCCGGTGACATTTATGTGACATTCATCATGATGAAAGCAAAGTCAAAGAACAGCAGTCGACAATAAAAAATAATGTTCATTGTGACTAAATATTGATTTCTTATTTGTAGACATTATTATACCCTATTTACTTGGTGTAAAGACACATGGGGTACCTTGTATTTGCATCAAGTGAAAATGTTGCTAAATCTAATATAATGGTAAAAAAACAGTGATCTGTATATAGTCATCTTATTGGAGAAAATAATGAGTGGAAAGTGGGGTGGAGTTGGAATGTTCAAAATATAAGTTTTCAGTGCATTTTAAACTTTCAAATTAAATGATATTTTTGTTCCAATTATATTTTACATTAAATGATATCTTAATTAATTTTTTATTAAATGATATCTTAATTATTTTTCATTAAATTATATTTTAATTACTTTTTTAATAAAATGATAATTTAAATCAAATATATATTAATTAGTTGGCCATCTTAAGTCAGTAGTCTGAGGAGGAAGCATTGGAGGTTCTTGTGCATTTTTTCTATCTTGTTTTAATAGCGTTAGTTAAAAGATAAAAATATATTTTTTCTTATTTGTCATTGGTGCAAATTGCTTTTCTAACTTTATGAATTTTCTTTTTCACTTAATTTTGGAAATTATGCGCATTTATGAGCACTTAGTTTGTGTTAATTGCCGTTTTCTCGACCTAGTGGTCAACGTTGTTTTTCGTCGTTGAAAGGAGCATAAAAACTTCATTATTATACACTTAAAGCACTCCTGGAATATTTTGTAAATATTGTAACTAATTGTTAACTTCATGTAATTTTTCCAAAGCATCATTTAATTTTTTTTTGTTCTTATGACTTCCATTTTTGTGGAAGTTGTATGTACAAAAATCATATTTACTCTCATGTCTCTGTTGTAATCTTCATTTTCTTATTTTTATTTTTATTGCATTTTCGGAAATGCTTTTTTACCACAAGGAATAAGATTTTTGAAGTGCTTTTAGTACTTTGTTTCACGTTTAAAATCTCTCTTGGGCGGTCTGGTTGTTCAACCACGTGCTTTAGCTGAATTTTTCTGTTGATTTGTTCAAGCCTTCTCACAACTTGTGAATTTTTTGAAATCATTTTTCTGTTTTTTGTGACAGATGACGAGTATGGGTTGGGCCAGAAAAGTTATAGATATATGCAAAAACTTTAGCTAAATTATTCTTCCCGCACCATTGGGGCAGTCATATTAATAAAAAAATATTCTGGGATTTAAACTTGCATCTATGGCTTTGCAGAAACCCATTTCCAACTAGGTCTTTGTGGAAGTGAGAAAATGCAGAGTTTTGCTGGTCCTTGATAAAGCCAAGGCTCGGCATTCTCGACACTTTCTACATTCTGGTTTTGCTATTATATTATTTTTTATTCATGCCTGTTGAGTTTTGAGGTTTTCTTTGTATTTTTTGTCCTTGTTAAATATAAATTTTTTGTTTCAGTCTCTACTTTGTAGTTTGTGCTTTCTGAATATTCATCACTGCTGCGTTGCACGTCATGATCTTCAGATTGTATGTTTAACAAAGTTGGTTTTAAATTTTGGGTGTAAATTATGTCTTTAACTCTGCTCTTGGGTATATATATATATTTATTTTAAATTTTATTTTATTATTTTTTTATTTGGGTTTTAACAACAACTGTGACCAACTCAATGGGCTATAAAGTAATCGCCCATCCCTAATTTATAGGTTCCAGCGAAGGGAGAGACCCAGTGCCGTAAGACAAACACAACATTTATGCCTCACCAGGATTCGAACCCAGACACACCTTGGACAAATGGGTCAGAAGTCATCGCTTAGACTACTGCACCACCAGGATGGAATATTTTTAATTACTGATGTTTCAGCTAAAATATCTTACTAATCTGTAATGTTAAATACATAATAAATCATGCAAGAATTTTTTTCTTTATCATTGCATTCATTATATTACGTGAAATGCCCTTTCTACTGCTTAGCCAACAGTGTTCTTCCTTTGTTTGTATGGTCTTTATTGCGTAGTTTGATGAATTAATAAATATAATTAAAACAACTGAACGGAAAAACTGAGAAGATAATTGTGTGTTCTATTTCAGATCTTTGCACTGTTCGTTCACTTGCATTTTGATTTATGTTACATTGAAATATAAAAAAAAAAAACTCTTTTACATATGCCTTACACCAAAGCTTTCTTGTTATATCCTAAGTTGTGTAGTACCCCCCATTTAGGGAGGAGGGGGAGTGCTACAGCAGAGGAGGGTCTAGAAGCTTACCTTAGGGGAAGGATGTCCAGTCTAAAAAAAGGAGAAAGGCTATATATATATATATATATATATATATATATATATATATATATATATATTCTACTAAGGAGAAACCTAATAAAAAAAACACATAAATAATTTCGACTCACACCAAGTACAACATAGAAAAGGTTATGTATCTACCTGTGTGAGTAAAAGGAGAAAAGATAAAAATAATAAAATAAAACAACTGAATGTAGAAGGTGTCGAGAATACTGAGCCTTGGCTTTATCAAGGACCAGCAAAAACTCTGCATTTTCTCACTTCCACAAAGACCTAGTTGGAAATGGGTTTCTGCAAGGCCATAGATGCAAGTAACATTCCCACCTAAAATAGTTTAAAAAATATATATATGTCATGTCCTCCGCAGAGTAGCATGACAAAGCACTAGTTCACAATTTCGCTTGCATCTATGGCCTACTTGCATCTATGGCCTTGCAGAAACCCATTTCCAACTAGGTCTTTGTGGAAGTGAGAAAATGCAGAGTTTTTGCTGGTCCTTGATAAAGCCAAGGCTCAGTATTCTCGACACCTTCTACATTCAGTTGTTTTATTTTATTTTTTTATCTTTTCTCCTTTTACTCACACAGGTAGATACATAACCTTTTCTATGTTGTACTAGGTGTGAGTCAAAATTATATATGTATTTTTTTGCTTAGGTATCTTCTTTATAGAATGCGAATTCTGAATTTTCAAAACTGCTGCGTTGCGCGTTTTGATTTTCAGGTTATTTTGCACCCTTCGTTTTAAATTCTAAAATTTTTTCCTTAGTCTTCAGTTTTGCTCTTTAGTATATATATATATATATATATTCTATAAAGAAGATACCTAAGCAAAAAAATACATATAATTTTGACTCACACCTAGTACAACATAGAAAAGGTTATGTATCTACCTTCAATGCTGTCTGGACGCAAATGGTGGCCACTTCCAGCACATGTTGTGATGTCATCACAGAAGATGGCTAAGCTTGTTCCTTTTCTATGCGCTGTCTATGCGCTGTTTTTTCAAAGTAGTTAAGTTCTTAATAACTAATTAATTATGCACTTAAAGCACTGCTGAAATACTTTGTACATATTGCAACTAACTGTTTAAGGTATATAACTTTCACAAAGTTTTCTTTAGTTAATTATTATCTTTAACTTATTCTCGTTTTCGTGCTGTCATAAGTTGTAGAGTAGGGGATTTAGACTCAAGTTTTCTTTCAAAAAATCTGTTCGTTAAAAATTAATATTTCCTTTTTTAATTGCAATTTAAAAATTTGGATTTCTTTTGCATCGATTTTCAGGTTTAAATTCTCTCTCAAACGAACTTGGAATTTCGTTATGGCTGAAAATCATTCCTAATTATTATGTCACTCTCACAGCTTGAGTTCTCTTTAATCTTCTTCTCTCTGTTTAATAGTAACAGATGAAGAGCATGGGTCGGGCCAGGAAGGTTAATGGATGCAAGCGAAATTGTTAACTAGTGCTAGGTCATGCAACTCTACGGAGGACATGACATATATATATTTGTTAAACTAATTTAGGTGGGAATGTTACTTGCATCTATGGCCTTGCAGAAACCCATTTCCAACTAGGTCTTTGTGGAAGTGAGAAAATGCAGAGTTTTTGCCGGTCCTTGATAAAGCCAAGGCTCAGTATTCTCGACACCTTCTACATTCAGTTGTTTTATTTTATTTTTTTATCTTTTCTCCTTTTACTCACACAGGTAGATACATAACCTTTTCTATGTTGTACTAGGTGTGAGTCAAAATTATATGTATTTTTTTTGCTTAGGTATCTTCTTTATAGAATGTGAATTCTGAATTTTCAAAACTGCTGCGTTGCGCGTTTTGATTTTCAGGTTATTTTGCAACCTTCATTTTAAATTCTAAAGTTTTTCCTTAGTCTTCAGTTTTGCTCTTAAGTATATATATATATATATATATATATATATCATCATCATTGTAAACCATTATCAATCCACTGCTGGACGAAGGTCTCCCCAAGTTTCCTCCACAACGGTCTGTCTTGTGCCAGTCTCCTCCATGTCACTCCCGCATACTTTCGAATTTCATCCACCCATCTTCCATGTGGTCTTCTTCTGGGTCTTTTCCTGTCCCTTGGAATCCAATCTAAAATTTCGGCTGCCCATCGATGGTCTGTTCTTCTGGCAGTATGTCCAGCCCATTGCCATTTCAGGGATTTAACTCTGATTATGATGTCTTCCACTCTTGTCCTTTTGCGGATCCACGAGTTCCTCTTCTTATCTCTCCTGGTTACACCAAGCATGCACCTCTCCATGCTTCTTTGAGTTGTCTGCAGCCCTTGTATGTCTCTTTTAGCTAAGGTCCACGTCTATGCACCATACGTAAGCACTGGAAGGATGCATTGATCAAGCACTTTTCTTTTAAGACATAATGGCATATTGCTCTTGAAAATTATGCTGTTTCTTCCAAAAGCTCTCTAGGCAAGTTTTGTACGCCGATTAATTTCTTCATCAATGTGACCTTCACTTGATATCTGCTGTCCAAGATAAACGTACGTATCTGTTATCTCCAGCTTTTCTCCATCAATCGATAAATCTTCATTTCTTGTAAAAGCATTGAACATCACTTTTGTCTTCTGAAAGTTCATTTTTAATCCCACTTCTTTACTCTTGTCAGCAAGTTCCTGGATCATACTCTGTAGCTCTGATTGGGGTAGTTGCAAAAATGACTATGTCATCAGCAAAACGAAGGTGGGTTAGATAATCTCCATTAATCTTTATCCCTTTGTTTTCCCAGTTCAGTGATTGAAAGACATTTTCCAATGTTGCATTAAAGAGCTTCGGAGATATGGTGTCACCTTGTCTCACTCCTTTTCCAATTTTTATGTGTGTTGTATTTTCAAACAGCCAAATCTTTGCACTTGCATTTTCATAGATGTTATTAATAATATTAATGTATGCATCTTCAATACCGCAGGATTTCAGAGCCATTGCAACTGCTGATGGTTTCACCGAATCAAAGGCTTTTTCATAATCGATAAAAGCCATGCACAATGGAAGTTCATATTCCCTCGCTCTTTCAATTAGTTCTCTCAGCACATGGATATGATCTATTGTGCTGTAGCCACTCCTGAATCCAGCTTGTTCTCTCGGTTGAGCCATGTCCAGTGTTACCTTCAAGCGGTGTGAAAGAACTTTAGTGAAGATTTTATAAACTACTGATAGGAGGCTGATAGGTCTGTAGTTTCCAAGATCCTCAATGTCACCTTTCTTATGTAGCAGGATCATTGTAGCGGTGTTCCAATCCTCAGGAATCTTTCCTTCATTAAGGCATCGAGTGAAAATTTGGGCGAGTACTGTTTCGATTTCTCCACTTGCTTCTTGTATGATGTCTACAGTAATTCCATCTTCTCCTGGAGCTTTTCCCCGCTTCATGCTCTTGATTGCATGTGCAACTTCTGCTGGAAGGACTGGAAGAACTCTGGTACTGGTACCTTTCATGATGTCTGGAGTACATGTATCATCCCTGTCATATAATTTGGAGTAGAAATCTTTCACTCTTGTCAAAATTTCGCCTCTATTTCTTGTTACAGAACCATCTTCTTTTCTCAGTGCCATAATCTGTTTTTTCCTCTTACTGAGATGTCCCTTTGCTATCTTTAGGCTTTGGTTGTTTTCAATTGCTTTCCTCACTAGTTCACAGTTGAATTTCCTTACGTCTTCAGTGATACTTTTTCGTACTGTCTTGCATAGCTCTATATATTCCACTTTGGAAGTCACATCTTCTTTAGTTGTCCTCATCACTCTTCTTTTTTGCATCAACATTTTGGTTTTCCTGATAATTTATTTACATGCAACTTGTTCTTAGACCCAGCTAATTTTGTTGCTGTTTCCATAAGAGCTTTGGTTACTTTTCTGTTAACTTCCGAAATATCCACTTCTTCCGATGTTAGGCCTTCTAAAGCAGAGAATCTGTTCTTCAGTTCCAACTTGAAAGTATTATGGTGTTTTTTAAGGTTGGTTATGTCAATACATTTTGTTTGTCTTATGAGCTTGCCACGTTCCAGTTTAGTGTTGAGGTGCATCTTACATCTCACCAATCTATGGTCACTGCCTGTGTTGAACTTGTTTAGCACACTGCAGTCTTCTATAAAAATTCGTCATAGAAGACTGCAGTGTGGTAAACAAGTTCAACACAGGTAGTGACCATAGATTGGTGAGATGTAAGATGCACCTCAACACTAAACTGGAACGTGGCAAGCTCATAAGACAAACAAAATGTATTGACATAACCAACCTTAAAAAACACCATAATACCTTCAAATTGGAACTATATATATATATATATATATATATATATATATATGTGTGTGTATATACGCCTACATAATAAGCTGCAGGACCCTATTTAGGCCCCAAAACAGTGGCCAGTCTGGTACCATAATGTCAACAGCAGGTGATTTAATGCGAATTCGCTTTTTCAAGTTGAACCACAAATTTTCGATTGGGTTCATGTCAGGTGAATTTGGAGGCCAGAGCATTAACAGAAAGTCACCAGCACATTCTTAGAACCACTCCATGATGATTCTAGCAGTGTGGTATGGCACATTATCCTATTGGTAATGGCTATCACCAGCAGGGAACACAGTTGCCATCAATGGGTGAACTTGGTCTGCAATGATGTTCAGATACCTGACAGCTGTCAGAGATTGTGCTATTGTGATAATAAGAACTACAGTGTCCCAAGGAAACATTGCCCACAGCATAACACCACTGCCCCTGGCCTGTTTCCGCCCAACAAATGCAACCAGGAGCCATAGCCTTCGTTGATAATCGGCGCATCTGCGCTCGGCCGTCTACGTGATGCACCAGGAATCTTGATTCCTTAGACCAGGCCACTTTCTTCCAATCATGAAAGGTCCAATCTCGATCTTGGGCCCATTTCATGCGTTGTTGGCAATGACGTGAAGTGAGCATGGGGACCTGGCCGGGTCTTCTGCTAGGCACAGAAGGCTGCGATGAACTGTGTGCTGTGACACATTGCCCTGATCACCACTGTTGTAACTGTGGGTGATTTGTTGCACTGTGGCCCTGCAGTGGTCAACATTGCATAACAGTCTTCGCTCCCTCTAGCACGAATGAGCTGCAGATGACACACGGCTGGATGACAGTTTGTCGTTTGGACATCTGTGCACCACTTTTGATAAGTACTCACTACAACAGCATGCGAACAATCCACAAGCCGCACCGTTTCCGAGGTTGTAGTTCTAATGTGCCGTGCCACCGCAATTTGTCCTTTATCAAACTCTGAGAAATCGCCAGCTTTTCCCATTCTGACTCCGAACACTCTACAAGCTGAAAGCCGGTCCTCGGTTTGTATATATCCTGCTCTGTGAACTTCACCTACGCCACCATTTGGTCTCCAGGTGTGCTCATTTCTCTAGGCTGGGGGTGGTCATAATGTAATGGCTAATCGGTGCATATATATAGCCTTTCTCCTTTTTTTTACAATGGTTGCTCTGGCATTTTTTAAGTTTTCACCAACCTATTAATCAAACTCAACTTTTTTTGCTAAATGTAATCTGAAATATTGTCAATATTTTTGCCAAAACTTTTTATCCATCGATTTTTTTTGCAAACTGTGAAGAACGCAATCGGCAGCGTGACCCCATACATATATATACACTATATCTACCTGTCTATCTACATATATATTTAGAACTACCCCTTCAGAGTGGCAGAGTATGATCCAGGAACTTGCTAACAAGAGTAAAGAAGTGAGATTAAAACTGAATTTTCAGAAGACAAAACTGATGTATGATGCTTTTACAAGAAAGGAAGATTTTGAGATTGATGGGGGAAATTGCAAGGTAACCGATACAACCAAATTCACATAATTGTGTGTATTTCAGCCGGAACTGAAACAAAGCGCGAATGCAAACCAAACTTTGTATCATCATGTCCAAACTCATGTGAGAATGTGCCGTGCTTGCTGAGGACATAAAACTTGATGCAAAATCAGCTGTTGCATTCAGGGCTTAGACAGGCTACCAATCAGAGAACTGGAGTCCATTCCGTTTATCCCCACTGTTTATTCCTACTAGGTTTGTGGCCTTGGTTAACTGCCTGTCGAAATGCGAAAGAGAGTGTTGCGTCAACCAATAAAAAAGCTTGTTTTCTTTTGATGGTACCTGCTATCCAGTGCATAATCTCAGTTGGAAAATTGTATGGCTACATTATTGTATATTCCTTGCCTTTCTCAAGCACTGAAATGCTTCAAGATAATTTAAGCATACTGCAATAGGGGAAGAAAGAAATGGATGATGCAAAATTAATAAGTCTTGATTCCATACATTTTATAGAAAAGTCAGAATGTGTAAACAATGAAACACCAACCTCAAACTTGAGTTGCTGAACATCGTTGTTAAGTATGCAGGTTAAACATCCAAACTAATTAAAATTTCCATGCTTCTATTCACCAAACAGACAAGATTTGTAATGTTTCAAATCTCTCAAGCTGTTTTGTTGGCCATGTTTATTATTTTGTAATGCAACAATTAAAAACAGTTTACTCTTTCGTTAAGAACAAAAAATTAAAACTGAAAAATTGTCAAAATTCAGATTTAAAACAGTAATGCTATACTAGTAATCCATATTTATTGATGTAAAGCAAAAATCAAAGGTTATAAGCTTTCCCACATCAACCAGATGACTTTTTCAGAAAGATAGACTCCCAAAGTCTTTCCACCTGGTTTTTACCAAATCATAACTTCCCCCTCCCATAACTTTCCTGTATGAAAAGTTTATGGGCTCAAAAAATTTTGATACAAAAAAAAAAAAAGCATTGATTTTTCTGAAATGAGCCTCAATTCACAAAATAAATAAATAAAAATAAAAAAAAAGAAAAAAAAGATATCACACTCGTTTTGATTTTGTTTGATAAAAAAGTGAAATAAGTGTGTTTTTTTTCTCTTCTCCATAGATTAAGCAGTAAAACAATCTGCAAATTGTTCAAAGCTTCTTGGTTTGGATAAGTGCTTGAAGGAACTAATATGTTGTGCAATTAAATTGCGTGAATAAAGAACTATTCATGCAATATATATAAAAATAAAACATATTATCTAAAAAAATTAATAATTGAAAAAGTTCTACTGAAGATTTTGATGTTGAAGCCTACATTTTAAGACAAAATAAAGGAAGAATTAAAAAAAAAAAAAAACAGAGGATGCAAAACCACTACAAATGGTGTATGTTTTTCATTTTATTTTTATTTTTGCATATCTACACATATCATTCACGACATGCCACTGCATACCAGGCAATACTAAAGTACAGAACAAAGCACATGCATTACTTTTAAGGTTAAGACAGAATCTCTTTCCACTTTCGCTATGAGGTTTTCCTTTTCTGAACCTCTAGTTTTTTTTTCTATCTGATGAAGCCAGAACAGAACATTTTATCTCTGAATTCACAGCAAATTTCAGTTGTCATAAAAACCTTTATAAAATTTTGTGCATCTTTTACTATTTTTTATTTTTATTATTTTTTTTTTTTTTTTTTTTGGCCATTCAATAAGAGAAGATCTGCTTTTGGGTGGGTGATCACCCCAGTTACCCCTGCTGGATCCACTATTGCACTACAAGATACATGTAGCACTTTGAAAGTGCTTCCCAGAATAATACACAGCTTATGTATACACTGAGTGGCCACTTTATTATAACCACCCCCTCAGTACTTCGTTGGGCCACCTTTTGCCTTTAATACTGTGTCGATTCTTCGTAGCATAGACTCCACGAGATGTTGATAGGTGGTTTGTAGAATCTCAGACCATGCTTGATAAATAGCACTTTCCAGGAGTGTGAGATTGCAGGGTTGTGGATCCAGCTGTCTGATGGTCCGTTCAACTTCATCCCACAAATTCTCAACGGGGTTGAGATCTGGAGATTGTGGGGGCCACTTAAGCAAAGTAAACTCAGTGGCATGTTCCTGAAACCAATTCTGTACAATAAGAGCACTATAGCAGGACACATTATCTTGTTGAAAGTAGCCATCGCCATTGGGATAAACCATCCACATGACAGGATGCACTTGGTTCGCAACGATGTTTAGATATGATGTGCCAGTCTGACATTGATCAACACGAATTAAAGGGCCCAAAGCATGCCAGGAAAACATTCCCCAAACTATAATGTTGCCTCCACCAGCTTGAAGGGTTGTAGCAATGCATTTGGGGTACATGGTTTCGCGCTGTTTCTGCCAAATTCTCACTCGGCCATCGGCATGGTGCAACCAAAAACGTGATTTATCGGACCACATAATTTGTTTCCAATTATCGACTGTCCAATCTTTGTGCTCCTGTGCGAACTGGAGACGTTTTCTCTTGTTAACTGCAGACAGCAAAGGTGTTCGAACAGGCCTTCGGCTGCCATATCCCATCCGATGCAGTGTACGGCAAACAGTGTGAGCAGAGATCATTTGAGGGGATCCTTGATTAGCAAATAATCTGTAATTTGCTGCACTGTTGCCCTTCTGTTTTCTGTTACCAGTCTGGACACTCTCCGTTCCGCCTGAGCAGTCACTAGTCAATGACGACCACACGTTGCACGTAGAGACCCAGTTTTTTGGCTGACAGTCCAGTCTTTAAACACATTAACAACAGCTGCTCTGGAACATTTCACGAATGCAGCGGTTTTGGTGATACTTGCTCCATGGCTTCGAGGTCCTATAATAATCCCACGTTGAAAGTCCGTCAAATCGCATTTTTTACCTATCTTGTCACCCCAAAATCACTTCTACTACTGTCACAAACACTAAGCTTTCCCTTTTTATACTAGCCTTGCCCTCTGACGGCAACAGCGTGCAGCCATAGCTCATTTGCTTAAAACTGTCAGGTGGTCATAATAAAGTGGACACTCAGTGTATAATGCTTTTTACTGAAAAAAAATAAATATCCCCTTTTTCTCAGTTCTTAAATTTCATTTGCTATTCATTGATTAAAATGTCCAGCTTGTCAGTGCCCATAACTTTTATCTTGTATGCAATCATGAACACAGCCAAAGCAGTGACTCAGTTAGAGTGAACATTTTGTGTAGCTATAGATAAAGAAAAAAATGTATGCAAAATAATTTCAGATTTTTCATTATGAAACACTTTAGGGTAGCTAATCGGTGTGTACTTGAACTTATTCTGCCTAGTTTCTTGCTAAAATTAATTGCTGCCCTCGTGGGTGGTTCTTTTTTTTTTTTTTTTTTTTTTTTTTTTTTTTTTTTTGAGGTTTAACGACCACCGTGAGCAACTCAATGGGCTATAAGCAGTCGCCCGTCCCTAATTTAGAGTCACTGGTTCCAGGGAAGGGAGAAGAGCCAGTGCCGTAAGACAAACACAACATCCATGCCTCACCGGGATTCGAACCCGGACCCCTTCCGACGAATGATCAGAGGCCAACGCCTTAGACCACTGCGCCACCGGGGCGGCCGTGGGTGGTTCTTACAGTGTCGGATTACATTTACACTATGCCTAATTAATATTTTTGGATCATAACGCTTACCTATCCCAAATCTAGTATGCCTTTAGCAGATGCAGAGGAGTAACTAGGGTGGGGCAAGCGGGTCTGTTGTCCCAGGTGTAGCTTAAGAGAGGTGGCGCAAAAGTTGCTGATCTCAAAAGAAAAAAAAATATATATATCTGAAAAAAAAAAAAAAAAAAACTGAAAGTGAAACGTATGCACTAGTTTCTGGCATGGGCAGATTGGCCCACCGGGACATTTCCCGATGGACCCCTCGAGAAACGGTCCACTTTGTCATATCCTTTTTGTCTCCACTGTTTGGAAAGAATGAATAATTATTTTGGCACATATGAATGCAAATTGTTAACTTCATTTGAGCTTTATATATCTGGATAAAATGTGGTTTCCTTCTATCTACCTACATATACTGTACATGTCTCTGTGTCATCATCATCATCATTGTCAACCATTATCAATCCACTGCTGGACGAAGGTCTCCCCAAGTTTCCTCCACAACGGTCTGTGTGCGTATATATATATATATACTGAAGAGCAAAACTAAAGACTAAGGAAAAACTTTAGAATTTAAAACGAAAGTTGCAAAAAAACCTGAAGATCAAAACGCGCAACGCAGCAGTTTTGAAAATTCAGAATTCACATTCTATTAAGAAGATACCTAAGCAAAAAAATACATATATAATTTTGACTCACACCAAGTACAACATAGAAAAGGTTATGTATCTACCTGTGTGAGTAAAAGGAGAAAAGATAAAAAAAATAAAATAAAACAACTGAATGTAGAAGGTGTCGAGAATACTGAGCCTTGGCTTTATCAAGGACCAGCAAAAACTCTGCATTTTCTCACTTCCACAAAGACCTAGTTGGAAATGGGTTTCTGCAAGGCCATAGATGCAAGTAACATTCCCACCTAAAATTGTTTTAAAAAATATATATATGTCATGTCCTCCGCAGAGTTGTATGACCTAGCACTAGTTAACAATTTCGCTTGCATCCATGAACCTTCCTGGCCCGACCCATGCTCTTCATCTGTTACTATTAAACAGAGAGAAGAAGATTAAAGAGAACTCAAGCTGTGAGAGTGACATAATAATTAGAAATAATTTTCAGCTATAACGAAATGCCAAGTTCGTTTGAGAGAGAATTTAAACCTGAAAAACAATGTAAAAGAAATCCAAATTTTTTCATTGCAATTAAAAAAGGAAATATTAATTTTTAAAAAACAGATTTTTGAAAGAAAACTTGAGTCTAAAACCCCCTACTCTACAACTTATGACAGCACGAAAACGAGAATAAGTTAAAGACAATAATTAACTAAAGAAAACTTTGTGAAAGTTATAAACAGTTAGTTGGAATATGTACAAAGTATTTCAGCAGTGCTTTAAGTGCATAATTAATTAGTTAATAAGTACTTAACTACTTTGAAAATACAGCGCAAAGAAAAGGAACAAGCTTAGCCATCTGCTGTTCCTAGGTTCCCCAAAAGACGCGCAAAGTTACAAAGAAAAGAAAGAGTTAAAACCCGCAAAAATGTTAACAGACAAGCCAGTGCCTAAAAGCTGAAAAGCAAAAAATCAACAGAGAAAAAGTACATGAAGTACAAACATTGAACTTATAAAACCTAAAACCCAAATACAAGGAAGAGAGCTTACCTCTTGTGCGACGAAACTTTCTCCTCACAAGAGTAGAACATGGCTGACCTCTTCCGCCACTCCCTAGTCGCTGGGGGGCAGTGTGGGTGGGGCTGATGGCCTCCTCATACAGAAAGAAACCAACTCGCGGAGATATAAACTTAAGACTGTGCATCTGTATGATCAGAAAGAGCAGAATTAACTCTCCAGAATACAAGAGAAATATTATAAAATACACGAGTAGTGTATTTAATAATCTTTGCATGTATTAAATCACCTTAGTGAGCTTCTATAGATTAATCAGAATCTTATTAATTTTAATGTTGGTTTTACTATTTTTAGTATAGCTATCCTAGTGATGAATAACTAGTTTTCTTTTTTATTTGTTTTTATTTTCTTTTATAAACAGATTTTTAAGCTTTTTTTTGTGATTTTGTTTATATTATTTAATTTTTTGTTTTAATAGGACCTTCATATCCATAGCACTAAGGTTCCTTTAGGTAGTTAATAGGCATCCTCTAGCCAACTTCCTTACGGCTTTGATTGGTCAGAATCATATTATCAACTGTGTAGAAAATTAAAGCAGATCTGCCAACCTTACTCTATTATTCAGAATATTTTTTCTTAAAGTTCTTTTGATGAAAGAAGAAGGAATTTCGTTCTCTAGAAAACTATCTAATAGTATATTAATGTGGTAATTGAAGTCCAAATTGTTGCTGCAAATTCTTGAAATTCTTAGGACCTGAGAAATTAGTACATTCTCAATTACTTTGGTTGATATGTTATTATTCCAGTGTAGATATTTAATTACTTTGAAAGGAAAATTAACTCTTTTATCAAAGAGGCTAATAGATGGGTTACCTCTGTTGAGCTTAATGCTTAAGTCTAGGAACTCAAGTTCCTGATTACTGTGGTTGGTTTTACATAAGTTAAGAGAGCTAGGATAGATATTATCAAAATCACTCTCTATAACTTCAGAATTATTGATACACAGCAGATCATCAATATATCTAAAAGTGTAAAGGTAGTTATCTGAGCAGGTGGGGTGATTTTTAATGAATTTATATTCCTTAAAGAACAGGAATAGATTAGCGATATTCGTGGACGTTGATGTTCCCATGGGAATACCGTTCACTTGCTTATAGAGAGTATTATTATATAGGATATGGTTATTTTTTATGCAGCAATTGAGATAAGAGTTCCAAGTTCCTACATTAACAAATTGGTTAAGTTTAAATTCTGCATACAGCTCTTTAAAGGTAGTGATTATATCTGACAGAGGCAGATTAGTATATAGGTTTCACATTAATATACTATTAGATAGTTTTCTAGAGAACGAAATTCCTTCTTCTTTCATCAAAAGAACTTTAAGAAAAATTATTCTGAATAATAGAGTAAGTTTGGCAGATCTGCTTTAATTTTCTACACAGTTAATAATATGATTCTGACCAATCAAAGCCGTAAGGAAGTTGGCTAGAGGATGCCTATTAACCACCTAAAGGAACCTTAGTGCTATGGATATGAAGGTCCTATTAAAACAAAAAATTAAATAATATAAACAAAATCACAAAAAAAGCTTAAAAATCTGTTTATAAAAGAAAATAAAAACAAATAAAAAAGAAAACTAGTTATTCATCACTAGGATAGCTATACTAAAAATAGTAAAACCAACATTAAAATTAATAAGATTCTGATTAATCTATAGAAGCTCACTAAGGTGATTTAATACATGCAAAGATTATTAAATACACTACTCGTGTATTTTATAATATTTCTCTTGTATTCTGGAGAGTTAATTCTGCTCTTTCTGATCATACAGATCCACAGTCTTAAGTTTATATATTTTTTTTTCCGGTTAAAATCTCCGCGAGTTGGTTTCTTTCTGTATGAGGAGGCCATCAGCCCCACCCACACTGCCCCCAGCGACTAGGGAGTGGCGGAAGAGGTCAGCCATGTTCTACTCTTGTGAGGAGAAAGTTTCGTCGCACAAGAGGTAAGCTCTCTTCCTTGTATTTGGGTTTTAGGTTTTATAAGTTCAATGTTTGTACTTCATGTACTTTTTCTCTGTTGATTTTTTGCTTTTCAGCTTTTAGGCACTGGCTTGTCTGTTAACATTTTTGCGGGTTTTAACTCTTTCTTTTCTTTGTAACTTTGCGCGTCTTTTGGGGAACCTAGGAACAGCAGATGGCTAAGCTTGTTCCTTTTCTTTGCGCTGTATTTTCAAAGTAGTTAAGTACTTAATAACTAATTAATTATGCACTTAAAGCACTGCTGAAATACTTTGTACATATTGCAACTAACCGTTTAAGTCATATAACTTTCACAAAGTTTTCTTTAGTTAATTATTGTCTTTAACTTTTTCTCGTTTTCGTGCTGTCATAAGTTGTAGAGTAGGGGGTTTTAGACTCAAGTTTTCTTTCAAAAATCTGTTTTTTAAAAATTAATATTTCCTTTTTTTAATTGCAATGAAAAAATTTGGATTTCTTTTGCATTGTTTTTCAGGTTTAAATTCTCTCTCAAACGAACTTGGCATTTCGTTATAGCTGAAAATTATTTCTAATTATTATGTCACTCTCACAGCTTGAGTTCTCTTTAATCTTCTTCTCTCTGTTTAATAGTAACAGATGAAGAGCATAGGTCGGGCCAGGAAGGTTCATGGATGCAAGCAAAATTGTTAACTAGTGCTAGGTCATACAACTCTGCGGAGGACATGACATATATATATTTTTTAAAACAATTTTAGGTGGGAATGTTACTTGCATCTATGGCCTTGCAGAAACCCATTTCCAACTAGGTCTTTGTGGAAGTGAGAAAATGCAGAGTTTTTGCTGGTCCTTGATAAAGCCAAGGCTCAGTATTCTCGACACCTTCTACATTCAGTTGTTTTATTTTATTTTTTTATCTTTTCTCCTTTTACTCACACAGGTAGATACATAACCTTTTCTATGTTGTACTTGGTGTGAGTCAAAATTATATATGTATTTTTTTGCTTAGGTATCTTCTTAATAGAATATATATATCATCATCATCATCATCGTCAACCATTATCAATCCACTGCTGGACGAAGGTCTCCCCAAGTTTCCTCCACAACGGTCTGTCTTGTGCCAGTCTCCTCCATGTCACTCCCGCATATTTACGAATTTCATCCACCCATCTCCCATGTGGTCTTTTTCTGGGTCTTTTCCTGTCCCTTGGAATCCAATCTAAAATTTCGGCTGTCCATCTATGGTCTGTCCTTCTGGCAGTATGTCCAGCCCATTGCCATTTCAGGGATTTAACTCTGATCATGATGTCTTCCACTCTCGTCATTTTTCGGATCCACGAGTTCCTCTTCTTATCTCTCCTGGTTACACCAAGTATGCACCTCTCCATGCTTCTTTGAGTTGTCTGCAGCCTTTGTATGTCTCTTTTAGTTAAGGTCCACGTCTCTGCACCATACGTAAGCACTGGAAGGATGCATTGATCAAACACTTTTCTTTTAAGACATAATGGCATATTGCTGTTGAAAATTATGCTGTTTCTTCCAAAAGCTCTCCAGGCAAGTTTTGTACGCCGATTAATTTCTTCATCAATGTGACCCTCACTTGATATCTGCTGTCCAAGATAAACATACGTATCTGTTATCTCCAGTTTTTCTCCATCAATCGATAAATCTTCATTTCTTGTAAAAGCATTGAACATCACTTTTGTCTTCTGAAAGTTCATTTTTAATCCCACTTCTTTACTCTTGTCAGCAAGTTCCTGGATCATACTCTGCAGCTCTGATGGGGTAGTTGCAAAAATGACTACGTCATCAGCAAAACGAAGGTGGGTTAGATAATCTCCATTAATCTTTATCCCTTTGTTTTCCCAGTTCAGTGATTGAAAGACGTTTTCCAATGTGGCATTAAAGAGCTTCGGAGATATGGTGTCACCTTGTCTCACTCCCTTTCCAATTTTTATGTTTGTTGTATTTTCAAACAGCCGAATCTTTGCACTTGCATTTTCATAGATGTTATTAATAATATTAATGTATGCATCTTCAATACCGCAGGATTTCAGAGCCGTGGTAACTGCTGATGGTTTCACCGAATCAAAGGCTTTTTCATAATCGATAAAAGCCATGCACAATGGAAGTTCATATTCCCTCGCTCTTTCAATTAGTTCTCTCAGTACGTGGATATGATCTATTGTGCTGTAGCCACTCCTGAATCCAGCTTGTTCTCTCGGTTGAGCCATGTCCAGTGTTACCTTCAAGCGGTGTGAAAGAACTTTAGTGAAGATTTTATAAACCACTGATAGGAGGCTGATAGGTCTGTAGTTCCTGAGATCCTCAATGTCACCTTTTTTATGTAGCAGGATCATTGTAGCATTGTTCCAATCCTCAGGAATTTTCCCTTCATTAAGGCATCGAGTGAAAATTTGGGCGAGTACTGTTTCGATTTCTCCACTTGCTTCTTGTATGATGTCTACAGTAATTCCATCTTCTCCTGGAGCTTTTCCCCGCTTCATGCTCTTGATTGCATGTGCAACTTCCGCTGGGAGGACTGGAAGAACTCTGGTACCTTTCATGATGTCTGGAGTACATGTATCATCCCTTTCATATAATTTGGAGTAGAAATCTTTCACTCTTGTCAAAATTTCGCCTCTATTTCTTGTTACAGAACCATCTTCTTTTCTCAGAGCCATAATCTGTTTTCTTCCCTTACTGAGATGTCCCTTTGCTATCTTTAGGCTTTGGTTGTTTTCAATTGCTTTCCTCACTAGCTCACAGTTGAATTTCCTTATGTCTTCAGTGATACTTTTTCGTGCTGTCTTGCATAGCTCTATATATTCCACTTTGGAAGTCACATCTTCTTTAGTTGTCCTCATCTCTCTTCTTTTTTGCATCAACATTTTGGTTTTTTCTGATAATTTGTTCACATGCAACTTGTTCTTAGACCCAGCTAATTTTGTTGCTGTTTCCATAAGAGCTTTGGTTACTTTTCTGTTAACTTCCGAAATATCCACTTCTTCCGATGTTAGGCCTTCTAAAGCAGAGAATCTGTTCTTCAGTTCCAACTTGAAAGTATTATGGTGTTTTTTAAGGTTGGTTATGTCAATACATTTTGTTTGTCTTATGAGCTTGCCACGTTCCAGTTTAGTGTTGAGGTGCATCTTACATCTCACCAATCTATGGTCACTACCTGTGTTGAACTTGTTCAACACACTGCAGTCTTCGATGACGAATTTTTTGTTACACATAATAAAATCAATTTCACTTGTCGTCCCAATTGGATGTCTCCATGTCCATTTCCTGTGTGGCTTTTTCTTGAAAAAGGAATTCAAGATGAAAAAATCCTTCTGCCTCTGCAAACTCAACGAGAGTATTTCCACGCTGGTTTCTGTTGCTGTGACCGAATTTACCTACTGAAGTTTCATTCTGTTGCCGTTGCCCTATTTTTGCATTGAAATCTCCCATAATTATCTTCAAGTGCTGCTTACCTTTATTATTTAGATGAAGAATTTCCTCATAAAATTCTTCAATTTCTTCTTCAGGATGACTTGTGGTGGGTGCATAAGTTTGAATAATCTGAGCCTGGTATCTTCTCGATAGTTGGATAACGAGTCGTGCAGCTCTGTCAGAGGAACTTTCAACTTCTACCACTTTATCCTTCAGTTTCTTGTTTATTATAAATCCAACACCACTAGTTCTACCAGTATCTGTCCCACGATAATAGAAGAGATGTCCACTTTTCAGTTCAATGAGATCTTCTCCTTTTCTCCTTACCTCACTTAGCCCGACGATGTCCCACTTGATCCTTTGTAGTTCCTCTTCCAATTCAAGAAGCCTTGAATCAGAAGATAGGGAGCGTCCGTTGTAGGTAGCCAAGGTCAGCATCAAATGGCAGCCTAGTCCGGTCCTCCGGGGATTCTTAGCACCCTCTGCCTTCATGTCGCACTGGCCGCTGCCGTGGCCAGGTACATTCCAGCTGCCGGAGACTGAGGGCCAAGATTTAAGTTGTAGAGTCATTTTGGAGGTGTTTGGCCATAACTCACCACGCTGGCCAAGCGGATTGGTGAGTGTGGGATAGCATTTCCTCTGATCCCGATGGTATAGTTATACCGCTATTTGCGGTCGTCAGAGCCCCTTTAGTGGGAACAGGATGCACCACGAGAAGGCGGGGTTGACATTTGTCAAGGAGAGGCTGTGATGTTACGCATCACCTGACCTTACATCCCATATATATATATATATATATATATATGTTGGACATTTGCTCTAAAACGACAAAGCAAAATTCTCTTTACTTCAGTGAAAAAATTGTTGCCATACCAAAAGCACTCTGTTCTAAATAAATTAAGCTAGCTACAGTTATACATGGAGACCCATGGGCTCCAAGATGGAAAAACAGATGTGAGTGCAATATTTTATGGTTTGCCCTGGACGCAGAAATGCCTAGTTGCACCTCTGAGCAGGTGCCAAACACCAAAGTAGATTACTATATTAACGTATAAACGTTTACTGTTCCTCACGTTATTGTTGGTGTAAATATAGCTCTCCGACGTGATGTGCAACATATAATGTGCAGTAAAAGTTATTCATATCGACATACACTGAACATTGTATGAACCGTGAAAGTTATTCATATCAGCATATAAAGTTATTCATATGGACATACAAAGCAGCTCACTCCGAATTACATATACTACATAAAAAAGTGCTCTACCTTCGATGTTGATGTGTATGTTCTAAAAAAACGTTCACTGCCAATGCAGGCCTAGTCAAATATTCCTCTATCTTTCAACATCCAGGAACGCTGGTGGTGAAATCGTACATGTGATAAAATATGCGGTCCCACTGGCTGAAGTCAAAATTAAAACGAGACACCACAAATGACCACAAGATGAACAAAGACATAATATAAAATGGAACCAAGATTAAAATGAATTAAAAGCAGATGGTCGGTCACAGTCGTCAAACTAAATCACCAGACCGGTTTCAGCAAGTTTCATGCTATCATAAGTGTGCTTCTTCATTTGCTATCATAAGTGTGCTTCTTCATCGTATGAACGTGCACACATCAATGCCGAACTCGTCAGACATGGAAGTCACACCCTTGGTCGAAGGTAGAGCACTTTTTTATATATATGTAATTCGGAGTGAGCTGTTTGGTACGTCCATATGAATAACTTTATATGTCAATATGAATAACTTTTATGGCACATTATATGTTGGACGTCATGTTGGAGAGCTATATTTATGAACAGTAAACTTCAAACGTTTATATGTTACTATAGTAATACTTTGAGCCACATAAAAAAATATGCTTGATTCAGCATAGAGCTTTGTGCTGATTTGAGTAGATAATGTAATACCAAAGTAGATGTCAACAATGGAAAGAGTATGTAATGAAAAGGCCACTGAAAGTGATTGGTCAACTGATGTGAATCCACTGAATGGTCATTGAAAGGGATTTCATGTGATACGTGGAATTCTATGACTTAATGCATGATTCTGTACAAATAAAATCAAGAAAAATGGCACTTTATGATTGACGTAATGGGTATTTTCTCATTATTATGTGAAAAAAATTATATTTTTTAACTCATACTCAAATAATCGTGATTTTGTACAAGAAGTGAATTACACTTCAGTAATCTTGATGCTTCCTATTATTATGTCCTTTTATCCTGGAATGAGTATGAAGCTCAGCTTCAGAAATGATTATCAGCAATTAAAACTCTCATATTTAGTTTGTAAAGGCATTAGTGAAGTAAAAGTTTTGCATTCGTTTATTTGCATTTTGTCTTATGAAAGACTGCCACTAAAATGCTCAAAGAATATGTTCTACTGAAGTACATATGTATATGGGAAACTAATTTTCTAAAACTGGGTTTGCCTAGTTCTGACCACTCACACCCTCCATTTTATACATATTTGTACGTTATGATCAGAGTTTGCCAAAATGCATAATTATACATCTAATACACATCGAAATATGTGTTTACAAATCAAAATTATACAAACACATAAAAATATGCATCGAGAAATGTGCAAAATATGCACTGGGATGGTATTTGGTCTTTCAAAACTTTCAAAAACGGAAGTAAATGTAATAAAGATATTTTCCATATTCGTAATTTTGTTTTCCTGCAATGTTGCCTCTGTCCAGTATTGTTATTATATATCATTTTATTCCATAAATACTTGTATTTCAACTTGAAAATAGAGGAAAATGAAAAAAAATGGAAATGCAATGGCGCGAAAATTCCCCTGTAATCTTCAGGCATTTTGCCATGGCTTCAAAGAATTTCTCCTTTTCCGTCATAATTTGTAATATCCTTGAGATCGATGCATAACTGAATGGATATTTTGAGGGAATTGGTATGGTGGAGGATGTTTTTTGCCGGAAACTGTTAAGACTTCCAAAAAGGAAATTTTTCGTCTTCCAAAATTTTCAAAAGTTAGACGCAGTGAAGATTTCTCCCGTAATTGTAATTTTATTTTTCATGCGCCATTTCTTCTGCCTAGTATTGTTGTTAAATATCATTTTATTTCATAAGTATTTATAATATTTCAACTTGAAAATGGAGGGTAAAGACCCGAAAATGGAAATTGTACGCAAATATTTCCTTTGTATTCTTTTTCCCCAAAGATGTTATGAACATCTATCCTGTGTTCTTAAATATTCTGAAAAAGGTTTGCATTTCAGCTTGATAGGGGGGATTCAAAAATGACTGTGACGGAGCTGAAACATTTGTCAGAAATGATGCATGGAGTTCAAAAATATTCATATTTTCAAAGTTACATTATTTATCTATTATCTAAGATGATGAAAGCTAGCATGCATATTCATGGTCTTTAGAATGAAATTTCTTTCAGCATGATGGATAAAATTTTTATCATCCAAGGGCATAAAAAAAAGCAACAATAAAGAAATCAGAAAGGAAAGATATCACCAAAATGAAAATTTAAGCATTTGATGCAGTGCAGCTGCAGAGTCAACAAAAGACAAATGTGGCTGTGGTGCTTGCTGAGAAGAAAGAAAGGCTTGCTGACGAGAGAAAACTTAAGTTGATATTTTAGTAAGTAACCAAACAACAAAACAACACAAAACTACTGTATGAAGCAGTGTCTTTTAAAACTTATTTTGTTTTGAATTGTAATTTTACATTGTGAACATGTTGATGTGCTCCAGTTTGATATTTACATAAATAAATAACAGTGAACAATTCTGTCTTGCATGAGACGCATTTTATTCACACTTTTTCACTGTGTATTCTGATTTTTCACCTGGTTAAAAAGTTCAACTTTTTCCCTTAGTCAGTCTCATGTATGATTGAAAAATGAATAATGCTTTGATAAAAATGTTTTTTTGGGTTGCATCGACATCAAAGTTGGAAACTCATTATCTTTTTTCACCAAAATGGTACAAAGAATTTCCATTGATTACTTCAGACAAAAGGACTAGAAAGGTATTCTGAAAAAATCTGCAGAGAAGACATCTATGAGCGTAATGAGAGTAAAGGATCGCCTCAGTGATAAGCATGTGAAGGTTCAAACCAGACTTTCTACTGAAGGACCTGAGTTCTTTGAAAAAGATGGACAAGTTTCCTACAGACCTTGATTTCGTTTTTTTTTTTGTTTGTTTTTCAGCAGTAGCAACACTTGCTAGTGACCTTATTTTTTTACTAGCAAATTGCACTATCCACTAACAAAAGTTTATTAACATTATACAAAAGAAACTTTAACATGTCCCCTTCCATTAGTCAATCATGACAAATTTTGCTTTCACCCCTGTAACTATCACATTGTAATGCTGAAAATTTACAAATATTTGGATATAACTCACCTTTTCATGATCTGACAGATTAATTCTAACAATTTAATTCAAATGCAAATATTTAAAAAAACATTTTTTTTATTTAACTTTATTCACAAAATTCAAGAACACTATTTAAAATCTTAAGTTATTTTTCATATGGTTTACAATCTGGGTTTCAGGTCATTTCATCATACCACTTTAAAAAACGGGCCTGGGGTCAAACTTGTCTTTGGACGGACCTTCAACCTCAATAGTCGTGAGAGCATTCAATGTTTTTAAGTTTGAACTGCCCCTCCAATCACCCTGGATTCTCTTCATGAAACTGAACCCAACCTCACATGCAGAAGTAGATAAAGGAAATATACTGGATATTTCTACTAGTGCCAAAATATTTTTATAATGTTTGTACTTTTCAAGAAACATTTTTTTTTCCTTTGTCAGTGACACTTTGTTCCTTTTTGTATGTGTCTAAAATATTCCACGCGCACAATGCAGTGGCACTTTACAGTTCACACTAAAACATTCAAAATTTGTCCACTAGCAACGTTTACTAGAACCACTTTTTATCACTAGCAAAATGCATTTGCTTGCTAGCAATTTGCTAGTAACTATCGGTCGAAATCTAGCCCTGATTTCATGTAATATGGACTTTGATGAATTCACACACACAGAAAAAAAGTAATAGATCCAATGTATGATTAAAACGAGCTCAGTTTATTAGATAATTTCATATGTCCATAAGAATCTCAAAGGTGTAATGTATTCACTTCTTGAACACAAAGTTGTTGCATGTGGTCATTACAAAGCAAGACAAATTTAATCTTACTTTTTAAAATATGAAAATTATTTACTAAAACAAGAAGCCGAATGGATTCAAATTCTAAATACACTGAGTGGTAGTGAAATAGTTTTTAATATGAAAAAAATCTTGATTGATTTTTCACAATTGCCCAGCATTTTGTAAGTTTTTTATTTCATCTGTTAATTTTTCAAAATACTACCCACTTTTAAAAATTACTCCCTAAATTTTTTCAAAGGAGTTAAAATACTCCTTTAAATTTCTTTTTTGGCAAACTCTGATTATGATTAGACTGCATTACTGCTATTAATAAGATTTATAAACCAGGGCTTGATACAGGTTTTTGAAGATGAAACTCATTTTTATTAAATTCCTCCTATTTTAGTAAAATTTACCTATTTTTGTGAACTTTTATCTGTTTGTGTGTTTAGAACAATTCTACCAATTTTTTTTAAAAAGAAAAGCCTCAAAAGAACAGGAAAGTTTAAAGTGTTATGGATTCATAGGTAGAATCATCATTATCAGACCAGAACTGGTAAAAAGCTATTTCCCAGATTCAAGGGTTATCAAAATGATTTGTTTGGCATGTAAATAAGGAATCCAGTTGTCTTGCTGTGTATGTAAAACAAAACAACCAAAAAAAAAATTAAAAAAAATAACACCAATGGCCCTTTCACAACCAAATTTTCAGTCACTAAAGTGGGAGTAATTAGCTATTTCTATTTCAAGGGTTGATCTGCAAAAATATTTTTAGCTGAAACTGTATTTTTATTCATCCTTGGGAACACATTAATTGTGAAGAAAATGTCTACAGAAGTTTTTTGACCATTTTTTTTTTTTTTTTTTTTTGATTGGAGGTCTAACGACCACCGTGAGCAACTCGATGGGCTATAAGCAGTCGCCCGTCCCTAATTTAGGGTCACTGGTTCCAGGGAAGGGAGAGAACCAGTGCCGTAAGACAAACACAACATCCATGCCTCACCGGGATTCGAACCCAGACCCCTTTCGGACGAATGATCAGAGGCCATCGCTTAGACCATTGCGCCACCGGAGTGGCAGTTTGACCATTTGAAACATAAGGCAAAGATTTTAGGTGGATCCACTTTAACAAAAACATTTTGGCATGAGAGGAATCTTGAGTATATTGTATCATTTAACTAATGTGCTGTGTGTGTATAGCATTCAGACTTATGCCAAAATATTTTTGTGAAAATGAAATCTTGCTGAAATATTTTTTTTATGAATACTACAGTTTAAAATATTTTTGTGAAAAAGAAGTTTTACTGAAAATATTTTGTGAATAAACAGTTGCAGTTCAAAATATTTTTGTGAAGATACCATTTGAGCCACAAAATATTTTTCTGAAGCTACCACCCAATAGTATCAGATGGTGCTTGATCGACTCCTTTAAACTGACACCTTAAGTATGTGTCACAAGTAATCGAAAAATTTTGTGGTTCTTCAACATTTTAAGCTTGAACCACCACATATATGAACCAAAAATTCTTGTAATTTATTTGTGAATATACAGTTACAGTTCAAAATATTTTTGTGAAAATGAAGTTTTACAGAATTTTTTTTTTTTTTTTAATAATACAGTTACAGTTCAAAATATTTTTATGAAGATACTGTTTGAGCTCAAAATATTTTTGTGAAGCTACTACCCAACATTATCAAATGCTGCCTGATCGATGCCTGTATACTGATACCTTAAATATGTGTCACTTAGGTAAACGAAAATTTTTGCGGTTTTTCGACATTTTAAGCTTGAACCAGCACATATATGAACCAAAAATTATTGTAATTTACCTGGCATGCACTAAAAAATACATAGTGTTAAATCATTAAACTGTGCATGAAAAATCTCAAGCTTATAATTAACGTTCTCTTGAGAATAGTGAAAAATACAGCAACTTGCTGATATGAAAACAATGCACAAACTCATAACTTATTATTTTGAAGAATGCACAATGTATTAACTATCACAAATTCGATGCATATTGTTAGAGTTTCACATTTTGCTGGACTTCATAATGATCCTCGCCGCCCCGGTGGCGCAGTGGTCTAAGGCGTTGGCCTCTGATCATTCGTCGGAAGGGGTCCGGGTTCAAATCCCGGTGAGGCATGGATGTTGTGTTTGTCTTACGGCACTGGCTCTCTCCCTTCCATGGAACCAGTGACTCTAAATTAGGGACGGGCGACTGCTTATAGCCCATTGAGTTGCTCACGGTGGTCGTTAAACCTCAAAAAAAAAAAAAAAAAAAAATGATCCTCCATCCCATTAAAGTCTCAATCCGACTTTGCCCATTCCCCAGCAAACAAAATAGCCCATGCTACACTTATGAATATAATACCATGCACTAGCCTTCTGATTATCAGGGTAGCAAGTAGTTCTGAAAATGGGGTTAAGAAACTAGGAATAAATGTTATTAATTACTGAAAATTTCATTCCTACAAAACAAGTGTTATTATTCTTTACAGAATTCTACTTATTAGCGTTCTAATTCAAACAAAAATGCACAGGAAATGTACAGAAATTATAAACGTATCAAGCAGTTCCATTAATTGGGAAAAGAAACTAGAAATAATTTTTATTCACATTTCAAAACAAATCCTGTTATGCTTGCCACAATTATATCTATTAGCGTTCCCAATGCGCTAACAATCGGAAGACTAGGCATATCATGTAATCTGTGTGATTTATTCTTCTGTATTTACGACCTGTAATTAAATTTTAATGTATGCAAACTATTTTATATCATACATACAGTCATCAGAAATAAATAAAAACTGTCGTACAACGCTGCAGCATATTTTTATGAGTAACATCTAATTGAAATCATTATGAATTGTTGTCATCTCGGTGGGAGAGTGGTCCAAGGCGCTGGTTTCAGATCATTCCTGTGAAACGGATCCTCCGAAATGGGGCCGAATCACTGAGTAGGCGTGGGTGGTGTGCTTATTTTAAGCTTTCTCCCTTTCCTGGAACCAGCGACACTAAATCAGGGAAGGACAACAGCTTATAGCCTACATAACTGCTCACGGAGATTATTAAACACTTGAAAAAAAAAAAAAATCCTAAAGAGAAATAGAATCCTTTGCTACTACCTCTAACAAATCTGTGCGGTTGCTCATAGCATGCCATACGATAGCTACGTAATACGTAATTGGATTAATCATATCATATAACACGAAAAACACTTAAGATGTTTTACTTAAGATTAGAATGATTCACAAACACATCTAAAATCAATATAGGATGACGGTTAACGCATCACTCGTACAAAACAAAATGACTGATTATTAGAAGCATTGAACAAGAAACACATACCAAGAAAACTGAAATCTGAAGTCACTTGCTCCGCAGGTTCCATTTATAAGCTGTTATCATAGAACACTGATTCTAACTCTTTACTATTTATATAACTACAAGATTACCACATTAACCGACTGTACCGAATACAGATTAGGACCACTTTCTCGCCATTCAAACTCAAAAGCTTCCAGGAAGCAGACGCCACTGACATTCCAGTAGCCACTTCCTACACTTGTGATCTATAACTTTCTCCATCTGAAGAGCAATATGACACGAGGTAAAAACAGTAAGCATATTCCACTGGCGTTGTCAGTTCCAGGAGGATGCTCCAAATGTTTAGAGGGATCTGCCCTCCAATTTCGTAAGCCCTATTCATTTTTTACTGTATGTCAGGCAAAACAGATTTCAGAAATAGCAAATATCTTCATTAACTTGGTCGTTATAGTTCTTTTTTTTTTTTTTTTTTGATTGGAGGTTTAACGACCACCGTGAGCAACTCAATGGGCTATAAGCAGTCGCCCGTCCCTAATTTAGGGTCACTGGTTCCAGGGAAGGGAGAGAGCCAGTGCCGTAAGACAAACACAACATCCATGCCTGACCGGGATTCAAACCCGGACCCCTTACGGACGAATGATCAGAGGCCAGCGCCTTAGACCACTGCGTCACCGGGGCGGCCGTTATAGTTCCATATATCTACTGTGTTAATTAGCTTCGGTTCTTGTCTTCCACAACAATAAATGCAGTTTCTTTTTTTTTTCTTTTTTTTTTTTTTTTGATTGGAGGTTTAACGACCACCGTGAGCAACTCAACGGGCTATAAGCAGTCGCCCGTCCCTAATTTAGGGTCACTGGTTCCAGGGAAGGGAGAGAGCCAGTGCCGTAAGACAAACACAACATCCATGCCTCACCGGGATTCGAACCCGGACCCCTTTCGGACGAATGATCAGAGGCCAACGCCTTAGACCACTGCGCCACCGGGGCGGCGAAATGCAGTTTCAGATCACCCCAATGGCTGAGATTTGTTCTGAGTGATATTTGTACTGACATCCATCCTGTAATTGCCATCAGAACAAGTTTTAGTTGTTCATCTCTGTCATTGGCCGCCCCGGTGGCGCAGTGGTCTAAAGCGTTGGCCTCTGCTCATTCGTCCGAAGGGGTCTGGGTTCGAATCCCGGTGAGGCATGGATGTTGTGTTTGTCTTACGGCACTGGCTCTCTCCCTTCCCTGGAACCAGTGACCCTAAATTAGGGACGGGCGACTGCTTATAGCCCGTTGAGTTGCTCACGGTGGTCGTTAAACCTCCAATCAAAAAAAAAAAAAAATCTCTGTCATTAAGTAAAAGATTAATTTTCCGAAACATCGGTTCGCAAATCCGCTAGACTTCGCTGAAGTATGAAATTCGCTAGATACATCTTTTTCTCCTCTGGCTTTATGGGCCGCGGGTGGCCTAGTGGGCAACGTTTGTGACTGCCACGGAAAGGACCTCAGGTTCGATCTACTAAATATCCGCCGTGCGTCGGATGTTCACGTTAAGCCATAAGACCCCTGGTACTAGCCTCCCGGTAATAAATATATCGGGCACTCTAGCCCAAATCTCCAAGCTTCCTATTTCAAAGGGTTGTTTAAGACCTGGGGTCAGACACTCCCTTCCTAAAATACTCTACATATGATCATGTTCATATTTTTCTCCTCTGCCGTTGCACTCAGTTGCAGTCGGTCGGGAAAATTCTGCCGGTTTTGGCGGATATTCCGCTGATTTAGCAACACTGAATTTATGAAAAACTTAGATCAACAGTCACGTCAAGTCACAAGTGGTGTTGGCTTTGGCGCACTAGGTGATAAACTTAACTGGGTGTTGGTGTGCAACCAAAGGAATTTGGAAAATAACTTATATAAAATGGTAAACACAAACATTACTATTTTCGCTTCCCGCAAGTGCCCACGATTTTTTTTCTCATGCAGTGGAGCTTACAAACCATCATAACATCCAGTCAACACCATTTGTTTGCCTGCCATAATTTCGTTACATTTTTTGTACATTTAAAGTTAGAAAAACAAAAAAACCGAAAGTTACGATTGGTTTAGTGATAGCTTTTCGGTAAGGTTTATCAGGTCACGGGTCGCGCCGCGATTAGATATTGTCAATGCATTTTTCAGGAGGCGTAATTCCACCGTTTCGCCGTACAATTTTTTTAGGCAGATATTCGTGCTTCAATTTAAGTACAATAAGTATAAGGTACGTACGTATATTTTTTGCATATTGTAATACCGTCTAATGTAAATTTTGCAAAGATTTTGGGTAATCCTCTAAATGTAAATTTTGTAAGATTTTGGGTAATCAATCACTTATATAAAGGCACAAAGGAAAGTTCCTTCTTCTGTTTTTTTAGGTTATGATGATAGTTTCTTCGCACAAAAAGGAATATATGTAAATATATTATCTTTCGTTAAAATGTTAGGTTGTACAAAACATAGGATTTTACTTTTATGTAATCAGGTGTGTCATGTAGAGAAAGTGAAAATACCGTTTAAAGTAAAAAAAAATATTTAAATAAGATAAACTAGTTTCTTAAAAAATGCTATGCCACACTGGTATGTAGCTTATTGGCATGGGCTCATGGGCGTACTGATAACCCCCGCAGTTGGGGGGGGGGGGGTCACCGCTAAGAGCAGCTTTGAATGAAGTATTTTTTTGACAGCAGTTTTGAATGAAGTATTTCAAAGAAAAGCAGTGTTTTTGGTATTTTTTTTCAGGAAACAAGTGAAATCTTCAGGAAATCATTTTCTCTTTATAAAAACTGGATGGCGAGAAAGCCGCTGTTCCAGAGGATTTGAGGCCCCTTTCACTGCCATAGCAATAGTACCTATACATGTATATACATATATTAACAAGAGAATGTAATTGAAATAGCAGGGGAATAAATGACATTTTTATATCAATGAGGATAAGGCATTATATGTTACACTTGTTTGTACATGACTACACATCCTTCAGAATGTGAGCTAAAAGGCGTTGTTCTTTGAGGGACCAAAAAACAGAGACCTGTGTCATTTTTTTTATTACAGTGTCAAAAGAAAAGACTTACTATGTGCAAAACATTGTAACATTATGTTAAGTGGATTTTTTTTTATATTCAAGAGTAAATAATTTCAGTAATTTTACTCTTTTTGTGACACAATTGCTACTTGTTATATTTTAATTTACTTATGTTCTGCATTTTTCGCATAAATTGGAAAAGGCCATTAGACGCTGTCACCTGGCCCCTAGGTGTTGTATGTGTGTGATCGCGAGACATTTCTAAGAGACTAGCCTTAGTTCTCTAAAAGAATAAAATTTGCTTGATATGATTAACTTAGGTGTAAGTATTTTGCAATACTTTGTATTGGTATAAAACTAGGGTAATCATTTTAATTACAATGTATACATTTGTGTTACATGCAATAAAGTATAACAATTTTGTTTTTACGAAAAAATATGTATAGGTTCCAAAGAATTTGAATTACAGAACACCCGTAAAACCTAGTAATATGGAATTAAAAAATTTCAGTAATTGAAAGCAAATACATTTTCTTTGCAAAAGGACCTCAAAGATATTTTCTGCAGGGGGTTGGGGGTGTCATGCCAAGCACCTACATTTGGAAACACAAATTGGTATGCTAAATTTGCTACCAAACTAAAAAGCACAGTTTTTGCCTGTTGTTTTGGATTTCATTGCAAACCAAAAGATTTTGCATTACTGTTGCAGTCAAAAATGCATATAGCATTTTCGAAGAACATGCATTGTTCTTCTAAATCTTCTGTTTCACACATTAAATTCAAATGTTCTGACCATGGAAGGCAGTGTGCATAATTATTTTTAGGAAGTGGTGTTATGAAATTTACAACAATGCACACTGGCAACTCACCATCTCTCCACTTGAACTTCCTGCTGGCCACCTGGTGCTCTCGTTAAACACTTTGGGATGAATATTGTTTTATGCAATGATATTAGTAAAACAGAATGAAGTAAAAGACCATTTAAAATTGGAATAAAATTAGAATAAAAATAGGTAATAATGAATCTTAAAAATTCCAGCAATCCTCTCATTGTACACACACACTCTCTCTCTGTCATTCCATACACGTTTCAGCTGCTGATGTCACAGCCTTTATCAGCGGCCGGGGATGTATTTGCCTCAACTGTCAAGTTATCACTGCCTCGTTGAACTTCTGCCAAGTCATGTTCTGTCTCCACGTCAAGATTTTCGTTGTGCATGTCACGCTGTGCGCCATCTGCCAGTGTTTGGTCATATGAATTCTTCTTAAGCCTCCCTACCATTCTTTGCTTATTCTTAGGATTAAGAAGAATTTATATGACCAAAAAATTCATATGACACTTAACAATTACTATGTAATCCAGCAACTGGCATACTCTAGAGTTATACAGAAAAGATGTATATGTTGCACCTTTGCTAGAAAAGTGACACAAGTATACTTTTTAATAAAAAAAAAACCTAATTTTTTGCATCAAAAGATTAATTTTTCTGGACATCCTGCTTTTACTACCTGGACTGGTAATTTTTTTTTTCTACACATGACCAGTTAGACATGTAATATTTTAGATGTTTTTCAAGTCCTGAAACTTTAATGTCACAAAGATATAGAAATGATTGCATGTACAATTTTGCTATTGTGTAGTGTAGAATTTCCAAAACCCAAGGTCATAATGTAAGCTAGCAGAAATCAAGTAACCTTCATGTTTAGTATTCTTCTTAAAGCCTTTTTTCTGGGCGGCCCACCCACTTAATTTTGTCTGACACCTGGCTATATATCCTTAAATGAATGTTTTCACATTGCACATAATAGTAAGAATGAAAAACTTATTCACACAAACACCATCAGTATTGATGAAAACTGGCAGAAATCTGTGTCACTGCCCTGGTGACACAGTAGTCTAAACGCTGGCGTATGACCATTCGTCTGAGAAGGGTCCAGGCTTGAATCCCGATGAGCCATGGATGTTGTGTTTGTCTTATAGCACTGGTTCTCTCCCTTCCCTGGAACCAGTGGCCCTGAATTGGGGACAAGCGATTGCTTATAGCCCATTGATGTGCTCATGGTGGTCATTAAACCTTCAATCTGTAAAAAAAAAAAAAGAGAGCAAGCGAGAGAGAAGAAATCTGTGGCAAATATGATTTGTTAGTAAATACTCATTTTTTAACAATTTTTGTACAATTTTCTAACTGTTTATCATGGTATGTTACATTAATGCCTACCACACTGCTAAAGATGTTTGATTTATATAATAATGTTCAGGAAAGCATTTTTTTTTCTTTTTTGATTGGAGAAGGGTTATTAAAAGTTCTGCCCAGCTAAAATTTCTTGCCACCTGGCTGTAAAAAAAATGTAGGGAGAACACTAATGTTTACTATTAGTGTTATCCATGAAATTCAAGATTGGAATTTTTAGTCCCAGAAAGCCCTAGAGCAAAGGAGGCAAGCCTTTTTGAGAGTGAGTGCCCAAACTGATGGCAATCTAAAAAAAAATCTCTCATTTGCCATTGGTAATTTTGAGCAGCATATTACCATTAATTATTTATCCACTGTTCATTTACAACAGAAAAAAAAAAAGCTACAACAAAGCCAGTGCCAAGCGTCTACTTCTGTTACCATAAAAACCAGACTGCAGCCCATCCTAGAATAGCTGCTTTTAAACTTTAAATAAATATTCATATAGGGGATGTTGCCCGACCCAGGATGGGGTGAAATTTTTAATTGGAGCAGAGTGAAAACAAATCAAATAGACACCGGATTTCTGTAAGGGAATGTAAAAACTCATTCATGTAAGAGCTGAAAATGTTTTTAGATGCTCTTTTGCTCCCTTTGACATCACAAAATTTCAGTTTTTATTGTAGGTAGAGCGTTTTAAATAGATCTGGGTTTTATATTTATAATAGAAAGTCCATAGCAAAATATTTTGCAAAGTGTATGGTATTGTGGCATATTTTAAAATATTTCGCAAAATGTGTAAGATAAAACAATATTAAACTTGGAATGTTCAATAAAATAAGAAAGTAAAAAAATAATTAAAGCATACAAATTAGTATTTGAATTGTGCTAAATTAAATTAATATACATATTCAACTTGATGTGATATTAAGAATTCAATTTGAATTTTGTTGATCAGATAAATACGACATAGAACTCCAGTCATTGATAATCCAATATTTTTAAAGTAGCATGCAATTACTTTGACATATTGAGAACACACGAATTGGTCGATAGTTCAGCAGTTAAAAACTTGTTTTGGGCCTGCAGAACAAACAAAATGTGAGCTTGCAGCAGTCCTCGCTTTTGAAACTCAATAGTGTAGATATGAGCTGTTGCTTTTCTCAAAACACTGAACTGTCTGATCTTCCATCAGTGATTTCAGCTTTAGCCTGGCCGCCCCGGTGGTGCAGTGGTCTAAGCACTGGCTTCTGGTCATTTGTCCGTCGTGGGTCTGGGTTAGGATCCTGGGGAAGCGTGGGTGTTCTGTTTGTCTTACGGCATTGGCTCTCTCCCTTCCCTGGAACCAGTGGTCCTAAATTAGGGACGGGCAACTGCTTATAGCCCATCGAGTTGCTCACGGTATTCGTTAAACTTTCAATCAAATAAATAAGTAAGCCTGTTGCAAAGTATTTTGCCAAACATACAATAATGTGATGTATTTGACTACATTTCCTCTCAGCATCAGGAGTGGTGTCACAATGCAGACAATGCTGTGACATCAAGTGTTCCAGAGAGAGAGAGAGAGAGAGAATGGCAAAGAGATCTAGCTGTTTATATATATTTTGTGTACACTGGGTCTGTGAATATTTCAAAATCTGTTTTATAATTAAGACACTCAAGGCTTTACTCGGGTTAATATACTTAATATTTTAATGTGAAGAATTTTCTATTATTCTTCATATCTTCTGAGTTCTTTTGCTTTTTTACCGACACTTCTGGCCTCTAGATTTTTATCAATATCTGTTCTTAATGTACAGAAACTGTATCAAAAGTTTTGTTTACACAGAAAGAATTTAAGTCTTGTTTCCAGGTTTCTCTTGCTGTTGCCAGTTATTGAATTAAAATCTTTTCATAGTGTGTTTTGTAATAAAATAAAACAGCAATGTTTGTTCCCAAATAAATGTTTATTTTAACATCTATCTCAGAGCGTTTGGCTCAGCTTCATCAGGGCAAATGGAGCGTAAACATTCAAATCATTGTGACATCATCAGAATTCTGACAGTCACGGATTTTGGTGAGTTGTTTCAACATGCTTAAGTGAAATGGTGATGTCATGTTATTGACAAGCTGTGAAGAGTTGTGGTATATGTGGAGAGCTTTAATATATTAAGCTTAATAGTTGAATCAGGTTTATCAATAAGTGTAGCGTTTTCAAACAAAACTTTATGGTTATTTTCGGGACACTGTTGGGCTATAGGCGACTTCTTCAGTTCTCAGTTCCATATGTAAGTTTTGTGTTCTTTCACACGAAAACTTAAACCCTGTGGATCTGTCCTATGTATGAAAGACCACATTCACAAGAGATCTGATAAATTCCCCAGGAATTTATGTCTTCGACATAGTCTTTTGATATGTAGTTTCTGTGTGAAGGACTTAGGTACAGAACTGTGAACTGAAGATGTCATCTATAGCCCAACGTTGTCATGAAAATAACCATAAATTTATGTTTGAAAACACTATGCTTATTGTTAAACTTGGTTTGATTATTAAGCTTAACATATTACAAGCTTTCCACATATACCACAACTCTTCACATCTTGTCAACGACATGACATCTACTCCTAAGCAATGGCTTTCCTCTTATTGTAGATGAAAAGTTTTGGTTTTCACTACCTTAAAGAGGACATTTTTGGCTTACAAAAATGTATTGAAATGATAAAAAATATTTTTTAACCTTGATTAAAATGGCATTGAAATCTGCAATACTCGCAAGCGTAATCACTATTTATGGTGGACTGTTAAGGTGACTGGGAGTTGGAACCCTAAGTCGGGAATTGTCGTGTAATAACTATGGCTAGTAGAGTTTTCAACTATGGAGAACTTAGGTTTAGGTTTTGGTCCCCTTCTCACTTTTTTCACCCCTCAAAGTTGCAAAATTTTGAACTTTTGTAGATTTTAAGGTTATATATCTCGAAAGCGGGACCAGATAAAAATTTAATTCTTCCCTCACCAAGGCCCTGCTGGTACTCAACAAAATCTGTGAGTTTCATTTTGTGCTTCAAACTGGTTTAAAAGTTACAGGCTCAGAAATACTTGTTAAAAACTGTAACATTTAAGCCCTTGGAAATGCACAGAAACTGATGAATATTTATGTTTACTTCTGTTTTCAAAATATTTTTTAAGTCTTATGGAATTATATTTAAATACCTTTAACTACCAAGTACTATATGTACAATTTATGTGTAAGGTAAATAAAAAAAACCTAAAAAAGAGAAAACCTTACCAGAGCATATTGTTTGTGATTCACAAACTTTAGCAGCAACACTTGTCTAGATGTATAACCTCATTTTTGTGAATGCACTTGCAACTGATTGTATTTGTTGCTGTTGAATTTAATATTTGGACCAATTTCAATTTGTAACTGATCAAATTACTAGTGCCGCCCCGGTGGCACAGTGGTCTAAGCGATGGCCTCTGATCATTCGTCCGAACGGGGTCCGGGTTCAAATCCCGGTGAGGCATAGATGTTGTGTTTGTCTTACGGCACTGGCTCTCTCCCTTCCCTGGAGCCAGTGACCCTAAATTAGGGACGGGCGACTGCTTATAGCCCATTGAGTTGCTCACGGTGGTCGTTAAACCTCCAATCAAAAAAAAAAAAAAAAAAAAAAAATTACTAGCCTGCGAAACTGTGCTCACAATCGCCAGTCAAATCACCATAGTTTTTTTACAGTTGCCATATTTAAAAATAATCGCCAACTGTGAAAACTGTGACCGACAGGGTCACCTATCTATCCCAAGCTATTTCTTTCTTTCTTTCCTTTTTTTTTTTTTTTTTTTTTTTTGAGAATACAAGCAACGGCAAAGATTAGGTGACTGAATTTCTTACTAATTTTAATAAAAATATAAACTAATGGAACAAACCATTGTATGAATTATTTTGACATTGAATGATATGTTAATGTATGATTTATAAATGAACTTTTCCTTGGTTACGTAAGAGCTAAATGAATTCTTTTCTTTGTCAGTTTGAATTAAAACTAAACACAGTTACTGATTTTCATATGAAAAAAACTTTAACTGAACCAGGTCTTCAGCCTGTTTGGATAAGCTGTATGTTCTTCCTGTTGCAGTGTTTACCTCAACCAAACATAATAGGTGTGTGTCAGAGGTACTTCCCAACAGTCATTATTAGGCCAATAAAAAGATGAAGGCCCATTGGGTGCATGAATCGAACAGTCACATCTCCTTCATCATAGTTAATCTTTTCAATAAATCCCGCATACCAACAAGAATCATATACACATGCTATGTAGCAGTTAGCATATAACTGTAACTCATCTTGAAAATTAGTTACACTGATTTCAGAAATAATGCTGTAATATTAATACAACACACATAAAAAGTGGAAAGGGAGTGAGACAAGGTGACACCATATCTCCGAAGCTCTTTAATGCCACATTGGAAAATGTCTTTCAATCACTAAACTGGGAAAACAAAGGGATAAAGATTAATTGAGATTAACTAACCCACCTTCGTTTTGCTGATGACGTAGTCCTTTTTGCAACTACCCCATCAGAGCTGCAGAGTATGATCCAGGAACTTGCTGACATGAGTAAAGAAGTGGGATAAAAAATGAACTTTCAGAAGACAAAAGTGATGTTCAATGCTTTTACAAGAAATGAAGATTTATCGATTGATGTAGAAAAGCTGGAGATAACAGACACATACGTTTATCTTGGACAGCAGATATCAAGTGAGGGTCACATTGATGAAGAAATTAATCGGCGTACAAAACTTGCCTGGAGAGCTTTTGGAAGAAACAGCATAATTTTCAAGAGCAATATGCCATTATGTTTTAAAAGAAAAGTGTTGATCAATGCATCCTTCCAGTGCTTACGTATGGTGCAGAGATGTGGACCTTAACTAAAAGAGACGTACAAAGGCTGCAGACAACTCAAAGAAGCATGGAGAGGTGCATGCTTGGTGTAACCAGGAGAGACAAGAAGAGGAACTCGTGGATCCGAAAAATGACAACAGTGGAAGACATCATGATCAGAGTTAAATCCCTGAAATGGCAATGGGCTGGACATACTGCCAGAAGGACAGACCATCGATGGACAGCCCAAATTTTAGATTGGATTTCAAGGGACAGGAAAAGACCCAGAAGAAGACCACATGGGAGATGGGTGGATGAAATTCGAAAGTATGCGGGAGTGACATGGAGGAGACTGGCACAAGACAGACTGTTGTGGAGGAAACTTGGGGAGGCCTTCGACCAGCAGTGGATTGAATGGTTGACAATGATGATGATTTATCAGAACTTAATCTCTTAGCACCAGTTCTGAAATTGGGAAGTAGTGTAAAGTGATGCATTGTGCGTGTACTAGGAAGAGTTTCTGCTTTCTCAAAACGGGGACTAAGCTGATTATGCACTTTGTTCTTCTCTTCTGCACACACAAAGAAAAATGTCATTCCTTCTATATTATCTTTGCAGAAGTTATACATTGTTGCAGCAGATGTTATTTGTTGAGCTAACAGTCCTTGCAAACTGGCTTTTTTGTTAGCCTTTTTACAACTGCACCAATATCATCACATAGTATGTGATGCAAAAAATGACCACTTCCTTATCAATCCAAAAAAAGTCCTGTTTACGATAGCACTCACATGGTGACTTGCCTTGTTGCAAAAAATGACCACTTCCCTATCAATCCAAAAAAGTCCTGTTCATGATAGCACAAGTTCAGAAAATTCTTGCAGCTTTTATATTGTGCTGAACAACCATCAGTGAAATACTCAATATTTCTCACAGTCTGTAATAATACACGACCTTTTTTCTAAAGTGAAGAAAGTAGAAACATCCACAGTGACTAGAAATTTTAGTAGGAGGCAAAAATAGAGATAGCAAGTGAGGATAGAACTTTATTTTGAAGTCCTTTAAGGAGTCAACATTCATTAGTAACTATGGCAAGCATTTTATTATTGATACAAAAAAATTAGGTTGGACTTTTTTTTTTTTTCATTTTCTTAAAAGTATTTATGTGCACTGGATGAAAAACTAACTAAAGAAAATTGCTGTACTTTTTTACAACTTTGCATTCAACAGGTTAAATCACTTTTATTTGATTGCACATTTAATATGAAGGTAGAATATTTCTCTTTGTTGAGTTTATGTACTATGTACTTAAGAAAAAAATCTGAAGGTCCAAACTAAATTATTTTATTTGCTGATGATCTGAAATGTGTGTGCATGCATGTGTTTTCTCCAAGACTGAAGTTCTCCATAGCTGAAAACTCTACTAGCCATAGCTATTACTCAAAAATTCCCATCTTGGGGTTCCAACTCCCAGTCATCTTAAGAGTCCATCAAAAATGGTGATTATGCTTGCGAGTATAGCAGATTTCAACGCCATTTTAATCAAGGTTAAAAATATATTTTTTATCATTTCTATACATTTTTTGTAAGCCAAAAATGTCCTCTTTAAGGTAGTGAAAACCAAAAATTTCGATCTACAATAAGAGGAAAACAACTACAATTGCCTGTTTTGAAAACCATTGTGAGGCCCTATTTTGGCCTGCTACAGAAAAGGAAAATGAACCTATATCCAAAATGGTGGCACATAAAAATAAAATAAAACTTGTTTTGAGATACTCACTGATAGGGTTAAACTATGGGGTGGGGAGGTGTATAAAATAGTCAAACAACCACCTAATTAAAAAAATTGAGTAATGTCATATCGGAATGTCCCGTGTATGAAACATGCCATTTTGGATTTTTTTTTCTTCACCAAAATTGCGGATTGCCCAAAGTATTTTTTTCCTGCTGAAAAGTTACATTATAATACACGCATGAAAATATTTTTAGCAAATTTGAAGTGGGCAGCTCATTTTTTTAAAAAAAAAAAATGATTTGTTTAATAAAAATGTGGCCTCATTTTTCCATGTCTTTTAAAAATCACTAAATTAAAAAAAAAAAAAAAACGTGTTCTTTTAATTCTAAAAATGTACAGAAACAAATTGTTTCAAAATGTATGGATCATGCAGATGATTTAATAAAAAAAATTATGTGGCTGCAATAGTTAGTTGTGAAGTTATGAATTTCTTTGTCCTACAGTGTAGTTGTGAAAACTCGTGGTGCGAAAACTTTAAAGGCAGAGCTACCCAATATTTAAAGTGACATTACTCAAGATCTACTGGGCCGACTGACCTAACATTTTAATAGGTTTCATATCTCACCAGTACAATACTTTGTACCAATTTTCACAAAAATCTGAGATGGGTGTGTCAGATCTTATGAAAATGCTGGGTGATTTGACATGGAATGACCCATGTCTAAGATTTGAAGGTTCATCAGCAGAACTGTTTTTTTTTTATGTAAAAACTTTCTTTTATTAGTCTCTTGTTTTTATAAGGTTCGTAGTCCAATATATATAAATATATATGCGGGAGTGACATGGAGGAGACTGGCACAAGACAGACCGTTGTGGAGGAAACTTGGGGAGACCTTAATCCAGCAGTGGATTGATAATGGTTGACAATGATGATGATGAGATATATATATATATATATAGCATCATCATCATTGTCAACCATTATCAATCCACTGCTGGATTAAGGTCTCCTCAAGTCTCCACAATAATCTGTCTTGTGCCAGTCTCCTCCATGTCACTCCTGCATACTTTCGAATTTCATACACCCATCTCCCTTGTGGTCTTCTTCTGGGTCTTTTCCTGTCCAGGTGATGGGTAACATCACAGCCTCTCCTTGACAAATGTCAACCCCGCCTTCTCATGGTACATCCTGTTCCCACTAAAGGGGCTCTGACGACCGCCAATAGCGTTATAACTATACCATCGGGATTAGAGGAAATGCTATCCCACACTCACCAACCCACTTGGCCAGAGTGGTGAGTTATGGCCAAACCCCTCCAAAATGACTCCACAACTTAAATCTTGGCCCTCAGTCTCCGGCAGCTGGAATTTTGGGTTAGTCGGCCCAGTAGATCTTGAGTCAAGGCAGCGGCCAATGCGACATGAAGGCAGAGGGTGCTAAGAATCCCCGGAGGACCGGACTAGGCTGCCATCTGATGCTGACCTTGGCTGCGTATAATGGACGCTCCCTATCTTCTGATTCAAGGCTTTTGAATTGGAAGAGGAACTACAAAGGATCAAGTGGGACATCGTCGTGCTAAGTGAGGCAAGGAGAAAAGGAGAAGATCTCATTGAACTGAAAAGTGGACATCTCTTCTACTATCGTGAGACTGATACTGGCAGAACTAGTGGTGTTGGATTTATAATAAACAAGAAACTGAAGGATAAAGTTGTAGAAGTTAAAAGTTCCTCTGACAGAGCTGCACGACTCATTATCCAACTCTCGAGAAGATACCAGGCTCAGATTATTTAAACTTATACACCCACCACAAGTCATCCTGAAGAAGAAATTGAAGAATTCTATGAGGAAATTCGTCATCTAAATAATAAAGGTAAGCAGCACTTAAAGATAATTATGGGAGATTTCAATGCAAAAATAGGGCAACGGCAACAGAATGAAACTTCAGTAGGTAAATTCGGTCACGGCAACAGAAACCAGGGTGGAAATACCCTCGTAGAGTTTGCAGAGGCAAAAGTGTTTTTCATCTTGAACTCCTTTTTCAAGAAAAGGCCACACAGGAAATGGACATGGAGACATCCAAATGGGACGACAAGTGAAATTGACTTTATTATGTGTAACAAAAAATTCCTCATAGAAGACTGCAGTGTGCTAAACAAGTTCAACACAGGTAGTGACCATAGATTGGTGAGATGTAAGATGCACCACAACACTAAACTCGAACGTAGCAAGCTCGTAAGACAAATCAAATATATTGACATAGCCAACCTTAAAAAAACACCATAATACCTTCAAGTTGGAACTGAAGAACAGATTCTCTGCTTTAGAAGGCCTAACATCAGAAGAAGTGGATATTTCTGAAGTTAACAGAAAAGTAACCAAAGCTCTTATGGAAACAGCAACAAAATTAGTTGGGTCTAAGAACAAGTTGCATGTGAACAAATTATCAGGAAAAACCAAAATGTTGATGCAAAAAAGAAGAGAGATGAGGACAACTAAAGAAGATGTGACTTCCAAAGTGGAATATATAGAGCTATGCAAGACAGTACGAAAAAGTATCACTGAAGACGTAAGGAAATTCAACTGTGAACTAGTAAGGAAAGCAATAGAAAACAACCAAAGCCTAAAGATAGAAAAGGGACATCTCAGTAAGGGAAAAAAACAGATTATGGAACTGAGAAAAGAAGATGGTTCTGTAACAAGCAATAGAGGTGAAATTTTGACAAGAGTGAAAGATTTCTACTCCAAATTATATGAAAGGGATGATACATATACTCCAGACATCATGAAAGGTACCAGAGTTCTTCCAGTCCTCCCAGCGGAAGTTGCACATGCAATCAAGAACATGAAGCGGGGAAAAGCTCCAGGAGAAGATGGAATTACTGTAGACATCATACAAGAAGCAAGTGGGGAAATCGAAACAGTACTCGCCCCAATTTTTTTTTTTTTTTGATTGGAGGTTTAACGACCACCGTGAGCAACTCAATGGGCTATAAGCAGTCGCCCGTCCCTAATTTAGGGTCACTGGTTCCAGGGAAGGGAGAGAGCCAATGCCGTAAGACAAACACAACATCCATACCTCACCGGGATTCGAACCCGGACCCCTTTCGGATAAATGATCAGAGGCCATCGCTTAGACCACTGCGCAACCCGGGGCGGCCCCAAATATTCACTCGATGCCTTAATGAAGGGAATATTCCTGAGGATTGGAACAACGCTACAATGATCTTGCTACATAAAAAAGGTGACATTGAGGATCTCAGGAACTACAGACCTATCAGCCTCCTATCAGTGGTTTATAAAATCTTCACTAAAGTTCTTTCACACCGCTTAAAAGTGACACTGGACATGGTTCAACCGAGAGAACAAGCTGGACTCAGGAGTGGGTACAGCACAATAGATCATATCCACGTACTGAGAGAACTAATTGAAAGAGCGAGGGAATATGAACTTCCATTGTCATGGCTTTTATCGATTGTGAAAAGGCCTTTGATTCGGCGAAACCATCAGCAGTTACAATGGCCCTGAAATCCTGCGGTATTGAAGATGCGTACATTAATATTATTAATAACATCTATGGAAATGCAAGTGCAAAGATTCGGCTGTTTGAAAATACAACACACATAAAAATTGGAAAAGGAGTGAGACAAGGTGACACCATATCTCCGAAGCTCTTTAATGCCACATTGGAAAATGTCTTTCAATCACTAAACTGGGAAAACAAAGAGATAAAGACTAATGGAGATTATCTAACCCACCTTCGTTTTGCTGATGACGTAGTCATTTTTGCAACTACCCAATCAGAGCTGCAGAGTATGATACAGGAACTTGCTGACAAGAGTAAAGAAGTGGGATTAAAAATGAACTTTCAGAAGACAAAAGTGATGTTCAATGCTTTTACAAGAAATGAAGATTTATCGATTGATGGAGAAAAGCTGCAGATAACAGACACGTACGTTTATCTTGGACAGCAGATATCAAGTGAGGGTCACATTGATGAAGAAATTAATCGGCGTACAAAACTTGCCTGGAGAGCTTTTGGAAGAAACGACATAATTTTCAATAGCAATATGCCATTATGTCTTAAAAGAAAAGTGTTTGATCAATGCATCCTTCCAGTGCTTACGTATGGTGCAGAGACGTGGACCTTAACTAAAAGAGACATACAAAGGCTGCAGACAACTCAAAGCAGCATGGAGAGGTGCATGCTTGGTGTAACCAGGAGAGATAAGAAGAGAAACTCGTGGTTCCGAAAAATGACAAGAGTGGAAGACATCATGATCAGAGTTAAATCCCTGAAATGGCAATGGGCTGGACATACTGCCAGAAGGGCAGACCATCGATGGACAGCCCAAATTTTAGATTGGATTCCAAGGGACAGGAAAAGACCCAGAAGAAGACCACATGGGAGATGGGTGGATGAAATTCGAAAGTATGCAGAGTGACATGGAGGAGACTGGCACAAGACAGACCGTTGTGGAGGAAACTTGGGGAGACCTTCGTCCAGCAGTTGATTGATAATGGTTGACAATGATGATGATGATGATGATATAGCAATGATATAGGTTGACAATGATGATGATGATGATATAGCATCATCATCATTGTCAACCATTATCAATCCACTGCTGGAGGAAGGTCTCTCCAAGTTTCCTCCACAACGGCCTGTCTTCGGCCAGTCTCCTCCATGTCACTCCCGCATACTTTCGAATTTCATCCACCCATCTCCCATGTGGTCTTCTTCTGGGTCTTTTCCTGTCCTTTGGAATCCAATCTAAAATTTGGGCTGTCCATCGATGGTCTGTCCTTCTGGCAGTATGTCCAGCCCATTGCCATTTCAGGGATTTAACTCTGATCATGATGTCTTCCACTGTTGTCATTTTTCGGATCCACGAGTACCTTTTCTTATCTCTCCTGGTTATACCAAGCGTGCACCTCTCCATGCCTCTTTGAGTTGTCTGCAGCCTTTGTATGTCTCTTTTAGTTAAGGTCCACGTCTCTGCACCATACGTAAGCTCTGGAAGGATGCATTGATCAAACACTTTTCTTTTAAGACATAATGGCATATTGCTCTTGAAAATTATGCTGTTTCTTCCAAAAGCTCTCCAGGCAAGTTTTGTACGCCGATTAATTTCTTCATCAATGTGACCCTCACTTGATATCTGCTTTCCAAGATAAAGAAAGGTACGTGTCAGTGGCGGCTCGTGGTTGGAAAAATAGGTGAAGAGGTACAAGAGCAGTATTAAAATATATCTACTGTCTACGATGAAAATCCGCCGCCTCGGTGGCGCAGTGGTCTAAGACGTTGGCCTCTGATCATTCGTCCGTAAGGGGTCCGGGTTCGAATCCCGGTCAGGCATAGATGTTGTGTTTGTCTTACGGCACTGGCTCTCTCCCTTCCTGGAACCAGTGACCCTAAATTAGGGACGGGCGACTGCTTATAGCCCATTGAGTTGCTCACGGTGGTCGTTAAACCTCCAAAAAAAAAAAAAAAAAAAAAAACCAATGAAAATCCCTAAATGAGGACTTACTTATTTTTTTTATATTAAATAAATTTTTCTTCTTTTTAAAGCTGCAGATTTGTCGATTATGTCGTGATAAGATGGTTAGATGGTTGTTTCTTCGTGAGCATCAATAAAATGTCTTCCTGAATAGAAATATTTGCCAGAAAAGCAAGTCTATCTTTGGGAACTAGTGTTTCTTGAGCAAGTTTGTATTCTTTTAAGAAAACTTCTTTCCACTGGCACACTTGTAGATGGAATTGTTAAACTGAGGAAAACCAATTTATAATCTTCTGTAAAAATGTCTTTGTCTCCGTGAAACACTCGAAGGAGTTCTTGAGTCAATATATTCCTTAATTTTTCATCGGCATATACAAGACTCAGTTCATTTTTAAGGCGCTGTGTTTAGTAAATATGTTTCCGTAAAAATGTAGATTTTCAAGAGCGCGAGAGGGAAAGCATGCATTAAATTATTCGAATTTGGTTGTGTCAGCAAGTCAGACAAATTGAAGTTTCTTACAGTCTTGAAATCTTATATCCATTTCCATAAGAATGTGGTCCAAAATTTTAAAATTCAATTGTTTATAATTTTGAAAAATTGTTTCCTGTGTAAGAGCAGCATATTCCTGTGCTTATTTCTGTGATTTTGCTAGCTTTTCCAAACTGTGCTTCAAATAACTCATCGTTCTTTTTATGGCTCAAAATTTCAGGAGTTTTTTTTTTTTTTTTAATTTGAGTTACACAGTAGTTTATGTTTAGTTATTTTTTCTTCAAAAGTTCGAATAATAGATCGGTAGAGCCAAAAATGTAAATTTGAAAGTGTTAATATCATTCAAAAACCCCTTGGCAAGATGAATTGATTTTTTGTCTGATTATTCGCTATTCGTCAGAAATCCGAACACTTCCTTCAATTTATTCCAATCTTCAACAAGTACACTTACTAATTTCGAAGTGGAGGACCATCGAGTTCCTGCTATGGTTGGTCTGCATCTTGCGGTTTTGCCGCCCTGGTGACGCAGTGGTCTAAGCGATGGCCTCTGATCATTCGTCCGAACGGGGTCCGGGTTCGAATCCCGGTGAGGCATGGATGTTGTGTTTGTCCTTCGGCACTGGCTCTCTCCCTTCCCTGGAACCAGTGGCCCTAAATTAGGGACGGGCGACTGTTTATAGCCCATTGAGTTGCTCACGGTGGTCGTTAAACCTCCAATCAATCAATCAATCAATCATGCGGTTGTTGATATAAGTGTATAAGACCGCTTCCCAGAATGGTGAACAAACGAAGCAATTCCACTGAGGCTTGCAAAAAGTATTCGACACTTAGAAATTTAAAAAAAACTCTGGTGTAATACAAGATTCAAACGATGAACTAAGCAATGAACAAAAACAGCTTGAGAAGCTTTAATGTTTTTTTTTCTGTAGCCCATTTAAGTGTCCAGACATTATACTTGCCCCATCGTAACATTGTCCTATTTATTTGTGTTGGTAATCAGACTGTTCCAAAATTTTGTCTAGCATTTTGTATAAAGCTCCTGACGTTCTATCTTCATTCACATCATGGAAACCCAAAAATCCCTCAACCAATACACCTTCCGAATCAACAATCAAAAATTATTTAATTTTTGACGTGATCGTTTATATATTCAGAAATACATTCAATAATTCATTTTGAATAGTTTTTTATCCTTTCGTATTGATTTTCAATTTCTAAAGAACTTCTTCATATCAACAATGAAAGTAATTCAATGAAATTTCCACGATTTATCGAGCCCATGCTTTCGTCATGGCCATGAAATGCTAGTTCTTGTTTGCTCAAATACAGTACAGACTAATACTGCATCAATCACTGTATGCAGGAAAAGTATTTAAACGAACGGTTTCGTTAAAATGCGTTTTCAAAAGCCTAGCATTTTCCCTCAGGGCATCGGCAATTGTGTTTTGATTTTTTTCAAAATTCCTTAACATTAATCCGCATTTCAGGTGTTCGCTAGAATCCCGATGTTTATGAAGTGATTGTGTTACGCTTAATAAATCTGAGAATCCGTCTTTATTCCACGCCGAATGTTTATTACTAAAAAGTAAGCAGGGCCAAAAAAAAAAAAAAAAAAAAAAAAAAAAATTGACACCCGCTCCACCGTGATCTCTCACGACTTTACGCTCAAAAACTGAAAGATGCAGAGGTAAGGTGCGTGCAGCTGAAACACTTCACTTGAGCGAGCAGATTGGGGAGGGTGACGTCACGGTTACCATGACAACTCGGCCGAAAAATGCAGACTTCTAAGCATTCTCATTTCGGCTCTTCACTGCGCTGTTTTGCATGTAAGGATTTGTTTTCCGTATTGAGCACGCCATGTGAATTAATATCTATTCAAAATTTTGAATATTTTGAAACTGAATAAAGGCAGAAAAGAATATACACTGCCGGATAATTGCTAAGGACGGATGACAATAGCAACGATAGAAACCATAAAATGGAAGGCAGGAAAATGTGGAAATTAGCATAAGTGCGGGATACAGTAAGACGTGTTGTGCGTATGCAAATTTTGGATTGCCGAACTTGTTCGTGACGTCATAGCGCTGATAAGAGATATAAAGGATTTGACGCGTATTGACCGTTGTTGTTCCAACACAACGTTGAAAGGGAAAGAATCAATTGACGAACTTGCAATTTTCAGTATGTCTTCCCAACATCACCTAGATGATTTTACGCGTGGCCGTATTATTGGCAAGATTGAAGAAGGGCGAAAAATAACAGATGTTGCCAGGGAGTTCGACGTCAGCCACAGTGTTGTTTCAAGGCTTTGGAAATCATTTCAAACAAATGGAGAGTGTAGCAAACGTCACGGGGAGGTCGTGTTCGCAGTACGACACCTGCAGAAGATCGGTACATAGTGCTATCAACAAAAAGACACCGGCGCAGCACAGCTAGTGAGGTAGCAAATCAGTTTATGGCTGCTACTGGCAAGCGGATCTCCCGAAAAACTGTCCCCAGACGTTTGCATGAAGGAGGACTATACGCCCGCCGTCCTGTTGTGTGCATCCCATTGTCCAGACGTCACCGTACCGCCCGTTTGCAATGGTGCCATCAACATCGCAATTGGACTGATAACGACTGGTCTGCTGTCCTCTTCTCAGATGAGAGCAGATACTGTCTATCGTCTGATTGTCGACGACAACTGATCTGGCGTGATAGTGGTACTTCATATTGTGCAGCAAACATACAGGAAAGGGACCGATATCCGACATGTAGTGTCATGGTATGGGCTGGCATCATGATCAATGGCCGTACGTCCCTCTATGTGCTTCCAACTGGGACTATGACTGGCCAATGATACATTAATGATGTTCTGCTACCTCATGTACGCATGTTCCGTGGTGCTGTCGGTGATAGATTCATTTTCATGGACGACAACGCTACATGTCATCGAACAGTCGCTGTCCAGGAGTGTCTTGAGAGCGATGATATTCAACGCCTCGTATGGCCAGCACGTTCTCCAGATCTGAATCCCATTGAAAATGTGTGGGATGCTTTGGGGAGGAGTTTTGCTGGTCGCCAATGCCCTCCAATAAACAAGGACACCTTCATCCGTGCACTGACAGAGGAATGGGATAAATTACTCCAACAGCTGCTTGATAATGTTGTGCAAAGCATGACACGACTTGTGGAATCTTGCATCGCCCTCCATGGTGGCCATATCCCGTATTGACATCTTACGCCGGAACGCCTGCGGACGGTAATTGCATTTTTCACGTTTACGTATTCTGCACAAAATGGCCTGTTTGTCCCTTGAACACGTTCCAAAGCCTTCTGGATTTCAGAGCACAATAAATTGTCTTTCTTGTAATGTCCTGGCATTCTGACATTATTTTACTTCACTTGGCATCCAACCACACTTACTTTTTTATGCGCTATATAGCCGTTTATGATCCGTCCTTAGCAATTGTCCAGCAGTGTATTATAAAAAAATACTGAATAAAACTTTATTTTGAGTAAAATAAGTGAAGAGGCACTTCACCTACTTCACCTGAGAAGCCGCCACTGGTACATGTCTGTTATCTCCAGCTTTTCTCCATCAATCGATAAATATTCATTTCTTGTAAAAGCATTGAACATCACTTTTGTCTTCTGAAAGTTCATTTTTAATCCTGCTCCTTTACTCTTGTCAGCAAGTTCCTGGATCATACTGTGCAGCTTTGATGTGGTAGTTGCAAAAATGACTACGTCATCAGCAAAACGAAGGTGAGTTAGATAATCTCCATTAATCTTTATCCCTTTGTTTTCCCAGTTCAGTGATTGAAAGACATTTTCTAATGTGGCATTAAAAAGCTTCAGAGATATGGTGTCACCTTGTCTCACTCCCTTTCCAATTTTTATGTGTGTTGTATTTTCAAACAGCCGAATCTTTACGCTTGCATTCTCATAGATGTTATTAATAATATTAATGTATGCATCTTCAATACCGCAGGATTTCAGAGCCATTGTAACTGCTGATGGTTTCTCCGAATCAAAGGCCTTTTCATAATCGATAAAAGCCATGACAATGGAAGTTCATATTCCCTCGCTCTTTCAATTAGTTCTCTCAGTACGTGGATATGATCTATTGTGCTGTAGCCACTCCTGAATCCAGCTTGTTCTCTCGGTTGAGCCATGTCCAGTGTCACCTTCAAGCGGTGTGAAAGAACTTTAGTGAAGATTTTATAAACCACTGATAGGAGGCTGATAGGTCTGTAGTTCCTGAGATCCTCAATGTCACCTTTTTTATGTAGCAGGATCATTGTAGCGTTGTTCCAATCCTCAGGAATCATCCCTTCATTAAGGCATCGAGTGAAAATTTGGGTGAGTACTGTTTCAATTTCTCCACTTGCTTCTTGTATGATGTCTACAGTAATTTCATCTTCTCCTGGAGCTTTTCCATGCTTCATGTCCTTGATTGCATGTGCAACTTCTGCTGGGAGGACTGGAAGAACTCTGGTACTGGTACCTTTCATGATGTCTGGAGTACATGTATCATCCCTTTCATATAATTTGGAGTAGAAATCTTTCACTCGTGTCAAAATTTCGCCTCTATTTCTTGTTACAGAACCATCTTCTTTTCTCAGTGCCATAATCAGTTTTCTTCCTTTACTGAGATGTCCCTTTGCTATCTTTAGGCTTTGGTTGTTTTTAATTGCTTTCCTCACTAGTTCACAGTTGAATTTCCTTACGTCTTCAGTGATACTTTTTCGTACTGTCTTTCATAGCTCTATATATTCCACTTTGGAAGTCACATCTTCTTTAGTTGTCCTCATCTCCTTTTTTGCATCAACATTTTGGTTTTTCCTGATAATTTGTTCACATGCACTTGTTGTTATACCCATCTAATTTTATTGCTGTTTCCATAAGAGCTTTGGTTACTTTTCTGTTAACTTCAGAAATATCCACTTCTTCGGATGTTAGGCCTTCTAAAGCAGAGAATCTGTTCTTCAGTTCCAACTTGAAGGTATTATAGTGTTTTTTAAGGTTGGTTATGTCAATATATTTGGTTTGTCTTATGAGCTTGCCACGTTCGAGTTTAGTGTTGAGGTGCATCTTACATCTCACCAAACTATGGTCACTACCTGTGTTGAACTTGTTTAGCACACTGCAGTCTTCTATGACGAATTTTTTGTTACACATAATAAAATCAATTTCACTTGTCGTCCCACTTAGATGTCTCCATGTCCATTTCCTGTGTGGCTTTTTCTTGAAAAATGGAGTTCAAGATGAAAAACCCTTTTCTGCCTCTGCAAACTCAACGAGAGTATTTCCACGCTGGTTTCTTTTGCTGTGACCGAATTTACCTACTGAAGTTTCATTCAGTTTCCGTTGCCCTATTTTTGCATTGAAATCTCCCATAATTATCTTCAAGTGCTGCTTACCTTTATTATTTAGATGACGAATTTCACCACTAGTTCTGCCAGTATCTGTAACACGATAGTAGAAGAGATGTCCGCTTTTCAGTTTAATTAGATCTTCTCCTTTTCTCCTTACCTCACTTAGCCCGACGATGTCCAACTTGATCCTTTGTAGTTCCTCTTCCAATTCAAGAAGCCTTGAATCAGAAGATAGGGAGCGTCCGTTATACGTAGCCAAGGTCAGCATCAGATGGCAGCCTAGTCCGGTCCTCCGGGGATTCTTAGCACTTTCTGCCTTCATGTCGCACTGGCCGCTGCCTTGGCCAGATACATTCCAGCTGCCGGAGACTGAGGGCCAAGATTTAAGTTGTGGAGTCATTTTGGTTGGGTTTGGCCATAACTCACAACGCAGGCCAAGCGGATTGGTGAGTAAGGGATAGCATTTCCTCTAATCCTGATGGTATAGTTATAACGCTATTGGCGGTCGTCAGAGCCCCTTTAGTGGGAACAGGATGCACCACGAGAAGGCGGGGTTGACATTTGTCAAGGAGAGGCTGTGATGTTACGCATCACCTGACCTTACATCCCTTTATTATCACCGGAAACTTGAGTTTTGTTGAAAATGAAAAGCTTAGGAATTTATTAGAGTATGGCTCTAAATTCAGACCTTCCTTCACAATTTCCAAAGAAAGGATTCTTGAGAGCTTCACTCAAGATGTAAATAAGTACATCGTAAAAACCAGTTTAACGTACAATCAGCCTATTGAGGCCTTCGCAGAATGGAAATATAATATAATCAATAGCTTCACCGGTGAGTTGGCAGGTCTGGACTTTTGCTTCGACAGAAAGCTCTTTTTCTCTGGAGAAGCTAAAAGGTCACTCTCCAAACTACAAGACCAATTTATTTTTACCACTACGGATAAAGCTAGCAATAATTTTGCAATTATCTGTAAGAAGTTCTATTTTGAATTGTTAACTATGGAACTCAATAATATAGTAACATACGAGCCCGTAAGTTATTCTACCAGGCAGTTAGAAAATCGGTTTAAGGCATTCTTCAAGAAACTTAAAATTCCGCAAACTAGAAGATATGGGCCTGAATTTCCATTTCTTTTTGCAACGGTTAAGTTTCATAAGGATCCTGTGAAGTTCAGGTTCATAGCTAGTGGAGTAAGGAGTCATAAAAAGAAAATAGATCTTGCTTTTGAAGATGTCTTAAAGAAGGTTTTGAAACACATTAGAAACTGTTCTAACTTGATGTACAGAGATTTTTGGATAATTAATAATAATGCAGAAGTAATTTCTACTATACTCAAAGTTTGTCCCCTAGATATTAATAGTTATGATTTTGAAAACCTATATACTAATCTGCCTCTATCAGATATAATCACTACCTTTAAAGAGCTGTATGCAGAATTTAAACTTAACCAATTTGTTGATGTAGGAACTTGGAACTCTTATCTCAATTGCTGCATAAAAAACAACCATATCTTATATAATAATACTCTCTATAAGCAAGTGAACGGTATTCCAATGGGAACATCAACGTCCACGAATATCGCTAATCTATTCCTGTTCTTTAAGGAATATAAACTCATTAAAAATCACCCCACCTGCTCAGATAACTACCTTTACACTTTTAGATATATTGATGATCTGCTGTGTATCAATAATTCCGAAGTTATAGAGAGTGATTTTGATAATATCTATCCTAGCTCTCTTAACTTATGTAAAACCAACCACAGTAATCAGGAACTTGAGTTCCTAGACTTAAGCATTAAGCTCAACAGAGGTAACCCATCTATTAGCCTCTTTGATAAAAGAGCTAATTTTCCTTTCAAAGTAATTAAATATCTACACTGGAATAATAACATTTCAACCAAAGTAATTGAGAATGTACTAATTTCTCAGGTCCTAAGGATTTCAAGAATTTGCAGCAACAATTTGGACTTCAATTACCACATTAATATACTATTAGAAAGTTTTCTAGAGAACGAAATTCCTTCTTCTTTCATCAAAAGAACTTTAAGAAAAATTATTCTGAATAATAGAGTAAGGTTGGCAGATCTGCTTTAATTTTCTACACAGTTAATAATATGATTCTGACCAATCAAAGCCGTAAGGAAGTTGGCTAGAGGATGCCTATTAACTACCTAAAGGAACCTTAGTGCTATGGATATGACGGTCCTATTAAAACAAAAAAATTAAATAATATAAACAAAATCACAAAAAAAGCTTAAAAATCTGTTTATAAAAAGAAAATAAAAACAAATAAAAAAGAAAACTAGTTATTCATCACTAGGATAGCTATACTAAAAATAGTAAAACCAACATTAAAATTAATAAGATTCTGATTAATCTATAGAAGCTCACTAAGGTGATTTAATACATGCAAAGATTATTAAATAAACTGCTCGTGTATTTTATAATATTTCTCATGTATTCTGGAGAGTTAATTCTGCTCATTCTGATCATACAGATCCACAGTCTTAAGTTTATATATTTTTTCTCTGGTTAAAATCTCCGCGCGTTGGTTTCTTGCTGTATGAGGAGGCCATCAGCCCCACCCTCACTGCCCCCCAGCGTCTAGGGAGTGGCGGAAGAGGTCAGCCATGTTCTCCTCTTGTGAGGAGAAAAGTTTTTGTAACACAAGAGGTAAGCTCTCTTCCTTGTTTTTGGGCTCTAGGTTTTATAAGTTCAATGTTAGTACTTCATGTACCTTTTCTCTGTATTTTTTTAGCTTTTCAGCTTTTAAGCATTGGTTTGTCTGTTAACATTTATGCGGGTTTTAACTCTTACTTTTCTTTGTAACTTTGAGCGTCTTTTGTGGTACCTAGGAACAGAAGATGGCTAAGCTTGTTCCTTTTCTATGCGCTGTCTATGCGCTGTTTTTTCAAAGTAGTTAAGTTCTTAATAACTAATTAATTATGCACTTAAAGCACTGCTGAAATACTTTGTACATATTGCAACTAACTGTTTAAGGTATATAACTTTCACAAAGTTTTCTTTAGTTAATTATTATCTTTAACTTATTCTCGTTTTCGTGCTGTCATAAGTTGTAGAGTAGGGGGTTTTAGACTCAAGTCTTCTTTCAAAAATCTGTTCGTTATAAATTAACATTTCCTTTTTTAATTGCAATGTAAAATTTGTTTTTCAGGTTTAAATTCTCTCTCAAACGAACTTGGAATTTCGTTATAGCTGAAAATCATTTCTATTTATTATGTCACTCTCACAGCTTGAGTTCTCTTTAATCTTCTTCTCTCTGTTTAATAGTAACAGGTGAAGAGCATGGGTCGGGCCATGAAGGTTAATGGATGCAAGCGAAATTGTTAACTAGTGCTAGGTCATGCTACTCTACGGAGGACATGACTTATATATATATATATTTTAAACTATTTTAGGTGGGAATGTTACTTGCATCTATGGCCTTGCAGAAACCCATTTCCAACTAGGTCTTTGTGGAAGTGAGAAAATGCAGAGTTTTTGCTGGTCCTTGATAAAGCCAAGGCTCAGTATTCTCGACACCTTCTACATTCAGTTGTTTTATTTTATTTTTTTTTTCTTTTCTCCTTTTACTCACACAGGTAGATACATAACCTTTTCTATGTTGTACTAGGTGTGAGTCAAAATTATATTTGTATATTTTTTTTGCTTAGGTTTCTTTATAGAATGTGAATTCTGAATTTTCAAAACTGCTGCGTTGCGCGTTTTGATTTTCAGGTTATTTTGCACCCTTCGTTCTAAATTCTAAAATTTTTTCCTTAGTCTTCAGTTTTGCTCTTAAGTATATATATATATATATATATATATATGTATGTATTTATTTTGCTATAAAAGTTCACATTTGCATAATGGTATGTGATATGCTAATACACTATTTTGACTTTTGTTATTAACAAGTTTTTCATGTTCCTTAATTTGCACTGATTTTTTTTTAATGTAATTTGAAAAAAATCAGTGCGACTTCAAAATTTTAGTTACTTTGGGGTAATTGTGCAATTGGGCCTGGCATCCTAACTGCACACTTAGGGCGCCAGGCCCAATTTTTTAGTTGCCATGGTGATGGATCTCCCAAGATATTTCAAACTCTGGCTTAGTGATATGTTTGTACCATTATGGTGTAGTCCAAAAATGTCAGTAAAACGTTAAGTTAATTATTGCCTCAATACAAACTTTGCAGTAATTCATATACTTGTGTTGAAACGGTAATGCTGATGTAGCTTTCATTTTAGGGTTGGGGTATTTTGATATTATTTCCTCCCAAAAGTGGGCCACAAAAACTGCACTTCCACGGCCATTTATGGATCGCCAGTCGGCCACTAATGAACCTAACAAACTGTCATCTTCTTGTCTGGCTGGAGTTTACCATTTCAGCACACGTCTGAGGCCCTCTTTTGAGGCACTTGCCTGCAAAGTGCATTAAGCTGAAACAAATCCCATTCCTGAGCCCTAGCAGAAATTCTCTAAACTATACTCAGCACTCAATCAAAACAAATCCCCTTCCTCAGCCATTGCAGACATTCTCTAAGCTCATGGTTCATATGCTTTTTCAATTACAAAATTCCAGGACTTTTGGATTTTTTCCCAGAACATACAGTCCAAACACTCTTGTAACTTAAAATACAGTACCTACAACAAACAACTTCCAACATGCGTGGGCAAACTTAATGCAGAATGTTAAAAATGATGTCTGCGGCAGCTAATCAGAAACTTAGAATTACAGATAAATACTGAAATACCAAACCTGTCACTGAAAACGTGACCAGGTTTAATATCTACTAAACTTTTATATACAGTATACTACACTGATTTTGAGAAAAATTTATTTTTCTACTTTGGCTTTAGTTTAATTATTGAAGCAAATTACAGAATAAAAAAACCCCATAAAACTCAAAAATACATCGGTATGTGCATTACTCTTGAAATGCTTTCATATACCACACAATCAATACATAAAATACCATTTGTATTTTATTAGTTTGAAATAATGCTTACATTAGAAATTTAAGGCTAAGGAAAGGTGAAATATTTTGAACTTTTTCAAAGGACCAAAGGGACTGTTATTTCTTAAACACATAATCATGGGAGCTAGTATTTGCATTACATTTTATTTAGAGAATAAATTTTCAACATAATTGATGCTGTAGCTATGTTTTAAATTTGTACTCGCTAGCAAACAAAGTATGTACAAAAATTTCCAACATGAAATGAAAGAGAATCCAAGGGAAAACCAGTGGTTGTGTACAACTGCATTTATTCGTGGTCAAGGCAATTTAATTGGACATGATTAAGATGCAAAGTGATGCCTTAGCTCAGAAAATACTAAGGAACAACTAGATTTAAGTTCCTGATATTAGAAAGTAATATGATTTTATGGCAATTTTTTATATAAAGTATAATATTAGAACATTTCAGTAAAGGTCAAAAAATAGCCCACAAAAAAATAAAAAAAATCATCTATTTAGTTCCACCAGTATCTAAAAAGTATATTATGAAAATTAGCAAATGGCGCAAAACGCGTTTCCCATAGCAGAAGGAAGGTACTAGAGACAAAAATATTTTCAAATTGAACAGTTAACAGTCTATGTCTCATAGAAGGAAACATGATATAACTCTGTGCCTTTTAGCCGGAGAATTTTGCTTAATGGAAAAGTTGAAAACAGGCAAAAAGCCACGGTGTATGCAAAAAGCATTCTTCATAGCAAAAGCTATGCTAAGGAAAAAGAACTTTGTGGCACAGTGGTCTAAGCGATGGCTTCTGATCATTCATCCGAGATGGGCCCGGGTTTGAATCCTGGTGAGGCATGGATGTTGTGTTTGTCTTACGGCACTAGGTCTCTCCCTTCCCTGGAAGCAGTGGCCCTAAATTAGGGACAGGCGACTGCTTATAGCCCATTGAATTGCTCACGGTGGTCGTTAAACCTCCAATCAAAAAAAAAAAAAAAGCTTTTCAAATACATCTCCCACAAGAAGAGAGAACAAGAAATACGCTTCGACCATTAAAACCCCTAAGGAGAAAGTTGTACATTATTTGAAAAGGATCTTCGTATTGTAGCAAAAATCTTATTCACCCTCCATCTTTATTGCAGCAAATGGCACACAGTAAAAAAAGAAATTCCTCAATAGGGTTTTTAGAGGCAGAGATAGGCTGCAAACGGAAGTACACAAACACCGCCTAGCAGCAGAATTGTGAACCACAAACCTAAAGTGTTCCGTAAGGTAAATGGTATCTGGTGTTAAAAGATTTTTGTAAATCGGACGTTTAGAAGTACAGAGATTGAGAAAAATAGATTAAATATTTGCCCCTAGAGACGAAATTGGGCATTATTTTGGAAAGAAAATACACAGAAGGAGTTTTCATAGTTAGTTTTACCTGATCGAAAAAGAATATTTCTCAATCAGGTTTTTAGTTTTGCAGATATTGCTGTAAACGGAAATGGAAACTTACACCATATATTGGCACTCCTATGCATTAAGAAATATTTAAAATTATATGAGAAACATTTCACACCGAAACAAACTCTGCTAGCTACAAGATATGGAAAGCCCCCCCCCTGGTGGCGCAGTGGTCTAAGCGATGGTTTCTGATCATTCTTCCGAAAGGGGTCCGGGTTCGAATCCCATGGATGCATGGCTGTTGTGTTTGTCTTACGGCACTAGCTCTCTCGCTTCCCTGGAATCAGTGACCCTAAATTAGGGACGGGCGACTGCCTATAGCCCATTGAGTTGCTCACAGTAGCCGTTAAACCTCCAAAAAAAAAAATGTTCTCCAACAAAGAAATATTTTTTCAAATTGGACTCCTAGAAACAGATATATGGACAAAAATAAGATATACGTGTACACCCAGTGGTGGAAAAATTATGCATTTTTTTAAGCAGGAGGTATTCTCAAGAAGTTTTCTGAGGTGAGCGGTATTGGTTCACGGAAGAATTTTTTCAATCGAGTTTCTAGGGCAGATTTTGTTGCAAGTACATCAGAAGCAAAAGTAAACGCTTATGCCCCCTGGTGGCCAAACCATTCTTTACCAAAAATGAGAATTTGCACTGGTGGGCAAAAATTAAGGACTAAGAGGAGAAATTAGCATAACAGCGGAACGAGCAGGCAGAACGGACCGAAAGACCACTCAAGAGATAGGACTAGGGTCCGGTACGGTAGGGTATGTGCATATATGCAGCATGATGGGGGGTGGGGTCGGAAGGGTATAAAGCACACGAGCGGTGTACGCTCCGCAATTCGGTGAAAGCTATTGCACGGTGTACATCGGTTTGAACGACGTCGAGTGGCTGCCACCGTGTGATATGGCCAACAGACAATCCAGTAGATGACATCTGGATGACTTTCACCGAGGTCGCGTCATTGGGAAGTTGGAAGAAGGTCGAAGTGTGACTAGAGTGGCCTCGGAGTTCTGGATCGCTCACAGCATCGTTTCACGAGCTTGGAGAGCATTTCAAACGACAGGAAGAGAGCTTAGCAGTGGTCGTCCATGAGCAACCACGGCGGCGGACGACCGGTATATTGTCCTCCAAGCGAAAAGAGGCAGACGGCAGACAGCGGGAGAAATCGCAAGGCACATACAACAGACAACTGGACGCCCGTTATCGTGTTTTACCGTAGCCAGGAGGCTGCACAAAGGTGGTCTATTTGCACGACGACCAGTACGGTGTGTGCCATTAACGCCTGCTCATCATAGACCTAGGTATCCATCAAGAATCAGTGTAAAATATATGTTGTCCCAAGTAAAGCTGTCTTCTGCAGTTCTGTAGGATTTTATCAGAATTTTATGAATCATTTTTCAAAATGATTCATAAAATTTTTTGACATTGTTCCAAGTGCCCCGATAACAATGGGGACTACCGTTGTATGTTTAGTCCAGAATCGGGTAACTTCTATGGCCAGGTTGTAACATCACAGACACTCGATCACAACACAAAACATTTATTTCTTTACACAACAACATAAACTGGAATACACTCCGCGCTACAAACTGAACTTGTTGTCTTAGCCAAAGCTCGGCATCTCCTCCTCCTTCAATATCTCTCACAACTCTCCTCATCACTCACCACACACTCAAGTCATTAAATGTCAATGTATCCTTCCGCACTTTTGTGCGTGGAAGTCGTACTTTACAACCCCTCCTCACTCCAGAGGAACTTTTTCCAGTGGTAAAAAGTTCTTGTCATTTTACAATACAATAGTCATAGTTCACATAATGAGTCATAATCCATTTACAAAGAGAAATATATGAGTTAATTTAACAATCATCTTTACGTGTTTCCCAACAATTTCTATGTAGTATATATCACAACCAAAAAAAAAATAAATAAATAAAAAAAAAATGTTTTCACTAGCAGACACATAGCATGATCAAGGTGGATCATCTAAAGTTGGAACTCTGCTCAGTCCATCTGCATTTTTGTGCATAGTTCCCGATCGATGAATTATAACAAAATCATATGCTTGTAAAGCAAGGGCCCATCTCATCAGACGAGCATTTGAACTTGCGTTGGTGCGTAACCAAACGAGAGGGTTATGATCAGTTTGTATGAGGAAATTTTGACCATCCAGGTAGCATTTCAGTTTCTGTACCGCAAATATAATGGCGGCACATTCTTTTTCACTGGTACTGTATGTCTTCTCTGCTGTCGAAAGTTTTCTGCTTAGATAGAGTACAGGATGTTCAGCGCCATCTTCTTGTTCTTGCGAGAGGACGACTCCCATTCCTTGATCTGAAGCATCAGTTTGTAGAATAAATCTACGTTCATAGTCAGGGGCATACAGAACACGAAAACTAGATAAAGATTTTTTTAGTTCCACAAAAGCTTTCTCACATTGTTCTGACCATATAATTTCCTCTTTACGATTTTTACCCTTCAAGATGTCTGTCAAGGGAGCTGCTATCGAAGAAAACATTGGAATATATCTGCTGTAATATCCCGCTAGGCCTAAGAAAGATCTTACTTGCGTCTTGTTCTTTGGCGTAGGGAAATTTTGTATGGCCTGAACCTTTCGTTCCGCTGGTTTTCGATATCCTTGTCCAACAATATGACCCAAATACAAGACGTGATCTTGAGCAAACTTACATTTGGAAGGTTTTATGGTCAAGGAAGCCCTCTGCAACCTCTGTAGCACTTCTTCAAGATGTATCAAATGATCCCCCCAGTTTTCGGAAAAAATGGCAACATCATCTAGATATGGTACGGCAAACTCTTCGCAGCCTCTCAAAAGTTCCGACATCATTTTGCTAAAGAAATAAGGTGCGTTCTTAAGGCCAAATGGCATCTTTAAGGGCCGATACGTTCCAAAAGTAGTCACAAACGCTGCCAATTGTTGAGCTCTAGCACTTAATGGAATTTGCCAGTACCCTTTTGTTAAATCTAATACTGTAATATACTTCGCTCCAGAAACCTTTTCGACTCTTTCTTCTATATTAGGCAATGGATAGAACTGGGTCCTTGTCACTTCATTCAATCGCCTGTAGTCAATACATGGGCGTGGATCTCTTCCGGGTACTTCTACCAAAATCATGGGTGATGTATAGTCTGATTCACCAACTTCTATAATCTTGTACTGCAGCATTTTATCTATCTCGGCTTTAAGAATATTTATCTGCCTGGGCGACATTCTATAAGGCTTAACTCTTACAATAGCATTACTAGCTAGCTCGATATCATGTTCGACCAAATGAGTCTTCCCTGGAATATTAGAAAACATTTTCAAGTAATGGCATAATAGTTTTTTCAGATCCTGAATTTGTTGGCCACTTAGGCGCTCTCGAAGTTTACTGTTCTCCTCGATATCAGAGAAGTTAAATATATTGGGATTTTTTTCAACTTGCGGAAATTTAATCTCTAAATCCATTTCACCATTTTCACAACCGGGCAATAAGTTCACAAATTCTGGTCGTTTATGGTATGGCTTCAGCATGTTAATGTGATGTACTTGATGCTTTACATTTTTACCTTCAAAGCTTACTACATAATTAGTCTCAGAATTTTTTTCTCAATTTTCCCTGGTCCTTTCCACTGTTCCGCTAACTTATTTGGCCTGCAGGTAACAAAAACCAATGCTAAATCTCCTTCTTGAAATTCACGTTTTACCGCATTTCTGTCATACCAATATTTTCTTTTCAATTGAGCCACTTCCATGTTTTTAATGGCAAGTTCTTGACATCTTTTCATCCTATTTATTAACTCAAATACATATTCAGTGACATAGTTTTCTTCTTCAGGATGACCCATCCATTTTTCATACAATAGTGTCATTGGCGTCCTCAAATTTTTTCCATGCACCAATTCAGCAGGCGTAAACCCTGTGCTTTCATGTGTCACAGTTCTCAAAGCAAACAGCGCTGCCGGTAACTGTTTCTCCCAATCCGGAGCAGACTCAAGACATAAAACTCTCAACATCCTTTTAATAGTTCGATGGAATCGTTCTACCGGATTATTTTAGGGTAGATAGGGTGTTTTTCAGTCACTGAGCTGGGAAAACAAAGGGATAAAGATTAATGGAGATTATCTAACCCACCTTCGTTTTGCTGATGACGTAGTCATTTTTGCAACTAGCCCATCAGAGCTGCAGAGTATGATCCAGGAACTTGCTGACAAGAGTAAAGAAGTGGGATTAAAAATGAACTTTCAGAAGACAAAAGTGATGTTCAATGCTTTTACAAGAAATGAAGATTTATCGATTGATGGAGAAAAGCTGGAGATAACAGATACGTACGTTTATCTTGGACAGCAGATATCAAGTGAGGGTCACATTGATGAAGAAATTAATCGGCGTACAAAACTTGCCTGGAGAGCTTTTGGAAGAAACAGCATAATTTTCAAGAGCAATATGCCATTATGTCTTAAAAGAAAAGTGTTTGATCAATGCATCCTTCCAGTGCTTACGTATGGTGCAGAGACGTGGACCTTAACTAAAAGAGACATACAAAGGCTGCAGACAACTCAAAGAAGCATGGAGAGGTGCATACTTGGTGTAACCAGGAGAGATAAGAAGAGGAACTCGTGGATCCGAAAAATGACAAGAGTGGAAGACATCATGATCAGAGTTAAATCCCTGAAATGGCAATGGGCTGGACATACTGCCAGAAGGACAGATCATCGATGGACAGCCGAAATTTTAGATTGGATTCCAAGGGACAGGAAAAGACCCAGAAGAAGACCACATGGGAGATGGGTGGATGAAATTCGAAAGTATGCAGGGGTGACATGGAGGAGACTGGCACAAGACAGACCGTTGTGGAGGAAACTTGGGGAGACCTTCGTCCAGCAGTGGATTGGTAATGGTTGACAATGATGATGATGATGATACAGAACTATGAGTAACTTTTATTCCAAACCGCTCCAGAAATTCTAGTGTCAAAATGCTTACAAAACTGGCTCCTTGATCAGTTTGAATTTCTTTCGGAAATCCCATGCGGCTAAAAATGTGTAGCAAAGCGTCAACTACCGACTTGGATCCTATGTCTGGTACTGGTACTGCATCTGGATATTTGGACGACAAACACATAGCTGTAATTATGTATCTATTTCCGCTTGAAGTCTCGGGCAAAGGCCCACAGGCATCAACGTTGATTTTTGTAAAAGTTTCAGGAATAATTGGAACTATTTTTAAAGGTGCTTTCTTTTGTCCCCAGCTTTTCCAGCACGTTGGCATGAATCACAAGATTTTACAAATTCTTCAATGTCTTTATAACAGTTAGGCCAATAAAAATACTTCGCTAGTCTGTCTTTGGTTTTTGTCACTCCTAAATGCCCCGAAGTTCCCTCATGACACATGTTTTTTATTTGTTCTCTATATTGTTCTGGAACAACAATAAGATCTCCCTCTTCGCCAATCTTGTTGATCTTCTTCTTCACCAACATCCCATTTCTTAGTACAGCATAACCATTTGCCTTTTTAAAATCTGTTTTCTCTATTTCTTTGAGAATTTTTTTCAATTCCAAGCTTTGCCGTTGATCTTCCATGAAACTTTTTTAATCCATTTTTACCAACTCTAACATGGCTTTATCTTCATCATGCCTCAATGGCAGAATTTCTTCTTCTAATTCATCTGATTCTTCGGAACCCACAGCCTCTCCTTCAAGGGCTTGTTTTTCTTTCTTCTCTGAATCATTCTTTACTGAATTTCTCTCTTCGTTGTTTCGTTTCTGTTTTTCTTGATACCTAGTAACCACAACATTTACTTGTTCTGAATTAAGTGGCCACTCCATATCAATTTTTTTTAACAAAGCGGCAGTCTTATTTCCAAGTAAATATCTACCTTGATCTAGCGACTTTCTAATCACTGCAGCCTTAGTTACAATATGACCTAATTCACATTCTAGTTCAACTTCTGCCAATGGTAAACAAACCTTTTGTTCATCCAGAAGATGCTGTACCCACACATGTTCTCCAGTAAACTCACCTGGCGACACATACTCTTGACAAATGATATCAACTGATGAACCTGTATCCCGGAGAATAGGCATGGTAACTCCATTTATTTTTCCTTCAAAGGTATAGATAGGGTGCCAAGAGATCCCCTTCAGTTTCCTCTCCGATTCTATTTACGCTTCCTGAGTTCTGTGATTTTAGCTTAGGACACTGAGGTCGAATGTGATCATAAGATGCACACTCGTAACATTGAATCTTCCGTCTGCGATCATACTTTTCTTCATTCTGAGATACATTCCGTTTTGACCACCCTTGTCCTACATCTGACTTAACATAATTTTTGTTATAAAATCCATTTTTCATAAAATTTCCCCGATCATAGTTATCTCTAGTTTTTTCTCACTGCCTTGCATTTTCTTTGAAGCACAAAATTCATTCGACGAATTTTTCTTGATTCCTCCTCTTACACTTTCATAATTGTCCACCATATCAGCCAAATCTGAAGGTGAGACAATATTTGACCATTTATCAATAAAATGCTCCCTTATTTCTATAGGCACTCTACGCTTCAATTGATCTGTGATCATTAATTTTTTAGCCCTTCAAAATCGCCTATTTTAAGTCCTGAAATCCATTAATTAAAATAATTTTCTAACTCGAAGGCGAAATCTCTCCAGGTCTTCTCTGATGTACGCATGTGTTGTACAAATTTCAATCTAAATTTCTCTGGACTTAACTTATATCTTTTAAGAAGTAACCTTTTAACATATTCATAGTTTTTAGCATCTTCCACATTTTCTCTGGCAATCAATTGTGATATTTCGTAGGGCAAAAGTCCTATCAAATTCGTGACCCAATCTTCCCTTTATATTTCTGCTTGTTGTGCTTGCCTTTCAAATAAAACTAAGTAAATACTTATATCACTGTCTTTTGGGTCAAATGTTTTCATCAAATGACGAAGTTCTAATCTCGGTTTTTGAGAATTTCCATTTTGCTCCAAACTACCTCCCAGCGGCTGACGTCCAGCTTCTATTTTGAGTTTTTCAAGCTCAAATTCCATTTGTCTTTCTGTTTCTCTACGCTCTTTTATACCTGCCAAAAGTTCTTTCACGAAATCCTCTTCATAACCTTCAAAGTTGACAATTTTATTTTTTAATTCCAGAATTTTGAGATTTGGCATAACTTCTATACCCAATTCTTCCGCCAACTGCAGAAGTTCTTCTTTTCGAGCTCTTCCTAAGAAAGCCATTTCAACAAGCTCAACGTGTACCCAATGTTTATTTATTATCGTATATGTGTATACGTTCACAGAAATTGTTTACAACAATATTCTACATTTACCTGTAATCTAATCTCAAACAGTTGATCTGAATGTACTATTTCTTGACAGAAATTATTTCCTTCTATTTTCGTATATGTGTATACGTTCACAGAAATTGTTTACAACAATATTCTACATTTACCTATAATCTAGGCTCAAACAGTTGATCTGAATGTACTATTTCTTCATAGAAATTATTTCCTTCTATTATCGTATATGTGTATACGTTCACAGAAATTGTTTACAACAAAATTCTACATTTACCTATACTCTAACCTCAAACAGTTGATCTGAATGTACTATTTCTTGACAGAAATTATTTCCTTCTATTTAATTCCGTGCCCGGAAACTTCTAAAAAACTTGCTTTGATATTTCATTCCTTTGGATAATTCTCTAAGAACAACAACAAAACAGTACTTACATAAACATCTAATGTGGTGTAAATCCGATACGGAACAACTAATTTCGAAAAAACAAACAACAGTCACCATCCTTTGTTCTTCCCAACACAAAGAAGGAAAAAAAAATATCCCTGTCGCGTTGGTTCTTTCGCACGCTTGAAGAACTTTCAACTCATCGATTCCCACTGTCATAAAAAACGCCGCTGAAGTTGCGCTGAGCCCGTCTCACCGGCGCCTTCACTTCCTGTCTTTCGTAGTTCGAATCTCACAGGTGCCTCCAATTCTAACTTTCGTCTGTAACATCACAGACACTCGATCACAACACAAAACATTTATTTCTTTACACAACAACATAAACTGGAATACACTCCGCGCTACAAACTGAACTTGTTGTCTTAGCCGAAGCTCGGCATCTCCTCCTCCTTCAATATCTCTCTCGCAACTCTCCTCAACACTCACCACACGCTCAAGTCATTAAATGTCAATGTATCCTTCCGCACTTTTGTGCGTGGAAGTCGTACTTTACAAGGTCTCTATATTTAGTCATTTTTTCCAGTTTTTTTCATCGACTTGGGCATCTCCAGGAATCGCTGTATCAATTATCCAGGCTTTCCGATTTTCTATTACTGTTATGTCTGGTGTATTATGTTCTAGGTGCCGATCGGTTTGAATTCGAAAATTCCACAAGATCTTGACTTGATCATTTTCTATGACTTTCTCAGCCTGATGTTCCCATGCATTTTTTGATGCTGGCATATTGTGCTTTCTGCATAATGACCAGTGAATCAATTTTGCAACCCTTTCATGTTTAGCTTTGTAATATGTCTGTGCAGTTTTGCTACATTCACGTATAAGATGAGACACAGTTTCATCTTTTTTTTGACAAAGTCGACACTTTGGATTATCACTGACTTTCTAGATTTTAGCCTACATAACATTTGTTTGCAATGCCTGTTCTTGTGCAGCAGAAATCAGACCACCTATTTCTTTCTTGATGGATCCCAATTTCAGTTATGCCCAAGTCAAGCTGTCACTTTTTCCTTCAATATTCTTTAGAAATTGTCCATGCAGTGGGTAGTTCTTCCAGCCATCTAATCTACTTTCAAACTGCTTTCTTTTGTATTCAGCATTGCTTTCTGTTGTTTTTAATATATTTTCATTATTCACTGCCTGAAGTAGCTTTTCTCTACTTCTGTTGACATAATCATTCAGGCTTCTTTTTTCTTCCCCTACTACCTGTTGTACTTGTAGTAGCCCTCTGCCTCCAATTTTCGGAGGTAAATATAATCTGCCAACATCACTTTTTGGATGGAGTGCGTGAAGCATGTTCAATAACTTTCGAGTTTTCCGATCCAATATTTCTAATTCACTTTGGGTCCAATCAATTATTCCAGCTTGGTATCTGATTACTGGAATGGCCCATGTATTTATGGCTTTGATTGTATTTCCACCATTTAGTTTTGATTTCAGTATTTTTCGTACTCTCTTGATATACTCCCTCCGAGTAAGACCTTTTATTTCTGCATGCAAGATGCTATCTGATTAAAGAATTCCAAGGTATTTATAATTTTCATTTTCTGACAATGGTTTCCTAATATTACCATTTTCCAATTCTATTATATCTATATTCTGGACTTTTCGCATTTTTCCAGTCCAAATTCCATTTGTATATCATTACTAAATATTTGCACCATTTTCAGCAATGTTTCAAGTCCAGCGGCACTTTTTGCATACAATTTAAGGTCATCCATGTACAGCAGATGGTTTATTTTTCCATGTTGGTCTGAAATATGGTAGCCCATTTTTGTTTTGTTCAAAATCATTGAAGATAAGATTAAAGAGATATTAAACAATAAAGGCGACAAAGAATCCCTTGAAATATGCCTATCTGTCGCGTATTTTCTAACTCAATAAGTATACATATATACGACGTACTTCTACTTCAGTATTCTTGTAGAATACTAAGTTGTACTATTAAATTTTCATTTTCTGACTGAAAGACTTTGGGTTCGATTCCCGGTGGCGGCCAATGAGAATTTTTTCGTGACTCACTTATAAACGTGGAAAGAGCGATGACTTCTGTTCTAAGTTGTACTACAATGGCAAGGTTTGTTTACCGCTTCGACAGCTTGAGAAAATAAAACAAAACTACATAGCAAATGTTCTATTGAGCCAAACACTGTTTTTGATGTACGCCGCTTTTTCCTTTCCCGACTTTCAAATTTAAGCCTTGGCCCTTTGTGCTGATATCCTGTACCTCAGTCCGCTTTGGCCAATTGCATTTGCAGTTAAATAATCAGTACATTCTAATCAAACATGCTATCAGTGGTCTAGGATAGAAACTTGAAAGTATCTGTGCACGTTAATGCATTGAGGTTTCACCGACGGTAAAATTTTTGGCTCTCTCTCTCTCTCTCTCTCTCTCTCTCTCTCTCTCTCTCTCTCTCTCTCTCTCTCTCTCTCACACACACACACACACACACACACACACACACACACACACACACAACGAGATTAGCATTTCGTTTATCTTACTGCAAACACATTCTGACAAAATAGAAGAGAACAGTTAGTATGGAATAGGTAAACCTAAAAAGGGGGAGGGAAAATAATGTGCTCATTGCAATAATATTGTATGTAGAGTAAATATATCTATGAAAGTCTTTCCGAAATAAGAACTCTATTTTACCGAATTTTCCTTCCTTTTTGTAAAAGCGATCTGTGTAATATTGAATTTTATTTTTCTATTTCCGAAATCAGTGTTCATTACCCCGTCATTTTTTAAATGAACTGAAATAGTTTGAAATAACAAAATGAAAAGTCAAGTCACATAGCTTTATTTTAGATTCATTCCTGATATCGAAATTCCGTACTGAAAATAAATTTGTGCAGGCTGCTGAAACGTTCCTAATTTAAAAAAAAAAAAAAAAAACAGCGAAAGATATGATGACCTACGTCATTTCATCTATTTACAATAATTATATTTTCCAGATTTTGCGTGTGTATGCAGTAAGCATTCGTGCCTATATACAAATCTTGATACAAATGATGCGAAAATTGCTCCCATTGTTTATGCTGATATACGTATATTCAAATTGTAGTAGGTAAGAAAATACATCGACTTTATCCTGTTATTCAATGAAGAGATCACAAGAATGAAAGACCAAATTTTAATTAAAGTACGGTGCAAAACAGGTGTTTAGTTTTAAACTACTGCTGTGAGCTTTGGCAATTGGACTCCTTTTGGAGGTGAGAGCGTGGCATGCTCAATACTGGAGATTCTAACCGGCTCTTTTCAACACCTTATAAAGAAAAAAAGCATGCAAAATCTGAGAAAATACACCGGCTTAATCGTCACAGTTTTGAAAAAAAAAATGTAACGGTAGTCCTGGGTTAGTCAAAAGTATTTTGCTGTATTCTGTTCATAACAACCAATAGTTCCAGGCTTGCCAAATTTTCAACCCTTGGACTGTCTTGTCACATTTCTTTGCTAAAATATCTTGCAGTGATTGAGAAGTTTTTTATGTGCATTATATGATAAGATTTTTTTTAAGAGCTTTTAAGTTTTTGACATTAATCATTTTTTACTATTTTCAGGAAACAGTGTGGAAAATTCAGACTCCTGTTTGAAGTTCTTCAAAAATACCATTAGCAAAATGACATCCGAGGTAAAAGAACTCCGAATACCACTTCCATATGGTTTCATAGCTGCAAAAGCATGGGGCCCTGATAAAGGATCACCTGTACTGGCTCTTCATGGTTGGCAAGATAATGCAGGAACTTTTGATACTCTTGCACCATTGCTTTCTCCATCACTGTACATAGTTGCTATTGACTCTGTGGGACATGGCTTATCATCACATAAGCCGCCTGGTGCGTTTTACCACTTCATGGAAATCATGGTTGATATTGAACGTGTTGTTCGATACTTGAAGTGGGAAAAATTTAGCATTATTGGTCATAGCCTGGGTGGGAGGTTGGCTTTGATATTTGGAAGCCTGTTTCCCGACAGAGTTTTGAATATAGTGCTGCTAGACGTCATTAGCCCGGCATCTAGTGATCCTGACGCATTGCCTAGTATCACTACAGATGCCGTGGATGAACTTTTGCAATTAGAATCTAAAATGAACATCCCAGCTCCGGTGTATACACCAGAAGATGCTAAAACAAGAATTATTCAAGGGATTTATGGTGAGGTAACCCCAAGAGCAGTAGAAATTCTTATGAAAAGGGGTACAAAACCTTCACCTTGTGGTAAAGGCTTGATTTTTTGTAGAGATATCAGATTGAGAGCCACACAAAGACTGCAGAACCTCAGTCATGATGAATTAAAGGCATATCTGAGTGAACTGAGATGCAATATGTTAATGATCACTGGTAAGAATTCCGTGTTGTTTAGATCCATAACTCCTGAAGTCTATGGGGAATTTCTAGACATTTATAGGAATGTGTGCGCAACATTCCAAATGGTTGAAGTTGAAGGAAACCATTTTGTTCACTTGACTGATGCTCACCTTGTTGCTCCACATGTTAACTCCTTTTTCGATGTTTTTTTAAAAGACATCTAAATTGTGAGAACTGTTGTTCCAAATATACTTAAGTGCATGTAAACATATGATGAGAAAATATATGCAGGGATGGTAACTCCTGGAATATATGATACTCTAAATCTCTCTGATTCCTGGGACAGGGCAGCAGAGAATAAATACCGTATTTTCCGGCGTCGTGGACCCATTTTTATTTTCCTGAAATAAGTCTCGAAAATTTACCGTGCTTCATGCAGACCGAAGGTTACGTTTTTCGCAAGCCTATGCTAATCACAGAGGAAGGTTATCTATGTTAAAATGTTTACTGTTAAACCTTAGTAATAACAAGACTGCCTTCGTCGTGAAACGACATGGGGAGACTTGACATATCCATCAACAAGCCTTTTAAAGAATTATGAAGAGTGGAATCATTGGATGTGGGCCACAGACCACGACCTAACCCTAACAGGTCGTTTGAAAAGGCCAACAATTGCTCAGGTGTGCGAGTGGGTCCTAAAATCATGGAATGCTGTGATGACTAAAATACACTCACGGACAATGAAATTTGCGCATCAAGAAAGAAGCATAGGATTGAACTGAAAATTTATGGACGTAATGATACAGATAATGGCGAAAACAGATATGCAGGACAATTACTAAGGGATCTGTCGCACGCAGTCCAGTCATCTTTAATAGCGCGTCGCACTGCCTCGTGAGGCGATACATGCTGCAATACGGTCCGGCATGGAGGCGAACAGACGCCTGATGTCCTGCGGCAGACTGGACCGCATGTGTTGGACTGTGTGCTCCAAATCCCGGATAGTGCGGCACGGCGAAAGCTGGCGTTTCAACTGGTCCCACACATGCCCGATAGGGGACATGTCTGGGGAGCAGGCAGGCCAGGGAAGTGTCTAGACATGACGTAGGCAGTCCTGGGCAACCCAAGCCGTGTGCGGGCGGGCATTATCCTGCTGGTATAGTGCACATGGAATCCCGACCAGGAATGGCAGCACATGGGGCCGTAGGATCTCATCCACATACCTCCCGCCCGCAATGATCCACGTGCCACTACTAGAGCTGATCGGCTATCGTAGGCAATGTCTCCCCAGACCATAATGCCTGCAGTGGGGAGGTTGGGATTATGCCGTTGACCCGGGGACCTCCACACTCGGACACGATGATCATCTGTCCCCAAAACGAAGCGACACCCATCGCTAAACACCACACGTCGCCAGTCTGTGACGTTACACGTCGCTCTGGCTTGGTACAGCTGCACACGTAGCCAGCGAGGTTCCGATGTTAATGGCAGCACACGTAAGGGGCGCTGAGATCGTAGATTCACTTCCGCGAGGCGTCGGGAAATTGCTCGTGGGCACACAGTAGCCGCTACATCTGCATGTATAGTAGACCGGGTACGCTTGGTATCTGTTCATGCGTGGCGTACGATCCGTCGATCATCTCTACCGGTGGACTGCCTGGTCCGTCCAGAGCCGCTCCGCCGTGTGGCAGTGCCGTCACGTGTCCACTGCTCCTAGCACAGTCGGAAGGTATGGTCAGAACGATCCACGTGACGGGCTATACGGCACGCCGACCACCCTGGAGTTTTCAGCCTAGGGTGGTCGGCGACTTACGAACTTTTTGAGGGCTCTCTCAAACTTCGTAAGTTGCGTAAATCGACGTCTCTGGCGTCCAGCCGGCATTCTTGTCACTCTACTCTTGCTTGCGTCGGCCGGAGCTTTTCGTTTTCATGGAGCATCAACTACGCACCGGTTTTTAAGGCTGCCGGTTCGTGCTTGCAGCGTCATCACAGTGTGTGCGGTCTAGCGCGATCGCACCAAACGTAGATCATTTGCATTCCAGCACGCACTCTAGCTATTTGTAAAGTTTCGCGGTCGTAGCATGTTTTCTTCTAGGTGCGCAGCAAATTTATTTTCCGTGAGTGTAGTAGTGAAAAAATGTGGCATCAGTAATGCGTTAGATAGCACAGAAGATAACATTCTGTTTGAAGATAGTGACACTTCGGACAGTATTGACGAACCTGATTATGACAATTATGCCAGTGATGTGGAAAACACCAGTGAATTTTCTGGATTTGAGGATATGGATGACAAATGTTTTTCCTTATATACTGAAGAGCAATTGAATTAGAGACAGCTGGCGTTATGCAAATGTGGCGCTGTGGGTGGCCCTGTGAACGGAAACGACATGGCATATGCAGCGATCCGACAATATAAGGAGTGATGCGACGGGAATCAGTAAGAGTCGGACGCAGTATGGGTAAGACGAAAGATTTAAGCGCATTTGATCGTGGGCAAATTGTCGGGGCCCGACGAATGGGTCACTCCATCTCGGAAGTCATGCAGGCACTGGGATTTTCACGAGCCACTGTGTCACGGGTGCACCGTGAGTACATCGAATCCGGTAAAACCATCCCTGCAAGGGCCAACTGCCGTGGACAACAGCGTGTGGATGAGCGGGGTCATCGTCGGCTAGCTCGCATTGTAACAGCGGATAGACAGGTCACAGTGCAAGAAATCACTCGGCAATTTAACGCTGGTGCAGAAAAACGTGTAAGCAGCCACACCATCCAGAACGATCTCCTCGCTATGGGGTACAGAAGCCACATCGTCCTACGAGGGTACCGCTGCTGTCCGCACATCACAGGGTGCAAAGATTAGCATGGGCGCGGGAATATCGCCACTGGACCCTAGATATGTGGAAAAATGTTGCCTGGACTGATGAGTCGAGATTCACGTTGGTACATGCGGATGGTAGGATATGATTACGGCGCAAACCACATGAAGCGATGGATCCTTCTTGCCAGAAGGGTACTCTTCAAGCTGGTGGGGGTGGCATTCTCGTCTGCGGACTGTTTACGTGGACTGAAAGGGGACCCCTGTTACGTGTGACACCGTCCCTCACAGGTCAACGTTACCAGGATATCCTGGACGACCATTTGCTCCCGTTTTTTCGTTTTCAACATCCCACTGGGGACTTCATCCTACAACAAGACAATCCATTGTGCCATCGCTCCCGAATTGTATCCGAATGGTCGGATAAACACTCCACCGACGTGACCTCGCTTCCTTGGCCAGCTAGGTCACCTGACCTCAATCCCATCGAGCACATCTGGGATACTACCGAGAGAGATGTTCGAGGCTCTGATCCCCCACCATCAAATCTTCGTGAACTGTGGAAGCTTGTTCATGGGTCATGGGTCGTGGATCCGTATGGCTTCCCAACGCTTCCGGTGTCTTGTCGAGTCCATGCCGAGACAAATCGCCGCCGTCATCAGGGCGAAAGGTGGTGCTACACGTTACTAGACAGGTATCTCTAATTCATTTGTTCTTTGTATCTCTAATTCATTTGTTCTTTGTATCTCTAATTCAATTGTTCTTTGTATCTCTAATTCAATTGTTCTTTGTATCTCTAATTCAATTGTTCTTCAGTGTATGTAGAGGAAAAATTTACATTGCTTTTAATCTTTATGAAAGTGTTGAGACCTTATTTTTTTGTTTATTCTTTTTTTCTAAAAATTTTGTGTTTTAGAATTGGGGTGCGTCGTTAATGCCGGGAAATACGGTAATAAGTTCGTGCATTTTTGTATAGCTGTTTATCAATATAAACTCTAAGATTTTATTCTTTGTTTCAGATTTTTTAAATAAATAAAAATTGTGCAGATAAGTAGTTTTGTTTTTAATTTAAATCAGCGTTGTCCAACTTCTGTAGAGCTGCATGCCAAGATTTTTAATAGACTTACATCTGTACAAGGTGTGTAATTTTTTAAATTATATATGATGTAAATACAAAGGCATCTTGCTTAATTTTTTTTCACCATTTAAAGCTCTTTAAATTGATATTAAAAAAGATTTAAATTTGTAAAAAACAAACTTAAACTCAATTATGATTAAAATCCAGTGAAATTCGTGTCTTGTCTATTTCGATGCTTGTCGTTTGAAAGTCAAAGTAATTTTTCAAGAGTAGAGTCATTCACACTGTTCCTTTGTTTTGTTTTTTTGCTCGGCAAACTCCTCGATAACTTTCGTTTTAAAATTGTTAGTTTCTGAAATGAACTTTTCCTCAGCAGATGAAACAGTTAAGGCATTTAACCGTTCTTGACCCCATTGCGTTACGTAAGCAAGTTTTTACCAGAGATGGAAACGGGTCACAGGTCAACGGGTCGACAATTTCTTGCAAGTCCAACGGGTCGGGTCAAGGTGTTCCTGACCCGGTTTTATTTTTGAAATGAGAACAATATATTCTAAAGAAAAATGCGCGTTGTGGAATTCTGTAGTCGATACTGGTGCCCACGATACTTGTGCCAGTGAATAATAATTTGCCAGGCAAAAAATATTGTCTCTTAAAGCAACAAAGATTTCCACCGACCGACGTCAGACACCGACATCATATCGTAAAAAGATACTTCCTTTGCGTTCTTTTACAGTGCGATTTTCCAGGGCAAGGTTGAAGCAAACTCCATTCGTCTGCTTCTCAGCTGATTCACTCTGTCAGTGCGAAGTTCACTGTATGACTAAGAGTTGCTTTTCACATCGCATCTATTACATTGAATATTCAGAGGTTTTCGACTGATGTGCTAACATCCCGTTACCATGGCATGTCATGTCGAAATTAACTCCTTATTTGTTAATATGGATGGATTTAATATTAAGGAGGTTGAGAAAGGCGTCGAGGCCAACAAATACGCGCTTGTTGAAAACCTCAAGGGGAAGAGTGAATGTTGGAAATTGTTTCGTCTCAGTAAGGAACCGGTAAATAATTCTGTGTTGTTTGGTCCTGCTTTTTGTTCAAAATGTGGAAAGTGTATAATTACAAAGAAAGATGTCGTTGGTGTAATAAAAGATTATGGAACCAAAAATCTAACGGACCATATGAAAGTATGCGCACCTCCATCAAAGCGTGGAAAGAATGAACAATGTAAAAACATTTAAAAAATACATTTGTGTAATCGTAAATAATGATTCCCATTTGTAATATACTCCATGGTCACGGTCATAGTCAGCCATTACTTCTGGATTACGCAAAGTAGTGGCACTAGAATTTAGCAAGTAACCAAATTTTATTATTAAAAAAGGATTTCAGTTATAAAATATCAAGCAGTTATTGGGATGAATATATATATTACGTTTATATGTACATATATATGAATTGAGTTTCGAATTTACAGTTCAAAGCAGATTTGTTCGGGTCAGTTACGGGTCCGGATCGGGTCGGGTCCGAAATTTCTGACCCGTTTTCAACTCTGGTTTTTACACGTTTCGAAGTAGAGTTCTAGACTGATTCTCCTGTTTTTGCACCAAGCAAATATTTGGTCGATATGATTTTGAGTCTTGAAGGTGTTTTGTTTTCTTCACCCCTTAATAAACTAAGGGTGTTCCAATAAAAAGTCCACTTTGTTCATTTTACTTACGCGAGCGAACCAGCAGCTTAACTCCACAAACGAAAATCAGCCGCTCACTTGGAATGACGCGAGAGTAAAATTGCTGCTGGTAGACAGAAAGGCGATCAGCCTCGAAAGATAGCTTTGCGCGTGCGCAGTTCAGCGCGCATCTGCTCATTCGTTACTGTTCTCTGAAGCGTTCACAAGTCAACGAGTTGACTAGAGTCGCCTCTCGCACTCACGCAGTATTCAGCTGTGGCTACGATTCAGTGCGTTCTAGTAAACGGATATGGAAGACAGTAATGTGTTACCCAGTTATTCAATTAGTGTAACATCTCAAATTTGCATTCAGAAAATCTGGGGACTGACAATTAATACCGATTTTCTTTTGGAAAGTTTCATATTAAAAGAAAAAAGCAATTTTCTCATTTTTATGCTGGGGCTTAGCCAAAGCTGTCTCGAGTACTAGCAGGCCTTAGTCCTCGATTCGTGACGTCACCACCAAAGTTATAACAAACGCTGCCGTGACTGCCATCTTAGCTAGCAGCGAAGCGATATAAAGATTCTAATTTTTCATAACATTGTTAAAAATCAAAGCGTAAACACTTCATGAGCCATGAGAGCGATGAATTCAGTGATTATTTCATATCTACAAACTAATTCAGATATAAAAGAGCTTTAACATTTTCTGTTTACATCAATGAGTTGTTGTTACGCACAAATTCACCGGTATTGCCGTACGCACCATGCATTTTTTAAAAACAAATTATATTCTATTTCATCTAAATCAGTTAAGGAAGGGAAAAAAAAGCAAAACTTTATCTGATAAGTTAATGAGCATTCCGTTCACATTAAATTGGCCATTATTGATAGGGCAATTCCATTTTCTTTCAGCAACACAATGTGCGACTGTTACATATTTTTTTTATTTCAGCATGACGTCAGAAAAGTACATTTCTAAATATTTCGTACAAAATTAGGAAACCGCACTAGAAAAAGAAAAATACAAGTAGGCTCAGTTCTGATTGAGCATTCAGTTTGGAACGTAGGACTACGACTTGCAGATCGGCGAGTTGAAATGAGCTAGTCGAGTATGGTGTCAAAACGTGTATTTAATTTGTTACAGCGAACACAGGTATATGATATGAAAAGTAGCTTACATAATTTTTACAAATAATGATGGATGCATTGCGAATACAAAGCAGAGTTCAAGATGGGTCGGGTACGGGATCAATCGGTGTGTTGAATTTTTGTTTGGCGGAGGCTGCTTTCAGGCGTTCTCCATTCTCTCTAGTTCGTTGAACTGCAGTTTTCTTTGGCTTCATACATCCCTCATCACTTGCTCTTGTCTCTCGTTTTGTTGAAGTTTTGGTGTGGGCGGATTTACAGGGAAGCCCACGAAGTCCAGGCGCAGGGTCCCGCGATGCTGGGGACCCCCAAAACAACGATTTTTTGCCTTTCTCCCAAAAAATAAATAAAAGTCATATGACAGCAGAGATAGATGAGTTTTCTGGTAGATTTACTTAGAATGTAATGGGCATTTTGTCGTTCAATTCGGTATTTCATGTAACGGGCCATCTTATCTTTAAAAAACAAAAAAATCCATTCAGTACAGTTTATGTGGCAGGCACAAGATTGTTACCGTGTGAGTATAATGGCATGGGGGAACTGCTTTTATGGGGCACGCTAATTGGTTTCGCCATTGTCCAGGCAGGTTTTTTGGGAAGTCGAAGCAAGTGACGACGACTGATAGCTTCAAAAGAAACTGTCCGTGGGATGGAATATGATGTGTGGATGCGGAAGGAGATCTCACGACGCCTTGAAGTATAAATGACAATGAAATCAGAGCCATAAACTAACCATCTGGAACATGTTAGGTGCTAGGAGGGTGGGCTGGACTGAGCCAACAATTAAGTGATGAAAGTTCCGAATTTTATCCCTAAAGAAAGGCTTTCCTTGCCACATGAAGCTTCAGCGATCCCCCCCCCCAAAAAAAAAAAACCCCTCTGGCTGAAGGAAATTACTGCCCAGCATCTGCGTAAAACGGAGCTTTCACGACCACCTTGAAGTATCCCTGTCTTGTGGACAAAGATCTCTAATCACAACAGAATGTGTAGGTATAGTGGTCGCCAAGGCGGTTTTGTTTTGTTTTATCGCAAGGGGATTTAGGCATGGACTGACCCCAGTCCATCTCACATCTTTGGTATATTGCCTCCCACAGCTATGTAAAATCAGCGCCGTTGACGGAGGAATATTGAAGTAGAACAGTGGTAACTTTTTCTTTTCTCGCTATCTCTTTTGTTCGCGGTGCCTTATGAGTTGTTTTATTTGTTTACAAGGAGTTTTCCGTGATTTCCACCACGACATTTTAATTTCATATAGTTTGCTTCATTTATCTTTTTACATAGAAATATCTTTGTTCACAGCAGTGCATTGCCTGCTTGTTTAAACCCTGGAAGGGTTTTACCATTACTAGATTTTTTTTTATTTAACAAAGTTTGGAATTTATCTTCTGGTATTGTGCGTGAAAGTGAACACTAGATAGTTTAACAATGAAGCGGCACTATGAGTCTGGCAGTCAAAAACGTAAAAAAAGTAAGATGAGACACGAAAAGGAAGTTAAGCAAAGAAACAGTTTGTTATCGTATGTGAAAAAAACTGAAGACGAGTCCAGTTATAGTGAACATTCATCGAAAACTACGAGAGATGAACTACCAATTGAAAAAGTGGACTGTTTAGTAGCAGAAGTATGTACTCCATCGGAAAAGATGAACGAGGAAACGTCTCAATTATCAGAAAATTTAGAGATTTCTGAGGCTGCTACACTGATTGCAGTATCTGAACAAGTGAACTCTGAAATGCCAATGGTACTGCTTACTAATAGCAATTTTGTTGAAATGAGGGATGGTGTCTATCCTGAAGATATTGCATTATGGCCAAAATTGATTTCATCCGATATGATCGAATATTATTTACTGAATACACCGAAAAACGTAGGAAACATGGACAATTTGAAAAAAAGAGTATGAGGAAGGAGGACGGATTAAACTCATAAGTTTCAATGAATCTCATTTTCTGAGAGTGAAGAAAAACGGAACAAAAGAAATGAGAAATTGGTTGATTTTTCTGAAACAACCAAGACAATTTACTGTTACATTTGTAAATTATTTCCTGACCATAGTAAAGAAAAACAAGCATTTGAGGACGGCTATTCAAACTGGAGAAACGTTGCTAGAGATATTGCCGACCATGAAATTTCCAAATCTCATATCAATGCTATGTACATCTTTGTAAAAAGGTGTAAAGTACGTGAAATAATTGATTCTGCATTAACTACCCAGTATGAAGAGGAGTGCTTTTACTGGAGAAAAGTATGGAAACGAGTTGCTGCCACAGTCTAACTGCTATGTTCTTTGGGATTACCTTTAAGAGGACATGACGAATCAACAACGTCCAATCGAAAAAGTAATTTTCTAACCTGTCTTGAGTATCTCAGAGAATTTGATAGTTTCCGAAAAGAACATTTGAGAGACTTTCAGTATTGTGGCTCAGGGAAAACTAACTATTGAACGCACCTAGTCTATGATGAATTCATCACTTTAATGGCGAAGCGGGTCAGAAACCAGTTCTGTGACGAAGTAAAGAATGCCAAGTACTATTCCATAATAGTTGATTCAACACCAGATGTGATCCATATAGATCAATTAACGTTAATTTTGAGATATGTGACCGACAGCGGCGAAGTTGTAGAACGATCTATTTGTTTCGTCCCACTGAAATCGCACACTTCTGAATGTCTGGAGACAACTGTTTTGAAAATCATTTTGGATTTAGGATTAGACATAAAAAATTGGCGTGAGCAGAGCTTTGATAATGCAGCTAATATGGCTGGAAAATATGCAGGTCTGCAGGCGAGACTGAACAATGCAAGCTCCCCTGCTTTATTCGTGCCATGTTCTAGATATTCGTTTAATTTGATTTGCAACGCTGCAGCTGAATCATGCAAAGGAGCTACATATTTATTTGACTTTGTTCAAAACATGTATGCCTTTTTCCGGTTTCCACACATCGGTGGAATATGCTACAAGCACGCTTGCAAGAAGAAAATATACACTTCACGGTAAAGAGGATTTGTGACACCAGATGGGCTGCACGCCCTGATGCTGTTTTATCACTGAAAACGGGGTATAATAATATAAAGAAAACATTAAAAGACATAGCTTTATCAAATTCGGAAAAACCGCTTGCAAACATTGAAGCAAAGTCCTTAGCGGAAAAGTTTGAAAAGTACGATATAGCTGTTTTTACTGTTTTGTGGAATCGCTTGCTTCAAAGAATTGATGCTGTCAGAAAATCACTGCAGAAAGTCGAAACAAATGTTCTCAGTGCTGTGAAACTGCTTGATTCACTTCAAAGTTTCGTTTCTGAAGTTCGAAATGACTATAGTTTGATATCTATGATGAGAAGCGTAAAAGAAGCAGAAAGTTATTTTTCGATGAGACGAGAGACAATGAAGTCAATTTGAAAGATAAAGACAAAGTCATCGTTGAGACCATCAGCTTTATTTGTGACACAATAACTGTGCACTTGAAGAATAGAAGCATATCTCTAAAAAAAAATTGTTGACTTATTTTGCGTGTTTTTTGATAAAAATATGGACGAAAATCTTAAAAACAAACATGTTCACACTTTACAAGTTAACTGAGTTGTACCGAGAGGACATCAACGCAATTCTTTCTGAAGATGAATTGAGATATTTCCTCCATTTTATAGACAACGAGGAAGCAGTCTGTCCGTCCCGATCACCTACCGATCTGTATAAATGTTTGCATGATTGTTTGCAGGCAACCTTTCTGAGTGTAGATACTATCCTAAAAATATTTCTAACAATACCTGTAACAAATGCTTCGGGCGAACGTTCTTTTTAAGTGTTAAAAAGAGTGAAAAATTATTTGAGGAATTCTATGACTCAAGAACATTTGACGAATTCCGCAATTTTTACAATAAAAAGTGAAAAGTGCTACTTTAAAGAATGTGACTTACGATAGCATAATAGACGATATTGCAAAGAAAAAATGTAGAAAGAAAACCATATGAATTCACTGAAGACTGAACATAACTAGAACGGAAATATAATCCAGGTAACCTGACTTTATATTCATTTACATACTTCAGAATCAATTATATCAAAATATGTAACAGTATTTTTCATTCTGTTTTTCCTCTCATCCTGTTTTCATTTTATCCCTAAATACAAGTTACGTAAAAATGCACTGCAATGAAACACATAAATAATGCAATATCATAACGAAATCTTTCTGTAAAAAAAAAGATATTTGAATGATATTCTTAGACTTTCTTATCTATGCTCTATTATTATACCAGTAGCACATATGTAATGCAGTTAATAAAACATTAATCTACTTCCTCTTATTTATATTCATAGCAAGCAAAAATATGTAAAAGGAAACTTCAACGCCAAATACAAGTATTCGAAACATACGTACAATGAAATGTCATAATCAATATTGTTGAAAAATATGGATCTGCATATAATTCTCCTTTCTTCTTTCTTATGGTAATAGCCTATAACTGTATTATAGTTGCAGTTGATAAAATGCTGCACATATTCATTTACTTCCAGTTACTTATAAACCAGATTAAGGTAACAAATAAAGAAGGGGGGTATACATAGCAAAAAAGTTATTTTACTCTGTAACAGCAATATATTTGCGGTTGATAAAATGCTACACGTATTCGTTTACTTTCATTGACTAAAAATCCAGATGAAGGAAAAAAAAGTGAACATTGGGAGGGGGGGGGGTAAATATATACGACAGAAAAATATTATTTTTTAAGTATGGTAGTCAAAGTCAGAGGGGCCTCGAAACCAATGCTGTGCGCAGGGCCCCGATGACTTTAAATCCGCCCGTGGTGCATGCAAATAAATACATGTAGCTACGGAAGTATATATTGCATTCTTACGGTGTAGAAAGCTAAATTATTTGTATGCAACCATATCCAGTAACGATCATTAAAGTCACATAGTTATTAACCTTAACCATTTAAATAGAATCTATACCGAATTCGTTTCTTGCGCCAAAATGTATGTTAAAACCCTTTAAGCGGCCGTTGTTTCTGAATCAAATGGTGCCCAAACTTTTCTAAGCTTCCCAAACAGAAATTGTTCAAATAGCGACTGGATTCTACGAAAGCTACGAAAAAGCAATACATTTACCCCTATCACCACAACAGTACCGAACATAAATATGTCTCTAGTTGCTTATATAGTCCACTGTCCTCTACTCCATGCATCTAGACATGATTGGGAAGGGCTTGTTCCCCTGACAAGGACAACGTGCTACTGAGTAGAAAGAAGTGCCTCAAACATCTCTTTCTTTTCTTAGGTTAGTCAACATTGTTATAGCGCTTTTAGCAGATAAACAATTGAAAAGGATTAGTGAGAGTCATCCTCTAAATGACCACTTTGAAAAAAAAATGGTCATTTTGTTGTGGTCGTTTAGTGTCAATAGTTCCCCTAAATGACCACTTTTCGAAGCTAAGGGAATGCATCGCTCTCTGAGAAGCACGTTCACTCATTTGAGACGCGTTCGACACACTTTTTACACAGCGAAAATATTTGTTCGAGCTGATTGCAGGCAATTTTGCTAAACCCGAGTTATTTCGTTCCAGCCGGTTAAAGGGTTAATGTTCATGAATCGGTCACCGCATCATGTTAATCCGGACTGGTTGATTGATACCTTTGTATTATGTATTTCTGTTCCAAAAAGTACTTAAAAATTTAAACCTATAGGGTTCTAAGCACTTTTCCAGACACTCTTCCTGATTTCCTGACTCCCGTCCCCCGCCGCACACACACATCGCGAAAAACACAACTTCCCTCTTGTCCGAAATACTGAAAAAATTATTGTGCTTAGTAGTGCTGAAATAAATCGGGAGGGGGGGGGGCGTTGTGTTAGTTACACCACTGTATCCCACTTTTTAAAGGAAATTTTAAAGTTTAAAATTAGTACTGTGTTTGCTAGAAATGGTACCGTATTGTATGATTTTTAAAAAGTATGCATAAGCAGTGGTAATTCTGAATCTTAAACTTCATCTTTTTCCATTCGTTAAAATTTCTACTTGCTGTACCAATCAACGACAAGCAATTTTTTTTTTTTTGCTTTTAAATCATAATCAAAGTTGAGGACTGGTGGAACCTGTGCTTTCGGTGTAAACAACTGTACAAGCCAGGAAAGACGGTATCATGGTATCATTGGTTTTTTTCTTTCGTTCCTTCCTACAATGCTGAACTTATTTTTTTTTTTTTTGATTGGAGGTTTAACGACCACCGTGAGCAACTCAATGGGCTATAAGTAGTCGCCCGTCCCAAATTTAGGGTCACTGTTTCCAGGGAAGGGAGAGAGCCAGTGCCGTAAGACAAACACAACATCCATGCCTGACCGGGATTCGAACCCGGACCCCTTACGGACGAATGATCAGAGGCCAGCGCCTTAGACCACTGCGCCACCGGGACGGTGTGCTGAACTTAAAGTACTGTATTAGTGGGTTGTCCATAAAAGAAACCGAGAGGCGTTTAAACATACCCAAGTCAACTGTTTTGGATGTACTGAATACAGTGGCGGCCCGGGACCGAAGTTGCTGGGGAGGCAAACTACTTTTCAACCTGGATTCAAATAAATTTATTCAATTTAATGCCATTTTTTTCACATAATTTTTTTTATTTACTTTCTCATGTGCGAAGTATAAAATAAGTAACGTGACCCGTGAAAAGATTTATAAATATTTTACCGGAGAAGCACGTTTTACATGACTTTGAGACCAACACAAAACCTGTTTATTTAAATAAGATTCCAGCCCTTCGCCTAAATATGTTTTTTTCTCAGTCTGAATTGCCCTCTTGGACTATTTGGGAACTGTTAAGCCAGTTTGAATATGAAATATATTGCATCGAAACAGTTTTTTATTAAAGAGATCAACAGAAGATAAAAAGCAAGACTGAACTATACATCTTTTTCATCTCAAATGAAATTCTATATACACCTCTACCTTCACTGACGCCAAAAGAAAAAAAACTCTTGAAAACTTCTGCACACAGCATTTACCTACACAGCAAGAGAGAAAGTGTCTTGTATATGAGGTTTATCTTTCGTTCTTTCTGTTTGGCGAAGTGATTTATTATATGGTCATACCATGTCTGTTCTGCTTCGATCCTCTTCACAAGCGCCTTCTCGTTGGACAGAACTGATAAACTTTACAACCTTTCTTGCCCAATGGAGTTTCTCTTGTAGTTTTTTTATCCTCTTCAGGCACGAGAAACTGCGTTCCACAGAGGCCGATCTTGCAGGAATTGTTACTACGAGGGAAAGAAGTCCAAACAACTCTGGCAGTGCCTGTGCTAGATTGTTACTGTATTTGGCAGACAGAAGTTCTGTTGTACTTTTGGCATTGTTCCACATATCTTTCTGAATACAGAACCAGCTCACTACGCAGTTTGGTGCTGTCAAAATATTTTTCATAAGTTTGAAGCAGAGTTTTAAAACAATGTTCAGGAAAAATTCTAGAATGAGCTTCGAAGCAGTGTGCATCGACCAGCTGAAGAAATTTTAATTTCTCAATGTCAGAAAACCGGCATTTTAACTGAGTTGTAACATTGTCTATTACCTCATAATACAGTCTTCTGTATTGCACAGTGGATGGAATATCATTGCTTCCTTTAAATCTTTCATTTGGAGAACCAACTTTACTGTACACGTTATGATAGAGATCATCAAACTGTCTCTGATCTCGAAAGTACAACAATTTTTCACATAAGCCAGTAATTCGTTTGTTACAGAATGTAACATCGTAACTATTTGATTGCAGTACAGAGAAAGTAACCTCAGTTAAATCAAATATTTTTTTATATGAGAAGAAAAGAAAAACGAAATTAAAATCTTGAAACCACCGTTTTAGTCCTGCTGCTTCGTGAATTGTTTCATCATCATAGTTGGAATCATCCTCAATTTTTTCAAATACTTCAATTAGCAGCAACCTGTGGTGAGGTAGACACTGAACGTGATTTGAAGTTTCACCTGATCTGTGATACACGAGGTGGTCTGGGTCCACCAACAGGTTCTAGTAAATGAACACGCTTATTGATTTGGAAAAGAATGCACAAATTGCATTTAAATTTGCTAAAAATTACGTGATTCTTTCAACACTGACGCTGCTTTGCTCAAAACTAAGTTCAGCCTGTGTGCGTAGCAATGGACAAATAATGCTTGAGGGCATCACACTTCACTTTTGCTTGCAATCCATTCAGCTCTGATGCCATCCCTGCTGCACCATCATATGTCTGTGCAACTAGTTTTTCTTTGTAGCTAAATCTTTCCAGTCACGATCCAGTAATTCTTTAAGCGAAGTAGCACACCAATCAGAACTTAGGTCAAAAATCCCCAGAATCTTTCTACTGGTACTCCATCTTTCACGAATCGAACTATAATTGACACTTGTGCATGGGAGCTAATGTCTGTCGCTTCATCAATCTGCCAAGAAAAAAAAAACTGGGCATTTTCAATATCTGCATTGATTTCATTCTTAACTATATGAGCAACTGATTCGATTAAATCATTCTGTATTGTTTTTGAAGTTCCTGAAAATGTTGTACTATTCTCCATAAACACTCTCAATGTTTCGTCACTCTTGGAGAGTAAATCAATCATGTCGAGGTAATTTCCCTTATTTTCAGAGACTTTGCACTCATCGTGTCCACGAAATGGGAGCTCTTGCCGGGCCAGTAGTGTTGTAATATCAATCAACTTCTTCATTACATCACGATTCTTTTTTACTTTTTCATTATGACGTAAGTCACTTGTTCTATTCGCTTCGTTGAGAGAGTAGTTTATCCTTGTTTTGCCCAGCAACTCTAATTTAACAACTGCCAGAATGTGATCTTTACACTTTTTTGTGCCTGTCCAAAGCACGTGGTGTAAGTTTTTCAAATAATTGAAGCCTTTCTCTTGCCAGACTTCATTGCCACTCACAGGAAACAGCAAACATGGCCAACAATATAGTTTGTTCGTTGATCCACTACTACTTAGCCATTGTTCTTTTCTGTACCAGTCAATATTAAAACCTCTGAAGTTTTGCCCTTTGAAGTCATCTTTTTCATTTCAGGTGTAGGCCTACCATCATTTTTAATTTGATTTTTGTCTTCAAAATCTCTCCTACTGAAAGACTTTTCCAGTAAGCTCTCCACCATATTAGATATGTTTGATGCAGAAGCCATGGTCTGACAAACAACTCTTCATAAAACATAAATAAAATTAGTTACACAAACATTAGTGTGGAAAAAAAGCAACTAGGAAGAAGGCGCTATGTAATGCCGCTCGAAACTGTCAGGACGAGGAGTTAACACAGTGGAGCTGCCTGCAGGGAAACAGCCGTTCCAGTGAGGCAAGATAACATCTGCCTCACAGGAAGTCCACGGTGCGCTTGCGCTCTTTGTGTTCGCCGTTCCACCGCCCACCCTTCGGATCTACTGATTCAGTGGAAATAAACAGGCTTGGCGCAAAATCTACGAGAGGCATTTCGCTTCATGCCTCACGGACAGAGATCACAAGCTAAGGACATTTTGTAACTACGCGCTACCGATTGTTTTCCAAAAGCGGTGACATTTAATTCAAAGGAGTTAACTAGCATAAACTTTTGCTCTCCTATATCCAAAAGTACTGAATGAACAAAACGAATAATTCTAACTAAGAGTCTTGAAATTCTGAGGAGGCAGTGCCTCCCTTGCCTCCTCCCAAAAGCCGCCACTGACTGAATAAGTGGAAGACACATGGCGTGCCTGAAGCAGCAAAACGTACCGGCAGACCAAAGAAAAACAGTGATAGAGGACGTCGGAGCTTCAAGAGAGTCGTTACAGCTAATCGACGGAGTACTGCACAAGACCTCAGTGTAGAGGTGAGTAAAAATGCTAGAACCTCGGTATATGCACGTACCATTCGCAGAGAACTTCCTTCCATGTGTTACTATGGTCGTGCTGATGCTCATAAGCCTTTCATCTCCACTCGGAATTCTACTCGTCGTTTAGCATGGTGTGAAAAACATTTATCGTGGACCGTAGATCAATGAAAACGGGTTCTAGGGACTGATGAATCCAGATACACGATCCATCAGTCTGATGGTCGTGTACGGGTATGGCGGCAGCCAAGGGAACGCTATTTACCACAGTGTACTGTTCCTACGGTCAAGTTTGGAGCTGGCAGTGTACTCGTGCGGGGGTGTTTTTCGTGGTATGGTCTCTGCCCATTATTTATCGTGGACAAATCTATTAACCAGCACGTCTACCTCGATGTTCTGGACAATTATACCTTACCAACTCTGTGGCAATACTATGCGAGCCTTGTTGGTACTAGCAGCATAATGCACCGAGCCATAAAGCAAGGACTGTTACGGCGTGTAATTCCGTATCGTGTGTGGACTGGCCAGCACAGAGCCCTGATATTCATCCCATAGAACACCTATGGGATGAATTAGAGCGCCGCATAAGAAGTTTGGAACCAAGGCATACTACCAAGCAACACTTATTGGCAGCATTGTGTACTGAATGGAAGCGCATACCTATCGCTGTGTTCCAAAACCTTGTCGAAAGCATGTCTCGAAGGGTCAGTGTATGCATTAAGGCCAAAGGTGGACCAACACCATTCTAATGTATGTCAATAAATGCTATGTTGTGTTTCTCTTCTAGGTGCACAGTGACTTTTGTCAATATAGTGTATATCGTTTTAAATTTGTGCTAAATCTCCCTTCAAGGGATGTGTGTGTCTGGAACGGAGGACGCCTTCCCCCTGGCTACGCCTATGTGCGCAGGTAGCTTTTCGTAAACAGGCAACTTCTTCAGCCTGTCGCGGTCTCCTCTGAGGAACAGGAAATGCCGTAATTAAGCCTGCCACGTACTTATTCTGCTCATCATGTGATTTAAGCTCGTTGAAATTACGCAATATTTCAGCTCTTTCGTCTTCAGTCATCAAATCGAAACATTTCAAGCGCGAGCAGTGGCAAGCTTTCCCCATTTCTTCATCTCAAGTTCATTTCACACGTTGTGTTTGAACCCTTTATACGTGGTGATTACTTCGTACACATTCAACAGAAAAAGGTTCTGCTGTATAATGCTGTTGCTCACGTTATGTTAAACTTAAGCTTTTTTAATGACCTATCGACCCCCATTTCGCGCGAACTTAAATTTTAATTTCTTACCAACATCTGAAATACGGCCAGTCTTTTAGCAGTCTTTTGAAAAAAAAAATGTGCTTATGTTACCGGTTTGTCCGTCCATCCGTCTGTCTGTGGACACCATATCCATATCTCTGCAACCATTAGTCCGATTTGAAAATTTTTTTTTGCATTGGGTAGCTTGAAATGTACGAATGATGATCATTCATTTCGTTTCTTTTTTCTTTTTTTTTTTTGCGATGCACAATTTCGCCGCTAGAGCGCGTAAATGCAGATGATACCGAATTCAAAATACATTTTATTTCGTAACTTCTTTCTTCGGTCAGATACTTCTGTTTTCCATACCGGTTCCATTGATTTTGAATACCTCGGATAAATTTCATTCGCGTCAGAACGGATTCAAAAGACTTGCTCATTACAATCGAAAATTGCCGCCCCGGCGGCGCAGTGGTCTAAGGCGTTGGCCTCTGATCATTCGTCCGTAAGGGGTCCGGGTTCGAATCCTGGTCAGGCATGGATGTTGTGTTTGTCTTACGGCACTGGCTCTCTCCCTTCCCTGGAACCAGTGACTCTAAATTAGGGACGGGCGACTGCTTATAGCCCATTGAGTTGCTCATGGTGGTCGTTAAACCTCCAATAAAAAAAAAACAATCGAAAATTCGGCGTCTTCCCTGTTTCATTTTCTTCGTTCCGCAATTTGAACGTCTTCGTCTGAAGTTGTTGACATTGTCGAACCATATTAATAATTTCCGTATTCATGAGATAGCAAATTAAATTTCATCACTTTGTGGTCCCTACTTTTATATATTCAACAATTTGTGTGCGAACCAAACACCTAAATTAAAAATAAAATAAAAATAAAAACATCAAAGTTGTTTTTGGACTACACATGGTGACTTTAAAAACATTACCAGAAATTAAAATTTTTTTTTATATATGCACGCGTGTAAAAATTTAAAAAGTCGTTAATTTGTCAGTTACTCCACTTCGCAATAAAAATCAAACATTAAAGCATGCATCGGGGGAAAATCTATTTATAAGAATTTATTTTAGAGGGATCCTGATTATTTCCTGTACAAAAATATTTGCAATGCTAAAATATTCACTACGCAGGTACCTTTTTATTATTTTGTGACGAAGTCTTCATAAGAGTCACAATTCAATCGCAATTCCTTTCCCCGAAAAAGGAAATCGTAGATTTTAAAACTTTTTTCTTTCTTTTCTCTCTCTCTCTCTCTCTCTCTCTATATATATATATATATATTCTCTCTCTCTCTCTCTCTCTCTCTCTCTATATATATATATATATATATTCTCTCTCTCTCTCTCTCTCTCTCTCTCTCTCTCTATATATATATATATATTCTCTCTCTCTCTATACATATATTCTCTCTCTTCTCTCTCTCTCTCTCTTTCTCTCTCTCTCTCTCTCTCTCTCTCTCTCTCTCTCTATATATATATATATATACATATATTCTCTCTCTCTGAACTTTCAATCCATATTATAGTCTTTTACTTAAGCTTAAAGCAAATACTTCTTTGAGATAATCATTTTGTCTTTATGAAAGTTTTCGTGTGTGTTTTTTACGGACGACATTTTTCAGATAACGACTTTACTAAAATATGAGATTTATTTTCTATAAGTGCCCGCAATGAAATTTCCCTCCGAGCCTCAATATGACATTTCACCCCGGGTCCCGCAAAAGTTCCACCCGGCCCTGCAACTATTCAATATATGTGGTACGTCCACCAAGTTAATTTCTTCAAAATCCACATTAATTACACTGGAAAAAAAATATAATACAGCACTGAGTGATAAACACCTTGTAAACATATTAGGTTGGTGCATACACTGAAGAGCAATTGAATTAGAGATACCTGTCTAGTAACGTGTAGCACCACCTTTCGCTCTGATGACGGCGGCGATCGTCTCGGCATGGACTCGCCTAGACACCGGAAGCGTTGGGAAGCCATACGGATCCACTACCCCTGAACAAGCTCCCACAGTTCACGAAGATTTGATGGAGGGGGGTCAGAGCCTCGAACATCTCTCTCGATGGCATCCCAGATGTGCTCGATGGGATTGAGGTCAGGTGACCTAGCTGGCCAAGGAAGCGAGGTCACGTCGGTGGAGTGTTCATCCGACCATTCGGATACAATTCGGGAGCGATAGCACGGTGCATTGTCTTGTTGTAGGATGAGGTCCCCAGTGGGATGTTGAAGACGCACAAACGGGAGCAAATGGTCGTCCAGGATATTCCGGTAACGTTGACCTGTGAGGGACGATGTCCCACGTACCAGGGGTCCCATTTCAGTCCACGTAAACAGTCCCCAGACGAGAATGCCACCCCCACCAGCTTGAAGAGTACCCTGCTGGCAAGAAGGATCCATCGCTTCATGTAGTTTGCGCCGTAATCGTATCCTACCATCCGCATGTACCAACGTGAATCTCGACTCATCAGTCCAGGCAACATTTTCCCACATGTCTAGGGTCCAGTGGCGATGTTTCCGCGCCCATGCTAATCTTTGCATCCTGTGATGTGCGGTCAGCAGCAGTACCCTCGTGGGACGATGGCTTCTGTACCCCATAGCCAGGAGATGATTCTGGATGGTGTGGCTGCTTACACGTTTTTGTGCACCAGCGTTAAATTGCCGAGTGATTTCTTGCACTGTGACCCGTCTATCCGCTGTTACAATGCGAGCTAGCCGACGATGACCCCGCTCATCCACACGCTGTTGTCCACGGCAGTTGGCCCTTGCAGGGATGGTTTTACCGGATTCGATGTATTCACGGTGCACCCGTGACACAGTGGCTCGTGAAAATCCCAGTGCCTGCACGACTTCCGAGATGGAGTGACCCATTCGTCGGGCACAACAATTTGCCCACGATCAAATGCGCTTAGATCCTTCGTTTTACCCATACTGCGTCCGACTCTTACTGATTCCAGTCGCATCACTCCTTATATTGTTGGATACATTATATCGTTTCCGTTTACAGGGCCGCCCACAGCGCCACATTTGCATAACGCCAGCTGTCTCTAATTCAATTGCTCTTCAGTGTATGACACCTACAAACCCTCTTAAAATAGGAAGCAGTTACCCTAGTCAAAGTAATTCCACTCTCCATCGATACACTTCTGCCAATGGTTTATGAGGCTGTGGATTCCACACCAATAAAACTTCGGAGTCTATGAGGCTAAGAATGTGGCGATGGCTTCATACACAGCTTAGTCGTTTGGCAAGGTCTTCTCCGCTGCAAAATGGTCCTGATGCTCGAAGAGGTGATAATCCGTGGGAGCAAGTGGCTGTGAAATATCCTTAATATAGCAGTTTTTAGAAAGTGAATTTACTGGATGGTTGAGACAGAATTTCAGATACAAATTTATGCAACAACACACTTTTACACCACGAAGCCTTTCTGTTGCTATGTCCCCCTTTTAACATTTCCTATACTTTCCAATGTCTGCCATCAATACTTTCACACTTCATTCAGTTAATTTCCTTTACAACTGCTCTGCTGTGTGAAATAACCTTCAGCTTTCACAACTCTTTTGCATTTGTGTGCTCTACTGATAGGAAGACATGCAACCCATTTCACTTCCGATTTATACAGAGTGACCTAAACAAAAAGGTCAATTCTTATTTTAAAATCCTGTGGTCTAAGCAGTTCTGGAACTCACTTATTTTGCTGTGGTATGTCTGAACAATGGAGTTTGCATAACCACATCTGCTATACAAATTTGAAAGGTTTTGCATTTCTATATTACGCCTGTCTGGATGAAATAAGCTCTTTTAATTTACTTGCATGCTTCTTTGAAGCAATGAAGTATTTTTCAATGAGCGTATTAAAGTGACCAGTAATGTAAATAGAGTGATAGGAAAACTACTACTACTACTACTACTACACACACACACACACACACACACACACACACACACACACACACACACACACACACACACACACACACACACACACACACGTAACCACAGGCTTCTGACAATTCGTTTACCATGGGCCTGGGTCTGGGTTCCGATCCCGGTGAGGCTTGGATAATATGTTTGTTGTGTTACAGCACTGGCACTTTCTCATCCCTGGAATCAGTGGGCCTAAATTAGGGGTGGCGACAGCTTATACACTGAGTGGCCACTTTATTATGATTACCTGACAGTTTTAAGCAAATGAGCTATGGCTGCACGCTGTTGCCGCCAGAGGGCGAGGCTAGTATAAAAAGGGAAAGCTTAGTGCTTGCGACAGTAGTAGAAGTGATTTTTGGGTGACGAGATGGGTAAAAAAGGCGATTTGACGGACTTTCAACGTGGGATGATTGTAGGAGCTCGGAGCCATGGAGCGAGTATCACCAAAACCTCCGCATTCGTGAAATGTTCCAGAGCAGCTGTTGTTAAAGTGTTTAAAGACTGGACTGTCAGCCAAAAAACTGGGTCTCTACGTGCAACGTGTGGTCGTCATCGACTAGTGACTGCTCGGGCGGAACGGAGAGTGTCCAGACTGGTAACAGACAACAGAGTGGCAACAGTGCAACAAAGTACAGACCATCTTAATCAAGGATCCCTCAAATGATCTCTGCACGCAATCGTCGCCGTACACTGCATCGGATGGGATATGACAGCCGAAGGCCTGTTCGAAAACCTTTGCTGTCTGCAGCTAACAAGAGAAAACGTCTCCAGTTCGCACAGGAACACAAGGATTGGACAGTCGATAATTGGAAACAAATTATGTGGTCCGATGAATCACGTTTTCAGTTGCATCATGCCGATGGCCGAGTGAGAATTTGGCGGAAACAGTACGAAAGCATGGACCCCAAATGCATTGGTACAACCCTTCAAGCTGGTGGAGGCAACGTTATGGTTTGGGGAATGATTTCCTGACATGCTTTGGGCTCTTTAATTCGTGTTGATCAACGTCTGACTGGCAAATCATATCTAAACATCGTTGCGAACCAAGTGCATCCTCTCATGTGGATGGTTTATCCCAATGGCGATGGCTACTTTCAACAAGATAATGGGCCCTGCTATAGTGCTCGTATTGTACAGAATTGGTTTCAGGAACATGCCGGTGAGTTTACTTTGCTTAGGTGGCCCCCACAATCTCCAGATCTCAACCCCATTGAGAATTTGTGGGATGAAGTTGAACGGACCATCAGACAGCTGGACCCACAACCCTGCAATCTCACACTCCTGGAAAGTGCTATTCATCAAGCATGGTCTCAGATTCCACAAACCACCTATCAACATCTCGTGGAGTCCATGCCACGAAGAATCGATGCAGTATTAAAGGCAAAAGGTGGCCCAACGAAGTACTGAGGGGGTGGTCATAATAAAGTGACTACTCAGTGTATAACTCACTGAGTTGGTAACGGCACTCAATTTTTTTCTTTAAGAGCTGAAATTCTTAATAGAAAATAGTATTCTCTCTTTTTTAATAGAAAAAATGCCTTCTCTCTTTTTTTTTCTGTCTCATGTTATATATTTGTAATTGTTCTACTAGCGAAATAATGAATTTTTAAAACAAAACGTTTAAAGTTGAAATTTTTAACAGAATTTAACGTTATTTGAATACCATTTTTCATTTGTTTTTTGTTTATTTATTTTTTATTTGGACGTTTACCGACCACCGTGAGCAACTGGATGGACTATAAGCAGTCACCAGTCCCTAATTGAAGGCTACTAGTTCTAGGAAAGGTAGAGAGTTGTGCATTAGACAAACACAACATTCATGGCTCACAGGGATTCGACCCGGACACTTCCCGTACCAATGGTCAGAAGGCAGCGCTTAGACCACAACGCACAGATGCGACTAATTATTTTTTTACCACACTTCTGGTGAGGACCAGAAGGATGTGAATCACTTTATTTAACTAACAATATTGTATGATTAGAAACACCCTTTCAAGTGTAAAATCTTTCAGAGCAAATATAATTATAACCTTTGCAAATGTAGCAACTCTAACACGAATAATTTAAAACTAAATCCTTTAAAACCAGAGGCGTACTGAGAGCCTCCTCAACCCCAGAAGTGCGGGGGGTAGGGGGTCATAGTTAAAAGGGCCTCTAGCCGAGCAGAAATATTTTGCAAAATTTTTTGTGGAAACTTCGTATGAAACTGGTTAAAGAAATAGCCAAGAATTAAGGCAGCTTTGAATGAGTTTTAAGAAAGAAAGCATTTTCTTTTTCTCAGTAAATACGTAAAATCTTTAGAAATCATTTCGTTGCTTTTGTTCATAAAAACTGGATGATTGAATAAGTGGATTTTTATACCAATGAGGATAAGGTGTTATGTATTACAGTTGTTTGCACATAACTATGCATCCCTTGAATATAATGAACTGAAAGGTGTTCTTCGCAGGAACGAAAAATCAGAGATTTGCGTCATTTTTTTTATAACAGAGTCAAAAGATTTTTTTACAACGTGCAAAACATTGTGGAATTATGTTAAATGTGTTTTTTATATTCCAGAGAAAATAATTTAAGTACTTTTTACGTTTTTTGTGCTATAGTTCTTAATCGTTATTTAGTTATTTGCTTACTTATGTTGTGGCATTTTGTATAAATCGGAAAAGTCATTAGACACTCTCACACGGCATTTGCATGTTTTGTGTGAGACATTTCAAAACTCAGGTCTTTGTTCTTCAAAATAATAAATTCTGCATGCTATGATTGATACTAAAACGTAAGTATTTTGTAGTAATTTGTATCAGAAGCCAGGGCAATCATTTTAATTATAAGGAACACATTTATGCTTCACGCAATAAAGTGAAAAAAAAAATTGATTTTACGAAAAGTACTTGTGGGTTCCTAGAATTTGATTTATTAAAACAGCCGTAAAGCCTAGTTATTAATATGGAAGTTAATTTTTTGAGTAACTAAAAGCTAATGGATTTTCGCAAAGGGGCCTCGAAAATGTTTTTTGCCCGGGAGCCTCGAGTTTTTCCGGTACGCCACTGTTTAAAACGTATTTATAAACAGTACTTTTCTCAAAACATTATCACACTTGTTGTTTTCATTTGTCTATGCAGTGAAACGCAGTATATGGTGTTAAATTAACATTTATTTTTTCAAAAAATATGCCACAAATAAATCTTTATAAACATATTTCATCGAAATTTTTCAGAAAGCGATTTCTTTTTCTTTTCGTACAGGGGTTTGGAGATACATCTGTATTTGCATCTGAACTGTTCTGCCTTGGAGGTTGTGTCCTCCCGCAGCACATTTTGCCATTGTATTAGTTATAATTTTTTGAATGCTCCTTTTTGGTGCTTCGTTGTATACCTACAGCTTATTATATATTTTTTGATGTAAATCCCTTTGCAAATAAAGAAATACCATTTCTGAGCTTTGTAAGAAAATAGCTAAATAAAGGAAGCTAAATAACGTTTCTATAAAGCACTATACAGCTTACATCACGAAAGACTTAAACTTGACGCAGTAACTTGGTTTTACTGTAAAACTACACTTAAGGCTCATAGAATTACTTTAAATTGAACCTTAAGTTGATGTTACATTAGCTTTACTGTGGAACTAACGGGGTTAAAGCGTGCTAGGCAGACCGGCAGCGCCGCCCCGGTGCCGCAGTGGTCTAAGGCGTTGGCCACTGATCATTCGTCCGTAAGGGGTCCGGGTTCGAATCCCGGTCAGGCATGGATGCTGTGTTTGTCTTACGGCACTGGCTCTCTCCCTTCCTTGGAACCAGCGACCTTAAATTAGGGACGGGCGACTGCTTATAGCCCATTGAGTTGCTCACGGTGGTCGTTAAACCTCCAATCAAAAAAAAAAAAAAAAGACCGGCAGCAAGCTTTTCTTATCTGCGGGGGCGAGACTTGAAATTCAACCTTTCGAGTTGAGTTCAAAATTACGCCCCTTCGAAGTCAAAACTACGCCCCTTCGAGTTCCACTCAAATAATACGTGATTTTTATTTTTTCACACACTGCCGTTACAAGAAAGTATTCAAAAATCGCATTTTAGGTTTTTGATATAATTTTATTAAAAATGTAAAAACTGGGTAAATACCCAAGAACTATAGGTTGTAAATACCAAGTAGAGTATAAACGTTATGTGAACGCCGACAACACAACACAACACTCCACAGAAATACAGAACGAATGAGTATCGTATAGTGATCATAAGAATAGGAAGAAGCTTTAGGGGTAGGGCTTAGAAAAAATTCCGTTCAAGGTTAAACACTCGGAGAACTTTCTGCGACAGACCACAAATGATTAATCAGCTCTTGATCCCAACATTTTCGGAAAGTTCATGGAGGTTAGACATATCAGCATATTATTTTCTATGCCTCCATTCGCTGTTTCGGAAAATTCCTTTAATGGATATGAGATGTTCACACCTCATTGTGTATATTACTTTTTACCCTGGTTAACTGCATGGAATACTATATGAAACTAACCAAAATCTTTAAAAAAGAAAATAATGAAGGGTGTAACTTTCTTTTTTAGTTACAATTTCTATTTTTTACAGTACAAAAAGCATGAATTCACATCCCTGGAATGACTTTCTGGCAGCGCAACCGCCCTCCCTATCCTCCCGGTTACTACGGCGCTGGTGTTAGGTATATCGTACTGTAACTTTGGCTGACCAGGGTATCTGAAATCGTAATAGCTAAAAAGTCCTTAATTAGACTAAAAGTCTTTAACACGACTGTTTGTTATCAACAAGCTAAGTCCACTTCAATATACACTGCTGTTTGTCAAAACGCGGACACCAAGAAGGAACCTTGCGATTCGAATGAAATTTATACCACACATTACTGATATGACTGTACCTAAGTGATTTAATTTTCAGAACAATACAATGTTTACCTGCAAAAATTAGTATCTTGTGAAGCATCCGCGAGCTGCAATAAGAGCTTCTAGGCGGCGTGGCATGAATCGAAAAGCCGCTGGATGATGTCCTGAGTAATTGCTTGGCAGGCGGCATGTATGCGAGTCCACAAATCATTGGTATTTCCGCTGGAGGACTTTGATGGGCCAGTTGCTGAGTGACCATATTCCAGACATGTTCAATAGTCGACATGTCTGGCGAACGTACAGGCCAGGAAAGAAGCGGTATCTGCTGTGCTGCGATGAGGGCTTAAATATTCCTGGCTACATGTGATAGGGCATTGTCCTGCTGGGATATAGCGCCAGGAGTGATCTGAAGGAAGGATATGACTTCTCTTGTACAAATTTCCTGATGTTGCGGTCGCTGTTGCGATTGCCCTCAAGTCGTAGGAGCCGAGATCGCGAATGGTACCCAATGGCACCCTACATCATCACACTTGGCGTTCGGCCCATATAACGCTTGTCAATACATGCTGGAAGAAGGCGCTCACCACAATACCGTCTAACGCGTATGGGGCCATCATGGTAGTCCAAGTTGAATCGGGACTCGTCCGAAAACACGACATGATGCCAATCAGCACGCCATTGTCTGTAGCGAAAACCCCATTCCAGCCTGAGGCGTCCATGGCTTAGAATCAAAGGGATGCATGCAACCAGTCTACCGTTCAGCAGACGGCGTTGAACTGTGGAGGCAGACAATGCCACACCTGTTGCAGTGCTCCAGTGTTGTGTTAACACATGCGAAGTTGCGGAATGGTTCATCACTGCCATGCGGACGAGGCCGGTTATCCCGCAGTGTCGTCACATTTCTCGGCACACTGCCAGATTGTCGATGCCCCTGGTTCTTCTAAGTCCTCTGCCAATCCTTCTGTGGCGTTATGTCCCGTCCGAGCCTTGGTGTCGCGGCACGAAAATACACCTTCACGCAGACCAATCATTCGTCTCCGTTCAAACTCTGTCGTATGGTGATATTGCGCCTTTCTCCGTCGCCGAGGCATTATTGGATCCTGGAGGCCCTTTTACAACTCGCTGTCGCCGCCCCGGTGGCACAGTGGTCTAAGGCGTTGGCCACTGATCATTCGTCCGTAAGGGGTCCGGGTTCGAATCCCGGTCAGGCATGGATGTTGTGTTTGTCTTACGGCACTGGCTCTCTCCCTTCCCTGGAACCAGTGACCCTAAATTAGGGACGGGCGACTGCTTATAGCCCATTGAGTTGCTCACGGTGGTCGTAAAACCTCCAATCAAAAAAAACTCGCTGTCCTCGATGCACTACTGGTGTGTATCTTAAACAGCTCTCCCTTTATACCCCTGACTCGACGGTACAGATGGCACTGCCGGGCCCAGACACGAGCCACGAATCTGCAATTCTGATCATTTGCATGCCATACCCTGATCTGCATATCCTGTAAGAGTCACGTGATAACCATCATTGCTTCATGGTGTTGCAATTTTAACAAGCAGTAGACCTGACTGGCCTTTGGTCGTTATGATCGAAGGCCTGCGAGGTCAACTTGCAGGGTACGCAATCTGCTTCCCAATATATGACCAATGATTAATTCCAGAAGCTGATCGGTTCAACAGTCTGCGAAACAAACAAGTTAGTAAAATCATGCAATGCATTGATTATTATACGCTTTGCAACATACCAGAAATCGCGCGCGAACAAACCCTTCTCCCTACCCTGACTATTGATTCGCTTTTTTTATTCGAGGTTTAACGACTACCGTGAGCAACTCAATGGACTAACTCAATGGATAAGCAGTCGCCTGTCCCTAATTTAGAGCCATTGGTTCCAGGGAAGGAAAAGAGCCAGTGTCGTAAGACAAACACAACATCATTGCCTCACCTCGATTCGAACCCGGATCCCTTTCGGACGAATATCAGAAGCCATTGCTTAGACTACTGCGCCACCGGGGCGGCATTGATTCGTTCGGTATGCCTCCGGAACAACATACTGAAGTTTTGTCGCAATAGAAGCATTTTTACTCAAGTTATGAGAATAATGGCTTTGGAATAAATTTCGCTCCTATGCCCTGCCCTTTGATCCCATTTCAATGATATTCAACAGAAGCGGTTCAGTGTACCTCCGGAATAACATGATAAAGTTTTGTCGTAATCCGCCCCGGTGGCGCAGTGGTCTAAGCGATGGCCTCTGATCACTCGTCTGAACGGGGTCCGGGTTCGAATCCCGGTGAGGCATGGATGTTGTGTTTGTCTTACGGCACTGGCTCTCTCCCTTCCCTGGAACCAGTGACCCTAAATTAGGGACGGGCGACTGCTTATAGCCCATTGAGTTGCTCACGGTGGTCGTTAAACCTCCAATCAAAAAAAAAAAAAAAAAAGGTTGCTGCAGAATTTTTGTACGCAACAGGAATAAAAAAATTTCAAGAATCAAAAAGAATAATTAATAAAGTAAAATAATTGTAATACACACGTGACCCTAGCTCCGGCTCGGCAGGCATGTGCTCCCACAATGCATTAGGCGCATTCTGTTTTACCCCCTTGCCGCTGCTTCAATCGGCGCTGCAAGCAGAGAATTCTGGCATCTCGGGCCTCTCGTTTTTAGCGTTAAGTTCCCTCGCTTACTCATGTGCTCGCTTCGGGGACGGGCATCACCTCCTAATAGCTAAGCTATTAGGGGTGATGGGACGGGTGACTGCTTATAGACCAAAGAGTTTCTCATTGGCGTAGCCAAGGGGGGGGGTGCTTAGGGCACGGACCACCTTGTCCTTTGAGGGGCACCGTGGTCGTTAAGGTGGTTCCACATAAAATCCCTGCTTCATGTTTCCAAAGGTAAAATTTGTTTACATATTTTCTTCGCAATTAATCTATTCCCAACGATAAAAATTTGCACATCGATAAACCTAACTTTTTTTTTTTGATTGGAGGTTTAACGACCGCCGTGAGCAACTCAATGGGCTATAAGCAGTCGCCCGTCCCTAATTTAGGGTCACTGGTTCCAGGGAAGGGAGAGAGCCAGTGCCGTAAGACAAACACAACATCCATGCCTGACCGGGATTCGAACCCGGACCCCTTACGGACGAATGATCAGTGGCCAACGCCTTAGACCACTGCGCCACCGGGGCGGCATAAAACTAACTTTAAGTTATAGCATAGGATGCTTAATACTTGCCAAAACATAACCATAACTAAGCAATCCAACATTTGCTCGTTGTTTGTCTACTGACGCCATCGATGTACAGGTCTCGCTATCTATTAACAGGTCTGAACATCGGTGAAATAAAAATGATTGATTTTTAATATAATTATGGTTATATTTTAGCATGTATTAAGTATCCCATACTATAACATAAAGTTAATTTTATCGATGTGCAAATTTTCATCCTTGGGAATACGTTAATTGTGAAGAAAATATGTAAAAATATTTTACTATTGGAAACATAAGGCAGATATTTTATGTCAGACTACCATGGCTTTCTGCGATTAATCGCAGAAAGCCATGGACCACTTCACAGCTTAAACTTTCAATTTAAAAAAAAAAAAAATGCTGTTGTGAAAATTCTGCCAGTTTTAGCGGATTTTCCGGTGATACTGCAACACTGAATTTGTTAAAACTTAGGTCAGCGGTCAGGTCAAGTCACGCAATGGTGTGCAGGAAAACAACTGGTGTGCAGGAAGTAACGGGTTTATTTAGGACTTGGGTTACCCGTAAGTGTTCGTGATTTGTTTTGTGATGTAGTGGAGCTTGTAAACCATTGTAACGTTCAGCCAGCAATTTCAGTAGGCCTCCAGAATTTCTTTTGCATTTTTCGTACTTTTAAAGTTAGATGAACATGAGAAACCGTAAATTACAGTTAGTTTAGTGTCACTTTTCCCTAGGTTTGTCCGATAATGACAACACATCTTCTGAGTAGGCGTATTTCCGCCTTTTCACCTTGCTGGTTTCTGGCAGCCAGATATTCGTGTGTCAATTTAAGAATAAGGTACGTGCGTTCATTTATGGGTATTATAATACCGTGTAATGTAAATTTTGTAAAGATTTTGAGTTATCAATAATTTATATCAAGGCACAAAGGAAAGCTCCTTTTTCTGTTTATTTCTCGACGGTTACTTCTTTTTTTTTTTTTTTTTTAGGTTATGATGACAATTTCATCCCCCAGGGAAGGAATATATGTAAATATGTCATCTTTTCGTTGAAATGGTAGGATGTACAAAACGGCATTTTACTTTTTCTAAACTAGTTGTCGCCTCCCCAGTGGTTGTTCTAAGTGATGTCGCCTCCCCAGTGGTTGTTCTAAGTGATGTGGCCTCCCCAGTGGTTGTTCTAAGTGATGTCGCCTCCCAGTGGTTGGTCTAAGTGATGGCTTCTGATCATTCGTCCGAAAAGGTCCGGGTTCGAATCCTGGTGAGGCATGGATATTGTGTTTGTCTTACAGCACTGGCTCTCTCCCTTCCCTGGAACCAGTGACCCAAAATTGGAGACTAGCTACTGCTTATAGCCCATTGAGTTGCTCATGGTGGTCGTTAAACCTCCAATTTAAAAAAAATGAAAAACCCCATAAAACCAGCTGTCTCATGCAGGGGAAGTCAAAATACAGTTTGAAGTATAAAAATATATTTATAAGATGAACAAACTCAAAGGTCTTGAAAAATACCACGCCTTGGACATGTAGCTGATTAAGCCTTGACAGGTAAATAAAAAGGAATTTGCATAGCAAGGCATCTACATTTAGAAAAAGAAATTGGAATGCTGAATTTGCTACCATAATAAAAAGGAAGGATTTTGCCTGTCGATTTTGATTTCACTGCAAATCAAAAGATTTCGTATTACTCCAAGATCCTGTACTTACATACAAATACCAGGGAACAGCTGCCCTCAGTTCCCTGGTATTTGTAGGTACAGGATCTTGGGTGCTAGTGGAATTTTCCACTATATCCCATAAGTGTTCTAATGAACACTTATGGGACAACTTGAGCCACACCGCTTGTCTGTTAGCATGGACAATCCTGGTCAGGTGCCGCTGGTCATGGTCGAATTCAGCAGTCGTGGTCGGCCACTGCTCTGTCCACAGTGAGTGGTAATGCCTTCCATGAGGTATTCTCGGTAAACGTGATACCGTGGATAAAAGAATGTTGCATGTTCGCCCAACTTTACCACGGTAGTGCCAGTTAAAAGTTTGCATACTGCTATCTCATGACTTTTGGCACTTCAGTGTATGTGTTTATACAGTGTTTCTTTCAGGCATACATCCAGGGTAGCGAAGCCCTCCCGGAAACGAGCAATCCCCCCCCCCGGGAAACATTTTAGGATACCGAGCCAAATTTTAATAAATTTAGGCTATGATGAAAAAGGAAGTTTCGTTTCTTTTTATGCTACAAATATTTCTCCAATTATATATTTTTTAAATATTTGTTCCAATGGTACTAGTTTTAGTTTACTTTTATTAAAAAGTGTATTAGGACACATGGTATTCTTCAAAATATAATAAGTAGGCTAATCATACCTAATTGCCTGGGAATCGTGGTTCAGGATCATGATCATATGTAGAGGATTTTAGGAAGGTAGTGTCTGACCCCAGGTCTTAAACAACCCTTAGAAATAGGAAGCTAGGAGATTTGGGCTAGAGTGCCCGATAGGAAAGTGACACTGAAGCAAAGTAGAAAGGGGGAGGAAGACGCCCTTATTTATTATCGGGGGCCAGTACCTGGGGTCCATCCAACGCACTGCAGTTATTTAGTGGATCGAGCGTTCGTACCTACTGGGATCGAACCTGAGGTCCTTTCCGTGGCAGTCACGAATGTTGCCCACTAGGCCACCCGTGGCCCTTCAGGATTAAGAGTGCATTGAATGCCTTTTAATAGATGAAAATTTCAAGCCTGCGGAACCCCCTCCCTCCTTTAGCTGAAGAAAGTTTGTTATTCCTTAAATGTTTGAAGAAGTAACTGTATCAGAGATGTATATAGAATTTTTCTTGGGGGAAGGGGGACGAAAATAGGAAGTTTTAGAAACTCACCATCTGGCACAAAATCAAAGTTAATGAAAAATTAAAGCATTTTTTTTCCAATATAAGTCGATACATTTTATTAAATTAAGGCATTTTTTTTCCTAATATAAAGTCGCATTTTAACCAAAAAACAAAAAAAATGACACATTTTCCCCGGGTAAGGCCCTCTCTAAATGCACCCCTGTGCTAGATATATAGTAATTACTTCTATATATAAAAATATAGTAGTTAAAATTATATATCTATATATATATAGCAAATGGAAAACTTGCCCCCTCTAGGGTTCCACACCCCCTCCCGTGGCCAAAAAGTCTCGAAAGAAACACTGTATATACCACTTCTATAACTGTCTTGTCGTGCAGGTATAGAAATTGGGGCAATATATTTTTCTCCAAATGTTGTTTACAGTTAGTGATGGGAGCACTGAGTTGTTAAAAAACAAATAAGGCATCTAATTTTTTGCATCAAAAGATAAATTTTTCAGGACATCCTGCTTTTACTACCTGGGCTGAAAATATTTTTTGTGCATGCCCAGCTAGACATGTAATATTTTAGATATTTTTCAAGCCCTGAAACTTTAGTGTAACAAAGATATACCCAGTCTTACCATAAATACTGTTACAAAGTATTCAACGGAATAACAAAAGAAATTTAAAGATATTTTAATATACTTGTGAATACATGGCACCAATGACTTTTCAAAATGGCATCCTGTTGCCTTCACACAGTCCTTCAGTCTCTGTGGCTACTTATCAATAGCTTTATGCAGGGTCTCCACAGGGAAAGCTGCTACTGTCCGCACCAAAGAGAGACTGTCAGTACTGGGGTGTCTCTTTCTGCAGGCCATATCCTCCAGTGTAGCCCACAACTTGTAGTCTAATGGGTTGAGGTCTGGGCTTCTTGAAGGCCAATCAGCTGGGGAAATGAAGTCTGACAAATTTGCCTGAAGCCACTCCTGGATTGATTAGGCCTTGTTGGCAGGTGAGGAATCCTGCTGAAAGCTCCACTGTCGGTTTCGGAAGAGGGTGTGACACATTTTTAACTACCGGCTCCAAAACTCTGTCCTTGTTGACTTTCACTTCTGTCTCACCCAAATGGAGCTCTGTGGCACCTTTGTAGGAAACTCCCCACCAAACCATGACAGAAGCAGGGTGATGGCACCTCATGATCCTCGGAGCTTTCTCCTGAGCTTCTTGTAAGGTTAACACATACACCCTGCCATTTTGTCAGTTGAAAGCCTCTTCAATAGCAAAAAATTTTCATCAGAGAAAAAGGATCTGTCTACGGCAATTGTCTGCGTAACTCTGCAGCAAAGTTTCACTTTTAGCACCCTCTGTGGCTTCGGTTGTGGGGTGAGGAAGTGTCCTGTACTCCACTGGTAAGCTCTCCTCACTCTTAGGTCACTCGGCAGCACATGTGACATCAACATTCTAAAAATTTTCAGCTCGTGAGCCATCACTAATTGTTTTCTGACAGGATTTCCTCGAATACGGGCTGCCACTGCTTTCACCAGGCAAGCAGTCTTCATGGTATGCAGCCGAGCCTTTCTGGGGCGGTGTGCGATGGTCCCAGTCTCAAGGAAACCTTTTTGTGGTCAGGTAGACAAAAATTCGGCTGATTTTCAGCATGTTGAAAATCTCGGAAGCTGATTTTCCAACTTTGTGCAGTGCTATTGCAGCAACACGATTATCATAATCCCCCCATTTCATGGTAAGTATTTCACAAAATACCTCCTTTGTGTCTGAACCCACAATGATTCACTAGCTGCTTCATGCCTCCTGGCTAATCGGTGACATTGCATGCCATCTGTTGAACGTTTGTAACAGTATTTATGCCAAGACTGGGTAGAATGATTGCATGTAAAATTTTACTATTGTTTAGTGTAGAATTTCCAAAACCCCAAGGTGATAATGTATGCTAACAAAAGTCGAGTAACCTTCATGTTTACTATTAGTATTATATGTGCAATCCCAAGGTTGTGGTTTTTAGTTCCAGAAGGTCCTAGAGCAGGGAGTGCCTAAATTGATGGCTATCTTAAAAATTCTCTCATTTGCTGTTCTTAATTTGGAGCAGATTATTATTTATACTGTTGCTCACAACAGGGGGAAAAAAAAATAAAAATAAAATATATATATACATACACTATCTACCAACAAGTAATTGGACACCTCTGCAATCGACAATATCTGCGGTCCTGATACACGTCATGGCCGTCACCGTTAAATATCGTGTGGAAAACAACATCGCAACCAGTCGCATGCAAGATGCCACGTAGTTCGGAGCTCTCTGATTTCGAGAAAGGTGTAGTCGTCGGGTATCTCGGAAATAACCGAGCCATACATGACATATCCAGCGAGTTGAAGTACCCAAAATCGACAGTGGCCTACATGATTGGCAAGTGGAAGATGAGAGGTGACTGTCAGAATGTGCCCCTCCCTTCAGACACACAAAACTGGGAGTTGGAGACCGACGGGTGCTGGCCAAAGAAATTCGGAAGAACTGTACCAAATCGATGGGCCACATCCACAAGGAGTTTCAACAGTCATACGGGAGTGATCTTTCGATGAATACCATCTGTAAGGAAGCCCATCTGCTCGGTTATCATGGACGTGCTGCCGCCCACAAGCCTTTGATCACCAAGTCCAATAGCGCTGCTCGGCTAACGTGGTGCAAAGAACATTGGCAGTGGACCGTTGAACAGTGGAAACAGGTTCTCTGGAGCGACAAATCAAGGTTCACCCTCTGCCATTCGGATGGCAGGGTCTGGGTTTGGCGTCTGCCTGGAGAACGCCTCCTGCCGGAATGTATTGTGCCAACTGTGAAGTTCGACGGCTGTGGAATTATGCTGTGGGGGGTGTTTCTCCTGGTATGGCGCAGGACCCTTGGTCGCAATTCCTGGTAGACTCAATGCTGAGACCTACTGCACCATTTTGGAGGACTATGTGCTTCCTACATTGTGGCAGTTTTACGGGGTGGACCCTTGTTACTTTCAGGATGGCAATGCCACCTGCCACGTTGCGAGGTCCACCATGGCTTGGTATGGTGATAATGGGATTAATCGAATGGACTGGCCTACGCAGAGCCCTGACCTTAACCCTGTCGTGCACCTCTGGAACGAGTTGGAGCGTCGACTTAAGGGATGCCCCCACTGTCCAAAAGTGGTGAAGGAACTGACCTGTCTTCTCCAAGCCGAGTGGAAGAAAATACCGCTAGCCGTAGTACAATGCCTGGTTGAGAGTATGTCCCGGAGGGTAGCTGCTGTAATCGCCGTGCGTGAAGGCTCCACCAACTATTGAAGGTTAATAAACTTCGTTTTCCTTTGCTATCACAGGTGTCCAATTACTTGTTGGTAGATAGTGTATATATAGTCATATAAGTATAGCAAACCCAGTGCCAAGCATTTCCTTCTAGAATTATAAATGATGTATGCACTGGGTCTGTGAAGATTTCAAAATGTGTTATATAATTAAGACACTCAAAGTTTTACTCAGATTACTATACTTAATTATACTTTAACTTGAAGAACTTCAAATTGTTCTTCACATCTTCTGAGTTCTTTTGTTTTTGTTTCTGGCCTCTAATCAAGGCCTGTTCTCAATGTATAGAAACTGTATCAAAAGTTTCGTTTATACAGAAAAATGAAAACCTTGTTGCTGGGTTTCTCGTGCTGTTGCAGTTGTGCATTTTGCAGTTGTGCATTTTGTAAATCTGTTAATTTTAAATTAAGTTGTTGAAAATGTTATTTATAAGTTCTGAAGGTTCATTGTTGTAACTGTTTTTTTGGATATAAAAACTTTATAATTAGTCTCATTTTTATGAGGTTCATAGTCCAATATTTTAATTTTTTGTCATAAAGGTTGACATTTGCATAATTGCGGGGTCATTACCCATCACATTCTTCACAGTTTGTGAAAAACAAAATGGCCTTGGTGATGGATAAAAAGTTTTGGCAAAAACATTAGCGATTACCTTTCTTAATTGTATTACCTTTTAATAATATTTTTGCTGCTTAATTGTAAAGAATATATAACCTATTGTTTTTGTACTATTTTAACACTTTGTTTTTATGGTTTTTATATTTCTTATGCAAAGTGAAAAAAAAATTGGCGACTTCAGATTACATTTGGCGAAATAAAATGGAATTTGGTGAAAACTTTCTAAAAGCCAGGGCTACCGCTGTAATGGTATGTGATTTGCCAATACCAGGGTTACCGTAATCTACATCATAAAAAGGAGGACAAAAGTTTTACTCTTATTGGTCATGTAAAACAGGACAACTGTAGTTTAGTAAATTAATTTCTATGCTCCCTTGGGATGTTAATTGCTAAATTGGATAGAAAAGGAGTAGAAATAGTGAAATGGAATTTGAGTACGAAAACTTCATGTTAATTTATATTTAATACATCTTAAAGTGCTACAAATCAATTTGTTTGTACCATGATGTATCTGCATAAGAACTGCAACAATTTCTTGGCCACTGTAGCTCAAATGTAGGAATTGCTTAACGAAACAAAATGCACAATGTATACACTTTTTTTAAATGTTGGTCTTTTCTTTCACCCATTTGTATGTTAGATTAAATTTTATGATCTACATGTATCTAAATTATTGCATATTACCAAAAAATGTTGCTGAAGGGAAGACACACACACACACACACACAAATTCTGTTTAAAGTTCATTATACTTAATTTAAGGGGAAAATGTCTTAAATTGCAAACTCCATGTGCATGCATTCTGACTGATAAATTATTGATGGTTTGGAGGGGCAATTTTGAAATGTTAGTCATCTGTTTCTATTGCAAATATCATGTCTACACTAGCAGTATCAGACTTCATATCAGTTTTAATTCATCATATCTATCAGTAATGAGAAAAAAAAAAAAAAAAAAAGAAATCCACACAAGGTAGTCCTTGCTTGTCATGGATTAGAGCAAGGACTTGTGTAAACTTTTCTGCCTAATTTAAGAAATATTTATATGATGCAGACTTGATGTCGTACGATTTCCAAAATCTGCATTTTCGCAGGCATTATAACATATTGACGTAATGCTATTTCCTATCATGAGAACTCATCCTAATGTTATTTTAAATACACCATACCGTGAATACTCAAGAAATGCTTATAGTGTAGTAAATCAGTTTATTTTTGTGGTGTAATATGCATAAAAATTCTCCAAGCTTTCACTGTCCACTTGGAGACTTTTTCAAGGCAATAGTAGACATAAAATGCAGGGAATTAGAACATATAAGAAACAAAGATGATTTTTTGAAAATAACATGGGTGACATCACCAGCAGTAGAGGATTTCAACTGTTTACCTGATGGCAGTCAGTATCTTTAAAGCTTGTGTAAGGGGGCAATTCTTCTAATACTATTGAGAGAATACCAATTCTTCTAATACCACCAGAGAAGTTGTGCATTCATCGGCAAACAATTCATCAGCTGCTCCTGTATATATTGTATGCAATATATACAGGAGCAGCCGATGAATGCATGCCTTCTCCGGTGAGGGCTGTATTCTGCATGTCCTGGTGACACTTCACACATACGTTCTTTACATCTAGTGTCTAAGGATGGCTTTATCATTCCAATATATCTTTTCCGTGTTGTCAGGATATACCAATAGTATATCGCACATACCCGCATTTTCTTTCTCACACTGTCTCTCCTTGCAGCTTGATATTGTATGTGATAACGGGGTCAGGGACTTCATTGCTATTAATATGTTGTGTTTACGTAATAAATTCTTTAACCAATATGTAAAGCCGGGGACATACAATCGTGGCCAAAAGTCCTGCACCAGTGGACCAAAAGTCAATTTTTGATGTTTGAAGTCAACTTATACAGCGTAATTATAAAGTCAGTATTGCATGTTATACATCATTTTTAAAGAAAATTTTATGCTGAATTCAAATATTTTTACAGAATGTTATTACCAGTAATAGAAGAGAAGTTACAAGCAAAAATGTGCAGGTGAGGAAACAGAAATCCAGTTCTGGAAAAGCGTTCGCACCCCTCTAAATCTAATCCACTATAGCTTTCTCCGACATCCGCTAGTGCGATATAAAAGGATGTAGGATCGTCTGCAGACTTAGAACGCAGCTGCTTGTAGTCAGTTGACAGAAGTTCATGCAGAATTCCTGGTGGTATTTGAATTTCGGAATGTCAAAGACCCGAAAATTGGTCCCTGCCTCGTCAAACCAGGGCAAAAATTATTACTTTGCATGGACATGGATTCAGTAATCGTGAAATTGCTGTTAAATGTGGCTGTGATCATTCCACTGTCTTGGGCACTATTAAAAGATTTGCAGAAACTGCATGTGTGGGGAACAGAAAAAGAACAGGTCGACCAAGGCTGTGTACTGAATATGATGATCGCATGTTGATTCGTCGTTCCTTAAAATGGTTCAAAACAGCCACTGATTTAAGAAATGAGTGGGAGAATGAAGTAGGCATTATTGCATCTGCTCATACAGTTAGTCGTAGGCAACAAGAAAATGGACTGACTGCATGAAAACCTTTCCTTACTGAACAACAACGGCTCAAAAGAATTGCTTGGGCTAAGGCACGCAAGAGTTGGACTGTTGGTGAATGGAAATTTTTATTTTTAGTGAAGAAACAACTGTTACTATTTCCGCTAATAATGGAAATAATTATGTACGTCGTCGGGTTGTTGAAAGTTATAAGGCATGCTGCACCCAGCCAACAATCAAGCACCCACATTTTCTGATGTTATGGTCCTGTATTTCAGCCAGTGGTTTTGGCCGTCTGCACATTGTTGATGGCACATTGAATGGATCGAAATATGTAGATATTTTGGAGTCCAAACTGCTACCATCTGCACAAGACATGGGTTTGAGGAATTTTATCTTTCAGGATGATATTGCACTATGTCATCAATCAAAGTTGGTTGACGAGTGGTTTAATCGAAAAGTTGTAAGAAAACATCGGTGGCTGGCACAGTCACCAGATCTTAATTCTGTAGAGAATCTGTGGGTGAGATTGAAGCAAAAGATCTGTCAAGGACCCACATTTAAAACAGCATAGAGTCTTTAAGGGTCGTATGGCACCATGTTATCACCAATGGGTAACTAGAGAAGCTCATTAATTCCATGCCAAGAAGGTGCACTTTGTTACTAAGAAACTGTGGTTATCCAATTAAATATTAAAGCATATTTTGCTTGTTGGTAAGTTATTTCAAGTGTCCTGCAAGTTTCAATAATGTACTGTACAGTAATTTTACGTTAAATGCATTGTACATTAATTTCATAAATTCCACTATTTTTTGCTTTTTATGACTAGATGCTGTACTTTTGCTTGTAACTTCACTTCTATTACGGGTAATAACATTCTGTAAAAACATTTGAATTCAGCATAACATTTTCTTTAAAATGTTGTATAATATGTATTCCTGACTTCAACATTATGCTGCATAAGTTGACTTTGAACATCAAAAATTGTCTTTTGGTCTACTGGTGCATGACTTTTGGCCACGACTGTATGTGATGGATCCTGCATATTTTATCGTCTTACTGGGTGATTTTGTTATGGCAGACATTATATGATTTCTTACAGTTATACAGGGTGTATCAGAAATGGTGGTCACAACTTTAAGAGGTGATAGAACACGGCACAAGGAACAATATTTGTAATATAAGGCGCGGCCAGAAGCCGCTTGGTTAGCAGGTAGAGGGCACTTGCCGGTGCGTTTCGCACATACCATTATTCGTAAGCTGTACGGCCACCGAGATGTAGCGGTGTTTAATATTTGTAATATAAGGCGCGGCCAGAAGCCGCTTGGTTAGCAGGTAGAGGGCACTTGGTGGTGCGTTTTGCACATACCATTATTCGTAAGCTGTACGGCCACCGAGATGTTGCGGTATTCCAATGCTAAGGAGGCCGATATCCATTTCATGTACGGAGCCGCAAACAGCAACGCCATCGAAGCTCAACGACTGTACTGGGAGCATTTTCCACATCTACTGGTGCCCAGTTGCCGAACCTTTCAGCGCTTGCACAGACAACTGTGTGAGACGAGGCCGTTCTTCGCCCACAGACAGGACACTGGCTGTTCACGGACGGTGAGAACGCTGAGTAGGATAGAGGCGATTCTGGAAGATGTGGAAGATCGGCCGGAGGGCAGCACTTGAGTGATGGCACATATCCACGGAGTGAGTCATATGATGGTATGGCATGTGCTTCATGAGGAACACCTCCACCCTTACCATCTCCATGGGGTCCAGGCCTTACAAGAACCGGGATTTTCCTTGACATGTGACATTTGCATGCTGGTACCTGCAACAGTGCGCAGTGCAGCCAGAGTTTGCAGCATCTGTTCTGCTTACTGACAAAGCAACGTTCACCGGTGACGGCATGTTTAATACGCATAACGAGCATGTGTGGGGAACCGTCAATCCGCATGCGACACAGGTGCGGTGCACCCAGCAGCGTTTCTCCGTTAATGTGTGGGTGAGGATAATCTATGACTAAGTCATTGGCCTGTATCTCCTACCAGACCACCTCAACGGAACAAGCTACCGTTTTTCTGCAGCAGGTCCTGCCTGAGTTACTGGAGGTTGTGCTACCACATCTCCGTGTGAACACGTGGTTCCAGCACGATGGAGCACCACCCCATTACACTGGCAGGGAAGTGTGGAACTACCTGAACACTCAATTTCTGAACCGATAGATTGGATGCCGTGGTCCCATTGCTTGGCCCCCTAGATCACTTGATCTCTCCTGCTTGGGCTCCTTTTTCTGGGGGCATCTGGAAAGCCTCATGTATGAGATGCCCGTTGACTTTCCTGAGGACTTTGTCACCCGCATTAGCGCCACTGCTGGCGAAGTACGTGACATGCCGGGAATCCTCCAAACCAGTCGCCACTGTGAGGCATGTCTTACGGTAGGTGGACGTTCCTTTGAACAATTATTGTAAAATATCCGTAAATCCCTTTTTGTACATGATCCATTCATAAATATTGTTCCTTTGCCATGCTTTTCGTCCTTCATGTGTTTGCGCGTTAACATTGCACATTCGACCACGCCATGTATTGCAAATATTGTTCCTTGTGCCGTGTTCTATCACCCTTAAAATTGTGACCATCATTTCTGATACACCCTGTATGTATTCTGTCTATGTCATCCTTCTTATATCCAGCCTTTAGATCTTTGCTGTAAATGTTATCAGCGTCCATTATTATTTAGGTAGTCGGGTTTGCATATGTTAATGCTCTATAGAACCATGCTCTAAATGCAGAAAGTTTGTACTCCTTTGGGCAGTGTGAATCAGGAGGGACAAGGTTTGGTACTGTGATTGATTTATAATAATTGTCAAAATCGAAGCTGGATGTTCCATTTCTTTTGAGTGCCATGTCAAAGTAATTCAGCGTCCCATTCACTTCAAGCTCCATGGTGAACTTTATCGTATTGAGCAGGTTGTTTATCTTGTGCATGAATCATTTAATAATTGATCTACTCCATGTTCCCATATGAAGAATATATCAGCAGCATAGCAGATCCACACTTGGGGTTTCTTGATACAATTTAGAAAGATGAGATCTTCTTGTGGTCTAAGTACTGCTTCTGCAAAGACTGAAGATAAAGGTGAACCCATTGATTCTCCTTTTGCTTGTTTGTAGATGCTTCCGTCCAACTTGAAATCATTGTGGTTAGTAACTAGATTAAGGCGCCTATAATTTTCTTTGAATCAGTGGGAATTCTTGGGATGTGACTATTATTTCTTCAAGGTTTCCAACAGCCTCTGGTATTGGTATCATCGTCAACCATTATCAATCCACTGCTGGACGAAGGTCTCCCCAAGTTTCCTCCACAACGGTCTGTCTTGTGCCAGTCTCCTCCATGTCACTCCCGCATATTTACGAATTTCATCCACCCATCTCCCATGTGGTCTTTTTCTGGGTCTTTTCCTGTCCCTTGGAATCCAATCTAAAATTTCGGCTGTCCATCTATGGTCTGTCCTTCTGGCAGTATGTCCAGCCCATTGCCATTTCAGGGATTTAACTCTGATCACGATGTCTTCCACTCTCGTCATTTTTCGGATCCACGAGTTCCTCTTCTTATCTCTCCTGGTTATACCAAGCATGCACCTCTCCATGCTTCTTTGAGTTGTCTGCAGCCTTTGTATGTCTCTTTTAGTTAAGGTCCACGTCTCTGCACCATACGTAAGCACTGGAAGGATGCATGATTGGTATAGATGAATATAAAGACAGTGTTGAAATTTCTCATTATATCCCTATCAAATATAATCAGTCTTCTTGCGTGCTTCACAAATTCTTTTGTTGACTTCATTGCATAATTGTAGTTTTTTAAATGTTCAGAGAAAAATTTAGCAAGGGATTTTTCTAGTATGTGCATAGGAGATTTGTTCTTTGCTGTTTATAGGTCTAAGGGCAGATCTAGGTTTATGAATTTTTAATCGTCCAAAGAGTGGTGGAATTGTATAGGGCCAGGAGGAAGGCTTCACTGACAGTCTAACAGTTTCTGGTTGATCTTTGCCCCTGGCTAGAGCTTTGAACTTTCTGTATTATGAAAAAACCATGAGGAATAACCACTCACTCACCATAAAGATCATGGTAACCTCCAATGACCACACACTTCCAACACGTCATTCATCGTGATGTAACTGGGCTTCCACAGGTTTGCAGACTTCTTGCTTACGCTTCTTATTTTCGGGTGTGAAACATCGTTTTTTTTTTTTTTTCCTTTGCCTTATAAGATGTTACTATAATGCTTGTCAATTCGATAAAAATCACACATACAACTCATTCATACAATTCAAGTAAAAACTATGTACATAAACCTTACATTCACAGGTGATTAAACCTTGGTCAACTCTAATTATGGAACTCCTCCTTCTGTTTCACAACCTCTGCTACTCCCACTGCAAGTGTCACGCCCATTCAGCCCCGCACATCCAATCCTCTAGTACTTTCGACAGGTCCCTGTCATCTTAAGGAGGCAGGTGTGTCTCACCCGCCCACCACAGCTCAAGTGAGCAGAGCCATCGAGGCCTGGGCTCCAGTCGCTATCTCTGAATCGTTGTGTCTCTGGCGCCATCTATTGTCCCTGCTGCTCTTTTTTCCCTCTTTCTTTTTACGCTGCTGTTCAATTTTTATTAGGGCTTTCACACCCGAAAATAAGAAGCGTAAGCAAGAAGTCTGTAAACCTGTGGAAGCCCAGTTACATCACGATGAATGACGTGTTGGAAGTGTGTGGTCATTGGAGGTTACCATGATCTTTATGGTGAGTGAGTGGTTATTCCTCATGGTTTTTTCATTTATGAATTGCACGTAAACTATGCGCACTTTGCAAGAGGTTAATACCTTAAAAGTGCAAATATAATAATTTCTGTATTATGCTGTGTAAAGGGATTTCTCGACTGCAGAATTGAGTCTGATTGATCAGCAAATTCATAAGTTTTCTAATATAACCAGACCTGTTTATAATGGCAATCTGATTCAACTTGTCGGTTAGGGAATTGATATTCTAGAATCATTACAAAGGTTCTCTAAAACTTTCTTAATCTTTCGCTTTTCTTTTTGTTCTGTTTTTTCAAAATTCCTCCTTTTAAAATTCACTCGACTTCTTAATTTGCATACTGCTAAACATATGGTCATATTACGATCTTCTGCTGGAACTCGGGAAATTCTACCTCAGATATTAACAGTTTAATTCCAGGCTTCGATGGGGGAAATATTTTGGTGCTACAAAACTTTCACTTGTTCTTCCCTGATTCATTCTGCCGATTCATTTATGTAGGGGACTTTATAGCTATTTGGATCTTAGTTGATCGAAGAATTTCTAGCTTTTTACGATGTTTCTTACTCAAGATTTCTTCCTTCCTTGATATTAGGGCACTGACTTTTCAGAGAAGTATATCAAATAAAATGGGTGGAACTACAGAGGGGGAGTCGAAAGTTTTGTTACATTTGCATAAACGCATGTGCTGCGGTGGGTATGTCACTTGTTCAAACTAGTTCAAGTCGCGCACTGCAGTCAGTCAAAAGAGATATAAAGTGGTAGTCGTTGCTGTGAACAGCACTGCATGTTGTCCTTGTGTCTGCGGTTGGGATGCCTAATAGACGAACAGTCACATCTGGCTAATTAGGGGACTTTTGCTTTATGAGTTTGAACTCGGTCATAACACTGCTCAAAAGGGGAAGATTCCGTGGACCACAGGAGTCCAACCAGATGGTTCAAGAAATTTTACTCAGGTGACAGAAACCTCAATGATGAGCCAAGGTAAGGTAGGCTGCGAACCGTGGATTCGGAGGCCTTGCCCCAGGCTGTTGAGGCAAATCCAACAACTGGCACTCGGAGATTATCAAGCAAGCTGGGCAAATCTCAGACCACTGTGGTTCATCACCTTCAGAGCCTCGGCAAGGTCTACAGGAGCCCTCACGAACTGACGCCAGCTGAAGCAATCTGCCGGGCAGAAGTGTGCACAAAACTCCTAGAAAACCGTGCGATGTATGTAAACCAACAGTTGATCTCTCGCATTTTGGATTAGCTCTTTGCATTTCACGAATGTGAAATATCTTAGAAACTACGTGGGCTAATCACCACACCTTTAGAAGAACATTTTAAATGGTCGTTCAGGGTTAATCAAAAGTATTTTGCTGTATTCCAAACATAAAAACCAATAGTCCTGACTTGCCAATTTTTCAACCCCTGCACTGTTTTGTCACTTTTTTTTTTTTTTTTTTGCTAAAATTTTGTGCAGTGATTGAGCAGTTTTTTGTGCATTATATGATTTGATATGATATTTAACAGTTTTGTTTTTTCAATATTAATTGTTGTATATTATTTTCAGGAAACAGAACAGTGTGGGAAATTTGGGTTCTAGTTTGAAGTTCCACAAAAGTGCCATTAGCAAAATGACATCTGAGGCAAGAGAACTCAGAATACCACTTCCATATGGTTTCATAGCTGCAAAGGCATGGGGCTCTGATAAAGGATCACCTGTACTGGCTCTTCATGGTTGGCAAGATAATGCTGGAACTTTTGATAATCTTGTGCCATTGCTTTCTCCATCACTGTACACAGTTGCTGTTGACTCTGTGGGCCATGGCTTATCATCACACAAACCCGATGGCACATTTTACCACTTCATGGAATTGACGGTTGATATTGAGCGTGTTGTTCGATACTTGAAGTGGGAAAAATTCAGCATTATTGGTCACAGCCTGGGTGGGACTTTGGCTTTGATGTATGGAAGCCTATTTCCTGACAGAGTTTCAAATATAGTGCTGCTAGACGTCATTAAACCAGCATCACGTATTCCCGATGCATTGCCTAGTATCACTGCAGATGCGTTGGATGAACTTTGCAGTTAGAATCTAAAATAGGCACCCCAGCTCCGGTATATACCCCACAAGAAGCAAAAACAAGACTTATACAGGGGATGTATGGTGAGGTCACCCGAAGGTCAGTTGAAATTCTTATGAAAAGGGGAACAAAACCTTCACCTTGTGGTAAAGGCTTAAATTTTAGTAGAGATATCAAAGTGAAAGCCACAGAAAGCTTACAGAAGCTCAGTCATGATGCATTAAAGGCATATCTGTGTAAACTGAGATGTAATATGTTAATTGTTCTTACTAAAAATTCTGTTATAGCTAGATCAAGAACTCCTGAAGTAATTGAGGAATTTCTAGACATTTATAGGAATGTGTGCCCAACATTCCAAATGGTTGAAATTGAAGGAAGCCATTTTGTTCACTTGAATGATGCTGGCCTTGTTGCTCCTCATGTTAATGCCTTTTTTGATGCTTTTTTAAAAGACTTATCTAAATTATGAGAACTCTTGCTCGGAATATACCCAAGTGCATGTAAACATATGATGAGAAAACGCATACATGGAATGTTATTCCTGGAATATATGATACTCTGAATCACTTATTCCTGGGATAGGGGTCAAGACCAGAATTACATTCAGTGTTCTGCAACATGACTTCCAAGGGTTGTAAATGTAACACTTTGACCAAATTTCTTAAGAAAAATCAAGTGAATAAATCACAGTAAAACAAACATTAAAAAATTATGTACCATCAGTTGAAACCCCTTGTTCAATATAACAATACATAAACCTGTTAACTCAATCAATTAAAATTTAGAACCAGGATGTGCATTTAGAATTTGATACTGTCAATAACTTTTGAAGTTAAATAGTGTGCCATTTATGCAGATGAACTACGGCAAAACCTGGAAAATTCGGCATACAGAAAACCGGCAACTTCAGAAATCTGGTACTTTTCTGATTTCGTTTTCGTGAGAAGATCATGAGAACATCCGATGTTTCACCAATATCCATGGAAATGTCCCAATGTACCAGCTCAACAACACATCGCAAGATCATCCGATCTCAGCATGCAAATTGCCGATAGCTGCCTACGTGTAACGTCGGGAGGTTTCTCAAATTCATCATCTCATTAGGCCACGGTGAAGTGATGCGGACCAATGAGGCGATGAATCGGCGTGTATGTTTAAATGTGTGTCAAATGTGTGATGATGATCTGTGCTTGGTGGTGGTGGTGGCAGTACGTGGATTCGATCGCGTAATGACATCTACATTGGCCTCCATGATGCATCATAGTTTCGTCAGTTGAAAAACCGTAACATTGATGATAAATTCACATCGGGTTTTCGCAATCTATCGATACATCGCCCAGCCCTAGCGGTTGCTCTGACTTTTTCAAGTTTTTGCCTAACCATCTGCCAAATTCAGTTTTTTTTTGACATAAATAGTACAAAAAGGTAATTGCCAATATTTTTGCCAAAACATTTTTTTCCATTGCCAAAAATGATTTTTTTACTCTTCATGTAACTTCCGTTACACAATTTTTGGATGGCTTCAGAAAACCGGCACTCGTCCGGTGCCATTGATGCCAGATTTTCGAGGTTTTACTGTATTTACAAAGTGTATGTGGTAGTTTGGTCCATACACTGAAACTAGAAAAGCTTTCAGTATTTTTCCGACTGATTTATGTCCGGACGGTGCTCCGTTTAACATTATAGACATTCGTTTGTCATGTTCCAACTATAACATCAACTCCGTCACTAGTATTGGGTCTTTTACTGACAATTTTATCGATTGCTGAACCCCGGGATTCAGAAATTGCTTCAGAGACAGGCATAGGTAAAATTAAAATAGCAAACTTAATAAATTTTGGGATCTCTGCTTTCATTTTATTTACAGCTTCTTTTAACTCTAGAATACACAGTGAGGTGCTACAGCACCCCAGTAGATCTTCGTTTGCCCACAGATCATGCAGTGTTTGCTAAGGAAGGGTGTTTCGTGTATTCTCAGTCTATACTGAACTGTATACATGCATGGAGGTGTCGTTGCGGCAGCTGTATTCTATGTATTAGTCAATTGCGTTCTGATAAATTGAATGATTTTTCCCCCTGGGGTTCCTTATTTACACTGCCTGTGTAGTAGAAGGTGAGAAAACAGTCTGTGTATTCCAGGGTTAAGAGAGCTTTGATATGAAAAAAAGTTTCACATGTCCTACTTTTTTGCATCCAAAGTTGAATGTTTGTTTATTTGTATGTCCGCTATACAAATCTTCAGTTTTCAATTTAGAACCACCACATTTGGTATACTATCTCAGGCACTCTAATTTAGACCACAGACAGTTTTTGAAAGGGGTCAGGGCCTGGGGTCAAGAAGATCCCATACACAATTTTCGTTAAAAGTTCCATTTTTTATTTTGAATTCGAATTTAGTACTTTTTGTTGTGATAAGGGCAAGAATTGATTTACGTATACAAAAAACAACAGAAATCAAACAGAAAAACTAAAAATACTGTGCCTAAAGACTCTGCGGAGAATAAAATTCAAATTCAATGAAGAAGTGAAATACAGTATTAGGTACAGTTCATGCAGTAAAAAAATTAATCGTTTTCATTTGATTTGTATAAAATTTAGGTTGTGAAGTATAACCAAATTTTCCCGAGCACCAACGCCGGGAAATTCAGCTAGTATTTCTATAGATCCAAATGACAAAAACATTGTACTCAAGGCATAAATATTTTTTCATTCATCTTCAGAGTGTGGAACACTTGAAAAAACTTTTACAAATTCAATGAAATCGGAAAGATCTAATTCTTTTTTCTGCTCAGAACTGACATCGGTTCTTGGAAATATTAAGTATTCAAAATTCAATGAAATACCTGTTCTTGTAATCATGTCAACAATTTTTATCCTTTCCAAAATATACACTGTATTGTTCCAATAGCTAATCAATGTAGCCTATAATCTCCTGAATATCAATCACAACATAAGGCAGCTATGTCAGAATTATTCTGAGTGAACACACAGTTTTTTCGAACTCTTCACTCCATCCAACTTCCATTTTTGGAAATTTTTCCATTTTCAAGCTGAAGTACAATCATTTATATAAAAAAAAAATCAAATTTTACCTTAATACTGAGCAGAGGAAGTCTCTCTGGTGGCACAGTGATCTAAGCGATGACTCCTGATCATTTATTTGTCCGAGATGGGTCTGGGTTCAAATCCCGGTGAGGCATGGATTTTGTGTTTGTCTTATGGCACTGGCTCTCTTCCTTCCTTGAAACCAGTGGCAGTAAATTAGGGATAGGTGATTGCTTATGCTTATAGCCCACTGAGTTGCTCACTGTGACCTTTGAATGCCAAATCCAAAAAAAAAAAAAAAAAGGGAACAGAGGGAATCATGAGAAAAAAAAAAAACGTTTTTGGGAAAAATTTTCACTCCAGCTAGTCTGTTGTCAAAAGTTTTGAAAGATGGAATTCTGCTTGCAGCCGGAATACTCCCCCCACCACAACCCCCCACCCTCAAATTCTCTATGCGACGCGAATGATGATGACAAAGACAAAATTCCTCATACCTAGAGATTACTGAGAAATTTTCGCTCCATCAAATTTAGGTTTTCATAAATTACCTCTAGTTTCAAGCTGAAATACAAACATTTATGCAACAAAATGGTATTTAGCAATAATACTAAACAGCGGCAACTTTGCGAGAAGAAATAACGATTATGATAAAAAAAATTTAGTTTTGAAAAATGAAATACTGTCACTAGATGGAAAATGACACCACTCTCCTCCCAAAAGTTTCTTCAGTTTTGTATCAATCCCAAATGATGAAAAAGCAGAATTCCACGAAAGAATCTTGTGCCTGATTTGTAAGTCGACAGTATACAAAACGAATTGGCCATGCCACTACATATAGAAGCCGATTCGTGTGTTCATAAATTGATTATATTCCCAACAGGAATGATGTATTCGGCAGCAGTTTTCGGAACTCTATGAAAGATATGTTTTTAAAGCTCAAATTTTGAGTGTGGCCAAAATATGGACCCAGATTTTATGTATATACGGGGTGATTCATAAAGAAGTATACAGTTTCAACGCACTATAAAACAAGAACAATGTAAGTTTTTTTTTTTGTTACCTGTAACAGAATTGTAGGGGAATGTTTCAAGTTTTTTTTAGAGACAGTCACCGATGTCTTAGGTATGCACCCTTAGTCGCACGACACACATCAAGCCGATAATACATTTCCGTCCAAACGCGAGGTAAGATATCTGAATCAAGTGCAGTGATAGTGGCTGTGATACGCTGTTTCAGCTCTGCTAGATCAACAGGAAGGGGAGGGTATGCAAAGGACAAGGTATTTGCCCCTCCTCTTCCTGTTGATCTAGCGGAGCTGAAAGAACGTATTACAGCCACTATGACTGCACTTGATTCAGATATCTTATATCGCGTTTGGGCGGAAATTTATTATCGGCTCTATGTGTGTCATGTGACTAAGGGTGCACACATAGAACATCTATGACTATCTCTAAAAAACTTGAAACATTCTCCTACAATTCTGTTACAGGTAACATAAAATATCTTTCATTGTTCTTGTTTTATAGTGCATTGAAACTGTATACTTCTTTATGAATCACCCTGTATATCATCATCATCATCATTGTCAACCATTATCAATCCACTGCGGGACGAAGGTCTCCCCAAGTTTCCTCCACAACGGTCTGTCTTGTGCCAGTCTCCTCCATGTCACCCCTGCATACTTTCGAATTTCATCCACCCATCTCCCATGTGGTCTTCTTCTGGGTCTTTTCCTGTCCCTTGGAATCCAATCTAAAATTTTGGCTGTCCATCGATGGTCTGTCCTTCTGGCAGTATGCCCAGCCCACTGTCATTTCAGGGATTTAACTCTGATCATGATGTCTTCCACTCTTGTCATTTTTCGGATCCACGAGTTCCTCTTCTTATCTCTCCTGGTTACACCAAGTATGCACCTCTCCATGCTGCTTTGAGTTGTCTGCAGCCTTTGTATGTCTCTTTTAGTTAAGGTCCACGTCTCTGCACCATACGTAAGCACTGGAAGGATGCATTGATCAAACACTTTTCTTTTAAGACATAATGGCATATTGCTCTTGAAAATTATGCTGTTTCTTCCAAAAGCTCTCCAGGCAAGTTTTGTACGCCGATTAATTTCTTCATCAATGTGACCCTCACTTGATATCTGCTGTCCAAGATAAACGTACGTATCTGTTATCTCCAGCTTTTCTCCATCAATCGATAAATCTTCATTTCTTGTAAAAGCATTGAACATCACTTTTGTCTTCTGAAAGTTCATTTTTAATCCCACTTCTTTACTCATGTCAGCAAGTTCCTGGATCATACTCTGCAGCTCTGATGGGCTAGTTGCAAAAATGACTACGTCATCAGCAAAACGAAGGTGGGTTAGATAATCTCCATTAATCTTTATCCCCTTGTTTTACCAGCTCAGTGACTGAAAAACACCCTCCAATGTGGCATTAAAGAGCTTCGGAGATATGGTGTCACCTTGTCTCACTCCCTTTCCAATTTTTATGTGTGTTGTATTTTCAAACAGCCTAATCTTTGCACTTGCATTTTCATAGATGTTATTAATAATATTAATGTATGCATCTTCAATACTGCAGGTTTTCAGAGCCATTGTAACTGCTGATGGTTTCACCGAATCAAAGGCTTTTTCATAATCGATAAAAGCCATGCACAATGGAAGTTCATATTCCCTCGCTCTTTCAATTAGTTCTCTCAGCACATGTATATGATCTATTGTGCTGTAGCCACTCCTGAATCCAGCTTGTTCTCTCGGTTGAGCCATGTCCAGTGTTACCTTCAAGCGGTGTGAAAGAACTCCAGTGAAGATTTTATAAACTACTGATAGGTCTGTAGTTTCCGAGATCCTGTATATATATATATATATATGTCGTCGTCCACTCCTGTCATTTCCCTTATCCACAAGTTCCTCTTTGCCGCCCCAGTGGCACAGTGGTCTAAGCGATGGCCTCTGATCATTCGTTCGAGCGGGATCCAGATTCGAATCCCGATGAGGCATGGATGTTGTGTTTGTCTTACAGCACTGGCTCTCTCCTTTCCGTGGAACCAGTGACCCTAAATTAGGGACGGGCGACTGCTTATAACCCATTGAGTTGCTCACGTTGGTCGTTAAACCTCCAATCAAAAATAAAAAGTTCCTCTTATCTTTCCTGGTTACACCAAACATGCATCTCTCCATGCTGCTTTGAGTTGTCTGCAGTCTTTGTATGTCTTTTTTAGTTAAGGTTCAAGTCTCTTAAAAAGACATATAAGACTGCAGACAACTCAAAGAAGCGTGGAGAGATGCAGGCTTGGTGTAACCAGGAAAGATAAGAAGAGGAACTTGTGGATAAGGAAATGGCAATGGGCTGGACATGTTGCCAGAAGAACAGATCACCGATGGACAACCAAAATTTTAGACTGGATTCTGAGGGACAGGAGAAGACCCCATGGGAGATGGATGGATGAAATTCGAAAGTTTATTGGAGTGACATAGAGGAGACAGGCTCAAGATAGACAATTGTGGAAAATTTTTGGGGAGACCTTCATCCAGCAGTGGATTGATAATGGTTGATTATGATGATGATATATATATGTGTGTATATATATACATGTATACATTTCTTTTTTCTTAAAATTTTCTAAGGTGGGAGACTCCTTCCTAGCAACTTCATTTTGGCAGGAGTTTAAAACGTTTGGCAGGGATTCTGCCCTGAATTTTAGTCCCTGTAATCATATATTTGGTAATTACCATTTTGTTTTTCTTTTGTAGTGACTTACAAATTAACAGATGCCTTTCAGCTTTATGATGATGCATAGTTTTCTTGCCAAAATTTTGGTGATTTAAATAAAACAACAGAAACCGGCATTACATGTTTTTTTTATCACTATTGGTAATTGACAGCATGAGTCAGGCCTGCATGCATTTTTTAATTTTTCATAAATTATATTTTACAACTTTTGAAATTTTGAAGTGATTTTAATGAAACTGCACTGACATGCACTATAATACGTTACCAACGTGGGGACACATTTTTTTCAGAATCGGAAATAAAGGTCACGAATGACAGAAAAGCAGCGAGCCGTAATTGAATTCCTGGAAAAAGAGGGACGTGAGGCTCCTGAAATCCACAAAAGACTCCTGGCATTGTATGGAGCTGCCACAATTAATATCAGTAATGCTTGAAGATGGATGAAGAGGTTTCAAGAGGGAGAAAGTTCAGTGTCGGACAAACAACAGAGTGGATGACCCGCAACTGCAGTGACAGATGCCAACAGGCAACGAGTGAAAGACCTCATCACAGCTGATCGTCGTGTCACCATCCAGGAGTTGTGTGATGCAATTCATTGTGGTCATAGTGCTATGGAAACATTAATTAGGGATCTGGGCTACAGAAAAATTTGTTCAAAGATCCCAAGAAACCTAACCTATGAACAATGTGAGCAATGTGTGGACATGTGCTGGAACCTCTTGGACTGTTGTGAGAGGGAGGTGAGGTGTTTTTCTCTAATGTTGTGATGGGGGATGAAATCTAGGTGTTCTTTCATTACTCAGAAACAAAGCATGTGTCAATGAAATGGCATCGCACATCTTCACCACATTGACAAAAAAGGTGAAAACAACTTCTGCGGGGAAAGTGATAGTGACAATTTTTTAGGACAAATGTGGTATCATTTTGATTGATATTCCGGAATGTGGTGCAACATTAAACAGTGCTCACTATGTGCAGACATTGAAGAAGCAAAATGAAGCTGTCAGAAGGAAAAGACGGGACATTCCACTTCATAGTGTTTCACACTATAATGCACGTCCCCACACCTCAATGGAGACTTCTCAGGCTATTGCCATATGGGATGGGTGGTGTTGCCCCCCCCCATACAGTCCTGATTTGGCTCCCTCAGACTTTTTCCTGTTTGCATCTTTGAAAAACATCCTTCGTTGGGAACATTTTGACGATGTGACAGACGTTACACTGGCTGTGAACTCATGGGTGAAATGACAGCCTCGGCAATTTTTCCAAAATAGATTTTGCCAATGTGTTCAAAGATGGTGCAAATGTATAGAAAGGGATGGACAATACTTTGAATAGTATTATTAACAATATGTGCAAGTATTTTGCCACCAAGTTTCACATTTTTGCTGCTACAAATAAAAATCTGATGAGGGACGAGGCACTACTTTCAGGATGCCCTTTGTATTTGACCAATTGTTTAGAACAATTGCAAAAAAAAAAAAAAAAAAAAAAGGAAGAAGATGAAGAAACATAAATACCACGATAAAAAATATGTAGAAGTGTTACATTTCTAACATTGGATGTAAACCAACAATTGATTTAACATATCCTTACCCACAACAATATTGTTGTCCACTCGAGATCATTTCTGTGCCATTTTCTTGCAGTTCTCTTTTGTACTATCTGGCCTATCTCCATATTCAGCACTACTTGAAGTTGAGATCGTTGATGTTTTTAAAATTGAACAAACACTTAGTTATCTGTTTTCATTATTATTGATGACTGTAGCAGCAGCATTGTTCTCTTGGGGTCTTTTTCATGAAATATCTTCGGTATTTGATATTTAAACATTCAATTTTTTGGCATTTGCTCATTAAAAAAATAAATTTAGAATGCTTTTTTTTTTTTTGCCATTCAAACTATGTTTTACTGTTTTCCTAGGATAGTTACACTGGTAATGCAGCTTTAAATTTTTGAAAATTATTTGAGTATCACATTTGAAACAAGCAATCTTCTCTCTCACAGATATTTTTGGAAAAAATAAAAGCCACATGCAGACCAAGACTGCACACATGTTCCATTGTCCTTGGCTTGAGGTGATTTTTTCCAAGACGTACGCCTCACAAACACTCTCCCCAGCAATATCAATGTGGTTTAAAGTGGCTGGGCACCTTCTGCTTTCTCAATGTACTAGAGGAAGGAGGAAAAAGGGGTCTTTCAAAAAACTCAGGGAGAACAAAATCCCAAATGGTAGAGGTGGATGGATGTGTGGTGGTGGTGGGATTGGTCAGTGCTCCCGGCAGACTGGCAGAGTTGCCGGAGCATAGACAAGAGGAGTTCCCACAGATGAGCGAATTGAAATTTAAGATTTAACAAAATATGTTCTATAAATAAAAATATTCTGCAAGGAAATTGAAATCTAAGATAAGATTGAAAAGAAAAAGTTTTGCAGGGGGGGGGATTTGTTCCGTGACGAACGTCGCAGTTTGAAGTACTTTCTCTTCCTGGGGGGATTGGGCAGCAGAGAATAAATAGTAAATCATATTTTGTGTAGCTGCTTATCAATGAAAGTTCTCAGATTGCTTCGCTTGTCTCATATTTTGAAAATATTTGTTAATTAAATAGTACAAAGAAGTGGCTTTGTTGTTTTATAGAGCTGCATGCCAAAATTTTTAATAGACTTATGGAGTGCCAAGCATTTTTTTCTTTTTGAATTATATATAATACAAAGATGTCTGGCTTGATTAATAACCAGTTAAGCTTTTTAATTTAAACTATGTAAAAAAAAAAAAAAAAAAAACTTACACTTAATGTGGATGATTAAAATCCAGTAAAATTTGTTTCTTGTTCATGTCGATGCTTGTTGTCGAACGTGAAAGTAATTTTTCAAGAGTTGAGTCATTCATTCCATACCTTTGCTTTGATTTTATGTATTTCATATCAGAAAATGCCCTCATGTATATGTAAGTACTTAAAAGCATTGAAATAATTTTAAATCTCAGATCTCTTAGTTTTGGATATTACTCATTAAAAACAAAGTTTAAACAATTCTGCTCTAGTCTCTGATCTAGGTCTAATAAATTAATCTGCTTGAAGTTCACATAATTCCATTCAATGAATGAGGTTGTGCTTTCAATGCCAGCATTCAACAGTTTGCGGAACATATATATATATCATCATCATCATTGTCAACCATTATCAATCTACTGCTGGACGAAGGTCTCCCCAAGTTTCCTCCACAACGGTCTGTCTTGTGCCAGTCTCCTCCATGTCATTCCCGCATACTTTCGAATTTCATCCACCCATCTTCCATGTGGTCTTCTGGGTCTTTTCCTGTCCCTTGGAATCCAATCTAAAATTTCGGCTGTCCATCGATGGTCTGTTCTTCTGGCAGTATGTCCAGCCCATTGCCATTTCAGGAATTTAACTCTGATCATGATGTCTTCCACTCTTGTCATTTTTCGGATCCACGTGTTCCTCTTCTTATCTCTCCTGGTTACACCGAGCATGCACCTCTCCATGCTGCTTTGAGTTGTCTGCAGCCTTTGTATGTCTTTTTTAGCTAAGGTCCACGTCTCTGCACCATACGTAAGCACTGGAAGGATGCATTGATCAAACACTTTTCTTTTAAGACATAATGGCATATTGCTCTTGAAAATTATGCTGTTTCTTCCAAAAGCTCTCCAGGCAAGTTTTGTACGCCGATTAATTTCTTCACCAATGTGACCCTCATTTGATATCTGCTGTCCAAGATAAACGTACGTGTCTGTTATCTCCAGCTTTTCTCCATCAATCGATAAATCTTCATTTCTTGTAAAAGCATTGTACATCACTTTTGTTTTCTGAAAGTTCATTTTTAATCCCACTTCTTTACTCTTGTCAGCAAGTTCCTGGATCATACTCTGTAGCTCTGATGGGGTAGTTGTAAAAATGACTATGTCATCAGCAAAACGAAGGTGGGTTAGATAATCTCCATTAATCTTTATCCCTTTGTTTTCCCAGTTCAGTGATTGAAAGACATTTTTCATTGTGGCATTAAAGAGCTTGGGAGATATGGTGTCACCTTGTCTCACTCCCTTTCCAATTTTTATGTGTGTTGTATTTTCAAACAGCCGAATCTTTGCACTTGCATTTTCATAGATGTTATTAATAATATTAATGTATGCATCTTCAATACCGCAGGATTTCAGAGCCATTGCAACTGCTGATGGTTTCACCGAATCAAAGGCTTTTTCATAATCGATAAAAGCCATGCACAATGGAAGTTCATATTCCCTCGCTCTTTCAATTAGTTCTCTCACTCCGTGGATATGATCTATTGTGCTGTAGCTACTCCTGAGTCCAGCTTGTTCTCTCGGTTGAGCCATGTCCAGTGTCACCTTCAAGCGGTGTGAAAGAACTTTAGTGAAGATTTTATAAACCACTGATAGGAGGCTGATAGGTCTGTAGTTTCAGAGATCCTCAATGTCACCTTTCTTATGTAGCAGGATCATTGTAGCGGTGTTCCAATCCTCAGGAATCTTTCCTTCATTAAGGCATCGAGTGAAAATTTGGGCGAGTACTGTTTCGATTTCTCCACTTGCTTCTTGTATGATGTCTACAGTAATTCCATCTTCTCCTGGAGCTTTTCCTCGCTTCATGTTCTTGATTGCATGTGCAACTTCTGCTGGAAGGACTGGAGGAACTCTGGTACTGGTATCTTTCATGATGTCTGGAGTGCATATATCATCCCTTTCATATAATTTGGAGTAGAAATCTTTCACTCTTGTCAAAATTTCGCCTCTATTTCTTGTTACAGAACCATCTTCTTTTCTCAGTGCCATAATCTGTTTTCTTCCCCTTACTGAGATGTCCCTTTGCTATCTTTAGGCTTTGGTTGTTTTCAATTGCTTTCCTCACTAGTTCACAGTTGAATTTCCTTACGTCTTCAGTGATACTTTTTCTTACTGTCTTGCATAGCTCTATATATTCCACTTTGGAAGTCACATCTTCTTTAGTTGTCCTCATCTCTCTTCTTTTTTGCATCAACATTTTCGTTTTTCCTGATAATTTGTTCACATGCAACTTGTTCTTAGACCCAGCTAATTTTGTTGCTGTTTCCATAAGAGCTTTGGTTACTTTTCTGTTAACTTCAGAGATGTCCACTTCTTCCGATGTTAGGCCTTCTAAAGCAGAGAATCTGTTCTTCAGTTCCAATTTGAAGGTATTATGGTGTTTTTTAAGGTTGGTTATGTCAATACATTTTGTTAGTCTTATGAGCTTGCTACGTTCGAGTTTAGTGTTGAGGTGCATCTTACATCTCACCAATCTATGGTCACTGCCTGTGTTGAACTTGTTTAGCACACTGCAGTCTTCTATGATGAATTTTTTGTTACACATAATAAAATCAATTTCACTTGTCGTCCCATTTGGATGTCTCCATGTCCATTTCCTGTGTGGCTTTTTCTTGAAAAAGGAGTTTAAGATGAAAAGCCCTTCTGCCTCTGCTAACTCTACGAGAGTATTTCCACGCTGGTTTCTGTTGCCGTGACCGAATTTACCTACTGAAGTTTCATTCTGTTGCCGTTGCCCTATTTTTGCATTGAAATCTCCCATAATTATCTTCAAGTGCTGCTTACCTTTATTATTTAGATGACGAATTTCCTCATAAAATTCTTCAATTTCTTTTTCAGCATGACTTGTGGTGGGTGCATAAGTTTGAATAATCTGAGCCTGGTATCTTCTCGAGAGTTGGATAACGAGTCGTGCAGCTCTGTCAGAGGAACTTTCAACTTCTACAACTTTATCCTTCAGTTTCTTGTTTATTATAAATCCAATACCACTAGTTCTGCCAGTATCTGTCCCACGATAGTAGAAGAGATGTCCACTTTTCAGTTCAATGAGATCTCCTTTTCTCCTTACCTCACTTAGCCCGACGATGTCCCACCTGATCCTTTGTAGTTCCTCTTGCAATTCAAGAAGCCTTGAATCAGAAGATAGGGAGCGTCCGTGGTACGTAGCCAAGGTCAGCATCAGATGGCAGCCTAGTCCGGTCCTCCGGGGATTCTTAGCACCCTCTGCCTTCATGTCGCACTGGCCGCTGCCTTGGCCAGGTACATTCCAGCTGCCGGAGACTGAGGGCCAAGATTTAAGTTGTGGAGTCATTTTGGAGGGGTTTGGCCATAACTCACCACGCTGGCCAAGCGGGTTGGTGAGTGTGGGATAGCATTTCCTCTAATCCCGATGGTATAGTTATACCGCTATTGGCGGTCGTCAGAGCCCCTTTAGTGGGAACAGGATGTACCACGAGAAGGTGGGGTTGACATTTGTCAAGGAGAGGCTGTGATGTTACGCATCACCTGACCTTACATCCCATATATATATATATATTGTGCTTTGTTAGAGTTCATCAAATTGTTCAATGAATGCTACTTTATTTCATTCATTAATGTTCATTGTTGTCTTTGGACTTCCTAATAAGAGTGTCTTGTTCAGGAACTGATACTCTAAAATTATAGTTTTGCCAAGTATTGTCATTTCATCAAAAAACTTGCAAGATTCAAATGGAGTCAAACGGTTTCTAGACCTGATTTTAACAATGGCAGCTTGTTTCAAAAACAAGCTATACAATGGTATAGCATTCGGAAATGCCATAGAGGTTAATCATATCCTTGTATTGTTCTATATGCGTGTCTCGGTTGTTTCGGACAATTCCCTTTGCGCACATGAGATGTCCACACCCAGGGGTTTATCCAGAAATTCGACATGATGGGGTGGGGGGCTAAAAAAATTTGGTGGGTGTTAGATGAAAGGCAATTGTTTGAAGACTGAGAATTTTTATAGTGAATTAATTTGTCTTTAAATGTGGGATTAAAAATAGGAAAAACTTCAAAAATGAAGAACTGAATTTTTTTATAGTTAAGAATAGTTATAAAATCGGGAATCTTTCCAAAAACTACGCACATTTTTTTTTCTTTTTGCTTTTGTTCTGCTGTTTTCATCTGTCATGGATAAATGCTTCACTGAACGATACTACGCAAAGAAGTAAATATGTGTCCCCGAAACAGATATTTTCACAAATCTTGTGAAAAGGTCAATACTGTTTCAGCGATATAATTGCAAAATCTGTTACAAACTACACCGATAAGCCATTACATTATGACCGCCTTCCTGATAAGTTGTAAGACCTCAGACCACAAAACAGCGGCCACTCGGCGAGGCATCTATTCCATGAGGTGGCGATATGTATCCTGGGGTATCTGGTACTGTAATGTCAACAGCAGGTTCTCCAGTTCCCGTACATTTCGAGGTGGTGATTTAGCGCGAACCCGCTTTTCCAAGTCGAACCACAAATGTTCGATTGGGTTCATGTCAGGTGAATTTGGAGGCCAGGGCAATAACAGAAAGTCACCAGCACGTTCCTCAAACCACACCTTGATGATTCTGGCAGCGTGACATAGTGCGTTATTCTGTTGGTATAATGGCCATCACCAGCAGGGAACGTAGTTGCCATGAATGGGTGACCTTGGTCCGCAACGATGTTCAGATACCTGACAGCTGTCAGGGATTGTGCTATTTGGATAATGGGGCCTAAAGTGTCACAAGAAAACATGGCTGCCAGCCTGTTTACGCCCAACAGTGCATCCCTGTGCCATAGCCTCCGTTGGTAATCAGCGTATCCGCTTCGTCAGACCAGGCCGCTTCTAATCATTCATGGTCCAATCTGGATGATCTTGGGCCCATTTCATGCGCTGTTGGCGATGACGTGCAGTGAGCATAAAGATACCACTGGGTCTTTGGCTACGCAGGCCCATGCACAGATGGCTGCGATGAAGTGTGTGCTGGGACACATTGCCCTGATCACTGTTGTAGCTGCGGGTGATTTGTCGCACTGTTGCCCTGCGGTTGCTGTGAACAATGCGCGACCGTCTCCGCTCCCCTCTGGTATCAATGCGCTGCGGACACGGCTGGACGACGGTTCGTCATTCGGCCATCTGTGCACCACTTCTGATACGTACAGCGGCAAGTGAACAATCCGCGCCGTTTCCGGTTTAACAACCACCGTGAGCAACTCAGTGGTCTATAAACAGTCACCCGTCCCTAATTTAGGACCACTGGTTACAGGGAAGGGAGAGAGCCAGCACCGTAAGACAAACACAACACCCATGCCTCACCGGGATTCAAACTGATCTCGGAAAAATGATCAGAAGCCTTTGCTTAGGCCACAGGGGCGGCCAATTTGTCCGTTATCTTATTCCGGTAAATCAGCAGCGCCACCTCGGTGGCGCAGTGGTCTAAGCGATGGCCTCTGATCATTCGTCCGAAAGGGGTCCGGGTTCGAATACCGGTGTGGAACCAGTGGCCCTAAATTAGGGACTGGCGACTGCTTATAGCCCATTGAGTTGCTCACGGTGGTCTTCAAACCTTCAATAAAAAAATCAGCAGCATTTCCCATTCTGACTACGAACGAAAAGCCGGTCGTCGGGTTGTATATACATAATATACCGCTCTGTAAATTTCACCTGCCGCCCCGGTGGCGCAGTGGTCTGTGACCATTCGTCCGGAAGGGGTTCGGGATCCCGTGAGGCATGGATGTTGTGTTTGTTTACGGCACTGACCCCTTCCCTGGAACCAGTGATCCTAAATTAGGGACGGGCGACTGCTTATAGCCCATTGAGTTGCTCACGGTGGTCGTTAAACCTCCAATAAAAAAATATATCTGGGGCCACTAGATAGTTACAAACTCCGGCCCGTTGGGGTGGCGCGCTGTCCTTATGAAACAACCTTTCTGCCGATGAAAGCGTGTATGTAAGTGACAGCCAGCACATAGCGGTTAACGTCCTCTCCAGACACATTTGGGGACTTAATATGTTCCAGGAGAAAGCCCTCCCCCAAACCATTCCAGAGGCAACACAATCGTGAACAGACCCAACCTGGCACAACGGAGCCATGGCCTGATGCTGTCGACGCCACACTCGCACCCTCCTGTCAGCTCAGTGCAGCTGAAAATGGGATCCACCTGACCATACGACGCGGTGCCCCACAATGCAGATGTCCAGTTTTGATAAACAAAGACATCGCTGTTTCCGTCGTCCCGGGAACGCAGTGGTCTAAGGCGCTGGCCTCTGATCATTCGTCCGTAAGGGGTCCGGGTTCGAATCCCGGCCAGGCACGGATGTTGTGTTTGTCTTACGGCACTGGCTCTCTCCCTTCCCTGGAACCAGTGACCCTAAATTAGGGACGGGCGACTGCTTATAGCCCATTGAGTTGCTCACGGTGGTCGTTAAACCTCCAATAAAAAAAAAAATCGCTGTTTCCACGTTTTATCATCACATAGCAACCGAAAAATTTTTATCCGATCACCGCTGGGGATCTGAAAACCAGATCTCTTGATATCCAGTCGAGCGCGTTGGCCAACAATCAAACGGCGCTATGTGTGTGTAACAATTTTTTTTCGTTTTTATTTCATTTTTTTTATTGGAGATTTGACGACCATCGTGAGCTACTCAATGGACTATAAACAGTCGCCTATCCCTAATTTAGGGTCACTGGTTCCAGGGAAGGGAGACACAACATCCATGCCTCACCGATATTCGAACCCGGACCACTTTCGGACGAATGATTAGAGGCCTCTGCTTACATTACTGTGCCACCGGGCCGGCAATTTTCGGTTGCTATGTGATAATAAAACGTGGAAAAAACGATGTCTTTGTTTATTCACTGACATGTGGAGGATTTCCAGTTTTGATGTTTCCGGCACCAGTTGGGGCGTAATTTCCGATGACGAGCAGTCAACAGTGGCACACGACTAGGGCGTCGGGTCCCGCATCCCAGGGCATGCAGCGGACGCTACTTGGGTCTCCGACATTTAATCCGGATTTGATTTGACCCGCTGTTGCCTAGCGATCGGTCTGCACGAGCCTGAATAGCCTACGTCGACCCCGTTCATCAATGGTTACCACTTGCTGTGGGCACTGGTGCTTCCGTCGATGGTATACTCACGATACACCTTTGATAAGGTTGCCCTAAGGAACCTTAGGATTCTTACCACTTGGGCGATAAAATGACCCATGTGTCGTGTGCCGACAATGCGTCCACGATCAAAGTCGCTCAGATCACCACGTTGGTCGATTGCGATACAAAGCTCTGCTGTCTGTCTATCGCCTGCGTTCGGTTTGGGTCTGTTTCAGTGTGCCTGGGGATGCGCATGTCAAGAAGATGTCTGAGAAAATCAGGGGTGTATGTATAAATCACTGTCCACACCTAGCAAAGTAGGTTACTCTCCACCCTAGTTAGATGCGCAGAATACTGGACGCCGCTACCTAGTCTTTAAAAAGCAAAACGTTAAGGTGTGTAAGACTTTCTTTTTCTGTTATAACTTTCAGTAAAAATGTCTTAATGAATTCAGAACATGAATTTACTCCCCTAGTGTGACCATTATGGAAGGGCACCCCTTCTTCCACTCCGGTTGGTACGGCCCAGTCTGCGATTTTTTTATTATTATTATTGAAGGTTTAACGACCACCGTGAGCAACTCAATGGGCTATAAGCAGTCGCCCGTCCCTGATTTAGGGTCACTGGTTCCAGGGAAGGGAGAGAGCCAGTGCCGTAAGACAAACACAACATCCATGCTTCACCGGGATTCGAACCCGGATCCCTTTCGAACGAATGATCAGAGGCCATCGCTTAGACCACTGCGCCACCAGGGCGGCATCTGCGAGTTCAACATACTCCAGTTCACCGATTTCTGACATTATGCACTATATTTATAAAAGTCACCAGACACCTAGAAGAGAAACACAACATAGCATTTATTGACATACATTAGCACGGTGTCGGTCCACCTTTGGCGTTAATGCATGCACTGACCCTTCGAGACATGCTTTCGACAAGGTTTTGGAACACAGCGATAGGTAAGCGCTTCCATTCAGCACATAATGCTGCCGCTAACTGTTGCTTAGTAGTAGGCCTTGGTTCCAAACTTATGCGACGCTCTAATTTATCCCATAGGTGTTCTATGAGATTAAGATCGGGGCTCTGTGCTGGCCAGTCCACGCACGATACGGAATTATCGTCAAACCACGCCCTAACAGTCCTTGCTTTATGGCTCGGTGCATTATTCTGCTGGTACCAACAAGGCTAGTTTCCGTAGTATTGCCACAGAGTTGGTAGGGCACAATCGTCCAGAATATCGAGGCAGACTTGTTGGTTAATAAGTTTGCCCACGATAACCAACGAGCCGGAACCATACCACGAAAAATACCACCACACGAGTACACTGCCAGCTCCAAACCTGACCGTAGGAACAGTGCACTGTTAAATAGCGTTCTCCGGCTGCCACCATACTCACACACGGCAATCAGACTCATGGATAGTTTATCTGGATTGATCAATCCATAGGACCCGTTTCCATTGATCTACGGTCCACGATAAATATTCTTTACACCATGCTAAACGACGAGTAGCATTCCGAGTGGAGATGAAATTCTTATGAGCAGCCGGTTTCTCTTGTGGACAATCCACTAATATAACACCTAACAATATTTCCTTTCTCAAAGTCAGTTCTCTACCTCCGCGATATTTTCATTCAACCTCACAGTGCGATATGATCGCGGTCAGCTGCAGGCTTGTTTTATACCGTTTGCAGCTGTACCGTGCACCTTAACAACGCAGCGAATCCGTTAATTTGCTTTTGAAGGGGTGTCCGGTGACTTTTGTCAATATAGTGTATGTTTACTGTTAAAAAAGAGGGACTCCGTTCCCTCAAACCAAGCGTGATAGCCCTGTAAATGTCTAAATGGCATCATAAGCAGTTATACTTTTGCTGCACCATAAGTTGCTAACGAAGTCAAGCCGTAACTGATTGGTCTGCGGTATTGGCGAGAAAGACAGTCCACAACTAGTCTGTCAGCCAAGTTAAGGAAGCCAGGTAGTAAGTACTTTGGCAATGTTACTAATGCAGCCAGGCCGTAAGTACTTGGTCAGTGTTACCAAACTCAGCCAGCACTATCATACTTGCCTACCAAATCCTCCGCCGAAAGGGAACACATTCAGCAACACAGACGATATTCATGTCAACAGGGCTCGATTACCACAGAATCGGGCTAGGCACAGCACAAGAGAAGGTTCTCCACCCCGTCCAGTAATTAAAACACTTTAATATTTTAGTATTGCTATTTTCGCATTTAATTATGTAATCATTCGAATATCCACGGATGATAAGTTATACACCACCTTTAAATTTTGTTTTTAACCGACGAACATTGTTTAGACTTGGGACAGACAGATTTTTCGGAGGCAAGATGAACTTCCACGGACCTATGATGTGTTCAATATTACAGTAGAATAATTCTATTAACAGAGGAATGGTACTTATATTTGAGAAAACATGCATAACTGGATAATTCTCACACTCCTGAAAGCACATTATTCAGCTCATTAATTCACTTAGTTTAGACCCAAGCAATTTAAAAATCTGATTCTCCACAATATGAAATAATCAAAGCTTCTACAAAGTGTCTTAGCAATGCGAAATCTCTCGCAAGAGGTGTATGGTATACTGCAATATAGGAATATCGCACATTTACATTTTATCTGCAAGTTTCAGATGAAAAGCACTGCGACTTTTCTGACATCTATTAATCACATTTGAAATTAAATAGGCTCCATATAAATCAGTTTTCTTCATTTCAGGAAAAAAAAAAGACCCCCCCCCAATGTTTTTTCCGTTCATAATAATCAATTACAGAGGGCGTGCCGAAAGTTTTGCAATATTTGCATAAACGCATGTGCTGTGGCTGGTATGTCACGTGTTTAAACTAGTTCAAGTCGCGCACTGCAGTCAGTCGAAAAGGATGTAAAGTGGCAGTCATTGCTGTGAACAACATTGCATGTTGTTGTTCTGTCTGTGGTTGGGACGCCTAAAAGATGAACAGCCACAACTGGCTATTTAGGGAACTTTAGCTTTACGAGTTTGAACTCGGCCATAACTCTGCTCAAGCAACACGAAATATTTGTCATGCGAGAGTGGAAGGTTCCGTGGACCACAGCACCCCAACCAGATGGTTCAAGAAATTTCGCGTGCCGCCCCGGTGGCGCAGTGGTCTAAGGCGTTGGCCTCTGATCATTCGTCCGTAAGGGGTCCGGGTTCGAATACCGGTCAGGCATGGATGTTGTGTTTGTCTTTCGGCACTGGCTCTCTCCCTTCCCTGGAACCAGTGACCCTAAATTAGGGACGGGCGACTGCTTATAGCCCATTTGAGTTGCTCACGGTGGTCGTTAAACCTCCAATCAAAAAAAAAAAAAAAAAGAAATTTCGCTCAGGTGACAGAAACCTCGACGATCAGCCAAGGTCAAGTAGACCGCGAACTGTGGATTCGGAGGCTGTGCGCAGGCCGTGGAGACAAATCCAACAAGCAGCACTCTGAGATTATCAGGAGAGGTGGGCATATCCCAGATCACCGCGGTTCGTCACCTTCAGGACCTCGGCAAGGTATACAAAAGCTGCCGCATTGTCCCTCGCGAACTGACGCCAGATGAAGCAAATCCCCGATGCCGCCTCGGTGGCGCAGCGGTCTAAGCGATGGCCTCTGATCATTCGTCCAAAAGGGGTCTGGGTTCGAGTCCCGGCGAGGCATGGATGTTGTGTTTGTCTTACGGCACTGGCTTTCTCCCTTCCCTGGAACCAGTGACCCTAAATTAGGGAAGGGAGACTGCTTATAGCCGATTGAGTTGCTCACGGTGGTAGCTAAACCTCGAATCAAAAAAAAAAAAAAAAAAAAAGCCGCCGAGTGGAAGTGTGCACGAAACTTCTAGAAAACAGGCGCGATGTACGTTTGATCAAGAGAATTGTTACGTGCGATGAAAAGTGGTTCTATTTCCGTATTCCTAACACACAACGGCAGTGGTTGAGCCCGAGCCAACTTCCTGAATGTTGCTAAACGTGGGTGCTTTGAGCACAAGGTGATGCTCTGCGTCTGGTGGAATTTCGAGTGGATAATCCATTACGAATTTGTTCCAGACGGTCGGACCATCAATGCCAACCTCTACTCTGAATAGCTGAAGCGAATGTATGCCGTTTTCGAGAAGTACCTGGCATAGGTGAGCAGAAAGCGTGCTCTCGTACATCAGGACAACGCTCGTCCTCATACCGCGAGAACGACCCGGGCAAAACTCAAGAAACTTGAGGGCATCTAACTGATGCCACACCCAGCATATAGTCCGGATCTTGCTCCGTCGGATTATTACGTGTTCCGCCCCATGGCCAATTACCTTCACGCGCGGCACTTCAACAACCAGGAGGAGGTGGCAGCTGGGATGAATGAACAAGAAGTAGTACCGCCGCGGAATCGAAAAACTGGCAGACAGATGGCTAAAGACGGTGCAACACGATGGCCTATACTTTGAATGCTAGTCAGCTTTCATCATAAAGGTACGTATGAAGACATAAAGTGATCCAATTATTGCAGAACTTTCGGCTCACCCTCTGTAAAAAAAGTCTGGGGACTCTTATAATGCGGGGCCACAAGCGTAAATCAGGCCCTGTATGTCGAACGGACTCCCGAAGAGTTCCAGAAATGTTGCTTCAAATCAAAAGCCGTGTAAAATTACATTGCTCACGGGCGCTCATAGGAGAGACCCTGTATCTGGCAAAACGTAACAGCAAGCTTAGGATTACCACTCTCCGGACAAAATATCTAACCTTCAACGCTTGAAAGATTCGTGCTTTATTTGCATATTCTGCAAGGTTTGCAACAATACGCCAAATAACAATGCTGGCAGGCAAAAGGCTGCTCGTTTAATCTGCGTACTTTTTGGAATTTGCAGTGTTTTGGTCCAGATGAAATATCCGAAATGAGAGTGCATCCTCAAGCCCACATACAAATGGGAAGACCTACCTGCCTTGTCAAAGCACACTACTGTTTGTGAAAACTGCAACACTGAGAAATAATCGTGCTTTTTAAATGAAGTTTATACCACAGATTCTTCACGTTACAGAAGATTACTGATTACATTTGTGGAGTTAAAAATATTTTTTTCACTTCAAAACTCAGTATCGTGCGAAGCCACCTCGAACAACAATGAAAACCTCTACATGGCGTTTTTGATATCGTCCTGGGAAATAGTTTGTCAAGCTGCTTCTATACGAGACCAGAGTTCATTTGTGGTGGTTGACGGACCAGTCGCTTAGCTTCCATCTCCCGAACATATCCTGTGAATTTGCAGGCCAGGGAAGAAGCGGAATCTTCCGTGCATGGAAGAGGTCTTGGACATTCTGGGCCACATGTGGCCGAGAATTGTCCTGCTGGAATATACCGCTAGGACAACTCCGAAAGAGTGGTATCACATCTGTCTCTAAAACATCCTTATGTATTACTGGCTGTTGACGGTTTCATCAATTTGTACCCGCCGAGATCGCGTGTTGAACCCAATGGCGCTGTTCACTGCGATGTGTTCCAACATGTATGCGACCGTCGTGGTGCATCAAGTTGAACCGTGAATCGTCGGAAAACACGACTTGTTGCCAATCACCGCTCCAATGCAGCCGGAGGCGTCTGCGGTTGAGGGTTAAAGAAATGAACTGCTAGCGACCAGTCCTCCTTTAAGCAGACGAAGTCTAACTGTGCTAGAGAACGAAGCCTGACCTGTGACAATGCTCCACTGCTGCGCTAACACCGTGGGTGTCGCTATGCGATCGGTCAATGCCATGCGGTAGAGGTATCTGTCATTCCGTGCAGTCGTGCGATTTTGTGGTCCATTCACCAGATACTGACGTTTCGTCTCGTACGAGTCGTAATTTCGCGGTAGGAAAGTCGAGCTTCCCTCACCCCAGCAGTCCTTCCTTGCTCAAAGTCCGTCAGGTGTTCATAATGCAACCTTCTTCGACGACGGGGTCTAGTGAAACACAAGAAACACCCTTTTGACTCAATGTCAGCTCTTCACAGATTGTGACACCTCGTTTCCGCAGGCTCTTTAGGACCAATACCGGAAAGTTCAGAGGGCGCTGCTCCAAAACCGCATGCGCATTTTCAATTGACATTTTAGTCATTTGCATGTCCCAACCTGTGGTACATATCCTGCAAGTTCCAAGCCAATCCCAGCAGTCCATGGTGTTGCAATTTTCCCAAACATTAGTGCAAATTAATTAAGCTAAAGCTAACTGCAGCTGGACGTATATCGTTAGATTTGGTGCTCAGGGTTATTGGCATGCACTACAACCCTTTTGTAATTTTGAAAAAGACACTCGTACCATTGTGATGGTTTATCATCCTCAGACTGAAAAAAATAAGTGATGTGGATTCACGGAAAATTCCAGAAAATTACGTTCAAGGAAGTTTCTTGTGTAGGTATCCGTCTTTTAACGAAATTTCCGTTTTTTCTAAATAAAGTATTTTGACAGAATTTCCGTAGTTAGTAGTCTCGTTTTTTCTTAGAAAAGTTCGTCTTGGGTTTTTCCTTATCTCTAAACAAATTTCGCAATATCTCCGATTTGGACTTTTCAGCACTTTTACGATTCCCTTTGCCGGTTTCGAAACAGGAACCTTTTCGACGTGAAACGCGCGTGCTACCGTTGTGCCAGAAATACACGTAGCATACACTTAGCATAGAACTCGAATCGCGCGATGATGAAATGTGTTTTGTTATCAATGCAGGTGAATAATAATTTTATTTTCCGTTGGAGCTTATTCTTCTGAATAGGTTTGTAATAATTTTATTTCTTCTGTAAAAGGGCTCATTATCAAACTGAAATCATCGCTCTTTCCACGTTTATAAGTGAGTCACGGAAAAATTCTCATCGGTCGCCACCGGGAATCAAACCCAGGGTCTTTCAGTTACGCGCCGGACATGCTACCACTGCACCACAGTGGCCTTGAATTCTCCAGACTCACGACTAATTGCCAAACCACATGGCAGGTTGCTTCTTGGAGCCCCGCACAGCGCTGGGGATTCACCAAAGATGGAAAGCAGCAACTGAACAAATAACAAGAAGGACTCACTTATCCTCCTAGTTATCGACTCACTTATAAACGTGGAAAGAGCGATGGTTTCAGTTTGATGCTCCTAGTCTACGTCAGTTGTGTGTATTAATTATTCATTCGCCTCCTAGTTATTTGTTCAGTTGCTGCTTACCATCTTTGGTGAATCCCCAGCATTGTGCGGGGCTCCAAGAAGCAACCTGCCATGTGGTCTGGCAGTTAGTCGTATGTGAGTCTGTAGAATTCGAGGCCGCTGCGATGCAGTGGTAGCATGTCCGGCGCGTAACTGGAAGACCTTGGGTTCGATTCCCGGTGGCGGCCGATGAGAATTTTTCCGTGACTCACTTATAAACGTGGAAAGAGCGACGATTTCAGTTTGATGTTCCTAGTCCACGTCAATTGTGTGTATTAAAGGGCCCCGGTGGCGCAGTGGTCTAAGCGATGGCTTCTGATCATTCGTCCGAAAGGGGTCCGGGTTCGAATCCCGATGAGGCATGAATGTTGTGTTTGTCTCACGGCGCTGGCTCTCTCCATTCCCTGGAACCAGTGCCCCTAAATTAGGGACGTGCGACTGCTTATAGCTCATTGAGTTGCTCACGATGGTCTTTAAACCTCCAATAAAAAAAAAGGGCTCATTATATATTGCATATTTTTTCATCGGGATTTTTTGAAATAACAAAATGTCTTAGAATTTGATATCTTATTAAACCGAAGTCTTTCAATTACTTTTTAAGAAAAGGTGAAAGGTACTTTATATTATAATTTCACAGAACTCCTGAAAATAAAATTTACTTTTGAATAATAGCCTTTGTCTTAAAGGGTCTGCGGATTGAATCATAGACATCATACAATCACTTGTGCAATAATTTAAGTACCAGAGTTCTTATGGTAACACAATATACAATAACTGGTGCACAAAATAGAGGAAAGCGGAAGGAATTTCTTGTTCCACAATAACCAAAATATCATGCGATATGCTATCCACAATATCCGATCTCTCTACAGAACTTCAAAATCAGGTGCTCGGACGGACGATTGGAATTTAATAGTTAATCAAACCTCAAATATATTCCCGGGAATCGCTCCTATCGGAAATTTTCCCTTCCTATAGATACGGAAAATTAAGAACAGAATTTTTCCGATGACATACGAAAGGGATAATTACGGAAAGGTTTCTGAAAATTCAGAATTTTCCGTTAACATTCCTTAAAAACGGCAATTTATCGCCAATATGTGAAAGGAATCGCGGAAAGGTTTCTGAAAGTTCAGAATTTTTCTGGCGTACGAGAAATCTACGAAATTCAGGTTTCTTTCCGTCATTTCACGTAAAAGGTTGCATCGGGAATATACTTCGTTAATTTACGAAAGTATTCACGGAAAATGGGTCGTGAATTTCAGAAAAAGTTTTACATTGCACCCCTTTATCCACAGAATAACACAAAGCACAAAGCGACTCCGCTGCAGAGATATATCGAAATCCATGTCCCACCAAAGCCGTCTTGAAAGTATTGGGTTGATGCATAAGTTCATGCCGTTTGTTTCACCGCACTACAGGAATGTATTACATCAGAAGAGAAAACGAAATCAATCAACTATGTATTTCCCCGTCCCCCATTGTTTACGATGGTCTGCAATGCCATTTTTGAAAAAAAAAAAAAATTGCTGGTTTTGCTGCGAAGAAATCATCAAAGAAATTCTGGAGATCAAAATCATTGTTGAACATTCTGCCACGGAGTGCATTCGATAGAGAGATCGGAACAAGTGATAGTATAACGAAGTAAATTTCTCCGTCATTTTTGGTCTACGCCGGGATTCGAACCCGAGTACGCTTATTCCGGAACAAGCAGCTCTACCAACTGAGCTACGCAGACGATTATTCTGATTCCTATCTGCCTTTATGTCGTGTGCGTCCTGCTGGCAGGTACGTCACATCTCCCCCCCCGAAAGAGGGCCGGGGGCATGGCCCACGGATCAGCCGTGACCATGAATCGCTGCAGGCAGACAACCACTGTAGAACGTGCACTTGAGAACTCCCAGTCAATCTGGTGTGTGGAATGCAACGTCACACACATTTATTTTTCGAAGCACTGGAGAAGGGATTCTCTGATTTTTCCTATCTCGCGGTGTGGAAAGAACATCACACCATTGCGAGATTTTGAACGGTCGGGTCATGCGGGTAGTTCGGGCGCCATTATAACGAAGTAAATTTCTCCGTCATTTTTGGTCTACGCCGGGATTCGAACCCGAGGCCGCTTATTCCGGAACAAGTTGCTCTACCAATTGAGCTACGCGGACATTTTATTCTGATTCCTATCTGCCTTTATGTCGTGTGCGTCCTTCTGGCAGGTACGTCACATCTCCTATTACGTTACAATAGTCTGAAGGGACGACATATGGGGAATAGGCCGGATGTTGAAGGATCTCCCATTTCATGTCCTAGATGGTCATTTTGGTCATGTTTACACTGTGAGAAGAAGGACACCATGGCGCCGATGTAGCTGTTTCTGCTGAACTGCTCTCTCCACACGGCGGAGTTGCTCACAATAGAGTGCAGCATTGATGGTCCGATTCCTCGGCAGCATTTCCCAGTGAATAATGCCTTCCATGTCCCAGCAGACACACAACATGATCTTCACAGGATGAAGATCATGTTTTGGACTTGGTGTGGGCGTTTTGTTTGGGCTTAACCATCCCCCTCCGATGCCTGAAATTCACGTACAGGCACCACTTTTTATCGCCAGTAGCAGTACGTGACAGAAAGGGTTTGTGTTGCTGAGAACATTCTCGATAACGGGCGAGCAAGGGACCACAAATGGTAACACGCTGATTCTTGTTGACCTCGGTGAGAGTGTGAGGCACCCAAGACCCAATTTCTGGACCTTTCCCATACGTTTCAGGTGTCGCACCACTGTGGCCTGATCACAGTCCATCTCAGTGGCCAATCCGCGTGTGCTTTGATGCGGATCCAAGTCTATGAGGTGGTTCAAACTATCCTCATGAAAGTGAGATGGACGACCTGAGCGTGGAGAGTCGTTGAGGCCAAAATTACCACCTCGGAACCGCTCAAACCATTTGTGGGCTGTCCTCGGAGCAACAGCATCCTCCCCTTATATGGCTCAAATTTCTCGAGTAGCATCGGCAGCTGAGGATGCCTTGTTAAACTCGTAGTGGGGGAAATGTCGGAAGTGTTCGTTCCTCTCTACTTGACACTTTATACTTCAGAACCTGAAAACCAAAAATAATAATAATAAAAAAAAAAAAAAACATTAGCCACAATGCACAATCACACAACGCAGTAGGATTTAGATATATGATATTACTGGCTACATTTTGATATACAACTGGCCAACTGCAACGTCACTACTGACCTGGGAAACACTCGTGAAATAAAACGTTATGAATTTATGCATCAACCCAATATAAGGTAACTACAGTAGAAAGACGAACTTCCTCCTTTTGTGACGTTACTCTCTTGTTGCATAGCCCGATACGTTGTAGGTGTTGTTTTTGACGTCATGCATGACATTTTTGGAAACCAATCAGAAGCCTTTGTTTTCTCGTGACGTAACTAAAAAAAAAAAAAAAAAAGAGGGAGCTCATGCTCTTTCTAGATCTTTTTTTTTTTTTTTTTGATTGGAGGTTTAACGACCACCGTGAGCAACTCAATGGGCTATAAGCAGTCGCCCGTCCCTAATTTAGGCTCACTGGTTCCAGGGAAGGGAGAGAGCCAGTGCCGTAAGACAAACACAACATCCATGCTTCACGGGATTCGAACCCGGACCCCTTTCGGACGAATGATCAGAGGCCATCGCTTAGACCACTGCGCCACCGGGGCGGCCTTTCTAGATCACCCGATGTTTATCTTAAAAGAAACAATGATTTACCAGTACTAGTTCATTGGAAAAAATGGTGGTATGTGGGTTAAAAATGATGGGTAGACTTAAAAAAGGTATCTACTCAAAGAGAAGATACTAATGCCATTACGCCGGTGGCGATCAGTGACAAATTAAACACAAAAATTAATTGCGTAATAAAATTGCTATATGGCATATGCTCATTTCAACATTCAGAATGATGTTCACGGTGATTTATGTTGGAACCAAATTTTTCAAAGAACAATAATTATCTGGTGAATTTGTTTTACAATGCATATTTCAACAGTTCTCTTTCATACAGGATCTAAAAGAATTTTTCATGAGGAAAATAATGAGATATTCTTCTGTAGATACGGGCGTTTTAACAGCGGACCTCAACACTAAAATTCCCAGTTTGGTTTGGTCGTCCTGATCCACCCGGTCTAAAACGCTTGTAGTTCGTGTTGATGTTCTACGTAAGAAAACCAAAAGAACTAACGATAAGACCAAATACAATAATTAAACTAACAGAAACAGTGAAAAAGTTCTACGAATGCAAATTATACAGAAAAGAATGAGGTGAAGTAATTGAAGCAGGATGTAGAACCACTCTAAGCAGCACTTGAACGAAATTCTGAAACTTCCGGAGGGGTTCCCAGGGATTTAAAAACAAAAAGGTTGCAGCATGGACAAGGCATCTTACGTAGCGTCACAGCATAATCACGAATAAATGAATTCTTAATCTAGTAAACTGATCTCTTAAGAGAAGCAAATGCATTTCGGATGTCGCGCCCCTTTTGTCGATCAAATTACTGCTCCTGTATCACTTTACGGCTGTTTCTTCAAGGCAACCTCTTCCTCCAAACGGAAAACTCGGCTTTAAGATATCGGATGAAAGCAATTGCCTGCAAGCTGGATTTACCTAGGTACGCGGTACTCGGGTACCTCCACATTATTGAAACTCTCAGTTTTGTTGTCTGGGCCCCATATTCAATTTATCATGCTTTCAAACGTAAAATTCAACTTTAGAATGTCTGATGGTAATAGTTGCACTGAAGCTAAGGTATTTGGTGGCCACTCATATTTTGGACCCGGATTTACCGCGCAATTTTTATTCTCATATATATATATCATCATCATCATCATCATCATTGTCAACCATTATCAATCCACTGCTGGACGAAGGTCTCCCCAAGTTTCCTCCACAACGGTCTGTCTTGTGCCAGTCTCCTCCATGTCACTCCCGCATACTTTCGAATTTCATCCACCCAGCTTCCATGTGGTCTTCTTCTGGGTCTTTTCCTGTCCCTTGGAATCCAATCTAAAATTTCGGCTGTCCATCGATGGTCTGTTCTTCTGGCAGTATGTCCAGCCCATTGCCATTTCAGGGATTTAACTCTGATCATGATGTCTTCCACTCTTGTCATTTTTCGGATCCACGTGTTCCTCTTCTTATCTCTCCTGGTTACACCAAGCATGCACCTCTCCATGCAGCTTTGAGTTGTCTGCAGCCTTTGTATGTCTCTTTTAGCTAAGGTCCACGTCTCTGCACCATACATAAGCACTGGAAGGATGCATTGATCAAACACTTTTCTTTTAATAAGACATAATGGCATATTGCTCTTGAAAATTATGCTGTTTCTTCCAAAAGCTGTCCAGGCAAGTTTTGTACGCCGATTAATTTCTTCACCAATGTGACCCTCACTTGATATCTGCTGTCCAAGATAAACGTACGTGTCTGTTATCTCCAGCTTTTCTCCATCAATCGATAAATCTTCATTTCTTGTAAAAGCATTGTACATCACTTTTGTTTTCTGAAAGTTCATTTTTAATCCCACTTCTTTACTCTTGTCAGCAAGTTCCTGGATCATACTCTGTAGCTCTGATGGGGTAGTTGTAAAAATGACTATGTCATCAGCAAAACGAAGGTGGGTTAGATAATCTCCATTAATCTTTATCCCTTTGTTTTCCCAGTTCAGTGATTGAAAGACATTTTCCAATGTGGCATTAAAGAGCTTCGGAGATATGGGGTCACCTTGTCTCACTCCTTTTCCAATTTTTATGTGTGTTGTATTTTCAAACAGCCGAATCTTTGCACTTGCATTTTCATAGATGTTATTAATAATATTAATGTATGCATCTTCAATACCGCAGGATTTCAGAGCCATTGCAACTGCTGATTGTTTCACCGAATCAAAGGCTTTTTCATAATCGATAAAAGCCATGCACAATGGAAGTTCATATTCCCTCGCTCTTTCAATTAGTTCTCTCAGTACGTGGATATAATCTATCGTGCTGTAGCCACTCCTGAATCCAGCTTGTTCTCTCGGTTGAGCCATGTCACCTTCAAGCGGTGTGAAAGAACTTTAGTGAAGATTTTATAAACCACTGATAGGAGGCTGATAGGTCTGTAGTTCCTGAGATCCTCAATGTCACCTTTTTTATGTAGCAAGATCATTGTAGCATTGTTCCAATCCTCAGAAATTTTCCCTTCATTAAGGCATCGAGTGAAAATTTGGGCGAGTACTGTTTCGATTTCTCCACTTGCTTCTTGTATGATGTCTACAGTAATTCCATCTTCTCCTGGAGCTTTTCCCCGCTTCATGTTCTTGATTGCATGTGCAACTTCTGCTGGAAGGACTGGAAGAACTCTGGTACTGGTACCTTTCATGATGTCTGGAGTACATGTATCATCCCTTTCATATAATTTGGAGTAGACATCTTTCACTCTCGTCAAAATTTCGCCTCTATTTCTTGTTACAGAACCATCTTCTTTTCTCAATGCCATAATCTGTTCTTTCCCCTTACTGAGATGTCCCTTTGCTATCTTTAGGCTTTGGTTGTTTTCAATTGCTTTCCTTACTAGTTCACAGTTGAATTTCCTTACGTCTTCAGTGATACTTTTTCGTACTGTCTTGCATAGCTCTATATATTCCACTTTGGAAGTCACATCTTCTTTAGTTGTCCTCATCTCTCTTCTTTTTTGCATCAACATTTTCGTTTTTCCTGATAATTTGTTCACATGCAACTTGTTCTTAGACCCAGCTAATTTCGTTGCTGTTTCCATAAGAGCTTTGGTTACTTTTCTGTTAACTTCAGAGATGTCCACTTCTTCGGATGTTAGGCCTTCTAAAGCAGAGAACCTGTTCTTCAGTTCCAACTTGAAGGTATCATGGTGTTTTTTAAGGTTGGTTATGTCAATAGATTTTGTTTGTCTTATGAGCTTGCCACGTTCAAGTTTAGTGTTGAGGTGCATCTTACATCTCACCAATCTATGGTCACTGCCTGTGTTGAACTTGTTTAGCACACTGCAGTCTTCTATGACGAATTTTTTGTTACACATAATAAAATCAATTTCACTTGTCGTCCCATTTGGATGTCTCCATGTCCATTTCATGCGTGGCTTTTTCTTAAAAAAGGAGTTCAAGATGAAAAACCCTTCTGCCTCTGCAAACTCAACGAGAGTATTTCCACGCTGGTTTCTGTTGCCGTGACCGAATTTACCTACTGAAGTTTCATTCTGTTGCCGTTGCCCTATTTTTGCATTGAAATCTCCCATAATTATCTTCAAGTGCTGCTTACCTTTATTATTTAGATAACGAATTTCCTCATAAAATTCTTCAATTTCTTCTTCAGCATGACTTGTGGTGGGTGCATAAGTTTGAATAATATGAGCCTGGTATCTTCTCGAGAGTTGGATAGCGAGTCGTGCAGCTCTGTCAGAGGAACTTTCAACTTCTACAACTTTATCCTTCAGTTTCTTGTTTATTATAAATCCAACACCACTAGTTCTGCCAGTATCTGTCCCACGATAGTAGAAGAGATGTCCACTTTTCAGTTCAATGAGATCTTCTCCTTTTCTCCTTACCTCACTTAGCCCGACGATGTCCCACTTGATCCTTTGTAGTTCCTCTTCCAATTCAAGAAGCCTTGAATCAGAAGATAGGGAGCGTCCGTTATACGTAGCCAAGGTCAGCATCAGATGGCAGCCTAGTCCGATATATATATGTTCGGACACTGGATTTAAAAATATCGGATTTAAAAAATTGTACCCTTATAGCGTAAAATCCATTTTCTGGTTGCCGAAGGCGAACTCCCCCCCCACCCGCCTGCTCCGGAGCCGAATTTTTCCCCAATCAAGCTACACCGACAAAGTTTATTGCTGCAATTTTGACGTCTTGACACGTGCTTCACTTCTGAGGTAGGCACGTCACATATACCCCCCTTCCTTGAAAATGGGCTGGAACGGAATAGTAGGTTTCCGAGTCAGCCAGCAAACCACGCTTGAAAGAGAGCTCATTGTGTAGATTAACAAATTCTGACTAATTCCAGACGATGTGTGGAATGAGCATCATACATTTTTCAAAGGATCCAATGGCCAGATATTTTACGTTCGGGCGCCAATGTAGTGTAAAAGCCATTGGCGGAAATAAAATCAACATCCTTGTGCTCTGGAGCCTAACGTTTTCCCCTTTAAGCTACACCGACGAAGTTTGTCGCTGCAACTTTGCCGTCTTGATACGTTTGTCACTTCTGAGGTAGTTACGTCACACATACACAGTCATATCGGAATAATATGACCACCCCCGAAATCACAATGTACCCGTCCAGGCGCGTCACAGAGTGCACGTGACAAGGTCGACCACACGGAGATATAAGCGGCCGGCCAGGACAGATGGGCCATAGTGCGTTACGTGAGCACAATGGGCAGAGGTAGTGATCTGATGGACGTTCAGAAAGGAATGATCATCGGCTACTGCGCCAAGGGTGCAAGCGTCTCAGAAACAGCAGACTTCGTGGGCTGTTTGCGAGGTGCTGTAGTTAGGGTGTACCAAGAATGGACCGCTGCCACACCGAGTACCTCCCGACGTCATAACTGTGGAGCCCAAAGGCCGTCGATACCAGAGGATAACGTCGACTGGTAAAGGGCAATCGACTCGCAACAGTGCAGTAACTGACCACGCAAATGAACACTGGGGCACCCAGGTTGGGCACCCCCGATAACAGTAGAGCGAACCCTGTTACGCATAGGTCTCCGGAGTCGACGCTGCGTCAAGGCGCGCATGTTAACCCAGGTCCATCGGCAACGACGCCTGCAGTTCAAATGGGACTACCGTCATTGGATAGTGGAAGAGTGGAAAAACGTTGCCTTCTGCGACGAATCGAGGTTTCTACTTCACAGAAGTGACGGTAGGTAGCGGATACGGCGTCCGACAAACGAGAGCCAACACCCGGACACGCTTGTCGGTCAAGTAAAGGCCGACGGTGGCAGTGCGCATGTCTAAGGGATGTTTTCCTAGTATGACCCAAGACCGCTCGTACCACTGGATGGGACCGTGAACGCCAATGGCTACTTGTCCATCCTTGCTGACCACATGCATCCTTCATGTTGGAGGTTTACCCTGGTGGTGATGGTGTCTGCCAACAGGACAATGTGCCCTGCCATGTCGCTAAGGGGGTGCATGACTGGTTCCAGGAACACTACAGCGATGTCACTATTCTCCCTTGGCCAGCGAAATCACCCGACCTGAATCCCATTGAGCACTTTTGGACTATTTGGATTAACAGGTTCGACGTGCCGAACCACAACTACGTCATTTCCAGGACTATCATGCTCTGCTGCAGTCCGAATGGGCACGTGTGCCTCGGGCAACCTTCCAGGGCCTCATTGCGCCTATGTCACGTCGTCTCGCCGCTGTCATCTGGGCCAGGGGTGGTTATTTCCATTATTAGGTATGTGGTCATGTTATTCTGATACGACAGTGTATATCTTCCTTGAGATAAGGCTGGGACGGAATAGCAGGTTTCCGTGTCAGCCGGCAAACCACGCTTGAAGGAGACCTCACTGTAGAAGAAGGAGTTCTGACTGATTTCAGACGATGAGTGGAACGAACATCACACATTTTTCAAAGAATCCAACGGCCAGGAGATTCATTTTATGTTCGGGTGCCAATACGGCGCAAAAGCCATTTGCAGGTGGCGAGATAGAACCAACATCCCTCTGCTCCGGGGCCGAATGCTTTCCCAATTAAGCTGCACCGACGAAGTTTATCGCTGCCACTTTGCTGTCTTGACATGTGCGTCGGCTCTGAGAAAGATGCGTCACACCCTGTGCGCATATTAATTAAAGGCTCTGGGAATCTATGCGCCATTTCATTTTTGAGGCTCACTATTTGCAGCATAGTGTTTTGATTTCTCTCAAAGGGAAACTTGGATTGAAATTGTTAAACGGGAAGACTGACGTTCAAGAGCGTATTGGGATGACCAAACCAGCCCGAGAATTTCAATCTTGCGGTTTACTATAAAAAACCCCCACACACCTACAGGATAACACCTTACAAATTCCCTCACGAAAAAAAAATCTGTTACATTCTGGATGAAAGAGAGCTGCTGAAGTATGCATTATTACAAGCCCAATCCAGCCGTGAACACACTTTAGCAACAAATTAACGTTGAAAGTATTTCAAAAGTCCGATCGTGATTGAATGTCTGCTCATGATTAACGTTGAAAGTGTTTTAAAAGTCCGCTCATAATTGAATGTCCGCTCATGATTAACGTTGAAAGTATTTTAAATGTCCGCTCATGATTAACGTTGAAAGTGGGTTAAAAGCCCGCTCATGATTAACCTTTAAAGTGTTTTAAAAGTCCGCTCATGATTAACATTGAAAGTGTTTTAAAAGTCCGCTCGTGATTAACGTTGAAAGTGTTTTAAAAGTCCTCTCGTGATTAACGTTGAAAGTGTTTTAAAAGTCCGCTCGTGATTAACGTTGAAAGTGTTTTAAAAGTCCGCTCGTGATTAACGTTGAAAGTGTTTTAAAAGTCCGCTCATGATTGAATGTAGCAGCAAACCACGCTCAAAATGGGGTGCTGCAACGAATAATTAGTTTCCTTTGAACAATATGGCTTTGATAAAGTCACGAGTCGCTTGAAAACCCTATTTCCGACTAAATCACCTGGAAGATCATTCCGAAAGTTAAAATATGCACAATAGCACCCAGCAAATTTTCTACGCAATTTATATTTATTATTTGGTCACTTATAGCCTGATGTTGGTATCTGCTCCATGAATGGACTTCTTTTCTAAGTCTATATACTGCATTGACCTCAAGAATCAGTACTGGTAACCAGTACTGGAAAACAATGAATTCTATTCATCCAGATTCGCTAAATATGAACGCCGTTGCTTCGACTGGCGATTCCTGTGATGTGTTAAATTCAAATTACTCGGAAACTTGAAACTTGGCTGTTCAAGGTAGTGTAGCGGTTAGCATACTCGGGCGCAAACCGGGAGACGCGGGTTCTATTCCCGCTCCAGGACGATGAAATTTTCAAGTTTTCGGGTATTATATGACTTACCACTCTTGGGATAATTTATACCAATAGACGGAATCACAACTTCAAATTTGTATTCGTTGTTTCTCTTTAGATAAAAATGGGTGAGAAAACGTAATATCTGAGCAGAAGAGTCGCTCTATGTCAGTCTGTGCACAAGGGTGTGGGGATGACGGGCCATCACAATGTGTAGCAATATCTCCTTCAAGATTGCAAAAGATTGAAGGGCACACCAATGACCGTAGGCTCGAGGTCCAATAACCTATATCCAACTGTGGTTAGCTTTAGCTTAAGGTGGACGTCTAGTGGTTTTGCTCCCTATACTTCCAATGGAAAAAATTCCGACCCTATTTTCTCACCGAAGAAAGACTTCCCATTCATCAAAATTGGCCAACTGATAAAAACATCTTAACTAAGACTGTAAAATCGTTTTTTATTTTGCTAAATTTTTTCCTGAACTATGTTAAAAATCAATAACTTTACTTCGATGTAGTTATGATACTTGCCTACAGGTTGCACCACTCTTCCTTACCACTACATCGAAGTAAAGTTATTGATTTTTAATATACACTATCTACCAACAAGTAATTGGACACCTGTGATAGCAAAGGAAAACGAAGTTTATTCACCTTCAGTAGTTGGTGGAGCCTCCACGAGCGGCGATTACAGCTGCGACCCTTCGGGGCATACTCTCAACCAGGCGTTGTACGACGGCTAGCGGTATTTTCTTCCATTCGGCTTGGAGAAAACAGGTCAGTTCCTTCACCGATTTTGGACGGTGGGGGCACCCCTTAAATCGACGCTCCAACTCGTCCCAGAGGTGCTCGACAGGGTTAAGGTCCAGGCTCTGCGCAGACCAGTCCATTCGATTAACCCCATTGTACCCATACCAAGCCATGGTGGACCTCGCAACATGACAGGTGGCATTGTCATCCTGAAAGTAACATGGGTCCACCCCGAAAAACTGCCACAACGTAGGAAGCGCATGCTCATCCAAAATGATGCAGTAGGTCTCGGCGTTGAGTTTACCAGGAATTACGACCAAGTGTCCCGTGCCACACCAGGAGAAACACCCCCATAGCATAATTCCACCGCCGCCGAACTTCACAGTTGGCACAATACGTTCCGGCAGGAGGCGTTCTCCGGGCAGACGCCAAACCCAGACCCTGCCATCCGAACAGTAGAGGCTTGATTCGTCGATCCAGAGAACCTGTTTCCACTGTTCAACGGTCCACTGTCGACGTTCTTTGCACCACGTTAGCGGAGCAGCGCTATTGGACTTGGTGATCAGAGGCTTGTGGGCTGCAGCACGTCCATGATAACCGAGCAGATGGGCTTCCTTACGGATAGTATTCATTGAAAGAACACTCTCGGATGCCTGTTGAAACTCCTCGCGTATGTGGTCCATCGATTTGGTGCGGTTCTTCCGAATTTCTCTGGCCAGCACCCGTCGGTCTCTAACTCCCAGTTTTGTGGGTCTGCTGGGTCGGGGCACATTCCGACAGTCATCTCTCATCTTCCACTTGCCAATCACGTAGGCCACTGTCGATTTTGGGTACTTCAACTCGCTGTATATGTCATGTATGGATCGGCCATTTCTGTGATACCCGACGATTACACCTTTCTCGAAATCAGAGAGCTCCGAACTGCGTGGCATCTTGCATGCGACTGGTTGTGTTGTTGTTTCCCACACGATATTTAACGGCGGCGGCCGTGACGTGTATCAGGACCGCAGATATCGTCGATTGCAGGGGTGTCCAATTACCTGTTGATAGATAGTGTATTTCAGGAAAGTTTTTTTGCAAACTAAAAAACGATTGTACAGTCTAAGTTAGGATGTTTTTATCAGTTGGCGAATTTGGATGAATGGGAAGTCTTTCTTCGCTGAGGAAATAGGGTTGGATTTTTTTCCATTGGAAGTATAGGGAGCAAAACCACTAGACTCCCACCTTAATTATTTACAACAGCATGTTTGGTCTGGCGACACTTTACGGCCATGTGTGTGTGCTATGTCGTTTCAGAGCAAATATGTAGATGAATAGACACATTTTTTCTAAGTAAATAACTTTTCAGACAGAAATATAACTCAAATGAAGTTAACGATTATTATTCGTAACCTACAAAACCATTCAATATTGGTTCTTCCCAAAAAATCCGGATACGAGAAACTGGGCTATCTCTCAAGTAGTCCAGCAGAAAATGTCCTGGTTCGCCAATCCGCCCTGATGACCTTTAATCTTTAGGCTTGAAGAACAAAGTCACCTCGGTGGTCGAGTGGTACGAGGTGCTGGCTTCTATCCATTCATCGGAGATGGATCCGGGTTCTAACTCCGGGTGAGGCGATGAATGGTATGTTAGTCCTTGGGCACCGGGTTTCTTCTCTTCCTGGAACCAGTGGCCCTATATTAGGAACAGGGATTCTTTTTGTTTAGGGTTTAACAACCACAGTGAGCAACTCAATAGGCTGTAAGCATCCGCTCGTCCCTAATTTATATTAGGATTCTCGCCCTATATTAGGAACGGGGATTTTTTATTTGGTTTGGGTTTAACAATTACAGTGAGCAACTCAATAGGGTATAAACAGCCGCTCGTCCTTAATTTAGGGCTACCAATTCTAAGGAAGGGAGAGAGTTAGTGCCGTAAAACAAGCACACCACCCATCACCCGGATTCGAACTCAGGTTCTCTCGGAGGGACGATAAGGAGCTAGCGTTTAGAACACTGCATCATCGGAGCGGAGACTTCTTATAGGCCAGTGAGTTGCTCATGGTGATCGTTAACTCTTTAAACCCCGGCGAAAAAAATCAGGGCCGTTTTAAGGCATTTGCTGACCACTCAAAATTTTTGAGCCCAATTTGTTGCACACATTTGGATGAATTTCTCTCTCTACCGAACCTCGGCTCCAAACTGTCGGATGGAAACAGTATCATTTTTGCATCTCCACAGCATCAGGGAGTAGACCTTCTTGAGACGTTTGTTATCAATGAATCGTCATGAGATTTTCAAGGCTCCCTATTTGCATTATTCGTGTTGTTTATCTTCCTATCGCTCTCTTCCTCCTTAAGGAGAACTCAGTTTGAAGTCATTGATTAGAGAGAGTGGGTTTAAGCTATACTGCTTCCTATAAATTAAGGGAAAACTGAAAAGCTGCCCCGGTGGTGTAGTGGTCTAAGCGACGACTTCTGATCATTTGTCCGAGATGGGTACGGGTTCGAATCCTGTGAGGCATCGATATTGTGTTTGTCTAAAGGACGTGGCTCTCCCCTTCCCTGTAGTCAGTGGCCTTAAATTAGGGAAGGGCGACTGCTAATAGCCCATTAAGTTGCTCACGGTGGTCGTTAAACCTTCAATCGAAAAATAACAAAAACAAAAAAATCCCGAAAAATCGCGATTATTTGTGAAAGAAAAGTTGGAAATGCACAAACCCCGGTATGTAACGGGAAATGTAATGCCGGGTCAAGGTACCATTTGCAAATGAGTGGCGATATCATCAGTTTATGCAAATGAGCCTCAGCATAAAAGGGACTTTAGCGTAGGTGTGCATCACATTGTTTGTGAAGTGTAAAGAAAGGATTTTGAGATAGCAGATTTGTTGTAATGGCTGCGAAACGTCATTTAACAGATGAACTGAGGTGGAGAGCTATCGGAAAACTAGAGGCAGGCCAAAGACAGTTGGAAGTTGCAAGATGGCTGCATGTGAGTTCTGTGGTCCACAGGCTGTGGAACAGATTTGTTGTAATGTCTTCGAGACATCATTTAACAGATGAACTGAGGTGGAGAGCGATCGGAAGATTAGAGGCAGGCCAAAGACAGTTGGAAGCTCCAAGGTGGCTGCATGTGAGTTCTTCTGTGGTCCACAGATTGTGGAACAGATTTGTTGTAATGGCTGCGAGACATCATTTAAAAGTTGAAATAAGGTGGAGAGCGATCGGTGGATTAGGGGCAGGCCAAAGTTAGGAGGAAGTTGCAAGATCGATTCTTCTGTGCTCTGCAGACTGTGGAACTGATTTCAAAATACACAATCAGCTTCCCGAATCGACGTTTGGTCATTTATTAGGAAGCTATTGCGTATATTGAAATTGCCCTTGCTGACCTTTGGTCATACATTGGAGTTGACTTTACTTGTTGATAAAAATAGTTAAGTTAAGGTCTTTTCAGCTATTACGATTTAAGCTACCCAGATCAACGATAGTTACAATACGATAAGCGTAACGAGCTGTAAAACTGTTATGTTTTACAGTAGAGCTAATGAAATATCAACGTACGATTCAACTGGAAGTAATTCTATAAGCTTTAATGTAGTTTTACGGTAAAGCCAAGTTACTACGTCAAGTTTATGTATTTAGTGAGATAAACTGTATAGTGCTTTATAGATAACTTTAACGTTAAGGTAATAGTTATAACCTACAAGCTATTATCTTACAAAGCTCAGAAATGGTATTTATTTACGAAATAGTAATACTTTACTAGTGATCCGATTTATTGGCATGAGAAATAGACATATAAGCGTTTCCAAGCTTTCGCACATCAAACAGATGGCTTTTTCATGGCTTTTAGCAGTTTCTGTCTAACTTCTTTGAGAAAGCCATCTGGTTGATGTGCGAAAGCTTGGAAACGCTTCTATGCCTATTTCTTACGCCAATAAATCGGATCACTAGTTTAGTATACTATTTCGTACATAATTGGTGTACTGTTCCTCGTCATCAATTTGGTGTTTATTTATTTACAAAAATATTTATATCAAAGAACATAAAATAAACTATACTGTGTGATCAGAAAGTATCCAAACTGGTTGCATCATTTCGGAATCCGAGAACTACCCTATTCACCAGACTTCGCTCTCTGTGACTTTTTCTCTCTTCCCAGAAATCAAATGCTACTTGAAAGCACTTGGAAAGAAAAAAAAATTCAATATAATGAGGAGATACAACAGAATGTGACAAAGCAGCTTTTCGCTATTTCGGAAGATGACTTCAAATTAGTGCTTCGAGCAGTGGAAACAGTTCTGCGCTAAGTGTGTGGCTGTGGAAGGGGACAACTTCGAAGGCAATTAAGCTTCAAATCTGTAAGTCTTGTACTTTTATTTTTTTTTAAAATCCAGTCTGGGTGCTTTTTTTTTATCACACCTTGTATATACTGTATAGAGTGACGCACGGAAAAGGAGCTACTTACATTCAAAACAATTTGAACTAATGCAGTAACATAATGTGCTACGGGAAGGCACAACTTCCTAGGCAAGAACAGAAAAGGTGAAGAGTCCAGATGCAAACAGATGTAGCTCCAACCCCGATACGAAAAGAAAAAGACACCGGCGCTCTGAGAAATTTTCCATGATATACGTTCATAAGAATTTATGCGTGGCTTATTTTTTGTAAAATAAGTTGGTAGTTTAAGGTGGATCCACCTAAAATCTTTGCCTTGCATTTTTAACGGGCAAACTTCTGTAATAATTTTCTTCACTATTAATGCGTTCCCAAGGATAAAAGTTTGAACATCGATAAACATAACTTCATATTATAGTCTAGTATACTTAATATTTTCTAAAATTTAACCGTAATTAAGCAATCCAACATTTGTTTGTCTACTGACGTCATCAATGTACAGGTCGCGCCATCTGTTTTCTGGTCTCAACATCACCAAAGGAAAAGTTATTAACTTTTAATATAATTATGGTTACGTTTTTAAAAATATTAAGTATACTAGGCTATAATATGATGTTATTTTTTTATCGATGTTCAAATTTTCATCTTTGGGAACGCATTAATTGTGAAGAAAATGGCTACAGAAGTTTGCCAATTGGAAATAAAAGGCAAAGATTTTAAGTGGATCGACCTAACACCATATACTTTGTTTCATCGCTCAGAGAAATGGAAAAACAAAAATGTATATAATGTTTTCGGAAAACTACTGCCACATAAATAGATTTTTTCACTTTTTAAAGAGAAAATGTTTCGTGCATTAACAGCATTAATAACACAGTGTTAATAAATCGTATCAGAGTTGCTACATTTGCAAAGGTTATAATTTTATTTTTTCTGAAAGATTTTACACTTGAAAGGGCCTTTTTAATCGTACAGCATTGTTAGTTAAATGAAGTGATTCATAGCCTCCTGCTCCAAACTAGTAGCGCCGCCCCGGTGGCGCAGTGGTCTAAGGCGATGGCCACTGATCATTCGTCCGAAAGGGGTCCGGGTTCGAATCCCGGTGAGGCATGGATGTTATGTTTGTCTTACGGCACTGGCTCTCTCGCTTCCCTGGAACCAGTGACCCTAAATTAGGGACGGGCGACTGCTTATAGCCCATTGAGTTGCTCATGGTGGTCGTTAAACCTTCAATAAAAACTAACAAAAAAAAACTAGTAGCGTGGTTTAAAAAATAAAATAAAAAGTGAGCCACCCCGGTGGCTCAGTGGTCTAAGCGCTAGCTTCTGGTCATTCGTGCGAGAAGAGTCCGGGCTCCAATCCCGGTGAGGCATGGATGTTGTGTTTGTCTTATGGCGCAACGCTGTCCCTTCCCGAGAACCAGTGGAACAGATTGCTGGCTGGCGATTGCTTGTAGCCCATCCAGTTGCTCATTGTGGTCGCTAAACCTGCAAATAAAAAAAAAGGAAAAATAAACAGAGTAAGAATGGTATTAAAATAATGTTATATCCTATTAAGAATTAAAAACATTTCGTTTTCAAATTGCTTTTTTTTTGCTAGTAGAATAATTACAAAATATACCTGTAACGTGAAACTGCGCGGGAGGGGGGGGGTCATATTCCGAATACGAAGTAGTAAGCGAATGCTACTTTTTCTTATTAAGAATTTCAGCTTTTGAAGACGCCTTTAGGGGGCGGGGGGGGGGACCGACGTTAGCAATTCAGTGAGCTATATATGCAGTCGCCAGCCCCTAATTTTTTTTTTTTTTTTTTGATTGGAGGTTTAACGACCACCGTGAGCAACTCAATGGGCTATAAGCAGTCGCCCGTCCCTAATTTAGGGTCACTGGTTCCAGGGAAGGGAAAGAGCCAGTGCCATAAGACAAACACAACATCCATGCCTGACCGGGATTCGAACCCGGACCTCTTACGGACGAATGATCATAGGCCAGCGCCTTAGACCACTGCGCCACCGAGGCGGCTCCCCTAATTTACGCCCACCGATTCCAGAGAAGGGAAGGTGCCAGTACCATAGCACAAACGCACATTCCAAGCTTCACCGGGATTGGAACCCAGGCCTGCAAACGACCAGAAGTCATCGCTTAGACCACTGCGGTCTCCCCGGTGGCGCAGTGGTCCAAGCAATGGCTTCTGATCATTCGTCCGTGAGGGGTCCGGGTTCGAATCCCGTGAGGCATGGATGTTGTGTTTGTCTTACGGCACTGGCTCTCCCTTCCCTGGAACCGGTAACCCTAAATTAGGAAAGGGCGACTGCTTATAGCCCACTGAGTTGCTCACGATGGTCGTTAAACTTGCAAACAAAAAAAAAAAAAAAAAAAAGACAGCTGCGCGCCCCTGGTGCGGCGGAAAAGATGTGTTTCCAAAATCTTTCTTTTGCTGGTGAAACAAGTTGGGCCGCCCCGGTGGCGCAGTGGTCTAAGGTGCTGGCCTCTGATCATTCGTCCGTAAGGGGTCCGGGTTCGAATCCCGGTCAGGCATGGATGTTGTGTTTGTCTTACGGCACTGGCTCTCTCCCTTCCCTGGAACCAGTGACCCTAAATTAGGGACGGGCGACTGCTTATAGCCCATTGAGTTGCTCACGGTGGTCGTTAAACATCCAATCAAAAAAAAAAAAAAAAGAAACAAGTTGGTACGTTCATTATCACAATTTAGTCTTCAATAAATGTAATTGCAAATATAATGAACATCAGCGATATTAATTAAGCATGAATTGGACTACGCGTAAGCACTCTAAATTATTTACTTAGAACTCAACTACAGTAAATGATCAAAACGAGAAAGGATGATTTCATTTAAATTTGTTTTCAAAAATAATTTGTTCAACTTTCTCCACCAGTTACAGTTCATTTTTTGAAAGTAAATTATTGTTATTTCGAATTCGGAATTTTTTTTTACTCTCTGAGCAGGAACTAGTTGTTTTGTAACCTTGGGTTTTATAAGAAAATGGAAATTTAGCATGCGGAACATTTACCGGTCTGACGGGATAGCAGTATATTTTATAGCCTAAATCACTTGGTTTTACTGTAAAAACTGTACTGCTCTAGGCTTGCAAAACATCACGAATTTGAATAGAAGAAAGCGTTTGTTTCGTTTCCTATTACCAGTGATAATTTATTAATTTATGACCCAGAATGAATAAATGAAACAGAATTCTTTGATCTGTGGCAGTCTTTGGTTTCTGAAAATTATCTCAGTTTTCATGAAGAATCGCTTTTGAAACAGAACATCATCACGTCAGTGTTACTTAGCACCTCCGAACTTGAACTGATGGGCCAATCAAAAGCTTCGTGTCCCAGTGACGCACTGTGCGTGAGCCAATCAAATGCCTATTGCTCCGAGAAGGCAGAATGCCGGCGCACAATCGGCGACAAGCGCTGCTAGTTCTGTGCTGTTCTGTTGAACGGCTGGAGTTCTCTTTCGTGTAAGCTGGAGAATCACATCTTTTGTTCTCACCATGGTAGAAAATGAATCCATGATTGCCTTCACCTCCGGTGACCTCCCGGAAGAGGGTCGTATTGATATTGCTTCTGAATCCGGTGACGTCATTCCGTATTATTTCCCGCCATACACGTACAAAATTGTGGGATCGTATCTCGTCATTATTGGTGAGTAACATGCAATGATATTAAATAGAACTTCTGTCATTTTAGAAATCATAATGAAATACAAACAGTTTCACTGTATTTAATAGACATTAATATTTAATTTTACTCACAGTTGAGGTTTTGCTCTTCTGCTTGCCACGTTCGTCAATTTTCTCTTTTCTCGTCGTCGTCAATGGAATTTCTGAAGGGAAATGAGAAAAAACAAACAAAAAATCATTGAAATTACGTCTCGCTTCGTATTCAAGTAATTATTTAGGTTGTTATGTTGATAATTTTGCAGGAAGAGATTTCTGGGAAATTTCTTCTCACTGGCAAGTCTTCCTTTTTTTATTATTTTTTATTTTTTTATTTCACCTTTTAATGATCGCCATGAGCATCTTGCAAGTGATCTGAGTGTTAAATTATGTTTTCACATGGTACAATAGCCGCACCGCGCCGGTGACGCAGTGTTCTAAGCGATGGCTGCTGACCATTCGTCCGAGATGGGTCCGGGTTCAAATCCCGGTGAGGCACGGATGTTGTATTTGTTTTCCGGCATTAGCTCTCTCCCTTCTCTGGAACCGGTGGCCCTAAATTAAGGACTGACGACTGCTTATAGTCCACTGAGTTGCTCACGGTGGTCGTTAAAGCCCCCAATCAAAAAAAAGAAAAAAAAAAGAAAGGTAAGATATAACTACATGATCCTTAAAGGACCTCATTTTTATTAAATTTCCTTGTAATTTTACAGCATTATTACGCTTGTAGGAATTAATATCCTGGAAAAAGCCATTTCCTAGCCTACACGATTGTTTGCTATGTTGTCTTCTTTAGGATCACAATAAGATCACAATATAAAAATGTTCATCATCTCGTCATGAGCATGGTGTGATGAAATATTTTATTTAAAAATCATCACACGTAATTAATTCGATTTAGAAATTATATCATCTCACGACAACATATAAAAAACACACAACTTAATTACAAAATAAATCATCTCATGCTAACATATAAAAATCATACAATTTAATGACAAGTTTCTATGTAATTTGAATGGCCCTTAAAAGCCCCCCTTCCTTTCACTAATATGCTTCTCTTTGAATTGATAGCATTAACTCGTTTTGGAAAAATTAGTGTCGCGAAAACATATCAGAGCCGCCCCGGTGGCGCAGTGGTCTAAGGCGCTGGCTTCTGATCATTCGTCCGTAAGGGGTCCGGGTTCGAATCCCGGTCAGGCATGGATGTTGTGTTTGTCTTACGGCACTGGCTCTCTCCCTTCCCTGGAACCAGTGACCCTAAATTAGGGACGGGCGACTGCTTATAGCCCATTGAGTTGCTCACGGTGGTCGTTAAACCTCCAATCAAAAAAAATATATATCAGTGCCAAGAAAGGGGTATTTCCTAAACTGTATGAGTGCTTGTTACGTTGTCTTTTTTAGAACAACAGTAAGATAACTATACAATAATTTTCATCATCTTGTCACGAGGATCTTGTGATGAGAAATTTTATTTATGACTTAATCTTAGAAAGAATCCAGGTGCAAAATTATATCATCACATGATAACACACAGAAAAAACCTATAATTTAGTGACAACTTCCTGTATAATTTTCATGGCCCTTATAATGGCCTTTTTTACCTCCTCACTAATTGATAGTGTTAGTATGTTTCGGAATTCGTGTCGTGAAAATATATGAGTGTCGAGAAAAGGGCATTTCTTATAACATATGATTGCTTGCTACGCTGTCATCTTTAGGACAACAATAACATAACAATATAATAGTTGTAAACATCTCGTCCTGAGGATGATGTGATGATAATTTTATTTACTACACAATCACAAAGGAATCCGAGTGAGAAATTATATCATCGCATGATAACTTATAACATGACCTACAATTTCATGATAACTTTCTGTGTAATTTTCATGTCCCTTAAAAGAACCGTTTGTTATTTCCACGGAACTTCTTTCCTAGGAATTGATAGTACCAATGCGTTTCGTAAGAATTTGTGTCGTAAAAATATATGAGTTGTAGGGAAAGAGTCCTAATTTGAATAAATGTTAGCTATGCGAAGTCGGAAGTTCACAGAGAATGAAAAAAAAGCCTTCAATTGAAGAGAATAGATTAAAAATAAATTTAACAGAAAACAAATGAAACAATAAAAGCCCAAATATTGCAGTTTCCTTTAAAGTTTGTGAGCCTTACTTAACATCTGAGCCCCCGCAATACTCACCATCTGAGCCTCCGCAATACTCACCCGGTCTGCGACCCTAGTGAAAATCTGTTATGTAGGATCTTCAATTGGATACATCGAATTTCGATTGGATGGGTCAATGTGGGTGCTAGTTTTTTGAATAACGTCTGAATTTATTGTGCTAACTGCGAAGTTCAAAGCGTGTGGTTAGATGTGCAGCTATTTCATATATGATGAGGCTTCGGACTTTTGTGCAGGGAATTATGAGTGTGGCAAAGCCTGCTTTTCCATTTTCGACAAATTCGCTGTCTTTACGATGTGACAGTTTTTTAATACATTTCTATTTCAACAGAATAAGGCTTACCTCCGCTCTGCTTGTGCAATTGCAGATGGTTTAGTACCATGAATGCGCAGAATTGGACTCGTGGGTACAGATTTACAAACTAAAACCCCTTAAAGCACGTATTGGTTGAATTGGAACTTACGATAGATGAGCAGATCAACACTTCCTACACCGTAGCTAAATTGATCACTCGTCTACAGAAGAAATAGTGCATTACACCGGTTGCAGTTTATTATCAGTTGGTGGAAAACCTATCTGTAAGCATGGGATACGCCCTAGTTAAAAAGAAATGAGGGCTGTTGAGGGGTGTGGGTGTGGAAATCAATCTGCAACCGTCTTCTGTTTAGGTACTTTTTAAAGTATAGTGTATTTTTCATGAATCACGAAATGCATGTCTTTGAGAAAAGATATCGATTTGACATCAAAGAAACTTAAGATGGGTTTTTTTTATCACTCAGTAAAAGATAAACGCGTTATACGTATTTGATTAGGAGAGTAATGCTGTTTTCAGATCAGGTTGGGAAATACTTAAGAAAATATTTGATGACTGTTTATCGGCACTCAGAGATATTTGTGATAAAAGGTTTTCGATTCAAACTTCTTTCCCAAATCTGACATTAGGAGACAAATTCACCAATCTTCTTTTTTTGTTCAAGGTACCGAAAAATTGTCAGAAAAAAAAACTCTTGTACTGTGGTGAAACTTCCTATGAAGATCCCTTTCAGTTAGGCACCGAAGCACTTTGGAAAACAGGTTCAAGCAGAGCTCGTTTTCAAGACCTTGGCTAAGCATTAGGAACGAATGTATTAATTATTCACTGAATTTAGAAGTTTTAAAGCTTTTGGTGCCACTCTGGTTGAGGTATTTGTACGCAGAAGGATTTGCTGTTCAGGAAAATTACCAAGAAAAACCGAAGTCGTCTTGAAGAATGCACGATACTGACACTTGTAAAATATATTGCATCTAGGCTTTATTTTAACAAAAAAGTGAACAGAAACCGCATTAAAATTTTTTTACTTTGTATTAGGATGCCTTACTATGAGTTTGCATTTTGAACCACTGTTTGTAAATAAGGATGTTTTTTTTTCAAACGTTAATTTTGGAATTCATGTGACATTTAGCTTCCTCTTCTAGTTTATGTAATGTACAGTAGATTCAAATTCGTTTGGGCATAGAGGTGTACAGAACTAAGTAAAATCATCAGCAGTGCCAAAATGATGGTGAAACACTTGTACAGACTCTTACGATTTCTTTAAGGCGGACAACTAGTGATTTTGCTCCCTATGCTTCCAATGTATAAAAATTCGGCCTTATTTCCTGGCCGAAGAAAGATTTCCCATGCATCAAAACTGGCCCACTGATAAAAAAACATTCTTTCTTAGGTTGTACAATCGGTGTTTTTTGCAAAAGCTTTCCTGAACTATATTAAAAATCAGTAACATTACTTCGATGTAATTATAATACTTGCTTACAGGTGGCGCCACTCTTCCTTACCACTATATCGAAGTAAAGTTATTGAATTTTAATATATTTCAGGAAATCTTTTTTTGCAAAAAACACCGATTTTACAGTCTAAGATAGGCTATTTTTTTTATCAGTGGGCCAATTTTGATGTATGGGAAATTTTCCTTTGCTGAGGAAATAGGATCGAAATTTTTTCCGTTGGAAAAAGAGGAAGCAAAATCACAAGACGCCCGCCTTAAGGTGGACGTCTAGTAATTTTGCTTCCTATACTTCCAATGGACAAACTTCTGTACACATTTTCTTCATAATTACTGCGTTCCTAAGGATGAAAATTTGAACATCGATTAAAATAACTTCATATTATGACTTGGAATACTTAATATTTTCTAAAACATAACCATAATTATATTAAAAATCAATTACTTTTCCTTTGGTGGTGTTGAGACCAGAAAAAAAGATGGCGTTACCTGTACATTGGTGACGTCAGGGGAAAAAAATGTTGGATTGCTTAATTATGGTTATGTTTTAGAAAATATTAAGTAATCCAAGTTATAATATGAAGTTAATTTTATCGATGTTCAAATTTTAATCCTTGGAAACGCATTAATTGCAATGAAAATGGCTACAGAAGTTTGCCCATTGGAAGTACAGGAAGCTAAATCACTAGTTGTCCACCTTAAGTAACTTCCTGTTGGCTAGCAAGGACAGCAACAGGACATGTGCAGGAAAGTTTCTCATCCTCCGTTTCCTCATTGCCCAATATTGAACAAAGCTAGGGTTAGTAACAACTTCTCAAGAGTGTGCCAAAATGCCAAGAAGTAAAATTGAAGTGGGACATTAAGTTTCTGAAGCCTGTTGAAAGCATCTAAATTACTTTCTTTTCTTCCTCAAAACTATACTAGCAGTCACAAACTTTGATAATCATAGTCATCTGCTGTGATATCTCTTTTAAAGGTTCTGACCTAATCTGACTTGCGTGCTTACGTAAAAATACAGTAATTATTTAAAAAACACAATGTGTGTAGCATGGCTTCGGCGCTTCTCTATCGTATTATCAATTTTTCCCAGCCCAGCGCAAAAATTTCCCAAATCTGATGAAAAATCCCCCTAATATTTTTTTACGAGCTGAATTGTACACTGAGCTGTCTGAGTATGCAAGGTGTTAAACAGAAACTGAGTATAGCTGTCTGAGTGTACAGGGGGATAAACAGAAACTGAGTATATCTGTCTGAGTATACAGGGTGATAAACAGAAACTGAGTATAGCTGTCTGAGTGTACAGGGTGATAAACAGAAACTGAGTATAGCTGTCTGAGTGTACAGGGTGATAAACAGAAACTGAGTATAGCTGTCTGAGTATACAGGGTGATAAACAGAAACTGAGTATAGCTGTCTGAGTTACAGGGTGATAAACAGAAGCTGAGTATAGCTGTCTGAGTATACAGGGTGATAAACAGAAGCTGAGTATAGCTGTCTGAGTATACAGGGTAATAAACGGAAACTGAGTGTAGCTATCTGAGTATCATCATCATCATCATCATCATTGTCAACCATTATCAATCCACTGCTGGACGAAGGTCTCCCCAAGTTTCCTCCACAACGGTCTGTCTTGTGCCAGTCTCCTCCATGTCACCCCTGCATCTGAGTATACAGGGTGATAAACATAAACTGAGTATAGCTGTCTTGAGTATACAGGGTGATAAACAGAAACTGAGTATAGCGGTCTGAGTATACAGGATGATAAACAGAAACTGAGTATAGCTGTCTGAGTATACAGGGTGATAAGCAGAAACTGAGTATAGCTAGTATACAGGGTGATAAACAGAAACTGTGTATAGGTGTTTGAGTATACAGGGTGATAAACAGAAACTGAGTATAGCTGTCTGAGTGTACAGGGTGATAAACAGAAACGGAGTATAGCTGTCTGAGTATACAGGGTGATAAACAGAAACTGAGTATAGCTGTCTGAGTATACAGGGTGATAAACAGAAACTGAGTATAGCTGTCTGAGTGTACAGGGTGATAAACAGAAACTGAGTATAGCTGTCTGAGTATATAGGGTGATAAACAGAAGCTGAGTATAGCTGTCTGAGTATACAGGGTGATAAACAGAAGCTGAGTATAGCTGTTGAGTATACAGGGTAATAAACAGAAACTGAGTGTAGCTATCTGAGTATACAGGGTGATAAACATAAACTGAGTATAGCTGTCTGAGTATACAGGGTGATAAACAGAAACTGAGTATAGCTGTCTGAGTATACAGGGGGATAAACAGAAACTGAGTATAGCTGTCTGAGTATACAGGGTGATAAACAGAAACTGAGTATAGCTGTCTGAGTATACAGGGTGATAAACAGAAACTGTGTATAGCTGTCTGAGTGTACAGGGTGATAAACAGAAACTGAGTATAGCTGTCTGAGTATACAGGGTGATAAACAGAAACTGAGTATAGCTGTCTGAGTATACAGGGTGATAAACAGAAGCTGAGTGTAGCTATCTGAGTATACAGGGTGATAAACAGAAGCTGAGTATAGCTGTCTGAGTATACAGGGTAATAAACGGAAACTGAGTATAGCTATCTGAGTATCATCATCATCATCATCATCATTGTCAGCCATTATCAATCCACTGCTGGACGAAGGTCTCCCCAAGTTTCCTCCACAACGGTCTGTCTTGTGCCAGTCTCCTCCATGTCACCCCTGCATCTGAGTATACAGGGTGATAAGCATAAACTGAGTATAGCTGTCTTGAGTATACAGGGTGATAAACAGAAACTGAGTATAGCTGTCTGAGTATACAGGGTGATAAACAGAAACTGAGTATAGCTGTCTGAGTATACAGGGTGATAAACAGAAACTGAGTATAGCTGTCTGAGTATACAGGGTGATAAACAGAAACTGTGTATAGCTGTTTGAGTATACAGGGTGATAAACAGAAACTGGGTATAGCTGTCTGAGTGTACAGGGTGATAAACAGAAACTGAGTATAGCTGTCTGAGTATACAGGGTGATAAACAGAAACTGAGTATAGCTGTCTGAGTGTACAGGGTGATAAACAGAAACTGAGTATAGCTGTCTGAGTGTACAGGGTGATAAACAGAAACTGAATATAGCTGTCTGAGTATATAGGGTGATAAACAGAAGCTGAGTATAGCTGTCTGAGTATACAGGGTGATAAACAGAAGCTGAGTATAGCTGTTGAGTATACAGGGTAATAAACAGAAACTGAGTGTAGCTATCTGAGTATCATCATCATCATCATCATTGTCAACCATTATCAATCCACTGCTGGACGAAGGTCTCCCCAAGTTTCCTCCACAACGGTCTGTCTTGTGCCAGTCTCCTCCATGTCACCCCTGCATCTGAGTATACAGGGTGATAAACATAAACTGAGTATAGCTGTCTGAGTATACAGGGTGATAAACAGAAACTGAGTATAGCGGTCTGAGTATACAGGGGGATAAACAGAAACTGAGTATAGCTGTCTGAGTATACAGGGTGATAAGCAGAAACTGAGTATAGCTGTCTGAGTATACAGGGTGATAAACAGAAACTGTGTATAGCTGTTTGAGTATACAGGGTGATAAACAGAAACTGAGTATAGCTATCTGAGTATACAGGGTGATAAACAGAAACTGAGTATAGCTGTCTGAGTATACAGGGTGATAAACAGAAACTGAGTATAGCTGTCTGAGTGTACAGGGTGATAAACAGAAACTGAGTATAGCTGTCTGAGTGTACAGGGTGATAAACAGAAACTGAGTATAGCTGTCTGAGTAAATAGGGTGATAAACAGAAGCTGAGTATAGCTGTCTGAGTATACAGGGTGATAAACAGAAGCTGAGTATAGCTGTTGAGTATACAGGGTAATAAACAGAAACTGAGTGTAGCTATCTGAGTATACAGGGTGATAAACATAAACTGAGTATAGCTGTCTGAGTATACAGGGTGATAAACAGAAACTGAGTATAGCGGTCTGAGTATACAGTGGGATAAACAGAAACTGAGTATAGCTGTCTGAGTATACAGGGTGATAAACAGAAACTGAGTATAGCTGTCTGAGTATACAGGGTGATAAACAGAAACTGTGTATAGCTGTCTGAGTATACAGGGTGATAAACAGAAACTGAGTATAGCTGTCTGAGTATGCAGGGTGATAAACAGAAACTGAGTATAGCTGTCTGAGTATACAGGGTGATAAACAGAAACTGAGTATAGCTGTCTGAGTATACAGGGTGATAAACATAAACTGAGTATAGCTATCTGAGTATACAGGGGGATAAACATAAGCTGAGTATAGCTGTCTGAGTATACAGGGTGATAAACAGAAACTGAGTATAGCTGTCTGAGTATACAGGGTGATAAACAGAAACTGAGTATAGCTGTCTGAGTATACAGGGTGATAAGCAGAAACTGAGTATAGCTGTCTGAGTATACAGGGTGATAAGCAGAAACTGAGTATAGCTGTCTGAGTATACAGGGTGATAAACAGAAACTGAGTATAGCTGTCTGAGTATACAGGGTGATAAACAGAAATTGAGTATAGCTGTCTGAGTATACAGGGTGATAAACAGAAACTGAGTATAGCTGTCTGAGTATACAGGGTGATAAACAGAAACTGAGTATAGCGGTCTGAGTATACAGTGTGATAAACAGAGACTGAGTATAACTCTGAGTATACAGGGTGTACTCATCGAAACAAGCAAAAAAGTCTTAGTCAACATAGTCCCGGAAACGGACCGTTTCCGTGATCATTGATTTTATTGCAGAATTGCAAGTTTGATTTTATATGCAGAATTGCAAGAGGTAATGCAAAGTTGTTTTTCTCCCAGCTGTCCGTTATTTCGATAGTTTATTATTATTTCGATAACTTTTGCACCTCTGGGGAAGAAGTAGGGAGAACTGAATTGTTTGAGGGACCGTTAAACCCCAAACTCGATCCTCCCCGAAGGTGTCCCCTAGACTTCCCATAAGCTAAAAAAACAAACCACTCCAGTTTTTGGAGTAAAACACCACACACAAGCAATACTTTGATCTTCTGGGAGACAGCGAAGGGAATTATTTACAGGAGGAGGTGGGTTGAGGGTCCCAAATTTCATCGCCAAAACAAATGTCTCTGATATACCATCCGCGGGCTTCGCAATTCAATTAGGGCACCCAGAAGCACGGAATTCTCTGGCTACACACAAAAAAGCAACCTGTTGTATGATAATAACCTGTATAACAAAATAAATTTCTCCGTCATTTTTGGTCCACGCCGGGGATCGAACTCGAGACCACTTATTTCGGAGCAAGTCACTCTACCAACTGAGCTACGCAGACGTTCGTTCTTGCTGCTATCTGCCTTTATGTCGTGTGCGTCCTGCGGGGCAGGCATGTTACACCTCCCCTGAAAGAGGGCCGGGGGAATGTCCCACGGGTCAGCTGTGACCATGAATCGTTGCAGGCAGCCATCCGCTGAAGAACGTGCACTTGAGAACTCCCAGTCAATCTGGTGTGTGGAATGCAACGTCACACACATTTATTTTTCGAAGCGCTGAAGAAGGGATTCTCTTATTTTTCGTATCTTGCGGTGTGGAAAGAACATCACACCATTGCGAGATCTTGAACGGCCGGGTCATCTGGGAAGTTCGGGCGCTATTATAACGAAGTAAATTTCTCCGTCATTTTTGGTCCACACCGGAGATCGAACACGAGTTCACTTATTCCGGAACAAGTCGCTCTACCAACTGAGCTACGTAGACGTTCGTTCTTGCTGCTATCTGCCTTTATGAAGTGTGTGTCCTGCAGGGCAGGTACGTCACACCTGGTTCATGCAAAAACCTCTATATCCGTACAACGAGCACATCTTAACACATGACAGAAGAAGCTGCCGTGGCGTCATCGCGGTTAGACGAACGCGCCTCGTCTGAGTGGCGCGTTCGTCAGCACTTGGAGGCTCAAACGTGTACTTTACAGGCAATATCGAGGTGTGCTATGTACTGTCACTAATACTGTATTAAAGGCTGCTATTGCTGGCGCTTTCACAAATTCAGAGTTAGCTGACATGCATTTCATGTACGGTCGGGCAAATGCAAATGCAACGCTCGTAGCGGGAATGTACAACGAGGCCTATTCAGACCGAGGGCATCCCGACCATTGCATGTGTGTGCGGATCCACCAGCGCCTAACAGAGGATGGGACATTTTAGTTTGCTGCAACAGCGGGAAGGCAACGAACTGTCCGAGATCCAGGATTGAACGAACGACTGCTACGAAGAATAGAACAAGACCCAGCAAGTTGCACCAGAACGATTGCTTTCTCGGAGACTAGGAGTCAAAGTGCCATCTGGTGAGTTCTTCATGGCAATCGGCTACACCTTAACATTTTCAGCGAGCGCAAGCCCTAGGTGTGAGGGACTTTCCACCAGGAGTTGCATTCTGCCGGTGGCTACTACATAGACGCGCGCGTGATCCTCGCTTTCTTGGTACTGTTCTATTCACTAATGTGGCCACATTTACCAAACATGGCATTATCAACTTCTATAAGTCTCATGAGTGGGCAGAAATCGATTATCAATAAGTCTCACAATGTCCGAAATCGATGCGCGACGATTCAAATCTGCATATTCACATTTCGCAAATATAGCCGAATGCAAATGCAGATTGGGACGTTGTACCGTACCTACGATATAAAAACCAGTAGCAGGATGTAACCTGATTAGAAGTTTAGGTCTACGTACGCTGTGTGAGAATGGCGAGCTTGGATTTCTGGGGTTACGTAAAAAATCAGGTTTATGCAACAGCGTCTACAAGTCTGCTGGACCTACGTTATCGTGTTACAGATGCTTGCAATAGTGTGACACCTTCCATGCTGAGGAATGTGCATTCCGAGTTACTTTCACGAATACAAATGTGTATCGTGGGCAATGGCGAACTTTTCGAACATACTCGACATTAACTTTTTATCACTGTGCGCCAGTTTGCCTTTTTTGTTTTTGTTTTGTTTGACGTCATCAAACTGTATTGACATAAGTACGCATTTATGCAATAAATTGTGTGTATTTGCTCATAAATATGCCTGTTCCCTTCAAACGTTCACACAAAAGTTCGGCCGCCCCGGTGGCGCAGCGGTCTAAACGATGGCCTCTTATCATTCGTCCGAAAGGGGCCCGGGTTCGAATCCCGGTGAGGCATGGATGTTGTGTTTGTCGTACGGCACTGGCTGTCTCCCTTCCCTGGAACCAGTGACCCTAAATTAGGTACGGGTGACTGCTTATATCCCATTGAGTTGCTTACGGTGGTCGTTGAACCTCCAATCAAAAAAAAAAAAAAAGATCGCGCATCGATTTCGGACATTGTAGGGTATCTTTTCCGTGTAAAACAAATGTTGTTTTGTACTAAGTAATTGATGCTCTACAACTTTGTAATTGAAAATTTTGCTCTATCTCTTTTCGTTTTCGATTTGCAATGGCTAACTTCCGCATTTCGCCACTACGGGCGCTGCTATTGGTTGCATTCGATCGGGCGTAGTCGCTTTACTATACCGTTATCTCGCTTGCATAACTGTACCTCTTTCTCCGTTCGCAAGTTATTTCTGGCTAAAGGGACTTTCCTATGCACCCTGTATATATACTGCATATACCTCTTTATGAATTACGTTAATCGTCTTTTCATTAGGTGCTATAAAATGCATCATTTTTCTGACTTTCCGTGTCTCCTGTTTCCATAGCACTAGTCGTAGCCACCAATTTCTATTTTCAGAAGGAATGCAATGAAAGTGAGTTTGGCAAACACACCTGCACAGCACCTTGTATGCCGTTGGCAAAATTACTCAATTCGAGATCGGCCGTGAAATGCTACCTTTACCGCGAGCGCGACGTAGGTTTGTTGCTAGGAAAAATTTAGACAGCCGATATAACAACAACACCCAGATTAGGGAAGTTGTTTTATTATGCTCATGTATCAGGAACATTTTCATGCGCCAATGGCGCAGCGCACGCACACTTGGTCGAGGTAACATACTTATCTCTTACTTTTGACTGCGTAATTGCACTTCGACTTATTGTCAGTGTTACGAAAGACAAATTCATCGAGACAGAAGTTAAAGAAAAACATTTAACGAGAATAAACCAAATTTACGTAAGAAAACAGGAACTGAAAAGGAAATTTAAATTAGAATATACGTCGCAGTACTTATAAATTTTATGATATCAGCACGGAAGATTAAAATCAGCCACAAAGACCCCGGCCTTGTGTATTGTAGTTAATGCTAAAGTACAGACGACTGGCGTACGGGAAAGTTACAGGTGAAATAAAGAGCTCAATATTTTAGCGATCCCTAACGTTTTGGTGATCAGTTCTCCAAACCCGCAGTGCACTTTAGCAGATCATAATAAAATCCAAAGCTTTTGATAAACTAATACTTCGGTGAAATGATTTTTCGTTGAAAGAAACTTTTAGGTAGTGAGACCCGTCGGTGAAATGTACGTTTCGATCAAGTGATACTTCGTTGAAATGTACCTTTCGATCACGTAACACTTCGGTGAAATGCATCTTTCGATAAAGTGACACTTCGGTGAAATGCACCTTACGATCAAAAGACACTTCTTTGAAATATGTCTTTCGATCAAGTGATACTTCTTTGAAATGTATCTTTCGATCACGTGACACTTCGGTGAAATGTACTTTTCGATCAAGGGACATTTTGGTGAAATGCACTGAAATGCACCTTAAGATCAAGTGACACTTCTTTGAAATGTGCCTTTCGATCAAATGATACATCGTTGAAATGTACCGTTCGATCACGTGAAGCTTCGGTGAAATGTACCTTTTGATCAAGTGACACTTCTTGGAAATGTACCTTTCGGTTAAGTGACACTTCTTGGAAATGTGTCTTTTGATCATGTGACACTTCCTTGAAATGTATCTTCCGATCATGTGACACTTCCTTGAAATGTATCTTCCGATCAAGTGACACTTCGGTAAATGTACCATACGATCAAGTGACACTTCTCTGAAATGTGCCTTTCGATCAAGTGACACTTCGGTGAAATGTACCTTTCGATTAAGTGATACTTTGGTGAAATGTACCTTACGATCAAGTGACACTGCTTTGAAATGTACATTTCAATCAAGTGACACTTCTCTGAAATGTGTCTTTCGATCAAGTGACACTTCGGTGAAATGTACCTTTCGATTAAGTGACACTTTGGTGAAATGTACCTTACGATCAAGGGACACTGCTTTGAAATGTACATTTCGATCAAGTGACACATCGGTGAAATGTATCTTTCGATTAAGTGACACTTTGGTGAAATGTACCTTACGATTAAGTGACTCTGCTTTGAAATGTACATTTCGATCAAGTGACACATCGATGAAATGTATCTTTCGATCAAGTGATACTTCGGCGAAATGTACCTTTTGATCAAGTGATACTTCTTTGATTTCGATCACGTGACATTCAGTGAAATGTACCTTACGTTCAGGTGACACTTCTTTGTAATATATCTTTCGATTAAGTGACCTTTTGAGCAAGTGATTCTTCGGTGAAGTAATTGTCAGACAAATGAACTAGACCCTCTACTCATACACAGTAGGTCCTACACTCATGCTCAGTAGAACCTACACTCATACACAGTGTAGATACTATACTCATGCACAGTAGACCCTATACTCATAAACAGTAGACCCAATACTCATACACACTGTAGATCCTATAGTCACACATAATAGACCCTATGCTCATGCACATTGTAGATCTTATACTCACACACAGCACTTTGTGCAGTCATACACATCATGCGTATGTAAACTAACTGCATCTCCCAGATAGCGTCCGGGTATGCTAATCAATACACCACCTAGAACGACTAAGCCACAAGTTTCCGATTAATTTGAATATAACCATCATAGGATTCGCTAGTCGAAGCAGTATCTGACTTACTATCCTTGTCATATTTACACCAAAAAAGGGATTGTCATCTTCAAAATTTGTACTGTACGATGTAATCCCGTATTCCATTCAAGATTAAATTATATTAGCTGTAAGTAGGAGACTTTGAATAATCTGATATGTAAATTATGAATTGTGCGCAGTGATCGTTATACAGAAGATTAATTGATCGAAAATAGCCCCTAAAGGTTTTGTTTCGGCATCGTCGGTCCGCGAAAGTTTCCCCAACATTTGCCGGTCTGCGAATACAAAAACGTTGGGAACCACTGTTCTAGACGGCTTTGGTCTACTACGGCTTGGCGCCGAATGCGGCGATCGAGGCTTTTTGATGTTCACCTATGTGCACCAGTAACTCTACAACAACGCACATTACCTTTTCCCAACCACATTCGGCTAACAGTTGTTGCATCTCGATGTGTTTCAGCGGGACATGCGTCACACATCTCGATGTGTGACGCATGAACTAACGAGCCGTAATTAGACCTATGATGAAGCCTCTGATAAATGTGTCCGTGTGATGGTAGGATTCTCGATGACGTCACCCAGGCATTCTCACTCCTTACACGTGCTTTCGCCACTGAGATCACTCCGATGCTGTGGTCATCCTTACCTGGGTGTGGTCCACAAACGCAAGTAAGGATGACAAATCGTAGCTACGCTAAGCCGTTTTGCTCCTTTAGCTTCCTCACCTGTCACCTGATCGGTTTACCACTGATGCCATTTACATAACCAGTTGTCGACACATATCCACACAGTTTTATGGCGATCCTACAAACAGTTCCCGGTGTGGCATTTTCTACGTCGAGCATGTATCTGTGCAGTTCTTATTCTGAAATTTGATGTCCACTTCAGAGTTCAACGAACTACCAGGCATACTGTGGTTCTCATACTTTCCACCATTTTGTTATGAAAATATGTGATCCTGAACTTACCATCCATAATTTATGTCTAGTAATTTCATTCACCTTTCTTTTCTATTTAAATATAGGAGCCATAGGAGCTATAGGAAACGCAGTTGTCTTAGCTATGTTCATGAGATTCCGATCCCTCGTGAGTCCTACAACACTTCTTCTCATCAATTTGGCATTCTCAGATCTGGGACTAATTCTTGTCGGAGGGTTCCCATTTGCTGCCTCCTCTGGTTTTGCAAACAGGTATATTTTCACTATCTTAAGTATATATTATTTGGCCATGCATAATGCTTCGTTATAACGTGTAAGAGTACTACAACGAGATGAAATCACTTGAAAGAATTACAAGTACAGTAGAGTCCGGTTAATTGGGCCTTCGGTTAACTGGGATAGCCTTTTATTTGGGACATTTCTTGAAGAACATCCCAAATGAGCTCTTTGGGCTAAAGATTCGTATAAATGGGGCAGCTACTTAATTGAGACGAAGTGTTCTAGCCCCGATGTGCCCCAAATAACCGGAATCTACTGTACTTGATTTGTTTAATAAAACTAGAGCAATCACAAATGAAGATACAGTGCTAGATATAGAAAATACCACCATCATCATCATCATCATTGTCAACCATTATCAATCCACTGCTGGACGAAGGTCTCCCCAAGTTTCCTCCACAACGGTCTGTCTTGTGCCAGTCTCCTCCATGTCACTCCCGCATACTTTCGAATTTCATCCACCCATCTTCCATGTGGTCTTCTTCTGGGTCTTTTCCTGTCCCTTGGAATCCAATCTAAAATTTCGGCTGTCCATCGATGGTCTGTTCTTCTGGCAGTATGTCCAGCCCATTGCCATTTCAGGGATTTAACTCTGATCATGATGTCTTCCACTCTTGTCATTTTTCGGATCCACGTGTTCCTCTTCTTATCTCTCCTGGTTACACCAAGCATGCACCTCTCCATGCTGCTTTGAGTTGTCTGCAGCCTTTGTATGTCTCTTTTAGCTAAGGTCCACGTCTCTGCACCATACGTAAGCACTGGAAGGATGCATTGATCAAACACTTTTCTTTTAAGACATAATGGCATATTGCTCTTGAAAATTATGCTGTTTCTTCCAAAAGCTCTCCAGGCAAGTTTTGTACGCCGATTAATTTCTTCACCAATGTGACCCTCACTTGATATCTGCTGTCCAAGATAAACGTACGTGTCTGTTACCTCCAGCTCTTCTCCATCAATCGATAAATCTTCATTTCTTGTAAAAGCATTGAACATCACTTTTGTCTTCTGAAAGTTCATTTTTAATCCCACTTCTTTACTCTTGTCAGCAAGTTCCTGTATCATACTCTGCAGCTCTGATTGGGTAGTTGCAAAAATGACTACGTCATCAGCAAAACGAAGGTGGGTTAGATAATCTCCATTAGTCTTTATCTCTTTGTTTTCCCAGTTTAGTGATTGAAAGACATTTTCCAATGTGGCATTAAAGAGCTTCGGAGATATGGTGTCACCCTGTCTCACTCCTTTTCCAATTTTTATGTGTGTTGTATTTTCAAACAGCCGAATCTTTGCACTTGCATTTCCATAGATGTTATTAATAATATTAATGTACGCATCTTCAATACCGCAGGATTTCAGGGCCATTGTAACTGCTGATGGTTTCGCCGAATCAAAGGCCTTTTCACAATCGATAAAAGCCATGACAATGGAAGTTCATATTCCCTCGCTCTTTCAATTAGTTCTCTCAGTACGTGGATATGATCTATTGTGCTGTAGCCACTCCTGAATCCAGCTTGTTCTCTCGGTTGAGCCATGTCTAGTGTCACCTTCAAGCGGTGTGAAAGAACTTTAGTGAAGATTTTATAAACCACTGATAGGAGGCTAATAGGTCTGTAGTTCCTGAGATCCTCAATGTCACCTTTTTATATGTAGCAAGATCATTGTAGCGTTGTTCCAATCCTCAGGAATCTTCCTTTCATTAAGGCATCGAGTGAAAATTTGGGCGAGTACTGTTTCGATTTCTCCATTTGCTTCTTGTATGATGTCTACAGTAATTCCATCTTCTCCTGGAGCTTTTCCCCGCTTCATGTTCTTGATTGCATGTGCAACTTCTGAAAAGGACTGGAAGAACTCTGGTACTGGTACCTTTCATGATGTCTGGAGTACATGTATCATCCCTTTCATATAATTTGAGTAGAAATCTTTCACTCTTGTCAAAATTTCGCCTCTATTTCTTGTTACAGAACCATCTTCTTTTCTCAGTGCCATAATCTGTTTTTTTCCCCTTACTGAGATGTCCCTTTGCTATCTTTAGGCTTTGGTTGTTTTCAATTGCTTTCCTTACTAGTTCACAGCTGAATTTCCTTAAGTCTTCAGTGATACTTTTTCGTACTGTCTTGCATAGCTCTATATATTCCACTTTGGAAGTCACATCTTCTTTAGTTGTCCTCATCACTCTTCTTTTTTGCATCAACATTTTGGTTTTTCCTGATAATTTGTTTACATGCAACTTGTTCTTAGACCCAGCTAATTTTGTTGCTGTTTCCATAAGAGCTTTGGTTACTTTTTCTGTTAACTTCAGAAATATCCACTTCTTCCGATGTTAGGCCTTCTACAGCAGAGAATCTGTTCTTCAGTTCCAATTTGAAGGTATTATGGTACCAGGAAATATTTGTCAGAACGCCATATATTGAGTTGGAAAGAAAGTAATATAAATAAACCTATCAGACCGCCTCAAGATCGAAAGATCGGCAGCAGTGGATATGGACATGCTGAAGTCCTTAGTAGAGACCGACTCTCGCGTGACGACGCGGTAGTTGGCCGAATAGTTGGGGACTACCCACACGAGCATTATCACGCACTTGGGAAGGTGCACAAGAGAGGAGTTTGGGTACCCCATCAAATCACAGCTGAGCAGAAAGCAAATCGCATGAGTGTAAGTGTTTCCCTGCTTGCACGTGATCAAGTTGAACCACTCTTGGACCACATTGTGACAGGTGAGGAGAAATGGGTCCTGTGTGACAATCTCAGCACCCGGAAACAGTGTTTGGAACCAAAACAGAAGGCATACCGATCCCCAAAGGCGGCTTACACCCACGTAAGCTCCCGCTGTCTGTATGGTGAGATATGCACGCTGTGGTGTTTGTTGAGCTGCTCCTGGATAACACCACTATCACCGCCGATGTATACTGCCGCCAGCTCGACGATCTTTACGCATCGCTCACGCCAAAACGACCAGCACTGCGGAACCTCATGGGCGTCTTCCTACAGCACGATGGAGTGAGGCCTCACACATTTGGGTGACGAGATGGGTAAAAAATGCGATTTGACGGACTTTCAACGTGGGATGATTGTAGGAGCTCGGAGCCATGGAGCGAGTATCACCGAAACCGCCGCATTCGTGAAATGTTCCAGAGCAGCTGTTGTTAAAATATTTAAAGACTAGACTGTCAGCCAAAAAACTGGGTCTCTACGTGCAACGTGTGGTCGTCATCGACTAGTGACTGCTTGGGCGGAACGGAGAGTGTCCAGAATGGTAACAGACAACAGAAGGGCAGCAATGCAGCAAATTACAGACCATCTTAATCAAGGGTCCCCTCAAATGATCTCTGCACGCACAGTTTGCCGTACACTGCATCGGATGGGAAATGGCAGCCGAAGGCCTGTTCGAACACCTTTGCTGTCTGCAGTTTACAAGAGAAAACGTCTCCAGTTCGCGCAGGAGCACAAGGATTGGACAGTCGATAATTGGAAACAAATTATGTGGTCCGATGAATCACGTTTTCAGTTGCACCATGCCGATGACCGAGTGAGAATTTGGCGGAAACAGCACGAAAGCATGGACCCCAAATGCACTGCTATAACCCTTCTAGCTGGTGGAGGCAACGTTATGGTTTGGGGAATGTTTTCCTGGCATGCTTTGGGCCCTTTAAGTCGTGTTGATCAACGTCTGACTGGCACATCATATCTAAAAATCGTTGCGGACGAAGTGCATCCTGTCATGCCGATGGTTTATCCCAATGGAGATGGCTACTTTGAACAAGATAATGAATCCTGCCATAGTGCTCGTATTGTACAGGATTGGATTCAGGAACATGCCGGTGAGTTTACTTTGCTTAGGTGGCCCCCACAGTCTCCAGATCTCAACCCCATTAAGAATTTGTGGGATGAAGTTGAACGAGCCATCAGACAGCTGGATCCACAACCCTGCAATCACACTCTCCTGGAAAGTGCTGTTCATCAAGCATGGTCTCATATTCCACAAACCACCTATCAACGTCTTGTGGAGTCCATGCCTCGTAGAATCGACGCAGTATTAAAGGCAAAAGGTGGTCCAACGAAGTACTGAGGGCCGCGGGTGGCCTAGTGGGCAACGTTCGTGACTGCCACGTAAAGGACCTCAGATTCGATCCCAGGCAGGTACGAACGCAGGTACGAACGCTCGATCCACTAAATATCCGCCGTGCGTCGGATGGGCACGTTCAGCCGTCGGTCCCGGGTACTGGCCTCCCGGTAATAAATAAGGGCGTCTTCCTCCCCTTTCTATTTCGCTTTCGTATCACTTTCCTATCGGGCACTCTAGCCCAAATCTCGTAGCTTCCTATTTCTAAGGGTTGTTTAAGACCTGGGGTCAGACACTCCCTTCCTAAAATCCTCTACATATGAACATATGAACATATGAACATATAACGAAGTACTGAGGGGATGGTCATAATAAAGTGGCCACTCAGTGTATATACATACAATATTATATACATAATGTATAAGATAGAGTTTGGGATCCCTCCCCCTCCCACACACACACACGCAGAAGCAAAGCAGTTGCTGAGGCGCGATCTAACGGGCAGGACATAGGCGCCTCTGTTGGCGAATTGTGGAACTTAGCGAACACAACTGTAAAACTATGATAGATAAGGCAGAAATGTAAATTACAAAGTTGTAGAACTGACTTTGCTTATTAGGAATCGATATCGCTCTTTTATTAAATACACATGATACACTTGTTTGCATTCTACGAAAAATTACAATCTTATATTATTAAATTTAGTTGGTTGTCATCGTAAAATAGTGTGCATTATATCATTTTATTCCCCAAAAAAATTTGGGGGAGGGGAGTCCTTTACATTGGTGATCCTCAACTCTGAAAACCAGGGGATCCTGACCCCCGACCCCCAGTGGTTACGCCTATGGATGGGAGCAGGTAATGGTAAATGATGGCGACTGCATTTTGGAGTGACTTGTACTTGTATAGCGGCATGAAATGCGTCCTGCAAAAAATTTGAAACTGCACAGAAAGCATTTCTCACAGCGGAAGATATCTAAAGCATGGAGGAGGGCGGTGTGTGGGGGTTCAGTTATAAGCAGTCGCCCGTCCTTAATTTAGGGCCGCTGGTTCTAAGGAAGGGAGAGAACCGGTGCCGTAGGACAAACACAACATCCATGCCTCGCCGGGATTCGAACAGGGACCCAACTCGGACGAATGATCACTAGCCAACGCTTAGACCACTGCGCCACTTGAGCGGCAAGCTACGATTCCTAGTACAGCACAAATACAAATGAACATTTACATCCCCAATTTGGCAAAAGTGTGTGCTACAAAAATTGGAAAATATATGTGAAAAATATTCCTCGCTACAAATACTATGAATAGCACAAAATAAGTTGGCCGCCCCGGTGGCGCAGTGGTCTAATACGTGGCTTCTGACCCTTCGTTCGAGATGGGCCCAGGTTAGAATCTCGATGCGGCATCGATGTTGTGTTTGTCTTAGGGCACTGTCTCTTTCCGTTCTCTGGAACCACTGACCCTAAATTAGGGACGGGTGACTGCTTTATAACCCGTTGAGTTGCTTATGGTGGTCGTTAAACAACCAGTCGAAAAAAAAAAAGTGCTGTAAAATGCATGTAAAATATTCATCGTCGTGACTTACCTATCGCAAGAATAATTTTTAAAAACCGTTATTTTGAAGGAGAGATTTCGGAAGAAATAGAACATATATTTACGCCCCCTGGCGGTGACACCATGCATTATTTCAAATAGAAACTGTACGTAAAATGGCCTTCGTGGCAAAATGTATCGGAAGGTGAAAATAATTTTTTGAATTTTTGGTGAAAATAATTTGGCAAATGTACCGGAACGTGAAAATAATTTTTTGATCGGAATGCGAAAATTATTTTTTAACAGATATAGGGATACTACAAACATGTACTTATTCTAAAAAACCTGCTGTAAAGGAAGACTTTAAAATTAAAAAAATGCATTAAATGTTCGAAAACAGGAGAAAAAATTATTAGCATAACAGGAGAAAAATTACTAGCCAATGTTCGAGAACAGGAGAAAAATTACTGACTTTGGACTTCAGAAAATTGTTATTTTATCTGTCAAATACTGAAGGGTGACTTTGGACTTCAAGATTTTGCCATACCGTGTTCCGATGACGCTATTGTTTTTACCGCGTATATAAAAAAACCCCAATAAAACCGATGGAAATGTTTTGATATCATGCATGAAGCGGCATAACTCGAACAGAACCTTTCTGAATTTGTAAAATTGATCACAGTACGGAAGGAGATTTTCTCTTGTTTAGCAAGTATCTTATCTTAGGAGTGGAAGCACACGACCTACAGCATCAGAGTGTTTGTTTTTAGAAGGCAAACAGCGTTGCGCCCAAGTCATTCTTACATAGGCTGAACTTCGAGAAGATTCTATGGATTCGTTGTGTTTTCTGTTCTTTCTGCTTTTAAATTTAGTGATATCCTTGACACTGGAAAAAACAAAAACATGTTACAACTCATTTTCGATTTTCTCGTTTTGACGTACGTATGCCGAAATATTATATTATGATTCTATTTAACCTTCCGTCTCTCTGCCGAAGCTATATCTGCGTTTCTCTCAGCGTTTCCGGAAAAATTCCACTCACTTTCTGCCTTTTCCGATGCGCGATTGGCTGAATAGACGGCGCGGTATATTTGTATTTTACCTATTTCTTAATTAGAAGTTGAACGACCACCGTTAGCAACTCACTGGGCTATATAAGCAGTCTCCAGTACTTTTTGTTCTTTTTATTTTTTTGGAGGTTTAACGACCACGGTGAGCAACTTAATGGACTATAAGCAGTCACCCGTCCCTAATTTAGGGCCACTGGTTCCAGGGAAGGGAGAGAGCCACGGCCGTAAGACAAACACAACATCCATGCCTGGGATTCGAACCCGGACCCTTTTCAGATGAATGATCAGAAGCCATCGCTTAGACCACTGCGCCACCGGGGCGGCCCGCTTGTCCCTAATTTAGGGCCACTACTTCCAGGGAAGGGAGAGACCGAGCACCGTAAAACAAACACAACATTCATTCCTAACCGGGATTCGAACCCGGACCCATCTCAGATGAATGATCAGAAGCCATCGCTTACACCACTGCGCCTTCGAGTTGGCCCGCCTGTCCCTACTTTCGGGCAACTGGTTCCAGGGAAGGGAGAGACCCAGCACCGTAAGACAAACACAACATCCATTCCTCACTGGGATTCGAACCCGGATCCATCTCAGATGAATGATCAGAAGCCATCGCTTACACCACTGCGCCATCGGGTTGGCCGGCGGGTCTCTAATTTCGGGCCACTGGTTCCAGGGAAGGGAGAGATCCAGCACCGTAAAACAAACACAACATTCATTCCTAACCGGGATTCGAACCCGGACCCATCTCAGATGAATGATCAGAAGCCATCGCTTAGACCACTGCGCCACCGGGTTGGCCTGCCGGTCCCTAATTTCGGGAAACTGGTTCCAGGGAAGGGAGAGACCCAGCACCGTAAGACAAACACAACATCCATTCCTCACTGGGATTCGAACCCGGATCCATCTCAGATTTTTTTTTTATTGGAGGTTTAACGACCACCGTGAGCAACTCAATGGGCTTTAAGCAGTCGCCCGTCCCTAATTTAGGGTAGCTGGTTCCAGGGAAGGGAGAGAGCCAGTGCCGTAAGACAAACACAACATCCATGCCTGACCGGGATTCGAACCCGGACCCCTTACGGACGAATGATCAGAGGCCAACGCCTTAGACCACTACGCCACCGGTGCGGCCCATCTCAGATGAATGATCAGAAGCAATTGCTTAGACCACTGCGCCACCGGGGCGCCTTTCCTTAATTTCGGGCCACGGGTTCCAGGGAAGGGAAAGACCCAGCAACATAAGACAAACACAACATTCATTCCTCACCGGGATTCACCCCCGGACCCATCTCAGATGAATGATCAGAAGCCATCGCTTTGACCACTGCGCCACCAGGTCTCTAATTTCGGGCCACTGGTTCCAGGGAAGGGAGAAAGCCAGCACCGTAAGACAAACACAACATCCATACTTCAGCGGGATTCGAACCCGGAGCCATCTCAGATGAATGATCAGAAGCCATCGCTTAGACCACTGCGCCACCGGGTTGGCCCACCTGTCCCTAATTTAGGGCCACTGGTTCCAGGGAAGGGAGAGACCCAGCACCGTAAGACAAACACAACATCCATTTCTCACCAGGATTCGAACCCGGTCCCATCTCAGATGAATGATTAGCAACCATCGCTTAGACCACTGCGCCACGGGGTTGGCTCGCCTGTCCCTAATTTAGGGCCACTGGTTCCAGGGAAGGGAAAGACCCAGCACTGTAAGACAAACATAACATCCATTCCTCACCGGAATTCGAACCCAGACCCATCTCAGATGAATCATCAGATCATCAGAAGCCATCGCTTAGACCACTGCGCCACCGGGTCCGTCCCTAATTTCGGGCCACTGGTTTCAGGGAAGAGAGAGACCCAGCACCGTAAGACAAACACATAATCTATTCCTCACCGGGATTAGAACCCGGACCCATCTCAGATGAATGATCAGAAGCCATCGCTTAGACCACTGCGCGACCGGGTCCGTCCCTAATTTCGGGCCACTGGTTCCAGGGAAGAGAGAGAGACCCAGCTCCGTAAGACAAACACATCATCCATTCCTCACCGAGATTAGAACCCGGACCCATCTCAGATGAATGATCAGAAGCCATTGCTTAGACCACTGCGCCACCGGGTCCGTCCCTAATTTCGGGCCACTGGTTCCAGGGAAGAGAGACCAGCACCGTAAGACAAACACATCATCCATTCCTCACCGGGATTAGAACCCGGACCCATCTCAGATGAATGATCAGAAGCCATTGCTTTGACCACTGCGCCATCGGGGCGGCTATATTTGTATTTGTCACGGTTTCCTATTCATAAGTTATGTTAGATCAAATTTATTTAAGCTTTTATGGAAATCCTTATGTATCGGAATAACAAAAGAATAAACATGATCTTTTGCATGTATCTTTCCTGGTGCACAGTTTAACAGATAAAGGGTGGAAATATATATTTGTATTTGCACTAATATCTCTATCACAGGCGGACTTAAAAAAGTTGATATTTCCACGATAGACGTTAACCAGACGAAGGCTGCACGCCATTATTCTAATCCATCACCTTTTGGGTTAGAAAAAATTGTGTACAGTTTCCTCAGTAAATGTTTAACTTGCACCTGTATCAAATGTTTTAGTTCAGTGAGGCGTGCGGTTAAAATTATTGTTTGATTTGCATAGAGGTAGCGTGAACAACGCTTTTTAGTTCTGTTTTTTTTTCTTTTGAAAAATGACTGATGACACGATATCTCCATTGCAAAGGCCAAAGAAAAAAAAATAGTTAAGGGCATCACGGAACGTACCGATACCTTTTTTTTTTTTATTTTCAACGTCACAGACTTTAGTTTAGCCTGTAACGCTGGAAACATCGAGTTTATTAACAGGAATTTGTATGCAAACGTGATGAAGTCAAAACTTAATGATCTAAAGCCGGATGCACTGAAAACAAATACTGTCTTCATTCAGTTTCCGGGATAAATTAGTAAAGCTTGGGAAAGCTCATGCTGATATTTCACAGTTGGTAAAGGTTCAATAAATGTCCAATGAGTGCGTGCGCGCTCGTGTTTTACGGAGACAGAGAGAGAGAGAGAAGCAAAAGAAGACATACACACCCGCACACATACGCTGGACAGAGGTGTCAATAAATGTCCAATGCGTGTGTGCGCACGTGCGTTTTGCTGAGAGAGAGAGAGAGAGAGAGAGAGAAGCAAAGAAGACACACACACCCACACACACGCACACATACGCTGGACAGAGGTTCAATAAATGTCCAATGAGTGTGTGCGCACGTGCGCTTTGCTGAGAGAGAGAGAGAGAGAGAGGCAAATGAAGAGCGCTCCCACGCTGGGCATACACTACTGGCCTCCCAAAATGCAACACCAAGAGGAAGCATCCGACTGGCCTGAACTTCGCAGCATGCGTCGTCCGCGAGAGGACATGCAAACGATTAACATTGCAGGGGATAAGCGAATCATGTGCGCCCGGCACGCCACCGAGAATCACTATAAGAAGAGTGCACAGAAGGCGGGGTGTAAGTAGCGGAAGCGTGTTGTGCTGCCGGACCTGTGCGTTGGAAGCTTCCTGATGCCTCGTCGTAGAATACGGCAGTCATCCCAGCACTTTTCGGAGTTCGACAGAGGACGAATAGTGGCTTATCGCGACAGCGGTTTCTCGCACCGAGACATCGGCGTCCCGTGTGGGACGACATCCAGCCACAGTGAGGCGAGTATGAATTCGGTGGGTGCAGGAGGGACGGACGGACCGACGTGAGCGATTGTCGCAGCCGCGGCACACCACCGGACGAGAGGACCGGCATGTTGTGGCGACGGGCATTGACGGCTCGCATCGCCACATCACAAACGTCAGGGCAGGAATTAGGGTGTGTTGCGCAACAACCTGTGTCAGCACGTACCGTTCGACGTCGTCTGCAGGAGAGGGGACTTGTCGCACGGTGCCCATTGTTCCGATTACCATTGGCGTTACACCACCGGCGAGTGGGGCGGCAGTGCGTCATTGAACGCCGCACCTGGACTACGGAATGGCATAACATTGTATTCTCCGAAGAATCCCGCTTCTGCCTGCAACACCACGATGGTCGGATCCGCGTGTGGCGGCACCGCGGCGAGAGACTGTACGACGCCTGCATTATGCATTGCCATACCGGTCCGTCGCCTGGCGTCATGGTTTAGAGCGCAATTGGATATGACACCCGCACCCCTCTGGTACGCATCGCCGGTACAATCAACAGCCACCGCTACATCTCCGACGTTTTGGAGCCTGTAGTCTTCCCTTGCCTGCAGGACCTGCCAATGGCCAAGTTTCAATAGGACAATGCGCGCCCGCACGTGGCACGCATCGTGCAACAACTCTTCACGCTCCACTAGGTGTCACTGCTGCTGTGGCCCGCGTGTTCTCCCGATATGTCGCCCATCGAACACGTCTGGTCGCTGATCGGCAGCCGAGTGGCTCAGCAAGCACCACCAGCGGCTACACCTGATGAACTGTGGCAACGTGTGTAAGCAGCCTGGACCGATGTACCCCAAGCCCACAACCAAAGTCCCTTTCGTTCGATGCCGCGGCGTGTAGTGGCCGTTATTGCCAGCCATGGGGGCCTCACGAACTATTGATGTCTGCGTGTTCCGCAAGTCGCTCGGGTCTTTAAGCTCAATCGTTTCATCTTTGTATCTGTTGTTATGTGGCCAGTAAATCTGGCTTTGCTATCTCGTGTCCTTCTTGGTGTTGCATTTTGGGTGGCCAGGAGTGTATATTCGGGGGAACGTTAAGTCCAGTTCCTGAGCACTTATTATTCTGTTTTTATGTTGTGCTCGTAGTTCGTTAACATTTTAATATTTCTGATGAGATGAATGTGAATATTAAATTTGCTTTCTGTTAACTAGAGACGCAGTGAGACAGTGCTGACCTCTTAAATTATGTGATGTTATAATCAACCGTCGTCTTTTCCTGCTATTTCGTTCTAGATGGCTGTTCGGAGAAGGTGGTTGCCAATGGTACGCCTTCATGGGATTTCTTTTTGGATCAGCGGAAGTTGCGACTCTGGTTTTGTTAGCCATCGATCGATATCTTATTACCTGCAGAAACAGCCTCAGTGAGTATTGCCTTGTTTAATTATTTTGTCCAAGCTTATAAAAATGAAAAGTACTTCAGGACGATTTGAGGAGGTAACAGAGATATTGTGACGTTAAAGAAAACGGGAAGAATTATTCTATCGAATGCTTGGGTGTAATGGATGTGTTAGCCACCGATTGGGAAATTTTTATTAGAAAAGCTTGGAAATGACTAGAAGGCCTCAACGACCCGTTGTTCGCTTAAAAATACACTGCCGGACAATTGCTAAGGACGGATGACAATAGCAACGATAGCAACCATAAAATGGAAGGCAGGAAAATGTGGAAATTAGCATAAGTGCGGGATACAGTAAGACGTGTTGTGCGTATGCAAATTTTGGATTGCCGAACTTGTTCGTGACGTCATAGCGCTGATAAGAGATATAAAGGGTTTCACGCGTATTGACCGTTGTTGTTCAAACGCAAAGTTGAAAGGGAAAGAATCAATTGACGAACTTGCAATTTTCAGTATGTCTTCCCGACATCACCTAGATGATTTTACGCGTGGCCGTATTATTGGCAAGATTGAAGAAGAGCGAAAAATAACAGATGTTGCCAGGGAGTTCGACGTCAGCCACAGTGTTGTTTGAAGGCTTTGGAAATCATTTCAAACAAATGGAGAGTGTAGCAAACGTCACAGGGGAGGTCGTGTTCCCAGTACGACACCTGCAGAAGATCGGTACACAGTGCTATCAACAAAAAGACACTGGCGCAGTACAGCTAGTGAGGTAGCAAATCAGTTTATGGCTGCTACTGGCAAGCGGATCTCCCGAAAAACTGTCCCCAGACGTTTGCATGAAGGAGGACTATACACCCGCCGTCCTGTTGTGTGCATCCCATTGTCCAGACGTCACCGTACCGCCCGTTTGCAATGGTGCCATGAACATCGCAATTGGACTGATAACGACTGGTCTGCTGTCCTCTTCTCAGATGAGAGCAGATACAGTCTATCGTCTGATTGTCGACGACAACTGATCTGGCGTGATAGTGGTACTTCATATTGTGCAGCAAACATACAGGAAAGGGACCGATATCCGACATGTAGTGTCATGGTATGGGCTGGCATCATGATCAATGGCCGTACGTCCCTCTATGTGCTTCCAACTGGGACTATGACTGGTCAACGATACATTAATGATGTTCTGCTACCTCATGTTCGCATGTTCCGTGGTGCTGTCGGTGATAGATTCATTTTCATGGACGACAACGCAACATGTCATCGAACAGTCGCTGTCCAGGAGTGTCTTGAGTGCGAGGATATTCAACGCCTCGTATGACCAGCACGTTCTCCAGATCTGAATCCCATTGAAAATGTGTGGGATGCTTTGGGGAGGAGTCTTGCTGGTCGCCAATGCCCTCCAATAAACAAGGACACCCTCATTCGTGCACTGACAGAGGAATGGGATAAATTACCCCAACAGCTGCTTGATAATGTTGTGCAAAGCATGACACGACGTTTGGAATCTTGCATCGCCCTCCATGGTGGCCATATCCCGTATTGACATCTTACGCCGGAACGCCTGCGGACGGTAATTGCATTTTTTTCACGTTTACGTATTCTGCACAAAATGGCCTGTTTGTCCCTTGAACACGTTCCAAAGCCTTATGGATTTCAGAGCACAATAAATTGTCTTTCTTGTAACGTCCTGGCATTCTGACATTATTTTATTTCACTTGCCATCCAAATACACTTACTTTTTTATGCGCTATATAGCCGTTTATGATCCGTCCTTAGCAAATTGTCCAGCAGTGTAATATGTACGATTTAGAAGCCGAGAAATCATGCCAAAAACGATCTTCTGTTATGTCGTCTAGAGAAAAAGAATTGTACATTTGAAAGCTCAGAACATATTACTACGTTCAAAAAGTTCCGGAACTTTTTATGTAAACAGGAACGAGTTCATATAATACCTGTTTATTCGGTGTCTCCTTCGAAGTAGTTACCGTGTGCAACTATGCATTTTTGCCAGCGTTCATACAAAGATTCAAATGCAGATTGCAAGCTTTCTTTTGCCACATCCTCCAGTGCCTCAGTCTCAGCTCTTCGGAACTTGAGAAGCGTCGCCCCTTAAGCAAATTTTTCATCCGGGGAAAAAGGAAAAAGTCACACGGGGCGAGATCAGGGGATTAAGCTGGTTGTAGAAGAACGGGAATGTGATGTTTGGACAGGTAATCGGACACCAGGAGGGATCTGTGAGCCGGCGCATTATCGTGATGGAGCCCCCACGCGTTGGTTTTCCAAAGATCGGGTCGCTTTCCTCTAACTGATTCTCGGAGGCGTTTCAGGAAGTTGACGTACTCTTCTTTAGTGACTGTACGACCAGTTTGAAGGAATTCCTTGTGTACGACCCCTTGCAATCGAAGAAAACTGTTAACAAGACCTTTCCTTTGGAGCGGTCAGCCTTGAACTTTTATGGTCGTGGTGACGACGGTGATTTCCACACTTTGTACTGTTGGTGGATTGAGGGTCGTAAACTCTAGTTCGACTCATTGAACTTTCACCGTACGCTGACTTAATCATTTGAAAAGTCTCAGCGAAAGATTTTCCGAGCAGAACACAAAATTTTACCCTTGAACGCTGTTCAAAATTCGAAATCGTTGTTGTCCTCGCGACGGAGATCCTCGAATGCCTGTTATCACGAACTACGCACATACGCTGTACGTTTTGGATCTGGATCAAACCGGTTCTGGCTGGTCGGTCACATCATGCTCTTCGCTTGCTCGGCCGGAAATGACGTAATTCACTGACATTTGGCAAATATTCAAAATGATCCGGAACTTTTTGAATGTAGTATGATTTACATTAATCACAATTTCTGCTGCACAATGTTATTTTTTTTTTTTACGATCTGAGAATTAGAAATCGGATCTGAAACCATCTACGTTTCCGCCACTTACCAACAATATTTCGATTGAGAAATGTAGGAAAAGGAGAGGAGCTTTTAGTTGCGGTTGCAGCAATTGGATAGTTAAATTCGTATAAAACTGAAAGTCTCGCAAGTCCGTTTAACGGTATTGCAGAAAAATTCACTGAAGTTGCAACTTAGTTTAGAGAACCTGCCTAACAAACAGTTGGGCTGCCCTCGGGCTTCAAACCAGACTCTATTCGATGTGGCATTAACTCAAAGACGTGTTGCTCAGACGAGCAGATGTGCTCTCTCAATCTAATCTGCTAAAATGCTAAGCAAATGCGACGAGCTGTTTCTGCAGCAGACGAACCGAGTTCGAATTCGTATAACAAAGTCCCAATAATAATCTCCACTGATAAAATCATTGTAATCGCACGTCTTTCCACTACCAAACATCTTACGCATCTGGTTCATATGCGCAGGGCATCTTGGGATTTCAGCTTACGATTTAGCGCGGGCAGAACGCCATCTCTCCGCAAATTCAATCATTACAAGGTATTTCCTTTGTTCCCACGAAAAACGGCAAATACTGTACCGTGCAAATTAATTGGGACAAGCTATTTTATTCTCAGAATTGTAATGTGATCGCCAGTTGATGTCGGAAACCCACGTAAACCGGTTTTATCAGCTGTGAGGTGGTGTGACTGTTAGAACTTGATAGTAAGAATGTGGTTTGACCGGTTTTAAACAGGAAATAGGCACTTCAGCTTTTTTTTTTTTTTTGATTGGAGGTTTAACGGCCAGCGTGAGCAACTCAATGGGCTATAAGTAGTCGCCCGTCCCTAATTTAGGGTCACTGGTTCCAGGGAAGGGAGAGAGCCAGTGCCGTAAGACAAACACAACATCCATGCCTCACCGGGATTCGAACCCGGACCCCTTTCGGACGAGTGATCAGAGGCCATCGCTTAGACCACTGCTGCACTCCAGCTTCACTTGTGAGCTTTCGTGTGCGACAGGTGGATGTTAGTTTTTGTTCTCTGCGAGTACGTGTTGCTTTCGTGTATTGAAAAATGGATATTCCCCCAAGGAAGCGTGCAAGAATAATTGCTCTGAAGGATCACACTTCTGTGACAGTGAGAGATATCGCTTCTGCAGTTGGTGTAGGCAAATCAAGGGTATCAAGACTACTTACGCCATACAATGCATCTGGATCATCGTCTCCAAAAAGGAGAGGTAAATGTGGAAGAAAACGAAAAGCAACTCCACGAGCCGATAAATATCTAATAAAATAAAAACAAAAACAAGCACCGAACTTCAAAGAGATTTATTGGCTAGTGGTTGTGATGTTAGTGATTCAACTGTACACCGTAGGCTTCTGGAAGTTGGCCGGAAGGCAAGAAGACCAACGAAAAAACAATATTTGAATGCTAAAATGAAGATAAAACGTTTAGCATGGGCCAAAAAATATAAATCATAGACTGCTGACGACTGGAAAAAGGTAATTTTCAGTGATGAAACTCATTTATTTGTGCAGGATTACCAAGCAAATGTCGTTAGACGAAGCAACTGTGAACCCTTAAGACCTGAGCATGTCAAACAAACTGTAAAACACCATTTGAAACAGATGTTTTGGGGTTTTTTCACATCAAATGGCACTGGAAGCTTTGTTCCTATTCAAGGTAGGATGAATTCAGTCAAGTACGTAGAAATATTACAACGTAGGATTGTTCCATTCTTGCAAACTTTTGACGGGAAATTTCAACATGACTTGGCCCCATGTCACAATTCGAAATTGGTCAAAAATTTCATGCTGGAAAATCAAATTCATTTGCTTGATTGGCCTGGAAATTCACCAGACTTAAATCCCATAGAAAAATTGTGGACTATTTTGAAGAGACATTTAAGTCAAATTTGACTGTACAACCAAAGAACGCATGATAACGAATGCTATAAAAGTGTGGTTCCACGGTTATGAAGTCAAAAATATGTGCACTCAATTAGTGGAGTCAATGCCAAAACGAATTCAAGAGGTCATTTCTGCTAAAAGAGGACATACTTCATACCAATACGGGTATTTATAAGTGTATATCAAGGCATAGAATGATAGAAAGGCATAGTTTTGGAAAAAAGAGAGATTTTTTACTTTGTCGCAATTAATTTGCACAGTATAGTACCTTTGTGATTACCAGACAGAACACCTCTCCTCTTACAGAATTCGGGGAGGGGGAATTTTTCAGGAAATATTCTCTGTTATGATCTAAAATCAAAATTTATAATATGCAGAACATGTGTGCGGTATATTTTAAATGATCCTCCCAAATGCCCATTTAATTATTCCTTTCTTTAAACATTCTCCAACCAGAACGCGAGCCTCCAAAGTTCGAGGTTTTAGTCTACCACAGTCCTTTCCTGCAACCCGGCCAGCACCCGAAAAGTGGTGTTCTGGCTCAGCCGATGTTGCTTGTATTACCAAAATTCTTTTCGCTATGCTACTCAGCATAGGGTACGTACATTTCTGCTCAGCCCCCATTTAAGAGGGTTGAGTAAAGACTACTCATGGGTATCCTTGCACTTTCCACATTTGCACTGGTGAGTCACGAATGGTCCTACAATTGTATGGTAGCGTTTCAGTTCCACTTCAAGGTCTTCACTTCTGAAGATCGTTTGATTCATAGTTTAGGTCAAAATTACTTTGTCGGAAGGAAGCAAATGGGCCGTTCTTTAATTTGTGGTATCGGGTGGACTCTCATCAGTTGATGGTTCTGCTGTATTTAGACTACTGCTGTCGCCTTCAGCGTGAAACAATTCATCTGGAGTAGTCACGTTAGCAATTACATTTACGGCGTAATCGCGAATACAGTGAAGTGCTTGATCCATCATAGCTTCGCACAGTTATCTTTAGCGCAGGCGCGAACAAGAATGCTTTCAAGTTTGGGGTCAAGCAATGTTGCACAGAAATGAATAGGAGTAAACAAGCTCCACATTTTCTCATCAAGTTGATTCACAAATACTCTTCTCATTCTCCGGTTTTCCACCAAATCCATGTTTTTCTTCGTATCCCATTGATCTCTCAGCAGATAAAAGGCCTGCGACATTTTGTAAAGTTGGCATATGAGTAAATTCTAGCATGTCGAGCACAATGCTCATTTGAGCTAAGAATTCAATTGCTCCATAAAGAAGATTTGTGTTTACGCTGTTCAGAAGTTACTCTTTTCCTTTGCCGCGTAACAGGAGTTTCAATTTACTCCCCGTCTTATGATATTCAAGTATCGAAGTGAAAATTCATTGAAGAAATCACCATGGCCGAGTCTTCTCATCATCTTTCAACGAGATATTCCGCTCCGATTGAAAGCCGGTAGTTTTCTTTACATACACTGCCTAACAGAGAAAATGCCACACCACGAAGACGTAAACGCAGCACCATGCAGACTGCAGGGTGGGTGCACACGTACAAGTTATGCAAATTATTGCATTTGCAGGCCAATCGCACAAACGGCGCGCGGGATATAAGCGGACAACCAGCCCGTGAGGCCATCAGTCGACACGTCGTCACGGCCGCGAGATGTGAGTGGTTCTGCTGTAACCGTGTCTGGAGAACGAAGAAGGGGTGCCAATGCCGTTAAGACGCCGTCGTACGCGATTTCGTCAAACGGATGAGTTCATGAGAGGGGTCATCGCAGGCCTTCGTTCTGCCGGATGGTTCTTGCGTCGTATTGCGGAAGACGCTCAACGTGATGCCACAACCGTAGGTCGCAAATGGAGAGAGTGGTCCCAGGAAGGATCTGTGAAACGTCGTAGGGAGATCGGAGTACGGAGACGGACGTCCGAGCGCACCGATCGTCGCATCCGACGTCATGCCGTAGTGGACCCACAGGCCACAACGGGGTACATTTTGCGGCGTGTACGGTGAGGCTTAGATTCTCTGATATCGACTCGAGCAGTGTCACGCCGATTGGCTGCGTCTGTTTTGCTGTTCAGCCGTCCGTTGCAAAGGCTACCCTTAACGGCGAGCCATCGCCGTCACCGCTTGACATGGTGTCGCTCCAGAGCTGCATGTAGTGCCGATTGATGTATCAACAGTGTGCTGTTCAGCGACGAATCGCGGTTCTGTCTCACCACGGATGATCGCCGTGTGAGAGTCTGAAGGCGACTCCGCTATTGTGGAGTGCCACGACCCGGAAATGTGGAATCACGGTGTGGGGTGCTATCAGCGCCAACAGCCGGTCACCGCTGGTACGCATTGCGGGCACATTTACGACACGCAGCTATGTTGACGAGGTGCTGCCGTCAGTGTCTCTATTGTATCTGCAGGGCAACCCAAATGACGTTTTTCAACAAGATAACGGCCGGCCGCATACCACTCGGATCATCTTGAATGCTTTACACGGTGTGCGGATGCTTCCGTGGCCATCCCCCATCGAGAATCTATGGCGCACGATCGGACGTCGGTTGAGTACACTCTCACCAGAGCAAAATGAATATGAACTGTGGACTCGGATCAACACCACATTCATCCACGATACCGCAGGACTCTATTCGGACTCTTACTGCCTCGATGCCATTTCGGATTAAACGCTGTATCGCTCAAAATGGAGGCAGCACTCCTTATTGATCATCCTGTATATTCGGCCACTCGAGCGTAGTCTATATGTGACAATTAAATCATTTGTTCAGGATCTAGTTGGCTATCTGTGTGTGCAGTTTGGTCTGTTTTCGAACATTCCTTCATGGTGTGGCATTTTCTCTGTCAGGCAGTGAACGTCACTAAATTATGAGCACATTGATCAAACTCGTTAATGCTCTCCATTTCTTTGCATCTCTAGAAACTTCCGTGTTTAACCTGTGGCAAAAACAATCAATGTGAACATTTTGTTCTCTTTTGCTACGACATTTGACCCTTTGGCTGTAGTAACAGATGTGTTGGTCTCATTACATCCTACTTGCCCCAAAGTGGCATTTAACACGTTTGCAATTTTCTGAGCTGTCTTTCTCTCCGGAAAATGAGCACACACAAGAATACATAGCATAGTTGAGACTCCAACACGATTTATCAGCGCCTTGGTCTTCAATCCAGAAGAATGTAATATCCAAATAACTTCTCTGTACCATGTTATCAGTCCATAAGTCAGTCATGAAAGATACAGCCTGTTCTTCTATGACTGGTCTCAAGGAATATTTAATATTGTGTAACGTACCAGGAGATGTGACGTACCTGCCCGAAGGACGCACACGACATAAAGGCAGATAGGAATCAGAACAAAAGTCTGCGTAGCTCAAGTGGTAGAGCAACTTATTCCGGAATGAGTGGACCCGGGTTCGAACCCCGGCGCGGATAAAAATGACGGAGAAATTCACTTCGTTATAATGGCGCCCGAACTATCCGGATGACCCGACCGTTCAAAATCTCGCATTGGTGTGATGTTATTTCCACACCGCGAGATAGGAAAAATAAGAGAATCCCTTCTCCAGCACTTCGAAAAAAAAAAAAAAAAAATAAGGGGGAGATGATGTAACCTACCAGGAGATGTGACGTACCTGCCCGAAGGACACACACGACATAAAGGCAGATAGGAATCAGAATAAAAGTCTGCGTAGCTCAAGTGGTAGAGCAACTTATTCCGGAATGAGTGGACCCGGGTTCGAACCCCGGCGCGGATAAAAATGACGGAGAAATTCACTTCGTTATAATTGTGTTTTACGCTTTCAACGATCTTTACAGAGTCGATACTTACCGTCTTCCTGCCCACTACTAACATTGTATACATCTATATTTCTTTGCGTTGCTCCCAGGTTCACTAGTTCTTGAGCAAAACCACGAAAGTATGTAAAAAGCTAAGTGAGCTCATGCAACTATTTGACTTGCACATTTCCTTATTTAATCCAAATCAGCATTTCGTATTTTAACTGATGATCGTTTGAACGGTAGATTGTTTACTCTTTTTTGGTTTCATAATCATTGATTACACCTTCAACGTCTTTCTTTGTAATTATACAATTTCCACATTTTGAACAAGTAGCAAGACCAAACAACACAGAATTATTAACTGGTTCCTTAATGAGACGAATCGATTTTCAGCATTCACTCTTTCCCTTTTTGGTTTCAACAAACACGTATTTGTTGGCATCGAGGCCTTTTTCAATGTTCTTAAAATTAAATTCATCCATATTAATAAATAAGGAATTAATTCCGACACGATGTGCCATGGGAACGGGATGTTAGCATGCCAAACGAAAAAATCCGAATGCTCAATTCAATGCAAAAGATGTGATGTGAAAAGTAACTTCTGTCTTACAATGAGACACGCGAGGTGTGAGAGAGACTGAATAAGCAGAGAAGCAGGCGACAGGCGTTTGCCTGCACCTTGCTCCGGACAATCGCACTGAAAACAAACGCAAAGGAAGTATCGATTTACGATATGATATCGGTGAGTCTAGCGTCTGTGGTTTACCGTCTGTCGGTGGAAATCTTCGTTGCTTTAAGAAAGGGACGACAATATTTTTGCATGGCAAATTATTTTCCACTCTGCCGGCACCAGTATCGAGCACAAAATTCCACAGTGGGCATTTTTTTAAAGATTTTATTTCTTTTCAAGAATAGAACGCAAATAAAACCGTGTCAAAAGCGGTTGTCCAGACCCGTTTTTGACCCGCAAGTAACTGTTGACCCATTGACCCGTGAGTTTTCCATCTCTGCGTGTTACACGATCTGATATGTAGATCTCGTGTTTGTCGTCATACACAACAGCTTTAGAAACCAATCGGAAGCCTTGGTTTGCCGCCCCGGTGGCGCAGTGGTCTAAGCGATGGCCTCTGATCATTCGTCCAAAAGGGGTCCGGGTTCGAATCCCGGTGAGGCATGGATGTTGTGTTTGTCTTACGGCACTGGCTCTCTCCCTTCCCTGGAACCAGTGACCCTAAATTAGGGACGAGAGACTGCTTATAGCCCATTGAGTTGCTCACGGTGGTCGTTAAACCTCCAATCAAAATAAAAAAAAAAAGCCTTGGTTTGTGCTTGACGTCACGAAAAGAGGAAACTTACCTCTCTAATGCCATGGCCTTGTATTTTCTAGACGGCCTTGGTAGGCGTCTCAAAATATCCAATGGTGCAAATTTTGGCATTTTCTGAGTAATGGACCTTCTGTTTATAACATTAACATACTCACTCCGAAGAGAACGAAAAAAATTCATTGAACATCACCCTGATGTAGAAGAAAACATGACTAACAACATTAATAACTCCTTGTCGATCAGTATCAGATGGTGCCCACAATGTGCAAATAACACTTATAAATATTAAACAAAAGATAAAAGTAAAAAACGAATGCTTTTTTGAAGGGGGGGGCGTTAATGACCACCCTTAGCAATTCTAAGAACTATAAGCAGTCGCCCGTCCCTTAACTTGGAGCCATTGGCTCCAGAGAAAGGAGACACTCAGCTTCCCAAGAAAGCTCACCACCTACACCTCGCCTTAGACTCGAACCCGAGCCAACTTGGCGAGTAGCTAGAAAACTTCGTCTCTCACCAATCGGCTACTGGGGAGTATCGAATATTGTTTAAATGGTTATTCACGAGAGTCTTCTCTTCACTTTTGTACACACGCAAAAGAATCTGCTTCTAGATGCGAAATTCTATTGCTTCTACTGTGCAGTTAGTTGGTTCTTGGTGGCGCTGCCTTGCAACCAAGTAACATCACGGTCATATTGCTCCGAGTTTTTAAAACTGATGCAAAACGCATTACGGAATAAAAACAAAAACAACTGTGAGAGGGGCTGCACTATCGAATCATGGACAAAAGACCGTATTCGACACTTCTAATGCTGTTTTTTCTTTTTGTTTTGTTTGTTTGGAAGTTTAACGACCACCGTGAGCAACTCGACGGACTATAAGCTGTCGTTTGTCCCTAATCTAGGGCCATTGGTCCCACGGAAAGATGAGAGCCAATGCGGTAAAACAAACACAACATCCATGCCTGGATTCGAACCAGGATCCAACTCGAAAGAATGGTCATAAGCCAGCGCTTGGACCACTGCGCCGCCGGAGTGGCCAATAGTATTTTTTTGACGGCCGTTTCTTTATGGGAATAAAGGAAAAAATACCACGTAATTTTTTCTCCTTCTTAATTGAAGTCCCCATTCATTCCAAAGTTGGGATTCTCGATATTAATTATTGCAGAATGTTGGAATTTTTGTCCAGTGCCTGTTGATTTTTTTTATTGCAGGTTTAACGACCACCGTGAGCAACTCAATGGGCTATAAGCATTCGCCCATCCCTAATTTGGGGCCATTGATTCCAGGGAAGGGAGAGATCCAGTGACGTAAGACAAACACAACATCCATGCCTCACCGGGATTCAAACCCGGACCCCATCTCGGACAAATGATCAGAAGCCATCGCTTAGAACACTGCGCCACCGGGGCGGCCAGGGCCTCTTGTGAAGTACTTATTTCTGATCTGGAAACCTATTTCTTATTTCGCAGGCACACATGTAGAATTACGTTATGCGAAAGATTCTCCCCGTTCTCTGCAAGTACTTCTATTGCAGCACACAATGGCTTGAGCTTGCAGTTGGGTTGTAATTCGATTAATGAAAGGACAGCAGTTCTTCACAATAAAATGTATGTTAAAACAAAGATGATGGTTTTGACATGTTTTCTCTAATCCTTTTTCTTTTCTTTTCAGGAGGAAAAGCGACATTCCGCAGGTATTGCCAACTTCTATTCGTTGTGTGGATCTACGCTTTCTTCTGGGCATCTATGCCTCTTCTTGGCTGGGGAAGGTAAAGAACTTTGTCGTAGTGGAAGTGATACCATATTACGTATTACTTGATATAATAATTTGAATGCAGAGATGGGTGAAAATAAAATAAATATGCAGAACATTAGAGGACCTCCTGAGACATATACTGGAAAATGTATTTTTCATAATCTGAGTTTTGCATTGAAAGTGTTCGAGGCGGACGTTTACAGCCGTTTTACCGTCCTGACAACACTGCGATATTTTGAAATTGTAGTAAGCCACAGTGGAAAGAGGTGAAGTGGTACTTGAGATACATAAGATCTTAAAAGTCGTTTTAAGAGGAACCTGAAGGAAAACATATAATTTATGACTACTAAACTTGACATTAGATAGAATAAAAATAGCAACGTTTCTCACAATAAAATGTTTATTTATAACGAAGTAAATTTCTCCGTCATTTTTGGTCTACGCCGGGATTCGAACCCGTGTCCTTTCATTCCGGAATGAGTTGCTCTACCAATTAAGCTACGCGGACGTTTTATTCTGATTCCTATCTGCCTTTATGTCGTGTGCGTCCTTCTGGCAGGTACGTCACATCTCCTGGTACGTTACATCATCTCCCCCTTCTTTTTTTTTTTTTTTTTTTTTCCGAAGTGCTGGAGAAAGGATTCTCTGATTTTTCATATCTCGCGGTGTGGAAATAACATCACACCAATGCGAGATTTTGAACGGTCGGGTCATCCGGATAGTTCGGGCGCCATTATAACGAAGTAAATTTCTCCGTCATTTTTGGTCTACGCCGGGATTCGAACCCGGGTCCCCTCATTCCGGAATGAGTTGCTCTACCAATTAAGCTACGCGGACGTTTTATTCTAATTCCTATCTGCCTTTATGTCGTGTGCGTCCTTCTGGAAGGTACGTCACATCTCCTGGTACGTTACATATTATACATCGATTAAAGGTTCGCAGAGCGTTTGGCTCGGTATCATCAGCACTGGTTCGTCCTGGTGAAGCCGAGCCAAACACTCTGCGAAAATATATTCGATGTACAGGGGTTATCCAAAATACTGGAAACACCTTGAAACAATAGGTGTTACGCACCTAATATGGTGTGGGAACAACCTTGGCATTTAAAACCGCGTGAATCCTCCTTGCAATGGACGCATTCAAGTCCTGGATGGTGGTAAGTGGTATGTTGTACCATTCTTCCTGCCGATACTGCTCGAATTCCTTGAGAGACACGGCAGGAGGATAACAGGATCGCACTCTGTTTTCCAACACAGATCACAGGGACTCAATGATGTTTAAGTCCGGTGATTATGTAGGCCAGGGAAGGTGTGCAACTTCATCCTCATGTTCCTCAAACCATGATTGAGCAGTTTGACTTCTGTGAATCGTGGCATTATCATCTTGAAAGGTGCAATCCCCTGACGGAAACAGTGTCTGCGCCATTGAATGCACATGGTCGGCCGAAAGAGTGACATAGTCACCACTAGTAATCCGTCTGTGTAAGGTGATAATGGGACCTGCTGCAAACCAAGAGATCATGGCCCAAACCCTTACGGAACCGCCCCCATGCTTCACTGTAGGAAGGAGACAGTCTGGGTTGTAGGCTTCTGCTGGGGTTTTCCACACGTAAACCCGTCCTGTGGTATGGAATAGTGAGAAACTTGATTCATCGGAAAACAAGACATGTTTCCATTGATCTGCAGTCCACGTTTTATGTTCCTGGCACCACTGTAGTCTCCGTTTCATATTCACCTGTGATACCAGGGGTTTTGCAATCGCAGCTCTGCCTTAAATATTGTGCTTATGCAATTCTTTTCGCAAGGTATTGGTCGACACTGGGTTTTGGAAATGTGCATTAAGCTCAGAAGTCACTTACATCGCCGTGGTCTTCCTCCTTGCAGTCAGAATCCTCTTTAATATCCTCCTGTCTCTGGCAGTGAGTTTGGTTTTCCTTCCACAGTTGTCTCGCAGATGATGTTGTGCCGCGAACATTGCATGCTATCGTGACCTTCGACACGGCACCACTTGATACCCCCAATACCTGTGCCACTGTGGTTACCGACGCACCAACCAGACGGGCTCCTACAATAAGACATCCTAACCATCTGCGATGTACTGTAAAAATTACTGGCAATAAGCAAATCACTTGACTTTACGTGGTGGTCTGAATTGGAGGACAATGATGGCGTGACAGAAGCGATATTGCAAAACACCCTTTGACGCACAAGTATGCGATAAACCCATATTGGGAGCAAAGGCTGGTAGTAGGGATTTTCTGGGACTATTCAGCAATAGAGTCGCAGTGTCCGAAATATTTTTGGCAATCAAGTCACAAAGCTTACCACTCCGACGGTGAGCTGCTAAAGTACTTCTTCCGTGATGTCGTTACACGACTTCCCATAATGCTGACTTCACTGGTACATCACTCGGGCTGAATTTTTCACGATGTGGTGTTCTTGCTTCTATACAACATTTTGGAAAAGTTATCTTTCCACGAGAAAACAACTGTGCTCTAAGCTCAGCGACATGATACGCTCTTCTCAGTTGGTGGATTCCTCTACATGATTCCCTTTCTTTTAGCGGCGCCATTTATTTTATTACATATGGCTCCAACTACGTTGGGCATTATTTCTTTGTTTCGGGATTTAACGAGACCACGAGCAGTTCTTGAAGCTATAAACAGTCGCCTATCCCTAATTTAGGGAGACTGATTCCGAGGAAAGGGACAGAGACCCAGCCCCGTAAGACAAACACACCACCCATGCCTCACTGGGAACTCGAACCAGAACCCATATTTGACGAATGTGCAGAACCCATATTTGACGAATGTGCAGAACCCAACGGCTCAGACCACTATGCCAAATGTTGGGCATTTGCCATCAGAATCAACGTTTTCTTCAAATATCGCGAATGTGCATTTGGGTTCTTTAATTTGAGTTTACCCTTGTATATAGCACAATGTTTGTGACGTATATTCTGATTTAACTTTCCTTTTTTATTATTTATATTACTATTTTTAATTTTTTTTATGATGTGGGCCTGTTGACGCATGAAGAACTTACGATAAAAAGCAAGTTCATGTGAGTTGGTGTGTGGGGAGGACTCGCTATTGCTATCATGCGTTTTTGATGTCCTAGTATCACGCTGTATAAAGTGGTGTGATCTCGTAAGTGGACGACGCAATGGTGTTGTCTAAAGTTACTTATGAAGGTGCCGTTCTTGATGCAATAAAAGAAAAGTTCACGTAAGCGATTCTGTTTCCGTCTATGTTTCGTCTGGCCCTAAAAAGCCGTATGTGTCATTGATTTAAAGTGAGCTATCCGGTGCAGCTAGTGCATCACATTAAAGTATACATTAGCACTTAGTTCAACATTTCTTCCTCCTGATATTTTAAACTTAGCGTAACACAAACCTTACATAGAAAAAAGAGTTATGTTATATGTTGCTATCAAATGTATGAATACGTTGTCACTTGAGAAAAGTTTTAACGAGGCGTTTTAAAAATGGAAGTGAATCCTAACTTTTGTTCAATTCTTTTATTTCTCACGTTTTTCATTTCAGGTACGGCCTGGAACCAAATATTACAACGTGTACAATCGACTGGCAGCATAATGACAGTGCATACAAGTCCTTCATTTTAGTCTTCGTTGCTCTAGGGTTCATAGTTCCTTGGACAGTCATCGGAGTGTGCTATTATGCGGCAGCAAAGCGCATGCGCGAGAAGAGATCTTCTATTGGATCTAGTCGAGGCCCAGTCTACGACCAATGGGCAAATGAAAGATCAATAACTTTGGTAGGTATAATCCGTTGCAGTTTTTATCAAAGCTTTCAGTACAGACGCACCTCACAGTACGAACTACCAGGCTTGCACACAGTACGAACTACCACATGGTCCATGCATCATGCATCTCGCTACGATTTCATGCAAGCGCGGATTTTGATCAGCTGCAGGAATCTCAGCACACACACAAATTGATCGATATGTTCAGCAGTTGAAAACTTGTCTCCGGCTCGTAGAACAATTGAAATGCGAACAAACGACAGTACTCGCCTTTGGAACTCAATCGCGTAGACATGAGTTGTCGATTTTTCCAAGACACCATGAACTGTCAGATATTCCATAAGTGATTTCAACTTCAACTTGTAAGAAAGCCCGCTGCGAAATACACTCATCGTCAGGAAAATTGTTGCACACAGAAGGACGTGTCGGATCGCAATGCTACTCAAGGGGAAGGTAAAGGTTACGAGGAACAATAAATGATTAAACATTGAGATCGATACCGGCAATATTTGTTGAGCTACACGCCAATAAGTAATGCCTTTCAGTATGGCGTCGGGCCAACATCGTTTGGTCACACAGCATGCCAGACATCTCGGCATGGAGTTGTACAGGTCCCTAATGGTGTCCTGTGATAAGCCATCCCATTCAGCTTGAATCTTCTCACGCAGTTACTGCAGATTGTGCTGTAAGGGTGGAGTGTGGATAGCGCGTCCAATATTATCCCACGCATTTTCAATCGGCGATAGGTCTGGCGATGCGGCTGGCCATGGCAGAGTGTCAGTGCCTTGAAGGCAAGCTCTTCGAGAGAGCTGCAGTATGCGGGCGAGCGTTGTCCTGTTGCAAAATCGCACCGGAGTGAGCTGTCAGAAAACGTAAGGCCGCTGGTTGCAGGACCTCATTAACGTAACGTTGGGCTTCCAAAGTGCCTGTAATGAACACCAAAGGGGATCTGACATTGTAGGCAAGTGCACCCCACATCATGACACCAGGCTTTCTGGACGTGTGACGCTCGATAACAAATTTTTCATCATGGCGCTGACCACGGTGCCTCAACACACGGATTCGATGGTCGTCTGCTGCAAACCAAAAGCGGGACTGGTCACTGAAGATCACCCTCTGCTATTCTGAGTGCCTCCTTGACAGTCTGGCACAACACCATTACAGTCTTTGGCGACGATGCAATGATGATTAGGGCAGTCGTCGTAACGGTCCGCGTGCGTCTAGTCCTACGTCGTGCAGCCGTCTTCACAACGTAGGACTACACGCACGCAGACCGATTGGTACGCATCGTCCGACTAGTCTCACGGTTGGATGCATCATCGTCCTATTAGTGCCAGACCTATTAACATGCATCGTCCGATTAGAGCCACGCACACCGATTAGCACTAATCGGACGATGCATGGAGAGCACCACTGCTCGCTGAATATCCGCAATCGTGGCTGTTGGGTCACTCCGCGCTTGTCGGACAATCTATCGGTCCTCTCTCTCTCCGTGGTTCGTCTAGGTCTCCCAGGCCCTTCCTGTCTATCCACTACCGTAAACAGTGTGCTATGGTGATATCCGCACGACCGGTATGGCGCGCACTACGGCGATCAGACCATCCCGCTTCCCGAAGTCCAACGATGCGGCCCCTCTCGAACTCCTCCAATTTCTCGTATTGCATTTCAACTTTTCTACGAGGCATACTTCACATGAAAAGGATGCAACCAATACAACAGCACGAGTCAGAATGGCAAGCACGCGCAACGGGACGATCTTATATAGTCGGTCAGGCACAGCGCTATTCGACCCCTCCTTGCTGGCGTCACTAGCACAGCCGAGCGTGATACTTGAACCATTTGCATGTCTCACGATGTCAAACCTACCCACCAAGTTTCATTCCAGTCGGTTGCTTCCTTGTATGTGCAACTATGTTTTTTGAGAATAAGTATATTTTGCAAAATGTATGATATTGTGGCGTATTTGACTGCGTTTCTTCTCAGAGTCAAGAGATGGCGCCACAATGCAGGCGTTTCTCTGATCTCAAAGCTCTCCAGACAGAGAAAAAGAGAGATAGATAGATCTGGTATTTATATGTATAATGTTACTGTAATGTTTCTACTTTCACTCATCCTCGAGAGTGAAATAACTTGAATAAAACGTCTGAAAGTTAGAAAATATAGTACCTTACTCTTTTTGGCATTTGTCAGTTCGAGTGTAACACACTGAACCTTGAGATTTATCAAACAACTTACTAGGGATTTGTTGTTGAGATGTAAAATTTGAAAACAGAACTCTGCAACTTTGTTTACCCTTATTTAGATAATTGTCGTGTGTTTAAAATCCGCACAGCAGAACATTTGACACTGCCGCGATGGATGGAAGATTTTCATTTAACTCGACGCACCAAAGCTCACGTAAACTATTTCGTAAAGGGGACATCGTAACAAATCACGCAAGATGAGCGTAATTTGAATTTTGTTTTCGTTTTGTTGTTTAATGACCACCGTTAGCGACTCTAGAGTCTACACGCAGTCGCCTGTTCCTAATTTGCGATCACTGCTTCGAGAGAAGGGAGACAGGCAGTTCCACAAGACGAGCACATAACCCGTACCTCGTCTGGACTGAAACCCGGGCCAACTTGACGACTAGTTAGAAACTTTCGTCTCTCACCAATCTGTCACCGGGAGGTTCGAACACTGTCTAAATGGTTCTACATGAGAGACTTCCAATTGCACACACGCAAAATAATCTATTTCTGGATGTGAAATTCTATTGCGCAGTTATCTGGTTCTTGGTGGAGCCGCTGCATGTTTGGCTCGAAACTAAGCGACGTTACGGTCATATTGCTCCGAGTCTTTTTTTAATTGGATTTTTTTGTGTCGTAGTTTAACGACCACCGTGAGAGCAAACGTAGTGTCTATGAGCAGTCGCCCATTCCGAATTTGAGATCATTGGTTTTGGGGAAGGGAGAGAGAGACCCAGCATGGTAAGGGAAATGCACTTCTCTTCTGGGTGTCGATCTTGAACACAGCTCGGAGATACCTACGCTTCTGACCATCGGGCTGCATTTGGATTTTCAACACTTTCTACAGGGTGTAACATAAAAAGATGTCACAAAAGGAAACATTAATAACTCGTAAAGTAATGCTCACACCTGCATTTTATTGTAGGCTGTATACGGATGGCAGATGGAGTTTTTCCCTACTTAATAGATCTCTACGTGAGCGTTTTTAGTTGCGCGAAGAACATCTAAATGATAATAAACACAGACATTTGACGTAGACCAGGAACGTCAAACAGTAGTAATCGCCCTTTCCACGTTTATAAGTGAGTCACGGAAAAATTCTTATTGGCCGCCACCGGGAAACGAACCCAGGGTCTTCCAGTTACGCGCCGGATATGCTTCCACTGCACTGCAGCGGCCTCGAATTCTTCCAGACTCACATACACTAACTACCAAGCTACTTGGCAGGTTGCTTCTTGAAGCCCCGCACAATGCTGGGGATTCACCATTGATGGTAAGCAGCAACTGAAAAAATAATTAGAAGCCGAATGAATAATAAACGCAGACATATGACGTGGACCACGAACATCAAATAGAATTCATCGTTCTTTCCGCGTTTATAAGTGAGTCACGGAAAAATTCTCATTTCCCGGTTGCGGCCAATGATAATTTTTCCGTGACTCACTTATAAACGTGGAAAGACCGATGACTTCTGTTTGAGCATCTAAATGATATTCCATTTTATTCCAAGTACGTTCAAGAATATCATGCACGATGGTGGCTGGTGATTCTGATTCGAAGTTCAAGAGGATCTTTCACTGGAGTGGAGCACTCAATGCCCTTTACATATCCCCACAAAGAAAAAAATCTAGCAGGATTAAACCTGGAGAACGAGGCGGCCAAGAAATTGACCCACCTCGGCCAATCCATCTGACCGGGGATTCCTTATCAAGAGGCTTTCTCACATAGAGAGACCGGTGCGGGAGAGCCCCACCTCGTTGGAATAACATAATTAATTCCAAGTACGTTCAAGAATATCAGGCGTGATCGTGGATATGACACTGGTGATGCTGATTTGCAGCTCGAGAGGATGTTTCACTTGAGTGCAGTACAATCTAACGGGAGAACGGGACGGCCAGGAAATCGGCTCACCTCGGTTAATCCATCTGCCAATGACACCTTATCAAGGTGCCCTCTCACATAGAGAGACCTGTGTGGGGGAGCCCCATCTTGTTGGAACAACCTCACTCATTCCAAGTACGTTCAAGAATATCAGACCTGATCGTATCTATGGCATTGGTGATTCTGATTCAAAGCTCGAGAGGATCTTTCACCAAACTGGAGTACCCAATGTCTTCCACATATCCCCACAAAGAAAAAAATCTAGCATAATTAAATCTGGAGAACGAGGAGGCCAAGAAGTCGGCCCACCTCGACCAATCCATCTGTCCGGGGAATCCTAATAAAGAGGCTGGGGGAATCCGACCTTTTTGAAACAAGATGTCAGGTTGCAGTTCCTGAAGCTGTTGTAAAACGACTTGTTCTACGTGTCCTGTGCTTTCGTTGGAAAAGAAAGGTCAGATTATAAGGTCATGCATGCCGTCACACCAGCTATTGATTTTGCACAGCATGTTGGGGTTTAGAACGCACCTCTTTCGTGGGATCGCTCCAGGGACTCCCCATTTGGGCTGGAAAAGCAATTGTTGCGACACCGCTGTGCTGTAGCAAAGTTTTAAAGACTTTTGCAAACTTTGTTGTAAATTCTATTTCTTTTAAAGTGTAGATATATTTCTTTTGTCCATGATGGGAGACTACTAACGATATTATTTATTTCTTTAGATGACCTTCATTGTCATTATGACTTTCATGGTAGCTTGGACTCCCTGCGCCATTTTGTGCCTCTGGACAGTCTTCGACGAGCCTGCTTCCGTGCCACCTGCATTAATTTTGGTGTCGCCCTTATTCGCCAAGCTCTCTACTCTCTTCAACCCCATCATTTACTTCTCGACCAATATAAGAATGAGGGCGGGAATGATCTCCACCTTCCTGTGCACATGCCGGGACAATCCGCCGGAAATCCTCAAACTACATGACAGCCCAGAAAGAGTTCCAACATCCGATCCCGATGCTATTTAAACAGAAACTCTGCTGCGGTTTGGGACATCATCGACAACAGCGAAAAGTGATTCAATGCCAAGTGTGACACCTTCGCTTCTTGAAATGGATTTTGCCCTGATTTCCTTTAGTACCAAAAAAAAAAAAAAAAAAAAAAAATAATAATAGACACGTGACTTTCGCGTTCCCAGCGAAATATTGCATAGCAGCAGTTTCTTACACCACGAATATAATGTAGATTCCACCTGTTGCGACCAACCATCGCCGTGGAACTTTAATTTCAGCTTTTTTAATGCGCCCTTCTAGTTGAATAATTGAAAAGGCATAAGCAAGCAGGACACGTTTTATACTTTATTTGTTTAAGAACATATGCTTGAGATTAAAACTCTCATGTCTTAAGTGTTTTTACGAATATGACAAAGAAGAACGATATGTGAAGTTTTAGCTATACTTGTAAAGTTTTAGACCCTTTTATTGACGCGTTTAGTGTCGCCCGACACACGCACGACTGCAGATTGCCTCCCCTTTTGTGGGTTCATTTTATGCATGCAACATTTGTCGTCTGTCAAAAGAAATTATAGTAGTGGGGGTGGACAAATCGTATCAGTGCTTCCAGTGCCTTTTCGCATTGAAGAGTTCAAGATGGATCCGTTTGCATAAATGGGCCCATTAGACGCCATGTACTTAGAAAAGTGGTGCCAGTTTTTGCCGCTGTCGTTCTGTAGAACACGACGGCATGTCTTTCCGAACGCTACGACAACTTAAACGGACAACAGAGCATAAAATTACCCTTTTGTTCCCTGTGATTTTACAGAACGAACGACATCTTGCTGTCGTGTGTCGCGCGACATTAAACGCGTGCATAAAAGGGGTCTTATTAACGTTGAGTTTAATATATGTACGTTTTAAGTTTAACTGTAAAGTTTAAATGCTTAGCTATAAACTTTGTCTGTGTACCTGTAAATATTGCACACTTGTAAAAAAAAAAAAATTACACTAACGGGGCTAAGATAGGGAATGAATCAACATAATTCACTTATACCAGTCCACATTTATTTGCTCTTTACTGATATTATTTTTTCATTTGAATGTGTAACGACCACTGTGAGCAACTCAATGGACTATAAGCAGTCGGGAGTTGGTCAGTCACACTCAAGAAACACCGAAAGGGGTCAGTTGCACTCACAGCCTCTCCTGGTTCCTGGACTAATTGCACTCAGGAGACACCTCACCCCATTATACTCCACTCAGCCCCGTCATTCCCAGAGATTCTCCCTGGTACAGAGATTACTTCACTCAGAGACTACCTCAAAGCTTTTCAGAACGCGACAGCTTAAAACGGACAACAGAGCATAAAATGACCCTTTTGTTCCTGCTGATTTACAGAACGGACGACATATGTTGGAAAATTGCCCTTATGGAACAGTAAGTATGTGTAACTCAACGTAGTTATGGTCTTACAAGAGCAATAGTTTAGCATTGTCCAGAAGAAATCATCTTTAGCATTGCCCAGCAGGGAGCATCTTGGGTCGGTGAAGCATTTTCCGTTAGAGAGCATCTTGTTGGGTATATGTTTACACATATAGCCTTTTTTTATACATGCATATAATAAGTTAAGTGAGCTTATACATTATTTATGCTTGGTAAAATCAACATTCTATTAACATTACCCATGGAACACCAAGTGGAGATTAACTGATTCTTCATGCTCCCAAAGTTTTTTTTTAATTTTCTCATTTTATTTTATTTTATTTTTATCTCTTTTCTGATCAATTTTAATGGCCATTCCGAAATGTCGTCTGTTGCTTATTTACGCTTTCCAACCGTAGGTTGAAGAAGCGTATATGCTCCAGCTTTGTCCATCTGTCCGTCCGCACGATAACTCCCGTAAAAAGGGTACGATTTCGATGAAATTTTAGCATGTGGTAGGGGACCACCTGGGGACGAACCCTATTGAAAATGGGTGAAATGAGGTCAAAGGTCACGACATAGGAGCAGGATCCATTTCACCACTCTTATGCGTCATAACGATAGTAAAAAGGATTCGATTTCGATGAAATTTTAGTATGTGCTAGTGGACCACCTGGGGACGAACCCTATTGAAAATGGCTGAAACGGGATCAAAGGTCACGACATAAGAGCAGGAGCCATTCCACCACCCTTATGCGTCATAACTTTGCGTAAAAATGGTTCGAGTTCGATGAAATTTTAGTATGTGGTAAGGGACCAACTGGGGACGAACCCTGTTCAAAATGGGCGAAATGGGGTAAAAGGACAGGACATAGGAGCGGGATCCATTCCATTGCCCTTATGCGCCATACCTTGCGTAAAAATGGTTCGCTTTCGATGAAATTTTAGTATCTAGTAAGGCACTATCAGGGGACGAATTCTATTAAAAATGGGCGAAATGGGGTCAAATGTCAGAACATAGGAGCGGAATCCATTCCACCACCCTTATGCGTTATAACTTAGATAAAAATGCTTCGATTGAGACAAAACTTTATCATGTTGTTCCGGAAGTATACTTTACCGGTTCTGCTGAATATCATCGAAATGGGGTCAAAGGTCAGGTCAAGGAGCAAGATTTATTTTACAGCCATTATCCTTATAAATTGAATAATAACTTGTGTAATAATTTCTGGTATTTTGGAAAGCGTATCATAATCAATGCATTGCACGATTTTACTAACTTGTTGCTTAACACTTTGATATGTATAACGAAGTAAATTTCTCCGTCATTTTTGTCCACGCCGGAGTGTCGAACCCGGGTCCCCTCATTCCGGAATAAGCCGCTCTACCAATTGAGCTACGCGGACGTTCGTTATCGCTGCTATCTGCCTCTATGTCGTGTGCGTCCTGCGGGGCAGGCACGTCACATCTCCACCCCACCCCCCGAAAGAGGGCTGGGGGCATGGCCCACAGGTCAGCCGTGACCATGAATCGTCGTAGGCAGCCATCCGCTGTAGAACGTGCACTTGACAACTCTCAGTCAATCTAGTGTGTGGAATTCAACGTCACTATTTTTTTCGAAGCGCCGGAGAAGTGATTATCTGATTTTTCCTATCTCGCGGTGTGGAAAGAACATCACACCATTGCGAAATATTGAACGGCGGGGTCATCAGGAAAGTTCGGGCTCCATTATAACGAAGTAAATTTTTCCGTCATTTTTGTCCACGCCGGGGCTCGAACCCGGGTTCCCTCATTCCGGAACAAGTCGCTCTACCAATTGAGCTACGCGGACGTTCGTTATCGCTGCTATGTGCCTTTATGTCGTGTGCGTCCTGCGGGGTAGGCACGTCACATATGATTTTTACGGGACAGCGGGTTTGGTGAGTCATGGTTTTGGTACAAATCATATTGTAAAATAACGGAAGCACTGCTATCGACGTACAGTTTCTGCAAGCATTTGCTTTGTACAACGTCATTCCCATCCTATCCCTGTTTCTCGATATTTATAGAATTTGTGTCCTGAATGTACCAATATTTATTTCTTTTCCCTTTTTCGCTGAATATAAACTCCATATTACCTCTATAGTCGCTGTTTGATGAATGATGTAATGGTACCACTGGTTTTCAGTGAGTCGGTGGAGCACTGATCAGCAGAGAGCATCTTAGACTGGAAGCTCCCTGTTCCACCCACCGGTCTTTCACATTCCCTTCTAGTAAGCAAGGACTGGGCGACTGCAGCCGATCGCTTTGTTGTCTTCCTTTATGAGTGCAACTCACCTATCAGATAAGGATCAGAGGTAAGTGCAACTGACCCATGCCCAAGCAGTCGCTTATCCCTAATTTAGGGTAACCGATTTCAGAGAAGGGAGAGAGCCAGTGCCGTAAGACAAACACAACATCTACGCCTCACCGAGATTCGAATACAGACCCATCTCGGACGAATGGTCAGAAGCCAACACTTAGATCATCGCACCATTGGGGCGACTGACTGGTACTTAATCACAATAGAACACGCTAGCCAGAATATGAACTTGATGGATTTAAACCAAAGAACGACAACAACATCAAATTGCGCCTATCAAAAAGCATTTACATCTAACATGTCCTTATCTCAAAAATACACACAATCAGGCAATGGCGTAACCATGTTTCAAAATCTGCGGGGTCCGATCACACACACATTATATTATCATTTATCATCATTGTCAGCCATTATCAATCCACTGCTGGACGAAAGTCTCCCCAAGTTTCTTCCACAACGGTCTGTCTTGTGCCAGTCTCCTCCATGTCACCCCTGCATACTTTCGAATTTCATCCACCCATCTCCCATGTGGTCTTCTTCTGGGTCTTTTTCTGTCCCTTGGAATCCAGTCTAAAATTCCGGCTGTCCATCGATGGTCTGCCCTTCTGGCAGTATGTCCACCCCATTGCTATTTCAGGGATTTTACTCTGATCATGATGTCTTCCACTCTTGTCATTTTTCTGATCCACGAGTTCCTCCTCTCCTGCATGCCTGGTTACACCAAGCATGCATCTCTTCATGCTTCTTTGAGTTGTCTGTAGTCTTTATATGTCTCTTTCAGTTAAGGTCCACGTCTCTGCACCATACGTAAGCACTGGAAGGATGTATTGGCCGCTCCGGTGGCGCAGTGGTCTAAGCGATGGCCTCTGATCATTCGTCCGAACGGGGTCCGGATTCGAATCCCGGTGAGGCATGGATGTTGTGTTTGTCTTACGGCACTGGTTATCTCCCTTCCCTGGAACCAGTGACCCTAAATTAGGGACGGGCGACTGCTTATAGCCCATTAAGTTGCTCACAGTGGTCGTTAAACTTCCAATAAAAAAAAAAGAAAAAAAAAGGATGTATTGATCAAACACTTTTCTTTTAAGACATAATGGCATGTGGCTCTTGAAAATTGTACTGTTTCTTCCAAAAGCTCTCCAGGCAAGTTTTGTGCGCCGATTAATTTCTTCATCAATGTGACCCTCACTTGATATCTGCTGTCCGAGATAAATGTAGGTATCAGTTGTCTCCAGCTTTCCCCCATCAATCGATAAATCTTCATTTTTTATGAAAACATTGTACTTCACTTTGGTCTTCTGAAAGTTCATTTTTAATCCCACTTCTTTACTCTTGTCAGCAAGTTCCTGGATCATGCTCTGCAGCTCCGATGGGGTAGCTGCAAAAATGACCACGTCATCAGCAAAAGAACACACACACATATATATACAATATTATATACATACGGCATAAGATAGAGTTTGAGACCCATTCCCTTAAACACACACACGCGCAGGAGCATAGCAGTGATCTAACGGGCACGACATAACCGCCTCTGTTGACGAATTGTGGAATTTAATGAACCCAACTGTAAAACTATGATAGAGCAGAAATGTAAATTACAAAGTTGCAGAACTGACTTTGCTTATTAGGAATCGATATCGCTGTTTTATTAAGTACACATTATACACGTGTTTGCATTCTACGAAAAATTACAATCTTATATTATTAAATTTAGTTGGTTCACATCATGAAAAAGTATGCATTATATCATTATATTCCCGAATTTTTTTTTAGGGGGGGGGGTTTACATTGGGAATTCCTGACTCTGCTGAAGGGGTCCTGATCCCCGACCCCCCAATGGTAACGCCTATGCAATCAGGACACTAAATCAAATACACTTATCGTTAGCGGGACGTTATCTCAACAATGCAAGTCGCTATGTCCAAAATATACTTATCGCTGACAAGACGTTATCTCAACTTTGCCTGTTCTACTACAATCCGTATTTACGTTTTATTTATCTCGGACGCACTGTCAGTGCTTCCAAATTTAGAATGATCGTCGGGGAAAATAATGTCAGATAGTATTTGACGAGAAGAAACTAAATTTACATAAGAACGCGGATGTGCTCTTATGATTCTCGTTTGCATACGCCATTCCCTTTACATATCGTCAGTTGCCAAAATACATTCGCCGAGAGAAAAAATGTAGCGTTAAGATTTTTTTTTTTTTTTTTTTTTTTTTTGATTGGAGGTTTAACGACCACCGTGAGCAACTCAATGGGCTATAAGCAGTCGCCCGTCCCTAATTTAGGGTCACTGGTTCCAGGGAAGGGCGAGAGCCAGTGCCGTAAGACAAACACAACATCCATGCCTCATCGGGATTCGAACCCGGACCCCATTCAGACGAATGATCAGAGGCCATCGCTTAGACCACTGCGCCACCGGGGCGGCAGCGTTAAGATTAGAAACTGCTTAACGAGAATAAACCGAAATTTATATAGGACAACGGAAAACAAAAGGGGAAGTTAAATTAGAATATACATTACAGTTCCTTTTATAGTAGAAAAAGATGATGAACTACTAATGAGCACTAACCACATCGGTGCATTATTTCATGAGTTTTATAACTTGCCTTTAATGCACGCATCAAAGGAAGTGCGATATGTAAAAGTGACATTAGCAGTCATTGTTTTAAAAGTATAATAACCACCACCACGAGTAATTCCTAGGGTTATAAGCAGTCGCCCGTCTTTAATTTGTGGCCACTGATTCCAGGGAGAGGAGAGAGCCAGCGCTTTAACGTAAGCGCACAAGCCATGCTCCATTCGGAACTCGAACCCAGGCCTAGCTCTGACGGCTATCCAGAATCCAACGGTTCTGACCGCTCAGCCTCCGAGGATGCTATGAAGAGCTAGAAGATTATTGTTTAATGAATTCACGAATGAATGAATGAACAGTGTACTGATGTGATATCTGATGTAATGAATAAAATAGAATTATACAGAAATGTCGGAAAAGATAAAAAGAAAAGCAAAATCATCGAAGAGTGACTCTCATGTCTTCCTGCGTCGTTCTACACCCTGAAGAGTCGTCACTTGAGCGATTTCTGAAATCGAAGAAGCCGTCTTCCGCGCCATTCTGTCAGTGAAGAAGCCATGATGAAAAATGGGGGCTTTCGAAAACCGATCCGAAGACAGCAGACCGTGAAGACGGTATTCATATCCTGAAAAGTAACACTAGAAAGCCGCTGACCGGATTTCAAACTGATAAAATTAAATGTGACGAGAAAAAATATTCATGTTTTTCTCGGAATAAGTGAATCTCGGAGGTTTCTAAGAACAAGCGAATTTTTTTTTCTATTTTCTTTTTATGTATTTGGCATGGTACATTATTATGAACATTTCAAAATCTATAAATGAGAGGAATTTTTGCCATTTTTAACAGCTCTCTTTTACACCTGCATTATGTAAGACTGCACATCAATAAATTCGAAGCCGCCCCCCCCGGTGGCGTAGTGGCCTAAGCGATGGCCTCTGATCATTCGCCCGTAAGGGGTCCTGGTTCGAATCCCGGTGAGGCATGGATGTTGTGCTTGTCTTACGGCACTGGCTCTCTCCCTTCCCTGGAACCAGTGACCCTAAATTAGGGACGGGCGACTGCTTATAGCCCATTGAGTTGCTCACGGTGGTCGTTAAACCTCCAATCTAAATTAGAAACATTCTTCCGCCCTGTATGTATCCACGCCATTGGAAGAAAGAAACTATGCTATATTTTGTGGTTCGGAAATATTAGGTTCACTTATTGGAAGTCCGCTGCTGTAAAATCAGGAAAATGCGTATTGCAATAACCCAGCTTCGCTTTTATAGGATGCGTTAACAATCTCTAAGCAGCTGGCACTAATTTTAGCAAAATACCTTTTGAGATTTTGTCGTCCAAAGACTTACACTATTTAGCATCCTCTAACTCTCGATTCAATTATTTTTTCCGATTTTTATTGGTGCTGTATCCTCAAATAGTCAAAAAAGATTGGAAAGAGTTCAAGAGAAGGTAACACCATATCTCCCAAACCACATTGCAAAGTGTCTTTCAATCATTGAACGGGAAAAACAAGGGGATAAATATTAATGGAGATCATTTACCTTACCTTCGTTTTGCTGTTGACGTAATCATTTTCACAACTACCCCTTCAGAGCTGAAGAGTATGATCCAGGAACTTGATGGCAAGAGTAAGGAAGTAGGATTAAAAATGAACTTTCAGAAGACAAAAGTGATGTACAATGCTTTTTCAAGAAATAAAATTTTTGCGATTGATAGGGAATAGCTTGAGGTAACCGATACCTACATTTACCTTGGACAACAGATATCAAGCAACAGTCACATTGACGAAGAAATAAATCAGAGTGTAAAACTTAGCTGGAGAGCTTTTGGAAGAAACAGAACAATTATCAAAAGCAATATGTCATTATGTCTTAAATTAAAAGCGTTTAATCAATGCATCCTTCCAGTGCTTACGTTGGAACAGAGACGTAGACTTTAACTAAAAAAGACAAACAAAGTCTGCAGACAAATGAAAGAAGCGTGGAGAGATGCATGCGTGGGAGAGGCAAGAAGAGGAAGTCATGGATAAGGAAAATGACAAGAGTGGAAGACGTCATTATCAGAGTAAAATCCCTGAAACGGCAACGGGCTGGACATGTTGTTAGAAAAACGGACCGCCGATGGACTACCGAAATTCTAGACCCAACGAGCAGAAAAAGACCAAGAAGACCACATGGAAGATGAATGGATGAAATTCGAAAGGATGAAGTCAAGGCAGACAGTTGTGGAAGAAACATGGGGAGATCTTCATCCAGCAGTGGATTGATAATGGTTGACAATGATGATGATGATGAACTCTCGATCATTAGAATGTGTACAGAAAAAAAAATGATAGTAGTAATGACGGGAATGCCAAAAAGAAAGAGGGTAGCGCGGGTGGCCGAGTGGGCTGAGACGCTGGCTCTGTCCCTTCCCTGGTAACAGTGGCTCTAAATTAGGGATTACCGACTACTTATTATCTCAAGAGCTGCTCATAGTGGTCACGCAACCCAGAAATAAGACAAGAAAAGAAAGCTGTCAGTTGGAGGCTAGCACATTTCCACAGCTCTTCCAAATTTTCTTAGTAGAAAAGGAAACAGGTGCTGTTGTTGAGCTAGTACATGAAAAATGTACAAGCACTTTTCGATGGATCTTAATAACAGATGTTTCTTTCCATGTGTCGTAAAGAATGCGCCTAAGGCGATAAAAGTTTTCACAGTGTCTGTATGCAAAAGTTAAGAATATCAGTAGCCGTTTACGCCCGAATGAGAAACAACCTTGCGGGAGATGTGAACGCTCTTTGGATGAGTAACGGACATTGCTTGGTTTTACAAGGGTATCGCACATTTGACAGGACGACCACAGAATTATATCCCCGAAGTGTCGCTTCATCGAAAGACTCATTTTTCCGATGGATAGGTTCACAAAAAGTTTAGTTATACCGAAAGGTTCACTTCAAAGAACGGCCGTTTAACTGAAAGGCATTTCCTCTAACGGTCGTTTCTCTGATAAAATAATTTTACGGGTGGGTCTTTTCTCCGCAAGGTTCGTTTTCCCGAAGGATCATTTCAAAGAAAGGTTAATTTCAAAGGAGGGTAGTTTCGCCGAAATTTTCATTTAAAAAAAGGGTATTTTCAGCAAAAGGTTCACAGAAAGTTTAATTTTACCGAAAGGTCGAATTTTACCGTTCTGTCAAAAGGTTCGTTTTAACAAAATACCACTTTATGGATAGGTTCATTTTAGCGAAAGTCCTTTTAACAGGTGAACCAGGGAAAATTTCCCATTTTAGGCAGTTACTTTAATTGTCACATTCGTTAAGGTGGACGTCAAGTGCAAATGCGCTGCTATACTTGCAATGATGCAAATTGAGTTACGTAAGTTCACATACAAGATTTGCCTCCTGACTCGTGAAAATTGGCACACGAACGAAGAAAACACTGAACTGTAGTCAGTGGCTTGAAAATTTGAGAAATAAATTATAGGGAATATTTTAAAATTAAATTTCAGCGTGTTGGAGTAGTGTTGCATATCGTTAATAGGCGGCGCTCTACGGATGTCAAGTACTGGAAATGTGGCACTTCCTTACATTTTTTCTTGAATATTAAAATTTTTACAACGTATACATATCATTAAACTGTTTACTGAGATTCAGAGGTTGGTTCCTCAGAGAAAGACCATGCGCTAAGTACACATTTGACTGATTGAACTACAATTTACTTACTGCTGGTGTATAAATTTGCAACTATCTCTGCACACCACTTGAGCTTCATTAACATCCATCACACGCCGCAAACAAGACCTTTCGTACTTCATACTGATAATCCTTTTCTCAAGTAGACATTCCTGAATCTGGTCTTACCATGATTTCCTTGGTATTCCTCTACCTTTCTTTCCTGACACTTGGGCTGAAAAAATTCTCCGAGTCAGCACCTCATCACTCATTCTTTCAACATGGCCAAACCACCTAAGAATCCAACAAAGATCTTCGCTCTTTCCACGTTTATAAGTAAGTCACGGAAAAATTCTCATTGGCCGCCACCGGGAGTCGAACCCAGGGTCTTCCAGGTGTTGCGGAAGCATAACCGGCGCGTAACTGGAAAACCCTGGGTTCGATTCCCGGTGGCGGCCAATGAGAATTTTTCCGTGACTTACTTATAAACGTGGAAAGAGCGAAGATCTTTGTTTGATGTTCCTGGTCCTCGTTAAATGTCTGTATTAATTATTCATTCGCCTTCTAATTATTTCTTCAGTTGCTGCTTACCATCTTTAGTGAATCCCCAGCATTGTGCGGGGCTCCAAGAAGCAACCTGCCAACTTGACTTGGCAGTTAACGTGTGTGAGTCTGGAGGAATTCGAGGCCGCTGTGGTGTAGCGGAAGCATATCCGGGGCGTAACTGGAAGACCCTGGGTTCGACTCCCGGTGGCGCCCAATGAGAATTTTTCCGTGACTCACTTATAAACGTGGGAAGAGCGAATATCTTTGTTTGATGTTCCTGGTCCTCGTTAAATGTCTGTATTAATTATTTATTCGCCTTCTAATTATTTCTTCAGTTGCTGCTTACCATCTTTGGTGAATCCTCAGCATTGTGCGGGCTCCAAGAAGCAACCTGCCAACTTGGCTTGGCAGTTAGCGTGTGTGAGTCTGGAGGAATTCGAGGCCGCTGTGGTGTAGCGGAAGCATATCCGGCGCGTAACTGGAAGACCCTGGGTTCGACTCCCGGTGGCGGCCAATGAGAATTTTTCCGTGACTCACTTATAAACGTGGAAAGAGCGAAGATCTTTGTTTGATGTTCCTGCTCCACGTTAAATGTCTGTATTAACCACCTAAGAATATTAGTCTCCACCTTACTAACAACATTTTGCCTCACATTACACATATGCGACACATCTTCATTCCTCACATGATCAGCGCGTGTCTTACCACAAACCCCCAGCAGGTAACGCATCTCTCCAGCACACAAACGACTCCTATGTCTCTTCTGTAGTACCCAGGTTTCACTGCCATGCATCAGAGTAGGAACAATTACACTTTCATACACAGCTATTCGGGACTTCCTTGAGAACCCATTATTCCTGTGAAATGCTCAAAAACCAAATCTTTGGTTCCTCGCTCAAAAACCATAACTTTGGTTTTTCCCTTATTTGTACTCAGTTTGGAATTCATACATCGGGGACAACATACTCTGCAACTCACTTGAATGCATGCATCTATAAATATGCACGGTCAAATCACATTGTCCAGAGTAACCGCCGTGTGCAGCGCGGACAACAGTTAGATGGACTGGGAGTAACTCAATAAAGTGCTGGAAGGTATTCACAGGTATGTGTAGCCATGCTGACTTTAGTGCATCTGACAGCTGCTGGAGAGTGCATGGTGGAGGGTCCATAGAGCGAACAACAAGATTGAGGTGGACCCACAGATGTCCAATTGGGTTTAAGTTTGGAAAAATAGGGGTCTCGGGAAGTACTTTGAAGTCTTCAACGTGCTCTTCCAACCACTCTCGGACATTTCTAACTGTGTGAAACGTCGCATTGTCGTTCTGGAAGATCCCATCCGCCTCAAAGAAGACAATCAGCATGTGTGGGTGTACGTGGTCTGCAAGGATTGGATTCATTACGAATTCGGTCCATAGTGCCTTCCATAGGTATGAGTGGACCCAGGAAATACCACAAAAATATTCCCCAGACCATAACGCTGCTCCACTAGCTTGTGTTCTTCTAGCAGTGGTTGAAGAGTATTTGTTTTTCGATGTTTCTCAAGTTATTCGCCAACATCTATCCGTTCGATGAAGCAGAAAACGTGACACATCGGAGAAGGGAATCCTTTGCCAATCAGCGGAGGTCCGATTCCAATACTGCCGTGAAAATGTAAGCCTTTTATGCCGATGCACCTTCGTTAGCATAGATGCAGTGACCATCCGTCTATATCGGAGTTGCATACGGAGCAGGGTTCGCTGCACTGTCGTTTTAGATGCACTTCCGGTAGCCCCCTGGTTCATTCGGCCAGTGAGTTACTCCACTGTAGCGTGTCGATCGGTCCTCACGCACCTTCAAAGCCGACGTTCACCTCGCACATCAATGACACTTGGTGCTCCGCAGTTTCCACTTCGCTTATTCGCAATGCTGCCATTTCTCCAAACACGATGCACTTTAACCACAGCAGTACGCGAACAGTTCACAAACTGCGCTGTTTCAGAAATACTGCCACCCTTGGCCCGAAAGCCATCCCTTTTTGCAAATCTGATAAATCGCTCTTTTTATTCATGACAGCAACAGGTGATATGTTTTCAGATTGCCTACAGCACACCTTATATACCCTCCAAGCCAGCTCACGACACGTGCCTTCTTTCATTGGCTACGCGCTGTTGACGTCAAAAGTAGGAGGTGGCCACAATAATGTGACTCGGCTGTGAATTAAACAGCCAGAGTAATATTACACAAATTTGCTTGACTCCTGCCCCAATGGAAAACCATTTCGATAAAACACCATTCAATACAAATTTTGAAGATGACAATCCGAATTTTGGCGTAAATGTGACAAGGATGGTGAGTCAGATAATATCCGAAAACTTGAAAATTTTCATCGTCCTGAAGCGGGACTCGAACTCGCGTCTCCCAGAAAACGCCCGGGTATGATAACATATTCAAATTGATCGGAAACTTGAAACTTGGTTGTTCTGTTTGGTGTAGTGCTTAGCATACCCGGGCGTTTTCTGTGAGACGCGGATTCGAGTCCCGCTCCAGGACGATGAAAATTTTCAAGTTTTCGGATATTATCTGACTTACCATCCTTGTCACATTTACGCCAAAAATCGGATTGTCATCTTCAAAATTTGTATTATATGGCGTAATCCCGTATTTCTTTCATGACCATTCAATTAAAAGTTTTTATACAAAAACTAGTAACTGAGCGATTATAGACTTTTGTTTTAAGATGTCAGTAATATTATTTAAATCACTTATAACATAGTGTATTGGCTTTTCTACTCGCAAACTTATGTAAATCAGATGCTGATAGAATCTTTTTCAGAAATCACCATCTGATAAGGGAAAAAGACCTCACGAAATTCACTCACAAAACTAAGACCCCCACAAGAAGGGGTCGCAAAAACAACACCATTTTCAGCGTCATCGATAAGCAGCAGGCTGTATTGGATATGCCTTTATCTCCACCTTAAATGCTTTGCTTATTACAGAACTCCCTCATGTTATTTTGCTAGCTATAGTTTCCAATTAACAAGCATTATTTACCTTAGATTCACTGATAAATAGTTTGTGATTGACTAGTTTTAAAGTGACATAATATTATATGCCAAACATCACCTTTTTCTTTCTGTTCGGTTATAAAAAGTTCGCATATATCGAATGTTTTTGACCCTCCCTTAAACCTCGTTATATACGGGGAGAGCGGGGAGGGTTCGACTGTATTTAGACATTACAAAAATATAGAAATGGAAATTCGAAAAGTAGGTGACAAAATCTGTTCGCGCAAGACACATATTTTTTCTTTCTTTTCTTCGGGACACCATATTTTTCACCTGACATTGTGAAGAACTTTCCATTTTGGGAAACACGTTGCTGGGAAGAAACAGCTCAAAGCGATACAGGAGCCGTAATCTGATCGGTATCGAGGGGCAGCAGATTTCCTCTTCCGTCTCAAATGCGTTCTCTAGGCCACAGATCGTTTTACCTGTTTAAACATTCATTTATTCCTGATTATGCTGTGACGCTATCAACGACCAGTTTCGCGTGTTGGAAGCGACGTCTCCTTACCTCCCCGAGATCCTTCCGGAAGCCTCAAGATTTCGTTCATTTGTCCTGAAGAGTGCTTGTGATCCGTTCTTTGATTTCTTCACCTGATTCTTTGCCAGATTATTTGCATTCCTTGCAATTCTTCGGTGGTTCTTTCCTTGCGGGTTTTTACGTCAGCTCTTTTGATTTTCGCGGAACAGTGAATCTAAAGCTGACGAACACCCGCACGATTTCTGTTTTCCAATGATGAATCTATTTTTAACTATATTTTCTTCTTCTCATCTTGATATTGAACTCACAGTTCTTTTGGAACCTTTTCAAATTATTTTTGTATCGTGGAGTAGTTACGATTAAAGTATCTCCTTCACCAGGCTTGCCAGATTTTGGAAAAGCCAGACCGGGACGTTTTTGATCTGGCCAAAACTTGTCCCCTTCCACCTCCAGAAGTTAAACACTACCGCATACGCCATAGGCGCATGGTGTGTTTTGTGCTTATAATAAATAATAACAATAAATAAATATAAATTATATAATAATATAATTGTTGAGATTATTGTTTCAGAGGTTATTATAACAAAAGTATTATTTGTGATTATGAACAAACATAATATACACATTTATTGTAAAAACTGTACAAAGAAATATTAAATGCAACAACATTTAAACATCACTTGCAATGCCAATGCAATAATTAATTTATTGTTTGTAATGCAATACCAGTTGTTGACTTGTCATGCTTTTCACTTGAGTGAACATTTTTCAGAAACACTTCGTTGGTCTTGATTTTGTGATAAAAGTCACTACAGGTTAGTCCGAAGTTTACCGTGCAAACCATCAGGCCTCGTATAGTACATTCATCCATTTAGCTTATAACGAAGTGAATTTCTCCGTCATTTTTATCCGCGCCGGGGTTCGAACCCGGGTCCACTCATTCCGGAATAAGTTGCTCTACCAATTAAGCTACGCGGACATTTTATTCTGATTCCTATCTGCCTTTATGTCGTGTGCGTCCTTCTGGCAGGTACGTCACATCTCCTGGTACGTTACATCATCTCTCCCTTATTTTTTTTTTTTTTTTTCGAAGTGCTGCTCTTATTTTTCCTACCTCGCTGTGTGGAAATAACATCACACCATTGCGAGATTGTGAACGGTCGGGTCATCCGGATAGTTCGGGCGCCATTATAACGAAGTAAATTTCTCCGTCATTTTTGTCAACGCCAGGATTCGAACCCGGATCCCCTCATTCCGGAATAAGTCACTCTACCAGTTGAGCTACGCGGACATTGATTCTAATTGCTATCTGCCTTTATGTCGTGTGCGTCCTTCTGGCAGGTACGTCACATCTCCTGGTACGTTACAAGCTCCTGTAATCCTACCAAGTATTGTTCATCAGTGAGAAAACTCTTTCTACTGGAGCTGAAGTTCTTGGCAGAGGAAAAATATACTCCATTATTAATTGCAGATTTGGAACTAAAATGCCGTTATCTCTGACGTGGCGAAAGAGCTGAACCCTCTTCTCTTCACTTTATTCTTCTCTTTTCTTCTTTTTCTTCCTTCTGCCATGCATTTTTCAACTTTTGATAGCCGAAATTCCTTAGCCAATACAACTTTATCGAAAAGCTGATCTTGGTTCACGATATTCTTATTCATGTTGAGTCTCTCGTTTATCATTTCTAATGCCTTTAGAAAAATTTCCCATATGGTGACATTTTCATTCACCCAAACAAATGTAGACGCATCACAAAAACTGCTTTCCCACAGGTCAATATACGCTAGACATCGATCGTAAAACAGTTTAAAGTCCTCTTCTATTTGCATAACATCGAATCCCACATTTTTTCTCAGAGTGTTCAAGATGATTTTTGCACCGGGAGGGACAAACGTAGCTTTCCTTCTTTCTTTTAGATCACTCTGCAATTTTGTTAGAGCTTCTACTCCTCCTCCTCAATACAACATCACCCCCGAAAGTAGTGCGACTCATTGTCATGACAGACGTGGAAACGGTTTCACTTCTATTTATACTATCATCACCGTCGATTATTCATCAATGAGTACGGAATAAGCTCACTAATCACTTGGTTTCCAAATTTTGCACAAATTTAATTAATTTATGATGACCGGGACAAAATTACAAACCGGCCGGGACACTGGGACATGCTTCTGAAACCAGGACGTCTGGCAAGCCTACCCATCACCAATGATGGTTCGTGGCTTAGCAAGCAGATAGAGCACATATAATGAGAACTGCTTCATTAATATCTTATGTGGGGTTTCCGAAAAAAACCCCGACGTTTTTGATGTAACAGTTGCACTTAATCAGAACCTTGGAATAATCCTAGCTAACATCATGCTCAATAGTTTGAATCCAAACATCATGCTCAATAGTTTGAATCCATCTGTTTACCAGTTGTTCAACTCCTGCATGGTACCAAGCTTTCGGTTTAAAGGCAAAAAACTCTTGGCATTCGAATTCGACATCGCCCAAAATAGTCAACTGCTTTCAATGGAAAAAATGTGCCATCACCCAAAACAAGTGGTAGTTTTAAGGGGTAAGATCGGGGCTGTATGCTGGATGATGCAGCAGCACGATTCCATGCAGTTCTTGAAGTTTAACTTGGATCCAATTAGTGGTATGAAGTTTTTCATTGGCTTGTTGCACAAGTGCTCCCTTTCGGTTATCTAAGGCAGGATACTTCCGCTGAAGTTCGCTATACATTCTGTCCAATTACTGAGAATACAGTTCGGAATTGATAGACCAACCATTCGCAATGAGCTCAAAGCGGATTACACCTGCATAATTCCACCAGACACACAGCATGAACTTTTTCTCTAACTGGTTAACTAAGGTGAGATACTTCCGCTGAAGTTTGTCATACATCCTGAGAATACAGTTCGGCACTGATAGACCAACCATTCGGAATGAGCTCAAAGAGGATTACACCTGCATAATTCCACCATACACACAGCATGAACTTTTTCTCTAAACGTCTGCGTTTCAAGGTAGGTAAATTTGGTTTACCTCAAGTTGGAAACACATGGAATAATTAATATAAACATAAATCAAGCCGTTCTTTCCATGTAACATAACCACAGAAATTTGAAAATTTAACCCTTTGCAGCCCAAACATGAAATATGAATTTTTTTTTCGGGTTTTTTGTGGTGTTTTGTGCTGGCAATAAAAATAACACTGAAAACTTTTTATAACTTTTAATTCCTCAAATACAAAGTGTTCTTTGTGAACAACATTGGGATACGAAGGTTCAAATTTCTTATAATTTGACTTCCTTTTCCTTATTTTGTTTCTTTCGTGAACATTGAACCACATCGTTCTTTTCAAAAGGAAATTCTGTTTTGATCTCCCATCTCTGAATATAGGAAAATGTTCAATAGAATATTTTTCACTTCACATGGAAATCGACAAAGCAGTTTCTTTTTTTTTTTTTTGTGTGTGAAACGCAAAATCATATCACATTTTTGGCGCACAATATAGGAAAATCCTGTCTTGCAGGTTTTACAATGTTGTTTTGGATAGTTTTCTACCAGCTACAATGGATTTAGTAAGAATTTGTTGCGTTAGAAGGACTATGGACATTCAGGGGATATATGTTCTTTCTGAACAACAATAGGCTGAAAAGGGTAAATCGTCCTGGAACGTTAATAGAACCCGCATTTCCCGATACTCGAGCGCAAATCAGGAGATGCGGGGTTCGATTCCCGTCCAAGACGATCAAATTTTCAAATTTCTGTGGCTATGTTACATGGACAGAAAAGTTTGATTTATGTCTGGTTCACCTCTATTAGACCACTGTTGTGAAGAATCTGGATTACCCAGATGGATCCACTTTTCGCTTCCAGTAACTATTCGTTTGATAAATCGAGTATCGTGTAGATTTCTGGGCAGTTCTTTGCATACTTCCTCGACACGCCATTGAGCTGGGTTGAGTTCATGAGACACCTCACGGCATCGTCTGTCACGTTTCCAATCTTGTTGCTCAGCGGTCGTGGATTTAGAAATTCCTCGTTCTTTTGACAATCTAGGAGTGCTTGTTCGTGGATTATCTTCCATAGCCGCTTGCACAGCGTCCGAATCAAGAGCTAAGGGCCTACTCGAGCTTTCCTTTCTTTTCAAGCTCCAGTCACCATCCGTAAATTTCTTGAACTATAATCGTTAGTACATCCATCAGGTATCTCTGAAATGCCTGCATTTACTGTTATACACGTAACATTAATCACATCAGAAAACTTCATCGTCCTGGAGTGGGAATCGGACTCTCATCTCCTTATTTCCGTTCCAGCATGCTATCCGTCACACCACCCAGAACGACCGAGTCCTAGGTACCTGAGTGTCAAGTATCAGAATATTCTATCAGTTTCGCCAGTCGAAGCTAACGCAACGAGGAAGCAGAATTTTTCTTCGACTGGCGAAACTCAGAGAATATTTTTGATACTTAACACTCAGATACGTAGGACTTGATCGTCCTGGGTGGTGTAACGGATAGCATGCTCGAACAGAAATCGGGAGATGCGGATCCGATTCCCGCTCCATTGTAATTTTCAATTGACCGCGGTGCAAGTTCAACGCATGGGTCGTGACGTGTGCTTCTTGTCCTGTTTGATTCCTCACAGTACGCACTTTCAGTCGTCTGCAGCACACGAAAACTGTCCTGAAGAAAATATATACAGGATGATTCATAAAGAAGTATACAGTTTCCACATGCTGTAAAACAGTAACAGTTGAAGACACGGACCACAACTGCGAACCGTTAGGTAGATGTACTCATAAAGTATGTGTCCTGTTACTAAGGGAAGTGACGTTGGCGATAGCGCGCGTGTCACGTTACTAGTCAGTCAAAATGGCAGCGTCTGCAGTGGAGAAGGTGTTTTGTGTTCTTGAATTGAGCAAAACGGAATCTGTAACTGTTGTGCAACGGCATTTTCGATCACGATTCGGAAAATAACCTCCAACCAGAAAATCTATCTACGACTGGCATAAAAAAATTTGAAACTACGGGCTGTTTGTGCCAACTTAAAAGTCCTGGACGACAGCGTGTATCGGAAGAAGTCGTCGATAGTGTTTGCACCGCCATTCAACGAAGCCCGGGAAAATCAACGCTGAGGGTGAGTCGTGAAGTGCAGATTTCACAGCCCACTGTCTGGAGAATTTTGAGAAAGAAGCTGAAAATTATTCCATACAAAGTGCAGATATTGCAAAATCTCACTGACCGCGACAAAGCAAAGCGCTTTTAATTTTGTGCCGAAATGCAGCACCGTTTTGAAAATGACGATTTTGCAGATCGCTTAGTTTTCACCGATGAAGCTACATTTCACGTGAGTGGTCAGGTAAACAAGCACAATGTTCGCTTTTGGGGAACGGAGAATCCCAGATTTAAAGTGCAACACGTGCGAGATTCCCCTAAGGTATATGTGTTCTGTGCTGTGTCCAAAAAAAAAAAAAAAAAAAAGTGTACGGCTCCTTCTTTTTTCACGCGAAAACTGTCACTGGACGCTCTTTTCTGTATATGTTAAGTCTTTGGTTGATGCCATAGTTGCAGGACGACAGTGACAACTTTATTCTCCAATTGGATGGTGCACCACCGCACTGGTTAGGCGACGTACGAGATTATCTCGATGAACACCTTCCTCACCGATGGATTGGACGAACCATGGACTACAACATGCCACTGACCCAATGGCCACCCAGAAGTTCTGACTTAAAACCTTGTGACTTTTTCCTGTGGGGGTACGTAAAGGACAAGGTATTCGCCCCTCCCCTTCCTGTTGATCTAGCGGAGCTAAAACAGCGTATCACAGCCACTATCACTGCACTTGATTAAGATATCTTACCTCGCGTTTGGGCGGAAATGGATTACCGGCACGATGTGTGTCGTGTGACTAAGGGTGCACACATAGAACATCTGTGACTGTCTCTAAAAAACACTTGAAACATTCTCCTACAATTCTATTACAGGTAACATAAAATGTCTTACATTGTTCTTGTTTTATAGTGCGTTGAAACTGTATAGTTCTTTATGAATCACCCTGTATATTTACATCGTAGGACTGTCCTATGGGAAATGCCCCTTTTTTTTTCCGGACACCGTAATCATATGTTTCTCAATGGTATTAAAAGAATCTCAAGAAACAAGATGCCAAAAAAAAAAAAAAAAAAGAAGCTGTAATGGACGCCGAGTCCGATTGATCATCATGTCCTCGCAGAGCAAGTTCAGATGCGTCACAAAAACGAACACTTATAAGGTGTGAACAAAAAAAAAAAAAACAACAAAAATAATATATAAAAAATAAATAAAAACACAGTTTATAAGAGAATATCATCAATGGACTTTGTGACTTCGGAATGCTAAAAAGAGCGCTTTCCAAACGCAGACCTAAAACAATGATTGGAATATGGAAAGCAAAGGAAGAAAAGTGCAATGAAATACCATTACCAATTTTAAGAAGAGTACTGTCATCTTGGAAAACTACGTAGATGTAGGGTCATAGTTCAGAGAAAGGGCTATCAGATGGAACATTTAAGAAAAAAATAATTTTATTTTAATTATATTGCTGGAAAATCGTTTTAAAAAATGTAGAAACTTCCTCTGTAGTTGCCTACATAAATAGGGACGACACGTGTCTGATTGCTATTGGGTGTTCCCAATAATTTGCTACTTTTTTTTTCCTTGTTTGGGGGTTTTACGACCACATTGAGCAACTAGATAAGCTATTAACGGTTGCCCGTCACTACATTAGGGCCACTGATTCCAGGGAAGGGAGAGAGCCAGTGCCGTAAGACACACACAACATCCATGCCTCACCGGGATTCGAACCCGGACACATCTCGGACGAAAGGTCAGAAAACAATTTACTACTTCAATGCGTGAAATCTAAATATTTTGCTATACACCGATAAGCCATTACATTATGATCACCCCCAGCCTAGAGAAATGAGCGCGCCTGGAGACCGAACGGTTGCATACGTGAAGTTCACAGAGCAGAATATATAGAACCCGAGGACTGTCTTTCCGTTAGTAGAGTGTTCGGAGTCGGAATGAGAAAAGCTGCCGATTTATCGGAGTTTGATAAAGGGCAAATTGTGATGGTACGGCGCCCCGGAAACTACGCTCTCGGAAACGGCGCGGCTTGTGGTTTGTATGTCAGTACGTATCAAAAGTGGTGCACAGAGGGCCAAACGACGAACCGCCGTCTGTCATCCGCAGCTCAGTGATGCCAGATTAGAGCGAATACTGTGGGGCATTGTTAACAGAGACCTCAGAGCCACAGTGCGACAAATCGCCCGGTGGTGATCAGAGCAATGTGTCAAAGCACACAGTTCATCGCAGCCTTCTACGCATGGGCTTACGTACACGGAGATCCAGCCGGGTTCCAATGCTCACTGCGCGTCATCGCCAACAACACATGAAATGGGCCCAAGATCATCGAGATCGGACCGTGGATGATTGGAAATAAGTGGCCTGGTCCGATGAATCGAGATTCCTGGTGCATCGCGTAGACAGCCGAGCGCGGATACTTCAATTACCAACGGAGGCTTATTGCACCTGATTGCACTATTGGGCGGAAAACAGGCCGGCGACTGTGGTGTTGTGCTGTGGGTGGTATTTTCTTGGGACACTTTAGGCCCCATTGTCCTAATAGCACAATCCCTGAAAGCTGTCTGGTATCTGAACATCGTTGCGGACCAAGTTTACTCATTCATAGCAATTGTGTTCGCTGCTTTTGATGGCCATTACCAACATGATAATGCCATGCCACACTACCAGAATCGTCAAGAAGTAGTTCGAGGAGGGTATCGTTCACTTGATCGAATGGCCACTTGACCGAAAATCACTTGATCGAAAGGTCACTTGACGGAAAATCACTTGATCGAAAGGTGCATTTCACCGACAGGTCACTTCACCTAAAAGTTCATTTCATCGTAAGGTCACTTCACCTAAAAGTTCATTTCATCGAAAGGACATTTGATCAAAAAGTTCATTTCACCGAAGGATTACTTTACCTAAAAGTTCATTATATCGAAAGATCATTTCACCGAATGGTCAGTTTATCGAAAACTTAGAATTTTGTTGTTAGAGATGTGTTGGAGTGTGGTGCTGGTTTTTGAAAAACTGCATCGGGTTGTATAAAAAATACACTTTTAATTTCTATGAAACACTTCCCCATGAGTAGGTTTTCCGAAATATAACATTAATTATAAGGCCTAGATCTGTGCCTTTTTGTCAAATTTTGATCCTCCGAGGTCATATTCATAAGGGTTACATAGCAAATCAAGTAAATAATGTTCCTCTTTTACTAAACCACAGAACATTAATTTTTTGACCGTAGGGGGCCATTTAAACACATTTTAATCCTGCTCATATTGAGAAGCATTACATAAAATGTGAAGTAACTTTTTTTTGCCGCCCCGGTGGCGCAGTGGTCTAAGGCGTTGGCCTCTGATCATTCGTCGGAAGGGGTCCGGGTTCGAATCCCGGTGAGGCATGGATGTTGTGTTTGTCTTACGGCACTGGCCCTCTCCCTTCCCTGGAACCAGTGACTCTAAATTAGGGACGGGCGACTGCTTATAGCCCATTGAGTTGCTCACGGTGGTCGTTAAATCTCAAAAAAAAAAGTAACTTTTTGTGCAAACCTTTTATGAACATGAGCACGCACGGTTAAAATTTGCTAATAAGGCCTAAGCCGAGACCTAGGGCCCTAAAATTGATTACTTTTGCCTGAAAAAATGTGCAACATTATTAACTTGACTTTTTATGTAAACCTTATGAACATGAGTTCGTACGATTAAAATTGGGTAAAAAGGCCTAAGATAAGGCCTAGGGGCCTGAAATTCATTCGCTTTGCCTGAAAAAATGTGCAACATTATTAATTTTACTTTTTATGTAGACCTTATGAATATGAGCACTGAACATGACTTTTATGTAAACCTTATGGACATGATTAAAATTTGCTAAAAAAAAGGCCTAAGCGGCGAGGCCCAGGGACTTAAAATTAATTATTTTTCTCTTAAAACCAAATCTTGGAGTTCTCTATGACACGGAGAAATCAAAATGCAATTTGAATGTGATCCCCTAACGTTTCGGTGGTCTGTCTGGCGAACTCGCACCGTGCTTCAACACATCCTGTAATAAAATCCAAAGTTTTCGATAAACTGACCCTTCGGTGAAATGACCTTTCGATGAAATGAAATTTTAGGTAAAGAGACCTTTCGGTGAAATGAACTTTTCGATTAAGTGACACTTCGGTGAAATGTACCTTTCGATCAAGTGACCCTTCGGTGAAATGAACCTTTCGATCAAGTGACCCTTCGGTGAAATGAACGTTTCGATCAAGTAATCTTTCGGTGAAACAATCTTTTCGGTGAAATGATTTTCGGTCAAGTGACCCTTCGGTGAAGTAAACGTCTGGCAATTGAACCAGACCCGTTCGAGGAACATGCTGGTGACTTTTTGTTAATACCCTGGCCTCCAAATTCACCTGACATGAATCCAATCGAACATTTTTGGTTCGACTTGGAAAAGGTGGTTCGTGTTAAATCCCCACCACCGTGAAATGTACGGGAACTGGAAGGCCTGCTGTTGACATTATGGTACCAGATACCCCAGGATACCTATCGCCACCTCATCGAATCGATGCCTCGCCGAGTGGCAGCTGCTTTGCGGGCTAAATGGGGTTCCTACAGCTTATTAGGTAGGTGGTCATAATGTAATGACTCATCAAGGTATAACCAAACATAAAAAAAGAAAATTTAATATCATGGAAAATTTATAAAAGCGTTTGATGAATAAAAAAATTGTGTCTAATGGAAAATGTTTTAAGACGACAGGGTAAGTCGCCTCCTATACAAAGACGTGATTTTATAACACGGAGGTACTAACACACTTTGCTCTTGTGATAAACATCTAAAACCTTCGCAGAGATATCAATTCGTACACCGGCCGCGGGTGGCCTAGTGGGCAACGTTCGTGACTGCAGCGGAAAGGACCTCAGGTTCGATCCACTAAATATCTGCTGTGTGTCGGATGGGCACGTTAAGCCGTCGGACCCCGGGTACTGGCCCCCGGTAATAAATAAGGGCGTCTTCCTCGCCCCTTTCTACTTCGCGTTCGTGTCACTTTCCTATCGGGCACTCTAGCCCAAATCTCCTAGCTTCCTATTTTTAAGGGCTGTTTAAGACCTGGGGTCAGACACTCCTTCCTAAAATCCTCTACATACGATCATTTGATCATATGATCAATTCGTACACCATTTAGTACAAATTGGTAACGCCATCAAAATATGGCGTTGCTATTATTCGCTTCACTGGCGACTGAAACGCGTAATCATATTTACCGTCGTTAATGATGTCTGACAACTCCAGTTGGTTGTCCCGCAACTTTCCCCATAAAATTTTATGTTCGGGGCTACTCTCTTCTCAAACGCTTAGTTGCTTTTTCGAGAAAAAAATTTCACAAAAATGTCCCGAGTTCACCTTCAGTCAAATTTCTCAAGCAGAAAGGAATCGTAAATCTTCAAAATAATGAAAGAAAAATTGCGGCGAAAGGTGTTGCCAGCTAAAGGATGGAAGGAAAAAAACTTCGTACAGAAATTGTTCACACCGAAGTAAAAGTCGCTTCGTTAACGTTAACAAGAATCACGTGAGAGGTGACGTCATGCAGCCAAATAAGAATTGCGCATAATTGTTGCCAAGCCCAGCGTTGCTACCAGAAAAGAAGTTCAGTGCTACAGCTATGATATGCCAAACATCGTATTTAATTCCCATTAATTCCTCTTGAACAGCCACAAGATAGTGTCATTGTCCACCGTGTCCGACACAGAGATTAAGGGAATTTTGTTCTGCCAATTTCTCTGGCACTGCTAGCAGCAGAAATCATTGATGAGCGTGTCTGACATATACTGAGTTAGCTTTGCATTAGGAACACCTACCTAATAATACGTTGGTCCACCTTTCTAAGCAATAACGGTTTGCAGTCGCCTACGAACAGAATCTAGAAGGTGCTGAACATCCACCACGCGTCACTGGACCGATGTCTGCTGCAGCAGTTCTCACACCCCTTCTAACATATCCTACAAATGTTCAATTGGGTTACAGCCAGGAGAGTTTGCGGGCCAAGGTAGTGTGGTGAATTCGTTATCGTGTTCCTCCAACACCTCAGTAGTTATACGAGACCAATGAGCCCAGTAGTATACGAGAGCCCAATGACACAGTGCGTTGTCCTGTTGAAAGATGGCACTGTGGTTCGGATAAACCTCCTGCTGACATGGATGGAGATGGTCGGCTAACAGGTCCCTGTAACGTTCACTATTCAGTGTTTGCGAGGTGATAATCAACGGACCTAGAGCATAATAGAAAAAAGCTTCCCAGACCAGAACACTACATCCACGAGCCCATTGAACCCCCAACTGTGCAACCAACGGACCTAGAGCTTAGCAGGAAAAGCTTCCCAGACCAGAACACCACATCCACGGGCCTGCCGAACCCCAACTGTGCGACCAACGGACCTTGATCTTACCAGGAAAAACTTCCCAGACCAGGACACCACATCAACGGGTATGTTGAACCCCAACTGTGCAACCAAGAGGTAGGGCTTAATGCTGTTTACGCCACATGCGAACCCAGCCATCGGCATGGTGCAGTAGGAAACGGGACTCATCACTGCACATGGCATTCTTCCATCTGTCGAGGGTCCATTACCGAAGTTCCTTGGCCTATGGGAGGCGTTGTTTGCGATTATTGGGCGTCATCATGGGTACTCTCGTTAGGCAAAGCAAGGTACTGTGAATGTGGAAATAGGTCAAACTAAACCGCTGTTGTACTGGTGAATGAACTGGGTGACTGTTGCACGTCGTTGCACCGATACCAGTCGTGACAGCCGACACTCACCTCTAGGATCAACCGCGCGTCTCTGACCAATGTGAGCCCTTCGGCTGTATGTCTGTGCATGGTTAACCCATTCCTGGTACACCCTTGATACAATAGAACGAGAGCAGTCAACAAGTGCAGCTGACCAATGTAAGCCCTTCTGCTGGATGTCTGTGCATGATTAATTCAGTCCTGGTACACCATTGATACAGTAGTACGGGAGCAGCCAACAAGTGTGGCTGACCAATGTGAGCCCTTCTGCTGGATGTCTGTGCATGGTTAATTCAGTCCTGGTGCACCCTTCATACAGTAGTACGGGAGCAGCCAACAAGTGTGGCTGACCAATGTGAGCCCTTCTGCTGGATGTCTGTGCATGGTTAATCCAGTCCTGGTACACCCTTGATACAGTAGTACGGGAGCAGCCAACAAGTGTGGCTGACCAATGTGAGCCCTTTTGCTGGATGTCTGTGCATGGTTAATACCGTCCTGGTACACCCTTGATACAGTAGTACGGGAGCAGCCAACAAGTGTGGCTTACCAATGTGAGCCCTTCTGCTGGATGTCTGTGCATGGTTAATCCAGCCCTAGTACACCCTTGATACAGTAGTACGGGAGCAGCCAACAAGTGTGGCTGACCAATGTGAGCCCTTCTGCTGGATGTCTGTGCATGGTTAATCCAGTCCTGGTACACCGCTGATACAGTAGTACGGAAGCAAACAACCAGTGCAGCTGTCACCGAAATACTGGCTCTTGGCCTCCGTGCTCGAACTATCTGACGTGGTCAAATTGTCTTAAGTCGTCACGTTTTCTCATTACTGGCAAACTTTTACTAATTACGTACAGAAGATAGGTCTGCACAATTTACAGTAGCCGCACGGGACGTTGATATTCGTTATCGCTCCGAATATGTAAAACCAGGGGGTGCTCCTAATGCAAAGCTTACACATTCTATACTACGTGTCAAGATATCTGACGCATTTCGCTGATTACCCTTACACAGTCAGAAGACAATACTGTTTTCGGTTGGATTTTGGGAATAAAAACAACTTAAGACTGCATATCTTATGTATAGTCAGCGGAAGAATAGAAAAATTACAAAAACTTTATAATACAAAACTCAGAAATGAAAATACAGACAATGGAACAATTTGTTTTTGAAAAATTCAGTTCTGTAATAAATCCAGTTCTTTTTGTAAAGCTTTCTTAGTAAATATCTATACATTTAATGTTCATCGTCATCTTCATTTTAACTGTGTTTCCTCAACTAACAAGTACACTGCTGGCCACCGAAAATGAAACACCACGAAGGACACGAAATGGCTAAGCCAGATTTACTGGACACATAGCAACACATACAAAGATGAAACGATTGAGCTTACAGGCCCGTGCGACTTGCGGAATACGCAGACATCAATACTTCGTGTGGCCCTCATAGCTAGCAATAACGGCCGCTACACGCCGCAGCATCGAACGAAAGAGGCTTTGGATGTAGCATCGAACGAAAGAGGCTTTGCCGATCAGCGACCAGATGTGCTCGATGGGCGACATATCGGGAGAGCAGGCGGGCCACTGCAGCATTGACACCTGGTGGGCCGCGAAGAATTGTTGCACGATGCGTGCTACGTGCGGGCGCGCATTGTCCTGTTGAAACGTGGCCGCTGGTTGGTCGTGCAGGTATGGGAGGACTACAGGTTCCAAAACGTCGGAGATGGTGCGGTGGCTATTGAGTGTACCAACTATGCGTACCAGAGGGTTGCGGGTGTCATATACAATTGCGCCCCAAACCATAACGCCAGGCGACGGACCGGTATGGTGATGCATAATGCAGGCGTCATACAGTCTCTCGCCGCGGTGCCGCCACACGCGGATCCGACCATCGCGGTGTTGCAGGCAGAAGCGGGATTTGTCGGAGAAGACAGTGTCGTGCAATTCCGTAGTCCAGGTGCGGCGTTCAACGGCCCACTGCCGCCGCTCTCGCCGGTGGTGTAACGTCAATGGTAATCGGAGCAATGGGCGCCGTACGACAAGTCCCCGCTCCTGCAGACGAAGTCGAACGGTACGTGCTGATACAGGTTGTTGCGCAACACACCCTAATTCCTGCGTTAACGTTCGTGATGTGGCGGTGCGAGCCGTCAATGCCCGCTGCACAACATGCCAGTCCTCTCGTTCGGTGGTGTGCCACGGCTGCGGCAATCGCTCGCGTCGGTCCGTCCGTCCCTCCTGCACCCACCGAATACATACTCGCCTCACTGTAGCTGGATGTCATCCCACACGGGCGCCGATGTCTCGGTACGATAAACCGCTTTCGCGATAAGCCACTATTCGTCCTCTGTCAAACTCCGAAACGTTCTGGAATGACTGTCGTATTCTGCATTGAGGCATCAGGAAGCTTCCCACACACAGGTCCGGCAGCACAACACACTTCCACTACTTACACCCCGCCTTCTGTGCACCCTTCTTATAGTGCTTCTCGGTGGCGAGCCGGGCGCGCATGTTTTGCATATGCCCTGCAATGCTAATCGTTTGCATGTCCTCTCGCGGGCGACGCATGCTGCGAATTTCAGGCCAATCGGATGCTTCCTTCTTGGTGTTGCGGTTTGGGTGGCCAGCATTGTATGTAGGTTTGAATGCTCATCCTCATTCTGAAACATTTTTTTTATTAGAAATACAGAACAATCACCCACTTTCCTTTCTTTTTGTAATTTTTTTCTTTCTGATGGACTTCGAAACTCTTTATTTACATTGGGTTTGTTTTCAGAAACTTCATTCAGTGAAAATGAGAGCTCACTTGCTTTCTTTTTCTTGAGTCGATTTTTTTTGTGAAAGTGAATTTCGAGTTAATTATTTAAACAAACATTTTTGTTTCTTTGGTACTTTTGCATTCCCACTTGGTTTGTCCCCAGATATTTTCCTTGATGGAGATGAGCAAACATCTGAGCAAACGTCATCTCCCGCTTGTTTATGAGAATTTTTTCCTGCTGCTGGAATTTGGTTACTTTCATTGAGTTTATTTTCAAAGATTTCATTCATTAAAGATGAAAACTCATCCAATTTCCTTTCTGAACAAATATGTTGACCTTCTGAAGAACTGTCATCTGAAGAATCTGTACGATTTGTGCTTTTGTTCCGTGTACATCCAGCAGGTTCTTTATCACTAGACATGATTGATGGTAATCACCAGTCAGCGGAAGAGATTGTTACTAAGTGTGTCTCTTGTTTATTTCTCCGACTCTGTTTGCGCAATCAAAAGCCAACATGGCTGCTAATTGCATTGTGTACTTTTGCGCTTCTGTTCCCTTACGTAAATTTAGCTACTTCTAGTTCAACGTCTCTCATTAAAAGGTACACTACTTCCCCGAAGAGATTTTACAATTTGGTAACACTGACTGTGAATGAGAGCAGCACAAGAGTAACAACATTGAAAGTGTGAGTAGAGAGTTGAGCGATATAGTTAATGTGGAATACGTCGTCGAAGTGTGACGTCACAAGATGGCGCTGGGCATAAACAAATGTCTCTTCCTGCATGATTCCCATAACGTTTCAACATGATTGGTAAAATGTGCTCATATTTTGCAATTTCTTCATTTTTCCTGACAATCTGAAGCTAATTCAACGCGGTGAAAATACTGTGAAGTCCTCTCACATCTAATCATTTTATTATGAACCGCATAGCGAGGAAATGTGTAGTCAAATGCACGATTCTATGAAAGATAAGATATATAACATCGAGCTGCTGTCTGCTTTTTATGCTTATGTTTGATAAATTATTTTATTTTACTTCTTTCAGTTTTTATATCATATTTGAACTGACCACCCAAAGTTTCCACAACTTTAAGGCTGAACCGCTTCATTGTTGTGGCAAAGATGGATGAAATGCCCTGCCAGGTTGTAATTTCGTAGGAGCATCTGCTGATTCACACTAGCGAGGAATCTCACCAATGCACTGATTGGATTCAACCTTACAGTATTTAAATACCGAATGATTTAATTTTAACGCATTTTTGTGAATGAATTTTAAATTTCAGTATTTTAACGTACAAAAATTGTAACCATATTGCTTTTCAATCACACACACGTCACATAGTTTTCTACACTGGTAAGAAACTTCACCAATGTACAATATGTAAACAAGTCATTTACGCATAAAAAGTCGTCTATTAGCTCATCTATGGATTCACACTGGTGAGAAACTTCACCAATGTACAATATGTTGCAAGTCATTTACGCAAAAAAGTCATCTATCAGCTCATCTATGGATTCACACTGGTGAGAAACTTCACCAATGTACAATAGTATGTAACAAGTCATTTACGCAAAAAAATTATCTATCAGCTCATCTATTGATTCACACTGGTAAGAAACTTCACCAATGTACAATATGTAAACAAGTTATTTACGCAAAAATGTCATCTATCAGCTCATCTATGGATTCACACTGGTGAGAAACTTCACCAATGTACAATAGTATGTAACAAGTCATTTACGATAAAAATTAATCTATCAGCTCATCTATGGATTCACACTAGTGAGAAACTTCACCAATGTACAATATGTAGCAAGTCATTTACGCAAAAAAAAAAAAAAAAACCATCTGTCAGCTCATCTATGGATTCACACTGGTGAGAAAAACTTCACCAATGTACAATATGTAACAAGTCATTTACGCAAAAAAGTCATCTATCAGCTCATCTATGGATTCACACTGGTGAGAAACGTCACCAATGTACAATAGTATGTAACAAGTCATTTACGCAAAAAAATTTATCTATCAGCTTATCTATGGATTCACACTGGTGAGAAACTTCACCAATGTACAGTATGTAGCAAGTCATTTACGCATAAAAGTCATTTATCAGCTCATCTATGGATTCACACTGGTGAGGAACTTCACCAATGTAATGTGGCTTTTGCAACAAGTCATTTAAACGTAAAGGAAATTTGACAAGTCATCTGCTAATTCCTGTCCGTTTATATGCTTACATTGCAAAGTGTACATTTTATGGATGCTCTTCAACTGTGTCAGTATATTTTAACATCTCTTAGTGAAATTTATATTTTTGTACTGGGTACGCAAAATCTCCCAAAGGCGTCGCGTGTTATAAAAACTCCGCACGGGTTTACTGGTAAATCAGAGCGGAATTTGATATAACATCCTCATGGCAAAATCTAATGTTCTGAAATGGATAACCAAAAAAAAAAAGGGGAAGGATCCAAATTCATATTTAACAGACTACAAAAAATATGCTTGTTCACAAGAATACCAGTCAGTCCACAGATGCTTACCATTTTAGTCCATACGGCATGTTTCCGTTTGTTTCTCGGAAATCTATAAAGTGAACATTGATTTTTGACAGATTGGTGATTACAATACGCTGCAAAACATAAAACCAAATCTAATATATTCAGTTTCATCTTAAGAAATCTATTTTACAGGACTATCGACAGCCACCAAGAATAAAACTAACGTTAGCTAACATGTAAACAACGTGTGTTTATACCCAGTCGCCATTTCGTGACGCCACGACTTCGACGACGTAATGTCAAGAGATGTACATACGACAGACATATAGCGATACGTATCGCGATTTATGTACGAGAGGTGTTGCTGTTGGAAAATTGATTGTTAAACGTCTTAATAAAGCCACTGAAATCGGTGTGATCCAGGAAGGAATATGACTGTAGTATATGATTGGCTTAATTTTCCAGTCGTGTACGAGTACCAGACGTGTGTGACATTTGAGTAAAATGGACAATGAAGCAGCGATAAGCCTGCCGGCATAGTTTAATTGGGAGAACACCCGCTTCGGAGTTGGAGACGTATGCCAGAATTCCACTGTCGGCATAAGAAAGGTTATACATGGAATTGTTCGTAAGTTATAATGTTGATTTTTTCCGTAGACGTGTGGTTATCGTTTTACCTAAGTGTGATGCATGTTCACGAAGCTCATTACAAATATCTCCAGTGCCACTAGTTTTGCTCATGAACCTTAAAGTTGCCGCCCCGGTGGCGCAGTGGTCTAAGGCGCTGGCCTATGATCATTCGTCCGTAAGGGGTCCGGGTTCGAATCCCGGTCAGGCATGGATGTTGTGTTTGTCTTACGGCACTGGCTCTCTCCCTTCCCTGGAACCAGTGACCCTAAATTAGGGACGGGCGACTGCTTATAGCCCATTGAGTTGCTCACGGTGGTCGTTAAACCTCCAATCAAAAAAAAAAAAAAAAAACCCTTAAAGTTACAGCTATTTAAACTTAATCATGTCGTAGCACATCTGACGCAATTACAAAGTAATTCCTCTTGCATCGTCAACAGAAGAAAATGTCCATTTTTTGGTGGACGTAACATGCGTCTGGATGAATAATACTCTACTGTTTGTAAAAATTGGAACACCATGGAAGCACTGCTGGTATTAGTTTGAAACTTACAGGGCAGGTCGGGACATGCAAATGATCAAAATATCAGTAAAAATGCACTGCGGTTTCGAAGTAGCGCCCTCTGAATTGTCGAGTCTTAGGTATGAAGATATGGATCAAACGAGATGTTGCAATCAGTGAAGAGTCGTCGTTGAGTCTAAAGGGTGTTTCTTGTGTCTTACTATGTCTCGTTGCCGAAGGAGGTCGTATTATAAACACCTGACGGACTTTGAGCGAGGAACAGTTGTTGGAATGAAAGAAGCTGGATTTTCTACCGTGAAACAGCTACTCGTACGGGACTAAACGCCAGTAGAGTCATGCAAACGAGGCGGGGTCAGTGAAAAGACGAGGCTCGGATAAAAAAGAAATCTAGGAAATGGACCGCAAAATCGTATGACTGAACAGGACGACAGACACCTCTACCGAATGGCAATGACCGATCGCACAGCGACATACACGGTTTAACACAGCAGTGAAGAACTGTCATAGGTCAGGCTTTGTCCTCTAGCACAGTTCGACGTCGTCTGCTTAACACAGGACTGGTCGCTAGCAGCCCATTGCTGCCAGTCGCTTAGCTACCATGTCCTAAACGTGCTGGATCGGGGACATATCCGGCGAATGTGTAGGCCAGGGAAGAAGCAGGATCTGCCATGCATGGAAGTGGCCATGGGCATTCCGGATCAAATATGGCCGACAATTGTCCTGCTGGAATATAGCGCCAGGACAACTTTGAAGGAAGGTTATCACCTCTGCCTCTAAAATATCCCTGACGTATCGGTGGCTGTCGAGCGATCCCTCAATTCGTATCAGGCTTGATTGCGAATCAAACCCAATGGTGCCCCAAACCATGACACTTCGAATGGAACCCAATGGCGCCCCAAACCATGACGCTTCGAATTGAACCCAATGGCGCCCGAAACCACGACGCTTCGAACTGAACCCAATGGCGCTCCAAACCATAACGCTTCTATTTGAACCCAATGGTGCCCCAAACCATGACGCTTCGAATTGAACCCAGTGGCGCCCCAAACCATGACGCTTCGGACTGAACCCAATGGCGCCCCAAACCATGACGCTTCAAATTGAACACGATGGCGCGCCAAACCACGACGCTTCTAATTGAACCCAATGGCGCCCCAAACCATGACGCTTCGAATTGAACTCAATGCCGCCCCAAACCATGACGCGTCGAATTGAACCCAATGGCGCCCCAAACCATGACGCTTCAAATTGAACACGATGGCGCGCCAAACCCTGACGCTTCAAATTGAACACGATGGCGCGCCAAACCACGACGCTTCGAATTGAAGCCAATGGCGCTCCAAACCATAACGCTTCTATTTGAACCCAATGGTGCCCCAAACCATGACGCTTCGAATTGAACCCAGTGGAGCCCCAAACCATGACGCTTCGGACTGAACCCAATGGCGCCCCAAACCATGACGCTTCAAATTGAACACGATGGCGCGCCAAACCACGACGCTTCTAATTGAACCCAATGGCGCCCCAAACCATGACGCTTCGAATTGAACTCAATGCCGCCCCAAACCATGACGCGTCGAATTGAACCCAATGGCGCCCCAAACCATGACGCTTCAAATTGAACACGATGGCGCGCCAAACCATGACGCTTCAAATTGAACACGATGGCGCGCCAAACCACGACGCTTCGAATTGAAGCCAATGGCGCCCCAAACCATGACGCTTCGAATTGAACCCAATGGTGCCCCTAACCACGATGCTTCGAACTGAACCCAATGGCGCCCCAAACCACGATGCTTCGAATTGAACCCAATGGCGCCCCAAACTATGACGCTTGGCGTTGGGCCGGTATGACGCTTCAAGGTGTCGTTCACCATGATGTCTTCGAACACGTATGCGCCCATCATGGTGGATCAAACTGAATCTTGACTCGTCAGAAAACAAGACCTGTTGCCAATCAGGGCGCCAATGTCTGTGTTCGGGACCCCATTGCAGCCTGAGTCACAGGAATGCACGTTTAGGACATGGTAGCTAAGCGACTGGCCCGTCAGACGCCTCCACCAGTCATCACAGATAACGGCTGACCTTGCATAGAAACAACCTGGTAGGCTAATCCCCAGGACGATATCTATTCAACATATCCCAATCCCCAGGACGATATCTATTCAACATATCTGGGACGTGGTAGCTAAGCGACTGGCCCGTCAAGTGCATCAGCCAATCAGCACAAATGAACTCTGGTCTCGAATAAAAACAACCTGGTAGGCTATTCCCCAGGACGATATCTATTCAACATATCTGGGACATGTTAGCTAAGCGACTGGCCCGTCAAGCGCCTCCGCCAGTCACCACAAATGAACTCTGGTCTCGCATAGAAACAACCTGGTAGGCTGTTCCCCAGGACAATGTCAAAAACTATTTCCATTGAATATCATGCGGTGTAGAGTCTTTTATGGTTCCTCGAGCTGGCTTCACACGATACTGGGCTTTAAAGTGAAAAAGTCTTGTATAGCTCTTCAAAAGTAATGAGTTATCTCTCGTAACATGAGGAATCGCTGATATAAATTTCATTTGAATAGTGCCATTCTTTCTTGGTGCTGCAATTTTCACAAGCAGTTGTGTACATTCATTTTTATTCAAGTAAAATATTTATTACAGTAACTTGCGCAAGGAAGTCGTGTATTGTAGCTAACGTAACAATTTCGAAGAGGGGTTGCTACCTGCAGATACTAACTGTAGCTTCGTCAATATTTTATATCGAGGGGAAATCATTTTTATTCTCGTGTAATATTCAGCGACGGCAAATTCCTTATTTTTAGTTTTTATCAACACACTATTTTTTCGTGTTTTCTTTTACGTCGTTTTGCATTTAATTCTCCGGTAGTTTTTCAGAACTTTGAGAAAAGCTGATTTACTTTTGTAAAGATTTTGCTTAAAGGAAAGCAGATGCAGTTGAATCTCTCCGCAGCAGCTCAATTATTTATTCATTTTGTTGAGTGAAGTAGTGAACGGCTAATGTCTTCGTGTGCAGTAGTGAACTTGATTAAATTATGTTGTCACCCGTAAACTTCGCATCCGATGTTTCAGCGGATGAGCCATCTGCTCGTTAATATTTTATTTAGCGAACCACGTGATCACCAAGCTTAAACATTTCGAAGTTCCGCATTGGAGCAGTTAAAAAATGTCACCAGAAAGCATCTTCGAAACTTACATTCCATAAGAGCTCAAATCCCTTTATCTGTGGGAATGATGTGGAAAACACTCAAGAAATGGTTTTAAGTTTGGAAAAGGTCTTCAGAATTCTTTCAAAAGAACGTTTATGAATTGACATGTTTATATATCAGACGTATCAAAACCTTTCGACGTTTATGTCAGCTTTAAGAGTATTGTTTAAAGATAAGACAATAAAAAGGCAACAACAAAAAAAGCAAGTTTTCGACGATGATGAATGAGGTTCGACAACTTTGTGCACAGAAATATTAATGATATGGATATGGCGTTCAATAATTTATAACCCAAACTATCAATATGATGAAAGAAGGCACTGAAGTTAAGAGGACTTCTCAATAGACCATCATTCTTCGTCAGTATAAAAATAACGAGGTAGTGAGTGATCCACTCGGGACTAAGAAAAACAGCGCTGTAATTTTGAAAGAGGAAAACATTTCAAGCTGAAATTTGAAGACGAAGTACCTTACCTTTTCACAATCACATAGACATCAGAGAAGATGTTGAAAATGTCCGCCATTTGCATCCAAACAGAGATCAACTTGCCGCTGCATTTTGTCAAATGTACGCCTCAGCACGTTAGCATTTATTGCTTCAGTTTCCTGTGTGATGTTGTTTTTCAGCTGCCGAAGAGACCTAGACTTATTGCTGTATACAGTACCTTTCAGATGACTTCCATAAGAAATAATCGCGTGGAGTTAAATCTGGAGACCTGGGCGGCCAAAAACCATTGGAGATAACCTGATCGCCGAAGAAAGTTTGAATCTCAGCCATGCTGGCATTGGAAGTGTGACAAGTCGCACTATCCTGTTGGAAGAAGCCATTCTGCAGTTCAGTAACATCCAGTTGGTTCACGATCTGCTTGAAAATATTGATATACACTTCTGGGTTGACAGTCTGTTCAAAGAAAATGGGACCGGTATCCGGTTCCGTGAAAAGGCGCACCATTAGCCAATCTTTATGGGAAGCATTCTTTCCTCGTGAATGGCATGGGGATTCTCACTCACCCGTACCCGTTATAACGAAGTAAATTTCTCCGTCATTTTTGGTCTACGCCGGGATTCGAACCCGAGGCCGCTTATTCCGGAACAAGTCGCTCTACCAACTGAGCTACGCAGACGATTATTCTGATTCCTATCTGCCTTTATGTCGTGTGCGTCCTGCTGGCAGGTACGTCACATCTCCCCCCCCGAAAGAGGGCCGGGGGCATGGCCCACGGGTCAGCCGTGACCATGAATCGTTGAAGGCAGCCATCCACTGTAGAACGTGCACTTGAGAACTCCCAGTCAATCTGCTGTGTGGAATGCAACATCACACATTTTTTTCGAAGCGCTGGAGAAGGAATTCTCTGATTTTTCCTGTCTCGCGGTGTTGAAATAACATCACACCAATGCGAGATTTTGAACGGCCGGGTCATCCGGATAGTTCGGGCGCCATTATAACGAAGTAAATTTCTCCGTCATTTTTGGTCTACGCCGGGATTCGAACCCGAGGCCGCTTATTCCGGAACAAGTCGCTCTACCAACTGAGCTACGCAGACGATTATTCTGATTCCTATCTGCCTTTATGTCGTGTGCGTCCTGCTGGCAGGTACGTCACACCGTGTACTCTGTGAGTTCACATAGACTGAAAGGTGGAACCAGGTTTCGTCAGTGAACTACGTATTGCCTAATATGCCTGGATTTTGACTGACAAATTCCTTAAACCACTGGATGTAATGCATTCGCTTCGGCATGTCAATTGATAACAGCTCATGAACAACTGTAACACGATATGGCTTCCATTTACCCATTTTTGCAGCCCTCTGGAATGTGGAATATGACAGTCCTGTTTCTCGCGACAGATTGCGTAACGTTTACTTTGGAGACTGTAACAACCTCTTTTTCACAGACTGCACAGTATTTTCTGACATTGCGGGTCTCTCTTCCGAATGCGTATCAACAAGGCTTCCTGTTCTTTCAGGTTTCTTCGCAAGATTTGAAATCGCTGGCTCCGCAGGTGGTTCCCGACCGGGAAATTTCTTCTTAAACTCTTTCTGACACTCCTTGAAGGAACCGAATTTTTTTTTTTTGATTGGAGGTTAAACGACCACCGTGAGAAACTCAGTGGGCTATAAGCAGTCGCCCGTCCCTAATTTAGGGTCACTGGTTCCAGAGAGGGAGAGAGACAGTGCCGTAAGGCAAACACAACATCCATGTTTCACCGGGATTCGAACCCGGACCCCATTCGGACGAAAGATCAGAGGCCATCGCTTAGACCATTGCGCCACCAGGGCGGCTAAACCGGAATTCCAATAACTTCGAACGATAAACACGCGCTCAGCAATCATGAACACCTTCGTCAGGCCCGACGACAGGATTTTTGGGCCCCTGGGCAATCTTGAGGCCAAGGCGCCCAAAGTTTTCCACAGTCACTCCTCCCCACAAAAAGATTTTAGAAGAGTGCAGAATTAGTATACTTTAGATTAACCACTAACCACAGGTCTAAAACCTTGTACATGATAAAACAAACCTCCATCAAATTGCTAATATTTTATCTGAATTATTTTATGGTTGTTATGTACAATTCTTAAATTCACTATGAAATTCATTCTTAACTTATAAATAGAATCACTTGACATAATTTTAAAGCTGAAACTCTTTTATTAAATGTTTAGTACTCAATATTTGAAAACTAAAACAAGGTTCCTTTCTTGTCAAAGTAGTTATTAATTTACAAATACACACTTTAGAATTAAATATCCAAATAGAAAGAAATAAAACTTTTAATAAACAAATTTGGTTACCTAACAGTTTTTATAGTTTCTATGAAATAGCTCTTCTGAATTTTTTAGATGCAAAATCGTCAATTACTTCATCAAAGTCCAAAGCACGAGCAAGATCTGCCTCCATGGCAAGAGTGGTTAGTCTGCATAGTCTTTCTTGTCCCATGGTTGATCTATTGTAAGTTTTGATCTTTTCAGAACGCTTAAAGATCTCTCAGCTCCTGCCATTGACAATGGAAGAGTACAGAATAGCCTCATGACTATACACACATTTGGGTACAAAGACTCCAGTTTCAAGCTTTTAAGTTTGTTTAACAACTCGAGGGGTTTCAGACGACAGGGTCCTAAATTTGAGCGATGAATTGATTTCAGATGGATAAGTTCGTCTGCGAGATCCCGAGAAAGATCGTTGTGGAAGGTAGAAAGTAAATTGCTACAAGATTCAGCAATGACACTGTCTTCTGTTTGTAAATACTGCCACAAACATTGAAAAATTTTGCTGTGTTTCTTGGCTGTAATGAAACGTTAGGTTATTCCTGATGCAACAGAATCAATGATTCTGTAGAAGACAAAAATTTACCTGCTTCCATTGGTAAGGGAATTAGTACGGGAGGCCCAATTGTTTTACTTTTCTGCTGGACCTTTTCGCAAAAAATTCGTGACAAACGTTCACTAGGATCGGGCTCCTGGGCAATTACCCCCGCCCCCACCTCTCCCCTCTCGTCGGGACTGACCATCGTACTCGACGCTATATAGCCGACGGACAAAGCGAATGTCGCGAAACCGTTCCCACCAGACGCCGTGTATTGTGGCTCCCTCTGGACATACGAGCCAAACGATGCAGATATGGATGCGAATGTCATAACGTACGGCACTTCGTCTTCAAATTTCAGCTTGAAATGATTTCCCTTTTCAAAATTTTAGGGCATTTTTTGGGTAAAGTTCCGAGTGAATCACTCTATAGAAGACTCTGGCTCGCGTAGTGGGTACAAGTTTGAATTAGGGACGAACTTTCTTTCGTACATTGTGCTTCCTGCCACTAGAGGAGGTGCATTCGGCAGAGATCGGAACAGGTGATAGTCTGAAGGGGCGACATCTGTGGAATAGGCCGGATGTGGAAGTATAACGAAGTGAATTTCTCCGTCCTTTTTAATCCGCGCCGGGGCTCGAACCCGGGTCCACTCATTCCGGAATAAGTTGCTCTACCAATTCAGCTACGCGGACATTTTATTCTGATACCTATCTGCCTTTATGTCGTGTGCGTCCTTCTGGCAGGTACGTCACATCTCCTGGTACGTTACATCATCTCCCTCTTATTTTTTTGTTTTTTTTTTTTTTTCGAAGTGCTGCTCTTATTTTTCCTATCTCGCGGTGTGGAAATAACATCACACCATTGCGAGATTGTGAACGGTCGGGTCATCCGGATAGTTCGGGCGCCATTATAACGAAGTGAATTTCTCCGTCATTTTTATCCGCGCCGGGGCTCGAACCCGGGTCCACTCATTCCGGAATAAGTTGCTCTACCAATTCAGCTACGCGGGCATTTTATTCTGATACCTATCTGCCTTTATGTCGTGTGCGTCCTTCTGGCAGGTACGTCACATCTCCTGGTACGTTACAGAAGGACCTCCCATTTCATGTCCTCAATGGCCATTCTGGTCATGTTTACACTGTGACGACGTGCGTTACGTTGGAGAAGGACACCATGGCTCCGATGTGGCCGTTTCTGCTGAATTGCTCTCTCCACACGGCGCAGTTGCTGACAATAGAGTTCAGCGTTGATGGTCCGATTCCCCGGCAGCATTTCCCAGTGAATAATGCCATCCATGCCCCACCAGACACACAACATGATCTTCACAGGATGAAGATCATGTTTTGGACTTGGTGTGGGCGTCTTGTTTGGGCTTAACCATTCCCTCCGATGCCTGAAATCAACTTACAGGCACCACTTTTCACCTCCAGTAACAATACGTGACAGAAAGGGTTTGTGTTGCTGAGAACGTTCGCGATAACGGGCGAGCAAGGAACCACATATGGCAACACGATGATTTTTGTTGTCCTCGGTGAGAGTGTGAGGTACCCAAGACCCAGATTTCTGGACCTTCCCAATAAGTTACATGTGTCGCACCACTGCGGCGTGATCACAGTCCATCTCAATGGCCAATTCGCTTGTAGTTTGACGCGGATCCAAGTGAGTGAGATGGTTCAAACGATCCTCATCAAAGCAATGAGATGGACGACCTGAGCCTGGAGAGTCGTTGAGGTCAAAATTGCCACCTCAGAACGGCTCAAACCATTTGTGGGCTGTCCTCCGAGCAATAGCATCCTCCCATACACAGCACAAATTTGTCGAGTAGCCTCGGTATCTGTAGATCCCTTGTTAAACTCGTAGAGGAGCAGATGTCGGAAATGTTCTTTCCTCTCTACTTGACACTCCATATTTCGGGACTTGAAAACCAAAAAAACCATTAGCCACAATCACACAACGCAATATGATTTAGATACCACGATATTAATGGCTACATTTTGATATACAATTGGCCATCTGCATTGTCACTACTGACCTGGAAAACACTCGTGAAATAAAATGGCATGAACTTATGCATCAACCCAATATTAAGTAGGTGATCGTATTTCAGTGATCGCTCATTGTATGTTCAAGTGGGAGACTTTTTCATTACATTCCCTTCTCTTTTCGCTTAGCAGATAAAGACTTAAACTGCGCATTTTCTCGCTTTTATTTTTAGCGCAATTCTTCCTTCTGATTAATTAATTACTTTCCACGCAGAGTTAACAAAAAGCTTTCGTAAAAGTAACCTTTGTTTGATAAGCTAGTAGTTTAAATAACTCCTCAACTGAAAAAAAAAAAGAAATAAAAAGGCGCTTTAATTTACTGTCATCGTCATTTTAGCTCTTTGAATTACGAAAGTAAAATTTAAGAAGGTCGCTCGGCGTAAAAATGTCCAAATTAACTGACGATCAAACGTACGGCTTATTTTATCCTAAAGAAAAAAAAAAAGAAAAAAAAAATTATTTGACTTTTCGCTGAAACAAGCTGTTTTAGTGTGAAACGAAATTATTTATTTATACCCATGCGGTTTTCGAAATGCATCATGTTGTTCATATTGCATTCGCCGCAATTTTTGCTTTCGGTTTTAGTGCTCTGTTGCAATAAATAACGACTCGAGATGAAAAATTAAATTTTATAAGCGGAGCAAAAATATTCTAATAGTTTGTAGCATCAATCTATCTTTTAGGAAAGAAATTTAGCGAATCACATTCACTTAAATCTCTTTGTCTCCATAGAAAAAAATACCGAATACTTCGAATGGATTGCTGAAGATCATACTTAATTCATTTATAAACTGTGACAGAGAAGCTGTCTCAAAGTGTCTGAAGTTGAGGTTATTTTTCAAGACTGTATTATAAATTAACAAAGACGCTTGCGACGAGGTATCGTTCTGTAAAAATTTTGTAGAAAAATACAACTTAAATGAAACAGAACATTTCTTTTCCACAGTGTGCTCTCTTTGTGAGAGACACATTTCTCTTTTCTTCTTTGAGCAATTTGTTCTACATAGAGAACACTTAATTGCGCTGAATCGTTTATGCAAAACAATGTTTTAAAAAAAGGAGCAAATCTGACATCGATTCATTTATATCTTTCACTATTAATGCATGCTTCTACTACGGTCTTATACACAGTCAAGATACATTATTGTGACCACCTCCTACTTTTGACGTCACAGCGTGTAGCCAATGAAAGAACGCACGTGTCTTGAGCTGGCTTGGAGGTTATATAAGGTGTGCTGTAGGCAATCTGAAAACATATCACTCGTTGCTGTCATGGATAAAAGGAGCGATTTATCAGATTTGCAAAAAGTGATGATTATCATCTCTCGGCTCAAGGGTGGCCGTATTTTTGGAGTCAGCGCAGTTTGTGAACTGTTCACGTGCTGCTGTGGTTAAAGTGTATCGTGATTGAAGAAATGTCATCATTGCGAATAAGCGACGTGCAAACTGCGGAGCACCACGTGCTATTGATGTGAGAAGTGAGCGTCGGGTGGAGGGCCGATCGACATGCTACAGTAGAGCAACTCACTGGCCGAATGAATCAAGGGGCTACCGGAAGTGTGTCTAAAACGACAGTTCAGCGAAACCCTGCTGCGTATGGGGCTCCGATGCAGACGGATGGTCGGTCACTGCACCTATGCTAACGAAGGTGCATCGGCAGAAAGTGCTTACATTTGCACGGCAGTATCGGAATTGGACATTCGCTGATTGGCAAAGGATTGCCTTCTCCGATGAGTCACGTTTTCTGATTCATCGAAGGGATGGACGTTGGCGTATAAGGTGAGAAACATCCGAGAACAAACACCCTTCAACCATTGCTGGAAGAACATAAGCTGGTGCGTGCAGAGTTGTGGGAATGTTTTCGTGGCATTCTGAGGGTCCACTCATACCTGTAGAAGGCACAATGGACCGAATTCGTTATGAATCCATTCTTGCAGACCACGTACACCCCATACATGCTGATTGTTTTCCCTGGGGCGGACGGGATCTTCCAGCACGACAATGCGACGTGTCACATAGCTTGAAATGTCTGAGAGTGGTTGGAAGAGCACGATGAAGACTTCAAAGTACTTCCCTGGCCACCTAATTCCCCAGACTTAAACCCGATTGTGCATATGTGGCACCACCTCGATCGTGTTGTTCGCTCTATGGATCCTCCACAACGCACCCTCCGGCAGCTGTCACGCAGTGCAGTCAGCATGACTCCACTTACCTGCAAACACCTTCCAGCACCTTATTGACTTACTACCAGCACGTCTAGCTGCTGTCCACGCTGCACACTGCGGTTACTCTGGATATTAGCTGCAGGTCACAATAATGTGACTCGACCGTGAATTATAGAGTGTGCACTCAATGGCAAAACCATTAGAGATAACTACCTAATAGCATGTTGGTCGTCCTCTAACACGAATAACAGTCTGTACACACCGTGGCATCGAGTCCACCAGATGTCGGAGGGTTTCCAGAGGTAATACCAGCCATGCCTGGTGCAAAATTGTCCACAACTCCACCTGAGACAACAGTTCAGAATCCACAGATCTGATGTTCCGTTCCACGGCATCTCAGAGAGGTTCCATAGGGTTTAAATACGGGGACTTGGGAGGCCACTGAGCGGTTTCAAACTTAGATGAATGTTCATGCCTGGATGGTTGCGCCCTGGTGTGTCCTACTGGAACGCACCATCGGCCGTAGGATGCGAGAAAGCCACGAAAACGTGTAGGTGATCAGTCAGCACATGCTGGTAGCGCGCAGTGGTTGCAGACTTCTCCAGACACATTAAGGAACATAATGTGGCCCACGAGAAGGCTCCTCAAACCATCACAGAGCCACCACCGCCTTCAACAGTGCCAATATAGTTTTCCTGGGCTGCCTGATACTGTCGACGCCACACCCGCATCCACCCGTCAGCTCGGAGCAGCTGTAAACGGGATTCGTCTGACCACACGACGTGGCGTCACTTTGGAGAGATCCGGTTTTAATATTTCCCGCACAAAGCGAATCATAATTTACAATGATGAGCAGTCAGTAGCACCAGGGGAGGTTTTATTTCAGATGACGAGCAGTCAACAGCGGCACACCAGTAGGGCGTCGACTTCCGTAGCCCAGGGTGTGAAGCGTTCTCCGTACCGTTTACTCCGTGACGCTGCTTGGATCTCCGACATTTAAACTGAATGTGATTCGTGTAGCCTTTGCCAAGCGGTCAATCTGTACGTGCGTGAAGGTTCTACATCGACCTCGGTTATTTATATGGCGTGTGATCGGCCATCACTTGCTCTCTGGGCGCTGCTGGTACGTCCGTCGATAGTACACTTGCGGCACCGTAGATGGTGTACTCTCAGTATCCTTGATACGGTTGCCTCGGGAACCTTAGGGATCTTACCTCTTGGACGATAGAATCGCCCATCTCTCTTGCGTCGATAATGCGTTCACGATGAAAGTCGCTCAGATTACCATGTTTACCCATTTGCATCGATTACGATACACTTTTATCCGCCTATTTATCGACTGCGTTGAGTCCGCTCCACTCTGCGCGAAAGATGCCCATGTCAACTGATCATCTCCTCTATCTCTAATATTTTGTCTACTAAGTGTATAGCATATAACCTTTTCACCGGTGACGGAATTAGAATTCACGTTTTTCTGTTCCGAAGCGGCTGTTCTTCCAAATGAACTGCGCCGACGGGCTTATCGCTGCTTCATTGTTGATTTGACTCATGCGTCACCTCATTGTGACGTCATCTACGTCACGTTTATCTCTCTTGTTTTTCCATCTTCTGTACAGATTGATCAGCTAATTTATGTGGACCAGAGTAACATTTTATGTAGATCCACTAATATGTCACTAGTTGCCTTCACATAACCACAGCTACATAATCCAACAAATGAAATCATTAAGACTGTGACGTACGCTGTTTGTATATATCTAAAGTAACCTTCCTTTTCGAGTTTCTGTTTATATGCAAATTATGTCACTTCTTGGCACATTTCTTTCTGAACTGCACGTCAAAACCTCCAAGTTTCGTTATACCTTTAACCCTCCAGGTGGCAAGCACGCATATACACGTTCGGATAATACTATGCGCTAAGCGGCGATGACGCAATAATACGTTTACCGAAAATCTGCTCAAAAGCCGCAAGAACGCAATATTGCGTCGAAAAAATTTTCAGGCCCATAAATGGCAAGAACGCATATATTCGACTCTTAACGGCGATGAATACTATAGAAAGACAGGGCGCTTTTAGAGGAGTATCCTGCTATACATGTCACAAAATTTCGCATTGCCTCTTCCAAAGCTCCTGCCACCTGAAAAATTAAGCAACGACTGACAGTAAATCTTAGGTAAATAAAAACCCACGGCCAGTGTAAAGTAGGTGAAGTGCACGTACGACGCCATACTGCTTCGATTTTACTCATCGGAATACATCTTTCGACGAGGGCTTCATCAGACATATAGTGACGTCTGATGAAAAATGGAACCTTTACCTCAATCCAGACATGCGGAACCAATGTCTACACCCCGACCAGATATCACAACTAGTCGCCAGACGTGAAAAGGTCGAGCACAAGGTGATACTGTGTGTATGGTGAAACTGTGATGGCATTGTGCACGATGAATTTGATTGATTTTTTTATTGAAGGTTTAACGACCATCGTGAGCAATTCAATGGGCTATAAGCAGTCGCCCGTTCCTAATTTAGGGTTACTGGTTCCAGGGGAGAGAGCCAGCACCGTAAGACATACACAATATCTATGCCTTACCGGGGTTCGAACCCGGACGCTTCTCGGACGAATGATCACAAGCCATCGCTTAGACCACTGCGCCACATGGACGGCACCATGAATTTGTCCCAAATGGCCGTGGTACCACTGCTAATCTTTACTCAGCACAGTTGGACCAAATGTACGCTGCTCTGGCGCGAAAATACCCCACCCTGGTCAACTTTAGGGGGGCGGTGAGGCTCTCCTGCAGCCGAATAACACTCCTCCACATGTGGCACGTTCAACGAAAGCAAAAATTCAGGAGCTTAGGAGTATCGAGCTGTTGCTCCACCTAGCCTATCGCCCGGATCTCGCACCAAGTGACTACAATCTGTTTCACTCCATGGCTCTCTTCCTGCGTGACAGGTACTTCCATAACCAAGCTGAAGTGGAAGCAAGGGTCCTGGTATTCTCCCCCTCAAAAGACAAGGCATGGTATCATGCCGGAATCACAAGTATGGCACAACGATGGCTGCAGACCACAGAACATAATGGCCGTTATTTCGAGGACTTATACGTAGTGCAATCAGAAAGTTCCGAGACTAGGTACGTAGAGGGCCAACAGATGGTAGTACACGGATGCGCGAACAGCGGTCGAGGGCAGTGACCTTCATGAGTCATTGTTCCCAGTGGCGTCGTTCTGTGAACATCTGGAGCTGTGCTACACGATATTTGGTGACCACGTGCAGAACACAGCTGCGATTTCGGTATGGACTGCAAACTAGAGCGAACATCAAATTCTGCTTCAAACTTGGCAAATCGGGAACGGAGACGCATGAAATGTTGCGGCAGGCTTATGGCAATGAAGCAATGGGTGGTGCGAGGTGTTTTGAGTGGCACTCGCGCTTCAAGAGTGGAAAAACGGCACTGGAAGACGACGAGAGGTTAGGGCGACCGTCCACGAGCAAAACCCCCGAAAGTGTGAACAAAATTAGGAAACTGGTGCATGAGGATCGCCGGAGAGCCATTCAAGACATTGCTACCATCGTCAATGTGTCATACGAAACATGCACCGCATTGCCGCAAAGTTTGTGCCAAAGATTCGGAACCCCGAAACAAAAGGCGCTCCGTGTCGAACTCTGTCAAGATCTTTGTCAGCAGGTGGTAAATGAACCAACGTTCCTGTTGCGGGTCATCAATGGGAACGAGATTTGGGTCTACGGTTACGACCCCGAGACCAAACTACAGTTGTCGCAGTGGAAGAGCCCGGCATCTACACGACCGAAGAAAGCTCGACAGGTCCGGAGCACAACCAAAAGCATGCTCATCGTGTTCTTCGACATTCGTGCAGTTGTGCACCGTGAATTCGTCCCCCAGGACCAGACCGTCACCGCTCATTTTTACTGCGATGTTTTGTGGCGTCTTAGGGAGGACATTCGCCGCAAACGACCTGAAATGTGGCGCAGAGGCGATCTCCTGCCCCATCACGACAATGCAGAAGTTAGCAACACACCAGTTTTGCAGCCGCCCTTCCTCACCCACCTTACTCGCCGGATTTGGCTTTCTGCGACTACTTTCTGTTCCTGAAGATGAAGCTGAAGCTCAAGGGTCGCCGTTTTGAAATCGTGGACTAGATCCAGCGCGAATCGCAGACTCTGCTTGACACGATTCACGAACAGGACTGCCAGGGAGCGTTCCAACAGTGGTAAAAAAGCTGGCAGCGGCGTATCGCTGCCCAAGGAGACTACTTTGAGGGATATCATAGCCAGAATTAAGTAACGTAAGTACTTTGTTGTATATCGGCCTAGTCTCAGAACTTTTTGATCGGACCTCGTACTCACTGCATTTTGTGTTAGCGCTGATCCAAATACGTACATGTATCCCATTGTATCAATATTTATGACTCACCGTCTGTAAAATGGCGACTCAGTATGTGTAACGAATGAGACGTTAATAATATCACAATAACTTATGCATCTTTTTTTCTTTTGAGTGGAGGTTTAGAGAGAGCCAGTGCCGTAAGACAAACACAACATCCATGCCTCACCGGGATTCGAACCCGGACCCCTTTCGGACGAATGATCAGAAGCCATCGCTTAGACCACTGCGCCACAGGGGCGGCAATGCATCTTTGATTACAGCCCATAAATACGAAGATCGAATTCAAAAAGAAAACCATGATTTTGAAGGGAATATCATTTATGGTGAATAATGCAATCATTACCGATGGAAGTGAAAACTCCATGCAGGAATTTAAAAAACAAGGTATTGGACGAAATCACCAGGATAGGTGATGTAATCTTGCTCGTTAAGAAGTGCTCCAGTTAGATGGTAAGTATTCAGAAACCAGCATGCAAAACTCTGTTTCAAAAATAGTTAATTCCCCTTAGAATTCTGAACTCGTAACTGAAAACGTATCTGGGAAAACTCATCGTATATCTCCAACAAATTCTTCAGATAAGGTAGTTCTCCAAAATTTAGATTTTATTACTTTTTATTTATTTCTAATGATGCTGAGTGATTGATAGGAGAACGACATTCCGCAACTGATATCTGTATAAAACCAAAAGGATTTCATGGAATTCAACGCCTAATGAGCACGCGTTTTGGCAAAACTCTCAAACCTACTATACTAAAAGACAACTCCACAGTTTCCATTTTTCTTATTCTTATTTATTTATCCACTTTTTAAAGTGTAATTAGTTGATTTCAGGGGCGGATTGGCCCACCGGGACATTTCCCGATGGACCACTCAAGAAATGGCCCACTTTCTCATATTCTTTTTGTCTGGATTTTTTGGAACGGAAGCATAATTATTTTGATACTTGTATAACAATCTTGAGCTTCGTTTCTGTCTGAAAAGTTAGCTTCTTAAAAAAGTAATAGTAATGAAACTTTTTCTTGTATTTACATGATCGACGATTGTTCTGAAGTAACATAAAATATCGTACGTGCGCAACTGGTTCTGCAAATGTAAGTTTATTTCCATGTATGGAGGTGTTCGAACTCTTTTGTTAACATCTTTTCCTTTTTCCTAAAACTCCGATTTGAAGCCCCCCCTTTTTTTGTCGGAAACCATTTTGTATGGAAACAATTTTTCTTTTTTAATAATGCGTGGTTTTGTCGTAAAAGGGAAGATATTCACATTTGTGTCCAAAGTTACATCTCCGTTTTTAAAATCTCGACTTTTCTGCATCGAAAACGAGTGGCTGTGATCAGGCTGGTCCAGAAGCTTATCTTGGGATGGGATTTCTCTGGTCTAAAAAAAATAAAAGATTGATAGAGCGACTTTTTGGAAGGGTCTCTCTCTCTCTCTCTCTCTCTCACACACACACAAACTGACAGAGCTGTCCCTCCCTGGCATTCCACGGGTTTTTAAGAACTTTCTCCATCAAAGAAAATTGTGCTAAATTTTTTTACTTTAAAGTGAGAAAACGACTGAAAAGTCAACACTATTTCCCTGGCATCCAGTTATCGGCTTTGCAAGAAAACGGGGTCTATTATTTTTAAATATCAAGTAAGAATATAACCTTTCGAAATAAATTTCAGCCTTGCTATTCTGGCGTCTTAATATAATAGGAAAAATTCCAGCTTGAATCATTCCTTAGGAATACGACCTGTAATTCTATTTTTAAGTATTCATTTATTCCTTCTCAAAGCACGATTCCCACTTCTTTTGCAAGGAACGACCATTTACTTCACTGCGCCAAGTCATTGCTACGCGTTTCGTTGTCTTATTGGTGATTTTCTCTCGTAAGTTTGTGAAAGTATTGAAAAAGCCATCCTGAAAGTAATGCCTGGTCCCTCATAAAATTTTTATTTGTAGCAGCAAAAATGTGAAACTTGGTGGCAAAATACTTGGACACATTGTTAATAATGCTAGCCAATTCAAACTTTTATTTATCACTTTCTATACATTTCCGCCATCTTTGAACCCATCGGTAAAATCCAAAATTCCTGAGGCTGTCGTTTTACCCATGAGTTCACAGTCAGTTTAAAGTCTGTTACATCGTCGAAACGTTCCCCACGAAGGGTGCCTTTCTAAGGGGCAAACAGGAAAAAGTTTGAGGGAGCCAAATCAGGACAGTAGAAGGGTTGGGAAATCACCGCCCACCTCATTTTGGTAATAGCCTGCGAAGTCAACATTGAGGTGTGGCGACGTGCGTCATCATGGTGTAAAACAATACTATGAAGTGGAATGTCACGTCCATTCCTTCTGATAACTTCCTTTAGCTTCTTCAATGTCTGTACATAGGGAGCACTGTTTATTGTTGCTGAAAACTCCTGGATGGTGACCAGAGCTGAGACGGGCTGAGTCCGAGCCCGAAAGTTTGAAGCAGAGCCCGGACCCGAATCGGTCTGTAGAATATTTACTTCGGTTCGGGCTCGGGATCTTAGAAAAAGAGGGATAACGAGAGAGTTTTTTTTATACATAAATGTGATTTTACATGATTTAGCAAATGAGACGCTTTATAGTTGGTGAAGCGAATTCTTCGACAACTGGTTCTGGTTGGGGAGCGGCCATTCGAGATGGCTATTTATTCCGGGCTTGGGTAGAAAATGCCATAGGCCGAGCATTAGTGTGTTTGTGCAGAGAAGAAAAAGCTTGTTCAAGAACTATAGATATTGGATAGTTGATAGCTTGCCGACGATAATTTACCCCCTATATCCACGCACTAGCTCCCTGCTAATTCTATTTAGTAATGTACGTATTGAAGCGCTTTATGGCGCGATAATATTAGCATTATTTGAGCAACATAACAATTGCAGCACCGCTCAATCATTTTGTATGCCCTGCCGCCCGAAGCACTTCAGGTGGAAACGAACGGTCAAAGAAAATCGTACAGTTACACTCTAAAAATAGATATTGGTCCCTTCCCCACTCTCCATTTCAGAAATACATTGGCTAATTGCAGGAGGAGAAGAGAGTGGAAGTATGGAAAAAGAGATGTTTTTTCTTAATGATTGAACAGGTCAGCCAGTTTTCGGGCTCGTTCAGGCCTGGGCTATATCGTGCAATACAAAACTCTGGCTCGGGCTGATATACCACAGGCTGGGACTCCGAAAATTGAGCTCGAACTCTACTCTGTTGGTGACACGATAATCAGCTGTGATGAGGTCCTTTCACTCTGTTGCTTGTCCGACCCTGAACTTTCTCCCTCTCGGGACCTCTTCATCCATCCTTGGACATTACTGATATCGACTGTGGCAGCTTCATACACCACCAGGAGTCTTCTGTGGATTTCTGGAGCCTCAAATCCCTCTTTTTCCTGAAATTCACTTACGGCTCTCTGCTTTTCTCTGTCATTCATGATCTTTATTTCCAATTCTGAAAGAAAATTGTTCCCCAATTATTAACATATCATAGTACATGTCAGTGCAGTTTCATTAAAATTACTTCAAAATTTCAAAGGTTGCTAAGGAGGAGGCATTACTTACAGAATGTCCCTTTTACGTCAAACGAAAGCACATGCATTGATTTCATGATCAGTCAAAACCTCTTTTCCTTTTAGCTCTCAGCTTCCTGTTTCTGGGACTAGTTTTCTTTCTTCCTGTGCTCTCTCTGTATGACTCTTTCTCTCTCTCTCTCTCTCTCTGAAGTCTTTCTCTCTCTCCCTCAGTTGATCACTAAATTCGCAGCAAATTTTAATCGTTATAAAAAACTTTACGAAAATTTGTGCGCATTTATCATTACAATTTTACCAAAATAAATACATTAAGTATTTACGATTTTGGCCATTTTAAAAGGAAAAGGCGGTTTTAGGGGGCGGGGTCGCTCACCCCTGCTAGATTCGCTACTAACTGTCATAAAGATTTAGGTTCACTTTCTGTTTCAGTCAATTCACTGCTTCATAAAGGTCGATTTTAGAAGTTCCTTTGCGCCAAACTGCTTTTTTCTATGAGAACTACTTGTCAGTATACCAACAAGTAATTGGACATTCCTGCAATCGACAATATCTGAGGTCCTGATACACGTCACGGCCGCCGCCGTTAAATATCGTGTGGGAAACAACAACGCAACCAGTCGCATGCAAGTTGCCACGCAGTTCGGAGCTATCTGATTTCGAGAAAGGTGTAATCGTCGGGTATCACAGAAATGGCCGATCCATACGTGACATATCCAGCGAGTTGAAGTATCCGAAATCGACAGTGGCCTACGTGATTGGCAAGTGGAAGATGAGAGGTGACTGTCGGAATGTGCCCCGACCTGGCAGACCCACAAAACTGGGAGTTAGAGACCGACGGGTGCTGGCCACAGAAATTCGGAAGAACCGCACCAAATCGATGGGCCACATCCACATCCGCGAGGAGTTTCAACAGGCATCCGAGAGTGTTCTTTCGTTGAATACCATCTGTAAGGAAGCCCATCTGCTCAGTTATCATGGTCGTGCTACCGCCCACAAGCACTTGATCACCAAGTCCAATAGCGCTGCTCGGCTAACGTGGTGCAAAGAACGTCGACAGTGGACCGTTGAACAGTGGAAACAGGTTCTCTGGAGCGACGAATCAAGGTTCACCCTCTACCGTTCGGATGGCAGGGTCTGGGTTTGGCGTCTGCCTGGAGAACGCCTCCTGCCGGAATGTATTGTGCCAACTGTGAAGTTTGGCGGCATGCTTTGTGTTACCGAGAGAGATAAGAAGAGAAATTCGTGGATAAGGAAAATGACAAGACTGTAAAACATCATGATGAGAGTAAAATCCCTGAAATGGCAATGGGCTTGACATGTTGCCAAAAGACCGGACCACAGATGGACAACCGAAATTCTAGACTGGATTCCAAGGTACAGGAAAAGACTCAGAAGAAGAGCGCATGGAAGAAATTGCCGGATGAAATTCGAAAGCATGCGTGAGTGACATGGAGGAGACTGGCACAAGATAGGCCATTGTGGAAGATACTTGGGAAGACCTTCATCCAGCAGTGGATTGATAATGGTTGACAATGATGATGTCTAAGTTATTAGATAATATATTATTTTATATTACCTAATAACCTTACATATATCGTATTAAATAATATACTATATATTAACTAATCGATATAGTTAGTTTATATTGTCAGTTATTTTTTGTAATAAAAAGACGCTCTTTACGTATGATAATTAGGTCTCATTCTTTATGTGTTAAAATTCACGAAAGATAAAATTTACTTACATAGAAACACTACTTCATTTCTCTCCCGCTGTTTTAATGAAGAAAAATACCTTGGGGGTGGGGTATTTCCTCATCAACAGCCATAGAGAAATTAATACGACATTTCTTTCGTGATCACTACTGCTTATGAGCATAAAGAAACAGAGAAGATTTTATTGGCTCTCAGAAACTGGAATCTAGAATTCGTGCTAGTCTTGAGAAGCCGAAAATGAGATGTCTTGCCGTGAGATTAAATCTCAGGCTCATCTCAGTTGAGTTGAGTGCTGGTTTCATTTTCAATTACCCGCAGTAATTTATGATGAACGAAAAAGAACTAAAGGAAAAAAACGAGACATGCCGCCTAAGTGTTTCGAGATAGAATTCTTTGTGACCCCTGGCAATCTTTTGTCGCTGTTAAAAGTTTCGTTTTCTGGAGCTCGGATAAGAAACAAAACTCATTTTATCGAACAGCATGGCTTCTGAGAACGAAGATGATACCGAGAGAAAGGCTCAGCTTTCAGCAGCAGGACATTGCTTGAAGGTATCTTTCCCAGCATCGCCCTCTAACGCCAACAGAGCCGGCCGATCTCGGTCGTTCAGCCAATCAAAATGCTCCGATTTCGGGGATGCGGCACGACGACGGCGCGCAATCCGCTTCTGATGCTGTCAGTGTGTTCTCCTGCTGCTAACTGCACGTGCCTGCGATTGTCGAAGACTCCCTGGTTAAGCTGGCGTATCCAGAGAAATCGCGTGTCTTTTGTCATCAGAATGGCAACTTTAAACGACTCTGTAGCCGAGATAAACTCCTCTGGCTCCACACTGCAAGGACACAGCTATGACCGATCTCATTCCAGCGACGCCATACCGTATTATTTTCCACCGTCCACGCACGCAGTTGTCGGATCATATCTTGTTGTCATCGGTGAGCTCTACAAATTTTTATTTCCATTTTTAAATAATAATTTCGCAAAAATTTCTTGTGGAAATGAACCTGCTGGTAAAGTTTTTTAGTACGACTTATATTTCATTTTTTTTTCGGAGTTTAAAAACTGCCATGAGCAACTCTGAGGGCTATAAGCAATGTTCATTCCTAATATTTAGGGCATCTTTTTAGTGGGGGGGAGATCTACCCCAATTGGACAGACCCATGCAACATCCAGGTCCCAATGAGACAAATCGTCAGAAGCTAGCGTCTTAGACTACTCGCCCACCGAGCTGCCCCAACCTCCCCCACCCCCTGGGCATAACAAATGAGATGTTGTCAGACACTCCCTTAAAGTCTTTTCTGCTGTTGGGAAATCTCGCTTATAGAACCGTAAGTACGTGTAGGTATAAATATGACATGAACTTTTTTTATATATGTGAAGAAATTAATCGGCGAATAAAACTTGTTTGGAGAGCTTTTGGAAGAAACAGTATAATTTTCAAGAGCAATATGCCATTATGTGTTAAAAAAAAAAGTGTTTGATCAATGCATCCTTCCAGTGCTTACGTATGGTGCAGAGACGTGGACCTTAACTAAAAGAAACATACAAAGACTGCAGACAACTCAAAGAAGCAAGGAGAGATGCATGCTTGGTGTAAGCAGGAGAGATAAGAAAAATTGATCAGGAAAATGACAAGAGTGGAAGACATCATGATCAGAGTAAAATCCCTGAAATGGCAATGGGCTGGACATACTTCCAGAAGGGCAGACCATCGATGGACTGCTGAAATTTTAGACTGGAATCCGAGGGACAGGAAAAGACCCAGAAGAAAACCATATGTGAGATGGGTGGATGAAATTCGAAAGTATGCGGGAGTAACATGGAGGAGACTGGCACAAGACAGTCCGTTGTGGAAGAAACTTGCGGAGACCTTCGTATAGCAGTGGATTGATAATGGTTGACAATGATGATGATCATGATGACAGTATATGATATTTGAACTGGTATTTCTACCTGGTAAAGTCGACAGAGTATATTAGTGCTGACTCCACATGCCCATAGAAAGCTTTATTTTTTATTTTCTCATTTCAATTTTTTTTAACCCTTTTCTGATCAGTTTTTTTTTATTGGAGGTTTAACGACCACCGTGAGCAACTCAATGGGCTATAAGCAGTCGCCCGTCCCTAATTTGGGGTCACTGGTTCCAGGGAAGGGAGAGAGCCAGTGCCTTAAGACAAACACAACATCCATGCCTGACCGGGATTCGAACCCGGACCCCTTACGGACGAATGATCATAGGCCAGCGCCTCAAACCACTGCGCCACCGGGGCGGCTGATCAGTTTTTATCTCCTTTCAGAAATATCGTGTGTTGCTTTTTGGTTAACACTATTTAATATGATTTGACGGACAGCAGTTTTGATTGGTCACGTTTGTGGCACAAATCAGATTGCAAAATCACCGAGGCATCCAACGTGTAGTTTTGCCAGGCATTTGCGTAGTTGTGTAAACACAAATTTGTTCGCGACCCCCTTACTCCGGAGTAAGTTGCTCTCCCAACTAAGCTACACGGACGGAATGTATCGCTGCAGATTTGTCGTCTTGACACGTGCTTTTCCTCTGTAGTACGTCACATAGTGCACACGCTACTTCCATCCTATCCCTGTTTCTCAATCTTTTTAAAATTTGTGTATCAATAATTTTTTCACCTTTTTCACTAAACATGAACTCCTAGTTACCTCTATAATCGCTGTTTGATGCAACGATGCCACTGTGTTTCGGTGAGTCGGTGGTCCGGAGACTCACTGCTCCACTATCGGTTTTCCACATTCCCACTCTAGTGAGCATCGGTTGGGTGGGTGTAGCCGACGCCTTGTTGTCTTTCTTCCGAGTGCAACTGACCTATCAGATAGAGATCAGAGATCGGGGTGAGTGCAACTGACCCATGCCCAGGATATGCACAGCGGTACCTATTTAAAAGCATGCTGACAGTCAGGGATGTGCTTAAGAGTAAGTCCAGGGGTAGGAATTTTTTCGCCCTGTAATGTAATGTAACTGGGTTTTATAAAAATTAGAGTAAAACAAAACAAATCGTCATCATCAAGTGTGACCTACTACAGAGGTAAAGCACGTGTCAAGACGACACACTTGCAGCGGTACATTCCTTCCGTGTATAGCTTAGTTGGGAGATCAACTTATTCCGGAGTGAGAGGGCGCGATTCTGATTGCATCACGAACAAATTTGTGTTTTCACAAATTCTCGCCTGAACGTACAATCGGATGTACTGGCAGTCGGGTTCTTCGAAAAACGCGTGATGTGCGTAACACGTATCGTCTAGAATTAATGAAAAATTCGTACTTTGCTTAAAAAAAATTTCATCATCATCATCATCATCATTGTCAACCATCATCAATACACTGCTGGACGAAGGTCTCCCCAAGTTTCCTCCACAACGGTCTGTCTTGTGCCAGTCTCCTCCATGTCACCCCTGCATACTTTCGGATTTCATCCAACCATCTCTCATGTGGTCTTCTTCTGGGTCTTTTCCTGTCCCTTGGAATCCAATCTAAAATTTCGGCTGTCCATCGATGATCTGTCCTTCTGGCAGTATGTCCAGCACATTGCCATTTCAGGGTTTTAACTCTAATCATGATGTCTTCCAGTCATTTTTCAGATCCACGAGTTCCTCTTCTTATCTCTCCTGGTTACACCAAGCATGCACCTCTCCATGCTGCTTTGAGTTGTCTGCAGCCTTTGTATGTCTCTTTTAGTTAAGGTCCACGTCTCTGCACCATACGTAAGCACTGGAAGGATGCATTGATCAAACACTTTTCTTTTAAGACATAATGGCATATTGCTCTTGAAAATTATGCTGTTTCTTCCAAAAAGCTCTCCAGGCAAGTTTTGTACACAGATTAATTTC